>OW386288.2:118568162-119886287 GCA_936432065.2 Rutpela maculata
TTCATAGTGCGTTTGCCAACGAGTTTAGTTTTATTATGTTATCTTTTAATTAGTTTTAGGCGCATGTGAGCATATTTTAATCTTAATCCAGTTTTTAAATCCACCTACGGCGGATAGGAGCTCTGACTAATAAACTATTGCCGCTAAGCCAAACCGGACCTACCCCGCCTAACCACACGCCCAGCGCGACGCTACACGTCGTGGTTATCTGGTTGGCTCCGGAACGGATTCCAGCTAGGCACATCAGTTGTACAAAAATGTTAAATAAAATCTTTTTGAATTGAATGGATTGGAAGTATTTTAGAAAATTCAAATTTGCCAATAATGAGTCAAGTGGTTCCAAAACTACGTTTCTTCCCTTCCATGTTGACAATATCCTGATTATTCTAATGCTCTTTAAATACGTTAGCTAACGCCATTGAGACGGTATTTAACTATGCTATTGATTTCCTGCAGAATTCTATATTCAATTTTTATAAATATGATAATAGGGAACTTGCCCAAAAAATAAAATTGAATTAAAATACTCAAAATCGTAAACTAACATCATTAAAAACCCCATAGACAACAAAAAATTTAAAAAAAAATCCTCCAGAAATATAAGCGATTAAAATCTGCCGGATTTTACTCACTCCTGAAACGTGACGTCAGAGGGTGAAAGTCGGATGACGGCGTCAAGCGACACCGATTCTGCTTTCGCATGCTCATTTGTCAGAAACAACTAGCAGTGAACACAATCTAACCTAAAATTCGTTGGAAAAACATCTTCAATATTCTGAAATGTCACAAAATGTAACTTTTGATTCGTTCGTGCCGAGCCGAATTTTCGAATTTTTGCGTGCAATTTATGATCAGGTTTATCTGAAAGACTTCCTCTTTACGTCGTGACATCGTACGGCCGTCCCAATGGTGTTTTTCGAAAAATATGAACGTGTCAAGATTGCATGTTTTTGCAATTTTTTCGGCTTCGAAATATAAGCTGTTTTTTGCTATTTTTCGCAGATATCCCCGAAACGGTGGGAGTTAGCTCGAAATAAAAAATAAGGTCAAACGAGTATTTTCCACTACGAATCTTTTGCTATCACCAGACTTTTGATTTTTTTTTTTCGTTTCGGAGATATCTACAGTTGGCAACTTTTTAATCTTGGCTCCTACGCCAAAACACTACTCTAGCTAATTTAAACATAATTAAATTTGCTAAAACACTTTTTTTATTTTTTGAATTCCGACAAAAATTAAGGAATTAGAGGGGGCGGGATTTGGGACTTTTTTTTTCGGTAAAATTTCTCCATTTTGTCACCGTAATTAATCGGTAATTAACTGAAATCGATCTCATTTACGATGTTCACTTAACATCATGTCCTATTTTGACGCTCCGTTAATCTCGGCCATTCGAAACAAAGGCTTCTGAGAAAAAATATTTTTTTAAGATTTACATACACTCTATAGGGAAACGTGTAATATCCTACATTTCCTCGAATATCTCGATAATTATCGGTTTTTTCGAAAAATGTGTAGACAGCTTATGTAAAGAGAATTAATTGAGCTTTTCGACACTTTTTTTATTTTTTCTCTAACATAAAAACAAAAGACTTATGACCGAATATGCGGACGTCTCAAAGCCAACCGCCGCCCGGTCTATTAATTGGGGTGAATGGCTAAAGTACGCCATCTGTTAATACCACGCGAGACTAGTTTTCACCCGGTGACGTCACAGTGCTTTTCGTGAGGAGTGGCGAGGATTTCAACTTTAATTATTTATTGCAAAGTAAGTACTGCAATTTAAGAGCTGGTATTCGGTGTGGTGTGTTTTTATACATAAATACACACTATAAAATAGCCACTTGTTTTACTAGAACTAACCATATCAGAGGAGGATCCTGTATCCTCATAAAAAAACATATTGATTATCTTATTAGACATGATCTAGAACAAAAAAGTGTAGAATTCGACTGTGAATGCAGTAGTATTGAAATACCAGCCAAATCACTAATTATTATAAATATATATCGGTCGCCTAATGGTAGTATTGAAAATTTCTTTACAATCCTTGAAGAAATATTACAGTCGTGTAAATTAAAAAACAAAAAAATAATTTTAAGCGGAGATTTTAATATTAACCTACTCGATGTTGATAACAACAATGTAATTGAATTTAATAATATACTAAAATCCTTTTATCTAGTTCCTACTATTACGAAACCAACTCGTGTAACTAAAAATAGTGCCACCTTAATAGACAATATATTCACAAACATTTCAGAATACAATGCCTCTATTATAGACTTATCATTATCTGATCACTTTGCACAAGAAATGTCCTTCTCCATGGATGTTATATATGAGGAAAGTAACAGTCAATTTACAGAATACCGCAAAATAAGTGAGGAAAAACTAAAACTTATAACCGATGCTCTGCTAACTGCCGACATCAACAATAAAATAAATAATATTAATGACGTCAACTTAGCTTATAAGATATTTTATAAATAAAAAGGGAAATGTTTGACAATAAAGTGGACAAGGACATTTACAAAGCATTCTGTCATGACTTAAAACAACTAGTCAAAAAAGAAAAAAGAGCATGCAATTCTAACTTCATTACCAATTCCACAAATAAAACCAAGGCTGCGTGGTCCGTTGTTAAGCAGGTTACTCAACCTAATGCCAAAACACAAAAATTTCAAATTAAAGATATTTCAGAAAACAATAACTGGAATGAAACTGAAACTCTTGATAATCTAAACAAATTTTTCATAAATATTTGCGATTCATTCGAATTTGAAAATCAAAACGGTCAAAGATTTAAATTAAAAACCTGCCAAAAAACAGTTTTCTTCAAGCCAACCAATGAACTTGAAGTCGTTGAAATAATAATGAATTTAAAAAATACAAATTCTGTAGGATATTGTTCATCCGTTTTAGCAGGACCACTGACTACTATAATAAATTTATGTTTTTCGAAGGGTAGTTTCCCTGACGCACTGAAAGATGCTTTCATAATACCTATTTATATGAATGGAAATAAAAATGAAATCGAAAATTATCGACCTATCGCCCTAATATCTAACATATCTAAAATAATAGAGAAAATTATTTATAATAGAATTATACACTTCTTGGAACAAGAAAGTATATTAACAAATGTACAAAATGGGTTTATAAAAGGTAGGTCAACAATAAGACCTATATTTCAGTTCGTTGAGGAAATAATAAACTCCCTAAATTCTGGTGAATATACTGCTGGGCTATTTTTGGATCTCTCTAAGGCATTCGATAGCATAGATCATTTAAAAATGCTCTCGAAACTGGAGAGATGTGGTTTTCGAGGGTCTAGTTATGGACTCTTAAAGTCACCGACAGGAGACAGTGTATTTGGGTTCCGGATGAGTGCAGTGGAGGGTTCAAAATATCACAGTATGAGTACATAAAAAGAGGAGTCCCTCAGGGTAGCACGCTGGGTCCTTTAATTTTCTTATTATATATAAATGATTTACCTGATAATGTTTTATATAAAGTGGTAATGTTTGCGGATGACAATACATTGTCTGTTAAAGGGAAAAATTTGATAGAATTGCGGGAAGAAATTATAAATGGCATGTCTTTAGTGAAAGCATATTACTCCCATAACAAACTAAAATTAAATATTAATAAAACAAAAATCATAAAATTTTCCGCACACAATGAAGATAACATTGAAATAATGGTTGGTAGAGAGAAACTTACTTCGTCCTCAAACACACAGTTCTTGGGAGTTATAATAGACAAGCAACTCAACTGGAAGGCCCATATTAGTTATTTAATGCCGAAAATCAGTAGCTTCTGTTACGCACTAAGAGTGTTGTCTCAGTCAGTCGATGAATCCACAAGTTTATCTGCATACTATGCATACATCCATTCTATTCTACGATATGGAATAATTTTCTAGGGAAATTCTACAGACGCCCATAGAGTATTTTTATTGCAAAAAAGATGCCTGAGAAGTATCTATAATATGAAACCAACAGACTCCTGCAAACACATCTTTAGTGAAAAGAGGATACTTACCTTCACCTGCATCTACATCCTAGAAAGTACTACTTATGTAAAAGAGCACTACGCTATGTTTATAAAACATGAACATGCTCACGATTATGACACGCGTAATAGAGAAAAATTACGTCCTATAAAGACAAATTTAAGTTTAGTGCAGAAAAGTGTGGTCAGACAACTTATAAAAATCTACAACCATCTATCCAACTATATTAAAAGTTTAAAAAATGTTAAGTTAATGAAATCAAACTTAAAAAAATCTGCTAATAAAAAAAGCTTACTATTCTTTGGACGAATATTACTTTGATACTTTTTAAACAAGTGCAATTTTTGTTACTATTTTCTTTAACGTGTTTTTAAATTTATGTTTGTTAACTCGTTTTATATGCACATACGTATTTGTTTGTCAATTTATGTTTTATTAGTTCGTTTTTATATATACCAACTAAATGTTTTTATAACTAGTCTATATACAAGACTATATTCTACTGTATTTTTTCTTTTTGACTCGTTCTACACTGCAAGGTATCATTGAATAAAGATGTTATATTATTATTATTACTTTAATGAAATAAAAAAAAATGGGCAAGTTCCCCATTATGTTTTTTCCATTAGGCAGGTTCGCTTTGACATACCGACATCTCATTGGTCTAAAGCTTTTCTTAAAATGTAAAAATTCAATCGGTAATTTTTCATACATACTTATGCGCATCTAAATTAAGAAAATCTTATAATTTAACGAATTTTCTATGCAAAATCCTAAAGAACACACCGATATTATGCAGATGAAATTAAAATGTATGTTTGTGCATAGGCTATAATTTATTTTACATTCTTCCGGTTTTTCATTTCTGATTTTATTGGATTTAAAATAGTGATTTGTATTTCCACACACGTGCAAATGATATCAAATCTCACATAAATTTAAGTATTCATGAAAAACAAATAGAGGATGGTACAGCATCCGATTTTTATTGGCTTTATCAAAGAAGTTTGATACTTATACATTTTATAAAAAAGTGTCTCTCACGTAAAATTAAACTAATAGTCCCTTTTGTCCCTCGAAGCGAGAGTTCATAGCATTCTGTGTTGAGACGAACTCCTAATCGGCGGCACCTGGGGAATCTCATAGTCTCTGACACCAACCCTTCAGTCGAAAGGACGACCTAAACCGCAATTTGAAAAAACCCCACCTCACGTGTGGCCTCTTCTATCAGGATACCAGATAATTTATCTTTTGTTTCGCGAAGCGTATCCTTTGTATGGGTTCTTTTGTTATAAGCACGTTTTTGTTTCTTAGCCTGCTGGAAAATAAGCTCAAATAATTACTGTTTTTAAATTTAGAGCCATTATAAAATGTTGATGTATTGTTGAAAATATTGGCTGGAAACTCTGAATTGTTCTCTCTGTTTGTGAAGTATAATGTTAAGTTGTAGGTACAATTATCAAAGGTTTTAATTAAAGTAATTGCCAACTAACGACCTGTACAGCGTTCATTCATTTTGACAAAACTTCGATGACAAAGTAAATAATGCGCTAAGCACCTTCTTTTTTGTGTATTATGAAAATAACTTCAGATTCCTCCTTGTTTCCAAATGATAAATACTAATTTATATTTTTGTAGTGTTAACTATGAGGGATATCGAATCAGAAGTAGTCAATATTAGGTCTAATACTAATTATTACAATTTTATGTACAGTGTACGTTAGTTACTAACTTTATTATTTTGTGAAGAGTATTTTTAAAGCTTGTTGTGACGTAGCTCATCAAATATGCTGTACAATCTTTTTGATGTATACATGTACCTGATGAAAATAATTATAGATTTTTATTTTTGTTTTAGTTTCTTGTTATTTTTAAGGCTATAAAAATATTATTGCAAGTATTAGGCGAATAAAGAAGCTCTTATTTGTAAGAAGGAATAAAAAAAACGTTTTAAGTATGGTTGAGCCCATTGGGCTCATTTGGAGATATTTACTTGATAATCTATTTTTGCATTTTCCGTAAGTATTGAATCCTTTAAGTATATAGTGAAAAAATTAGGCCGCTAGCATTAATATTAACCCTAATATTTGATTTCTAATTCGTAACACATTTGAAATGGCCGATGGCATGGATGATGTTACAGCACTTCACTGGTTCTATGAGTTATGCGATTATGTTCAGTTAAGGAGCTTTCGTTGTACATTGTGTAGGTGTGATGTTATTTTACGTTATTTAACTAATTTGATCGTTATTTTTTTTATACATAAAAATATGTGTTCTCTTAGAAAATCGATAAGTCAAGGCTGATTTCAACATTTTGCCGTGTGTAGACATTTTTATGGTTATGGAATATTTTAATAATAATAACGATTACATAAGTGCTGAAATGGTAATGAAATAAATATTTTATTGGGAGTAGACTCTGATGTACTTTTGCAGTATGGAACTATACAATATTTATCCATGTTAATAACAAAATACAGAACACTTGAAAGATATGAACGAAATTAGTACTTGCAGTATGAAACTATATGGGAACAGGTGAGCGGTCGATCGCCGAGTGGTGTGACGTCACACTGCGTTGTCGCGCGCTCTATTTTCATGATTTATTTTGAGGGAGAAGGAGTTGAAAAAAAATCTAATATTTTGCATATTTACTAACTATAAGGTGTACTTTCGAAATATGAATTACAAAAAAAATACTAAAAAATGAGCTAGGTATACTCATGTACAAGTTAGGTTATAGAAAATCTAAGCAACCATAAAAAAAATTTCGACGTTTCATGACATTCTAAGCCTATTTGAACAATAAAAATTTTCCAATTTTTTTTGCTTTACTATACTTTCATTGAATGTAAAAGTAATTATGTGAGAAAGAAAACAACTCTTTTAGCTAATCCTATGCAGCATTAAATTATACAATATAATTCGTATTGTCACAGCTAATTCCTCATTAATTTTGTTAAGAAGTGTTTCATGAGAGACGAGACTTTTCTCGTTCTCGATCTTGCACCGAGAACGAGGACGAGAGCGAGAATGAGAGATAGTAACCGAGAGCAAGAGCGAGAGGTTTGATAATCGAGACTGAGAATTGTGTTCTACTTCTCGTTTTTATTCTCGGTAAAAAAAAACAAAGCTGAGCATGAAAGAAAATATTTTATTATTAATAAGTATAGAAACAAAAACGTACTTTCTAAAACCATGAATATTGCTCGGGGAGAAAAAAATGTCTCCATTTGTCTTCAAATTTTGAACAATTATCAAAATCTGTGCCTGGTCATTCGTCTGTCCGTTACGTTCTTGTAACCACGATAACTTATGAACGTAAAGCCTGATGGTATTGAAGTTTTAATGGTAAGTTAGTGTTAAATGGAGGAAGAACCATATCGTTTTTGAAAAATCTATCAGCAACTATAAAAGTTATGACGTCTTAATTAAAAAAAAAAATGCATTCAAAATGGGTTGCAAACTTTAATATAATATTAAGACTAAACAAATGTAAAGTCTACAGCGCGAAGCAGACTACGGTCACTTTTAACGCTGCGGGATCCATTGTCGAGCAATACAAAGTCAGTGACTTATAAATAACTTGGAGGGAACCATTCACATTATTTACAAGTCACTGACTTTGTGTTGCTGGACTTTATCAAGGGCAAAGGAACCCGCAGCATCAAAGGTGTCCGCAGTCTGCTTCGCGCTGACGAGAGCCGAAAAGCTCGAAACTGGTCCGCGAATGACTAGACGGCTTTCGAAGCAGAAGCCTTTTATAACTTAAACATAGTTCCCATACATACCAACATTTGTTGCAAGAACTGCATTTCTAGTAATAATGACAATATCATTCAAAACGCACATCCTAATCATAGAATTAGGATACCAAGAGGAATGCCTTAGATACTGATCAATCATCGTATACAAGTACTTGACATATTTATTTCAGCTAATGTTTCACAATTCAGGTATCTTATAAAATAGTTTAATATATTTTGAGGAATTGGGCGAGGATTAGCTGAAAGGTCAATAGAGGATTTTTGTGTTTTGTGTAAGCTTTTTATAAATCTTGTGATTTTCCTGGAGGCTAATTTCCCTAGGTCTTCAGGCGTTAGTTCCACCTTTTCTAGGTACTTTAGCTTAGTACGGGCTAGCGTCATGCACTCGCAAAGAATATGTTCCGCAGTTTCTATTGCAGAATCGCAGTATCTGCACATATCGTTGTCTACCTTGCCCATTTTCTTAAGATGTATCTTAAGGGGCAATGGCCTGTTAAAAGTCTGTTATTAGCCTTGAGTCGGACTTTTCGAGTTCTAGAAGCCTTGTGGCATTCCTTGACGAATAAGTGATGAAATTTTTCGCTTGTCTTTGGACCGGAGTATTCCTCCAGTAGGACTCTTTCTGTTTCTTTTCCCATTTTTGGACCTCCTCCATTATCTGTCCCTTAGATTAGCCACAAAACGGTTCGGACCCAAAGAATGGGCTTCAGCACCTTTTCTTTGCAAGGGCGTCAGCTAATTCGTTCCCTTCTATTCCCTCATGCCGTGGCACCCACATCAAGGTAACCTTGTTGTTTTTTGCCAGTTACTTCAGGGATTGTCTGCACAGGCAAGTTTAGACCCAAAGGTGTAGGACCTGAGAGCTTTTAGCGCTGCCTGGCTGTCTGAGAGTATATGATCTTTGCCCTTCGAATGCCTTTAGTTATGCACTCCTAGGCACATAGGTATATAACATAGATTTCTGCTTGGAAGATGGTTGGGGTTTTGCCTAGGGCTCTGGATAGCCTGCAGTTAGGCCCTGCGCCCGCGCCTTTCAGCCATCTTCGATCCATCTGTGTACCAGATGATTGACCCCTTCTCCAACTGCAGGACTTCGACTTTGCTCGTCTAGCGGCTCTCGATTAGCACATCAAATGGGCAGTCAATGTCCCTTGGCATAGAGTCAGTGGGTTTGGTCACGGATTCCAGTTTAATTATTTCTAGAATCCTTATGTGACCAACCTAGTCTCCTGGTTTGAAAGAATGTACCGCTGCAACCTTAGGGCACTAAGTGCTGCCTGCTGCCTTTTTCGTCCTAACGGCTCGGCGGTTAGAAAAGAAAATAAGAAAAACCACGAGGTCACCGCTGGAGGTGGTTTTAGCAAAATGAGGGGTATTTCATCCACTAGGCAGGGAATTCTTCGGATCTTTATTGTTGCTATTATGAGTTATATCCGAAACACAAATATAAATTATTTTTCCTATTCATCAATTTTTAATCTATTTTACGTGTACTAATAGAAATATTAATGTTAACTAAGAGATGTATTCTTAATTTCTCACATATGATATGTGGGTATATGTAATTCGCCATTAAATTCATTAGAAGGCAATCGGTAGCTCAGTGGTTAGCGCCGCGACATGAGATTGTAACGCGTAACTATGTGAATTTGTAAACGAACATACAAACGAGATACCTGTGTAATATACAATGTTATATGTAATAAAGTGAACACTCCAATAAATGCTTTAAATGTAAAGTGCATCTACCTTGCAATCTGAGCATACCTAGCGAAATGGCTTCGAGCCCCACACAGCAAACACATTTTTCACAGGAAATTATCCCCAAAAAGTGGTTCGCAATCCATTATAAACTATAGGGTTATGTTTCCTTTATTCAGAAAAATCTCGTAGGTCTCCTAGACCTAAGAGGGATCGTTGAGGTGACACTTTTTCGAACTCAATTTATTTTAAATCAGGTCGTTTTCCCTTAAAAGAATTACAAATGAAATTACAGAATTTCCTCATTTGCAGCAAAATTCAGTTTCAGTAATAAATTAACAAGCGCGTTTTATTATTTTCAATAAGGTTACAATTTCTTGTGTACTATCTTTTTAAAAAATGTCGCAAAAGAGATTCGTAGTTAACGAAATAAAAATAGCACCTTAGGGCAACCTAATATCTTAGATTGAAACGAGTTTTTAATGTTATGTTGGTGAAACGAGGTTGAATTATTTAAATTAAGTGTTGAATATGTCGGTACCTAATACGAAAGTGAATTAATTTAACTGACGCCTGTGAATCTGGGAGATTTTCGGTAATCCGGCAGTGAATTATAAATTGCACCTTTCTTTTGAGGTTTAATCCAATCTTTTATTAATCATTATTGTTTAGCTCTTAAATATTCTAGGGGAAAATATCGCAAGAAGATTCTGATAGAGTTAAGTTATAAAGTGCATAATATATGTTATTTTTAGAAATTCTAAAAATACGTTATTGATGTATTAGTTTTCGTCGGTGACTAAATCAATGATTAAATCGCTGATTTAATCAATGATTAAAAACTGCTATCTACATTGAAGTGAATGACAAAAGAAAAGCGATTTAATTTTTTTTTAAGATTTTTAGAAAAAGTTAATGTAAAATATTATTTTGGGTATTTACTAGATAACTTTAATATGTTCAATGATATTTGACATGAAAAGAAAAACAACAAATTCCCTAATCCTTACGTATACTGGTGATCTTTATTCTGATCCCGTAAGTACATTAGGGCTAATTAATATCATCACTTTGAAAATATAATGCTATATAATTTTCTAAAAAAAATTAATAATAAAATCCTCCCACTTACGCGAATGTTCACTAATAATAAAAACTAGTAGAAGTCACAACCCAACGTGGACGAGTGCAGTCACCTATTTGATTCATGTTTTGCACGAACACATCACGATTCACATTAAGATTAACTACACAGTCTATATACATTTTTTCCCCCAATTTTTGACCTTGGATGGGTTCCATCAGCCAGCTACAAAGATGGGGAAAAGAGAAGGAGGTAAAAAGGATAGACACATTTCACGCCCAGGGCGACACATAGACTGGACTGCGGCTAGTAGGTTAAACTACAAAGGTTATATAAACAAAGGCATATTAGGAATAAATATCACAAGTTAAGGTAACTAACTGACAAACGACACTTTTTTTTTCCATGGGGGGTCGGGGGGTGGAGAGGGGAAATCCATCATGGACACCCAGCGCTCTGGATCTATCACGCTGTGTAGTGCCGGGCTCCTACCAGGCTACTCCATAGATACCGTCCTATATGCACTGCAGGTCCTCAACGCCATCTTCCTCTGTACCTCTGCTAGCTTGTGTCCATTTCTTGCGACTTACGGTGCTTTCTGCCATATTGGTGCTCCATATAGCATGGTAGAGTGTGCTACCGAGCTGAGGAGTTGTCGCTTACTGGCTTTCGGCCCTCCGACATTTGGCATCAGTTTTTCCAGTGCTGCCACTACGATGTGTTCAGCAAAAGAGAGTCTTTTGTCAATTGTTACCCCTAAATACCTGATTTTGTCCCTCGGCTCGATCTCTACCACCTGTAGTTCGAATTTTATGGGAAGAAGCCGTCTCTTCCAGGTTAGTAAGATTGCTTCCTTCTTTTCCGGTGCTAGCTTCAGGGACTTGCTGGTCATCCATCTGTTTATCATCTCTAGAGCGAGATTTACTCTTCTTATCAGGCCTTGTTCATTTTTTCCAACCGCTGTTAGGACTAGGTCATCAGCGAACGCTATCAGCGTGACTCCTTCTGGTACGTCTAGGGCAAGCACTCCATCGTAGAGGACGTTCCACAATGTGGGCCCTAGTACCGAGCCCTGGGGTACTCCGCTATTTATCTGACGTTCTTCCTCTTCATTGCAGGCTTCTAATAGTATCTTTCTTTCGTTCAGGTAGTCATGCACCAGACGTAGTAGGTATGGCGATATTCCTTTTATGGACAGCTCGTCTATTATGTGTTGCCAAGACGCCGTGTTAAATGCGTTTCTTACATCTAACGTCACCAATGCATAGATATTTCTTGTGTATCGGGTGCGTGCTTTCGCACTTTCAGCTATGTCAATCACTGCTATAATTGCACCCATAGTGGATCTTCCCTCCCTGAAGCCGTATTGTCGGTCTGACAGTCCATTTTTTTCTTCTAATTCTTCCTTAAGCCTTCTTAGTATGAGCTGTTCTAGCAACTTCCCCAACACATCTGAAAGGCACAGAGGCCTGTAGGATGTAGGTTTTCCCCCCTTTCTGAGAAGAACTAGTCTCGCTCGTTTCCATTTTTCAGGTATGGATCCTGTTTCAAGTATTGCTAACTAATATTAAACAAGTGTACCACATTGAGATAAAAAATTATAGATTGAGCGGAATACATTTACATTTTTGCTTGAAAGAACATAGTTAAGATTCATTGGTAACAAAAACCCATATGTCTTAGTTCACCTACAAGGATCAATGATTCAGGGCTGTGTAAAGAGCAACCGAAGAAAATATGATTAATGTCACCTTTTTGTCCACAAGCACATAGATCATTATTTAGGATTCCAATTTTAAATAAGTGATCTGGAAATCTACCGTGATTAAGATGCAAACGTGTAATAGTCGAATAAAAAGGTCTTGAAACAGGGAATCCGTCACATCTAGACTCAACAATCAGGGGGTTTAATTGATAATAATTTGTACCTCGCTCCGTGTGCTTTTTCCTATATAAGGTAAATAAATCAGTCGCAGGTATTTTAACTGAAAGGGGAATGCCACTTATCGTGGCTTTCTTAGCCATTTTGTCGACCATTTCATTTTGATACAGATCAATGTGCTTTAATCGAGACAAGACTGACAGAAACCCCCCGTTGTGACAAAGAGGCCAGTTTTGCAATAATATTCACAATCACAGGCGACGTTTGTTCTTTGCAGTTATCAATGCTACTCAAGACACTCATAGAATTAGAATAAATAGTTATATCCAAAAAGTTAAGTGAATCGGCAAAGCTCAAAAATTCTTGAATAGCTACAGGTTCGGCTGTAAAAATGGTGGCTTGTATAGGCAGCTTAAATTTATGTTCTACCTCAAGGTCCGAAAGCACATCCCATGCCTAAATCGCTTTTAGAGCCATCAGTGAAAACTGAGAGGTTGTCTTTATAAACATCAAGTATATAGTGATACATGTTTCTACTAAGGGAAGGTAAAGTTTTGAAATTGGGAAATTCTATTTTGGTGAATACTGACTGATATCAAGAGTGTAATTGAAGAGTTCTGTGGTTGTATATTAATTCATCGAAAGTAGCTGTATCAGAGAATGCCATCAGGAGCGGATGGCTCGCTTTTTTTTCGCCAGAAGAGTCTAGTGAGATCTTATATACAAAGATCTGATATATTAACAACGTATTTTTATAACAACGTATTTTTAAGACAAATTTTGCGCTAAAATATTCTCTTCTGAGATTAAGAGAGAGTTCTCTCGCCTCAACTTCCATAGCTTTAATGGGTGAAGAATTCATAGCTCCAAGACAGATTCTAATGGCCTTATTTTTGACAGCATCTAACCGGAGTAACATAGTTTTACAGACTGAGCCATAAAAAATGGAACCATAATCTATCACAGATCTAATCAACGATCTGTACATTATAAGAGAGATATTGATATCAGCACCTCAGGAGACTTTAGTGCAGAAACGAAGAGTATTTGTGCCTTTTTCACATTTTCCGATAATATAGTTAATATGTCTCTTCCATGATAATTTTTAGTCTAAAATCTTGTCGAGATATCATCCTTCTTTTCGAAAACGGATGTTATGATTTCCCAACTGTAGGGATTCATAGTTAGGGAGACGATGTCTAGTGAAAATAGTCGAGTATGTTTTGTCAAAAGAGATATTTGGCCAATTTTAATCACACCAGGATGAAATCATCTCCATTGCATCACCCAACCTTTGTATGAAAACATTTAATTTTCTCTCTTCACAGTAGACGATGAAATCATCTGCATATTGCACTACGTTGTATAGAACACTGGGACTAAAATCCTGTGTATAGATATTAAAAAGTAGAGGACTCAACACGGATCCCTGAGGAATGCCATGAGATACCACTTTAGACCCAATTTTAATATTATTTTGCATTCTCACAAAAATATGGCACAAAAAACTGAGGAGGTGAATATTTCTCAGTTTAAGTTCTAAAATAGTACATCGACGGAGTTGTAAGCTCCTTCGATGTCCAAAAAAATAGCCTCTATATAGTTGTTTCTAGAGAAATTCGTTTTCGTTTCACAAATAAAATTACATAAACCGTGGTGTGTGCCGTAGCTTTTACGAAAGCCATATTAAAAATTTTTATGGGCATTGCTAAATCCTAGCCACCACTCCATTCGAAACTTAATCATCCTTTCTAGTGTTTTAAATAAACAAGACATCAGCGAGATAAAGGGACCTGGCATCATTATGACCTTTTTTAGGTTCGGGAATCGGTACTACGACACAGTTGTTAAAGTTGTCAACTTGTTCTCCATATAAATAAATCTTATTAAAAATTTCCAAGAGATATACTTTGGCTAATAGGGGCATATTTATTATCATAGGATAAATAATACTGTCGTCATCAGGCGATATCAAGTTCGTGTAAAATAAAGGGGGTATTTAGTCGGTGGTTATCATTATCATTAGATATGAGGGGAGTATCTAAGTGTACCATATCAGGTGCTAACAAGTAAAAGAAGTCCTGAGCGGTCTCGTCACGCATATATTTCCAGCCGTGATTTTATTGCGTTCACCATTCATCAATTTTATTTAATGCCATACATTGTTCATGTTATTACTCTTGTTTAAGTTACTACAGAATGTTTTCCAACTGTTTTTAGCCTTATTTTTCAGTAAACTTTTAACCTTAGCAACTGCGCTTTATATTTAATATAGTTTTCTTGGGATGGATTCGTTTTAAATTTGATTAAAGCTAATTTCCTGCTGGTAATTGCTTGAGAACATTCATTGTCCTACTATACAGGGTGTTTTTATTTTTTGGCAAAAACGGCCGATTTATACCAAAAGCTTTGTCGGTGGCAACACTGACGCCTCTAATGAAGAAATTCTACATATCCTGACCAGATACGTTTAGGGGAGAGAGCCGAAAATATTCATTTAACTGAAAATAATACAGGTCCCAGTTGGGATTTTTGAAATTCCATTTAGCGCTAGGAAAAATTAAATCCATTGAGTTTTTAAAGTTGACGAGTTCTATTATAATGAGAAAATGGTCTGACCCTGAGGTCCCCATATACTCTCAGTTCGTCAATCCAGCTAAGTTTGGCGGAACCATTGGTATGTTTACCACTGATTTTAGGTTTGAAGTGGGGTTTACTAAATGCGTAGCGTCACCATTATTAAGTACAACCAAATTACAGTCATCAATAGCTCTTAAAAGTGCATTTTTTGAAGAACCCCACATATTGTTGTGGGCATTGAAATCTCCACCCACAAAAAGGGGTGCGGAGAGTTGAGAAAATAGTTTTTTCCAATCGTTATGTGAAGCGATAATATGTGGTGCAGGGTGAATTGACAAAATATCGATTCTATATTCACCCTTAATGGTGGCAGCGCACGCCAAAATATCATCATTGAAATTGTTCATCTTTTGCTTAACAACAAAATCAATTTTATTTGACACTCAGACAGCCACCTCAGCTTTACCATCCAAACGATTCTTTCGAATTGTACTAAAACCAAATATACATTTTATTTTCATTTTTTAAATAAATTATTGACGTCGGTAGCACCTGACTACAATTATCGTTCGTTTCGCAATAGTCGGCCATGCTATTATAAATATAAAATTTTTATGTCAGAAGTTCTAGTGTTTATTAGTTACTTGGCAACGCCCGACTGCAAATTATATTTGTATTGGTAATAATCTTATTAAAAATATCGTAGTAATATTTTAAGGCAAAATTGTTATCATCTAACCTACATAAAGTTCGCTGAAACCTGAAAGATAGTACTTTATATTGCAGTTTAGATATCTTGCACATCTTTGCATTTTTATGTTTTTAATAAAAAATCTTTGGATCATTTTTTCTCTAAAGTCATAATAACCCATAGCTTATATAATATAATCTAATGTTCACCCTGTATGAAGGAGATGACCTAATTTCACTAGAAAGTGTTGTACCATGCTATTTGTATATGTTTTGTATTTTGCATATGTATCAAAGATTTTAAGTTCAACTGAAATTATTGTGTTTAATAGACATTCGAAGTCGGCAACATTTATTCTTTTCATAATAGTCTTATCAAAAAACACCTCAATAACATTTTAAGGCAAATCTGATATACCGTCTAACCTACGTAGAGTTTGCTTGAACATGATAGACGTACTGTATTGCAGTTCAGATACTTTTGTTTTTTATTTTCTTAATCGAAACCTTTGGCCTCTAAAGTTATAATAAAATATAGTTTATACAAATATGACACAGATGATTTATATCACCCTTCTGATGATCACCCTGTATGACGTATCCAATGTATCCAATTTCAGTAGGAAGTATTCTACCATGCTATCTTATATATGCTGCAAATACGAAATGTCCAATAGAAATTATCGTATATAATAGATACTTGCAATTGGCAACGCACAACGGCAGCTATTATTTATTTCATAGTAGTCTTATTAGAAATACTTTAATGATATTTCCAGGGAACATTGCTATTTAATTCATCTTATATGAAGTCTATTCGAAGCTGAAAGACAACCTGTATATTGCCGTTGAGGTATCTTCTACGTCTTCATATTCTTGTGGGCCTAATCAAAAACCTCAGTGACTTCTTATTATAAATTATAAGAAAACATAGTGTATATAAAAGATAAGAGTTTATACACTTCTAACGATCGCCTCGTATGATTAGCATGATTCAGTTTCAATAGGAGGTATTCTACCATGCTGTTTTATATATATTTCAAATTCTAAAGAAAAATATTAAGTCCGACAGTATTTATTGTATTTAATAGATATTCGAGATCGACAACGCCCGACTGTATCTTTATTTATTTCATAATAGTTTTACTAAAAATACCATATACCATATTTTAGGGTAAAATTGATATAGCATCTAATCTACATAAAGTTGGTTCGAACCTGAGAGACAATGTATATTGTGGTTTAGAAAGTTTCTGCGTTTCCATATTTTTGTGTGTTTAATCAAAAACCTTAATGACATTTTGCTCTAAAATTAAAATAAAAGCTGTTCTACATAAAAATGTAGAACAGCGTTGCAATCCTCTGGTGATCACCCTGTATGAGTGATATGGCCCAATTTCAATAGGGATTATTCTAGT
Organism: Rutpela maculata; assembly: GCA_936432065.2. Classification (NCBI taxonomy): domain Eukaryota; kingdom Metazoa; phylum Arthropoda; class Insecta; order Coleoptera; family Cerambycidae; genus Rutpela; species Rutpela maculata. The sequence continues at coordinate 118,585,306 of OW386288.2, forward strand.
ATGCTGTGTTCCATATTTGAATTAAAAATTTTAAGTCTAACAGAAGTTCTCGTGTTTACAAGTAACGGTCTATACACACATACACACAGACAGACATTTTTTATTCGATATTTGAATTCAGTCAGTTATGAAACATTTTTGTCTGGCATACCTATATCCACTTAACTGGACACTTCACAGTATGACAAAATACATCATAAATAAAATATTTGTTACATTTCCAAGTTAAGGACTATAGTCCAGTCAACGAATAGCTCAAAGGGTGGTGTAGAGTGCGCGAGCAGGGACCTAATCGATTCCTTTAGAAAGTTGTTCAGGGTACTTAGGGAGTGAACATACTAAAAGTCCTGACGCTTAGGTGGTGAGCCGGAGGGGTGGGGGGTGAAAGAATGTCCCAATTTTGCTTTTTTTGCTTATATCTCGAAAATGGTGCGTCGTAGGGAAAAATTTTACTTACACTAAATGAAATCTCATGAAATTTTCTACAACTTTAATTTTATATACTTTTTTCGAATTCGCAACCGTTTTCGAGCTACACGCTCCGGAATGGTAAAAATTTTCGAAAAACAGATTTTTACCTCAAATTTACGCCACAGCTAGGGTAAATACACCGGATGTGGCCACCATCGTAGTTATTTTGCTCATCCTCTCTTCCCACAAACCAGTGACATTATGTCAATTGCGAATGGGGTGGTGGGAGAAGCCACAATAAATTGCTACGATGCTGTTCGAGTTGGTAAAGAGGCAATGAATAAGATAGTGGACTTGCCATTCTCAGACATCAAGTTGTCCCGCAAAGATCGTGCATTCACTCTTTCCTCTGTCAGCTCATCGATAAAAATTCACGATGAAAAGGTTGCAGTTGTCCCAACATGTGGGGGTGGAAACATGTAGGAGACACCCTGGTGCCAATTACAACAGAAGGTCCACCAGCACCGGAGGTCCTACTGAAAACGATATTTTGCCGCTGCACCAAGGATTGTGGTAGTGGCAAATGTGAATGCCGGAAAGCAATGCTGAACTGTTCTACGGCGTGCCTCCACTGCCAAGGGAAATGCCTCAACGGCGTGCCTGTTTACGACGAGGACGACGAGGAAGACGACGTAGAGCCCTTTCAGCAAGAACCACCCACCACTGAGGATGAGGATGCCATGGACGAGGAACCCTTGTCAGGAGCCTCATGGCCAAAGAGGATGAAAACGTGAAGGAAAGGAATATATAACAATAGGAAAAAACAAAGGAATGGCTATCTAGCCTGTTTTTTTTAACTGTTTAACGTCGGCCTATTTCCGCTACCAGGGCCTATCACCGACGCCAGGAGACGAGCTACACCCAACCTGGAAATTTTGCCGAACCTATTCCCTTAAGAAGAGTAGGGATCTTTTACTTGCCTAACATTTAATAGACAAGGGACCGCCTGCTTTACATCCCCTCCGAAGGTGGGACGAGAACGCTGTATTTCCCAAGATGGGAGCCCATCCAAGTACTAACCGCGCTCGACGTTGCTTCAACGGAATATCGACTGATATTCACATTGAAGTCGCCTCTACGCTCGCCTCCTGACTAGCCTATTCTAAATGTTGATTTTAATGTCTTTGAGCAATTCGAGTATTACGTCATAGATATTTTTTTATTTAGAGCTAATAAATGACAGATATTATTAGGAAGGTAAATATTCAGACTACTTTATTTTTTATGGAATACATCGCTTCCTACTTAAGCAGTCAAAAAATATATGATCCAAATCTGTAGTGACATTGCAAGTATCGCACAAGTCTGTGTCCACAACTCCTATCTTCTTGAGGTGCGCCGGGTAGCACCCGTTACCAAATTATAGTCTGTTTATTGTAGTTACTTCTCTTCTTGAGTATTTTAAATCTTTATGCCAATAACAAGTAGGAATATCTGGCTGAATGGTTGTGTAGCGAGTAGAATTTGTTATACTATATTCTTTCCATAAGGTTGACCACGCATTTTTACTTTTTTTTTCAATATACTTATACACTCTTGGACGTGTAGTTCACTGTTCAAAATTTCTCCATCGTTAATACATTTTGTTATGATGTCTACTTCTTCAGCTTTAACCCACACAAATTTGATTAACCTTCCTCTTTCTTTTAACTTATTTACTAACATTTTAATTTCAACAATACGCGTATGAATAGTGTAGTTAATGTCTTGACTGTTAGCAATACTTTGAAGAACAGACAGTGAATCCGATAAAATAGTGCAATGTTCATGTTCATTTGTGACGACGTATTCTAAAGGCTTTGAGGATAGCCATAGCCTCGGCACTATAAATAGAGGTATCTTCGTTAAGCTTATATGATCTGTGTATAAAATTAAATTAATAAAATTACTTACCTTATATGTGACTTTTTTATCATCTTTAAAATACAATTTTCTATTTTTCAGGTAAAAATCTGTTTGTCGAAAATTTTTACTTTTCCGGAGCGTGTAGCTCGAAAACGGTTGCGAATTCGAAAAAAATATATAAAACGAAAGTTGTCGAGAATTTCATGAGCTTTCATTCTGTATAAGAAAATTTTTCCCTACAACGCACCATTTTTGAGATATAAGCGAAAAAACCAAAAGTGGGACATTCTTCCCCCCCCCCTCCGGCTCACCTCCTAGACGTCAGGACTTTTAGTATGTTTACTCCCTAAAAACCCTGAACAACTTTCTGAAGGAATCGCTTAGGTCCCTGCTCACGCACTCTACACCTCCTTTATTGACTGAGCTACTATTAAAAAGTGAAACTAAAAATAAGTTAAAAATTCCAGTGTCTTGTTTTTTTACGAGTTGAGGTGCTGAGAATCCGCTGTACTGAAGATAGAGCTTATTGTACCCCATAGTCACATTAACACATTAATTCAGTTCCTCCCAAGAAAGCATCAAGCGTACGATTGACGGGAGATCTGCTTATATCATCCGGGGTTACAAGGGTTCCTCCGAAGTGTCTAGTCATTAAGGCTCACATAATATATGAATCACCATGTATGTACATTCTACATTGTACCTCGTCCTTATATTGGTTAGGTATTTGTTTAGTATGCAGCATTTTATTAAGATACTCACTGCACATCTTAATGGTCCATCAGCAATGAACGCGTATTTAATCATTCCAGGCGTCCCTCAGTTTAGTTTACGGCTTAATAGTTCTTTTACCATTCCCCTTGTGGTGTTGTATGATATCCGGTTGGTTAGTTCGAGTCCCATTAATGCTGTTTTTGCACCTAGCCAGCTCATTTACTTTTTCATCATCTTCATAGCCATGGTGTGCTATCGAAGATTTCTCTCCGACGGGATTAGAATTTGACGTAATTGGAATCTGTTTAACCCATTAATAATGGATTCTACAAATAATGATTTCTGGAAAAATCGCATAAAAAATCCCTATCAAGCTCCCGTAAGGCGACCAAAACACTGAGTATCGGACTTGCGAAATCATCAGATTTCGATTAACTCGATTGTTTCGGTCTTCCAAATGAAAACTGCAGGGATTAAGACTAGCAACAAGTCCTTTCATCAATAAAATGCAATTAATTCAAAGAATACCATTTCTTTAATAAATTTAAAACGACGTAGTTATTTTCTGCAAAATGATATAATGTGAAAGAATCACGCCTCCCCAACTAAGGCAAATTACTTTTAACCATACAAATGAGAACGTGCGCTAACAGTCGATTTGGTAAAAATATTCATTTCAACTTCCTCGGAATTTAATGCAAATGAATTTAAAAATTTTGTAATTTTGGTAATTATGGCTGACTGAAAATAATATTAAAATATTATACTAAAAAATTTTGGTTCGCTTATAATTAGCTTAAAGGTTTTATTTAACGTCATTTTATCATTCACAGAGCGGAGTTCGACTAATACATGAGTTTGCTAACGTTCGGCCAGTCTTACGACGTATTGTTGAATATATCGGAACAAAATTATACAACCAGCTACATATAAATATTAGAAATACTTTACATATAAATTTTTTTAAAAGGCAAATAAAGGAATATTTGAGAACTCAAGACTATAATTTTGTGTTTTACGAAACAAACTTTAGTTTAAACTTCTAATGATAGGTACTTTAATTCATTTAAACATTATACTATAAATATTATCCAATATATTATAAATCGCTCAATATTAGAAGAGAGTTAGAAATAGGAATTTAGGGTAGAATAAAATATATTAATTATTATTATTCTTATTATTATTAATCAAATCCATTTTTAAATTTATATAAGTTTGAAATATAAATATAAAAGTGAATATCTACAATTAGGCTTATAGCAATATTAGAGTTAGAAATATATTATAATTATTATGTATAAAATACATTTATCTCTGCACGTTATGGATACATGTTAGTCGCAATCAAGTTTTAACTCACGCGACTGTCCATATATTTATATTCATGTAGTAAAATTGTATATGTACATTAATATTATATACATTTACATGTTTATTTATATTATGTTATGTTATATTATGTTGTCATTAATGAATATAAATAAATTATTATTATTAATATTATTATTACTAGTCCCATGCAGGTTCAATATAGGAAAAATGACACCGACTCGCCTCCCAGCAACTTTCTGGTAAAATTGACTTTTGAGTCCTTTGTACAAGGCCGTTTTCTCTGTAACTTTATTATTTGGCTTTCCTACAATCGATTTGTATTGACCTCCAAAGCACTCGTCCAAATTATGAGTCGCTGGGTGAATTCAACCTTGTCTTATGCGAGAAATCGGTCGTGTGCATTCTCACTGATTTTTTGCCAATATTTGCCTATAGACGCTTCGCGCCTTCGCCATACTTGTCGATTTGATCCCTTTTTATGTGTTACATAATTAAAATTTTATAGTTAGTTAGTCTTTGGAACAGTATATATCATGACTGTACCTCCATGGTCAATGTCTTTGGTAGAGGATTAAAAAAGTTTTAAAAAAAAATAAAATTCGTAAAAATTTGGTGTTTCTTCAAATTTTTTACTTAGCTGTGCATCATCTCTTAATCCTGTTCCTTTTGTGTTAGTTTATGGCTCTAAAGTCTCTCAGTCTACTGAAAATGTCCTTAAATAAATCTTTTTACCTAAGTCGAATTTTTATTTTGGATTCGAAATAGGTCAATTTTGGAAGGTTCTACAACATGCTCTCCTCTTATCCATTAGGAATGTATATCCTGAAGATTATTGTTAGGTTGTGGCTTGTGCTGATTCTATCTGCCTGCATGTTAAGTATCGACTACTAATAGTTGAAATATCTCGGTATAGTATCCTTTTCTTAGGCTAGTTCCATAACCGTAGCTACAACTCACTCTCTTTGACTACGTGTGGTGGAGGCAGATAGAGTAGTTCTTCCATGGCTCCAGTCGGTGTTGTTGATATTGCTCTTGTTGTCCCTAGGTACGCTTGCTAGTCTTAGTAAATAAAACATTCCATTGTAATATCAATATATTTTTGGACATGAGATGATGATGTCAATTTTGAAAAACAATAATGTACCTATTGACTATGATTTTTTAAAGTTTTCTTGGAACTTTGTTTTTAGCTAGTGTTTTAATTCAGAAAAAAAATCATTAAGTCCTATAGGCAGTACTGCGCCATCTTATCGTAATTGTACAATAAATAACAGAGGACTAGTTACTTTTCAAGAACGACTCTTTGTGTAGATTCTACGGATTGTAAACGTTGGAATAATAATGACGTTATAAATGAGATCACTTGCCTCTACACGTGCTGTGGGATACATTTTCAGATATCTTCTGTGCTAGTCTTTTGGTAAGAGCTGATTTGTTTAAATGGTATCATAGTGGTCCCAAATATTGTCGACTAGTGGTACAGTGAGGAAGATCTCTCCACAAATCCTCAGAAAATTACAGTCGTCACTTTTACATAAAATCCCTAAGACTCAATAGATTCCATTTTTCAGCGAGGTATAATAGTCTAAGAGCCAGATCCAAAAAAATTCTCTGAATTTACTAAGCCTGATGTTTTGCCAGTTGATTACAGTAGTTGTGTACACAAACATACTTCGGTCAGTCAAGCGAAATCGAGAAAAGGTGTCTCAGGTACCCTATCAAAGGTGTCATAATTACGGAGGTAAGAAAATGAATTTACTAAGGCTGAAAATCGTTATGCAAATTATATATTGCATATAAATAATAATTATGTTAGTCAGTCAGTATGTGGGGATGGAGCTGATCGGTCAGCCCCAATGTATGTAAAAAAAATAAATAACTTGCAATTCATTTACTAAACTTCAAAATGTTTGTGAATGTATTAAACGCCATATTAATCATGTATCAAATGGTCAGCCAACTATTTTGTGGGACAACGCCCGTCAGTCAGCGAAACAAAAAAAAAAAAATTCACGCGCGCGATCGGCGTGCCAGGCGGCGGCTCGCTCTTTTCCTTATTATTACTTAACGAACTATTAACTAACTTTTTTTTAAAGTGTAATTGACAGAAATGTTAATAATATACATTTTGTAAATAATTAAATTTGTTAAAGAGTAGTTGTTTGGTTCTCCAATAATGAGTGTTTTAAAGTATTTACCTAACTAGTATATTAGCGTGCCCAGATTAGGGCAACAATATACAGAAAGTAGGTATTTTCATAATAAATAAAAAAGTGTGTAAGTTGTGATTTGCATAATACCTAAATAATATTCTCTAATTAAATTTGTCCTAATTACATTGAATATACCATTATGAAAGAAATATTGAAAAATGTATGTATGTAAAAAAATATATACCTTCACAAACATTTTGAGGTTTAGTAAATGAATTGCACGTTATTTATTTTTTGTACATACATTGGGGCTGACTGACCAGCTCCGTGGCCACATACAACTGACTGACTGACATAACTGTTATTTATATGCAATATATAATTTGCATAACGATTTTCAGCCTTAGTAAATTCATTTTATTACCTCCGTAATTATGACACCTTTGATAGCGTACCTGAGACACCTTTTCTCGATTTCGCTTGACTGACCGAAGTATGTTTGTGTACACAACTACTGTAATCAACTGGCAAAACACCAGGTTTAGTAAATTTAGAGAATTTTTTTGGGTCTGGCTCTCCGTCTGTAATACCTAGGAATCTAACAAACAGCCAGGCGGCTCTAGGGTCAAATCCTAACGTGACGTCTAAGCTCGTATGGGAATGCCAAGAAGAACTAAGAGCCCTGGCGTATCACAGTAAGGTGACTCCTGGATGCCGGGACACGGGAATTGAAGGTAACGAAAAATCTGACGAGCTAGCAAGAAAGGGATCGTCAGCTCCATATATTGATCCAGAACCGGCCCTGTGAGTGTTTAAAACCATAGTACGGGGCCAAATGAGGGACTGGGTCAAGAATCAGCATAAAGAATACTGGGATAAAATAACCTTTATCAAAGGACCATCCCGAAAGAAGACTGAAGAATTGCTGTCACTAAGCAGGAATCAGCTCCGCATAACTACTGGCTTCCTAGCAGTGCACTGTGCCCTGAAAGGACACCTACACAAAATGGCAATATTCAACCGGAGCCTAAGATGCAGGCAATGCAATAGGGAAACTGAGAAACCCTACTACATCCTGTGCGACTGTGAGGCTCTGGATCACAGAAAAGAGGCAATATATAGACAACCAAGACTGTGTCCAGAAGAATATGAAACCAAACCAGCCATGGGATAATGCAAGCTACTGCAAGGGACCGGAGTACTGGATTGTGCATCATTAAGCAAATGAGAGAATTTCACAAGCCCAAAAGGCTGCAGTGATTCCGAAAACAATAATTAGACAGCTCTATCTAAATCTGAGATCAATTAATCCGGCATACCCGCAAGAAGTAGCGAAAACCTGCTACTGGATTGTTGTATTATGTAGGATTCAATGAATACGCATTGAGTCTATCAATAGTCTGAGTGAATTATCGCAATTTATTCGACGCAACATTGAATTTTTATTAATATGTTGCTTTAGTAGGTATCTTACGATGCTAACATTATTAACATTGCAGTGATGCATCGATTAAACGATCTGGAGGATCCGCTCGCCAAACCATATAAGAACCTCCTGTTTTATTCTGCACCGCAACTATTCTAAAGCCTGTTCGTTGAGAGAATCCCGGTCATATAGCGTAAGGAAAGTCGTCAGGAGCTCTATCCTTCCTTGTCTTTATTGAAATATTGTTTGTAACTTAATCTGTAACGTAAGTTTTAATCTTTGTGATCAAGTTACGGCCGACGTACGGCATTTCTATTGTTCGACGGCAAACCAATTTGCGTAACACGTGTCGTCGTCAAATGCGGTTGACAATTCCAGAGACGGGTCGATTTTCTCAGAAGACGGGTATAGAAGAGGGCACTTATTTCAATTAGTACCTAAGAGGGCACTTTTAGTCTTGTTCTATTTGTTAAAATAGTAAACATGCGTCCTGGTAAATTTTTCAATCCACAATCACAGCAGTTAGTTTTGAATTTGTTGGAATATTTTCAAAAGGAAAATGAAATTGGTGAACTTTTATTGTCAATAAGAGCTGTTCAAAGGTGAGTCGGTGAGGCTCTAAAAATCGATGAAGATTGAAGATATTGTACTCCGCAGGTACCAACGTTATCTATGATAGTGATCTATTTATTTTATATGACGTAGGTCATTTACTATGTGCTTCCAAAAAGTATGGGAATTACAACATATTTTGTAATATGGTTGTCCACGAATGCACGTTCGATATTGGAATGGAATTGGGGTTGGGTAAAGCAGCTACAGTTCAAATAGTGTAAAGCAAACGAAAGATACCATCCAAGGCTAGTATAGACACTGACTTCGATAGTTTGATCTTCCAAACTTTCGTGGAAGAAGGTGTCTGCAACTAATATGTTTCCCATTCAGATTCTCATATCCTGTAACTAGTAAAGTGGAACATAGATGATCTGCGCCAAGTAGGCAGAGATATACGCTTCTACATAACGATACTACGAGCACTTACGTACTTAGTGAGACATTGACATGAGACATTAGTCCCCGGAGAAATTTCTTAGAATACTCGTTTTCGATCATCAAACAAATTTAAGCTAACAAGCATCACATAATCGCTCCTTAACTATCAACGGCGATGTATGTACGTCTTGAGCTCTTGGCACAGGCTGAGACAAACATTGCTTCGATGGCGGAGAATGTGCGGACAAAATATCAGTATGAGCTCCATGAGGTGAGGTACGGTACTGGTTTCAGTGACTGGACCTCAATTGGCGAAGTTAAGCACGGCCGGGCGAGTCCGTCACTTGGATTGGTGACCGTATCTCATCTCGCCGTCCTGGTTAAGTGGTAGAGCAGCATTAGCTAAACTTCGCCTGAACGTTAATATAAACAAAGGTATTAAAAAAAAAGTTGTACCGGGGCCACTCGGTCAAGATGGCCTTATTAATTGCTCTGCACAGCACAGAGACGAATATAAGTGAAATAAAATCATGCAAGCAGTTTGGACATCAGATTCGTTTTTAGCACGTCAAAATACATAAATGTTGGTATGGTTTCTGAAGACTATTGATGATTATTGTGTACAGCCACAAAAAAATCATTGAAATGAATGTGATGTCCAGATTGCTTGATTTCATCACAGTTTTTAAATCGCGAAAAATGTTATTTTTTCGTCATGTCACACTGACAGGAACTAAAGCAGATTCGTTTTTAGCATTTTAAAATACATAGGCAAATGGTGGTCTGCTTTCTGGTTTAGAGTATTTTTTTTGTGCGGCTGTGTTATCCGTGTACTTGCAAGTATGAAGCCAATCTAACTCTCTGAATGAAATACCGTACATACCTGCAAAAAATTTACCATGAGATTGATTGGGCAAATAATGCGGAAGTGATTCTGGAAACCCTTCCCCTACTTAGGGTAATGGTGGCAGTTGCTATAGTTAATTTCTTGTAGTTCATACCCAAGAACCATAAACACCAAGGATAGCCAGATCAGGCAAATCTGTCCGCGCGGTGCCGCCATTACTATGACGTAACCGCGCGCCCTATTCCAGCGCGCTGCCGTTTAAAATGCAGTGTGTGGAGCATATCCTTTCAATAACATTAACACAAACGCACAATTTATTGAAATAATTGAGGCATATAGTGTTTTCAGTATTCTTTGTATATAAATATCGTGAACTAAAACTATTTTTCCTCTTCATTGCTTTAACCTGATTAGCTTTTAAATTACTGAAATGCACGCGAATTACAGTGCAAGCAGGCAAAGCGTGGAAGTTTCTGACAAAAATTTACAAAACTATGTCAAATTTATTAAAAGCAAGTCATGGAAATGAAATGCCTGATTCAAGGAAACCTACATTTTTGTTTTTCTGTATGGTGGATATTGATCCTTGATTCACAAGAAAGTCTGATAAAAAATTATCTTATCTACAGTAGATTCAGCTCACAAAAAAATCTGATAAAAATATTTTTAACAAAATATTAAATCACATAAAAAATATGTATTATAAAAATTAACACCCAGTATAACAAAACATCTCGGAGAAGTAGGTACACGTATAATTAAAAAAAGAGGAAATTCTGATAAAAATGATCTAAACAAAATATTAAATAAAAATATGTATTATAAAAATTAACAACCAGTATAACAAAACGTCTCGGAAAAGTAAGACACATAATTAAAAAAAAACTAAATAATAATAATAAAAGTTCTTTATTGAATACATAAAAAATACATATTCAAACGGCTATCGACCGGAGTCCTTCAGCCTAAGAAAAAAAAACAAACTATTTTTACCTATTAATTCATTTTGCAAGTCTCGTTCATAGTCGGTTTCCATAAAATGAACCGAACAAATCCTACTTGTATCTGGGTTAAATTTATCATGCCTTTTGCATCCATTCACCTCTTACGATTTTGGACATTAGATCTTTGAGTTTTGGAAAACTGTGAAAAATAATATTTTGACCAGTAGATTTCTTTGCACAATACATGTTATTATAGTCATACGCTGCATAATTTGTATCATTTTTCTTCACATTTGACTAATAACAATATGCAAATCTAACACATGAATATTAAGCTTCTTTTATCTTCTATAGTATATACAAAATCACCACAGAACACTAATAAGTATACAAAACTTAATAATCACACCACTAAACACAGAGAGACAATGCCGTCAGAAACGTAAACAACAGATTTAGGTCTCGCCGTGACGTCACAGATTTGTCGGCATAGTATATACAAAATCACCATGGAACACTAATAATAATAATTCTTCTTCTTTTAAATCCCATAAATGTCGAAAATAGTGCAAGCAGCTGTATGTCCTTGTTTATGCACACAATTTCACTAAGCAAGAATGTTTTTATAACTCAAAGAAACGTATAGAACACACACGAAGATGTACATATGGAATTTACAAAGAAAAACCAGTAAATAAGTGGACAAAACTTAATAATCACACCACTAAACACAGAGAGACAATGCCGTCAGAAACGCAAACAACGGATTTAGGTCTCGCCGTGACGTCACAGCTTTGTCGGCAAGAAGTGGTGAATGTTGTAGCATAGGGAATTGGCTACCCTCCCTCTGTTTACGGTTCTTGGCTCATGCCGTATGAATTGGAGGCGGAAGCCACGTGTAGACTATCCGGCGTGGCGTTGACAAAAAAATAACAAAAAACAAGCTGTCATACCATTTGCCTGAAGGATGATTTGGTAATCATAAACAAATTAGCAGCAGAGACGTATTGATTACACAACGAGAAGAAAAAGTGTTTGTATTGTGCGTAACAAATTATGTGTCTTTAAATCTGGTTATTAAAATATTTATCATTGTTTAAGGAATACAGCATAAAGAGAAATTCAGTTACTACTTTAATATGTAAATTGTAATTTAAATAATAAATAAAGTAAATTGCTTTGGTAATTTTCTTACCGATTTTATTATACTCAGATAGATACTTTTATTTTCCATTTTGTAAGAAAGAAATGTAAAACTGGAAACATGAAATATGGATAGCAAATGCGTATGAATTCTTGTGTAAGAAAAATTAAATTACAAATTTAAAGAAAAACCCGACACAAAAATATCGACTAAATAACTAATATAAAAAAAAATAAATTAACACAACTTTAAAAATTATGAAATAATTTTGATTCCATATACGAACTCTTATGATTTATTTAAATCCAGCTCACATTTTCTTTATGTCCTCGAGATTTGCTTTCTTATACGCATGAATATATCGGGAGCTGCTGTTTTGAATATAACTATTTAGTAGTTCGTCTTTACAGCAGCCCCCGACATATTCATGCGTATCTTGGGGACATAAAGAAAATGTAAGCTGGATTGAAATAAATCATAAGAGTTCGTATATGGAATCAAAATTATTTCATAATTTTTAAAGTTGCGTTAATTTATTTTTTTTATATTAGTTATTTAGTCGATATTTTTGTGTCGGGGTTTTTTTAATTTGTGATTTAATTTAATTTTATACTTTTTAAACTAAATATATACATACAACATAGCGTATTATTATATCACGAGTCCCACACAGAACTTTTTAACCTTTAAGCCGACGCGGTCCAATTATGTATTCTACTAGTCGCACACGGTCTACAAGACCGGTTCTATTATAAATATATTTATGTGTGATATTTAATTTTAATAAAAACTGCATCAAAATGGGATCTCCCGTTGAAGAGGTATAAAGCCACAGACAGACGGACGGATGGATAGACAGACAGACAGACAAACAAACATACAAACATACGAGTCAAACTTATAACAGCCCTCTTTTTGGATCGGGGGTTAAAAAATTGAAAATTTTTAAAACCCCCATCAATGTGTCTAATCGTACCAGTTTCATATAACCGAATCAAAATGAGGACGAAATCATATCCGGCTACCATAATTGTCTGCACATTTTCAATTTTACTTCAATCGGACAATTTCTAGAGAAGTTCAACATGGCGAATTCAAGATCGCGACCAATCATCAAAATCTAATATGGCCTAAAACCTTCTCGACAAAATACCCTTTCAAATAAAAAAAGTGCAGACAAACATACAAACATACGCGTCAAACTTTTTGGGGGTTAAAAATTAACTAACTTCAAACTTTTGGTTATTTTTTGATGGTGCGTTAATTTCTTAGAGTGTATATTCATTGCGTCGTTCCTATCCGATATAAAACTTATAGTTTAAACCGAATCCTTCACCATTTCTTAGAATGCAACGTATGAGCGCCATATTGGATTTGGAATGACGTCACTTAGCTAACCGTGCATTGTCATCCAAACTAAACGTGTATGCAAGATTTCAGCTCAATCGGTTGGGGATAACTGTTTGAAAATTAAGTTGCGTCCGCCATATTGAATTTAGTGTGACGTCATTTTTATTTTCGCATTCTGCTCAGTAAACCCTTTCATTTGATACCTATATCATGGGGGTGCATAAAAAACAAGCTAAAAACGTACTCTTCGCCAATTTACTGAGCTTTTTATATATAACTGTTACACATTCTATAGGATACTCTTCGCAGTTTTCTTGTAAATAATGTTAGTTTTTGGACATCATAAATTTTGTGAAGAAAATTGTATGAAAAAAAAAAATGAAAAAAAATATCCAACCTGTGGGATTCGAAAACGGGGCCTTTGGATTGCAACGCAAAGCTTTAGCCTCTGCGCCACCATCTATTGCTATAAAAATTAATTGTCTGTGATATACATCTTTCGACATTCATACATATTTCACTTCTATGAAATAAACAAAAAAAAATTATTATGGAAATAATATCTCGCAAGATTTCCATTTTAGTACAAGCGACAAAAATTAAGAGAATTTTTTTTTTTAATTGATTAATTAATAACTTTTTTATTTACTGATCGATTTTCTTAAAAAACAATAGGGTTCTTCCTCTAGCTAACACTAACTTACTTTCTAAATTTCAATACAATCGGACTTTTCTTTCTTAAGTTATCGTGCTTACAAGAAACGTGACGGACGGACGGACGGACGGACGGACGGACGGACGGACGGACAGACGGACATTTTGAAAGTTGTTCAGAATTCGTTCACTAACACAATGATATGAAATTTTTTCTCTACGAGCGATATTTACGATTTTAGAAATGTGCCGATCAAATACAATATACTCTTCGTTTTTGCGAAGAGTATAATAACTGGTCCACCATCTTTGGGAGTCCGCCATATTGGATTTGGGATAACGTCACTTAGCTAACCATGCATTGTCATCCAAACTAAACGTGTATGCAAAATTTCAGCTCCATCGGTTGGGGATAACTATTTTAAAATTCAGTTGCAAGATTTGACCCACAAGAACAAGGCAAGTTAAATAAAAGCTTGTAGTCAAGATGGCGACCAAACATCAAAATCTAATATGGCAAAAACCTTCTCGACAAAATACTCTTTCAAATAAAAAAAAAGTGCATCATAATCGTATCACCCGTTGAAGAGATATGAAGCCACAGACAGACAGACAGACATACAAACATACGCGTCAAACTTATAACACTCCTCTTTTGGGGTCAGGGGTTAAAAATATGTATTTTGCTAAATGTAATTAGCGTTAACAACTGCAATGTAAAATTTTATAAATTTATAGCTTAATTCATTTTGTAAAGTACGGGTTCACTAATATATTTAATTATGTATTGCATATCACTCTACTACATATTTTATACATTTCCATACATGTAATCATGTTATTGAAATTAATGTATTTCATTTTATATTTTTAGTAAAAATGAGACGCATTCATATTTTAGCAACTCTGTAGTTACAGCAAACGCATCTATTAAAATTTTCTTGTGTTAATCGAAATTGGTATTGAAAAATAGAACTTCTGTTGCCTCTCTCATAAACAGCACGTATCCATTTCTTTATACAGAAAACTTTTTATTCCTGCTTTTAAATACATCTCTAGAGGACTTGTTCTCAATAATTCTCATAATTATATTTCTATCAAATGAATTTGATACATTGCCGCTGCGTATGAGATAGCCTTGTACAAAAGAAAAAGGTAATAAAAATTCCATTAGTCTGAATTTCTCATTATACCAAGTTTCTTGTGTTCACACTCAAAACGTGAAAGATGGAACTACAACATGCATGACTTATTTCTTTATTAGCAATATTAGAAATAAGTAACAAATAAAAAATATTTAATATTTTTTCTACATTCATATAATTTTTATGAGAATATCGAACTGTTTTCGTTATCTCTCTTTCTTTTTTACTTTAATAAATAGCTATTCGGGACTATAGAATATATAACGCAAGATAAGAACAAACAGAAACAAGTAACATTTATGGAATTGCCGATTAATTAACTTGCAAATGTATCAAAAACAAAAACTCCATACGTTTCACGTCAAAAGGGCATTGTAAAGGCTCTCTTCTAAAGAAGTACACCCGAGCAGAGTGAACTATTTTCTTAGCCTTGCAGACGTAGCTGAATTCACTCTAATGGAAGTCTAATAGTTATAAACTTAAAACACACTTTGGGCGAAATGCGGTATTTCAGTTTAGTGCATATTAAGGTATTAGAAGTTTGCAGAAGAGATAGGAGTTACTACTAACTAAATTCATCAGCATCTGAAACCTGCAATGAGAGTAGCTAAAGGAGCTAGACGTATAACCATTGTCGATTTACTCTGATTGTTACACCATAACATACTGAGACAAAGTAAATGTAGGATACGGACAAGATGTATATTATTCTCAAAAGGACTTGCAGATTTGGACGGTTATAAATTATGGATTAATTTGATGGAAAGTACTGAGACACTAGTAAATTTTTATTTAGAATATAGAAAAATGCATACACATACCCTATATTAGGGTGGGCCGAAAAACACGAAAATTTGAATTTACAGATTTAGTTTCTAATTTATTACTATGTATCTAAAACCAATTCGGGTAAATTTTTAGTCAAATCGGTTAATATCTAGCCGGGCTGCCACAGCATTCAAAATAAAAGAAAAGGCCAATTTTCAAATTGATATTGGAATTTTTTTTATGACTGTTTATTAATGTCTAAACGCGTGTAGCGAAAGTTTTCCGAATAAAATATTTTTCAGTTCCAGGGAAATTAGAAATTTTGTACGAAAAACCTTATTTTCGTCAAATTCTACGTTTTAGTGACAAATTTCTGATTGTGCGACATATGAGGAAAATGTCTTCTATAAAAGTTGTTGAGGTCATCGGGGACACCTCCTGATGACCTTGGATTTGACCTTGAAGGTCTCTTTCCAAGGTAATTTGAAGGTCAACTTCGTTTTTTAATTAGGTTTTTGACTCCGTATTCCGAAAGAGTGAAAAATTTTATATTAGATTTGTAAGGGGTCAAATTGACCCTAAGGGTCATCTAAAGGTCAAATGTCTCTCGAAATTTTCAGGCTGGTACTTCGTCAGGATAGCAAGATATGAAGAAAGTGACCTCTATAAAAGTTGGTGAGATCATCAGGGGGCACCACTTGATGACCTTAAAGGTAATTTGAAGGTCAATTTTCGTTTTTTAAATAGGGTTAAATTTAAAAATTTCTATTTTTGATCGATTCTGAAAGAGCGAAAAATTTTGCATTAGAGTTGCAAGGGGTCATTTGACTCAAGGGTCTGGTGACTGAAGGCAGCCTATGGTGATAATGATGGCCATAGGTTTTAAGGTCAAATCAAGGTCATTTCATGAGAGACTTCGGCGACTAGGGGCCCCTATTTGATAAAGAAATGTGACCTTCAAGTGACCTTGAAAACCATGCCTTAAAAGTCAAATCCAAGGTCATCCAATGGTTCCTCAACAACTTTTACAGAGGTCTTTTTCTTCATATCTCGCAGCCTGAAAAGTTCGACAGAGACATTTGACCTTAAGATGACCTCTAGGATCAATTTGACCACTTACGACTCTAATGCAAAATGTTTCTCTCAGAAAAATATGGGTTCTTATTTAAAAATATTGCGAAAGCAATATATAATTTTTACTGGGGTTTTCTTTTTGTACAACGAGCGAAAGGCCTTTTACACGTTATTCCCATAGTATATAGTTTTGGAGTCACTTGGCTCCCTATATCGTTTCGTCCAACAGCTCTTCTAGCTGTTTAGTTAAATTGTGCCTCTCTACGTACCGTCAACTAAACCTGTGATACCAGGTACTGATTAACATACTGTTAATCATTACAATAATAACAGTAACAGTCTCTCGATTCGGAATGGCGTAAATTTCCGGCCACTTACTAAAATAATCCATTGCAATTAGGATGTATTTATTATCGTCGCTGGTCCAGCTATATCGGTTACAATCCTCTCAAAAGGGGCTACTGCTTTAACTACTCCTGGTCTGTAGTCCCTTACTAACGGTGCACAAATCTTGCATTTACGACATCAAGCCTCCACACCCTGGCAACTCTTAACCCAATAAAATCGTTATCGTACTTTATTCAGCGTCTTATTTCATCATAAACGCATGGCACCTCGTTTTCCATCAGGGATTTCCCATGCTCTCTTTAACAGCCCACCTATGACTTTAAGTGAATCCCATTGCGACTATAAAGCCTTAATTTCTACTCTGTTGTTGAAACAATCCATTCTGGTCAGGTTTTTCTTTTGCTCTCAATATAAGTTCAATTTTTGTATCACTCAGCTGTTCTTGTCTTAAAACTTCCTTTGTCCAATCATCTGGAATCTCTATCTTGATATTGTAAACTTTTACCTTGCCCTGAAATTTTTTCACACGATGGCAGGGCTTGCAATCTTCCTCAAATGGTCTTCTAGATAGAGCATCTGCATTCTTATGAGATTTTCCAGGTCGATGGTCGATTCTAAAGTCATACTGCTGCACTATTTCTATCCAGCAGTTGACCTTCCGGAGTTTTTAATTGCAGCAGCCATTTTAATGCAGCATAGTTGGTCCGTATCTTGAGGTGTTCTCCATATAAAGACTTATGAAAATGGTCTAAAGATTTGACGATGGCTAATAGCTCTTATTTCTAGGTCCTCCGTCATTTTTCTCAGTTCGGTTTTTTCTTCTTGACGTTGTCCTTTTTGTTGTTCTTTCTCTTCCTGCCGTTTTGTTTCCATCATTTTTCTAAATTCTGTAAGTAGGTGCTGTGTCTGCTGTCAGGCTTTTTGTTGTTATGGGCATATAACCACTTTAAACAGTTTACTACACTAATCTGAAAGAAATCTCCTATTATATACAGTTTGTTTACGTCCCTTAGTAAGTGCCCTGTACCGTGGGTGACTTCAAACATTTTAATAACAGAGTAGTAACGCTAAACACCTATTTACTAACTTAAGAAACTAACTACAATAGATACTACTTCACTAATATTACACTGAGTACTATAATTCAATAATTCAGTATCTTTTTCACTTTGCTTACTTCTTGTTGATCTAATCTGAACTCACTAACTGAACTGAACTGAACTGAACTGTCCGGGCACTCGCTCTTTATTTATACAGCTAAGTAAGTGGTTCTGGAATTATCTACAACATTCTATAATGTTCTAGACAGATGTCTGTAATTTCCAGATTACGACACCCTGCGCGCCACCTTTGAGATAATTGCCGAACTAACTATGTTTAATTTTCTGTTATTCACACAGGGGCAACACGGCTACAGTTGCCCGTAAATGGGGGTGTAAAGCTCTAACATTATTGTCATATCTTGTAAAAGTTACTGTCTACAGGAATGTTTTTTTATTAAATGTCCTGGAATTTTATCATGCACCATTGGAAAGGGGATAAAACAAATGAGTTGTTCAAGTCATTTAAATGTGTTTCATGTGTGCTAGTTTTGCGAACATTTTTGCCCTGGCGGCGTGGCGGTGGGGGCGGCGAGAGGGCGAAATTGCGGCTAACGGGGGATTGGAATCTTCACTTTAAATTTCAAATTTAATTCTACAGAAATGCACCCAATTATTTAAATTTGTTTATAATTTTTTTTATAATCCATCTTCGAACTCTTTTGTATTGTTTTGAGGAAATACTCATTGAAGGTTAGAAAAAAAACTTTTAGTAGTACAATGATACTGTTTACTAACAGGAATTACAATAATAAATAAAAATATTTAAAAAGGCCGATATCTCAAAACCTGTAATATTTTGTATTCGGTATATATGGCCATATAGGTTTTAAAGACCTCATTCATTACTCCTTGTACCAAACACCCTCTATATTCTTCATTTAATTCCATTCAATTGGATATTTAGTTACAAATTAATAAAAATGTATGTACTATTTATTTGCTTAATAAAACGCTAGTAATAATTAATATTATTATTGGAAAATTAAAGCCATAATCTCATTTTCTTAGTCTCCAAAAAACGTCTCGTAATAAATTATGTAAAAGGTGAAACATTAATTATTATACAAAAGGTATAATTAAGATATTAATTACCTTCGCAAAATTGAGATCAAATAAATTCCAGACACTTAGGCATACCGACTCTAATTAAGACTGACAAATGTAATAATTAGCTTTGGACAGATTTAGAGGAGGGAGAGAAAGTCGATTAAATTCGTCGAGCGCTATTTTAGCCAAATAATACCTGCAGAAAGAGAGTAGACTGTTCCGGCGGAGCAGGAGTGGAGTAAATAAAATACCACAAACCCCAAATTCAGCAATTTGCCTCAAATGATAAATCACTTGGCCGCATGTTGTTCTGAACTGCGTGTGCTGTTCCCGCGGCCACCATTTATATTTTTAACTCCACAAAGTCAGAAAATGATATATTTCAGACACTTACAAATTATTTACTTTAAATATTCATTGAATTATCTGCCTTTTGGGACGTTTTAAAACAAATCATATTTTTAAACATATATAAAGTATTATACATGGGTAATACGGAATTCGTTTATCAAGCAGAATTGATAATAAACTGGTACGTCAACGGCAACACAATTTAAAAATTTGTAGCCTTCAATAAATCATATATTCGTGTAAGCTGAGCACTTCATCACTCTTTCTACAAAATCTCTTTTATAAATCATTTCCAGTTTTTAAATTAGGGATCAATAATTGGTATATACATGGTAGTTCGACGAAAATAGGAAACAAAAGAAATGATCTGTAAATGTATTTACACAAGACTTCCATGTTTGCTTGGCATCCTTAATTTATTAATTATTTTTTCTGTTGCATGGCCACACTTTAAATATTTTTACTAAAAGTATATCAGATTTTTTTCTAGGCAATAGAGACACCTACATTCTAAATATTATTTTTTCCGTCGCACAGTGGCACGAGTCGTGATTTTTTCCTTCAAAATTATCTAAAGCAGGGATTCCCAACAGATGGTCCGCGGACCCTAGGGGTCCGCGGACGATGTCTTGGGGGTCCGCGAAACTGAGATATTCAATTGTTTTGTATTTTACTTGGCTTGCAGTGGTAGATTCTACATAATCTTCATTTTAAGTATTTAAGCTTTAAGGGGTCCTTGTTAGTATAGCGACTGATGAGGGGGTCCTTGAAAAAATCTTGTTGGGAACCACTGATCTAGAGCACTTTTTCGCAACCGATTGGGATAATTTTTTTCTAAATACTCGTTATTTAATTTCCAAAAAACGTAAGAGAGCTGATTTTTTAATTATGCTAACCAAAATTATTGAGCTTAGTCAAAATGACCATTTTTTATTTAAATCTTAATAAACCTTAAAAATAAAAATTTTCTCTTATCCAATTTACATAAATCTTGACACTCGGGGGTTTTTGAGGTCGCAGATTACGAATATGATATCCAAATTGTCACAAACCAAGCTGCAAGATGGCGGAATCAATGGCGGCTATAAAATGCTAAAAAATGATGAAAAATGAAATATTTTTGTTAAAGTTTATGCCGAGAAGTTTTGAATATTTCTGTTGAGTACTTTTAAATTGAAAAAGACTAAAAGTTCCAGGAAGAAATTAAAGATGGCGGATTCAATACGGCGGCAATAAGATGATAAAACTAACTTAAAAATAAATTAAATGCATTAAACTAAATAGGCTATTCCTAAGAATTATTAAACAATTTAAAAAGGAACAAATTTTCTGAAATTTTCAAATATATCCAATATGGCTGAGATACATTAATTATATTATCAATAATAAATATGCAATTCAGTCCTCTATTAATTTCTCTCGCATATCCTAAAATCAAGCCATTCCAATGTATACAACTATATGTAGGTAGGCTTTGTGCAATGCACACTTGAATTAATAATAAGCTGAAAAAGAGCGATCTGAGGCGTGCCTCATACACGCATATAATATATAAGGAGCAACAGTGATAGCCGGTAATGCATTAGGTAATGTATAATGATAATTCGCTAGAGGGTAGGCCTGTGCCTTGTGCTTTTTTCGCACGCTTATTCATTATAACATAACCACGTATTTCTTCAAAACCAAGTTCGTTTATTGTTTCATCTAAAAATAGCTTTTTTTGTGCAGAGTATCCATTAGTGATAGTGACTAAGTGACAAGTGTTTAGGAGGGCATGGTAAACGTAAATATAACAAATATTAGAAACACACCCGATTCGTCAACTTTTTAATAAATAAACATGTCTTTTCGAGTCTCACGTACGAGATAAATTACACGTAGTTAAAGAATTGAAGCGTCCTATTCCAGATTTAAGTAAATCGCTAATTAACGTAGGTGGGAAATCAAATAGGGCTTTCAGTAAAACTTGTATCGTTTTAATGTTTTATTTTGTGTTTTTTTATTTTATGTATATGACTCCATTTCATTGTGACTTATTGTCTTAGACCATTTTTTGAAACACTTGAACTTATTTTTACCCCAAATGTAAACATTTTCGTGGGTTTTTATTTTTATGTGAGCCAGAGATTGAACCAGCAGTTTTCACAGTACCTATCTAACATTACTGATTTGTTTTTCGACCAAGAGGGAGCGAATCAAAAGATTTTAGCAAGGGCGCCATCCACAGACAAATATACCAAATGCGGGTAACTTAAGTCGTAAAACTGATCACTGTGGAAAGATCTGAAACAGACACAACATAGAAAATTAAAAGATAATAATTTCAGATAAAATTTATTATTTATTAAATCTCTCTAGCAAAGGTTGTTGCTGTTACAAATATCATAAAAAAACAAATAGCAAAACGTATGCCCAAGTAGGTCCAAATAATATCAGTTAATATCAATTACGTAAGGTTTGGACAATGGTACAAAAGTATAGCAAACATTGAAATAATCGTTAGTAACAAAGTATTATGTAATGATGTTGATAATACGCAAAATAAATCAATAAAATTTGCAATAAACACACATCTAACAGATACATTTTTCTCACCACCTGGTGATGGGCACAATGATGTCGGAAGCTTGGTGACGTTCTTTGCTAACTATCACGCCACGTGGGAAACTCGCTAAAAGTTGGTGATGTCTGGAATACCTAGAAGTTACCGCTGAAGTTCTGCTTCGCGTTTACTGTACTTATTAGATATCTTATAATCCTCGCAGATTTACCATAATAACTATTTACAGCAACTAAACGTAATCCAAAATATTACTTTTAACTCAAACTCAAATCACTTGAGAATTCCGTACTAACAGAATATTTATAAATTAAATCGATGATTTAATAAATTGACTTATAACATCGTTCGAAATTAAATCGGAAATAAATCGACTGCAAATGTTGATTTATAAAAATCCAAAATTAATTAAATAGGAAATCGAAAATAAATCGACGCTAATTAAATCGACGACAAAACTTCTAGCGTTCAAAAAGAAAAGAAAGACATTTGTTAGCATGTGTTGATGAAATAAGGTTAACTTTTATTATCAATTAAATTAAGTTACAGAATTAAGAAATATGGCTTAAAGCCACAAAATATTGTCCAAGGAACAATAATAAATAAATTTAATTACCTTTTACTATATGGATGCACTGAGCAAATTATGATAAAGAAAAAGTGGGAATCTAAATGTCGGTTTATTATCACACTCGAAGTAGAATGTTATTTGCCTTTTCAAAAAAGAAAAAGAATTTCTTTCTTCCGGCTGTGCAAATGTTAACTCTAATCCTTACCACTTATAACGGTATGGCCATGTTATAGATAGAAATATAACTGGAAGTATTTGAATTGCTAGATTACTTTGGCTATGCAACCCTATACATTTCATCCAATAAATATTATTAAGAATCTAACATAATTTACGTATTCTTTGAAGTTTTCTTGTGCGTATGAGAGAGATATAATTTGGCAAGAATTGTAGCAAAATTGAACATGGTTTAAATATACAACTTAAATCTAAGAAATATCTATAATTAACCAAGTGTAATAGTCTGGATAAAAAGCTATAACAGATGGTTGATATATGTACACTGTACAGGCTTCATCTAAATTGAGTGTTATTTTATAACTTTAAAGAAAAATATACAAAAGTCATAGCATGAAATGTAGCATTTTTATGGTCGCTTGGACAATAATTTTACTTACTAATAAGAAGCAAGAAACCCATTCTCTGTTTAAACTATTTTTCTTTATTTCCAGGTAAGCAAATGGATTCATACATCTAGTGATGGTTGGGTGTTAAGGTATAGTTATTCGTTTTGGTAATATTAATAATCTTAATGTCACATAATGTCATTATTATACAAAAATGTCAAGCATCACTTCAGTAATTTTAAAATTGACCATAAAGCTAATGTTTTTTGGTAATAAGTATTTTAAAACCATATGTTTTGCTATACATAAAATTTTAACAATCAGCGGCTTCGTAGGTATATTAAAGTTTACACGTGCAAATTGATTTTCTTGCCATAGTTAAGGAAAACCCTGTCTTGTTAACGAGATAACAGAAGCACTCCACAACACAACTAGTTACGCAGTTTGCAGAAGAATCCATTACCCAACGTCTAGAAACTTTCACCGACACCAAGGCGATACTATAGCTCCGCATTGTTTCTCCACCTATTCCACCGCCCCTTTATTTGCTAACATCACCATAAATATTTTGTCGACATAATACTCCCGTGGTTGCTAGTAGAATATTAATTAAATTTTGTATATACATTTATGGAGAGGAAATCACACTTTTCTTCACCATCATCAACAGTATGATAGTTCCACAGATAATTACAGTGAAAAACTGTCCTACCGAAGGGTCAACTGCTCGCCTTCAGAAAGAATCAGCAGCTACTTTCAGAGAACTTCTACATACGGTCAAATCAGTAAGCCCTGAAAATCAAAACAAGTACGGAATTGGGGTCCAGTCTGATGTGTTTTAATCTTATATTATGATAACCGTACCGTCCAATACCTTCTGATGTTTCTACAAAGACAGTTAATAAACCAAGTCGTACCAGGAGGTTTTTAACTAATAGCTACATATTAGTTACGAACGTCTTAGTATGGCTTGGTTTATTAATTTTTTGTAACATTAAACTTTTCTGCTTGGTTGGCAACCAGGCAGATTTATTTATACAATCATTCACTTCGAGGCAACAAACTGTAGTCATATCGACGTATTTTTGAAGTGATTATTGGTCGACGACATCGGACGACAAACAAATGATAATGTTATCTTCTTGACGGAATTTTAGTGCTAGTTTTTTACATTTATTTGAAGTACTTTTTTTCAATTTGGATGATTTTATGCATTGCCATGTAGTTTGAGGAATTATTGCTAGGGGGCGGCATACATAAAGCATTGACATTAAGCAGTCACTTTTTATCGTATGTTTTCATGAAATAATTTGAACTGTAAAGTTCAAATTTTATTCAGAAAATATAAGAATGTTTGTGCAGAACCCATAAATCACTCTGTAAAAGTGAAAAAAGTTCAAACATTTTTAACAGCCATTTTAATAGCTAATTCATCTACCATAACAGTATTAATCGTTCGTTATAAATTACCCTGTATCATCCTTTGACTTTAATATTTGATTCTTTAAATTGTCTTCTTGACATATCGTAATGTTCCACTTGTATAATTTGTCTCTTTCTTTCGAATACTTTGCGCTACCTACTCTAGTTCCATTTTTATTAACAACATAACATTCTTGTAAAAAGCTTTTCATCTCTCTGTTAAAAAATACAGTCAGTGATAATATATTTGTATCTATTGAATTAGCGATTCGATATTTTATTGAGCATAAACATGGATCGTTTTCATCATTCTCTACTATTTGCATATATTTTTCTTAAGTTTGAATGGTGCATGAATAGACCTGGAGAAAATGCGCCATATAATATAATAAATCCATACATTCCATGCATTCTTTAAAATACTTAGAACTGTACTTAATGCCTTTAGATCAGATATCAATACTTTTGGAGTGGCTTTTCGTGGAAAAAGAGATTTTAATGATCTAATGGTATCTTGAGTATCTAATTCTATAGGTTTGGTACACTACCTTCCTGGAAGAGTTACACGATTAGATTTTCCCCATGGAAATGATTAACAGCCGCTAGTAACAGCCTTTCCATGATTTTTGTAGAGACATTGAATGTCTCACCGACAGGTTCCTTCATTGCTGCCTCTTCAATTCCACCTAGAGAAATCCTATGTGTAGATTCATAGGTAGTAACACTAATTAATATAAGCTACGTTGGGATTTATATCTATTCTATTTATTTTAATGCTGACAACAATATACTTATTGAAATGGACTGGTCTTTACTCAGATTTTAAGTAACAGGAAAAAGAACGTTTCTTGATATTTCCCATCAAAATAAAAAATTCTTGAAGACAGGTAGACGCGAGAAGGAATTTTACGATATTTTCTTCAGATTCTACCGCAAGCACACGGGGAAAATCATTTTTAAAAATTTTTATTTCTTTTTAACTCAAATAAATGTAATTACAAATAATAATCATATTCGCCAGCTTATTTCTTAACTTACAGTTATTATTTCAGCAATATGCCGACAACTAATTGTTGGCCTATTGATTTGCATATTCCATTTAATTTGAAGGTCTTAGTATGTTTCTACTGCCATTAATTTAACAAATATACATATAAACGACCATAAAATCCCCATTATTATTAAGCTTTATGTGGACGCAACATTCTGATAACGATGATAATTATTCTACCTAGGTCCATATATCATCACAGAATAAATATAATAAAATAGCGTAACAACTAAAATAAAATAAAATTTAATGTATCAGTTTTATTTAAATGTACGTAAAATACTCTAAATGATCCTTATAACAGTAAATTGATGATTAAATAAATATAAATCGGTTATTAATTCACAAAAAAATAAATTATTGATGGTTTAATGAAATTACAGAGGTATATTGTAAAAACAATGCAAATATTGCATTGATATTCATTTCTTCTTAGCTGAGATTACTATATATAATTCGTATCAGTGGGGGATCCAGAGTAGGCTTCCGGGGGGAAGGGCGTTAATTAACAATAAGTAAAACTTGTAAAGTAAAAAAAAAATTCATATGATGCGAATTGCACTATATAAAGATAAGAAAAGCACTATTAACTAAAAGAAATAAAACGTATTCTTAATTAAAAGAAAAAACAATACATCAAAGTACCAAAAATACTTATAATAAAAACTCCAATCTTATTTTTTTGTTTTGGCCTTTATTACTATATTACTTAATAACCATAACATTTTGCTTAATTTAGAAAAATATATAAAGAACCCTTAAATTCTGTTTGTGTAAAAGTAAAATTTGAAGTACTTGACTATTTGCTTTAGATTTATTACGTTGCGAGATATGACATGGACACATGTTCTTTAGAAAGAGTTTGCCGGGGACCAATGGAATTCGTTCATTCGTAGAAACAGACACTTAAGGAAGACAACTACCTACCAGTTACAAATTAATAACACACACCTACAAATTTTAACTTTTATTTTGTATCGTTAACCAAATCCACTTATTTGCATTGTTTTGGTCCCAGCTACGTCTAACATAGTCATAAAAAAAAATTGTTGGCTCTAAAAATTGTAATAACTGACCTAACTCACGCGTTATGGTATAATTTTAATAAAAAAAGCAATTAATTACATCATGCGAAAAAATATTCGCCATTTTGATATATATATTTCAAATACATGTTATATACTATATATTTAATTAGAATATAAGCCCTTTAATCAGAAAATTAATTATTCTTCTTGCACTTCTTAGCCCGTCTCTTATAAGTTACTTCTGGAGCATCGCTTATACATGTACAACAGTAGTCTGCCAACATCGCAGAAGTCCATTTGCCCCGATATATTTTTTCCTTTTGAATATCCTGATGGAATCTCTCTCCATGCTCATCAGTTACTGCACCAGTTTTCTGGGAAGTAATCTAGGTGTGAATGGAGAAAGTGAACTTTTAATGACATATTGCATCCTAATTTCTCTCGCTCTTTTGTTACCGAGAAAGTGTGTTGCTACCATTTTAAAGGAATTCCAAGCAGTTTTTTCATTACTTTCTAGAATGTTGTAAATTCAGCATCTTTGAAAATGTTCTTGATTTGAGGACCCACAAAAATTCCCTCTTTAATTTTCGCATTACTAAGTCTGAGAACTTTTTGTTTTAAATAACTGAAAGCACGTCCTTCTTTGTCCATAGCTTTTACCAAGTTTTTCATAAGCCCCAGTTTTATGTGGAGTGGTGGCAGTATTACCTTTTGTGAATCAACTAATGGAATGTTAGCGACATTTTTTTCTCCTGGTTCAAAACCCAGTCTTGGCGGCCAAATTTTTCTTTTCTAATGTTCTAATCGCGCTCGACTGTCCCACTCACAAAGAAAACAGCAATATATGGTATACCCTTGCTGCATACAAGTAAGATAGCTATCACTTTTAAGTCTGCACAAATCTGTCACTTATACTTGTTATATTCTCTAGTTTGTAGCAATACATTCATGTTACTGTAATTTTCCTTCATGTGGACAGCATGGGCGATTGGAATTGATGGCAATTTATTTCCATTGTGGAGTAGCACACCTTTTAGACTAAGTTTCGAGGCGTCAATAAAAAGTCTCCAGTCACTAGGATCATGGGGAATATGTAAAGCACTCATTAAACCGTCAATGTCCTTGCAGGCAACCAAGTCATTTTCCATTTTGAAAAAAGGTATAAGATCTTTTTGACGACTTCGATACATGGAAACTTTAACATTTTCTTGTAGTAAATTTCATTGTTGTAATCGAGATGCCAAAAGCTCCGCTTTTGCCTTGGACAGATCAAGGTCTCTTATAAGATCACTTAATTTGCGTTGATTAATTTGTGAGGTTCACCACCGGACACTTCGGCAGAGAAATCAGGATCTTTTGATGTTGATAGCTGGACTAAGTCGTCATCTACAGTATCATCTGATTCTTCGTCACAATCATGGCTGTATTCTTGAGGTGGATTAGGAATAGATAGTTCATCACTATGGAGAACCGGGCGAATGGCAGATGGTAATTTGGGGTATTGTATTACCATCCTTTTTTTCTTGGTCTAATAGAAGGTATCACGCAAAAATGACAATCGGTAACATGATCTGTAGGTTCTCGCCAGATCATGGGCACAGCAAAAGGCATTGAACGTCCTCTTCCACTTAGCCAACTGCAAAGATTGTTCGCACAATTGCTGCAACATATATGAGGCGCCCATTTTTTGTCTTCATCTCCAATTGTACAACCAAAATACAACTGGTACGCCTTCTTAATTTTGGGAGTAAAATTACGTTTTTGATGCGCAAAAGTCACTTCACCACAAATATAACAAAAGTTGTTAGGTGTATTTACACAATCTCGTGGCATATTTTCAAAATAGCACTATTTACTTTCGAAAATGAACGCTTATCATGCACAAGGTACAAATACGACTACCTAAGAATGAATATTAGTTTTAGTGACAAATAAAGAGGTAGGTAGTTAGTATGTCTATTTTTCGTAGAATTCTAATTCTACCTATTATTTGTGATAGGACCGCCCATAAACTAGGGTTTATAAGGGATCTACACACGATCCAGCGGCAGGGAGCCAGCCTTGGCGGCATGCTTTGAACTTATTCGTAAAAATGAACTGGTCCGCTGAAATTCCAATTACCTTCAAAGCGTACCGACAATGTCGGCTCACAGCAGCTGGATCGTCTGTAGACCCTTATACCTGCGTTACACTTTATTACCTGTATTGGGAAAACCAGAGCCAACTTGAACTTTTGCTTTTTATATTGTTATTTAGCATGACGAGGTTACTAAGAATTTGCTATTTTTACTTCCAATATATGTAGGCTGTAGAATAGTGTAACCAGATTAATTACACAGCCACACACAAAAAAAAGTGGTCTGGCCTGCGGACAAGACCAGTATATTCTTATGTATTTGGACTCGCTGAAACCGAATCCGAAGTCAGAGTTGTCAGATTACTTCTTTTTTCACCTCTAACCCAAAGAAAAACACCCCCAAAAAAGTGGTCTGGCCTGCTGACCATACCAGTGTATGTTTATATATTTTGACTCTCTGAAACCGAATCCGAAGTCAAAATTGTCAGATTCGCTCGTTTTTCACCCCAAACCCCAAAATTCACCTCCCTCCCAAAAAGAAGTGGTCTGGTCTGCGGAGCAAATCAGTGTATCCGTATGTATTTGGACCCGCTGAAACCGAATCAAAAATGGTCTGACCGAAGGACCATACCAGTGGCAGTGTATCCTTATGTATTTGATAAGGAAACACTGGTCTGGTACACTCTTTTTGTTTTGGGGATGTTTTTGGGGGTTTGGGGTGAAAAACGAGAGAAACTGACAATTCTGACTTCAGATTCGGTTTCAGCGGGTCCAAATACATAAGAATACACTTGATCTGGTCCACAGGCCAGACCACTTTTTTGTTAGATTTGGGGGTGTTTTTTTGGATATAGGGATGAGAAATGAGCGAATCTGACAATTCTGACTTCAGATTAGGTTTCAGAGGATCGAGATACATAAGCATATACTGGTATGGTCTGTAGGCCAGATCTCTTTGAGAGTAGGGGTCAAAAGCGAGCCAATCGGAAAATTCGGTTTCAGCAGGTCCAAATACATTCGGATTCGGTTTCAGGTTTAAAATACATAAGGATACACTAATATGGTCCGCAGGTCAGACCACTTTTTTGGGGGGGTGTTGTTTTAGGGTGAGGGGTGAAAAAAGAAGCAATCTAACAATTCTGACTTCGGATTTGGTTTCAGCGGGTCCAAATACAGAAGAATATACTGATCTGGTCCGCAGGCCAGACCACTTTTTTTTGTGTGGCTGTGTTATTAAACGTAACGAAAATTCATTACGGCTCATAAAATAGGTTTTGAGATTTTTAAGCATTACGGAAATGCCATGAAAGGAAGTCACGACTCGGATTTGCTATCAGCTAAATAAATATATTATATTCAAAATTATATTCTCAAAGCTGTGTTAATTATTAATTATTATTATTTCCGCGTGGTGACAGGTAAAGTTCGGGGGGGGGGAGGATGATCCCCAGCGTCCTTCTCTGGATCCGCCACTGATTCATATCAAGCTAGATACCAAATGGACAAGAATATATCTTCCTAAAACCAAGAATTGGGGGAGAGTAAGACTCTAAACTTGATTAACGGTTAATATATAACAGATTAACGCACTTGAAAATATCACTAAAGTTAGGGATTACCTCTGTACCTGAGATGTAAATGATATCTCCATTTTTTGTTAAAATTGAGTTAATGCTTTTTCTCTTATACCAAGAGCATAAATTGTATAATGTTAAATGATCTTATCTCCACTATTACTGGTTCCTAAGATACAATGTTCATTAAAAAATCGGCAGCTACTGAAAGCGGCTAGAACCTTCCCACCCAGTGGATCTTTGACCCCGATATGAATGATCTCATTTAATTATATTCATTAATTTTAAATATTTTTTTCATATTAAAATAGAAAAAAAGAAGTCTTACGATCGGTGAGATTTGAACCTACTTGTTTCTTTTTAACGCTTTTCTCATAATAGTCCTCCTATCCAGAGAGACTATTGAGGTGATTGAGGTGTCGCTTTCATCACCAGATATTCTTCTTGAGGGAAGGGCTGGCCACCCTTTTGACCAACCACACATCTCCATTTGTATGGCTACTCTATCTATTCTTGACGGTGAGTCCATGTTTCTTTTTAGTTTTAATTTATAAATTTATAATCCTCGACCGGTTTTATCTGACCAGTCGGGGGCGGTTTCCGAAGGGTTGGGGACTTTAATTCCGCTGCTGGTCACTATATATTTTGAAAATCTTTTTTTGACAGGTGTCAGTTACTTTCACGGGCCAAAGATTTTTTGACAGCTGTCAGATAAAATGTATCTAAAAGTTGTTAGTTGGAGAACTGTCACTTTGACACCTGTGAAAGATTATTGTCACTTACTTTGTTGGGGGGGAAATGTCACTTTGACAGCTGTCAAAATTCTAGTTCCAAAAGTTTTCTGGAGGAATTTATTTTTTAACAGTTGTCCAAAAATTTTTAAATTGTTTTTAGGTTATAGTTGTTTATATAGTTTTAAGGTTATGATTAACGGAAATGTTTCCGGCTATGGGCCGGAAATAGGTTCAAAGTTTTTGGACTTTTAATGTCAATGTCACTTTGGTTATGATTTGATGAAAAACTCACTCTGGACCCAGTTAAGGGTTGTCCGTAATCACACGGGCTCCTTATGGGTTGTGTAGGCTCCATACAGCTACCACCGGCTACCACCGGCTACCACCGGCTTCAAACTTTCTCTTCTCTCGCCAATAAACACAATTGGCTTAACGTTCTTTAAAAAACGTGTATGGCAGTCTCCACGCTTTAACACACTAGTCTACAGAACGTTAGGTTAGACTATAAAATATATCTTACACAAGAAGCGTGTTATTTTGTTTTTTAATTGTTTTCGCGGCAACCAAATCGAAATCGTCAATCGTCAAAACCTTTTCAGATCTTTTGGAGCATTAAAGATCACGCAAAGTTTCATCCAAACCCGTTCAGTAGTTTCGCCGCTTTCGTACATACACGCACACAGACATTTTTCAAATACCACTTTTTGGGTTCCCGGGACCTCAAAACGTAAAGATGTGATGATATCTCAATTTTTGATTTTGGACCAATTTTAGTAACCTCCCACAATTTTATTGTTGGAGGTAAAAAGTCGCATCTATAGGAAGAACGATTCTTCGTAGTGCGATTTTCACAAAAAAACCAAACGTTACGTTAGAAACTAAAGTGTTTGTAAGTGAAATATGTTTATATAATGGTACTATTTAACTTTAACCAGCGTATGTTGAGAATGATCTTAAAACTCGTCATTTAATTATTCAATTTCCTTCTATAAAATCCCCTCGGAGATCTACTATTTACCACAAAGCCTTTAAATAATACCCAATATTACATAGCATATCTTGTCTGCAAATATAACAAAGCAGAGAGATCAGAAAGAAGGAGAATCTGATTCAAAATGGAATCTGCAAATCATAATCTTTCCTGCATGTAACATTTTTGAAAATGTTTTGGAGCTACGATTCATATTTTTTTTATTTACCGATTTTTCAATCAGTGGTAAACAATCTCAAGTGCCTTAATTATGGTAAGGTTATTGGTAGTTCTTTTATAAAATATGTCAGTTAAATTACTCTTTTACTTTTTACTGAAGAAATCAAATTGCTAGTGTTATTTTACATCTCATAAACAAACTCAATTAACCTATTGCAATATTAAATCCCTGTTTAATTTAAATTTATAATAATGTAATATAGTATAGATCTAATTTTAACACGTTAGCTGCGATACATATCCCCCATGATATGCATTGAATTATTTTGATATGCGCGCCACAAATTTGACATAACCTTCCAGCATGCGAAACCAGACTTAACTACTTATACTTAGAATTTTACCACTTCAAATATAGCTTTCGAATCGTCGGAAGTTACTGAATTCATATCAGAAACAATACAATACATATCGCGAGGGTTATGTAATGCATATGAATAGAAAAACATAGTTCACTTGCGGCACATATCCTCGAGGATATGTAAAGGTTTTAGTAAGCCGGTACGTGAATCTGCGCTTATGTATCTATCAGCTACCGAAAAAACAGACATCAGTACAGCGTTGCCAGTGTTAGTTCGTTAGTGCTACTTTCATTGTGTCAGTTAATTTTTTGTATGAAGTTTTACTGGCTTACTTTGTAACTTTAGACTCCTAATTTAAAGAATTTATTCGGAAAACGAAATAATTATTTTTTTTTCGGATTTGTCTCCCTGCTCATCAAATTTTTTTTTTTTTTTGGGATTTCTACACTCCCACATTTGGGAGGAGGAGGAATTAAACCTTGATTTTAATAGTGGTATTCAAACCGAAACTAATTTTGATTCTGATGAGGATGAAACGGATATCTTAGAAAAACCTGTTGGTAGTGAAGAGTGAGATATAATCGTTAGTCCTACAAATGTTTCTTTTGATTTGTATTATGAAAGGTCTTAAGATGTTTTTAAGCACTTTGTTAATGATGAA
The DNA here is from genome assembly GCA_936432065.2 of Rutpela maculata. Taxonomy (NCBI): domain Eukaryota; kingdom Metazoa; phylum Arthropoda; class Insecta; order Coleoptera; family Cerambycidae; genus Rutpela; species Rutpela maculata. Next base: position 118,618,774 of record OW386288.2, read on the forward strand.
TTGCTTGAGTAAATTGTTACTCAAACAAACTCAACAAACGTCTATCAAATAAGTCTAGGATTAAATCATGGACTGACACCAATAAACTTGAAATCAGCAAATTTTTAGGAGTTACTCTGGTAATGGGCTTGACAACAGTTCCTAAATTTAATGGTCAAAAGATCCCCTATAAATCTGGTATCTGATACAAAATTAGGTATAATTGAATTTCGGCACGTGCAACTTACTGAGAATATAGAAAATATTACACCTAATGCACGAACACATACTTTTATCAAATCTGAGGGACCTGGTAAAAAGAAAAGAAAACCCTGCAGAGAGTGCTATAATAAGCTGAGCGCAACGTTATCCAGTCGGGAAGCGGGCAAGAAAGTTCGGCGTGTAATCATCTTTTGTGACAATTGTCCGAAGAAACCGGGCTGTTATGCCTTCCTTGCTTTAATACAGATCATATTTGAAATATGAAATATTTGAAATTATAATATATATCACACATTGGTTGAAAATATTTGATTTGTTACGAATGTTTCCTCACAAATAAATCTTAAAACTGTAGTTGTTAATTTCCTCATTCATATGCGGTTCTAGTCCTCAGAGATATGTACGGCCGCAGTACCATATTAATTGACTATAGAACTAACAGATTTCAGAGTTAAAAGTTTTTATAATTTAGCCTACTCTAGTCTAGAGGGCAGTAATCTCGAAATAGTTTACATATCCTCGGAAATATGTATCGCATGCTAGTACAGTTTTCTTACATATCTTTGAGGACATGTATCGCAATATTGGAGAGGCATCAAATTTCTCTATCGCAATTAACGTGTTAACAATGCTCAATATAGCATTCATTTAGCAAAACTAACAATACAACTTAAAAAATAAAAATAAAATACTTCCCTTCTGCAAGCGAGGGATTGAGGTATGGCTTATGGTCTTCGATAATGCTACACCAAACATTGATTTTAGATATAAGTCGAAAATGCTTTGGGGAAATTTAGATTTTTAGTGTCCCAAGAACAACTTCTCCGAATGAAAACATCACGACAAATAAAAGAAGCCTCAAAAATTAAATTTTATTTGGAAACATCTGGTCACCTTTTCTGTTTTGAGGAAGTAGATAGAACTACAATCTAGCTAGGCGATCATTTAGTGGTAAACTTTGAACGGTATCTAAGTGAAAGAGTTTCTCTGAGTAATGATCTGAAATTTCATAAATTAATTATTTCAACAACTGCAGATAAGCACCTTGTACTTTGAGTGTATATTTTATGATACATCAACTAAAATATCTTCTTTCTGTCATTTCTGGACATCCAATATGTCATGCTTAGGACGAAAAGAACTTCTTTCTCCCAATCCGATATAAACAACTTATTATAATTGATAATCCGACTGTTTTCTGTCCAATACATTTTATACATAAATTGCCTTTAATCCAGTCAACGAAGTCCAAAAAAGGCCTATCAGGGGAAATAATTTGTGTAGTTGCCAATTTTTGTATTTGTATTTTTGTACAGTTGTCGGGGGAAGTGCCTTGAACAAATATACTAAAAGTCATGGTGGTTGGTGAGCAGGGTCCCCTTTTCACGTTTTTCTTGAATAACTTGAAAACTACTACCTCTAGCGAAAAAGTGTCCTTATACAAAATTAAACTGGACGAAATTTTCTATAAATAAGTTCCTATTCATTTTTATTTATCAATACTTTACGAGATATAGAGGGTGGAAAAATCGTGAATTTTTAAAAATCATCTTTTAATGGTATAAAATGAAAGTTTGATGTTAAATGAAGTCGGTTTAGACCGAGTATTAATGTCTGTACAACATCTAAGTGCAACAGTGCTGGACAAAGTCTGTTTGTTTAGGACACCACGCATAAACACCTGGAATATATAATATGGAATCCATTTATTTGAACATCGTTTTATTTTTTTCGTTAATTTTTTATCGCTTACTAAAGAATCACCCTGTATGTTAAAAACAAATAACAAAATTAAACATTTATCTCCATTCCCATTGGCTTTCTTCAATGATGGTGGAATGAGGAAAGGAAAGAAGTCTTCTCTCTACGATGCTCTTCCAGAAGATAATTATGCAACTCATGATCTCACAACAAACACCTGCTTCAACGCGTAAAATGGAATGTGGGCTCCAATATTTCCTCAATTTGCGAGCTAATAGCCTATGTACTCAAACATTATGGTCAAAACTGTACTGTGGTCAGGGTTGCCAATCTGCGGGGAATTCCCCAAACTACGGGGAATTTGAAGCTCATTGGGGAATATTTGGGGAGAGCCGTTGTGAGGGGAAAATGCGGGGATTTTCGAATAAATACCATCAACTTAAGGCAAGACATATGCGCGTTTGTCGAGGAAAAATATATACCTTGACCTTATGTGATACGGTGATTGGGCAGCGGCAGCATCGAATCGCGCGTGAGTCCTTGCCTTGTGTGCGTGGGTGTAGGCGTGGGCCGTGCCGTAACTGCGAATGCGTATGCCCTTGACAGATTAATTTTACAGTTGCAGTGTTGCGAGATGCTCGTTGCTCGTATTTCTTACTCTTCTTAACAGTCTTAACCGAGTTATGATATGATAATATAATATGACAAGAAATGATTTACGTAGCATATGCATGAGACAAATCGGAACTTGCAGTTGTGATTCAAGCTAATTATTTTTTTATCATTCGTTTCAAGTAGGAGGACTTTTAGTGTAAAAGTGAACCTATTATAACTCTTTTTTATATTTTTCTTAATACACATTGTACTATGTCTGCTTTTTATTTGATATCTCTTTTATTATTTGTGGGGAAAACTGTGGGGAATAGGATACTAAAATTCCCCGACTTTGGGGAATCTTGGCAATGTCTGTGGGTATTTTCGAACGCAGCCATTGGCAACCCTGACTGTGGTTCTTGGTGGTTATGGTGATGTCAACAGTACGAAACGAGCAGAGGAGATGCGAAGAGGCCTCACAAAATCTTCAGTTGACATTAATTTTAATGAAAGCATGAATGTTATTGTTCAACAGGATCATTTTCTTGCAGAGGAAAACAACAAAACCAGGCCTATTCAACTACTCACCCATAAAATTACGGCAAAAAGAGTAGAAACAAGAGTCGCTACAGGGGATTCTGATGGCACTATTGTAAGATGTGGATCAGAGAAAGCAGCTGTACATCCTACTGTCACAATAACAGAATATGTGAACGTGATTGTTGTACTCGTTGCTTTGGCACCACCAGGTAGTAACGTATACTCCATGAAGCCTGGAAGGGGGATGGTGGAATCAAAATTGTTTTCAACGAGCAAGCTCCGACAACTTCCTTTTGCTGACACTATCCTCCTTCTCCATGGCTTTGGCGGATGCGGCACCACCTCGGCCATTTAAAATAGAAGCAAAGGAGGCATGGTTAGGAGTTTAGCAAGATTCCCAGGCAAATGAAAGAAATGTACGATCTCTATACCACCAGTAAAGGTCGCACAGTCTGGAGAGAAGATGTTTTTAGCGATCTACCAAGCGACTCTTTTTTGCAAACATTTCTTGTTACTTACAGCGGTTTGCTTACTTACTTACAGATACAGCAATGGCTCAACAACTCACTACCCCCGAACCAGCGGGGATGAAACCGAGAGAAAAATGGATCGCTAACCCCGGGTACCACCAAAAAACCAGTACCTCCTGAAGCGATCTTGAACTCTATCTTTTGCGATGTTCTACTGGGTGTGGGGGATGTTGTGGGTTCCGAAAAGCCAGCATTCCATGCTCGATGGTGTGCGGCACTTGCCACGTATACGAATGAATGGTGCGCCATTAGACGACAATTTGCAAGACGATGATGATGATGATAATTTTGATATTGATTTTGATTCAGCTGACTTTTAAAATGTTTAGATTTAAGATAATATTCGTGTATTATTAATAATATAGTTTTTCTGTTAGTTTTAAATTCATTTAGTATTAAAATTTCATTTACGTCATTAAAACTCGCGATTTTTTCACCCCATGTATCCCGTAAAATACTAATCCTAAAAAAAAACTGAATAAAAGCTTTATTGCATATTGACACTTTTCGCTAGAGGTCCTGGTACGAGGAAATCAATAAAAACCTGAAAAAGGGACCTTTAAACTACACCCCCCACGATGTTATTCAGGGCACTTTCGCCGACATCTATACAAAAATTGGCCTCTACACGAATTAATTCCCCTATTTTTCCTTCGTTGACTGGACTACTTCTGACTGCTGCACGTTTACTAAAGTTTCCTTTGCTGTTAAATACAAAGTATATCTCCCATTTCTTACAAAAATTGTTATGTCGTGGTGTATTAAATAGTTGTTTAAAATATATTTATAACACCCACAACTATTTTAGCAGGTATGACATATGTCCACTTGTTATAAGCTATAAGTTGTGGTTCAAACACTTCAAAAAGTTACCATAATAATAATTTATAATATAAAAACTAAAATCATTAACTCCGTATATTAACAATATAAAAAGAAATTAAACAAAGTTTGTTATCAACGATTAAGAAAATTGTATCAGTAAGCCCCAACTCCCCCTACATACCGCTCTGTAAAAAAGGTAATTCGATTGCCTTTACTTTAAGGTGCTGTATCTTACGAAAGAGGGCTTTATTAAAGACATATATTGTATGCTACTTATTTTTGATCCATAAACACGCTCTTAAAATTTACACATTTAACTCCGTATATATGCGCTACATCAAAGTGACAATATATACACCATATTCGACTTCGCGTGAGTGCAACTATTCCCTCAGGTCTCTGTTAAAGCTTTGTTTACCAATTCACAATTAGCAAATATACACTTAAAATAACATTCTGTAATTACTATTTGTGCTTTTGTATAATTATCCTAATTAAATATGAATAATATTAGTTATGCATATAAGCAAAAACAAACAGAAATTCATATCTAGTTTATGCAAATTCGAGAACGGAATTAAATTAAGTGAATTTCATGATTCAATTGTTTAAGAGTATTTATCAGCATGAAAGTAAGCAAAGCCTGGTGTATGAGAAAGTTGAACGTCTGGGAAATTAAACTATGATCGAGTTAACTGCTACGCAATCACCGCCAGCTTGATCCTAAGTCATCTCAGCTAACTCGACGATAATAATTATCGTTAAAGTTTCCAAAGAGAACAATTTCACTAACGTTTGATCTCAGATAGTTTAATTGTTATGAAGTTTACGGATTCGATTACTGAAATTCTTATAATGATTACGTCAAATTACGTCACATTAACGCTAATGCAGTCATAAATCAAGTAGAAGAATTATTACCGTGAATTTTGTGCCAGCAAGCAACACCGAAACGTAAGTGTTCGAATGCCTTCAATTTGAATATACTGAATACACTTCGGTTGTTGTTCTTAGTCAGTAATTTAGTAGAATCTGTGTTAACCAACATTTCTTGTCAAAAAATGGTTTTGCGTGTGTGTTTTTTGTTAAATGACACTGGTGTTAAACCAAATAGCCAAACAGTTGTTGTTTATTCAACGGATTGTTAAAAATAATCAAGAGAAAGTGGAATAAAAATTACACCTTTTAAAATATGTAATAAATAAAATTAATATACATTTTCAATTAAAAATTACAATCAAATAATAATTATTTTTATCAGGTATAAACTAGATTGTTTTTAAATATTTGTTACAAATTATGGGTTCAGTTTTTAGTCTTCTTTATACTTCTGTTATACTAATATATTTTCCCATCTATTTAGTTTTTATTTATTTTTTAAATCTTTTTTTTCCAAAACACCTACGACAATACTATCCTAAAATATAATATATACACTGTTCACATACATAGGTATATATTCACACATATATATCTATACTACTTACATTAGATATATACTTATATATACTAAGTATTTTACAGCTCTATTTTTTTTTTTATTATAAATTCATATATTTTATACACATCCTTTTTTTTTCTAGTGCTAATAAATTGAGTAGATTTGTAGGTAGTGAAATCTTGTTTGCGGGCACGTTTCAAAAACATTTTACTAACTTCCTTTAAATGATATTCCATCAAATAATGTTCTAAATTGCCTTCTTCTCCACAGATGCAGTACGGGTCCTCTTTGAGATTCAACTTGTATTTGTATTAAAGGTAAAGACAATGTGAACTTCCAATTCAGCACATTACTCTTACGATTTCGATTAATTTCACTATTAAACGAAGGATGTTTGATTTTAATTTGTGTCTGAAGTTTTTTATAATTTTCTCCTGCTGTATAATTTAGATAGTGCTGCTGCCAATTTTCTCTAAGTTGTTCCTTTATTAGTCTGGGAATTTTAAAATTAAGGATAATGTCGCCATTTTCAGTTGCTTTCTTTGCTATAAGCAAATAAAATAAATAACTGAAAGAAATAGGTGTTTTTATTTTCTATTTGATAATTAAGAAAAAAACTATTTATTTGAAGAAATTGTTTGTAACAATTAACAATTTTATGCAGACCCACAAAAAAAAGTGGTCTGCGCAGGGGTACTGATCATACTATCCCTTGTATTTTTTACCGCTGAACATGAATCTGAACTTAGTTTTTCCTAAGCACGTCAGCTTGTTTTTTAACAGCAGAAAAGTCTGTTGGATCGTAATATTGCTTACCCAGCTCATTTAAATCAGACTCCAAAAGTGATTCAACTTTAAAACTTCAACCTAATAACATTGTGGTACTTCAGTATTTACCACATAACTCAAAGAAACCGTCAAACCCCATAACTTCTTAACCTCATAACCCTTCAACCCCAAAACCCTGCGAATCTGATGAAAATAGTGGGGAATCTTGATTGGGGAGTTAATGAGTTGTAACCTCGGATACTTATGCTTGAGTGTCAAACATCCACAACTGCATGATCTCATGACCTCAGCAACTCCATAACCCTTCAATTTTGAAGATCCAACAGAAAAAATGGAGATTTTAAGTAGGGGAATTCGTCCCATTGTGACATTAGAATCTTGGAATCAAGCACCTTATGGCGCCATAGTTCTTCAACGGCGGCGGTCCCTTTATCCACATAACTCCATAACCCCGAGGGTTCAATGAAAAAATAAGATGCTCTCGATTGGGGAATCAATTAGATTGTGCCTCGGAACTTTGTTACCTTGTTACCAAGTAGGCCTATTCCAGCAGCAAACCCTTCTACTACATGACCCAGTAACCCCGTAAACCCATAACTGCATAACCCTGAGAATATAATAGAAGAATGTGAAGAATCTGAACAGGGAAATTCATGAGATTGTGTTCTCGGAATCTTGAAATCGAGTAGCCCATGACCCTTCAGCTCTTGAACAGCAAAACTTTTAGCCGTCTAACCCCGTGATTTTGGGGACTCAATAAAATGAAATTAGGGAATCTTAATTGGGGATTCAGTAAGAATGTAATTTTGGAAGTGGAGTATCTTTTCAGGAGGTTTACATTTGATCTCCTGCTATTGCGAACTCTTTTATCTTCGAACGACCTATATAACTGATTTCTTTTACGCTTCTTGCTCTACAACACATGTTGACCTTTCAACACCCGACAAAAGTCTGCCATCATATGCTCATCCCACCTTCCTTGATATCGTAAGATAAAAGAGTTCGCAAAAGCAAGAGATCAAATGAATTCACCTAAACAGAAATCACCTGAAAAGTTATTCCACTTCCAAAGTTACATTCTCATTGAATTCTCAATTTGCTTTTATTGAATACCCAGAATCATGGGGTTATACGGCTAAAAGTTTTGCTGTTCAAGAGCTGAAGGGTCATGGGCTATTCGATTTCAAGATTTCGAGAACACAATCTCATGAATTTCCCTGTTCAGATTCTTCAAATTCTTCTATTATATTCCCACAGTTATGCAGTTGGTCTACTGGGTTATGTAATAGAACGGTTTTCTGCTGGAAACTTACTTGGTAACAAGTTAACAAGGTTCTGAGAGAGCCACCTATTTTTTTCATTCAATCCTCAGAATTATGGGGATATGAAGATACAGGGATTGCCGTTGAGGAGCAATGGCACCATAGAGTGCCTAATTCCAAGATCCCAATGTCAAAATGACTCGAATTTTCCTACTTAGAATCTCCATTTTTTCCGTTGGATCTTCAGAGTTAAGGAGTTACGGGGTTATGGGATGCTGAGGTCATGAGGTCACGAAGTTGTGGATGTATGACACTCAAGCACAAGTATCCGAGATCGCAACTCATTAACTCCCCAATCAAGATTCCCCAATATTTTCATCAGATTCCCAGGGTTTTAGGGTTGAAAATTTCTCTTAATAATTTGTAATAAACAAATTTTAGCTAAAAACTTTCTTCAATAGAAGTGTAGTATTCATTTACTTACAAGAATATCTTTTTTTCAGTTTAATAACGCCAGCCGTTTGGCTAAAAACTGCTTTTTCCCAGTCAAGTCTTTTAGTACTTTTTAATAGCAGCATCTGCATCATGTAACCAACATAACCTTACATTTTAAGTTTTCCAAGTTCATTTTTAATGTTTGTATACGCATTTTTAGCTTGGAGCCGTACAGCAATTTTTTTCTTCAGACTGTATCTTCTTGTATCTTCTTTTTTTCTTAATTCGTTTAATTCCCTTTTATAAACAAATTCACTTTTTTAATCAATATTTTGGCCAAAAAGAATAGCATGTCTCGGCTTCCAATTGACGTAAGAAAAACTTTATTTTTAATGTTTCTTTCTTTATATCCTTTAACACATGCTAATGGTTTTTATTCTTGGGCAAAATATTGATGACAAAAGTTAATTTATAAAAAGAAAAGAAATTAAGAAAAAAATTGTTTAGAATGTAAAAAAAATTGTTAATATAACTGAAAATAAGATAAAAGAAGCTACAATTAAAAAAAATTGCTATACGATTTGATGCACTTAAACAATTGACTATTCAAATTTCGAATTTGTTTTTGTTTTTTAAGCCTTGTTGTCAACATACCAACTTAAAATTTTGTATGGCGATTTAACTCCATTAGAGGCATTGTTTCCTAAAATTTCGTAAAAATATTTGCATTATTGTTTAAGTTATCATCAATTGTTTAAAAATAGCTGCTCTTTATTGTTTTTATCAATTGCAACTTAACAAGTTAACCAAAGATGTTCGGATAAATCCAGTTTTCTCCGGAATTTCATTATGAACAATATCTTTTTTTAATCATTGCGATACGAGCTATACAACCAGAGATATTTAAGAAAACTTCGAAAAAACACAATTTTCAACATTCTTTTCTTTAAACAAATGACTTGTGAGCCAAAGATTCATTTCAAAACTTTTTGCTACACTCAACATGTCTGATAAGTTCTAGCAAAAAAAATGCTATTGTAAAACAATTCCCCACAAATTTTAATTGTATTCCACTAAATGTATCAATTTGGAAAATGCCTGAAGTTCTTGATAATTGAAAATAAAACTAATATGCTTTGTCTTTAGCATTCTCTCTTTTAAAATCCTGAAAATAATGAAGTCTGAAAACTTATTGATCACCATTTTTCATTAGAATATCTGGTCTAAAAAAGGATTTACGTGAATAGGTACATTTGAATATTTATTAAGCAAGGTAAAGGTCGTCCTATCAAGATGGATGCAATGACAGATACATTCATCATTATTCCTACACGCACAACAAATAGTTCTCAGTTCACTGTTGGTATTGATAAAACTTAATCATTATTCTCTAATTATAATTACACTAATTATTTATTGTTAAGTAGCTTGATATTTGTTTTTCGATAGGAATTATCGAAATATCGTAAAATAATGACATTGTTATGTACATTAGAGCAGAGCTGCAAAACTACTTTTGAAAAAGTAGTTAACTACTAACTGTTGAGTACTTGTCAAAAATGCATTGTAGCTGAAAAGTATTCCAGTACTTTGAATTTGAAAGAGTAGTTTAACTAAGTATTTTCAATTATTCTTACTACTTTTGTAGATACACTTTACATTTGCACAGCGATGAAAAAAATTAGGTCACTAGAAGTTGTGTACCTTTGAGAGTATTGGAAAAGCTCTTCAAATGCATGGTGTTCCCAAGACAGTGAATGGATAACACACACGCTAATGGAAAACCGTTCGAATAAATGTGGAGAACATAGAAACTAGAGGTTATGGTCAGTAGAGGGTGTCCACACGGTCGCGTCCTATCACTCCTACTGTTGGTTTTGGTCGCAGACAGCCTCCTACACTGCTTCAATGACTCTGGCTTCTTCACAATAGGTTATGCAGATAACATTACCATGTCGCTAAACGCAAATTTTGAGGGTCCGTCGATGATAATTGGTCCATAGAACACTCCCTCTCGGTTAACCCCCAGAAAACTGAGCTATTACTATTCGCCAAGAAGAGGAAACTACCTGATATGAAGATGCCCAAATTATCAGGCACTCAACTCCACTTAGCCAGTGAGGTCAAGTCCCTGGGGGTCATACTTGACCGTATCCTAAACTGGAAGAGGAGAAATATGGAAGTTAAGATGTAACAGGGCATGTGCGGCCTTCTGGCAGTGTTGCAGGATAGCTAGTAGGTTCTGGGGTTTCTCACCCAGAATCTCCCTCTGGCTGAACACTGCTGTGATAAGACCCATGATTTGTTACGCTGCGATAGTCCGGTGGCCCAGAGTAAGGCAAAACAGCAGCATCCGAACTAGAGAATATTCAAAGATTGGCATGCCTCTGCGTTACTGGTGCGATGAAAACGACGCCTACAGCTGCAATGGGGACAATACTCTGTCCCTCCATTAAATCTACTCATAGTGGAGGCCTTGAGGACTACTCTGAGACTGCAATCTGTAGGCCAATGGTATATTAAAAACACGGCTACGAGACATTCCCGTATTCTAGAAGGGGCCACAAAACAAATTCCTCCTCTGAGAATGGGGACCGATCGTATCCCCCTATATATAATTTCAACAATAACTTGTTGTTTGAACGCGTCTGAGAATGATAAGCCGGACATGTTAATCTACACCGAAGGTTCGGAAATGGACTGTGGATCAGGAGCTAGGCTATGCTTAGAAGGATTAGATGTACACTTGACAATACTGCTAATCACATATTTCAGGCGAAACTAGTAGGGATTTTGCAAGCGGTAATAGAAATTACGGATGTAAACGTCAGTGGTGTGCATATCAACGGAGAGGAAAGCAGCCCTGCTTGCCCTAAACAACTATAACACAGACTCTGGTTCTACAAAGAAAACGATGATCTTTAGCCTAATGAGGGGAACGAGGAAGCGGATGCTTTAACCCGCAAGGGATCGGAGTGCGCCCTGTGTGCTCTGGAACATTTCATTGGTTTAAAAAAAGGAGTAGTCAAATTACGTTGATAGTTTAACTACTTTTAATCAGTCATTTGAGTAGTTGATACTCAATACAATACCACTGTATTCACAACTACCTACAAGTACTTGTAATTAACAGTTTTATTGTAGTTAATAGAGTGGCCCATCTCTATAGGGGGTGAATTTTTTTTGCATATTTTTTAAGTCTCACCCCACGAAAATATACTATTGTACTAGGAATAATTTATGTCAAAGTTTCAGATAATTGGGTGAACGGTAACCCGTGCCGCATTCAGGTAGAAATTTGTAGATAAGATTTTATTACGGTAACCCGTAAAGATACATGGTAAAGATTCAGGTAGAAATTTGTAGATAAGATTTTATTACGGTAATACACTTAAATTTTACTTAAAATACAAATATCTACTTCTTTTCTCATAATGTTTTATTGGTGTAATTATTTCCTAGAAATTATTTGTTTTGGAAGTTTGGAAATATAATGCACCTACGGTAGGTTTTTATGTCAGTTTGCAATTGTGTTTTACAGTGGTGACATTATAAGTTCTAGCATACGTTCCTTTTTGAAAAAACATTTAACGATGGCTGATGTCAGATCCTTACGAAAGGATACTTTCATTTACTTAGTTGGACACTATTCGTCACAAATCATTGGCAATAAATTGCCGTCTAATAGACAAGTATTACAAGTGCTCTTTTATAACATTCGTGAAGTGAAGCTAAGTGTACATGAAAGTGCTAAATTAACAATAAAAGAGATGTCAGTTTTTTGGGATAAAGCTCGCATTCCGACACGTCAGATTTTCATTGTGTTAAACAACTAGATAAACTTTATACAGAGTGGAGGAACTTACAAAAATCGGCCAAAAGGGCCAGTGCGGGAGGTAAAGAAAAAAATTTCGTTGAAAAATTGGACGATCTCTTTGACATTTCTCATGCAAATGCATTGGAGTTGATGAAAATAGATGAAGATAAGCAGTTTTTAATTAACCAAAGAAAAAAGGGACGTCCTGGATTTATGCATGGTATTGATTACCAACTTGCTTCTCAAGAAAAATCAGCTGAGGAGAAATTACAGAAATTATTCGAACGAATGCAACGAAGTCAACAAGAAAAAGCTAGATTAGAGGAAACAGTCACCTGCCCATCATCAAGTAGTAATTCAGCCGACTCCAACGAAAATGAAGATGAAATAATCGAAGCCCAAGAAGAGTTGTTACAAGACCAGCCTGGCCCGTCACAGCCAAAAAAGAGGAGATTGTATGGAACATGTAACATCATCACACCAAAAATAGCCGCTGCATTTGATGCTTGCAAAATAAGCGACAAGTATGGAGTCCATATTTTGACGGCAGTAGCAGAAGCACTAGGACATGACACCACATCTTTGTCCATCAGGAGAACCACACTTCAGCGCTCTAGACAACGCATCCGCGAAGAAAGAGCTGAAATATTAAAAACTGCCTTCGGTAATTCTGAATTGCCGGCCCCAGTCATCCATTGGGATGGAAAACTTTTACCTTCTCTCACTGGAATGGGAAATATCGATAGACTTGCTATCTTAGTTACTAGTGGAGATATTGAACAACTACTTGGAGTACCAGCTTTGCCCAATTCAACTGGAAGAGAACAGACTGAAGCAGTTTATGATGTGCTTTGTGAATGGAATTTGGACGAAAAGGTAATAGCTTTGTGTTGTGGTACAACAGCATCAAATATGGGTTATATAAATGGGGCAGCCACACTATTGCAACAAAAATTAGAAAGAGATATTCTATATTTTCCTTGTAGACATCATATTTTTGAAGTGGTTTTGAGAAGTGTGTTTGACACAAAAATGCCTTCCTCATCTGGTCCAAATGTGCCACTATTTAAACGTTTTAGGGAATTTTGGCCTAAAATAGATCAAAATAAACTAAAAACTGGATTTCAGGTATCAAAAATTAAACACATTTTACAACCAGTTAAAGCCGAAATTGTAAAGTTTCTAAATGCAGCTTTAACTTTGCAACAGCCTCGTGATGATTATAAAGAATTTTTAATGCTTTCTAAACTTTTTGTTGAAGAAGAGCCCACTCACACGACATTCTATCAACCAGGGGCATTTCATCATGCACGTTGGATGGCCAAAGCCATTTACTGTCTAAAAATATTTTTTTCCAAGATCAGTTCCAACTAACTAAAAAAGAAAAAATAGGTATTGAAGATATATGTCTCTTTATTGTAAAGGTTTATGTAAAGGACTGGTTTACAGCGTCATTTGCTAGTAAAGCACCGCTTCATGACTTAGACTTTTGTAAAGAACTCATTAATTATCAAAATATTGACAAAGAAATATTTCAAGCCGCAAGTAGGAAAATAGTGAACCTTAATTCAGTGAATGTTGGCTTATCTTTCTTTGATGACGATATTTCAGTTACCACTAAAAGAGAAATGGTTAAAGCTTTGAATAGGAAAGCACCAAATCAAGAGGGTATTAAACGACTTACGATTAGTAACATTACTGACGTTGAAAACAAGGAAATTCAGGACTTCATATGCGAGAACACTAAACAGTTTTTTCAAAAATTAGGTTTGTCTATGGAATTTTTGGAAAATGATCCAACAACATGGAGGGAAACTGAAAGTTGTTGATGTTTCAATATTGTAAACATAATTAAAGTTGTAAATGATGCCGCTGAGAGAGGAATCAAACTTATTACTGACTATAATGACATTTTAACAAAAAATGAAGACCAAAAACAGTTTTTACTCCAAGTTGTAAATGATTATAAATCACAGTTTCCAAATATAAAAAAAGAAACCCTGTCGCATGCTTTGGCCTAGTGCAAAAAATATTGTTTTTATTACTATATGTCTTGTAGATTTAGGATAATATTTGGTACTATGTATGAAAAAAACGTTTCATAATAAAATACACAAAGATAAAACGAGAGTTTTATTTCAAAAACTTCTAGTCTAGTTTTCTTAGACTACCAATTTACAGTAGTATGACACATGTCATAGTCACAACAGATAATGTCTTTGATATTTGTATGACTTGATTAGTCATTCTAAAGATAAATGTTGCTGATTAAAAAAAAAAAAAACAATGCATCAACCAAAGAATGTAAATAATTCCATTTACTTTTATTATTGCATAATAATGCATTCTGCGGCACCCCTTGCCTTCAATTTGCCTCAATAATATCTTGAGGGGACTGTTTTTTCTTCAAATGGAACCATTTGCAGGGGTGAGAAATAAAAAATTTCGATTTCGAAAAAGATGGGCCACCCTAGTAGTTAAACTACAATTTTAGTTAAGTAATAGGAGCTCTGAATTAGAATCACCGTTCTTAGACAGAGTTAAAATTATATTCAACCTTCTAATTTAAAATCCATTGCATTTTATGTAGGAAACAAAGAAATATATGAAGAATTTTTGAGGTAACAAGAAAAATTATCTTAAGTGATGGTTAAATGTATTTTAGAGTTAGCGAGTAAATTTGTCGATCAGGCAGAACATTTAAACGATGAATGAAGGCAGCCATTAAGTGTATTGAATAAGTAGAAGTTTCAGTTAAATATCGCCGACAACTAATACTTATTTATTTAACATTCTGCGCGAACACGGCGCAACTCACTTTTATGCGTTCCACTGGGATTAGGAGCACATTTTTCAAATACGTATACGACGACGCCCTACTCTAGCTTTAATTTTTAATCTAGCTTTAATGAAATATACACAAACAGTTCAAATTTGTTTCATTATATTAAGGTGTACCTCAAGGATACACTTTAGGACCTCTGTTATTTTTAATATACGTCGCAAAACTGGAATAGTAAATTTCAGTAATCTACTGTAATACACTACGCAGATAAATAATTTTCAGTAAATTTTGATGTTTGTGCAGACACAAGAAAATATTTCATCCTTACAAAAAATCGTAGAATCAAATTTGAAGTGAAGCAAAGTATCTAGGCGTAGTCTTGGATGGCACGTTTATCTTTCAGTAACATATTTCCAATAAAACAGACATGGCATTTATGCGTTTAAAAAATTGTTCCCATATAAAACTTGCATAATATCACCTATTTCCCAATATTGTCTATGTAACGACCAAAGTAATCTCTCAGTACTTGAATGTGGTGATATAGAATATAATAATTCCATTAGTGCTGCTTGATGTCGTCTAATACAAAATCCTAATTATAAAAAATAGGCGTAAATAACTGTAAATGATCTTACTTATCAAGCGATGACCATTTGTGTACCCCATTGCTCACGATGCAAGTTCTCAGTTTATAACACAGCCCCACAAAAAAAAATGTTCAGACCAGTGAAGCAGACCCATGTATTTTCGATCGCTGAATCCGAATCCGAGGTCAAAAAAAAATCAAAATCATTAGCTGGAACCAAAAAACACCCCTGGACTGGGGTAAAAAGAATATTAAGCTACGAGAATATTTGTTACATCTTAATCGATCGAATTATACAAATTAAGGTTAAACAACAGCATACATACAATAGATATGAAACACACACCCCCAGTGAGGGAGAAAACTAGCCCACATTTTTAAAAAAAACGATCCAAAACAGTAATGACTGCTGAAAAAGTTCGAAATGTCTAAGTTTTGTTAAAGTGATAAGAAACTGCATCAGGTCCGACGTAATCTTCATAAACTGCTCCTAGAGGGCTGAGTACAACCACTCTTAAGTTTAAAGGACACAAAACAAGAAAAAACGTAAAATCCAACAGGATTTCTATTTTGCGTAGTACTCTAAAATAGAACTAGAAACTTACGTACCATCAACGTCCTCAGATGGTGTGAAAACTACCCTCTATGTAAGATTTATCCATAAAAAGTTACAGTGACTTCTATAAAAATTCGAAACACCTGCGTTGTGTGGAAGTGAGAAGAAACTAGACTATGTTCGACGCTGTGCTTGAAAACCACCCCCACGGGGTTGCGATATGCCACCTCTATATCCGTAGAATGCAACACCATTTTTCAAAAATGAAATTTTTGAATACCTTATCAAAGATTTATGAAACAAACAAATCAATGTAATTCCTTTTCATACATATTGTGTAAGTTTCTAGTCGATTGGTATCAAATTAATGACAAAAATTAAAATTTGTTTTTTCACATTTAACCACTTCTGAGAATTATCTGTACAAGCGATGACTCCTTCGAGCAGCTGGTTCTAAAATCACGCTTACAATTGGTCTGCTCTCCCGGATAACTCAAGAAAGTAGTTACAAATTCTAATGTATCTGACTGATAGAATATCGAACATTCATTTTATTTTTGCTATAGAGGAGAACATTCTGTCTTTCTTTTTATGGTGTCGCTGTCTGTTACATTCAAAAGATCGGCACGGAAAGAGGCTTTTGCATTTTATTCCTCTTGAAGCCACTTTTCTTTTCAACAAAAATCACTCATCATTTATATCTCACCTTCCTTGGTATCTACCTTCCATTTCCTTGATATCCTGATAAAATCACTCTCCCTTTCTTCGCTATAATACCCAAGATTTTTCGGAAAGTAATATACACGTGAATTTAAAAAATTCAACCTTAAATTCATTAGCCAATTCTGCATAATTTTCAACCATTTTCGCTACTATTTCTTTGTAATTTTCGCTCTTATTATTTCATAGAAAATTCTCCACTACATTTTTGAAACTGATCTAGGCAACTTTTTCAATCTTATCCATTTTCGTTTCTAAACATCTTTCTTATTTTTGGTCCATAAAAAATTGTCTCCTTCAATTTCGCATTTAAAGTAGTTATGTATGCTGGAAATAATCACCATCTTTATGCAAAGCCTTAACGGAAATACTTTACAAGGTCCAAATTTATATAATAGTTGGAAGAAGACCTTTTGAATATCGACCAAAAGCTTATTTAATCCTTCAAAAGTTTAATCCTTCAAAAGTTCTTCCCCCACCTCTTCACCTTGGGCCTTGTAAAGTAATGAGTTAAAGCTTTAAATAAAGATGGTGACTGTTTCAAGCATATTCTGTTTCCAAACATTTCAGATGCGGAATTGAAGGAAGGAATTTTTAATGGACCAGAAATCCGAAAGATGTTAAAAGACGAAATTTTTGCCACAAAAATGAACAAAACTGAAAAGCTGCGTAGCTCAGTTTCACAAGTGTAGTGGAGAATTTTCTAGGAAATAATCCTAGTCATAGTCCAAATTACAAAAAAATAATAGCAGAAATGGTTACAAATTTTGAACAGAATTTTATGCTCCATTCCTTAGATTCATATGTAGACTACTTTCCAGAAAATCTTGGGGATTATAGCGAAGAACAGGGATAATAATTCGATCAGGATATCAAGGAAGGTGGGATATAAACGTGAGGGCTGATTTCTGCTGGGCGTTGAAAAGAGAAGTAAGAGAAGTAAAACGATTTTCCTCTATAGCTAAATTTTTAAATAAATGTTCGAGATTCCATCAGTCAGATTCATTAGAATTTTTAACTATTCTCTTGGAATATCCGGGAGAGCAGACCAGTTGTAGACGTGATTTTAGAATCATCTGCTCGAAGAACTCATCGCGAGTAGAGGGAATTTTTCGGAGTGGGCAAATTAAAAAAAATATTTTGAATGTTTGTAGTTTATCATAAACTTGATACCTACCATATATAATCTGCGATTAAATGGAAATTAGCTCCCTCAATATGCATGCAAATTATTTTGATTTGTTTGTTTCGTAAATCCTGGATTCGGTATATAAACATTTCATTTTTGAGGGATTTCGAGCATATTTTTGAAATTTGGGATCAGTACCCTACAAACGAAATACATTTCGGCCGTGCATTGAAAGTTACTTTCTCAACAAATAAAATACAAAACTGTTTTGATTCCCTTGCTTCGCAAATTTAGGGTACGGTATGTGAAAATTTCATATTTGAGTATTTTCGTGCATTTTTTTGAGGTTATGTATGAGCAAAAATATACATAATCAATTCTGTAGACCAATGTGAATTCAGTTGATAAAAAGATATATTATAAAATATTTTCCTTCAATTTTTTTTGAAAGACCCACCTTGAAATACGCAATAGTGCCTGATTTTATTAATTCTTAACCAATCGGCCAATTCTGACGTCAGATTCAGATTCAGTGCGCGAAAATACATGGGAATAAGCAGATGTATTATCCAGGCTAATTTTTTTAAATTTTTGTTGTGTGACTGTTTTATTATTACCATATTTTAAAGTATAATTCTGAGAGACACACTGTATATTGATACCCCGTACATCTTCGTATTTTGGTATGCTTAATCAAAAACTTAATCAAATAGGCTTAATAATATCATACATACTGCTATGTTAAACTGTGTGCTAAATACCACACAGTTTATGTACAATGTACACTATATGCTCTTCTTTTTGAGGGCGTAAAAATAAATTTTGTTGTTCCAAAAATAATCTTTGGAATGCCTAAAGCACTTAGTTAAATTCATAAAATCAGATAGGTGAAATATATGTTTCGGAAACTACATCCATCAAAGCTGTTCGTGTCCAGAACAAATTTTATCTTATCTTACGACAATACCACTTGATTGAAACTGATAAAAAAGTAATTACAAATAAAAAACGAGATTTTAGCAAGTCTAAAAAAATGCCTTGCTTTACTCAGGTCATGCCAAAACGAGGGAACTTAACAAGGAATGTAAAATTATATCAAAAATATTAAGATACGAATATGTTGGGACAGTCATAAGTTATGAAGAAATTGAGTTTCGGTGTCATCTTTCTTATACCGGGTGCCACAAGCTAGTGGCTCCCCCCTATATTTCCTTTGTTTTTTAGCCTTTTGGTTCTCTCTTTTGTTTCTTAATAGGTATAAGTACTAGTGCAAAGTATAAGGATCAATAAAAATTATTTTGAAAGTGATTTTTTATTTTTAACTAAATTTAATAAAATAGAGAAACAAATAGCAAAGATTTGAAATGTATATTATTATTGAATTCAGAAAAAAATCTATAATCTATTGAACACTAGGAGCCACCACCTTCCTATTTGAAAAAAAAAGTTTTCGATAAAAAAGTGATTTGTTCAATTTTGGAGGCTATGCAAATAGTTATTAATGAGATTAAACGAAAAATTATATTTTTCTCTTGAACCTTACCTGCCGTAGAACATATTTTGATATTCCAAAGCAATCTAGACGAATGTCTTAAAATGCTTAAAAAACCGAACATCGACTCAAAAATTCACGAAAGTCTCATGGTATACTCAGAATGTTGTCTCGAATCCAAATATGTAAAAATATACAGGGTGTTCCGTTTAAAAATCGAAAATTGAGGTCATTTTCGAGTAAACCGGAAATGGTCTCATACTGTTTTTATGTCCAAAAATCCATTTTTACAGGTAGTTTAAGCACCCCTGTGGCACCCGGTATAGGTACATCACGAGTTCTCAATTGCAGATTAGAGTACAATAACTGGAGGTTTTAATTTCGGTAAAATGTCATGTGAATTAGATTTAGTTTTACTTCCACATCCAGTGGAAGTATAGTAACGCAAAAAAAAAATGAAAATTTTTATTATTCAAATCAAATCAAATCGAAACAGATTTATTTCATATTTATAATTAAATTTCTTCTCGACATTCGTTTCTGTGTCCAGCCGAATATCGGTTAGCCAAGGCTCCGCGGCAGTTGAAGAGCTGGGCAGGAACGAGGTCGAGGTAGAATGAAATACCTAGTAGGTTCATTAAGGAAATAAGGTAGTCACATGTCTTACGACTTAACAAAACTGAAAAATTTAACAAATATAACCCGTTGTAGAAAAAGCACGTGCACTATTTTAAATTTGGATTGTTTTTGAAGTTTTAAATAATTATAATTGATTTCAAAAGAGTAATAATTTAGAAACCAAATTAAACAAACAATAAAAACAAAACAACCGCTGCCCAAACAATACTACTTCGACATCCAGATCTTCTATCCAAGTCTCTCACAACGAAACACATTTTTACTTCCCACCCACACCCCTACTACCGATGTGGTGTATCGTTTTGTGGATTTCAAATATTATATTATGAAAGTTCCATGAACAATAATTATTTCCACATAGTGGAGTGCAAAATATATAGTATTAAATTTTTTTTCGTTCTGAGAGACTTGGATAGAAAATCCGATTGTGGAATTAGTCATTCCTTAGGCAGCTGCATTTTTTTACATTTTGGTAGTAAAGCATCAAAGGATGGTTCCTACATTACGCGGGGGCCTGCTATTTTGTAGGGGGTGGATTAGGGTGGTCCTTAGCTATAGCTATACTTGACGATATTTTTTTCTTACAATTCTCTTACATTTAATAGTTGAATAGGAATAATGAAAGTTGGCATAAACAGGCACCAGAACATTCATGTTCTCGTTGAAATACCAGGATACAATTTTGGGTCCCATGAATTAATCGAATTAGCTTCCCCTTATTGTAAGGGGACAAACTCTTTTTCATTGGTCGTTTTTTAAAAACAACGATTCACTGCGATATTGCCATCTGCTGCAGCTGAGGCTCGAACTCAGTAAAGATAAAAGCGACTAACCACGTTGTTTCACTCAATCGCTAAAAATGGCACTAAACATCCATACTCTAGCCAGGAACTCTTGAACCAGGAAACCCGTGGTATCAATGCTAACACGTATGCCCTGAACCACTGAGTCAACTAAATTTCTTTCACCATTTGCCATTTGATTTTCCATGAACCATTAGCCGTTTTATGTTTTCCTTTTCGGTTGATGTGGCCAAAAACATAACAGGATGGAAAGTTCTCGTCAGGGAGATATAGCGGACCTCGGTGAGTTTATTTCAATTTCACATAAGTTAAAATAACAATTTGTAAAAGTGTTTTGCATATTATTTACGAGATATTAATATATTAGCAAATGTCAGGGTATTAACGTGTAATAAACAACATTGCCCGAGGTAGAACCTTATGTTCGAGATGGAGATGTCTATAAAAAACATTTAAAGAGGGGGTTGAAAGTACAGCTAAAAAAGAAAAGAACTGTTGAGGAAAATTAGATTAGATTTTTGGTCACATCAACCGAAGAGTGGACAATATAAAACAGTTGATATTTCAGGAAAAGTAGATAGCAGAAAGCGAAGAGGCCGATTTGCTGAACGTTGTGCTGATATCAGCAAGGAGTTGATGGGAAAAGTTTTGGAGAGGTTGTGCGGCACTGACAATGCGTTTGGGTGTATGTCTGCGGACAGCCTTGGTTTTGGATTTCGGGAATATCTAGTTATATGTAGTGTGCGTTTATGGTGTGCATGTTTGTGTATGTTACTTCACAATTAGATTTGATGTAGACAACTGAAAACAGATTTTTTTTAATTTCAAGCAATACAAATTTGAGAAAATCAGTTTGAGGTCGTTTGGAAATGACGTAGAAAATGAGCAAATAATGTTTAAAGCCAAAATTACACTATGAAAATTTGAGAGGCCCATTTTATATGGCCAGTAGTGTACAAAATTTCAATTGTAAGGTATTATTGAGAGTCCAATTCGAATAATTCATGGGATATAAAACATCTGCTAAGACGTCAGTAGCGAGAATATGAATGTTCTAGTACCTGTCTACGCCAATCAAAACTCCATTATTTCGAAAATTATTAATTGTACAAGAAAAAATTGGCAGCTACTGGAAGCGGCTAGAACCTCCCCACCCGGTGAATCTTTGAAGCCGAAAAGTGCACTAAAAAGTATGAAATATTTTTTTTCATTAAAACAGAAAAAAAAGTCTTACGTTCGTTGGGATTTTAGGACCTAAGAACTTGAGTGTTAAATTTATAGTCTGTACAAGATTAATGTTTTATTCAATTTTTTAATACAAACATATGCCTCATCGGATCCTAGCCCGGAGAAAGCCAGACAACCGCAGTGAACACCGCCGAGGCGGATGTGAGGCTGGATGGGGTAGGTCCGGTTTGGCTTGGAGAAATGTGGGATGGTAGCTCCTGTCTTCTGTAGGCAGGCTTAAAAACTAGGTTAAAATTATAATGTGTCTACATGGACCTAAAATTAATATAAAAATAAACACAACACTATAAAAACTAAGTTCGTAGGCAAGAGCACTTGATAATTTTGATTATTGATACGGGAAACACAACTAAACGAAAAAGTCCGTTCATTGGTAATGGGTGGTAGGGATGGCCATCTTTGGGAAGAACCATATAACTCTTGGTGGACAGCTTCCCTGCCAGATGTGGCTGGGGTAGTGTTCATGGCGGATCATTTAAGTTGATATATTTTGTTTTATCTTCTGGCCTCGACCGATTTTTCACTAAATCGGTCGGGGAAGTAAGCTGTCAAATTTTTGGTTCCAATATTTTTCTGGGAGAATTTGGTTTTTGACAGTCTTCGAAAAAATATTTTAGGTTGGTACCAATATCTTAAATTGTTTTTAAGTTATGTAGCACTATTTTTAGGTTATGTTGCCGTTAGAATTTCCGGCGGGATGGCGGAAGTAGCGGAAATAGTTTTTAAAATATAATGTCACTGTCACTTTTAAAGTTTTATTGGAAAAAACTCACCGAAAGCGTTCCGGTGATATTGCTTATATTTGTATGGCTTGTGAGCGGTTCACGAAGGCCTCTCACACCTTCCGTGGGCTTTATGACCGTCGAAAAAACTTGTAATCTCTCGATGCACTTGACACTCAAAATTACTCAGCATACAGTCAGCACGCTTTACCACACTAGTCTATTGAACGTTAGGTTAGACCACAGAGTACAGTAACTATACAGAGGTGAAGGCAAGCCTTTCCGCCGAAACCAAATTTGTATACTCATCACCATTTTTTAATTGTTGAACAATCAACCTCACTTTTATGTTGACACTGTTGACGTTTATCGTGTTAAGTTTGGATTTGTGAATTTTATTTCCACTCATTTTGGGAGATCGAATACATTAACCGAGAATTAAAATTCTCACAAATAAAACCTAGTATACAACTCAATTGAAAATAGGCGCCGATTATAAACAATTCAAATGGTAATATTTTTCAATCCAACTAGAAATACACTGTTTTTTCAGTGTATTCTTAAATGCGGATATGTACATGACGTCATAGCTAACCTCAAAAATATATATTTCTTAAAATTCAAAACTATTACGTAGCTATTATTAAAATTTCTGCCTGGTTCCCATACTTTCGACCAAAATCTAGTTCAATGTAATGTTTATAAAGTTTTAACTAGTTTGTCACAATAAAATAAAATGCATTTTGCTGGTTAGAAATCTAACCTATTAAAAGAAATAAATTAACAACACATTTCTCTTAGTGTAGACGCAACTGGTACGCAAGGTCACAGAAAACGAGCCATCAAAACTCAAAGGAACCGCCAAACTTCGCCTCTGTGTAGTTACTGTACTCTGTGGTTAGACTATAAAATATATCTTACACAAGAAGCGTGTTATTTGGTTTTTTAATTTTTTTCACGGAAACCAAATTGAAAGAGTGCAAGTGTGATATATCGTTGAAATCGGAATTTTTACTGTTTTTCAATGGTTCGATTACAAATTGTAAGTAATTATAAAATAAACACACACAGACATTTTTCAAAAACAACTTTTTGGGACTTCAACACGTAAAGATTTGATGTTATCTCAATTTTTGATTTTGGGCTAATTGTAGTAACCTCCCACAATCTTATTGTGGGGAGGTTAAAATACGAATAAACGAAATTTTAGAGAATGAAATTTTCATTCAATAAAAATGTAAAAAATTTCGATATGACCAACCGGTAACGAGATACTTTTGAAAATAGGTGAAAATCAAGCTTTCAAATGATTTTCTGGCTCTCTCTGTGGCATAAAAAACAAAAAAGTTGTGGCCGCGTCTTCACATTTATTTTAATAAAATGCTGCCAGTTATTATGGTGGTTGCCCAGTAAGTAAAATAATATATCAAAAATACTCTTTTTGGTTAATATTATTACCTAGATGCTCAATTTTTTTTGTTCATTTGAAACACTTACTTTGGAAAAAAATTCCATTCTCCATATGGGAGCCGCTATAATTTTGACTTCGTAATCAGCGATCCCAAAAACATAAATATCCTATTTTTAAAAAATAAATCTGGAATGCTTTTCCAAATACTAAATATTTAATTTAGGGGTGGTTTTCACCCATTGAGGGTAAGAGCAAATGTCGGGACTATATATAAACTGAAGATATCTTTTATTAAAACAATTACTCATAAAAAATAATTACCACGTAATTAGAAGGAAACACCTCTGACCTTTAATTGCTACTTAAACGTAATCAACGTTAAGTTTCGACTGTATTGGCGAATGGCAATGGGATGTTACTTCGGCCCTTTCTTACGTGTGCGTATTTTAAATAAACAATTTTCTATACAAAGTTTATTATTTTTTATGTTTATAGTCATAAACTTTTACAATATTTGTAATAAAGCAAGACATGGAAACAAAGGCTTTCCTTACTATTGATAAAATATCTTGTGTAATTATATTTAGTTCCTTGCGTGTATAGAAGCAATTCTAAAACTGACGTCTGAAACATGAGTTGATGACGAAATAATAAATGCTTTTCAACGTTCTAGGATTTGGGGTAACAAATTAAAGTTTTGCTAACATTTATATTGATGTTGACTGCAAATTATCAAAGCGTAAAATTGTTGAAGATCAATTGAATGTTAATTCAATTGAATATTAATTCAATCTAACGTAAATTTTTGTTTCTCTGAATTTATGGACTTGGAAACTAGTCCTTAGCCACGTATATTATAATACATATGTACATATATACACACACACAGATATTTTTTTTCTTATTAGACCTATTTTTATAACCACAACGAAACTGAAACAGTAACACAGGTAGACCACGGATAACTAGGTTATTACTAAACACAGATGCAAGAAAACATGAAGCTAAGGTAAGAATTATCCCGGTTGATATGCTTATTTTTACATTAATTTTATTCAAGAACTCTATGACCAATTTAGAAATAAAAAAATTGTTTGTAATTAATATAGAAGGAAGGCGCATAGGATCAACTATTAATTTTCTTCTTAGTTCATTGGAAAGCCATTCAATATACATTTGGTTGATTCGACAGTTAAAAAATATATAATTTAGATCTCCATATTCACCACATATACAATTAGAGCATTGCAGGATGCCTATTTTATGTAAATGCGCGGGAAATCTTCCATGACTTGATTTAAATCTCGCAATTGTAGCAAACATCTTTCTGTTTGCTTGACTATCATCATACCGTACGTGCTCAGGAACGGTGTTATGAATTTTGAAGTACATTGTCTTACTTCGTGATCCATATATTTTTCAGGCTTCATTCAATTTAACATTTAGGTTACTTTTAATGATGTGAAGCATGTCTGTATGATTATCCTCCTGTAGGTATTGGCATTGGAAATCTCTGTGATTTTTTGCTATGTAATCTGCTCCCTCACTGACGATACCACTATGCCCCTTCACCCATAAAAACTTAATGTTATAACTTTCCGGATACATTTTTTGTAGGAGGGACATAATATCAATAATGAACGTATTCACAATATTCGCCTTATTTAAATTTGATAATGATTGAATTACAGACAGAGAATCTGTACATACGATTGCATTATGTATGTTCCCTTCGACAACATACTTTAGAGCCTGCAAGACTGCAAATGTTTCCGCGCTAAAAATCGTACTATGAGGGGCATAATATACGTTATTTCTATTTTGATGTGTGGACAGATTACTCTCGAAATCGTCAATTATTAGGATTACTGTTTTTTGCTTTTAAAAGGGAAATTAATATTTACAGTCGTAATGTGCGAATTTGAAAATAACAGAGTAGTCAATGCGAAAAATATTGTAGTAGGTACATTTCAAAACAAAATGTTTTGACATTATTATTCGTAGGTACTATATATTAGTTGAACAAAATTTGTCGTAACATAAATATCGCGAGATGCACAAAGATTAGATTTGCCTACGATCTAGTTTCCTTCATATTTCTGTACACCTCTTGGACGTGGATCTTAGGAATGCAGATAGATGGTGCACTGATGCTTCGAGATATGGGTGTGGTGGTTCTTCAAGAACTTGGTCCCACAAAGCGAGTTTCCCGCATCGTACTATCCCAAACCTCTCATTTTTTGGCCACATAAACTGGCAAGTTGATAGTTCAGAGAAACCAAATAGCAAAAGGCAGAGAAAATGTCCTTCAAAACAATGAGCTGGTGTCACCAGGGAGCTGAGAAGCTGTGCTCCTCTAGAAGAACTCACCATTATTTTATTAAAGACGCCAGCCGCGCTTCCCCTTTTCACTTTGGTGGTTAATTTCTACTGTCAGTGGGATTAGCTTATCTTCGGGGAGACGACCTATGATCGGGGTCTTATAATAGACGAGAAAGGTATAAATAAGTTCGTACTTACCGTAGATTTATAACTGCTCTCTACAAAGTTTCCACCTTCTTACGATGCGAATAAGTCTTCTTCTTAGACGAAATTTTTGATAAAAGTCGTTTTTTTCGATATTTCGATGTAAATCGATTCTCCGAAGCTCCACAACGCACCCAACAGAGAACCGCACCAGATGGCGTGATGCTGTCAAACTTATTATGCAGCAAACGGACGCCAACTAAAATAATGCATGGATCAGAAAACGTTTGGCGAATATAAAGAAGGAAGCATATCCTTGGTACTTAAATACTAGTTCTAACGTGTAAGCTCGCGTGTAAGTATGCAGATAGCGTAGACGTGCTTTTCACAATTGGTCCCAAAATGATTCAGTATTTTTATTGTATTACCTACTTCATGTCTCAGGTTAGTTGAGATAGACGGAGCGAACTAAGATATCAACATACCAATTTCAATTCCATTTCAAAAAGACGTGTATTTAGTCCAACATTACAGCAAGAATTCTCTGGCATCCATGCCCGGAGCCAGTCAAATATCCTCGATGCAAAACGCCGTGGTAACTGAAGGACCGAACGGGACGTGGCCGGATAAGCTAAAAATTAATATAATGGGCTCCTTTTGCCTGAAGCGAATTAAAATGGTGGTAATGGGATGAACTACCCCAAAAGGGAGTATTAAAACCTATTGAGTAAAATTTAGATGACGTAGAACCGGTGAAAAAATCTTTGGTTGCCGCCACAGACCACAAATGAATAATCGGGTTAGAATAATTCACTAAGATGCCAGTTGCTTAAACTTGAGATATTGGTGTTTTATTTAAATTGTGGGCTTTATTAAAATTTTCTGATGAGAAAGAATAATTTAGAAAAGCAAACACAAGGTATAAATAGAAAAGAA
This sequence comes from Rutpela maculata, assembly GCA_936432065.2. NCBI lineage: Eukaryota > Metazoa > Arthropoda > Insecta > Coleoptera > Cerambycidae > Rutpela > Rutpela maculata. Next base: position 118,646,405 of record OW386288.2, read on the forward strand.
GAAATATTTAGGAAAGAAAGAAAAAATGAATGTGATAATATTGTGATAAGTTAGAGAATGAGAAAATAAATTTAATTAACGAAACTGCATGGTGTGGTAGTTTATATTTAATTCGGAATTGTGAATTATGGTCTCTTATTTGTGGTTTGTTTGTTAGCCAGATATTGCCGGGTTTGAACTGGAACCTCAAACAATTGCAAATGAGGCGAGTTTTCTTAATATCACGGCGGATGCATTGCACAAGCATTAGCATACCTGATGTTTGTGTATTTGTGTAATATTTTTATAAAGCCAAGTCTTTATCAACTGGTAAGTTGCCATCTTGCCGACTTTATGAAATCTTATAATCTCTGTTGCTGATGTTGTCCAGAAGAACTCCAGAGTATACTGTCCTGGTTGCAGTGTCACATTTATAAATCCTTAGCGTGTTGTTTAGATGTCATGTAGTGGAGTGAAAGTAGAGTAACGGATAGAAAAAATCGGATTTTTTTAGTCAAATGGGCGTAGAATATCATGAAACGACGAGATTTTTAAGTTTGAACAAAAATAATTTTTGTCTGTCATTCTGTCTTTCTGTCTGTAACTTTTTTTGTGCATTCAATTACTCTGGAACGGTTTGTGACTTAACTGAATTTGGTATACTTATGTATTATAATGTGATCTGGATCAAGATTATATTTTTATTTTATTATGTTGAAGGGCTGGGGATAAATGGGGGTAAATAGGTAAAACAAGCAAAAATTGGAATTTAGTGTATGAAAGAGAAGTCAAGGTCTCAGAATTTTTTTGGCATCCGCCACTATCACTATTAAAGGTGGTAAAAAAACTAAATTGTAAAATATTGTCTGTACAAGAACCAAAAGACCTCAAATTGTTTTGGCATTAGCCTCCCCACTACCGTGTGGCATATCTTTTCATGGGTTTTTGGGGTAGACAATTTTAAATATTATATTATTAAAATTCTATGAAAAATTATTTCCACATGGTGGAGTACAAATGTATCACGCATAAGCCTTCTATAGAAAATCTGGATGTGGAAGCAGTGATTCCTTAGACAGCGATATTTTTGTTTTGTTACTTTATTTAAAATATTTCATTTCTTAAAAACTTCAGGATTCGTATCCTCCGGTTATTGCACATAATATAAAGAAATCTGTTTTAGCACAGGCAAGAAATTTGGACAACCTGCTAGACAGAGGTATTTTATTTTTTATTATGGAGGTACCTACTTTACGTACACTTCTCTTGAAGTTGGAAAGGGGATCTTTTTGTATAGACTTGCTTTATTTTCTGTTATATGTATTATATTATATATATTTGTTTTAATATTGTTGTTTTTTTTTTACTTCAAAGATGCCATTAATATTACATTTTATTAAGGATGTCAAGCAAAATGTTTAGAGTTCTCAAGATTTTTATAAAATAGTTATTATATTATATATCAGCAAAATGTATGCGATACTGCATTCCATGGCACCCGCATTCCTTTACTTCACTGAATTAACAAACGGAATATAAATGATGAATTATGCCACTGCCAGATTTCAATCATGTAACAATAATTGGTAGTGCTGATTAGAGAAACATTTGCTTCTCTCATGAGTCAAATTAGAGTTCTACGGATCAGGTAATATTTACGTTGCAGTGAGTTAAAATGAAGCTGTAGTTCAAGGTGTCCTACACGGCACTGTTCTAGAACTTCTACCTTCCGTACTATATAATACCGCTATTGACAATTACTGTTTCTCAAACTTGAACATATAATATCTGTGGAGATGATAACTCTATTATCGTTTTAGTGTAAATAAAATAGCTGCAGATGTTAGTACCTAATATTGTGGTAAAAAAGTGAAACAAGGCTTCAATGGATCTTGGTCCGATCTTGTTACCTGATTTTTGAGAGGGTTCCTCTTAATATCAATAACACTAAATTAAGGATACCACATATTTTAGGAAGGCTTAGGAGTTTATATTTATTGATCTTTAGCGATTTGGTTATTCACTGAAAAACGGTCTCAATTTGTCAATATCTCTACTTTTAATGCATATATGATAGGTTATTTGCACATCCAAGGTCGTAGATTTTTGATGTTAGACACAGCAGTTCTCCAGGAGGAAATCTATAACAGGGTTAAAAATATTACTTTTAAATAAAATGGCATTAACAAGAATACATTTAAACTAGTATTTAGTTAGAACTGTTGCCCTTGAATACTAGATTGATCATAATACATCACCAAAGAAGTTAGTAGAATAAGTTTTTGAGATTTCTTAAGTATTAGAATCATACCTGAACAGTAGGAAATAATATGTTTCTGTAAACAATGTAAACTCAGCTCTTAGTAATGCTACACATGGCGTCCCACAAAGATCTGTATCGGGACAACTATTGTTTATATTGTTTATAAATTATATTGAATATTTTCTTTATCCTTCTAGGTATATCATTTTACTGACGACACAACCCTAGTTGCTCAAGTGCAATTTATTGAGTTGTTTAGATCAAATTGAAAGAACTGCTAATAAATGGTTCATTGCAAACGGGCTTAAACTAAATAGTGAAAAATCACAGAAACTTGTTTTCATCAAACCATGCCATCAATAAGGGAGACAGTGTAAAGATGATAAATTGAGTTGACTTGGTCATGTTGATTATTTGGAAGTCACTTTCAAGTATACAGTGTGTTTCACGAGGAAACGGACATGCTTTAATGGGAGATAGCAGACACTTAGGGTAATCATAATCACGCATAGAAAAAGCTTGATGGGTCCTCGTTGCTGAAATACGGGGTGTTCTATGTATTTTTGCCAATATTTCTTTTGGTTGTTACTTTGTAAAGGAATGGAATGATAAGTTCATATTGGCACATATAATATACTAGTGATCCTGAATAAGTACTTGTATCACACACACAAAAAATCCATGTCAGGACTCGAAAAAAAATATATTTTTTTGTTCTTCAAGAAAACAATACCCTGTATATGTTTTTTTTTTAATTTCAATATTAAATTCGAAAAATACATAAAAAACTGAACAAAACGGCTTCATTAATTTTTTTGCCACACTTTAGCCGCTTTCGAAATAAATTCCACTAAATAATGCAATATGAGACTTTAGAAAATATCGATCAATGTTACGCGCAAAAAATGCTACCACTATTAAATTAAGCATTTACTTCTTTTTTCACCAATAATTATTATATTTTAACCACCAATTTTTATGAATGGGGCAAAATAAATAAAAAAAAATAATGTTAGAGGCCACCGAATCAAGAATCTATTTAATTCCTTTCATTTATTAAAAACTAGTAAAACAAAAACACAAGTTACTTATAAACAAGAACAATAATGGTAACTACCAAATTGCACAAAAATAATGTAAATAAATAATGCAAATAGCAAAATACCAATAAGCTATGAACAGAATAATTACACGAAAAACAAAAAATTCAGATATTCAGATATTGCTATCAAACATACTTTGAATTGACTAATACCTGTCATTAATATCCACATTGTAGACCTCACATAAAAACTGATCTACAGGGTTGAAATCCGGAGACCTTGCCGGCACTTGTGGACCTCCCCGACCAATCCATCTGTTTGGATATGTATCATTTATATGATTTGTAAATTGGTTGGAGAAATGTGGTGGGGTTCCATCATGTTGAAAGAACATAACTCGAATATTTACATTTTCTGAAAGATTCGGTAGCATATGTTATAAAAAAAATTAAGATAAACGTTACCAGTTAGTGTAAACTGCGCTTCGTCTGTGAATAAAGTTCTGTAAATTACTCGTCGATTTTCAGATATCCAACGACAAAAAGTCAGGTGACTGATTTTATTGCCTGATGGAAGTCGTTGTACTAATTTAATATGGTACGAATAAAAATGTTCTTTTTTCAATATCCTCCTATCCTAGTATAAAGAACACCAATCACAGAACTAATGTTTCGGGTACTTAACTTAAATTTTGATTAACCATATGTAAAATATTATTTTCTAAATTTACTTCTTGCCTTAGGTTGCGCTCCGCAGCTGCAGCTGTAGGAAACATGCAGTGTTCTCTGGAATACTGATATACGGACACAAAAGTTTTATGGTCAGGTCGTCGTCTGTTAGGAAACCGTCTTTGATATTCCCTCTCTGCTGCCCCGCCATATTCGTTACAATATCCGTAGATCTAAATTATGTCAGCATATTCTTCGTTTGAAAAATGGTACCGCATTTTTGGAATATTAAATAAATAATTGTATTAAATAACGAAAACTATTAAAAAACTTATAAACAAGTGATATGACATTACTCTGATCAATAGTGACAACTTTAAACAATGACTTTAAACGTTAAATCAGTTAGTTGTCCCTATTGATGAATGCGTTTTATGACAATATTTGCATTTTTTGTTTTTCGTACAATTATTCTGTTGATAGTTTGTTACAATGTGCATTACTGATATGCAACTTTGTTGCTACCGTTATTTTTATTGTTAATAGTTATGTTATGTTGCTGTTTTAGTTATTAAATGAGAGGAATGAAATAGATTCTTGATTTATTATTCTATCTATTTTACCCCCTCCGTAAAAAATTGCAATAAAAACAATAATTATTGCTGAAAAAAAAAGTAAACGCCTAGTTTAATAGTCGAAGCATTTTCTGCGCGTAACATTCATCGCTATTTTCTAAAGTCCCATATTGCATTGTTTAGGGGAATTTATTTCGAATGCGGCAAAAGTGTGGCAAAAAAATTAATGAAGCCGTTTTTTTCAATTTTTTATGTATTTTTCAAATTTAATATTGAAATTTAAAAAAACATATACATGGTATTTTTTTCTTGAAGAACAAGAGAAATATATTTGGCAAAAATATATAAAACACCCTGTATTTTAGCAACGAGGGCCCAACAAGATTTTTCTATGGGTGATTATGATTACCCTAGGTGTCCGCTATCTGCCATTAAAGCATGTCCGTTTCCTCGTGAAACACCCTGTATACTCACTACGCCAGTTGAGATTGGTCATAGGAGACAATATATTGCTCTTAGTATATTCTGCCTCATTTCATTCCCGTATTTCTTATGAAGTCATTTTATGGAGAAATTCGTCTCATGCCGATGAATTTGAATTACTGATAACACTGTTAACTATTATTTATAAAATTTTGCATAATGACATTACCATCTTTACATATTCTTTATTCTCAAATTGAAATTCACAAAAATATCAGTAATTTCTGCACTCACTCAGATCATCACGCCTATAATACAAGATCTGCCAATTTGTTAAGAACGCCTTGCTTTAGGCAAAAGAAAAACTCCTTGAATCTAAAAAGGCCATGGCGGGTTAAGATAAGTGTCCATGCCTTTGCAACCTTTTTGTGCGTGGTTCCTTCCAGTGATGTATCTTTGCATAAAATACTACCACAAAAAGTTTTGACCTCAAAAACTTCATAATATCTGGGAACATTTTTTTTTTGAAAATCCGAAAAAAAAATTTTTTTTTCTTAATCAAGTGAACCAATTTGTTTGTGTCTCACATATATTGTAAATCTACTCGTAACAATTTATTAATGATATTTTCAGGAAATCTTTTCATGAAGAAGAAAACATTTAATGCTTTTGAATTTTTTGGAAAATTTAAATACGTACTTACACGTTAGAGACAACCACCATTTTTTCATGAATTACACATCATACAATAAGCTACAAAATATATTTTTCATAAATCTCTATTGAAGAGGTAACGTAGTCAAATTGGAAAAGAAAATGTCAGGAACATAAAAGGATTTTAATGCCATGGGCGTATGAAAAACTTTATGAAGCAGTTTCTAAGCCCTTAAAAAAATACTTTGACGTTTTCCGCTCTGAATTAGTTTTTTAATATTGCACAAAATGAATTTATGGAACTGATAATTCGAAGTTTTGCCGGAGGCGAGTGTGTAACAATATGTCTTTAATTTTTCATATTTTGAAGTTCATGGTATATTATGGGGCCATTCAAAAAATACGTCCGCTTTCAGAGGGGAGGGGAAAATGTGACAAAATGAACGATAGGAGAGTATATGAAAAGTTCTCACAAAAAATGAAAAATAACTATTTAACATTTCAATTTCTTTCTCTCGTGGCAATCTATTCAACAGAATTTATTTTTAAGTTTAATCGGAGGGGGAAGGTTTGCAGACGAACATTCATTTAATGGGGTGTTTCACAAATGTTACAAGCGTAAGTAATATTAACAGTAATAACATTCTTAATTGGCCGATTTTAACATTGTTTTTAAGCTCAAAATGAAAAATCATATTTAACGTACCTTTTATTTATGATAGGTTTTGTTTCTGTTCACCTATTGTAATTATTTAACGACAGTGGCGTTAAAGCTAATGCCATATCATTAAACCAATTTTACACTGTTTTGATTAGTTTTTAGTTTTTTAGTTTTTTTTCTTAACTCTTTCGGTCATAGTGTGTAAAATATTGCACATCAGTATAGGATTTTCTGTAACTTAATTGCCTTTAGTGTTCGCTAAGCCCTCTATTGCTTAGCGAACACTAAGGGCAATTGAAAGTGTATTTGACTTATTTCGGCCATGTATTGCCATTTGGGTGTGATTGTATAATGCTGAGAAATAATTTATAAATCATGAAGTTTCAGAGAAAAATTTAACCGCTTGTATCGACTTACGTAGACGCTCGTCACATGTCTTGGTGACTGTGAAATTTACCCTGATATTTTATTTTATGTTCAAAAAGATTTGTTTTATAAAACAAAAATAAACAGTTTATGTTTATTTTGTGTCATTTGTCCTGTGCACCAACTGAAAGTGGTGTGTAATATTTTGCACGCCGTGTCTTTACGACACGTGTGAAAACGGTACACATAACCACACTTTTCTTTTCATTTTTAATAAATAGCAATATTATGTAGCTTATTTCGTCAATATGAACAAAAAAAGAGACAGGAAAAAGCCCCTGACAGGCAGAATTATTCAGGTGCCTAGAACAGGGATTTTCTGACCTTGAGTATCTTAGCGATGAGCCCGAAGATGAAACAGATGATTGGCAAGGAGGGCATGATGGTATAAATTGAAAATTAACTTGCAACCGATAAAATAAACAATAATCTTTCGTTCTAGACTCAAGTGACGAGGAAATACTTTCTTTAGAGGCAGCTGACGAGGACCAAGAGAACCAAGTTGAGACTATAATAACCGAAATTGAACCAGAAGAATTGGAAGAGAAAATTGTTGAACCTGAATCCAGTGCTAAACGCAAACGGGGCCGACCAATTTGAGACAATTTTGGTGGAGGCACAGAGCCGCAGCCTCGCCTCAGTACTGCCCCAGATCGGTAGCCACAAAAAAAGGATACTTTCGACAGCACGATCTATCTAAAAAAAAAGAAATTGTCTGGAGGAAGGGCACGTACCTATCAAGAGAAATAATATTGCCTGAAATGCTTGAATTAGACCCTAGTGAAGAATTGGACGGCCCTGTAGAGTTCTTCACCAATTACTTCACTAACTTACTTTTTGAAACTATGGTTGAAAACACCAATTTATATGCCATCCAGCAGATGTCCACGTTCCCAGCAACGAATTTAGAGGACATGAAAACTTTCGTTGGTATTCTTATTGTTATGGGAAATCTGCACTACCGGGATCAAAAGCTGAATATACCTTTAATTTCACATAATATGACAGTAAACAGATTTTTCAAACGCGCCAACATGTACATTTTGTAAATAATCACGATCGTCCTGCTGATAATGACCGCTTCTGGAAAGTCCGCCCCCTCTATGATATCATAAAAGCAAGAATATTATCACTCAAACTTGAACCAAAACTATCCATTGATGAACAAATGGTACCGTCCAAGGGCAAGCTAAATGTGAAGCAATACGTGAAAAATAAACCCAGCCCTTGGGGCACCAACATTTTTGCTCTTTGTGGTAAAAGTAGCACTATGTACGATTTTGTGTTGTACCAGGGCTCAACCACAGAATTTGACGAAGATCAATTAAAAGTTTTTGGCTTGGGAGGTACTGTGGTTCTGAAATTGGCAGAAAGAATTCAATCCCCTTTTCAACTTTTTATTGATAATTATTTTTCTAATTATAATGTCTTAGAAGTTCTTGCAAGAAAACAAATATATTGTGCAGGTACTGCCCGGGTTAATCGGTTCTGCGAACCACCATTTACCAGCGACCGCGACATGAAAAATACGGGGCGGGGTACTATGGAAGAAGTCTGTAGTACCGATGGAGTTGTAATGACAAAATGGTTCGACAACAAATCGGTGACAATAGCATCGAACCTCCGATTAAAGAACTTATATCTAGATACATAACAGGCTATATTTTCACTATATACCTTGTTTGCTCCTAAGATAGTCACATTATATGTCCATTAAAATGGATAGATGAACATCACATCCCATAGGCAACAGTGGCGTTGTGTGTGTAGAAAATGTGTAGAATGGTAAATATTTTCATTAAAATGAATTACTGCAATTCCTGCATTACCGGCTCTTTATACAACGTGATGTAGGCATACGATATTACAGTAAGATAATACAATAAGATAAATATGTATTGAAAGGATATTAAAATTTAATTGGTATTCACTTTATAACAGTAAACTGAACTTCATCATGTTACGACTATGGAACGCTCGATTTTCTTCTTTTCTAAACTGCTTTCTGCAAACGGCACAACACTTTGTACTAAACATATTGTCACTAAACTGTGCAAATATGAATAGAGAATATTATTTAGGTATTAAGCAAATCACAACTTAAAATAAAAAGACTTCTTCACCATATTTTGATTGAAAAACAACTTATTAACATTAATGGCGGATACTGTCAAAAGTGTCAAACCGAGATTATGATAATCGAACTGAACCGATCGTGCCCAAATCGGTCACGAATAGATCGACTAGCCAATCAAGAACTTATGGGAAGAAGTGCCTTAGATTGTAACTATCTCAGCAACATATAAATCAGTACAATTATGTATCTAGATACAAGTTCTTTAATCGGAGCATCGAACTATATAGGTGTTGGTACCGCCAATAAGTGCCGGAGGTGGGACAGAGTTGAAAAGGTCTATAAAGACATACCAAGGCCGGAAGTTATTAAACATTACAATGAGAACATGGGAGGTGTTGATAAAATGGATTTCCTGATAACTATTTACAGAACCTTTATCAGATCAAAGAAATGGACACAGAGGCTATTTACCCATGCTATTGACATAGCATATGTGAACAGTTGGAGTGAATACCGAAAAAGGGCAGAAGAATTGGAGATAGATAAAAAACAGGTGACTTGTTGCATTTCCGCGCCTGTGTAGCTGAATATTTTATATGCGCCAACAAAATGCCTAAGGCCAAAAGGGGCCGTCCTTCTTCAAAAGCTACTACCCCGATGCATCTCCTCGTGGTTCTCCATCAAGGACACTACCTGATAAAGAGGTTCGTCCTATACGGGAAATCCGCTTAGACAATATTGGCCATCTGCCAAAGGTGCACGACAAGAGTTTTGAGAGCCGATGTAAATTTCCCGATTGTAAATCAAACACAAATTTTGTCTGCATCAAATGCAATGTGCATTTGTGCATTTCGAAAAACCAAAATTTTTTTTTGAAATATCACACTGATTGATTTGTCGCATATTATTATAAAATAAACACTTATGGCCGCAATTCGTTTTTTTTATTGCAGAATTTGAGCAGTAACAGTTGAAATATAAACCTTAAAATTTTCAGGTGCCCGTACTCCCTTAAGTCACAACGTGCAATATATTGCACAAGACATAGCCCAAAAATGGGCAATAGTACAGACTTCCGGTTTAATACAAAAAATTGCAAATAATTCAAAGATTTGTTGCACCACCTTCGATAGAGTTTTGTGAAAAATATATGTTGTAGCTTATTGTATGGTGTATAATTAATAAAAAAAAATGGTGGGTGTCTCTAACGTGTAAGTACATATTTAAATTTTTCACAAAATTCAAAAGCATCAAATTTTTTTTTCTTCATAAAAAGATATCCTGAAAATATTATTAATAGATTGTCATGAGTAGATTTTCAATATGTGTGAAACACAAACAAATTGGTTCATTTGATTCAGAAAAAAAAATTTTTTTTCGGATTTTCGAAAATAAAATTTCCCAGAAATATCTGGGACTTCATAATAATGAAGTTTTTGAAGTCAAAACTTGTGTGGTAGTATCTTACGCACTGGAAGGAATCACACCCAAAAAGGTTGCAAAGGCACGGACACTTATCTTAACCTGTCATGGCCTTTTTAATATGTTGATGAATAATATAAAATTGTTACATTTAAATAACTTCAAAAATACAATAAAGATTATTTTCATTCAAGGATGTTATTCTGTAGATTATGTAGATGAATTCATGATAGCCCCAATCCAAATAAACATAAATTGATGACATGGAACAGAGCTTCTTTGTGGCGAACTACGTAAAACAGCTGTGGCAATTATATGATATTTACTTATTTATTATACCTATATATTTATATTTATTATTTACTTTATACTTTATTTATACTTTCCTTTATAATATTATTCTTATGATTTATTATTATTTTTATTTTTATATTGACTAGAATAGGTTCTATTTTTGACTTGCTGCACATATACTCTGCTGTATATAAGATAGTTAAATAAACATCTATCTATCTATTTATTATTAACCCTCGATGTTGGGAGTAAATCGCGTTTAAAAACTTAGCAATTATATTAGTTGTTTATTTATCTTTTGAAAAGTTTAAAAGTAAAACCAAAGATCATGTTTCACAAAATAACCCTCCGTAGAAAGCTATAGAGGAAAAACCCCTGTACAAGTGTTATTAAATGTTGTTAACATTGCTATTAATATAGCTTTGCAGTTCAGGAGGTATTTAGACTAAAATGTATATGAATATATGAACTGGCACTAATTATTGAGAAGCAAGCTGGCTTTTGGTATCACGTCACAGAAAGTATTGAATCGTTAACAGAAAATTATACCCCACAGGATAATATAATTGCAAAAGGAGGATCCAACGACATTGTTATGAACAAAACACCTTTTCTCTACATCTGTAATAAACTAAGATTATGTGCGCATACTTTTACGTCTTTTTTTATATTAACAGATATTCTTCGAGAAATAAGCATATTTATAAACTTAATACAAGATTTTACTAACTCCTGGTAAAATTCAATTTACGTAGTGAAGGCTATTTTAATTTTGAGAAAAGAAACAGGCAATACTAAGAAAATTCAACCTTTGCATTGTGGCTTTCATAGTGAATTCTTTCTTTGATACCAATCCTCTGTCCAACATTCATCTATAAAAATGACGTGAATAAAAATTTTCCCATCTCTGCAGCAATTCTTATGCCACAAAACTCGATACCTGCCGTAATAACCCTAAATGTTAATAGGTTAGTAGTAACCTTAGACGATAGCGTTTTTAACCACGGAACGTCTCCTTCTACAGTTTTATACCCGACTGTTGACACGACTTCTAAAATACCTTGTACAATAGTAACTAGCAATTTTTTTATGTCTTTCAGACAAATGTACAATGCCTCAGAAACAAAGTAAATTAATTTATTTAATGTATTTCTAAAGGAAAACAACTTTGACATATTATATAGCAACGAGCATTGACGTGTTACTCACGATGCGAATTTCGTAACTTTAGATGATTACTTTTTAGTCTCAAATTTCTGCAGGAGAACTTCATACACGGTGGCGCTGCTACTTTCTGTCGGAAAAAATTAAACAATTTCAATATCACAATTGATAATTTTTTTGTTCGTCTTCGGTGTGAATTAGTTAGTGGCTGCTGTCTATGACGAGCAAGTAAGTTGTGTCTGTACGTAACTAAGTACTTATGACTTGAACGGTAATTCAATAAAATAAATCTTAACCAAAATACAGTGGCCCAAAATTCAAAAGGAATAAAAGTAACACACAAAAAGGACGAACGGGTAGGCCGTGTGTACGTACTTAACCAAGTATAGTAAACCGCAGATTTAACAGGCACTCAAAAAATGACGGCGTCTTTGGCTTTGCTATGCGGCGTGTTTGATGAGTCAAAGGCGCCGACATTTTTTGAGTGAGACGTAAACTAAAATATTGCTTGAGAATATCACAAGGGAGAGTCTAGTTGTCTTCAAATCTACTAAGCACTCGTCTTCGATCTTCACCGCATCGCCAAAGACGCCGACCTTTTAACCAGTTTTTTTAATGACATGAAACTAATTACACCCTGTATTACTTTGCAACTTAGTTAAAAATTGCTTTTATTTCTACGATACTATAATAATAAAGTAAATGAGAAATTGAGTTGAGTTGAGTTTGACATTATTTTATACAGCGAGTGTTTCAACTAAGCTGTCATCATCAAATTAAAAATGTCTAAAATGTTTACAAATAGCTACGAACAGTATCCTGTAGAATGTGCAATAATTATAGAAAATATCCACTAAATCATCCAGAGTTCGAATTGTGCTTTCCGAGCGAGCGGACGCGTCCGAAAAACGCTCCCATTAAAACGGGAAAACGCCGGCTAAAAGTCAGCTAAATTTGATAAAACTTAGGTGAATCTGTAGCTCAAAGAATTCTGCGTAAATCGATATATCATAACAAAACAAAATAATTGAAATAGAATTAATATTTGGAAATAGCTAATACAGAGTTATTTAGTGACAGAGCCGACAGTGCAGTGCTGTGCACAAAGAAACAAGCTTAAAGGACCAGGCAATAAATAACAGGAATATAAATGAGCTAAGTATCTTCTGAGTTTTAAAGTACCACCCAAGTTTATTTATCCAAGTTTATTTATCCAAGTTTATTTATGTCTTAATGACTAACAAATGTCTGCCCCATAAAACCATTTCAGTGCTTTTTTAGGTCCAAAACCTAGCTAAATACAAAGTGTAAAAGATATAATTTTAAGGTGTCAAGTGAGTGATAGGTTTGAGGAATAATACATATCTTGCGACGTGTGATTAGTGATTCTGTGAGTAGTGATTAATTTCGTACATAATTTGTATGTATTAAAAAGAGTGTGTTTTTGTGGTGTTGCCTATTTTTTTGCATTATAAATGCTGTAATAAACTGCTGAGAGGCTGATTCCCACGACTTTCTTAGAAAATCTGAGAAGTGATTATACATGTAAACCTTTGAAAATGTCGACGGCTGTCACCATAAATTTATGGCAAGGCAATAATGGATTGTTGAAGTGTGTTATTCCTTAAGAAAAACAGTGTTTCTTAGATAAACAAGCGTTGACTTGGGTAATAAATGGACAACCAGATGAGTGGCGTACTATTGGTATAATACGCCGGGGGCTGAATCTCTTACAGTTCAATGGAAATGCACAGATTTTCCCAGGAAATGGTATCTATACACAAGAATGATGTATCGAATACAGAACGTAGAAACGAAAGATCACGTCCTAGTAGGCACAGAAACGGGGGAACAAGTCAGGGGCGTTAATGCCGGGGCGGGAGGGGCATACAGAAGAAATGATAACACATACACGAGAAGAGGCATACCACGACAACAGTGGAGATAAACTGGAGGAAGAAGAGAAAGCAAAAAATGAATGAATCAAATTAATACAAGAAGGCCCTTCAGTAATCCACCATCCAAGGAATAACTGCTAGAAATCACGGCAGAGCAAGAAGAAATACTGCACCTGGAACAGGCAAAATAAACAATGAAATAATGCACTATGGAGTCGAAAGGACAAAGAGGCAACCATCAGAACTCATTACCGGAGCTAGGCTGGAAACTTTCATATGGTTTTTCTCAAGGAAATGGTATCTACACATAAGAAAAATGGACCGAATACTGAATCTAGAAACGAAAAATCAGATCACATCCTAGTAGCAGATAAGCGGGGAAGCGGGCCAATAGCGTTAAAGCGCCGGGGGAGCAGCTTAAACGCTCCCTCATGACACAATGCGGTAACGCATCTCACAAATATCTACACCTGCCATCCCACATTCCATTACCATGCTCCATGTGGCTCTCGCTGCTGGCAACAAGCATGATCTTAGTCCAACCCAGCGTAGACGTAGCAGGCCCAGCTGTTTACCTGGGAGTGGCAGCAATGCCTACCGCACGCTGGTAAATCAATCAATCAATCAAAATATTCAGTAAATCAGCCAAAAGAATATAATGTTTACTCTAGTTGTGTTTTATATTAAATATATTTTACAATGTTTTGCAGGTACACACTCGACTGTAACTTCGGTGTTAAATATGCAAATAACCTTTGACTAATCGTCCCCTTTAATAGAGTCATTACTTGCTACTATACATCACTCTGTATATCAAATCCTCCAATTAAATATATATAATAAATCGCATTCAATATTTAATGTCTTAATTTTCGGATGAATGAAATTTCTTTTATTTGAGCAGAGCAGAGCAAATTTTCTTCCATTTGAGCTTATTAGCAGCGTGAAATAGAATTTTATATTTCGCATGAAACATAAAAAAGTATAAAGTTTCCGTAATAAAACGTTCGATCTGTTGCACGTTACACGGATATATTGAAACTATCCCGAAGTCAGGAAGTTGGAAAATGTAATCGACGGCAAAGTAACTCAAGCAGATTTATGAACTGTTCTAATGTAAGAACTTGGTTCGTTTAGTTAAATACGTGTTCAGTAAAATTATAATGACAGGTAATCTGGATGTTCAACATTTGCAGATGTAAACTGAAACATCTCCAGAAAGTTTAGTTTCTAAATTCCGAACGAAATTAACCGGGCGAAGCTCGAAGAGGTTCTTAATTGCAAAAGTCTTTTCCAGTTTGTTACATTTACAAATTGACACGTTCTGGCCCACTGCAGCCTCCAGTAACATTTGGCTAAGAACGGCAGAAGTTGCTAACTACCTTTCTACCCATTACAACAACACAACTGATAAAAGAAACACCATTACCAACGGCTCAAGTTTCGCTCCTAACTGTTTCGACTTTTTCTGGGAAGCAATACCGCCACCTGAAATGCAGACCGCTATTGCGGCAGCCACATGTTGCCAATCTCACGACGATGTTCTCCACTGGTGGACAAAAACTTTTTTATTAAAAGCATATATTCTAACTTACATGGTGGCACCATTTATTTATTTCAGATCAATCGCATAATTTAATGAATTTAGAAGGATGGCCAATTGATCCCAGCAGGGATGATGTTCATTATTTTCATCTTCGCCACTTAAAAATATTACGAAATATTAGCTCTTAATATTTAACCGTTTCGATGTAATAAAAAATGTTAAAAATAATTTACAGAGTGAGCGAATAAAATAGGGTCCCGTATACTCCTGAATGATAGAAGTTGGAAAGTTATGTAAATCCATTCTATAAAATTATATTATAGTCAGAGTGCAAAATAAGGAAGTAGGGTATAATAAAGACCTTTTTTGACTGTTTTTGGCTCTTCAAAGGGTCGATATTACGACTCCGATTTATGCCACTTTGGCACCTTTGGGCATTTTGAGATATTCAAGATGGCGACTGGCTTAGAGTGAAAAAACAGGTTTTTCCAAATATTTCATTATATGGGTGTGTGACACGTTAGTTTATATGTTTTCAAGGTCTGTGAGTTAGTACTTGAGGTTAAAAATCGTGTAGGACGTAATCTTTAAGTGTTCGAAGAATAAATTGATTTTTGAAGCAAAAGAAACTAGTACATAATTTTGGTGTATAATCAAGTTAGGCATTAAGAATATGGATAACGCCATATCCTTAAAAGTGGCATGCGTAAGCAAGTCGAATGACCTTTAAAAACATTGTTTAAAATGCCCTGCTAGCCTAAAACAAGTAAGGTTTTAAAAAAAATTAAACAAACGTAAACTTAATGTTCTGTATTTTTATGATTTACTTTTTTGTTTTTTTTTTGTAATTTCTATTTATTTTTTTTGTTTTGTTTTTTTTTAAATTCTTATTGTAAAAAGTGTAAACAACGAAACGTCAAAATTAATATTTAATCTTCTTCGGAATCTTCACTGTCAGAAGTTATATTTTCGGAAATTCTCGTACAAGGAGTCTGGCAAGAATGTTATGTGCTTAGTTGCAGACAATTGCTCATTAAACTGCATGACAAGCCATTAGCCACGCAACTGCATCGTGTTGTGCTACACGGATTTATTGATTTGCATAAGCATTTTGCTAATGCCACAATGTAATATGGGGCAATTTGAATCTTTTTTATCAAGGAGATCGGATGTAATTCCATTTTATCCTCGTCAACCTGCCACCCGTATTGAGTGGCATCTATATTTGGCCAAGAAAAATCCATTACAGACAACCACAAAAATGTTTGAAAATGTGCCCTTTTTACGTTATTTTGAAAACATTCAGTAATTGGTGGAAGAGCAGAGAATGGCGGAGCTTTTAGTTGGGCCTTTTCAACTTTTCCAGCCCATAGAAAAGTTCTAATATCAGTCATTTTGCTTTGTTTAATCCATAACACAAAGCTACAAAAATTATACATTCTTGAAAAACATCTTCAATATTGCTGTTAAACCGACCCAAATGTCGGTGTCAACCACTATTTTTACGATGATGTCTAGATTTCCTTTAATCTCGTGAATAATTTGCTGCGCCATAATGGTATCCGCTTGTTCATGTCGCGTCGCTAGATCAGCCCTCTCAGATATCACACCGCTTTGTGGCTGAAAGAGATTAGTTTGTAGTCCCGCAACGATTAAACGATTTTTAAAAATTAAAAAATACTAATATAAACGTTTATTTTTAAACTTTGTTAGCTTAACAAGCTAAAAACTACATTTTGATATGCTTTTTATCCCTGTTGGGCTGATTTAGTACCTTTATTTTCTTTTTACATTGACTAAAGTAAAGGCTAACTACATTTTGAAATACAGAAAGGGCGTCGGTTATATTGTGGTCATGCATCTTTGTAAATAACTCGTTTATTTTTAATTTTTCGAAAAACTTTAATTCAGATTTTTTATCCGAAAAGATCCGTGCCTTATACCGGTTATAGAGATTGATCGACGGAATACTTAATTTTCGATTTTCATTAGGAAACTGTCGGGTATTTGTAGAATCTATCAAAAAAATTAAGTTTTCCAGTATTTGTAGATTCGCTTTTGTTTTGTCAAATTTCTCACAAACGTCACCTAATAAACTTAATCGAACCCTACAATCGCCATTTTTGAAAATCAAAATCGGACCTTCGGTTCGGGAGTTATCAATATCTTTGGAAAATCATACTCGGCCTTGGAAAAAATACTTGCGGTCAACGGATTCGGGCCGCCAGCAATAGGCTTTATTTGTGGCCGTGTACCTTCGATCCCACCAAATCTCATTGAAATCGATCGATATCCTGGATAGTTATCGTGCTTCTTAGCCTAATTTCGAGAAAACCAGTTTTTTGCAAAAAAAAAATCAATTTCCATTTGTTTTTCGACATTGTCTCCGGTATACTTATCTGTAGACCGTTGCCAGCGGCACCACCTCTTTTTTGAAATATCTCGATCCGACTGCCCGTTACCGAGTTATTCAATTTTTCCCGAAAAACTTGAAACGCCTATATCGGGTACTTCCGGTTTCCGAACGGAGTCGAGCTTCCAGCGTTTTCTAAAGGCCTTCTATTAACCACCCAAGTTTTATCGAAATCCGAAAACGGATTAGGGGGGCTGAGCGTGACAGACAGACAGACCGACAGACCGACTGACCGACGGACGGAATTTTCTAAATTCGCTCTCGAGTCGATAGATATGACTTTCATTTCGATCCGACGTTTTTTTCGGATTTCGATGGTCCACTGGAAAAATGCAAAACCTATACTACATTTTTTTTAACAAGATTAGGACCTAATCTGAAAAAAAATCAGCTCATGCTATTCAAGAGTGTCTCGAATCCATAACTTGAATGAGGGTCACTCTCAAAAAAGATAAGCCTAAATTATGTCCTAACTTTCTTCAGTAAGAAATTAAAAGTAACTTTTTAATTCCTTATGGAAGAAAGTTTAATATTAAATTATTAAATAAAGGGAGAATTATTTGTTGTAAAACATAATTGCATCTTATTTCTGAGTATATTTCTTTTTGTATCGAATTTGTTTTTAACACCTGCAATCGACACCTATTTTATATTTTGCTAGGGCAACACAGAAGGAATTGCCCCTAAGTCTTTTTAGAGACATAGACATAGACAATGATACACATGCCCATATTTGGTAAATTAAAATTTTTTTAAAAATTACACCTTAGATAAGCCGCGATCTTGAATATCTCAAAATGCCCAAGTGTGTCAGAATGGCATCAACCGGATTCTTAAACTAGATCTACTAAAGAGCCGATAACCGTAAAAAAACATCTGCTATACCTTACCTCCACCGTTTTTGATTAACACCCTGACTATTATATGAAAACGATTGTTGGATATTTCGAAAAGAGTGCAGACATAACTTATGATGCAATGAAAAAGAGCGGAGTTGGGTGCCCAAGAGCATCTAATTAATTCTGCCGTTTTCGCAGTCAAAACGAATATGTTCCTGTTTCCTTGTCATAATCTAACAAATTTATTATTTTTTGAATGTCGTCCATAGACTAACTATCTTAGGTCTCGTCGAAGTTAACTATTTTCGATAAATTTGAGACTTTAAGTATTAAACAAGCTAAAAACGTACTCTTCGCCTGTTTACTGAACTTGTTACATAATTGTTACACATTCTATAGGATACTCTTCGCAGTTTTTTGTAAATAATGTTAGTTTTAGACACTTTTAATTTTATAGTACGAACTTTGTTGGTAAAAGACTCAGTGAAAAATAAAGTAAAAATTAAAAAAATACTATACCATACCCCATTTGGGTTTCGAACCCCGGACCCTTGGATTCCGAGTCAAAAGCGTAAGAACTACACCACCACCTAATACGTAAAAAAATGCAAATTTTACATTATAAGAGACGAGCTAAAATCATATTTCCACGGTTGTATATTACATTATGAAATATACACTTGTAAAATATATAAATATTTAAATATTGAAATGAAATATTATTTCACCAGATTTCTATTCAATTACAAAAACATAAAATTCGAAAAATATTTTTTTCAAATTTAAATCATTTTATTTACTGATCGATTTTGTTCAAAAACAATAGATTTCTTCCTCTAACTAACACTAACTTACTGTCCAAATTTCAGTACAATTGGATTTTTCTTTCTTGAGTTATCGTGTTTACAAGAAACGTGACGGACGGACGTACGGACAGACGGAAATTATGAAAGTCGTTCAAAATTCGTTCACTAACACAATGATATGAAAATTTTTTGTCTGCGAGCGATATTTACGGTTTTAGAAGTGTGCCGATCAAATGCAATATACTCTTCGTTTTCGTATTGTGAAGAGGATAATAAGTGAGTAAATAACCGGTTATGCTAATAATACATAAATAATAACGTTTATTTTCGAAATAGTTACAAAATGTAACATTAATATTTTAACCTCCCCACAATAAAATTGTGGGAGGTTACTAAAATCGAAAATTGAAATAACATCAAATCTTTACGTTTTGAGGTCCCAGGAACCCAAAAAAGTGGTTTTTGAAAAATGTCTGTATGTATATATGTGTGTGGGTATGTTTGTTAACACGATAACGGCGAAACTACTAAACGGATTTGGATGAAACTTTGCATGAAGGACTCTTTAGTGCCCCAGAAGATCTGAAAAGGTTTTGGTTGAGATCGGATTACGTTTAGTGCCGTTTTGACACAACAAGTTGTTTATTTTATTATTACAAACAATTTGTAATCGAATCATTGTAGAGGAGTAAAAATTCCGATTTCAACGATATATCACACTTGCACCCTTTCGAGTTGGTTTCCGTGAAAAAGATTAAAAAACAAAATAACAATCTATAGAGTCACACTTCTCGGTAAGATATATTTTATAGTCTAACTTAATGTTCGGTAGACTAATGTGTTAAATCGTGCAGACTATATACGTGTTTTCTCCGAAGAATTCATATAAGTTGTGATATCTCGAGAAAAAGTGCAGTTAATGTTAGTGATAGCTGTGTACGGCCTACACAACCCATAAGGAGCCCGTGTGGTTACGGACGGTTATGGAAAATAAGTTTTTTACCCAAAACTATTAAAAGTGACAGTGGCATTGAAAGTCTGAGAAACTTGAATCCATTTCCGGCAATCACAGCCTAAAAATTTTCGACAACTGTGAAAAAATAAAATCCCCAGCAAAGTTTAGAACCAGAATTATTGATAGCTGTCAGTTTGACAGATTTAGAACTAACAAAGTTTAGCGACAAAAAATCTAACAGCTGTCAGCTTGACAGCTGTCAAAAAATCTTCTCCTGAAACTTATTGGCATCTGTCAGTTTGACATCTGACATTAGTGACAAGAAATCAAACAACAATTTTCCCTGACCCATTTAGTGAAAAATCGGTCTATGCCGGAAGATAAAAGTAATATTTATCCGCTCAAATTGAAACGGTCCACTGTGAACACTTCACCGGCCACAGCTGACAGAGAAGTTGTCCACAAAGAATTATATAGCCTTTAAAAACAAATAAAGGAATATAATTAAATGAGATCGTTCATATTTTTTAGTGCTCTTTTCGGCCTCAAAGATCCACCGGGTGGGGACGTTCCAGCCGCTTTCCATACCTGCCAATTTTTTATAATATAAACCCAAAATGTACTGCTGAATCCACTATTAATGGTACTTGTTTGTGGTTATATAGGTACAAATACGAGAATACATATAGAAAAACCTTACATTATATAGTTTCATTTTGTTCCTAAATTTTATTGAGCGATGATAAAGTTTTAGAAACATATACATTTACATTTACTTTTACTAAGTTAGATGTGACATTGTGTTAATGCTTCCCTAACTTACTTACGTACGTATACAGAACAATGTAGAAAAGTATACAACGTGATTTGCCATGATATGTGGAAAATATATTGGTGTACTAGTCATCAATATGGGAAAGCCCCTGCAAAATTTTAGAATGCCCAGAGGTAATTTAATATATTAAAAAGGGTTAAAACTTACGAAGATACGCTACTGTTACGTGTCTGTGGTCAGTAATAGGGCGAAGAACTTACTTGTGAAAGAACATATTGGAGATGTTTACGTTTCTTTAATTGGCATAAAAAGTGAAGCTGATGGGTGCTGTCAAAGTACCGCGTTTTTTGCTTTCGGTCGAAGTTGGTGCTTTTGTGTTATTGACGGGTTTAAGTAAATATCTCTTATATCCACTTGTTGCTGTAGAGTTCACTGGCATAGGGTCAATGTCTTTTCAATTTATTTCGCTGTTTTTCTATGTGATTTGATTAAAACCAAAAAGTCATTTCTACCCTCTCCAGCTTTGTTGTCAATAGTGTCAATCCCAAGTCTGACAAAGTGATATGGTTGTACCGTGTTACGTCAGATTGGTGAAAGTCATTGGCGGCGTATTTCTACAAAAAATAAGGTTCTTTTTTTCGTATTTTTTTTTATTTTTAATTTTTTTAACTCCTTTCGGTGGGGACAACTTACCGATAAATTTTCCGCATGTCTTGGTATTCTCTAACCGTTAGCGATATCGAAATTATGTTTATATAAAAAATGGAGCTTATAAAATTCTCTGCAAAAAATATTGTATGCATATTTTTTCATCTGTTATTATACTCTTAGGAAATACGATAGCAAAGAGTATATTAAATTTCAACGACACATTTCAAACATTGTAAACTCGCTTTTAGAGAAAAAAAATATGATATCGCTAATGATTGGAGAGATATAAGCAAAAACTTAATTAGAGCGCCATCTTTCCAGCTCGAGCGCAACAGTTTGAGTTGGTGACTTTTAGTATGTTTAATAGTAAACCTTAATAAACATCTCTACCCAGTTTCAAAACTTCATCAGTTTTTTCCTCTAATTTTTTCTATTAAACTGGAGTACTAAGAATTTTAACACTGTTACTTTTAATTAGTAAATTATTTTTTGTTGTTTTTGGGGTTCTTTCTTCATTTAATTTAAGATTATTTGAAGAGAACAAGGCACAAGCTTATTTTGTGGAAATAAACTATCCTCACGTAGGTCTTGAATGTTCTCATTTAGATCAATAGTGGATGTATCGTCAGCATCAGCATTTTTTTGCATCATAAAATGAGAAAAATTGCACATTTTGAATTTTCTTCATTATCCATTGATAAATCACAATTATTATTGTACATATGGTGCTTAATTATCCACAAGACTAGTTCACAATGACAATAATTTAATTGGGTGAGACATATTTTATAAGCAAATATGTAATAATATAATTTGCACAATTACTATTTGATGCGTTCGGACTTTTCATGCGTATACTAATTCATAAATTTAATGTTGACCACACTTCATGTATAGCACGCTTCATATAATTACTTTAAAATTTAAGGTAACAGATAATTTAATAAATAATTTATAACCACCCATAAGCGACTCATATGCGACTCAAAAGAATCAAGGAAAATATGTAACTTTTTTTTAATTTCGAAAAATTTATGTTATGAAATAGTATCTAAAGATTATACTAAAAAATTATGGTAGGTATTCTAGGACGATATGATTACTAAAGAAATTACAGAAATTATTTAAAAAATGTCGATCTTCGCATTATCAAATATCCTTGCAAATATCTTTCTTATGTTTTAACCCTTTCCAGCCCAGTGATGCCATATGGCGTCGTTGTGGTACCAATGTATTAAATCTACGAACAGAAATCATTATTGCTGTAGATTTCGTTGAAGTTAATTCGTCTACAATTTTATAGATGGCGTACGCCAAAAACTTTAGTTCTATTACGAAATTCTGTATGAAATGGCGTATTTCTGTCAGCTGTGAATTGATAGTATTATCAGTGGTGTAACAATAGTTTGTAAAAAGTTTTGATTCTTCGTATTTTATCACTATATTATTAAAGCCTTTGCATAAAAGGTAAGTTAAATTAGCAGCTTATAAACATTTCATAACAACAAGCTAAATTTTTACCATATTTCGACCTTTATGATAGGTTAAAATTGTGTGACTCCATATGGAGTCAGTGGTAATTTAGAAGGAATATGTATTCAACCATAAAATTGTGATTTTTTTTTTGGTTTTCCTTATTTTTTAAACTTTTTTTACGTTATATTTTATATCAACGTCTTGGCGAAATTTAGCTAATAGTTATTCCGCCACTGTTGAACTACTTTCAACATTTCATTGGCGACAATTTATGATTCGAAGCACCTGAATATAGCTGTATTTTTAGATGACTAGAGCAGGATTGACTGAAGAAGAAGAACAACATTTACTGTTACTTCTAGAAGGAGATATAGGTGATTTGGTTATTGGAGAATCAGATGACGATGGTGAGATAGAAATTACTGAAACATCTACTATATCTTCTATAATACAACGTGGATTGAACTACGAGGAAAGAAATAAAGAAGAATATGACTCTGAGGACGAAATACGACTGTCCTTTTTGATATTCAAACGTCTAATAACTTGAATCGTGCTCCTAATTCAAGAAAGAAAAAACAGGACGAATATCACTGGAGACAGAAAGACTTGGATAAAGTAGCTTCAGCATGTGAAATTAATTTTTCAGATCCACCTAAACCAGAACTAACACCGATGACTTATTTCAAGTATTTCTTTGATGCCAGCATAATACAAAATATTGAATATCAAACAAATTTTTATTCTGTAGAGAAAACTGGCTCATCCATCAACACAACATGCAAAGAAATACAGCAGTTCCTAGGTATTCATATTTTGAGCAGCATTGTGAAAATGCCAAGTTACCGCATATATTGGGCTGAATCTACGAGGTATTCACCCATATCAGATATCATGTCCAGAAATAGATTCGACAAACTAAGAAACTACATTCATCTAAATAACAATACTAATATGAAACCACGCGATCATACAGAGTATGACAAATTCAAAGTTCGGCCAATCATTGATGCAGTACGTTCTAATTTTTCAACAATTGAAACAGAAGAGCATATGTCAGTGGATGAAATAATCATTCAATGCAAAGGCGGAAGCAGCTTGAAACAATACATCAAGAATAAACCTCACAAGTGGGGGATAAAGCTGTTTGCTAGAGCTGGTGTGAGCGGAATAGTATATGATTTTGAGGTACATACTGGCAAATGTACAGTCAAAAATACTTCTGCCCTCGGGATAAGTGGTGACATAGTCATGAGGATGGTAGATAATATGCCAAAGCATAACAATCATAAATTGTATTGTGATAATTGGTTTACGTCTGTTGAGCTTTTCTGCAATCTGAAGAGTTTAGGCATCCTTGCTACAGGAACTGTCAAGAGCAACCGAATTCCTGGCTGCAGTATGAAAACGGATGATACATTGAAAAAATTTGGCAGAGGATCTTACGATAACTATACGTATCAATACAAGATAATAGCTGTAAAGTGGTCCGATAACAAAGCAGTGTATTTGTTTTCCACATATAAAGGAATTCACCCTGTTGAATCTATTGAACGTTGGAGTCTTGCCGAGAAAAAGTACATTCAGGTACCACGACCAAATATAGTGAAGGAGTATAATATGTATATGGGCGGTATCGATCTTCACGATATGCTGGTAACGCTGTATAGAATAAATATTGGTGTGAGGAGGTTTTACTTACGTATTTTCTGGAATATGATAGATATGTGTATTGTAAATTCATGGCTACTATACCGAAGACATATGAGTCAAAGAAAAAAAAAGTGCAAGCCATTGATTGTTTTTCGTTCAGAAATAGCCCACGGTCTTATGAGTGCGGGAAAAATTGATCCCCGTAAGAGGGGCCGACCTCTTTCAGATGTAAGTAACACCCCCTCCTAAAAGGAATGTTACAGCAGTTCCTATAGATGATATACGCTATGATGCTGTAGACCACTGGCCTATGCATATCTCAACGAAGCAAAGATGTAGGTTTTGCATTTATGCATATTCCCGTATAATGTGCGAAAAATGTTTTAAATTATTCCATTGTAAATAACTATTATTCATGATAATTCAATAAATAGTTTATTATCCAAACTTTTTTCATTTTAGCATATATTTGCCCAGTGACTCCATATGGCGTCAATTCATTTTGGCACTAAAAATGTAAATATTTTAGTTTTTCTTTGCATATATATGTTTAGTGGTATCATTGTGAATTAAAAAAAAGGTGAAAGAATTTTTACTTGACCTGGATAATAATTCGGGCTGGAAAGGGTAAGTATGCTCCTATTATGCCTAAAACAAATATTTCTTGTATTTAAATCCATAAAGCTATTCAAAATTAAAGATTATTTTTCATAATAATATTTTTTATTACATCTGGACAGTTAAATATTAAGAGGTAATATTCGGTAAAATTGTAACTGCTCTTGATAGCAATCAAAATAAATCGGTAAAGAAATTTACACAAAACTTCCCTCTCTGGAGCACAGCCTCATTAAAAATATACAGTTTGCATCTTTTAGACATTCATTATTTTTTCTGTTGTGTGACTTCCCTGTTATTTTACTTTTAACTAAAAACTATAATTGTTTTCCTAACACGTGTCATTATTTTTTATCTTTTCTGTAGGATGACCTATTTTTGACCTGATTAATTAAACGTATATCAGGTTTTCTTCCTAGCAGTAGTGGCAGCTACATTTCAAATATTACTTTCCTCTGTCATTTTTTAATTAGTTATTTTTTAGAGTGACATACATTTCACTAAAAGTATGTCACATTTTTTCCTCGGTAATTGTGTACAGTCCAAATATTATATCAACCATAATTATGTGTCATAGTGACCACTTTGTATATTTTTCATATTTTTCTTCTCTGATACTTGTGTTAATTACATAATATGATATATTATCCATAATATTTTTCATATTTTTTTTACAATGTGGCACTGTAAAATTTTCATATTTTTCACCTTGACAGTTGTGTTAACTACACACCAAACATTAGGTCACATTTTTTCATTATTTTTTAAGATGACCACCCTGCATATTCTTTCTTCTTGGAGAGTTGTGTTCACTGCATGTGAAATATTATCGTCCTCCATCACATTTTTTATTTATTTATTTTTTTTTGGGTGACCACCCAGTATATTATATTTTTCATATTTTTCTTCTTTGGCAGTTGTGTTAGCTGCATGAGAAATATTATCCCTCACATTTTTTCAACAATTTTCTACCACTCTGTATAATTTTTTTATATATTTCTTTGACAGTTGTGTTAACTGCATGTGAAATATTATTGCCAATCCTCACATTTTTAATTATTTTTTTTAGTGTGACCACCCTGTATGTTTTTCATATTTTTTTCCTTGACAGTTGTTGGCTACATACCAAATATTATCGTCCTCCGTCACATTTCTTCATTATTTTTTTAGCCACCATAGTTTTTGTTTCATATTCTTCTTCGACAACTTTGACAGTTGCGTTAACTGCATGCGAAATATTATCGTTCTTCGTCACATTAAAAAAAAATTGTAAAAATGCAAATAATAAATTTGCAAACAAATTTTTTAACTGTCTTTAGGTACCGGTTGCGCCCGAGCACACCGAGTAACTTAACTGTCACAGTAAAATCAAAAAAATTAAAAATATTCAAATAATAAGACAAGTACAGACACCTGATATTAAAAACAGCGCCAAGTAGGGAATGGAACGTAAAATATACACAAAACCGTATAACTCTTTTCACCGTGAAATTGTTAAAAAAATACTTAATTTTTATCATTACTTAAGAGTAATAATAAAAATTAATAATAAAAAGAAGAAAGATTTAAGTTTCATAAAATTTCTAATTCTAATAAAAGTATTAATGACGTAATAAACGTATGTTATTCGATCGCGGGTTTTAAAACAAGTTGAAGTTTAAGTTTTAATTAATAATGAGATTTATGTCAAAATTGAGGGCTAAAAATAAAATTAATTTTAACTTTTCGCCGTTTTTAATATTACCTGACGTATCGGGTTTGCCGTTAGTGAATAATTTATTTAACATCTGGCACCTAAACAAAAGTCGCAAAGTTCACGTCTTAAGAATCTAATTTATTAATTCCAAAGCCATTGAAAGAGTACAGCAGGATAAGAATGGGCAATCGGCCCCAGCATAATATATGATGTTCATTTTTACTTCCACATCCAGTGGAAGTATAGTAACGACAAAAAAAATTTTAAAAATTTTTATTGTTCAAATAGGCTTAGAATGTCACGAAACGTCGAGATTTTAAGTTTGAACGAAAAAAAAATTTCTGTCTGTCGGTCTGTCTGTCGGTCTGTCTGTCGGTCTGTCTGTAACTTTTTTTGTGCGCACGTTTACTCTGGAACCGTTTGAGATATGAACTTGAAATTTGGTACACATATGTACTTTAGCGAGATCTAGAACTAGATTATATTTTCATCTTGTTCCGTCGAAGGGTTGGGGGGTAAATTGGGGTAAATTTGGGAAAAATAGGTAAATCAAGCAGGTAAGAGTCCATAAAATTGGTATTTAGTATATACAAGAGAAGCTAAGGTCCCAAAAAAAGTTTTGGCATTAGCCACCCCCATTACCACCCCCACCCCATTATTAAAGGGGATGAAAAAAAATGTGATTTAGTGTGTGTATAAGAACCAGAAACTTCGAAATATTTTTTTACTTCATCCACCCCCCACTACCACCCCCATCACCACCCCCATCACCACCCCCACCCCGCTACCGATGTGTAGAGGATTTCAAATATTATATTATTAAAGTTCCATAAACAATTATTTCCACATACAAATTTTTTTCGTTGTGAGTGACTTGGATAAAAAATTTGGATGTGGAAGTAGTGATTCCTTGGGCAGCGGTTTTACTTTCCTCGCTTACCGAAGTATTGTAATCGCGAAAAAATCACCCTCCGATATTTCTCAGAATTTTTACGTTCCAGAGTACGTAGATTACGAAAATAAAAGCAGTTTAATTCCATCTGTCTGTCGGTCTGATATCTGTCTGTTGGCGCTATAACTACAAAAGTTCTTGACAGAGAAAGATAATATTTGGCAGTTGACTCTACTGACTCTACTGCTAAGGAAGGACTGGAATACGGTTCCATTGAAACAGTACATAAAATGTATAAATAATAAAAAAAATATGACTGAAAACAGTAATTTTTGGCATGTAGTTAACACAACTGTCAAGGAAGAAAGATATGAGAGAAAATATGTACGGGGTGGTCACCATAAAAAATGTGGAGGAGCACGATAATATTTCACATACAGATAATACAACTGTCAAAGAAAGAAAATATGATAAAAAATATACAGTGTGGTTACCAAAAAAATATATATATAAAAACGTGACGGGGGGCAATAATATTTCGCATACAGTTAACACATCTGTCAAAGAAAAAAAATATTTAAAAAAATATACAGGCTGGTCACTAATTTTTTTCTTATCTAACGGAGGATGATAATATTTCGCATGCTGTTAATACAACTGTCAAAGAAGAACAATATACAGGGTGGTCACCGTAAAAAAAATCAAAAAATGTGGCGGAGGACGATATTTCGCAAGCAGTTATCACAACTGTCAAAGAATAAAAATATTAAAAATAAATGTACAGAGTGGTCGTGCACATAGTAGGTTGCATTAAAACAATATACTGGAAATGATTAGAAATATTTTGGGCAAATATTGGCTCTGACAGAGGTCTATTTTAGAAACAGTTTTGTGCGCATATTGGATTCAAGTTGGAACACATCTTCATCGCCGTTTTGGGCAAATTATCTTATACACAAAAAAACTTAAAACAAAATACAAAAAAGCAAAAGAAATTAATTTTTATAAAACTAGTTTTGGCTACTAATGACGAATACGTGACCTGCATTTAGTTTGTGGTAAAGTGAAAGGTAACGCTCGAGCAATGGAACAGAGGTACACTATAAAATTTCGAAAAGACATTCCAGTGGCTTAGCATTTACATCATCAAAGAAACGGGGTCATCTTTTTCTAAATTTAATGAAATTGGAAGACATCATGTTGTAACAAAAGATCATGAAGAGAATATTTTGTTGAAAGTTGAATAAAATTCTGATTAAAGTAAGAGGACTCGCTTAAATATATCTTTAAATTTCAAAATCTTCTGTATGAAATAACTTACATAAAGAATACTTATATCCTTTTCATTTTCAAAAAGCTCATGAGATGCTGGAATGCGATTTTCTTGCTCCCGTTGTTTGCTAAGAACGGAATTTGCACAACGCATATTATTATGCATTCATATGTGGGTGTAAATCCTCATGCTACAAAATGTGGATCTGTGAAGTTGCTTGGACTTTTAAATGGAGAAGGTTTTCCAAATTTTATTGAAAACGTTTTATATTTGCTTGATAAAAATTAATTCAAACATTCGGCAGAACTTATATATGATGACTGTCCGGTTCATTTTAATGTCATTGGTCGTCAATTTCTTGACTAAATTGCGCAGAACAATGCATTGGAAGAGATGGTCCAACTGCTTGGCCAGCAAGGTTCCCGGATCTAAGTTTTTCTGATTTTGGGGATACTTGAAATCACTAATTTATTCGCTTTCAATAGAAATTCGTAAACAGCTTTGGATAAGAATTGAAAACTCTTGTAGTGAATTTAGGAATAATCTAGGAATTTATGAAGGAATTCTGCGATCTTTACGCAAAAGAATGCATTTATGCACTGAGACAGAGGGTCATCGAGTAGAGAATCATTTGTAGATTTAGTTTTGTTGTTCGTATTTTTAACTATCTCTTTGTTGTCGAAATTTGGCTGCTAACATTATAAATTATTATTTTGTTTTATTGAAAGGTAAATACTAACAAAATGAAAATTAAATCGATTTTTCTGGAAAATGGTGTACCTCAGCGACTTAGGAAAAAATTATCTTCTTTTTAATAAGAGATTCGCAGGTTTTCAAATAAAGAAAAAAATTGCAAAAATCAAGTTATGACTGAAAATGTCCATTATCAAAAGCATTAGCAAGATCGACAAAGATACAAGGTAGTAGTGTCGTTTAAGGCTTGGTGAATTCAAGATATCAAGTATGCTTATTACTTTCCGTAAACCCAAGCAGTTTTTCGGATATCATATTTTTGTCCAAGTAGCTGGTTATTCTTTTTGATAATAGCTTTTCAAATATTTTTATTATGTTTGAAATTAACGAAATTGATCGATAACCGATAACTGGTTGATAACAGTAGTTTTAAATGACATTAATTAGATGCATTAGAAGACTTGAGATTTCTTCTCTAATAAGTTTCAGAGTGTCCAATTTAACCCTGAACCCACGAGAAGAAAATTAATTACTTTATACGCGAGAACCGGTTTGCCAGACCGCTAAATATTTAACTGTCAAAAATAAATTCTTACAATGGACTAAAATGAATGGCTATAAATGTTTAAATAGTTTCAAATATTTTTTATTTCAGTGGTACAAAATATTCTACATTTTTGTCGGTAACTAATAGATAAAATAAAATAATAAACGTCAAAAATTAGTCTAAATCTTGGGGCTTAGCGCAGTTTTTGCAAACTTTGAGTACCTCAAACATATGGGCCTTTCACAGCGGATACATTTGTAAGCTGTTTTGCGCTTTTTTGGTAGGGGCACACATGACAAGTTTTCCTTTTTTTTCCAAGCGATCTTCTGGTGCCTCGCCATCGGCGTCGTTATCTTCTGTATCCAAAATTTGTTTCAGCAATATTTTCAAGTCCGTTCCTATTTTTGGATTTTGAAAGCGTCGCTCTATATGGCGAATTATCTTTTGACTCAACGTCTGATAAGTTTTCTTCTCCAAAATCAGTTTCCTCTTCATTTAGCCATCTCAAAAGGGTTTCTTCAAAACCTGAGTCATCTGGCCTAATTCGATTTTTAGACACCATTTTCTAAAAATATTTAAGAGAAAATATTACAAAATATAATATAAAATTAAAATATACTTACCGGAAATACGTTGTCAACGTTACTATTTTAGCAGACAATAAATAAGCGAAAGTTTTAACAAAATTTTATCACGTTATTGGCGATGACGGTCTCACAGACTGACACACATTTATACAACCACCCACTAATCGCCGTTAGTGAACACTAAAGTTTACCAAGTTGATACCATATGTAGAGCAATGATTGGTTGGAAGGTAGGTGAGGGTTAACAGCGAGTGGCTGAAAAATTCGTAAGTTACATCACTTTATAATTTCCGTAGCGGTCTCTCAGACCGTGGTCGCGATTCCTTTCTGTCTAAGTTATTATAGTCAATATAAACACAAGAATTTTTATATTCTTTAAAATTCTGAGTCAGAAGGTACAGGGTGAAATTTGAAATCGACGGCTTTTTTCTCAAATCGGTATCTACTTCAGGTACAGAGATATTCTATGTGACTACTTTTAAAATTAGTACACTGTATAATTGTGTTTAAGCGAAGAGGAAGTATTAAAGAATAGTTATTTATGTACAGAGGGAATTAAGTAGATGTTTATGCCCTGAAGCCGACGATCTTACAAACCCGAGGGCCTTTGGCCCGAGAGTTTGTTAGTCGCCTGAGGGCATAAACGTCTATTAATTCCCGCAGTGCATACAAACTTTTATGTCATACTAGTTTGTTATTGCATCCACCATATTATTTTAAAAAATCCGAAAATTCAATTTGATTATAACATTTTATCATATCGTTGCTAGGGAAATGCTTTATTTATTTGTTGAATAAACAAATTTTGCTAGCTGTCAAACTTAAAAAGTCAAAATGCAGGAACGTTTTGAAATTCCTGACGGAATTGCAAAAAAAGCAGAAAAAGCAACACAAAACTTGCTGCCGAATGAATCGAGAGACGCCTACGACAGAGAATATGACAAATTACTACACTGGATGGCAGAAAACTGTGTAGAACATATTGATGAAACTGTGCTGCTTGCATACTTCGGCGATCTCGCTGAAACATTTTCTTCGACTTCCTTATGGTTCAAATATTCAATGGTAAAGAAGACTTTAATTGTAAATAAGAATATTAACATCGCTAATTACCGTAAGTTAAGCGAATATTTGAAGCAACAGTCAAGAGGTTACCAGCCAAAAAAGTCTAAAGTTCTGTCTAGAAGAGATGTTTTAAAATTTATTCATGAGGCACCGAATGAGATGTTTTTAATGAACAAAATTGCATTAATATTTGGTGTATTTGGTGGATGTCGACGACAAGAACTTGTGAATATGCTAGTTACTGACGTAGAAGATAGAAAATCAGTTTTCATGGTAAATGTACCAGAGACAAAAACCGATAAAAAGCTCGTTTTTACCATTGTTGACGAAGACGAAATGAACAGTTTGAAGCTGATAAGAGACTACATGTCTTTACGATCACGTAGTTGTTCAGAAAAAATACTTTTTCCGACCTAGTGACAAGGTCGCTGTACTGTACGGCCAGTTAGAAAAAACACATTATCTGGGCTTTAGCGATCCTGATAAATGTACAGGACACTGTCTGCGTCGAACATCGGTAACTTTTCTGGCAGAGGCTGGAGACAGTATGACCACGATGAAGCACCATGGTGGATGAAAGAGAACGTCGGGTGCTGAAGGATATTTAGAGGACAGTATATCTTTAAAAAAATGTGGTTTCAAGGAGGCTGGCAGGCATACCTTCTGGATCTGGCTTTTCCTTACAGAAACTTGATACCCAGACAATGAAACATGAATCAACATTTGCTGCAGGTAATCTAACTATCACCGCATCCCTTCCATATTTGCCAGTTTAATGTGAATTCGACTAAATAAAGTTAAGTAGATTATTTACATAATACTTTAATTTCAGATTTTGTAATTAATAAAGTTTATTAATAAGTTAATCAAAAAATGTTTTAATGTGAATTCGACTAAATAAAATTAAGTAGATTATTTACATAATACTTTAATTTCATATTTTGTAATTAACAAAGTTTATTAATAAGTTAATCAAAAAATGTTTTTTTTTGTCTTTATACCCGCATGGGCCGTAAAATGCACTTTATGCCCGCAAGGGTATAAAGTAGACTTAGTTGGTAACCAAGCAATAAAAACACAATAATAAAATATTATGACATAAAATAATTTGATTACCGTTTTTTTGGTATAAAAACCAGTAATTCATATTTTGGTTAGGATTAAAAAAATTAGTAACATTACTTAATAATAATAAACGCCTTTATTTAGAAAAAAAAAAATACTATACAGAGCGAAGTTTAGACCCCAAAGGACTACTCTTACACTTAACTCTATAAAGCACCATAATTATTATATACAATTGAAATTGACTGGCACACAAAAAGAAAAACACTGAAAAGACAAAACTTAAAAAAAAAGAAAAAAAATTGGGAAAAAAAATAGAATTTTTTTTTTTTTTAATTGGTCCTGCAAGGTTTCCCATTATTATCTCTCTCCTAAACTTAAATAGTATTAATATTAATATTGATCGCTCAGCAGCAGTGATTTTAGCTTACGCTTAAATGTTAAAGGATTACAGGATTTTAGAGAATTAGGTAAAGAATTATACGTTTTTATTGCATTATAAGAGAACGATTTTTTAAACAAGGATGTTCTAAATCGTGGTATATTGAACATTTCATGTGACCGTATATTTACCGTGTCTTGTTGATACCTTCTTGTAAATTTTTCTTTAATGTATGATGGCACACCAGAATGAATTATGGAATGGGCAAAGGATAGGAGGTGTAATTTTGTCCTATTACTTACATTTAACCAACGTAATATTTTTATTCTAGCAGATATTCCTTGGTCATATTTACGGAGCCCATATATAAGTCTACAACATGAATTTTGTATCTTCTGTAATCTGCTTTTATCTGTCTTGTCCAAACAGGGTTCGTATATGAAACTACAATAATTTAAGTGTGATAACATCAAAGCTTCACAGAGATTTTTACGCATGTTGAAATTTAATATATGTCTATTGGAGTATAAATGTTTTAAATTCATGTAAGCTTTTTGTATTACTTTGTTTACTTGTAAATTAAATTTTAATGAGCTGTCAAATATTACACCCAAACTTTTTGCTGATTTAACTTTGGAAAGAATTTCTTCATTTATTTTTATTTGCATTTGACTTATTACATCTCCGTCATTTCTACCACCGAACATTAAAACTACGCATTTATTGGGGTTGAGAGATAAATTATGTTGAAGGGACATTATATATTGTTTTTAAGTTTTTATTTATGGTATTCTGTGCAAGAAGACAGTTGTCTTTTTGAAAACTATGATACAATTGAGTATCATCTGCGTATGCATGATATGACAGCTTAATTTTATTGAGAATTTCGGTTGTATATAACACAAAAATAAGGGACCTAATATAGAACCCTGTGGAACTCCAGTTAATACAAAAGCGGACGATGAGTATGAATTGCCTACTCGAACCATCTGTCGCCTATTGTGTAAATATGATTTAACAAAATTAACCGCAGTTTCATCAAAACCATAAAATTTTACCTTTGCACACATTAAGTCATGATCAATTTTATCAAAAGCTTTAGAATAATCTAATAAAACCAATGCGGTGATCATATCCCTATCCCTGGCCCTGATAATGTCATCCGTAACTTGACAAAGCGCCGAGGCAGTGCTATGAGCAGATCCGAATCCTGACTGATATTTACTTAGTACATCATTGTTATCAATATAAAAAAATATCTGCGAATACATTATTTTCTCTAAAATTTTTGATAAAGCAGGTAGAATACTGACAGGTCTCAAGTCGTCAAATAATAAGGGGTTAGTTGTTTTAGATAATGGCATCGTCACTAAAGAACATTTCCAATTACTCGGAAAGTACCCTTTTTCTATACAACAATTTACAATATGCAATATATATTTTTCAATAAAGGGACTACAGTATTTGACCATTTTGATGTTGATATTATCCGTTCCATAAGCATTGGACTTAATACAGCAAATAGCATTGTGAACATCCTCTAAATTTACTTTTCCTGTCGTTAAATGAATTATTATTATAAAAGTCAATATCTTGATTATTATCATTCTGAAACCTGAAACTCTAATTAACAACACATATATCGCAAATCATCTTGGAGCATAAGTAAAACATGTCACTAAAAAACTAATACACGTTCCACTTGTGCAAAATGCTGGTTACGTAATGCGACAGTTTAAAATGAACACTCGAGAGTCCTATTGGAAGTCAAACCCATTTGCAGGTACTTTAGGAAATACATTTTATAACGCTCCCCAATATCAAACTCTCCCGCTGCATAAAAAGTCGATTACGCAGGCAGATTTCATCATTACCTACATTTTCCCTTTCAATTCGGTCCTATTATAGGTCTCCATTTAATGTAAAAATTGTTCTCTCGTTTATTTTATTAGCTAGTTTTGAATGCATCCAACTACAGGGTGACTCAATATTAGCACTTACACTACTTAATGTAAATTTATTAAAAGATCATTTTTAAGGCCGTAAATTACATTCGAATAATTTGAATAGAGTAGCAGATATTGAAATAATGAATGGGATTGTGAAGAGATCTGTCACCAAATTGATGTTGAAAATCAATGTCAAATCAGGAGGCAGAAATGTCGTTGACATTATTTATATTATTTTAAGTAATTATACTTTTCCCAAGAACAAAGAGTACTTACATTGCATTTGATCGGCACATTTCTAAAACAGAAAACATCGCTCGCAGAGAGAAAAATTTCCTATCATTGTGTTAGTGAACGAATTCTGAATATACGTCTCTGTCCGTCTGTCTGTCACATTTATTGTAAGCATAAAAACTTAAGAAAGTAAAATGTATTGAAATTTTTAAGGTTAGTTAGTGTTAGCTAGAGGAAAAACCTTATTTTGAAGAAAATCGGTCAGTAAATAAAAAAAAGGTACTAATCATTTAAGATTAAACAAAATTGTTTTCGTAATACAAAATTATATTTTACTCCGTGATAGCATCTCGAAATAACGGTAGTAACATGAAGCTAATCAAAAAATAAATAAAATAAATAAATGTGTCCCTTCTATGCCTTCGTGAATTTTCATTTATAAAGCGAATACTTTACTTTTACTGAACTAGTTTATCTACTTATCACTAGTTAAATAATATCATGTCAATATAATTAAACCATTAGTAATTTTTCAGAAAGAGTAGTAAGAAATGTTTACATTGCCTTACTACCCAATAGAGTGGAGAAATACAAGTCTATATTTATATTACATTTTAAAAGTTTACAGTTCTGCAAGTCGAAAAATAAAACTACAAATAAAATTAAATGTGAAATCTAACAGAGCGATGAGGAAAATAACTATTAGTCTCAATCTGAATACATTTTTAAGTTACATGGGAAATGAGAAAGAATTATTTATGGTAGTGGCTGAATAGAAATGTAGTGCCTCTTTATGTTCTGCATACTTTCATGTAGATCAACAGCAAGCGGAAGTTTCGCTAGGTAGTTCAATGTAAAAATAACTAGGGCATAATACACATTTTAAATAGAATTTGATTAATAAATGACTTAGCATTTTATGTTTTATCGGCTCTATACATAATTTACAGGGTGAAGCCAAAAGTTTAAAAGTAAGCCTTCAATGTGTGTTTCATAAAAGTTATAAGTTTAAACTTCGTACATGCTGAAATCATAATTTGAAAGTTACAATTTGCAAAATTTATTAACAGCGCGAAATGTGAACTATCCTGTTGTATCTTGTTTGACTTATTATATATAGTGAAACCACTAAACTCAGTTAATAAATATGTCAATGATGTCGGGAATATTTCCTCAAATATTAAAGTTGCTATTGTTAAACCATTACATAAAGGTGGCGATCGTAATCAGATGGTAAATTATCATACAATCTCTCTCATATCAAATATAGCCAATATTTTTGAGAAAGCAATAACCGCACCATTGTACAATTATTTCGAAAAATACAAATAATCAATTCGGATTCAGACAAAATAAATGCACTCGGGATGCAATTACGGCCTTGACAACATAAATATATAATGATGTAAATAAAAGCATAGTTACAGCTATATATCTTTCTAGATCTAGCAAAGGCATTTGATACTATCAGCCATGTAAAGCTTCTTAAAAAATTAGATATGTACAGAGTCCGAGGCTGTTCCTTTAACTCAATAAAATCTTATCTCAGTAACAGACAACAATATGTTGTAACAAATAATGAAAGGGGCAGTGAATCAACAGTAACGTGTGATGTACCACAAGGCAGAGTTCTTGGTCCTGTACTTTTCATAATCTACGTTAATGATCTGTTTATAAATACTGATACGGATAGTGTGAGTATCTTTGCTTATGCTGACGATACAGTTATTCACGTTAGCGGTGATTCTTGGGAGGATGTTCACTGAAAATCTGAACACATTTATTGTTTAACAAAAAGATTTTAAAAATGCATGTTCATATTTAAAAGTTTAAGCGACATTTTTAGTAATAAATTGATTAGGAATTGCTACTATGTTCTTGTACAGCCGTTGTTAACGATGATATTCTGTCCTGGAATGAAACTTATAATAATAATCTAGAAAATAATTATTAAAACCATCCTTAGGAAACTAATATATTACCCAACTAGAATCTTGTTCTAGAATAGGTTTCTGTGACTTAACTGTTTATTTTTGTACAATTTTTATACATTTTTAGCACAAACAAAAACTTATTCTATTCTATTATCAACGTTTTTATCCGTGTTCATGCATTCGCTAGTGCCACCTATATCATAAAGACCTATTCCTCTTTTATTACACAATTCAATGCTCCTTAGTAGCAGCAAGAAGAGTAGTTTTGATAGATAATAATGTATTTTCAAGTACTGTTTTAGACTCTCTTTACCTAAATTGATTAGGGCAATAATAGGCCTACATAAAACCTCGGTAATTTATATGCTGAATTCAACTTTCCTATAATAGCCGACCTTGAAGTCATCTACAAATTTGGTAGCGTATCGAGCTAATGCGATGAGTGGCGAGCATGATGTCTGTTGTGTACTGAGTTCGATCCCCAGCTCTGACCCTGGCAGCGTCGGAAGATAATGAATGATGTTGATAGATAATGAACGTTGTCTGCATTTTTTAAAATGTGTGATACTCTTCCAGATGACCTGAGCTTTGGATTTGGCGGTTGTTTAATATATGTGATTTGTCATGTTATAACTCTTCCATGTTTATTGCACACTGTTAAACAGACTATAGTTTCCAAATGTCATTAGTTACTTTCATACCACAAACTTTTGTAAAAAGTAAAAATTGTCGGAAAATCATAGCAGTTTTAAAGGTAGTGCGTTGTGGATGTTTTTTATCGTTAAAGAAAGAAATCAAAATCGAAATACTATCTTCAATTGGATATATAACTGGAGAACGATTTGGTAGTGAATAGTAAGAGACCTGTCCGACGTACGTCTGAAAATAATATTCAAGTAAGAAATTTTTTGGGACATGAGGATAGTTAAAATAATAGAAGATCTACTGAACATGAGATCGAACTGCATGACATCAAAAATTACGTTTATCATGCCTTCAATATTACTACTATTAGACATAAGGGAGATTCGTCAACAGGAGCTCATAACGCATTATAAAAGGATCCAACCTGATACATTGACTCGTCTAGGATTAAAATAGGAGCTGGAGTAGGAATACATGGAGTTGGCTAAGGGTGAGTATAAGCCTCTCTCTTGGATACTACTCCAGTGTAATCTAGACAGAAACTCAGGCTTTATTTGAATACGTGCGTAAGAATGCTAGGCCACATACATCAACCAGCAGATCTGTATTGTATCAGACAGTCAGACACTTAAGGCATTATCCTCTAACAATGTGTCATGCAGACTAGTATGGGACTACTACAAAGAGCTCAAATTCTAAGTGAAAGGAAGAGAGTTAAACTACTGTGTGGACACTTCAGATTGAACGGCAATGAAACATCTGGTGAACTTGCAAGGGACGGAATAGCAAACATATTCTATAGCCCAGAACCCGTACTGGGCATCAGCAAAAACTCAACCAATAGGGTTATTAAAGACTGGGTCATGAACAAACATAAGAACCGAATAGAGGAATATCCCAGGAAACCGACATGGGAAAACTATCTTAAAAAATCATGCCCAAAACAGAAGAACTGCTCACTACTAACAGAACCCGTACAGGGCATCAGCAAAAGCTCAACCAAAAGGGTTATCAAAGACTGGGTCATGAACAAACATAAGAACCGAATAGAGGAATATTCCAGGAAACCGACATGGGAAAACTATCTTAAAAAATCATGCCCAAAACAAACTGAAGAACTCCTCAGTACTAACAGGATGCAATTGAGAATTATAAAGTATTTCTAACACGAGAAGCTAAACAACAGAATCCATACACTCAAAGAAAATGATAGGTAAATTCAACCAAAAAGAGCATATGAAATCGCGCCTATCTAGTTTCATAGTTAAATCAATCAGAAAAGAATAGTCATACAACTTTATTTGTTTTCGTAAACAAATAGTAGTTCAATAGTAGTTCAATCATATCTTCTTGTAACAAATTAAATAGTACAATGACATTTTTTTATGTTCACTAACCATTTTCAATTTGGTCTACAATTAAATAGTACAACAACTTTGTTTTTTGTTCACCAACTAATTTTTAGGTTGATCTACACTTTATTGTATGATGAAGTTTTTTTTGGTTAGCCAAAATCTCAGTATTGAGACATCAGACCACCCAAACCAAAGATTAGAGATCGTTTATAAGATCCATCCATGATCCTTGAGAGAATTTGAACATTGCAATCATGTTATTAATTTTCTATAAATTCATAATAGTATAAGATAATGCATGATTGATTATTGTCAGTGATTTGTATGTGGCGCCATCTGGGAATAATGTCTGTAATAGACTACGTGGTAAGCAAGCAAATTTTATGGTAATTCTTTTAGAACTTCTAGAAGACGACAATAATATTGGTTTGTCTACCAAGTACAATAATACAGCGAACTAATACTGGGTTAGAATTACAATTCGATAATAGTTAAAAATAAAATATACTATTATCTAGTTTAATTTGACAGAATTCAACAAAATAATAGTCAGACGAACAAAATAATAGTCTTATTCATCTATTTTTTAAGTTAATGTTTGTTTTGTTGTACGACAACTTTTTATTAATTAAAATAACAATCACCTCTTGTTTAAAAATACCATCAATATAGTTTGGTTTAACAAAATTAACGATTTTGTTAGTTAACCATTTTTTTTGTTGAATTTACCTATACTATTTTTTTGAGTGTATTTATATTCAAATGCGAAGCACTGGCCAGCAGAAGTTATAATATCTACTAATAAACTTAGACTCAGACCCTAATCTGTGGCATGGGGTATAATATGGGAGAACTACGGCAGAGAGAGCAAAATAAGCCTAGGAGGCTGCAGTGTCCTTAAGTTCTTTAACAGACGCACCCTGAGAATATATAAAAAAAGAAGTCCCTTTAAAAGAGGTCCTTGGTAATCAGCAAATTGACATGCTCTTGATTGTCAAAAAAAGACCTCACTAAATTATCTATATGCAATGAATTATAAACAATAAAATCTATGCATAAATACTGTAAATTGCATAAGAATTAAGTGATCGATATTTTTCCAAAAATTTACCAATATGATTCAGAAAAATCTCATCTTATTAAAAAATGTTTTAACGATTGATGGACCCAACCTTCATTTATGCTGATAGGTAAACAAACAAAACTTCAGGTAATGGTCAGACAAAATTTCAGAGGAATCAGGCACCAGCGCCTTTCGTAGCCCAAAAGTTACTATCTTGTGTGGTAGCAGTGTTTTCAATATTCCATCTCTGTCTCCAATGATTGTATAGTAAGTGTATGGGAACCGAAATATAAAATGTTAACAGGTATTGGCTAGGGAAGGGAAAAACTCGTATAGTAATATTTCCATGATTTGTTGTAGTGCCTTTATATAATGGTGAGTAGCACATTAAGCCACAAAGCCTGAGTGCGACGACCTTCCGTCGCCCCGCTAAAAGAAGAAGAAAAAGAGGCTCCCTTTTATGCATCTGTCCAGTCACAATACGAATTCAAGCAGCAGTAAATTAAAAATAAATATTTAAATAACAAATTTTCTGCCAATTTAAAGGAATTTGCCTTCACTGAAATTACTTCTGAAAAACTTAATAAAATAATTTCCAAATTAAAATCTTGTGCTAAAGGCTCTGATGGTATCGATTTAAAGATTATTTTACTTGTCACTCCTTTTTTAAGTAGTCACCTAGCATTTCTTATTAATAAATGTCTGAGTAACGGGTCTTTTCCGACAGTGTGGAAAGATGCTAATATTATCCCTGTTCCCAAGATATCTAATCATTCCCTTGTCAGTCACTTTCGTCCTATAAGTATTCTGCCAACTCTTTCTAAAATTTTAGAAAAAGAGGTTTCAGAGCTCTACATATCTTAATAATTTTAACATTTTTACCTGCTACACAATCTGGTTTTCGTGCTCAATATAGTACTAGTACTGCTCTTCTAAAAGTAACAGACGACATTTTTAAAGAAATTGATGTTAATAATCACGTTTGCTTAATTCTCCTAGATTACAGAAAGGCTTTTCATACCTTAGATTACTCCACCTTGTGCAATAAATTGAAATATTTTGGTTTTTCTGATGCAGTAATTGCTTTTTTGAAAATTATCTTTTTGCGCGACGTCAACGAGTTATTTTAAAAAATGAGGTTTCAAATTTTATTACTATTACTAGAGGTGTCCCGCAGGGTAGTATTCTAGGGCCTTTATTGTTTTCCATTTACATAGCAGATTTTAATAAGTTTTTTCAGTACTGTCAGTGCCACCAATATGCTGATGATACACAGTTATATTTTGCTTGTAATTTACAAAATCTCTCAACAGCTGTATCTAATGATGATTTACGAGTTATGTCTGAAGTTTTGTCAGCTCACAGTCTTATACTAAATGAGTCAAAAACTGAATTGTTGGTATTTGGAGGTAGAAAATAAAGTATTTTAAATGATGCTGACTTTAAGATTAATTTGAATGGCCAGATTTTATCAGCTAGTGACTATTATAACAACTTGGGACTGGGATAGATTTTATTCTTAGATTCTCTAAACATGCTAATTACTTGTTCAAAAATCTTATACTAAGCTTAAACCGTTACATATTTATAAAGAAATCCTTAGTACCGATGTAAAATTGAAGTTATGCGATTCTCTTATATTATCATCCTTGACCTACTGTGACATTGTGTATTGGCCCGCCTTACTATGTAAAGATAAAGAAAGTTTGCAGAGGATTCAGAATGCGTGTTTGAGGTTTAGTTATAATTTGCGAAAATTTGATCACATTTATACCAGTTTCTTGGCATCCAAGTGGTGAAAGATTTAGTCTACATTTATCATGCACGATATATAAGATTTTGAAAGATCACAAACCTGAATATTTGGAAGCAAAATTAGTAAAAAATAGTGATTTGCATACTTGTTCTACTCGTCAACGTGATCAATTTAGTGTTCCTAAATATAGAACAGCCTTGTTTTAGCTTTCTTTCAATTATAATGCTGTAAAAATGTTTAATGCGTTACCCAATGGTGTCAAGGCCCTCTCTTCTGTCAACTCTTTCAAAAAACATACAAAAGATCTGATAATTACTATGAGAGAATAGAATAATTGTGTATAACCTATTATGGTATGATCTATGATAATGTTATTTTTTACATTTATGTTATTTATTTATCATA
Organism: Rutpela maculata; assembly: GCA_936432065.2. Classification (NCBI taxonomy): domain Eukaryota; kingdom Metazoa; phylum Arthropoda; class Insecta; order Coleoptera; family Cerambycidae; genus Rutpela; species Rutpela maculata. The sequence continues at coordinate 118,689,225 of OW386288.2, forward strand.
TAGTTTAGTTATTTTGCGTATGATCTAGATGATTATTATTTAATATTTTTGTATTTGTATTTTATTTTAAGTTATTCTCTTGAAATATTCTTTGTAAGCAGATGGTTGTATGGAAGAGCATAGGAATACCTCCATCCTTCTCTAATTTGTATTTTTCTCTTATGTATCTTTCATCGCAAAAATACATATTATTATTATTATTATTATTATTAAAACATAAATAAATTGACAACTTTTGTGTCTTGTTTCAAATTAATTATTTCTTCGCGCCGTTTGTCACACAAATAGCTATTTCTTAGTCACCTGCATAAAAATGTTTCATGGAGCTAATGTATCACCCAGTATAGTGATATATAAATTTACTAAAGTGCATTTTTCAGACTATATTTAGTACGCATTACTGAGTTCAGTTCAATTACTAATCCAGTCAAAATAGACAAAAAAAATTCCAAACCTCTGAAAAATTCCCATGGGTTTGAAAATTTATACCTTAAAATAATCATTTTAAAAATGTATAGATCATGGGATTCTCTACAAAAAATATTCATACTCTTTTTTTCGTATAAATGATTGTTCGTGAGTTATCGCGATACAAAAAATTGCAAATATTAATATGCACTCAAATGCGGCATGTATACTTCACTTGAAGTTGGACATAAAGAAAAATAGCGAGGTATTGGTTTGTGAATGTATGTTCACACCATCAAATACATACAAATATTACATTTCTGTACATAAACGACTCTAAACAGTTAGGGCCTAACTTCGTTCACTCATTTAACCTTGAGAAACATTCAATGTTATTTTGGTTCATTATGTAAGTAGACATTTTGGTGAGAACGGTATTATAGCATTCGACGGATATACTGATTATAAAAAAACATCAAAGCTGCAGAGCAACGTCGTCGGAATACTAAAATATCTTCATCTTTTGATGTTCTTTTTGGTCGATTTATGGCTGTTCCAACAACTAACAGCAATTCATTGTAAACACTAATAACAAAACTCGGTTTATTTCAATGTTAGAAGAAAAATTAACGGCTGCTAATACTTCTGTGAAACAAGCTGCTAATGACGCTCATGTTCTCATAATTGAAAGAGCTATGAAACAGTCAAATACAAATACAACTATTGTTGTTGATGAAGATGTGGATTTGATGGTAATATTGACAGCACGAAGTCCTATTAATAATTTTAAACCTGGGAGAGAACAAATAGCAACAAAATATATTCCTTACAAAGTTTAACCTCCTATCTAAAATGTAAAGCGGTAATATAAAGGTATATACATTAATGGAAAAATGTAACGATTTAGCTGATTGCATTGAAGCATTTACAAAGATGGACTCTTCTCTAGACATTATTCTCGCTAATGGAATTTGTTTTCTTCTTGCCATATACCGAGCTCAAAAAAAAAAAATTGATTCTATACACCATTATAGATATTTGAGTTTTATGAAAGTGCACGGCATAATAAAGTTGCACAGTTATACTGTCTTCCTTCAACATATTATGCTGCTGCTTATTAGTATTTATATCGAGTTTACTATCCAGTCCAAGTATGGCTAGGTAACGAACTGGGTCCTGAAAATTGGGGATGGGTATCAATCAACAACTGTTTGGAGCCAATTCGAACTTTGTTCCCCTGCTCCAGAAAGATATACCATTTTTTTGTAATTGCACCAAGGGTTGAAATCATAATTGTAGATGCAAAAAAGTTGGACTATTTTGTTAAATAGTATTAATTGCAGGAGCCAATCTTGCTCCAATATTATATCCAATACAACGGATGATAATGATTTCAATCTAAATGAAGAAATATTAGATCCGTTTTGTTATTTACAACAATCTATATAAATCCAACAACCAGAAGAGGAGGAAGAAGATGAACAAGACGAAGAAGAAGAAGAAAGTACAAATGCTGATATAGAATTTGAGAATATTTAATCACAACTTTATTCTTCTTAAATCAATAATAAAGTATTCTTATTTCATAATTAACCATAACAATTTTTTTTTAATTGATATAAATCTATAATTTAATCAGATTAGATTGTGGATTATACATAGCGGGGATATCACGTAAAAAATTGCGCCAAGCACCTCGATGGTGGTGAGGAAAAGAGTGCATGTTATGAAAAATATTAGTTTTGCAATTTCTTAAATCGCAATAATTCACGAACAATAATTTATAAGAAAAAACAGTGTAGGAATACATTTTGAACACAATGCATATAAGCTCTATAAATTTTATATCAAGTATTTTTACGAAAAAACTCACCGTTTAAGTGAAATTCTTCAGAAAAAGTTTTTGTGCATCTTTGATCTTGAATAAAATTGTCAGCACGGGTAGAATCAATGGGGACTTGTGATATTTCATTTAAAATTATGATTCAAAGGTACTGTATAAATTTTCATCTCCATCGGAATTTTTCTGAGGTTGAGTGTCTGTTCTGACTGGACTATACTGCTCGATGAAAATATAAGATATTCAATTTACACGTTATCACACTGATAACAAACTTCAAATGAAACTGCATATTATCCAATGAAATTAATTGACATGAAATAAAGCGGAACACTTCGAATACTGGGAAATTGTGAACAAATACTGAGTTATTACTCAGGGGAAAGCTACAAGTGCCTATGAAAACCATTGTTGATATAGAAAGTTGGAATGGCATGCTGCTGACATAAATATTATTCAACAAAAGAGCCCCTCATAATAGAATGAAAAGGTCTGAGTTGGCTTCAATCAGACAACCCCACCATAACCCCACTTGATTTTCCAGTTAAGTATTATCACAATGCCTGTGTAATGTTTCCTCAAAAGAATCAGATTAATTTAATTATACTGTCAATTATTGTCTGCGTAAAGTTTAGGATGGAGATCTGTACAAAAGCTGATAAATTTAAATGAATATTTTATAATCAAAAGTAGGTATGTTATCCAAATACTGATCAGTTCTTTAAAGGTATTATAGCGGAGTTAAAATGAATTTTGAATGGAAATCTCTTGCAATTGTGGCTTTATTGTTTTAATATGTTTTCCACGTGAAAACAAACGCAATGATAAATTTTTGGATTAAATTCGGCCACTGCCACATATACACAACAATTTATGTGGCTGCATTATGCTGCTATTTTCCTTATTATCTCCAGTCAAAGTAGTCGCATCGTAGAGAAACAGATTCTTCGCAACATAATTTTGAATGTGACTTGGCTTTCTGATAGTTTGTTAACTTGCAAAAATAAAAAACAATAAAATTACCCATTTTTGCAAAAAATCTTTTCTGAATGAAAGTTGGTGAATATATGCCATTTATTGAGCTAAATATTCGTGTCATATAAAGAAAATCCCTAAATCTCAATCGCCTATACTGCCCTCCTAAGACAAGAGGCCCTATCTGCAAAAAAATAAGATTTTCATATTTTTGTCCTATGGGACTCGCACAGTACTTATTCTCATGTGTACTACAGCTCAAAGACCTCTCTGCAACCTGACATATCAAAAATTAAAAGAATTATTTGTAATAATAGATAAAATACATTGAAATATTTAATCACATTGTCCTACAATGTATATACTAGATGTTTATGTCCTAACATTAAAAATTTGTGTAGTTAGGATATTTACGACTAATTACGTTAAGAAGAATTGTCCCAACTACAAAATTTGGGACTATTTCTCTTAGCATATTGTGAGCTTTGTCCACGTGACTTACTAGCTCCGTACCTCTAAATGCTCTAAGTATGAATTTGGTTATTCTTGTTGACGCGAATTTTGAAGAATAATAAAAATTAATTGTACTGAAAGTGCTTGCCTATTAATTCAAAACTTGTTGCTTGTAAAAATAAAACAGTATTCTGAGCGAGTAGAAATAGTTTTTTCTATAAAGAGATAGTTCTAGATTGTTATTATAATACTCTTTGCAGAAATAACGAGCAGATTATATTTACCAGTCACTTTCATAAAACCATAAGTATTGCTCATAGAGAAATTTTTTTATGCTCTTGTTAGTTATCTGATTGTTAATAACTTTCAAAATATGCGTCCGTCTGTCCTTCCGTCATGTTTCTTGTAAGCACGATAGCTTAAGAAGGAGAAGTCTGATTGAATTGAAATTTGGAGAGTCAGTTAGCATCAGCTAGAGGAAGAACTGTATTGTTTTTGAAAATAATGCATCAGTAAATGTGAGAGTTATTCAATATTTTGATAAGATTCTAACAAAAATAAAATTACTACATAGTATAGTAAGGAACGTTTCGTCAACCAATCTGGCATCATCGGGAAATTATAGCTGTAATCTGAATGGCAATCAATAATTTTTTTCAAAAAGGATTACACTTCAAAACATATATTGAAAGTCACTTCCTGAGTTTACCTAAGAGACAGTGTATTTTCAGATTTAAAAGTGGGAAAACATGCTTCTCAGACGATACATATGAGGATCTTGATGACTTTTTTTAAAAAAATATAAAAGACAACAGTTAGCTAAGCCAGTGATCCGCACGGTGTGTTGGGGTGTCGCTATGTAGAAAGGAAAATTACTTGAGTCTCTCAGTTGAGACAACATTTTCCTCCAAACCAGCTACGATTTTGGGAGGAGTTGGTTCAGCAGATGATTTCAAAGAAGATGATGAAAATCTGGATTGAACATATTTAATGTATTAGAATATGTTAAAATTATTAAAATAAAAATGCATTTTTTTTCATTTAGGATACCTCAATAAAATACAAAACATGCCTTTTGCTAAAACAATATGTCCTAAGTTCAGAAAATATGAAATATTTTTCCCAAATTATACTGTGATTGAAATACATATTGTATTATTTAATCTCTACGCCTTAATACAAAATTCTGTTTTATCCTATATATTAAAAATTGTGTGATTAAATCTATAAAAACCTTAATTTCTCGTTAAATTTTCAGATATGACCTCTTGTCTTAGGAGGGCAGTATACTCTCCTAAGCTTAAATGACGTAACGTAACTCAAAATATACCCATTTCTATATTATATTGATTTATAGTCCTATATCAAACGCACCTTATTTCCTAATAAGCGAAGCGGACGTTCCCACTTGCCAAGCATTGAAAAGCACTAATAAAATATAACGTATCTCAAAATTTCTTGACAGACGTAATTCTCACTTCTCCTAATAGTGGAGTTAATTAGGATTTTAATGTGATTTATCTGGTCAGGGCAGTTTTTCTGTTTTGACGTGTTCAAGGGATCAACTCAAGTTCACAGCTCAGTTTTGCAGTTTCTGCGAGGTCGGAGTATTGTTTATTTAAACAATTTAATTTTTAGACCATGTTTTCCATCAGCATTAACCACTCTAGCAGCTGTAGAAGTAGAAGCCGTATCATTGTTCACTTTATTTTTAACAGATTGGTCGATGTCTCTTTCAGCTACGCGTGAGTTATTTCTGGTGGAGTACAGGGGACAGTATCTTCTGAATCACTTTCCATTCTTTCATCCACAAAACTAACACAATCAAGCACACTTCCACAAAACCCGTTTTTACTTTGATTGTTTACGGTGTCTGTTTATTATTTTTTCATAGTTACCAGCCTCTATGGTACAGATAGACTGACTCATGCATAATTTTCTGATTTATACACGAGGGGGTATAATGACCAGAATTCCCTCATCATAATTCTCTGTGGGATTAGTTGATGGCATTATATGCCAAAAATCACCAATATAATGTTCATATTATTTGTTAGTCGTATATAAAAGTATATAAACTATAATTCATTTCAATTGTTATTATCATTTAAAAAAGTGCCCATTGCAAAATTATGCGTTTTTAAACAAATCACGGTTCTTTCAAAAATAATGGATAATATTCAATGAAACTTTGGAAAAATATAGCTCTTTTACAGTACAATCACCACTTAAAATTTCAAATCGAAATGATTACTAAAACTGCTCAAATATGCAATTGTTGCTAAAACTTTGCATCCTTGTGAAATCCTGTCATCAAGACCAAGAAATATGTATGTGTACTGTGAACTAAAGTTGATCCCCTGAACATGTTTAAATAAAAAAATTACTCTGACCAGACAACTCACATTGCGAATTTTCTAGTCATAATTTGATTCCACTAAGCGAAATGTGCCTAACTCACGTTACTTTTGCTTAGTAAAATAGTTAATGCGTATAAACCAGCTTTAACTTGCTTTATTATTGCCTGGTACACAGATGTTTATCTGGCAAAACCTGGAACGAAAAAACAATACATGCAATTCAAAATATTAGAGGGATTACGAAAAATCGGCCAAAATGTTGGAAAAATTTACCTACCTATTTAACTATTACATTAATTAATACGCCCTTTACAACTCAACAATTATTAGTTTTTGTCCTTTAGCGAAGTGCTGATTTGTATGAGAATGATATTTTATAGTTATAACTAAAGTACTCTTCCCTATTTTAGTGTTCAAAATAATTTTATATAGTTAGACTTTGTTCTTAAGTTAAAAACAGAAATTTCTTGTTACAAAATACTGGATTCAAGAACCAATAAATAAATAAATATCATGTTCAACAATTTTTTTATTTTTCAGGCCTATTTATTTGTATTTAATGCAAAAACTCACATACTTACTAGTAAATATTAAAATTTATATAAATATAACTTAAAAAATTAACATCGATTTCCTAAGCAAATTCGACACACTTCAATGTTATTTTGTTAAATGATTGACTTATTCAAAAATCATTAAATCATTATTTTTTCATCTATTTTGCAAGACTCTATCCAAAAATAGATCAAAAGATAACCAAAAAAATAAGTAGTGCTGAGATTAGCTCAATGAAATATTAAATAAATATCTCAGAATGACCAACTATTGAGATAAGTCGTTTTGGCTTAGGAGGACAGTATAGTTGAAGTACATCGTATCGAAGGACAGCATTTATTTAAATTTTTGTATATATTTTGCAATAATGTTAAGAAAACCTTTTTTTTCATGCATTTGTTTATAATTTTCGAAATTGTACTTAAAAACTTAACAAAATTCAAATAAACCTGTGATAGTTTTTATGAAACTAAAAACAGTACACGATTTATGAAAGTAGATAATAACGAAATTATAAAGAAATTAATAATTTACGTCCATTTAAAGCCGAGAGATGTCAATTTGTTCATTTCGCTCGCTTGTAAATATATAAAACTGATGTTTTGCCTCAAATTTTATCTGAATGTTTCTGTCTCAGCTATCAAACTAAAAGTACAATTTTTAAAATTGCATCCAACAAAGCATCTTTTAGAACATAATGCACGCTTTTGCATGGAATTTTGCACTTAGGCAACTAAAGTAATTAATGCAATATCTCAGTTTTTATCTCATCGAGGAGTTTTTTAAAGTTAATCATCTTTTTTCCTAATTAATTTAACATAAAACTATTTGTTTAACTTTTATTTATAAAAAATAATGCAAAATATTTTTTACTTTTTTAATAATTTTTCAATTCTTTTGATTGCTTGTTTTTTGTGTACATTTTGATTGTTGATTTTGATTTAATTTAACCTTTGTTTCGCTTTTGCTTATAAAAATGTTCAATTTATTATTTCTTAATATTTTTTGTGTATATTTCCTAATTTGATGTAAACTCCATTTCAATTGTTTATAACTACAATTTAGAAAATTATAAACAATTGCAATAAACGGCATAAATGATTTATTTTAATACCATTTCAAAATCCATTAAAATGTCTACATTAACAAAATACTCTCCTTAAATTATAATCGACTAACGTTTCGAAATCTTTCTTAATTTTTAGCCGTATACATAAATATTGTACGCTAAAATTTGGCACTAGGGTTTAAATTAATAAAAGGCCAGTTTCACCCTCTTTCGTAACATTTATACTTCATTACATTATATATTTTTTAAATTTTAGGTAAAGACAACTTCTTATTTATTTTGCAAATTAATAAATTATAAGATAGTTTTTTTGTGGCATAGTTTTATTTGAAATTTTGTTTCGAACATTTTTTATTTCAATGATATTACTATACTTACCTTAACATTACCTTAACTGTACGTGACACCCCCCCCCCCTCCTGATCCATGGGGACAATATTTTTCTAAAGATTAAAGCCTAAGGAACAATTCTAGACATGTCCCCCCCCCAAAAAACTGGCTGTACTTTCAAAATGGCGGCCATATGTTAAAAAAACCGGTTTGTCATTTAACACAAAAACTAAAAAAGATGGAGAAAAACTTTCTGCACAAAAAACAAAGTTCATAAAATTTTCCACTATTTTGTTTCTATACAATATTTGGATAGTTGCCGTTTTCCAGATAAATGATTTATAAATGGTTATGGTTTAGCTCTTAAAATAAAACATAAATTTCAATATAAAACGTAAGTAACAACTCATTATCTTTCAGATTCGCTATTGCCCGATACATCGAATATTTCTTCCAAGTCTTCTTCCTCCACTGCTTCATTTATGATATCGTTATCATCCTCACTTTTGATTTGATTTGGAATCATCTCCTGAATAATTTCAGTAAGCGATTGAGGCAGTATTTTATCTGCTGAACACCAAAGAGGTTCTCCATTTTCTTGCCATCCATAATCATTGTAATTGCTGTGCAGTTGTACATATTAATTACATGTTTAATGAACATAATTTATTTTGTAACTGAATTTAATTATTAATTCCTAACTAGTTTTTTATTAATTTTGAAACTTGTTTCTATACAATATTTGGATAGTTGCCGTTTTCCAGATAAATGATTTATAAATGGTTATGGTTTAGCTCTTAAAATAAAACATAAATTTCAATATAAAACGTAAGTAACAACTCATTCTCTTTCAGCTTCGCTATTGCCCGATACATCGAATATTTCTTCCAAGTCTTCGTCCTCCACTGCTTCATTTATGATATCGTTATCATCCTCACTTTTGATTTGATTTAGAATCATCTCCTGAATAATTTCAGTAAGGGATTGAGGCAGTATTTTATCTGCTGAACACCAAAGAGGTTCTCCATTTTCTTGCCATCCATAATCATTGTAATTGCTGTGCAGTTGTACATATTAATTACATGTTTAATGAACATAATTTATTTTGTAACTGAATTTAATTATTAATTCCTAACTAGTTTTTTATTAATTTTGAAACTTGTTTCTATACAATATTTGGATAGTTGCCGTTTTCCAGATAAATGATTTATAAATGGTTATGGTTTAGCTCTTAAAATAAAACATAAATTTCAATACAAAACGTAAGTAACAACTCATTCTCTTTCAGCTTCGCTATTGCCCGATACATCGAATATTTCTTCCAAGTTTTCTTCCTCCACTGCTTCATTTATGATATCGTTATCATCCTCACTTTTGATTTGATTTAGAATCATCTCCTGAATAATTTCAGTAAGCGTATTTCATCTGCTGAACACCAAAGAGGTTCTCCATTTTCTTGCCATCCATAATCATTCCAAGGCTTTGGAATATTGTGAATACCTTCGTCGGCTAATCGCCAAATACGCGTTTGGTAAACACTCCTTTTAATATGCTCGATAAGACAAGCTCTTGTTGGTGGAATAGAAGAAAAATCAACTTTAGTGTCAATTGATAAAAACAAATCTTTGTCACCTCATTTCTGTCTAATGGCAATTAGGTGAAGCTCGTCCACGCTAGTGCATTTCTTTGATCCATATATAGCACATGTAAACTCTTCTAATGATGCGACTAATTTATCATCAATATTCCAGCTGCTTCCCAAATCTTGAAATGTTCGGATATATTTGGTATATTTGGGAGAAACATTTTTAGGGGTTTTATCTTTCTTATCTTATCTTTCTTTTTCCCTTAAAGGCGCTGACTGAGTCGGATAGAGTAAATGAATGAAGGCCCAGTATTGTTTTGATAGGAGTTACCGTTTTCGAGAAAAATGTCTGCAAATTATAATATTACTGTTATTAATTTTTTTCAGTTTATTTTATTTTTTGTTGTGTTAATAATATAAAGATATATTATTCGCCTTTACTCCAGTCGGTAAAGTAAAAAATACACCAGAAGCTCGCTCAGTAACTGTTAGTGCAGGGGTTATGCATCATAAAACCATAAAAATCCGTTCTGGGGGGGCGGGGGTGCCGCGGTGAAAAAAGCTGATAACTCGTTAACCGTTGAAGGCGCGGTAGCTCAATCGGTTAAGACGTATTGAGTGGCGAATATAAAGAATAATGCAATTGGCAATTGGCGAATATGCTGATCGACTGCCTACCGCGCTCTGTGTTCGACCCCCAGCCCCGGTATTGACAAACTGGTGGGTGTGGATGTATGTCTGCATTTTTCCAAAATATGTAACCCCCTTCCTCACAGCCTTGGCTATGAATGGGGGTTGTCTACTATCTGTGGTGTGTTTATATACAAAAATTGTTCATCATAAAAAGAAATCTTGACTAATTTCCGAAAAAAAAGTCATATTGTAATTTTGTTGTACATGCCATGGTTTTCGAGAAAATCGATATTGAAAAAAATTCCAAAATTTGTATTTTTAATGCGCGAGAATTTTCGTTAATTTGAAATTCATTGCGCGCTGCTTATAGACAAAATTGAATTGCTTGAAAACCATACAAGCTAGGAAGAAAAATCAAAATGGGTTTTAAAGGGGATATAAAATGCTCTCTTGTGTTGCCATTTATTATGGCTATTGATATTTATTAGTATATAAAAATAACAATATAATACAGTTATCTCTTAATTTTTTGCGTCTCTAACTATTCACAGGTCCATAAAAAATAACTGACTTTAATATAAGTTATAAATGCATTATCTTTCAGTTCAAGGTAGTACTTCAATGCAGAAAAAGTTAGGAATAAGAATATTCACATTTACAAATTTACCAGCATGTTGAAGTTGGCCAAATTTTTGCCAGTTTTTTATTTATTTTGATTTTGCCAATATAACCATTTTCATATAGGTAATCCAATGTTTGGCCATTTTTCCTCTCTTTTCAATTTCCTCCATTTTATTGAATGATTTTTTGAGCTAAATTTTCAAGATGTTTGGGTCTTTTTTTATTTTTAGGAAGCAATAAAAACTTCAACATGCTGGTAAATTTGTAAATGTGAATATGTTTATTCCTAACTTTTTCTGCATTAAAGTACTACCTTGAACTAAAAGATAATGCATTTATAACTTATATTAAAGTCAGTTATTTTATGGGCCTGTGAATAGTTAGAGGCGCAAAAAATTAAGATATTATATTGTTATTTTTATATATTAATAAATATTAATAACCATCAAAAATGGCAACACAAGAGAGTATTTTATATGCCCTTTATAATCCATTTTGATTTTTATTCCTAGCATGTATGGTTTTCGAGCAATTCAATTTTTTCTATAGGCCGCGCGCAAAAAAGTTCAAATATACGAAAATTCGCGTGCATTAAAAATACAAATTTTGGAATTTTTTTCAATATCGATTTTCTCAAAAACCATGGCATATACAACAAAATTTTTTTGGGAAGCTAGTCTTACTAACTAACTTTCTTTTTTCTTTTTTATGATGAGCAATTTTTTTATATCTTCAACGGTTAGCGAGTTATCAGTAAAATAAGGGTTAATTCACCGAAGGGGTGGTTTTTTGGGGGGGTTGCGGCACCCCCCTGAACAGATCTTTGTGGTTTTGTGATGTATTACCCCTCCACTAACAGTTACTGAAGGAAAATCTCCGATAACATTTTTTGTGATGGAAATTTTTATAATTATTGGACTACTTAACAATAATTGTCACAGTTATTTCCTCTAAATGATTTACCAATATACGAATTTCCATATTTTCTTAAATTTGGACTCATTTACCTGAAAAATGGTAACTCCTATCAAAATATTGTATAGGAATAAAATTGTAGAATATTTTATGCACTTTGTTTTTTTGTGCAGAAAGTTTTTCTCCATCATTTTTAGTTTTTGTGTTAAATGACAAAGATAATATGACCGCCACTTTGAAAGTACAGCCAGTTTTTTTGGGAACATGTCTAGAATTGTTCCTTAGGCTTTAATCTTTATGAAAAATATTGTCCTCAAGGATCGGATGTGGGGGTCGGTGCACGTACATCTAGGGAGGGCTCCCCAACTACTAGGGCTGAAGATAATAATCTAATTTTGCAACAACTTTAGACCTGTTCCACTTTTATGTCAATGGTATAGTACTTTTTGAGTGTCGTTGCTTACAAGAATGATATCGCGAGCAAACCTGGGGTTATTTAGTTATTCTCCGTCGACTCTGATGCTCTATCAGCCCATTTCTCTGAACATATGAAGAGCAGATGTAATAAAGTCAATGAAGAAAAAATGGAGATCTGGATTATATTCATTGCATTCGATAAGTGGAAAAACAATAGTTATTAATTCAGAGAAATCCAGGAGGTAAAACTGTCTTGAGCTAATGTCACCAAGGAACCGAAGGGAAAGAACGTCCACCTAGCAAGTAACCGCAGCAGATAGCGAAGAGGACCATAAATACACCATAATTGCAGGTGGGCTACAGAAGGCCATATTAGGACCATTCATTTACTTTGCCTTTGTAAATGATCTCACCTTATACATACAGAGTAAATACAACGTTGATATTACGTGATACGCCGATGACACAAACTTGTTCAGAAAAATTCTGATACAACAAAGGACGTGTTGGAAGACATATTTAAAGAAATTATAATTTGATAAGAGAAAACCATGCAAGATACTGTGTCATAATTACAACATCGAATCGAATTCTAACGATTATATTTTAATGAGGAATTCTATCAAAGTCTTGGTTGTTATGTTCGACAGTAATTTAACGTGGGTATTATACTACGGGCTATGTTCCTAAAGCCATTTCCCTTCTGAAAAAAAAAGACGTGAGTTGCTCATATAGAGTTTGTGTGATACTCGGTAGAGCATGCGTAACTTAGAATCACTCTAGCAAAAATAGTTCATTGTTGTTTTGATACTCTCACATCCCGTCTGCGTTATGAGACTATATATATATGGGCATTCAGTTTAACTTATTTAACAAAGCTTCTTATGATTAGAAATATTTTACACCGAGACTGGTGCAGGAAATATATTAAATTTGGACAATATAAATTCTGTACCTATCGACTGCCTTGTTTTCAAAAATTAATCTACCTTTCTTAGAAACCAAATAAGTCATAATTATTATCAAACAAAATTTAATGATCAGTTAATTCCTCACCAGTATGTTGAGTGCTGGTATTATATCAAAAAAATATTTTAAAATGGTTAAGTATATCTTCAATAAAGTATTTATTTTTAAAAAGAGGTTAAAAATCTACTAATTGAGATGTGTTTGTATGATGTCAATGAATTATCTTCTTTCTGGCTTGTTTGTAATTATTTTTTGTATCATATACAATTTTATATATATATTTTGTTTTATACTTTACATTATGGTATGTTTATGTTTAGGTCATTTGTTAGACTTAATAATATTGATAAATACCTATATGAATATTGTTTAATTATATCTATGGTCATAAAATAAAGATTAGATAAATAATAAATAAAAGCATAAATATTGAAACTTATACCTTTATTTTAAAACTAAATGAGACATGTAACAGATCAATTTTTTACATAGTTATTACTTTTACCATATGCATCAAAACGTAAAAGTAATGAAAAATCTATTTATTGGAAAAGCAAAAACTTTTTAAGTTATTATAATAAACAAATCATAAAAGCCACAAATTTAAAACAAATATAAAAATACGAAAAAGTGACATTTACGCCATAAAGCTTACATAAAATAAGACATTCTATTAGTGCTACCTAGAGAGAGGAAATATGAAACATAAAAATCTCAACAAATTATTTGATAATCTTTCTTGCATCGAAAAATTCTGGTTAGTGTTTAGAAAGACAGGTGTTTAAAATTGAGGTAATAATTTTAATTTTATACTGAAACTAGTTGGCGCTTCGGCTTTGTCTTGAAAATTAAGATTACACTTTATATACAAGAATCATTTCCGTTTGAAATTAGCCTTCCTACCTTCCTCTAAACTCATTCTTGAAAACTGCAATCTGGAACCTATTTTACGTTCTCTCTGTATAGACATAGAACTTTAAAGTCGGATACATATCTGTCTGACACAATTTCGCTACCACGTTCCCGATATATTTATTATATGAGTATATTCCATAAAACGTAATAGCTTTTGAGACCTTGTAACAAAAACCTGGAATCTTATTATCTAAGGTATATAAGAAAATGTTCAATATTTTTTTTATTACAAACGATATCGTTGAGGCACATAACAAATCTGTGGTTAAAAAAGGTCTCGAAAATAAACGATTGAGAAAACAGGAGTATATTTTTCTTAGAAATTGCATCATCTTTCTTGTGGCTTGGTGATATACATTGGATGTTCGGTTTTATATTGCCCACTCATTCACTTGGCTTTGATTTGATTGCAAATCTTTCGAGCTGCTATCTGTTACATACCGTAAATTGTGGATTTTTTTATTTTTATTTTTCATCGCATGGTTTCCTTTTTAACTCGATTGCCAACGAAATATTTTCATACGTTAACCAACATGGCAAATATCGTATTTCATATAGTAAAATAATATGTTTATTTAATAGGAATATGGCTGTCATTTCAGTTTAGCCATATTGCTGGTAAAAGTCAATAGGGACAAATTAAATAAATATTTAGTTAGTAGTTCATCAACAAATATTTAAATAATACTTCCACTGGATGTGAAAGTAAAAACTACATCTTCGTTGATCCAATATTTGTTGAGTTTTTTATTCATCGTCAAACTGACTAATAGAAACATGTCATTAGATCAACCAACATGAGGATATTTCTGTAATTTTTTAATAATAATTTGCAACTGTATTTTTTAACACATCACTTAGGTCACATTATTAAAAATAAATATTTTCTGCACTATTCTGTACCGATTAACAGGTGATTAAAAGTTAAGAAATGAATACAATTTCTACTGTTAATAATAGTTGAAACAAGAGCTTTATTTATAATAACTATACAGGGTGTGGTACATCGATGAAAGGTTTTCACTGGGTGATAGTTGGAACCTATATGACCATATTTACCCTTACGCAGAGTCTCACCGTTTTTTTATTTTAAGAAAAATTTTCAAGAGATTCAAATAGTTTTAAAAACTTCTCTATTGCATCATCTTTCCAATGTTATACAAAGTTACGACATAATTATAGTTTATTAAGCTAAAAAAGAAACATATTTGTGGATATTACATTTTTAATAAGGAACGGATATTAAACAAAATCATAATAAATTTTTTCAGCTGTCAATCGGTGATTTTATTTACTAATATGTAAATACAATTTTCTGTCTGTGACATACTGAAATAAAATCAACCGTATTTACATGTAAAGTGAACAAGAAATGAAATAAACAAATGGTACATATCAGGCTACCAGACGCAAAAAATTATTTTGCTGGATACCAGTGACACATTTGAACGTTTGTGTCAAACGCTGTTTTGTTTAATTGTTCATAGTATTGTCACATTTTCTGCAATGGCGTCTTTTTCTAATGCCGAATATGCCGATATTCCCTTTATGTACGGAATAGCCGACGGAAATGCAGCAGCAGCAGCTAAAGATTTTTATCGGGAACGATTTCCATCAAGAAGAATTCCCAATGTCCAGGTGTTTTATAACACATATCGACGTATACGGGAAACAGGTAACCTTCATCATAGGGAATGAGTGCATATTGTGCAACATGGTCCAGAAGTAGATGAGCAAATTTTGAAGGCTTTTGAAACAGATCCTACCAGCAGTATTCGAAAAGTAGCTGGTCAACTATATTTGTCCATACGGAAAGTTTGGACAACTCTTAGGATTGAAGGAAAACATCCATTCCACTACACACTTATTCAGAGACTCCAAGAAGGTGGCCCAATAAGGAGAACTGATTTTTGCTGTTTTGTGTTGAACGCTGATCTGGAAGATGAACGTTTTATTAAAAGTATTTTGTGAACAGACGAGTCGAAGTTCTTTTGAGAAGGAATAACAAATTTTCACAATCTTCATTACTGGCCTGATGGTGATGAAAACCCGCACATGAAAAAACGAACGTCTTCTCAATACTAGTTCAGTGTGAATGTATGGGCAGAGGTAATTGGCAGAGCTTTCATTGATCCATACCATCTTCTAGATTTAATTTAATTTAAATGGAGATAGTTATTTAGAGTTTTTGCAGAATAATTTACCAGATGTCCTAGACGATGTACCTCTAAATTTAAGAGATAGCCTGATATTTCAAAACTACGGATGTCCTGCTCATTACCGAAATACTGTGAGGGAATTTTTAGACTAAACATTTCCTAATCGTTATATTAGGAGAAATGAGCCAATATTGTGGCCAGCAAGATCTCGAGACTTGACGCCCCTTGATTTTCATGTCTAGGGTCGAATGAAAGAACTAGTTTATGAGATTGAAATAACCGACCGTGACCACCTTATATGGGGAATTAATGAAGCAGGTGCCAGAGTAAGGGAAGAAATGAGAAAAATAAATGAAACAAAATCAAAGTGTATGTTTATAGGATCCGATTGGGCATATAAACATTTTTGTGATTTACAAATAAAAGTAAAAATTGGAAATAAAGACTTGGATTTTCAAGATGAAATTAAATACCTGGGGTTGTTAATAGATAGGAATTTAAAATTTAAGAATCATGTGGATTATATTTCTAAGAAAATTGGTAAAAAAATAGGATACTTTTATAGAATTAGTGGACACATTTCCATAAACACAAAAGTAACATTATACAACAGCATTATTTTGCCCCATTTTACTTACTGTTCATCAGTTATATATGTATCCCAAGTAAATTGTTACAGACTGCAGATTCTACAAAATAAAGCAATGCGTATAATTTTGGGTGCAAATCGATATACAAGCATTAATATAATGTTGGAAGTGTTAGGCTGGCTGGATATAAAAAAGAATATGTATATTCAAACAATGTTATTTGTTTATAAAACACTGAATAAGAAGATGCCTGAATATTTATCCTCAAGGGTAGTGAGTGTAAATGAAGTCCATAACTACAATACTAGAAACAAAGACAACTGTTACGTAAATAGAACAACTAAAACTCTCACTTACAATAGTTTGTTTCATAAAGGTATCATTGAGTATAACTCTTTACCCAATGACCTGAAGACTATTAATAGTATTGGTTTATTCAAATCGAAACTTATTAAGTACGTGAAAGAAAATATGTAAATGTAAGCATATAGGTATATTTTGTTAAGTATGTCTGTTAAAAATAGGAGTTGTTAGAATATGCGTATTTGTATATAATTGTAATTTATGTACTAACTTAGTGCCTATATTATGTCTACTGTAATGTATTATCTTTAGATAAATAAATACTATTCATTCATTCATTCATTAGGCGTCACCACTACCCACGACCCCGAAAGAGGGCACGTAAATGGGTTAGAAATGGAGGTTCTCATTTTGAAAACGAAATGAATTAATTATTAGTTTTAGTTACATTTGTTTTAGTTATAACTGGAAATAAAAGTGATAAAATGAACAATACTTATTTAATTTTTTTCCGTATTAAAAAGGTAATGTTTGCAAATATGTTTCTTTTTTAGTTTAATGAACTAAAATTCTGTCATAACTTGGTATACCTACCATTGGAAAGAATATGCAATAGAGACGTTTTTAAAACTATTTGAATCTCTTGAAGTAGTGCCCTTTTTGAGAAAATTTTGCTTAAAATAAAAAAAAATCGAACAAATGTACTACAATAATACATTGTACTACATAATTTTTATACCAATACTTCGGCATTTCTTTTTGTGCTATTTCGACTAAGTGCATATTAAGAATATAAAATATATTTAAGAAAGCTGAAAGCATTTAGTATCATAAAAAATAACATTAGTAATAACTCAACTACTTCGTAAAAATCGCAAAAACCGATAACATAAACATAAACCACAGATAGTAGACAACCCCCAAATCCAAAGCCAAGGCTGTCCGGAAGGGGGTTACACATTCGGAAAAACGCAGACATACATCCACACCCACCGGTGTTGTCAATACCGGGGCTGGGGGTCGAACCCAGAGCGCGGTAGCGAGTCGATCAGCGTATGCGCCACTCAATACGCCTTAACCGATTGAGCTACCGTGCCGATATCTCAAAAACGGCGAGACTTTGCATAAGGATAAATATGGTCATATATGTTCCAAACGACCGCAACTATCGCCAAGTGAAAACTTTCTATCAATGTCCCAAACACACTGTATATTATTAATTTCACAAATTTGCACATGAATTAATTTAAATGAAATTATGTTATTTCGTTTTGATTTCTCTTGTTACAATTCATAACAGAATCTTGTCAAATATAATTCGTGGCTTGATTTTTTTACATAAAAAGAACTATATTTGATAAAAAATCATCATTCGCTAATTATTTTTAAGCCTTAGTTCTTGTAGAGATTACAAAAAATATTTTAATATGAGCCTAAATTATAAAAATTAAGATCACTCAAATTCGTCAGTCTGTCTGTCTGTTGGCGCTGTTTGACAGAGGCACATATTTGATGGATAGTTGGTGCTATTTCCAACGAAGAAATGGGACATACTTTTATCGAGGTGAACAATATAAAAAAATAATTCATGAGAAAACTGTGGTAGAGCAGAGTAATATTTGGAACATAATACACACAATTGTTAAGGAAGGCACCTGATATACTTTTAGTTTAGCAAAAATATATAGGTTGGGAAAAAAATGTGAATGAAGATAATAATAATAATAATTGGATGTAGTTAATACAACTGTCAAGAAACAAACCAGGCATACCTTTTGTGAAAAATATACAGGGTGTCATCTTAAAATTAACAAGAATGGGGGAATATAATGTTAACTGTTCAATCGAATAATATAGCCTTATAATAAGTAACAATTTCAATGAATTTGAAAAATAATTGATATTAATACGAAAGACACTTGTCATACCTTTTAGTTAAAAAATGTACAGTGGTAATGTGGTCCTCCAATAGAAACAACAACTAGTTAGTAAAAGAGGAAAATTTTGTGGAAATATTTTTACAGATTCATTTGATGGTTGTAGAATAACAAGTTTTGTATTATGAAAAAAAAATTTCTCTTGAGCATAGAAATTATTAACCAAGACGCAGCCGAAGTCAACAATTATGCAAAAGTGGAAAATATACTTTCTCATCGTCATGTACACAAGATTTTTTATATAACGCTTAAATTATTAGATGTCAATAAATGTCATTATGACGTTTTCAAACCCATAAATCAGTTGGCTTATATCATTCATTGATCATGTATATTTTTATGTTTCTTTAGTCCAATCAACGAAAGAAAATTAGGGGAAATAATTCGTGTAGTGGCCAATTTTTATACAGTTGTCGGCGGGAGTACCTTGAATAACATACTAAAAGTTCTGACCGGTGGGACGTGAGCGGGGGTTAGTTTAAAGGTTCCCTTTTCACGTTTTTCTTGAATAACTCGAATACTACGACTTCTAGCGAAAAATTGTCTATAAGTAAAATTAAACTAGATGAAATTTCCTACGAATAAGTTCCTATTCATTTTTTTTTAGGATCAAAACTTTACGAGGTACAGAGGGTGGAAAAATCGCGAATAAAAAAAATCGACTTTTAATGACAAATGAAATTTTACTTCAAAATGAATTTAAAACTAATAGAAAAACTATATTATTGTTATTATCAATATTGTAATTCACTTCCACTCTCGACGAACCGGAGAATATAAAATTATATAAATTTAACATGTGTTTTTCTTCAAACCTCGAAAAAACATTTCTTGATTCATTTCATGACATTAAAGTTTGACTTTTTAGACAGCTGGGAGTTGCCATTAACAAAGGACGTAAAAGTACTTTTTCTGGCGCTGTGGGCGGCAGAAAAAGTAATATCCATAGCAACACGTATTTTATTTAGTACGCCTGCCATGCGATATTAACACAATGCGTTTTTGGTGGTGAAATTCGAGATTTTTTATATTTATTTTTTTCATGGCTAATCGACGTTTGAAGAAACTTGCTGTGACTCGTCATAAAAGTATCTTACTCCTAATAAAACAATATACTATTATGTATTAAATAGTTTAAATGGGTTATTTGTTTTTAATATACAGGGTGATTCTTTAGTAAGAGATAAAAATTAACTGAAGATATGTTTAAAAAAAAATAAAACGATTTTCAAATAAATTGAAAATTCTGACAATTCTATTTTTAATTTTTCAAATCATAACAATGATCTATAACGTTACAATGGATTCCATAATATTTATTTCAGGTGTTTTATGTGTGGTCTTCCAAACAAACATACTTTGTCCAGCACTATTTCACTTAGATGTTGTTCAGACATTAATATTCGGTCTGAACCGACTTCATCTAATATCAAATTTTCATTTCATACTATTAAAACATAATTTTTAAAAATTCGCGATTTTTCCACCCTCTATATCTCTTAGCCTAATTCTTTTTTATGTCCTACAACTTAAAACAGTCTTTCCCAACATCACAGGAAGGCGTTAAAGAAAATGCAGCGAATAATAAAGGAATTTTAAAAGAATTTAATTCAAATGGTATAAACAGCCCAAATAAAGAAGAACTGCCGTGTAATCTTAAAATATTGCACCTAAATATACAAAGCCTACGAAATAAATCAAATGAATTAGAAATCCTTTTAAATGACGTTAAGTATAATTTTTTATTAATAAATGAACACTGGTGTACACATGACGAACTGACATATGTAAGTATCAACAATTACAGTCTTGCCTTTAAATTTTGTAGAACCAACTCCACTCATGGTGGCGTGGCTGTGTATGCATACAATAACTTTACAAATTATACAAGTTTGGAGCAGGTAAATAAATATTCAATTGAATCGCATTGCGAGATAGCGGCCATTGAATATGATAACATTAGACTCATGACAATTTACAGACCCCCCAACGGAGATTTTGATCTTTTCTTAGAAACACTTACGTTTGCTCTCGAAGCTATTTCTAAAAGTAATAAGATAATGTTGGTATCCGGTGATTTTAATGTATATTTCCATAACGTAAAAGAGCAGCGCACTGCACTGCTTATAAACACTTTTAAATCTTTTGGGTTAACGCTAAGTTACACTGGATTTACCAGAAATAACCACTGTCTTGATAACATTTTCACCAACCTCAGCGCTAATAACCTCAAAACGCGATCAGTAGATACCGAACTATCAGATCACCTAGCTATACACTTGGAGACAAATATTAGTTATAAAACACCTTTAAAGACAATAATCTATAGAACCATTCATGATCGTGGTTTTATAGATTTAAATAACTACCTAGATACTGTTAATTGGGAATTTATCAATGACAATAATATAGATATAAACAGTCACTTTTTAAGATTCATCAGTATTATAACTGATGCTATAGATGCTGTTTTCCCACTAAAATCACGTGAGGTACGAAATTCGAACATAACCAAAATAACATGGTTTAATGATGACCTTCGGATCATGCGTGAACAGCTACATTTCTTGTATGAATTTTATAAAAGGAATCCCACGTACAATAACAAGGTCATAATGAATAATTTCAAATCCGATTATCGCCGTCAAATAAACATAGCTAAACAAGTTTCCCATGATAACTTTATAAGTAGTCATAGTAACCCCCAACAAGCTATGTGGAAAATTCTCAACAATTACAAAAGTTAGATCAAACAACATATCTAATATTTCCTGTGAAGAATTCAACAACTATTTTGTAAATGTAGCTGATAAGATTATAGATGAGCTACCTCCATGTAACGTAGATTATACTGATTATCTAAGCGATTTCAGCCAGCCTCACCAATTTTATTTTACTCAAGTCACATGTCTGGAAATATCGGATATAATTACTGAATTAAAAAATAAAAAAAGTAAAGATGCTTATGATATCTCAATTGATATTATAAAAGGCATAAAGCATTCCATCTTAATTCCTCTCACAAATTTAATTAACATCAGTATAACAAATAGCATATTTCCTGAGCCTTTAAAAATTTCAAAAGTAGTACCCATTCATAAAAAAGATAACATCGATGATCCCTCTAATCATAGACCAATTTCAGTTATTCCATGTATGGGTAAAATTTATGAAGTGATTCTAAAAAATCAGTTAACAACTTATCTAGAATACAATAAACTTCTTAACGCCAACCAGTTTGGTTTCCGAAATAAATTATCTACAACACTGGCAATTGATAAATTAACATCTGCTATCAATGCAGGATTTGAAGAAGGGAAATATATCGGTTCTTTGTTTTTAGATCTCACAAAAGCCTTCGACTGCGTGTCCCACGATGTGCTTGTTAACAAATTAGATTACTATGGCCTTTCTGGGCATAGTATAGCACTTATAAGTTCTTATCTTAGTAATAGACAGCAATTTGTCATCTATAATGGGAGAAAATCCACCTTACAAAAGTTAAAACATGGTGTTCCCCAGGGCTCTGTATTGGGACCTGTGATTTTTCTTATTTTTATTAATGATTTCCCAATTTCAGTTCAGGATAATATACTTGCCATATTATTCGCCGATGACACTAGTTTGACCCTTCCCAGCTGTAATTTAGGATACCTGTTGAATGAGGTACCGCAAATCCAGTCAACTATACAGAACTGGTTTATGTCTAACAAGTTATGCCTGAATATATCAAAAACGGAAACCATGATATTCAGTTTGCGTAACATGGAGGAAGCAAATAACCCTGAATCTATTAAATTCCTGGGTGTGAAATTAGACCCAAAGTTGTTGTGGGAAAATCATACAGCTTATGTACCAAAATCTCGAAATACACCTACCTGCTCCGAAACCTCGTTGGTAAAGTATCCGAAATTACCTTAACTACTGCATATCACAGTTTCATCCACTCTACAATTTCATACGCGATTCTAGTATGGGGGCATGCAACAACCTGTGCAAACGTATTCTCAGCCCAAAGAAGAGTTATACGAATAATATCCGGATTAAAATTTAGGGATGACTGTAAAGAACAGTTTAAAAAATTGAAAATCATGACTGTACCCTGTACTTATGTATTTCAGTGTCTTCTATATATAAAAAAAAATCAGGATTCATTTAGCACCAGAAATCAGGTTCATTGTTATAACACGAGAATTAAAGATGATCTAAACAATAATTTCTTACGACTAAGTAGAACCAGAGATGGCACTGGTTATCTAGGAATACAGTTTTTTAATGCTTTACCTCTTCAGGTAAGGGCCTTAAATGAAATTCAATTTAAAAAGAAAATAAAAAATTATCTACTTAACGGCGCTTTCTACACCACAGATGAATTCTTATCTAGCGACTTTAATCTGATTTAACATAATTTTATAAACACTAGGGCGACTCTCTATGTCCATGTATCCATGTTTTTAAGGCACATACATTGTTTCTGTACTTACCTGTTTTGTATTAATTTTATTTGTCAACTTATACCCTGTCCTTGTAGTATACATTTTTATTATTCTACCATATTTATCTAGATGTTTTAGTACCTACTTGTATATTTGACGTGTGTAAACATTTTTATGTATTTTGACATGAATAACTATCTATCTATCTATCTATCTATCTATCTATCTATCTATCTATCTATCTATCTATCTATCTATCTATCTATCTATCTATCTATCTATCTATCTTATAGTATTGATCCCACATAAAAAATGAATAGGAACTTATTTGTAGAAAATTTCATCTAGCTTAATTTTGTGTAAAAACACTTTTTCGCTAGAGGTCGTAGTTTTCGAGTTATTCAGGAGAAACCCGATAAGGGGACCTTTAAACTACCCCTTTATTACTCACAGTTGTAAGTAATCAGTCACAATACTTGTTCAAAAAATATCTATAATAAACCAATTATTCAACAGTCGTACACTGAGAGAAATCTGAGCCCAGATATGAGTAAAAAGCCATGGTTTTTTCAATTTAATAAATATTTAATATTGACTACAAAATTTATTGCTGCCAAATAATTATTTTGTTATAATAAGAATATCCCAAATATTGATTTAATTGACAAAACAAAATGATTTATTTGAGTCATATTTGTTTCTCCTAACTAAATTACTATATAAAAATAATAGATTTAATTGAGAATAATATATTTGTTTCTCAGAAATATATACCAATATTACATTTATTTCCTATAAAGAAATATTTTAGCGCAGTTAATCATAATATATGTGAAATAAATATTTTTTTCTGGGAATTAGATATTTGTTTCTGACAAATAAATATTTAATAGACCACGGCGCCGGCGCAGAAGTAGTCATCATCATCTTATAGAATTAAAGATGGCTGATGCAATTACGGGCAGACCACAGTGATAAATTGTTAGTTGTGCGTTTTATTGTGAGTATTACGAGACCACACGGTGATATGTATGTATTACCAGAGTTATAATATAATGGATAATCAGGATATTGATATAATTTATTACATGCGGCAGTGCTAAATCATTAGTTGTGTGTTTATTTTATACGCGTTATTACGAGATGTGCGAGCTGTGAGGTGTGTAAGGTGTATTATCATCAGAGTTATAATATAATGGATAATCAGGATATTGATAATTACATGACTGGGGCTTGGTATTCCTTCAGCAAACCTTTAAAGCATCAGGTAAGTTTTAAACATCATGTTAAAATAATCATTTAACTTTTAGGTATATAGTACAGTAACTTCGGAATAATGTCATATGAAACGGATTTAGTTCATTTTTGGCAACTTAATAGTAAATGCATCAAAGAATGCTGCCGGCTTGCTAATTTATAGAGGGTGGATGTCACCCTTATTGAGGGGGTGGCAACTAAGAAAAAAATTAACAACATTGGAGCCGAAAGTAAATAATATGTTAAGAAGAAAGGGCTTTATGCAACTTTTCATAAAAATGTATAGTCTTTAAGTTATAAGGACTTGAAAACTGGGTTTTTGGCTTAAAAAAATTAAGATATTTCAAAACAATATTTGTTAAATAACTCGAAAAGTATTACATTGAACGAAAACATGTTACAGACAAATAGAAAGCTATACTTAATTAAGGATGAATTCTGTTTTTTCTAATTTCTATAGAGTTAATGGAGATCTGATGGAAGTATAAAGGTGGCATCCGAACGTCTATAAAACGAAGTATTCAGTTTAAATGTTAAATATCTCAGAAACTTTATGGTATTTACGTTAAAAGCGCTAAGAACCAAAATGAAAGATTTGGCTTTCAAATGATTTTTTTTCTATTTCTGTAGCATAAAAAACAATGTTATAGCAGAAACAATGTACTTTTTCAAATAAAAACGTTGCCATTTTGTTAATATATATATAAGCAATCAGGATGAAGCTCGAGATCCATGTACCATGTAAAATAACCTATACTATATATATAGGTATTTGAGAAAATGAAAAATTCTAAATATTTTGTGTCGTATAATATATTCATTCCTGTTGCATTTTTATTGCGATGTGAATTTATGTTGTTTGAAAATCCATTAACAAATCTTCTGACGAAAAAATCTATTGTTTTGTTTGCTTTTGAATTTTGCAGGTTTTGACTTGTTCACTGAGAGAATAATTTAATTAACGCTAAAAAGTTATTTTTCTCCCAATTAAATGATTTATTTGTATTTGGCCAATTAAACATTTAATTGTGGTCAATAAGGCATTTATTAAAATGTGGAAACTGAATATTTAGTATTGTCAAATAAATTAAAATACTTATGAGTAATAAATATATGAATTCTGAATAATAAATATTTATTTCTCATAAATAAATATATAAAAAGATTTATTTATGAGAAATAAATATTTATTTTTCAGAATGCAATATTTGTTATTCATAAGTATTTTCATTTAATTGACAATACTAAATATTTAATTTTCCCGTTTAAATAAATGCCTTACTATCCACAATTAAATATTTAATTGGCCAAATACAAATAAATCATTTAATTGGGAGAAACAAAATTTATTAACGCCAATTAAATCATTCTCTCAATGTAGAGAAACCTACTTTCTAAATATGTATACAACACGTAAGGAAATAGGTTATTATTTTAGTAATACGTTCAAAGAAAATCACATTATTTCCTCTCTAGTAGCATTAAGAAAAAAAGATTCAGTTTCTGGAACAACCGAAACTCCCACAAGCAAAAACAGACTGCGAAAATTAACATTCAGATAATATTTTGGTAAACATACATTCTTAAACTTTAAAACATTTTTTTAAAATTTCAATATTTCTGAAAAAATGCTATTCTCCAAATGTATTTCTTTATGTAGATCATTGAATTGTAGTTTTGAAAATATACTTCTTATATGTTCGATACATTAGCTATGAAGGTAATTATAACATTGAATTCAGAATTGACAAAAATGTTAGTATTTTAGTGGCTTAAAATTTAAGCGATGTAGGTAATTTTAAATAGACACTGTACAGGTTTTATGAAAGCAAGCCGTAGTGGTGAGATAAGTTTCATATATTTCCTTTTTAATCTTATATGAAAGGACTTGTGTGGTTAGTGGTAAAAAGTTTAAAGCAAATAAACTTGTCTGACTACTACATTAGTACATTTCCCTGAGCACCGAATTTTAATTACCGATTTAATTTTCAAGAGCAATCTGTAGCGTAAACTTTGCTTTTTGTAGCCCTTTTCGTATATCTGAACTATTCCATGTTCTAAATCCCAATACTGTATAAACAAAGAAGAGTTAAGTTTAACTAAAAGCGATTCTCAAATCCATTTAAATTAACGGATCTCTTCTCTCTAAAGAAAACGCTGAAGCAATTAAGCAAACATAATACCGCTAATTGCTGAGTGGTTTTTTTATTTAATAAAACGGTTTGAAAGGGGTCTATATTCAGAGAGTTAATTGCTATATATTAGGTATTTGACTAATTTTCATTAAGAATTTCTTGAAATACCAATAGAGTGTTGAGTAATATTATTGCTAATATAATTTGGGAGATTTAATATCGATCAAGTATAAATATATAACATGTAGGAAGTGACAAAAAAAAATGTACAATCAGTCAAATCGAAAATATTATGGGGTGAAAAATTATTGTTGTGCACGAGACGTAAAAATGTCTGAAAATTTTAAAACACATTAAGCAAATAAATAGCTATATACCTATGTAACAAGAAATAAACGTGGTATGTTGTTTCACTAGGTACGAAGATTCATCGAGGCGCAGCACTATGGAGCGGGGACCACAGTATTGTATCAAAAATGTCAAATATGGAACCATGAATTATAATAGCCAATAAACTAAAATTTAATATTTCATAAAGTTTATTTTTTTAAACGTTGACTGTATTAAGTTAGAGAATTTTGAATCATGAAGTTCGGTAAGGTTCAAATAAATTAAATTTTGAACTAATGTTCAATAAACGAATTCGTACCTAAAAAATCATTAAAATAAAGTTTAATATTAGTACAGTACCTAGAGATAAAAAAATATGTAAAATTTCGGAGTAATTTCATATGAAATGGTAATTTTTCTTTATGGGTTATTATTGCAGTAAAAGGTATCGTCTTCGGTTTCTTATGGTAAATTTGAATATCATGTTTTTGGAACAGCTGATTCCTAATCTGAAGTCAAAATTTAAAAATTCGAAATGGTGGTTCTAATATGGCGAATGGAATTTTTCTTCTAAAATAAGTGTTTAAAACGGAGAAAATAAATTGTATATATAGATGAAGCTTTATATTAACGAAAAACAGCATAGTTTCTTAAATACTTAATATTTAAACTAAATACTTCGTCTTATAGACGTTCGGATGCAACTTTTATACTTCCAGATCTCCGAAACCATTAACTCTACAGAAATTGGAAAAAGAAAAACGAAATTCATCCTCAATTTAGTAGATTTCTTATTTGTCTCTAGCAAGTTTTCGCTTAATGTAATGCTTTTTGAGTTGTTTGATGAATATTGTTTTGAAATACCTTTTTTTAACCTAAAATTACCCCCCTGTAAATTAGCAAGCCGCATAATATAGAAACTTTTCTTTGATGCATTTATTATTAAGTTGCCAAAAATGAACAAAACTCATTTCATATGACATTATTCGGATGTTAAAACCTCTAGGTACTGTACCATATTATATGGTATTATATCAGTTATATTGTTATCAAAAGGATGTTGAGCAACAGTAGACTTTTCAGTTCATCCATATTTGTATGTTCCTTGAATTTTGTTATAGTTTCGTTCGTCCAACATACTTCAAATTACAATTCTTAGAATTAATTTCGGATCTTTCGATTGATTCAGTGTTATCACATGGGTTGCCTGAAAGTTTTTATTAAGCCAATGGCTGAGTAACTGTCTAAGACTCAAATACATTATTATTTTTCGGCATATTTCTCATGACAATTAAATTATGCATCGACAACTTTTTCTCCTGTTTGCCTGTCTTATATTCCAGGCATTTTAGTTGTAAAATTGACCTCTGTGCTAAATTCGTGCCCTACGAAAAAACATTTTTTATTGTGTTTATTTGGACGTCTTAAATAACACTTGGTAGTTACGCCATGATACACCTCGAGGATTTCGTGAAAATCGCATCGGAAGGTTGCAGAAACCGCGAATTCGCGATTAACTCAATTTTTATGGCCTAAACGGAAACAACACTTATTATAAAATTTGTATAACTGTAAATTCTCTAATTTAAATATTCTATACATTTTTTTCGTACCTCTAACCGTTTTGGAGATACGACGCGAACTAAGTGAAAAATGCTTTGTTCCGTTTATTTATTTTTTTTTAATATATTTTTTTTATATTGGACAGCGCAGAGTTGTTGAGACGTGCTATTGATTCTATCAAGTAGCCTTGAACCGCTTACAGCTGCCACATTACTACGGACCCCCTCCAGTTTATTAGGAACAATGATATTTTGCAACCAGTACCAACGTAGTTACCACCAGCACCAGACATATTGTTACATTCAATTTTTTGCAACTGTACGAAGGGTTGTGCAGAAAAATGTAGCTGTAGGAAAGTAGAACTGAATTGTTCAGCAGATTGTCACGATCACTCATGCTTGAATACCGCACCTATAATTGCTATGAATGACGAAATGGACGACGCGACGTAGAATCTTATCAGAATGAAAGTAATGAGAACGATTTTTCATTGGACGATAACGTTTGAGATACCGAAGCATTCTACCACTAATGTGGTGCGGAAATAAATGCACTTTTTGACTTATTCACTGTAAATAAATGTAAATAAAATATATAAGACATTCTGGTAGAGAATATAGATCTACAACAGCAATATTTTCATTTTCATTCTGAGACATAGAAAGCAAGATAATTGCGAAATATATGGAGGTTTGGCGCAACTAAATGCATTTTTCACTTAGCCCGCGTCGTATCTCCAAAACTGGTAGGCGTACAAAAAAAATGTATAACAACTTTAAGGTAGGGAACTTTTATAATAGGTGTTGTTCCCGTTTGGGCCATACAAAAAGAGTTAATCGCGAATCCGCGGTTTCCGCGATCTTCCGACGCGGGTTTCACGAACTCCTCCAGGTGTATCGCGTCGTAACTACCAAGTGTTATTCAAGACGTGCAAATAAACACAATAAAAAAAAAAAATCCGTAGGGCACGAATTTGGCAGCAAAATTCTAAAACGCCTGGACTATTAATGATTTTAGACTCAAAGAGAAGACTAAGCTATAAACTTGCTAGTTATAAAAACTGCAACCAAGAAAATACAAAAAATATTACTAATACGTAATCGATAATATAAATGGTAGCATAACATTTTTCGCAATTAGTTAAAATTTAAAGTTTGTAAGTCTTATTAAAATTCCGTTGAAACTATCTATATACTTTCAGTTTAAAGTTACTTTTATTCAGTATCTACGCTAATTAATAGTCTTGAAAAAGTTTGTTGTACAACATACAAAAATTGATGTAGAAAGAGAAGAATTGATGTAGAAGATTTAAACTATTTCGAAATAGTTTAAATAACAAATACCTTATTGAAAATACAGGAAATATAACACAGAGTTGTAAATTCTTTATGAGAATTTAGTGTAAATTCATTAATTTATAACATTATTTACGAGCGATTATATCAGATCGGCCTTCAACAAATATTACAACGAATAGAAGTTCCAGTTGGGCGTGGCCAACTGCGAATACTCATGTGGTTCACGTTTTACACAAATGCGATATCATTTATAAATTTTATCAGCTCAAACAAGTGCTTGACATAAAAGAACTAATGACACTATAATAGTCTTATAGATATAGCCTCAGTAGAATCAATTTTAAGATATGGGAAATCGCTTGGGGTGGAAGTGGGATCACTTATCTGAAGCCATTAGAGTTTAATTAAAACAAGCTAAAAACGTAGGTATACTATTCGCCAATTTACTGACTTTTTTTATTTAATTGTTACACATTCTATGGGATACTCTTCGCAGTTTTCTTGTAAATATCTTAGTTTTTGGACATCCTAATGTCTGTGATATATGTCTTTCAAATATCATATTTCAACTCATTAGATATATTATTATGAAATATATATTAGTAAAATGTATAAAGAAAAAAATATATCATAGACATAACATTTCGAAAGATTTCTATTTAAGTACAAGCGACAAAAATTAAGAAAACATATATTTTTTAAATTAAAGGATTAATAACTTTCCTATTTACTGATTGATTTTATTCCAAAACAATAGGTTTCTTCCTCTATCTAACACTACCTTACTTTCCAAATTTCAATACAATCGAACTATTCTTTCTTAAGTTATCGTACTTACAAGAAACATGACGGACGGACGGACGGACAGACGGACATACGGACAGACGAGCAGACGGGCAGACTGGCAGACTGGCAGACTGGCAGACGGACAGACGGACAGATGGACAGACTGACGAACGGATAGACGTATATTTTGAAAGTTGTTCACTAACACAATGATATGAAATTTTTTTCTCTACGAGTGATATTTACGGTTTTAGAAATGTGCCGATCAAATGCAATATACTCCTCGTTTTTGCGAAGAGTATAATAATATATGATAAGCACATGCGTTTCCCGTCAGAATCTTTGTTTCAAAGTTGTAATCTTTTTAATATTAGACAATTATATTATTATAGTTGCCTTATTCATCAATACAAAGTTAAGAAAAATTCGGCATATGTCTCTTATCATTTACGTATATTCAGGATCACTAGTGTATTGAATGTGCTAAATATGAACTTGCTGTTCCATTTATTTACAAAGTAACAACCAACAGAAATTTTGGCAAAAATACACAAAACTCCCTGCATTTCAGCAACGAAGGCCCAATTAGCTTTGTCTGTGGATGATTATGATTACCTTGGATGTCCTCTATCTGTCATTAAAGCATGTCCGTTTCCTTGTGAAACACCCTGTATAAGTATATAAATAAACAAAAATAAAAAACAAGACTAAAATCATAGTAAGTTAGAAGTAAGCTTGCATAAAAATTGTATTGTAAACACTTCCAAAATATTGTTTCTGAGTGATTGGGTAGTGCACTCAAGTTTTTATCTAAAAACTTCTGCACTTATTGAATTATTTATATTCACCGAATTGGTAAGTGAAAACTATTTTCTTTATGAGTATATCTATTGAGTTTCTTTCCATTATACACTATTATTATGTATTTCAAGGAATATAAATAAATTATCATTATTATTATAATTCATTTCTAAAGGGTGCCACTAAGATTAAGTACACAGTCAATATATTTTTTATTTTTATTGTTGAAATAGGTATTCGCAGTTGGCAATGTCTGGTTTCAACTCCCATTCGTTTTCTAATAACTTTTTTAAATTCATACAATTTATATCTTTTAAAATTAAATTGATCTATCACCTACCTCTAGATACTTCGGCACTCTATTTTAACCAATAAAAAATTAATAGGAACTTGTATTCATTGTCCAATTTCGCAGATATATAAGTTAACCCTTCTATATTCAAATATTGTTGCAAAAATGTTAAAAATATGTTTTTAAAATATTAATGTATTTTTTACAATTAATTATTTTTATTTATTTGCTTTTATCATGATTAGAGAATATTATTTAGGTATTATGCAAATCACAACTTATACAAAAAAGTGTGTAAGTTGTGATTTACATAATACCTAAATAATATTCTCTAATATTAATGTAGTTAGGAAATTTTTTCGAAAAATTTTCATTTATATTTAATTTTGTTGATTGTCAAGATCTGCGTTGTTTCGCTCTTTCCATGAGTTTTTATTTAGCATTTGCATTAATCTACGTCTAAAATCAGTAATAAGTATATAACATTGGTTTTATGATTGTTTGGCTTAGCCGTCTAGCTGTCTATGATAACAGACGTATCTTACAGTGCTCTGTCTATAAAATATCTAAAAGTTACAATGTGTAGAAGACATTTTAAATTTGCATAAGTGGATGGTATGTGCTTGAAAAATAATGCTTATCTCGGGCCATTTACAGTAATTTTATAAGAAATATTATTTAGGGTCTAATGTACACAAACCAAAACTTTCCACGGTGCTTCTCTGGTGTAAGCAGTAAATCATGGTATAGTGCAGTGACATCGTAAGTAGTAGTAAAAACCGAAGAGAGAAACACAAAACAACAAACGATAAGTGTTTTTTTAACCATTTTTTTATATCAATAATAACAAATGCATGATTTATTAATTAACAAGTCCTCGTAGCGTATCACTTTTTGTGTTGTAATGTTGAGGATAAGAAATACCAAATTTCTTAGAAATACTGCCCATGCTTTCAGAGAGTCGGTTGTCTAAAGCTGGCGCGGCGGACCATAAATTATAGCCAGACTAAATACATCTGTTAACACCGATCTCTCATTCACTTAAGTGAAATATTTAATGGCACTATTTGAAACATAAAATAGAAGATGAAACGCCATATTAATTTCAGATAAAAACAATAATGTAGATATTT
This sequence comes from Rutpela maculata, assembly GCA_936432065.2. Classification (NCBI taxonomy): domain Eukaryota; kingdom Metazoa; phylum Arthropoda; class Insecta; order Coleoptera; family Cerambycidae; genus Rutpela; species Rutpela maculata. The sequence continues at coordinate 118,722,290 of OW386288.2, forward strand.
CAATCTGCAAAGGTAAATAAAAAATAGTCCTGCAGGCGAAAATTCTTTTTAAGGTATTTGGTTTCAAATAAATAATTTTTAATGACTATTCCAAATAAAGAATTTGTTTCAAGTACATATAGTACTTTAAATTATAATTTACATTTTAAAAGCTCAAACTGAAGTAAAAAAACATATTTATAAAGAATTGTATTAGTTGATTCGTTAGCCATATGGCGAGAACGAAGGGAATGTCGAGACCAAAATGGTCAAATGTCGTGAATAGTTTTGCGTCCTATTTCATTTTGCTATTTTCCTGATGCAGACTGATTAATTTACTGAACTTTCTTTTTAACAGTTTGAATTACTCATTTCAACTAATCACTTCAAATAAGACATTTCTCAACACGAAAATCGAATGATAAATTGAAGTAACTAAAGATACTTTATAATGAAAGCGAATAAATAAAAAATAATTGCAAAAATACTTTAAAAAACTTAATATGAAATAAACTGGTAGATGGGAACAAATTATTTTAAATAATAAAGGTATTTAGGCAGCCAACTCAAGAAACCAGAATATATATTCTGGTACGTAAGGCGATAAGAGAACGGGCCAAGAACATTAATGTAAAAAGGACAGCAAGTATGAAGACTTCCAGAAGAAGTATCGCGAAGGAGTAGAAAAGAGTAGAAACTCAACAAAAACGAAAAAAAAAAACAACAACAAATATGAACAGGTAAAAAAGATTAAGATAACGTACAAATAACACAAGACGTGCAACATAAATGAGGATATTAAAAGAAACAGGCATTTTTCTAAAATATAGAAACCCCTTACACCAGGACAATGACTAAACTAAACCTTCAGACATCTGAAAAAATACAGGAAAAACAATGATACGCACACAAGAAGATACATACCACTGCAACATTGGACAAAGAAATTAGGGGAAAAGAGGGAATACAAAGAAAGAGCGAACAAAATTAATACAAGAAATGAGCCACTGGCCCTAAGACAAGCCATCATAAAAGAGTCGACTTCTAGAAGTAATAGTTAGAAGTAGAAAAAATAAAAGTTGATGTACTATGGAATGGAATACAGCGATACAAATATCCTTTCCCAAAAACAACTCACTACAAAACAGATGATTATAGAAGAATAACACTGCAGCCTAGGGTACAAATAATACGCATAAAGAATACATAGGCACTTAGGCACCTTACTGCCAACGATGACAGTTAAATATGAGGCAACAAAAGCCAATAGAAGAAGTCTGAGAAGAGCTACTAGGAAAAACAAGAAGAATAATGCAACTGCATAAAACGTCAACAGAAATAAGAGAGAAAACAATTAGAAAAAATACATAAACGTGCGCAGTGAAGTATTAGGATATATGCTCTTCCGAAAACAAAAACGGGGGAAACAGAGGACTCGGAAAAAGATGAACTCCAGAAACAAAAACACAAAGAAACAAAGAGAGGGTAAATATTCAGATAACGACACAATGCGGTAACGCATTTCACAAACATCTACACTTCCCATCCTATCCATCTGTACCATGCGTCATGTGGCTCTCGCTGTTGACAACAAGCATGACCTAAATCCAACTCAGCATAGACGTGGCCGGCCCGGCGGTATGTTTTCCGGGAGTGGCAGTAATGCCTAACGTATGCTATCACTCAATCAATCAATCAACATTAGTTTTATGATTGTTATTTTAATGTAATATTTTAGGAACGTCTAGCAAAATTATTGACCGTAATTATTTTTATTTATTGTCGATCAACACAGACCGAAAATTATTAAACTTGAAGCAATACGAAATCCTAAAAGTTCGCCAATCTAGGTAAATATCATGGGGACAGTAAGGTCCAAACGAATGTAAACATGTCTACAGTAAAGAAAGCCTGAGGTCTTAATCAAAGTTCAATTCTCCGTGACACGAACTGACAATAACGCCACATGCTACATTTTATTGCTTTTAGCCTCTCTGACCACCTCGACCCCTCAATTCACAATTTACATTGTGCATCATAAAATTTATGGCAAAAGTCAGTGAGAGAGTCAGAATTATAAACATGAAAATGATTATTTAATCTCATTTGTTGTTTATTAGCCTAATGGGTCCATTAATATTTTACAAGGTCAAATTTAACTGCCATTAAAGTCTTAAAATATTTTGAATGTTATTTTTTCCCTGCTTCAAATTTACACTGTATTGATTTATATATATTCCATTTTCAAAATTAATATTTCAATTAATTTCTAATAAAAAATTTTTGCTTAGTTGTGATGCTGCAGAAATAAGAAATAAATTATTCCTTAATAGATATGTCAAAATGTAATGCCTCACCAGCAGGGCTCGGGCATTTTATCTCGGCGCCAGAGACGGTTGTCATATAGACATAATATTATATTGCAAACACCTACTGAAACATTCAGAAAAACGACAAAATGGTGGAACAATTATCATTGCCAGCTACAATATATTTTTGGTAATAAATTTAATCTAAAAACGGTAATGGTTTTTATCAGCAAATAAAAAAACAATTTCCTTCTGTTTAGTAGGTGTGACGTGTTTATTATGTTTATTTTCATAATATTTAGATATCATTGTGTTTCTCAGATTCGAACGAACTGTAGATCGTATATAAGTTTTATCTTAAAGGATTTCTTAGACAGTGTTTCCAATAAAAATATTACAAAACAAGTGGGAGTTTCAATAGGACGTTGCCGATTGTGAATTAAAAAATATGTTGGCTGTGTTCTTAATCTCAGTAGCACCACGTAAAAGTAAATCAATATTGTTATTATTGTATTAAATCCTTCTCAAATTTCAAATATATGTTTCATATATTCATATATATCATATATCTTACCTCATATATTTTTTTATATTTTTTTATACTTTTTATATATTTTATATTTTTTATATGAGGGCTGATAGGTATAGCTGTAATATCTTTTGACATATCAGACATTAGACGTGCTCCAAATATACACATACGTATTTTATGCCTGGTGGAAGCAGAGTGATTACTTATTACGCAGTAGGATATGGCTGATGATACTTTGATAACACTGTCATTGTTTGATATATTTTATCATTGTTTCAATAAAATGGGTTACAGAGAAGCACATGGCCACTAAACTACTCCGATTTAACACTTTTACATGCATTTTTGTGGGAAAAGTTAATAATAATTTGAATCAGAGTATTCAAATGATTGAAATTAAAATTAGGGAAACAGTTTACAACTTAAATAAGGATAAAAACCGCTGCCCAAGGAATCACTACTTCCACATTTAGATTTTCAATCCAAGTCTCTCATAACGAAAAAATATGGTATGTGGAAATAATTGTTTATAGAACATTAATAATAATATTTGAAATCCATAAAACGATACTCCGCACGGTAGTGGGGTGGGGGTGGTGATAGGGGGGTGGTAGCGGGGATGGATGAAGTAAAAAAATATTTTGAGGCTTTTAATTCTTGTATACACACTAAATTACAATTTTTTTTCATCCCTTTTAATAATGGGGTAGGGGTAGTAATGGCGGTGGCTAATGCCAAAATTTTTTTTGAAACCTTAACTTCTCTTGTATCAGCTGAATACCAATTTTATGGACTCTTACCTGCTTGATTTACCTATTTACCCCCTAGTTAACCCATTTTACTCCCAAATCCATCGACGGAATAAGATGAAAATATAATCTAGTTGCAGATCCCGTTAAAGTACATTTGTTTACCAAATTTCAAGTCAATATCTTAAACTGTTCCAGAGTAAACGTGCGCACAAAAAAGTTACAGACCGACAGACAGAAATTTTTTTTCGCTCAAACTTAAAATCTCGACGTTTCATGACATTCTAAACCTATTTGAACAATAAAAATTAAAAAAATTGTTTTTGTCGTTACTATACTTTCACTGGATGTGGAAGTAAAAAGATCTGAACGTTCAAAGATTTCGTGTTTCGCCTTCTTTGCAGATTATGAAAACGGACGCCTCAACACGGTTTTTTTCGAATAAATCGAAAAATCCTAGCAAAAAAATAAAAATTTCCAAGATAAAAATTAGAAATCGAGAAATTAGTCCAGTCAAAAATGACCCAACCTCCTGAAAAATTCGAAAGTTTTGAAACTTCGCACACTTATTTAGAGGTACCTAAGAATGAATATACCGAAAGTCATCATGAATATGAGGCGATCTAGCGGCAATTAGCGAAAATGGGGCACTTTCTTTGGTTTTTCGTTAATATCTCGAGAACCGTTGGTCGGAGGCAAAAGTTGATTATATACATAATTAGGGCTTATCAAATTTGCTACAAAAATGATTATATACATTTTTCTCGTATTCCCAATGGTTCCCGAGTTATAGGCGCTAAAAAGAGCGTTTTGTGAAAAACCACGCTAGGGCGGTACAATATGGCATTTCTAATAATATTTGACATATGGTTTACCTACATTTTTGTATACTAAGAATAATTGAGGAGATAAACTTCACAACTTTGTATAAAAAGCACATAATGTATGTTACTTATGATGTATATTGATGAGGCACATGATGCATGTATATTAAACAATGAAATATATGAGCAAACAAAATCCTGAGGTTATTCCAAGGAAAATTTTGTACAGAAAAATCAATCAGCTCTGAATCGCTTCTTGGTAGAAGGCCCTGCAATTTGATTATCTTGGCCAGCTTCTACACTTGCTGCCTGAAACAATAGGTAAGTATGCATGAGATGAAGGTGTGAGAGAACCATTATACAAATAAAAACATGTAAGTAAAAGAAAGTATATAAGAAATAAATAAAACAGAAGAAGTAAATATAAGAAAGTAGTAAGCGACCAGTAAAACAACATATGAACATGACAACCGATTTATGTATACTATTGCAAGGCAAATGAATAATAAAAAAATACAAATGTACAATCTCACCTGACTTCTGGTTCCAGCAAGCACATTGCTTTGACCTTTATGTACCAAATGTTCAGTGTTTGTTATTTGCACTGAATGATCTGCTTCTTCAAGGTTTATGACATCGGGATCATCAGGGTCATCAAAGTCTTCTTCGAGGTTGGAAGTAACACCATTCAAGCATTCGCCATGGCAGTTGTGACAAATGCTTGTACACATTATTCCTGCCTTTCGACAGCCACATCTGTTCCCACATCCAGTTGTACATGTGCAACAAATGAGGTTAAGGACAGCTTCAGGTGCTGCTGGATCCTCTGTTGTCACAGGGATTAGTCGATCGCTTTCCACCTTCCAACCCCACTGTACAGGAGGAAGTTCATTCCCAAGCCAAAATTGAATTTGGTGGTACACTCGAAAAGCATGCTGTCTTGCTGCTCCTTCTGTGGGCGGCAGAGCAGAAAGGTCGGGTTTAGCATTGGATACAGATTTGGTGAAAGCATTGTAACGGTACATGTTAAGAGAGGTTTGCTTTCTGGGCGCATTGTACAATGCAAGGAATATTTTGTTTCCAGCAGCAGCTACAGCCTCTTGGGATGAACTTGGGCTGTTAAATATGTCAGCAATACCTTGCAGTACAGCATCCGCTGAATGCATGCACAAGAAGTATGCTGTCCTTCATACCCAAAGTTTGCAATTGCTGGCTTGAATATACTTTCCTTGCTACTTTGCCATGGCTTGGTATATTGTACCCCCCTAGCGTGGTTTTTCACAAAACGCTCTCTTTTAGCGCCTATAACTCGGGAACCATTGGGAATACGAGAAAAATGTATATAATCATTTTTGTAGCAAATTTGATAAGCCTTAATTATGTATATAATCAACTTTTGCGTCCGACCAACGGATCTCGAGATATTAACAAAAAACCAAAGAAAGTGCCCTATTTTCGCTAATTGCCGCTAGAGCTCGCCTCATATTCATAAGCACTTTCGGTATATTCATTCTTAGGTACCTTTAAATAAGTATGCGAAGTTTCAAAACTTTCGGATTTTTCAGGAGGTTAAACATTGTTTTGACTGGACTAAATGTTTTCTCCTGCTTAAAAAATAAAGAAGTTATGACCGATAGAATATGCGTCTACGCAATTTTCCCTAAAAATCTCGCAATTTGTCGGCTTTACCGTAAAGTGCAACTCCCTATTGAGTAGTCATAGAAAAAGGATAGTATTCTACTTCCCTACAATAGATATCATTACACGCTCGCATTACTCGCTTGAATAATATACTAATTTTCTACGATTATTGAATAAATAATTTATTATAGATTCATTTTTGAACATGTAATGGGTTTTATTACTAACTGTCGTGGGTAATAATTCATTACTCTGTAGGCTAGGACCAATCACAAAAGTTTATATTCATTATTCAACAGACTTGAACCAATAACAAAAGATCATGAGATCATTATTCAACAGTTTTCGTGGAGCAATCGCAACAGACGATTTAAAGTTTAAAAACATCGCGTGTGCCATAACTCAATAGACCTTTTCATCGTAAGCGCGCGCATGTGCTGCCCCTATGTTTGTTTGCGGGAACTATGAAATGTTCGGACACTTGGTTTGTCAAAATGGCTGGACCAGTATCATTTTTCCACATTAATTTAGACGAAAGTGTGATTGACGGTGCAAAATTAGTACACAACATTGTGGACGAACACACTTATGCTCAATTAAGGCGCTAGCTCAAGTATCCTGGCCGTAAAATGACTAGAAGCAAGAATAAAGAACCGGTTGCAAGGTTAGAATTCAATTATCAACTTATCAATTTATATACAAGTGCATTAAAAGAAAACAAATGTGTTTAGTCTACAATATGCTTAATAACATTCTTCGTGCAGTAATTGATAATGCAGTAAAAATATTTTCTGTTTTTTTACGAAAATGTAGGGTCAAAAATGCAATTGAAAATGATTTTTTTTGTCGATCCTTCTGTGGATAAAGCTGACTCCTTTTTTTCTAATTTTTTCAAATAGGTAAACTATACGATATGGCACTACCTATCTTCAGAAAATTGGTAACAGATTCATTATTATTTGGTTAAAAAACGTAATGTTTTATGTCAAATCCAATATTGACATGCGAAAACTGTCCGAACATGGCGGAACTCGACGATTTTTAAACAAATAATGATGAATCTGTTACCAATTTTTTGAAAATAGGTAGTGCCATATCGTATAGTTTACCTATTTTAAAAAATTGGAAAAAAAGGAGCCAGCTTTATCTACAGAAGGATCGACAAAAAACCTCATTTTCAATTGCATTTTTGACCCTACATTTTCATAAAAAAACAGAAAATATTTTTACTGCATTACCAATTACTGCACGAAGAATGTTATTAAGCATATTGTAGACTAAACACATTTGTTTTCTTTTAATGCACTTGTATATAAATTGATAGTTGTATTATAACCTTGCAACCAGTTCTTTATTCTTGCTTCTAGTGATTTTACGGCCAGGATACTGGAGCTAGCACCTTAATTGAGCACAAGTGTGTTCTTCCACAATGTTGTGTACTAATTTTGCACAGTCAATCACACTTTCGTCTAAATTCATGTGGAAAAATGATACCGGTCCAGCCATTTTGACAAACCAAGTGTCCGAACATTTCATAGTTCCCGCAAACAAACATAGGGGCAGCACATGCGCGCGCTTGCGATGAAAAGGTCTATTCAATCTGTCATAATAAGTAGGTCATCGATTTCGCCGAAAGTAAAAAAATGTACTTTTCGTACGCTTCTGTAGGCACGAATTATCGATTTCGCCGGTGCGATTCACGATGTGCATCACATGCACTTCTTCCTCTGTCCATAACGGGATAGTATGGCCCTTCAACTCATATATTAAAAAAGATCTGAACGTTCAAAGATTTCGTGTTTCGCCTACATTTGTAGATTGCGAAAACGGACGCCTCAACATGGTTTTTGTCGAATAATTCAAAAAGTATCACTCCTAGCAAAAAAATAAAAATCTCTAAGGTAAATAAACCGAGGAACAATTTACTCTTTTTGAAATCTACTTAACTTTTTGTTTTTTCGGAGATATGGAGGTTTAAAAATGGCGCCAAACTTTTTAAGTCAAAATTAAATATCTCAGAAACTAAGGCACTTGCTCCAAAAATATTAAGAAACTAACTTAAAAATTGTCGATTAAGCTAAAAGTCTTTTTTTAAATTTTTTCTCCTGCTTAAAAAATAAAGAAGTTATGACCGAAACAATGTGCGTCTTCACATTTTTCCCTAAGAATCTCGCCATTTGTATACAAATTTACCTTAAAGTGCAACTTTCTGTTGAGTAGTCGTAGAAAAAGTATAATATTCTACTTGCGTGTAATAGCCATTACACGCTCGTTGAGTAATGTACTATTGTTTCGATGCTGATAGGATTTAATTGCATCTACTCTACTTGACCACCGAGTATTATCTAAAGGTTTTAAATTTAAACTATAAGTGCATTTTTTAAATATTACCCACCGGTTTGTTCATGTAAAAAAATGCATAAAATAAACATTAGTTCATCATTTCGTTGACACGGAAGTAGCAGATAAAATAGAGCTTATATTTACTTTATTATTTTCATGATTATTTATTATTAACAACTTTTATGTAATTAATCCTTTGTCTTCAATAACCGTCTTTACTTTTAGGAGAGTTTCCGTACTTGGTACTATATACAGGGTATCTCACCAGGAAAAGTAGGCACCAGAAAATTTTAAAATTTAGGAAGCTACTAATGGCAGTGTGGTCAATCCAAATAAAATAATTACAAGCATCTGGCACTTTCGGTTATACCGGAAGTCGATACCAACTTGCTTATTTTAAATAGAACACCCTATATATTTTAGGGTTTTCGAAAAGAGCATAAAATTCTTAGTCAGAAATAGGTAGGACCCTATGCCTAAACCCAGCCGTTTCAGAGATATTTGACATTTAAAGAAATATTTGACATGGTTTACAATAACCTTTATAACTTTCTTCGTGTAAAAGATACTCATTTGCTTTTTCGCATGTAAAAAGAACACGAGGAGAGCTGCACTCTGCAATTCAATTACATTCAATAATAGTGCACCAAGTATTCTATTTTTAACGTTACATTTTGTAAACTTCAAACCGCGAAAACTTGTTTGGGTCAAATGGAACACCCTATATTTTTTTACATCAAGGTATATAAAATTAAATTTCTTTTTTTCTGATATAAGCATTGCGGGGGTTTTTAAGTTACAACTTTTGAAATATTTGCGATTTTCTTAGAAATTCAAGAATTGTTAGTAAAAATTTTATCAAATTAACCATGATTAGAAACAATCAGTAATATCAGTCATTCCCTTATGGATATCTAGTAACAAATATACTACAAGTTCTTGATATTACTTTATCACATTCTCCATACATAATAAACAAATTCAAAAAGTCTTCGTGGGTGTAATTTAAACATGGTGGCATTTTTTGACATAGGAGAATGATGACATTACTGATTGTTTCTAACCATGGCTAATTTGATAAAATGTTTACTAACATTTCTTGAATTTCTAAGAAAATCGCAAATATTTCAAAAAGTTGTAACTTAACCCCCACAATGCTTATATCAGAAAAAACGGAATTTAATTCTACATAACTTGATGCAAAAAAATATAGGGTGTTCCATTTGACCTACACAAGTTTTCGAGGTTTGAAACTTACAAAATGAAACGTCAAAAATGGAACACTTGTTGTACTATTATTGAATGCAATTGAATTGTAAAGTGCAGCTCCCCTTGTGTTCTTTTTACATGCCAAACTGCAAATGAGTATCTTTTACGGGAAGAAAGTTATAAAGGTTATTGTAAACCATGACACCTGTCAAATTTTTCTTTAAATGTCACATATCTCTCAGAATATTATGCTCTTTTCGAAAACCCTAAAATATATAGGGTGTTCCATTTAAAATAAGCAAGTTAGTATCGACTTCCGGTACAACCAGAAGTTCCAGATGCTTGTAATTATTTTAGTTGGATTGGCCACACTGCCATTAGTAGTTCCCTCAATTTTCAAAATTTTCTGGTGCGTACTTTTCCCTATATCGATCGATGCAATTCCTGGTGAGACACCCTGTATACAGTACCAGGTACGGAAACTCTCCTAAAAGTAAAGACGGTTATTGGAGACAACGGATTAATTAGATGTATTTCAGTAAGAATCTTTACTAATATAGAAAACGAATGTTTTCTGCAGGTGATGTGTATTTCTCTATATAAAATCGTAACGCAGGGAAGATGGGCCTGCCGTAATTCACGAAGCGTTTAAACATGCTTTGACACTGAAGGCAAGCCTCTTTATATAAAAACTATGAAAGAGTTGGAGATTATGTACATTATGAGAGTATCCCAGAAAGTAAATAAATATGTAAGAGCGGTGTTACTAATTAACATGGCTCTATATAGAGTTGGACAAAGTAAAGAATACTCGCTGTAATTTTGCTAGTACCTTTTTGAACGTATTTGGATGAAGTCGCGTTTACCTGTGGTAATGAGAGTATAAAAATTTAGATATTCCAGACATAAAAAGTTTAAATAATGTAGCCAGGTCATTACACTTATTATCCCTTTTGTTCTGACCAAACGTAATATTTGACGTTCTTGATGAATTTCTCAATTCGTACGTTTGTTCAGTACTCCAATATGTAGCAGTTTTTTCTATTAGAATGAATTTGATAGCATGTCTTGTAGGGGGTGGGGGGTGGGGGCTAGCTATGCTGAGCGTATTTAAGTTTCTGTCCCAATGAAAGCACCGCCATCTTCAAAAAAGAATTGCGTTTATTTTCTAGGCATATTTCGTTTCTTGTCAAAGTCATGAGAAGAATACAAACTCAGTTTTGTAGAACTTGACATTCTCTATTTTTTTCTTTTCCTTAATTTTTGGCCTTGGATAGGTTCCATCAGCCAGCTACACAGATGAGGGAAAGAGAAGAAAATAAAAAGGATAGACACATCTCACGCCCAGAGGTCCATCAAGGCGACTTAAAGTTACACATAGACTGGACCGTGGATAGTGGGTTAAACCACAAAGGTTATATAATCAAAAGCATATCAGGAATAAATATCACAAGCCAAGATAAGTAATTGACAAACGACAACTAATATTAAACAACTGAACCACATTGAGGTAAAAAATTATAGATTAATCGGAATACATTTACATTTTTGCTTGAAAGAACATAGTTAAGATTCATTGACAGCTGAAAACCCATATGTCTTAGTTCACTAGGGGTCAATGATTCAGTCAAGAGCAATATGAAAATATGATTAATGTCACCTTTCTGTCCACAAGTACATAGATCACTATTTAGGATTCCAATTTTAAATAAGTGATACGGAAGTTTACCGTGATTAAATTGCAAACGTGTAATAGTAGAATTAAAAGGTCTTGAAACAGGAACTCCGCCATGTCATCTAGGCTCAGCAACCAGGGGATTTAATTCATAATAAGTTGTACCTCGCTCCATGTACTTCTGATCGTATTGATATTGTCATTTCTTAAAGAGCTGTTTCTTATATATGGTAAATAAATCAGTCGAAGGTATTTTAACTGAAAGGGGGATGCCACTTATCGTGGCTTCCTTAGCAATTTTGTCGACCATTTCATTTTGATACAGATCACAATGTGCTTTAATCCAGACAAGGTTAACAGAAACCCCCCGTTGCGAACAGGAGACTAGTTTTGCAATAATATTAACAATCACATTGTTCTTTATAGTTATCAATATTACTCAAGACACTCTTAGAATCGGAATAAATAGTTATATTCAAAAAGTTAATCGGTAGAGCTCAAGAATTCCTGAATAGCTACAGCTTTGGCTGTAAAAATAGAGGCTTGTATAGGCAGCTTAAATTTATGTTCTATTTCAAGGTCAGAAATATAAAAGGCACATCCCGTGCCTAAATCGCTTTTAGAGTCATCAGTGAAAACTGAGAGGTTTTCTTTATAGACATCAAGAATATAGTGATAAATGTTTTTATTAAGGGAAGGTAAAGTTGTGAAATTGGGAAATTCTATTTTAGGTGAATACTGACAGACATCAAGAGTGCAATTGAAGAGTTCTGTGGAGCACTAGTTGTATATTAATTCATTGAAAGTAGCTGTATCAGAGAAAGCCACCGCGAGCGGAGGGCTCGCTTTTTTTCACCAGTAGAGAATAGTGAGATCTTGTATTAAAAAATCTAATATATTATTGCATATGCATACTTTAGAAACCACAAACTTTTAAGACAAATTTTACGCTAAGGTATTCTCTTTTGAGAAACCCATAAAGGACGGAATTTTATTTTTCTTTACAAAAACCTTGTATTTTGGTTTTTTGGACTTTATTTTGAACAAAAGTAATCAACATGACTAAATTTAACAAAAAAAGTAACTACATTTTGAAAAAAATTATGTTGCCATATGGCTAGTCCTTACCATTACCTAACATAAGAACACTTACAAATAAATTCATAAAGATGCACAAGCAAATATAAAAACATATTTTAGCTGAATAGAACGTTTATTTTGTGTGAAAAACTAAAGTGCAGTTTATGCATATATGCATAGTCCTTTCATTGCATTTTGGACATTATAGAAGAGCAGTTTGTGGCAGCGCATCTCATATTTTTCTTGTTAGGTGTTATCATCACTGATTCGGTTACTACTAGTGGATGATAAACTTGAGGAAGGTCGGCCAGCTGTCCTGGTAGGATTCCAGTATTTAACAATACATACTTTTACTCTGTCCCGCGTGACCTGAAGTTGAGTGCAGTGTTCTTCATATTAAGCTCCATTTCCCAGTAATATTTTTTGTCGGGTAACTCATATCCAGAGACAAGCAAAATTATAAGAAAACGTTTAATTTCTTTTTGACTTATTAGTGGGTCAGGTAAATTTTTAAATTGTGCATGTTTTCTTAAATCTGACATAAAAAGATTGATGAATTCGTGATCGAAGAATTTTTCAAAATGTTCGAAAGGCGCACACTTACTGAATATCTCATATTTGGCTGCTGGAAACTTCTTTACCCGCTCCTCCAAATCACCTCTTGTGCAGTCCACCTTGATTTGGTTTATTCTTTCCATGCAAAATTCCTCTTTCTCTGCCGTACGAATTTGAATCTCGGCTATAGCACGTAACTGGGAAACTGGCAGATTATCTATCAAACCTTCATTATCCTCCTCTGCAGAGTCCGCATCTGGGAGTTTCTGTATATCTGGTGGTTCTACATATATTTTTTCAAGTCCGAGTAACTTGGTACCATTCTTTTACGAGGGTAGGGGTTGAGCACCTGCCAGGCGCGTCTGCAGGTGGCGGATAGGAGAACGGCCAGACTCCGCGAGAAGTAGGCTTAACGTGGTCATACTGCTGGGGGGTAGGGCTAATAACCCAGTCCACCCCGGCTAAAACCAAGTCGCGGACCAGCTCACACACCGTAAACCGCTTGGAGTGGCAATGACCCCCTGACCCAGGGGTACGTCTCTCCGGGGGGCACGGGGGTCTTGGCTTCACCGCCCTGACCACGTGGATGAAGTACCACCATAAAAACTTCCCCAATCCCAAGGTATTGTGCGCGCCGATGGGACGCATGGTTGGGGAGGGAGCTCGACCACTAGCGATTTACCTCGGGGCACAGGCGCACCCCGTTGTATAAATGCCTTCCACGTATGCAAGGGGCTCCGTGCGTGGCGACCATCCTTTCCCCTTACTCGTGGGGAGGGAGGGGGTTCCTCAGCATGTCCTGTGCACACCCCCCCATATCACAAAGGCTACGAGTGTAGTGCGGGAGGTAAAGGAGCTGAGGGAGGTGGTGTCCGTGACTTCAGTCAACACCAAGGACCTTCCAAAGCGCCCGAGTTTCTCGTCTGGGTTCCCGAGCCAGGGGAGGGTAACCCTCAGGAAGGATATGGAAAAAAATAGGCCCATTCCAGCTGAAGGTGTAGATAATCCTACATCCTTACTAAAGTGATGCAGGGGTGCGAAGTGAAGCAACGTCTCAGTTGCGGCGAGGACTTGACTGGGGTGACGGACCATCAAGGAATGCCGCATAGCGAGGCTGTTGCTGACAAGGAGCATAACCTGGAGGAGCAACCTTCAAAAGGTTGAAGGAATGGGAAAATAGGTCCATTCCAGATAAAACTTCATCACAATGAGGAGGCTACAGCGGTCCTCACTAAAGTGATGCAGGGGTGCGAAGTGAAGCAACGTCGCTGGCGGTGTGGACTTGACGGGGTTATGGGCCATCAAGGGACACCGCGTGGCGAAGCTGTCGCCGAACAGAGCACCGAAGTAGAGCGACGTCGCGCGCGACGAGGACTTGACTGGGGTGGTGTCCAACGAGGAACACCGCATAGCAAAGCCGTTGCTGACAAGGCATATTATATGACTGCAAGGTCTGGACTGCAGGATATAATATTAACGGGGAAAGATAATGGACCTGGTAACTACCACTCTGCCAATTTTCTCAGACCTGCTGCCAACGGCACAGGAAAAATGGGTAGAGTGAGTTATAATATCTACTGGCAATCACAACCAGACCCGGAGACCATCATAACTCGCCCATTTTCAGACCTGTATCACCTTGTCAGTGATACAGGAGTATTAAAATGGACAGTGCAAACTAAGACAGCAAGACAGGGAGAGCACAATAAGCCCAGGAGGCTGCAGTGCCGTCGAGGTATTCTTTACAGACGACCCCTAGGAGGAGGGGTTTTAGTCAGTTAGAGGCTGACACTCTGACTCATTCCAAGTTGGGATGGGCAGCCCTTGTGTGTTTCCCTTCTCGAAAAAAAAAAAAAAGTCCGAGTAAGCTAGCTGCAAACTCTCTTCAAGTTTTAGGCCACCTCCAATAAGAGAATACCTACTTACCCACGTTTTAGATATAAAAAAAATGTGACGTACCTACAGGCGCTAGTAGAGAAGTATATGCGATAAATATATTGAGATCTGTACACACCAAAATTGATTCTAAGTAATAAAAAACAATATTTATACCCTCTAAAATAATCAACTACAAAAAATTTAAATGCTGCATAATTAGGTAGTGCAAGAGACTGCCATTGCCAAGTGGCAACAACGCATTTCTAAAGTCTAAAAATCTGATATTCTCACCGGCATCGATAAGCAGCCTATTTGGTTTTCTAAATGCATCATTTCTAAATACTAGTTCAGCTGCAAATGCTAAACATATATTATTATACAGTAAATAATGTACTTCCACAAAGTTCAGGTCTATTTTTGTATTCAACACCACTGTTCAATTTTAAAACGTGCTCGAACGACAATTACATCAAACCAAACAAAATACCAATAAGAAATGGAAGTTAACATATCTTCTGAAGAGCAATAAGGTGTTGCTAGCCAAAATTCAAACAAAATCCGTAGATCAAGTAAGCCCTACATGTGTTGCCATATGGCAACCGTGCTCCTTTATGGGTTTTAAGAGGGGGTTCTTTCGTCTCAACTTCCATAGCTTCAATAGTAGCTCCGAGAGATATTTTGAAAATATCTAATCGGGATAACAAAGTTTTGCAGGCTGAGCCATAAAAGATGGAACCATAATCTATCACAGATATAATCAACGATCTGTACATTATAAGAAAGATATTGTTATGACATTCTCTATAATTTTGATCATTTTACTTTATTTTGTAGGATTAACTTTTTACGATTTATACCGTGAGAAAGGTAAAAATGAATATGTTGAAATATGTTTTTCTTCTGTTTCGTGTCTTTGGTAAGTTTACACATTAAAAATAAGTATTATCGATATGTAGAACGCGAAAAAAATGTACAAATGTCATACACAATTTCTTCAATATTAAAGAGGGTATTTAGACTTTTACATCACTGTAAAGGACGTCAGGTAGGCGCGGAACTTTTAAAACGTTTCTCCGGATTTTACCTCGTACTGAAAATTATTCAAATAAAGCTTTTTTCATTTCACCACAGAGGTAGAGTTCACGAAGCTTTTTTTACGTGTCGTCCTCAAAGGGCTCATTCACGGTCTGTCCTTATAATAAATTTCTTTTAATTGGCTATTGTACTCTGTATTTTTGTATGGTCCTGATTGAATTTAGTCGATTTCTTCTTCGACATAAGTCTTAATTGCAATTTCTTCATCTTCAATATGCACAACGTTTGCTCTACATATTTCTTGTATCATCGCAGTGCCTTCGTCGTCGGGACGTCTGACATATTTTGATAAGTTTCTCCGCTAGTTTTACACATGATGGAACACTTCATGCCTGCTTTGCGACAACCACAAGCTACTTTACATTTCACCTTACATTTGCAAGATATTAATATGTGGTGCAGGAACGGCTGTGTTGGTAATTGGTGCTCCAGCCCCCTTTCTTAGAATCTTTTTCAAATATGGGCCAAGTCTGAATATGATAATATATTCTCTAAATGTGTTGTAGTAATGCTTTTTCTGTTGATGGTAATGTCGAGAGGTTGAATTTATTTTTGTAATTAATTCGTAATGTTTACAAGAAAAATGGAAGAAAACATTTTCCAACCCATTAATTTTGACTTTTCTCGTGCTACAGATCGTAAAATATTAATCCTGCGAAAACAATTAAAAGTCAAAATTGTAGAGAATTTAAAGCTTTACAAAATTGTTTCTGTATTTTTCCATAACTTTGACAGGAAGCGCGATATTGAAAGAAACGAAACTTAGCCATTTTTAGAGATGGCGGCGCTTCAACCTGCTTAACAGAGGTCAGAAACTTGCATACAGGCTTGGGATAGTCTCCCCTACAAACCCTCAAAACAGCATGGTGTGAAATTGATTTTCATTACCACTAATTATTTCAGGACATACAGACTATAGACCACAGTTGGTATCATCTTTTTTTTTTTTATTATAGGTTCGATGACATTTGGGAAAATTGAAATAGGAAGAGAATTTTTAATACCAGATGGCTTCAAATATGGAAATTAGTAGTTAAGTAAGGAGAGAATGAGCCCACTTCAAGGTCAAGCTGGAGCTGTGACGTCAGCACGCCCGCAGCCCCGCGGGTGGCGCGCAGGTGATAGATGATAGATCCTATGATCTAGGTTCTAGTGTGAGGTGAGATAATGCTAGATGATAGATCCTATTATCTAGGTTGTAGTGTGAGGTGGGATCTTCTTAGATGATAGGTGATAGGACCTAATGGGAGGGGGGAGATCCAATCCCCGAGCTTAGATATTAGATTATAGCTAAAGATAAGAGATTATATCTAAGAGGGGGTGGCTAAGAGTATATAGGATGTATCTAGTAATAAAAGAAGTATACAGGGTGTATTTAGTAATAAAAATAAGTATATAAGGTGTACTAGTGATATGGTGTATCTAGTAATAAAAATAAGATGGCTGCCGTTTATTGTTTATAGTTATTGGCGAATAGTATTGCATGTTTACGTTAGAGGGCGTTAGAGGTTAAGAAAATGGCTACAGACATCCATCATTGAGTTTAAATAGACAAGTCTTATATATGGAATAAATATTCATCTACTTCAATACGTAAATTTTATATTTGAATGTTAAAACTGTGACCAAATGCAGAGACGTTATCGGATTCCAGGAAATTGTTAATGTAAATAAATGCGACTGTCTACAGCTATATGTATATTTAAAACGCGATTAATTGTCTTTAGATAACAGCATCCGGCGGTTATAATACAATGACTAATAAGTCACGTGATCTATTATAAGGAGCGTCTCAGGTTTGGAGAGAAATAATGTAAACAATGAAATCATCATATTTTTTCCCATATTTTTCTGTTTACTCGATACGAAAAGTGGGGGTGGAATACAGCATAAAAGTAAAGACCTGAGATCGCTGCATTCATTCACAATCTTAAAGTCGATATATATATACAAGCAGCAGCAGCAATGTCTTTCGCAAAAATTAATGTTGAAGCTCATGTCACGCCGTTCATGAAAATCTATGAGCTGGAAGTCGATAGAAAATATAAAGTGCTAGATATATATAAAGCACTTTCACCTTATGGTATCCAGGTCCAAGTAATCCTCGAAAATTGTAAAGTGAGTCTACCAGCCAGATACTCACGCATTATTTCTGATGATGATATGGTAACGCTACAACAAACCATTATACTAAAAGAAGTGTACTTGGTATATAGAGGGCTAGCAGGCACGACCACTAACATCGAATTCATCGAGTCCTAAAGATGGATCCCGAAACATATAAGAAGAGGTTACAGCACTTTATAAACAATTTAAAATTACTCGGAGAAGACGTTAAGTACGTTGAAGTTTTACGTACATTTCAACATGTCAGTATCCAGCCGAAGAAGTCCAAGAACAGTTCAGTTCAGCGAGGACGTTAAAATTCATCACATTTACCATTGGAGCTATGCCCATAGAACTGCTAGATGTGGTAACTGGATGCAAGACGCCCGCGATCGAGATCGTTTTCAAATTAAAATATTACGATACGCTCAAATAATTAATCCAGTACTTGAACATAAATATTCTGTTATTATATCACAAAACATGTAACCTCTTTCTTATATGTATTAATAAATTAATTTAAAAAATGGTTGACTATTATTACCCATTTCCTAATTAAATGAAGAATTCAGATTTTTTTTTTCAAGTTTATTGTAACGAAAATGTTCATGCTACATTTTATGTCTTTTTTAATGTCGAATTTAAATATGCAATCAAAAAAATTAAATCTTAAAAAATAAAGCCAGCCCAGGCAAAAAATGAAAAAATTCATATTTTTCAAGTTTATTGTAACGAAAATGTTCATGCTACATTTTATGTGTTTTTTAATGCTGAATTCAAATATGCAATCAAAAAAATTAAATCTTAAAAAATAAAGCCACCCCAGACGAAAAATAAAAAAATAATTTAATTTTTATAATATATTTTATTTATCTGAACGCATAATACAGTAATAAAGCTTATATATGTACATGGAATACATAACCTATAAAAATAATAGCAATAATAATAATAATAATAATAATAATAATAATAATAATAATAATAATTAATATAAGTGCATAAAAATTAAACAATGCTACTTTTTTCAATCCAACTGTTATGGGAACTGTCAAATCCAAGCCATTTAACGAAAACCTTATTTCCTTTCTTCCTTAAAACTTTCTCAACGAGATACATGTCTGAATGTTTAACCTTCTGCAGTTCTTCAGTATAGAAGCATCCTTCTATTGGTTGTTTCTGTGCATCGGTCAGTAAGTATGTTATGGGGCTGGTGTAATTAATTTTTGAAATAGTAAATATTTCATTAGACCAATTAGGAGTATAACCTTTATCGAACACGCCTCTGTACTTGCTTATTCTCACATGATCGTTAATTTTAAATTTAGGTAATTGCGAGTATGTAATTGTAGGATAATTGTAAACGGATTTCAAGAGTATTTTTTCATTCTTTTTATTTACATCTACAGGTTTCATGCCGATGGTACGATGCCTAGTATTATTATATTTCTTAATAATATCAGCAAGTAAATTATACCACCGAAAAGAACCATTTATACTAAATTCTTTATACATCATAGATTTTATAGTCCTATTTACGCGTTCGACTACTGAACATTTTTTAGTGCTATACGAAGAATAATGATTAATTTTATATTTTTTCATTAATTTTTGAAAATTAATATTATAAAATTCGGTTCCATTATCAGTCTGTAAATTGACTGGGATTCGTTTATCTGCGACTAATATTTTTTCCATAGCTCGAGTAACATTTACGCCAGATTTAGATTTAACTGGTTCAGCCCATACGTACTTTGAAAAAACATCAATTACAATGAGAATATATTTATAATTTTTATTATAATTAGCATATGGAATCATTTCGACTAAGTCAGCCTGAAGCAATTCATTTAAACCTCTAACTACGACTTTTCGTCTCTTAAAGTTAATTCTAGCCGGCTTATGTATTTCATTAACAATATCTCTTTTTATAGCAGACATGTTTACAGTTCAACAATAATTTACGTACTGTTAAATTAATCCAGCGGTTCGATTATTTTACTTTCTAATAGTTCCTCTAAAATTCTATTTATTTCATTCGTATGACTTGAATTGCCTGCCTCCTGTGAAGCTATCAAAAGCCTAAGACGATCGACGAGTTCATTAGGATCGTCCCAATATACGTAATCAATAGCATTATCGGTGACTTGCATCATTAATTCGCCGCCTTTTACTTTACCAGGAGCACGTTGCCGAGGTTCGCGAGCGTAAAGCATCGGTTTAATAATATGCAGGTACTTCCAGCTCTTACTACCGGACTTTTGCTTTTCAGAATCATAATTTCTCTTATGTGCGCTAGTCCTTTTTACAATATCAATGTACTGTTTCTTATCATCATAGTTATAGTGATGCGAACGTTTTTTAAATAGTAATTCATAAAGACCGCGAGTGCCCTGATACTCTTTATTATTTATTATTAAATTGTCACCGTCAAACTGAATGACAGAATTTCCAATATAATATTTATCTTCTTCGGGATTATATCGTACACCATATCGAAAATCATGTGTATTTTCAGTATCATGCATCATCTCAGATATATACGTTTTAGGCAGATCGCTAAATTTCTCAAGATACTTCTCATCTGACTGGTCGCCTTCTTCAGAGTCGACAATCGACGGTGACGGTGTAATATTAATATTTTTTTCATCCTCTGAGGGTTCAGACTTTTTCTTAATGTTTAAATTCTCGTCCGTCTCAAGCTTGATATGTTTAGCTATTGAATGTAAAGGTGCGGTGATTGGGGCAAAAGACTTTTCGATTTGCAGATCATGCATTTTGAGTGCCTCTAATTTGCGCTTTACGGCTTTCCGAGCTTCGATAATTTTATTAGTAATGTCCATGTCGACAGGTGCGTCAGATAACATGTGTAATTATCAACTGATTGAGATAGTAAAATCACAGGTATATATACTCGTCAAACCCCTTTCTGTATCGGCCATGTTTGATATCGCTATCTTTATCTATCACTAGGAATCCGTATTTATCTTTCCAGCATAACGAGCACATATGTTTGAAATCCTCAAAGCTCATATCGGTATTAACGTGATCGGAATATACATGTCTAAGATTCATGTCATCCTGCTTGAATAATATCAGTAAATTTGCATTGTCTCTTATCAGATGTTTCGGAATGCGGGTATAGGTCTGACAGAGATAGAAGCTGTCTATCTGTTTATGCCGTCCCATGCTAAAGTAGTCACGCATCACACTTTGATTGTCGCAAGCTACGTCATCAAATATAAAAATGGAATTAATTTTAGCTTGCGCAGGCGTCATTATTACATCGCTATCCTTGAATTCATGATATCCCACGATCGAGCCGAGTACTTTTCTAAGATATTCATATTTAGGCTGGTAGAGAGATTTCGAGTAGACGTAAACATTCTTGAAACGCAAGCCGTGTGGATGAGTCAGCAGGCTTATCACGATGTTTGTTTTCCCACAATTTGAAGGTCCGCAAATGATACACCTGATGCTGTCGGGTAACAGAGGACCATGTCTACTATCTTTTTTCACATGACTATCGAAATCGAGATTATCGATTTTCAGACTGTTACCTGTCTTGATGAAACGCATGATTGACACTGAGGTATTTCCACCAGGAGTTTAAGTATAAATAGCTTTCGGTCACCTGTAACACCTCAGTCTACTATTACATGTGATAGAGGTAACATGGCTGTAAACGCTCTCATAAATAAATTACCTTTCGAAGCCCATATCCCTGGCTATCGTTTCTGCGGCCCGGGTACTAAATTAGAAAAAAGACTGGCGCGAGGAGATCGCGGAATTAATGGTCTAGATGAGGCGTGTCGTGACCACGACATACAATATTCTAAAGTCAATGATGTGAAAGGACGGCATATTGCCGATAAAGAATTGGCAAAACGTGCTCTGAAGCGAGTATTTGCTAGGGATTCGTCCATCGGAGAAAGAGCGGCAGCAGCCGGTGTAGCAGGCATCATGAGTGCTAAAGTTAAATTAGGCTTGGGATGTAAAAAAAGAAAATGTGGCGGTACGATGACGTTTAAAAAAATATCCAATAAAATTCGTAAACTAGTACGTGGAGCTCCCTCTGTCGGGGATGCTATTAAAAAGGCCTCTCGTGCAGTACAGCGTATTAAAAAAGATAAAAAAATATCACCGATGGCTGCTCGCGTTATTCCTATACCGAAGACGGGTGGCGTTCTACCGCTAATACCAATATTTGCCGGACTTAGTGCTCTGGGAGCGCTAGCCGGCGGATCTGCAGGTATAGCGAAAGCTGTAAGAGATTCTCAGGCGGCATCCTCCCAGCTTAAAGAATCTAAACGTCACAATCAGGCTATGGAGAGTATCGCCCTAGGTAAGGGACTCTATCTTCGTCCCTATCGAACGGGACTTGGACTATACATGAATAAAAACACCAACAGCAAGTGACTAGTAAAATTACCAAATCGAGCGCTCACCGACGTGGATCTGAAAAAATATGTTAAGATGTTAAATATACCTAATTTTCGAGGAATATTTATGCGAGACCGACTACCTAAACGCGTACATAAAATTGAGACGGGCATTGTGAACTTGGATAGTGATAGCGGTAATGGTACTCATTGGACTGCATACTTTAAGAACGGTTCGAAAGCCGTTTATTATGATAGTTTTGGTAATTTACAGCCTCCTCTCGAATTAATAAAATATTTAAATTGTTCTATTGAATACAATCACAAGCAGTATCAGTCTTATGACACAGTAAATTGTGGACATCTGTGTTTACAATTTCTATATAATGCGTCATGCTTTTAAGTCACGTTCATTCTCAGAGCTAACCTTGAAGCCGCAACATATCTTGTACGTTTACATTATCCGGCAAATCATCTAATTTAACCGCGCACTTTTCCCCACCCATAGACCTTGAAGACGGCGCTGAATATTCGCTTGCTTTAATAAATTTCGAGGCGTATAACTCCATACCGAACATAGACGCTACAAATAATCATATATATTATGATACAGACGATAAGTTTATAAAAATTCCGGAGGGCTCGTATGAAATAGAAGATATAAATAATTACGTAAGAAAGCATTTTATTCTGAATCATGGTAACGATAGTCATATTTCTATAGTATCCAATAAAAATACGTTAAAAGTGGAAATAAAATCCAATAAGATGATAAATTTTGAAAAGGCCGGCGGTATTGGCAGTTTGTTAGGATTTACATCTCGTCGTCTAAAACCGCTCGAGAAACATATATCTGATTTCCCGGCAAAAATTCAAAAAGTAAACGCTATATGCGTGGAGTGTAATCTCATCACGGGCAGTTACATGAATGATAGATCTGTACACATTATTCATGAATTTTTTCCTAGCGTGCCTCCCGGCTATAAAATAATAGAGTGTCCCGCTAATGCAATTTACCTACCGATTAATAAGAGGCATATAGATAGCATATCAATTAAGATAGTCGATCAAGACGGTGATCTTGTTAATTTCCGTGGCGAGGTCATCACGGTAAGACTGCACTTGAAGAAGAATGGGTCTTAGTTTCCGAAATAGTTTAAAAGGAACACCTGCTCGCGCTCGAAACAGTTCACCTGTAACCTTCAAGGTGTTAACATCTAAAAATAGACGTTTTCTTTACTCTCTCGGTTACAAAGTGCTAATATGAATCCGAATATTTTAAACGTGTTTGAGAAGCCTACGTTTGAAACCGCGATAACTAATTTTGAAAATCATAGTCATGGACCATATTCAATCAGAAATTTAAATAATAACGACGAAATTCGTATACCCATTCAGCAGCAGGATGTGTATACTGCGCCGTATGCTAGTTCGCTGTATATGCGGGGCCGGTTACTTAAAGAGGATGGTACGGTTTCGAACACAGCGGTCTTTGATAAAATGGGGTTATTGTATCTGTTTGACGAGATACGATACGAAGTGAGCGGTAAAATTGTGGACAGCAGTAGAAATCCAGGCCTCGCGACTGTTATGAAGGGATATGCATCATTCACCCCCGAATGACGCGAATCACTTAGAAAATGCTGGGTGGACTGATGTGGATGATAATTTTGCAGACGAGAACGGTTACTTTGACGCATGTATACCTTTAAAAATATGTCTGGGGTTCGCAGAGACCTTTGAAAGAATTATTTTAAATGTCCGTCAAGAGCTGGTACTCGTTCGCAGTAGTATTGATACAAACGCAATCATAAATCTTGTAGCCGATGAAAATATTAAAGTAGAATTGGAAATCGTTCAATGGCGTGTACCACACGTGACTGTATCTGACGTTGAGCGATTAAAATTAATGAAATATCTAGAGAGGAATATCGATTTGCCTGTACCGTTTAGAAGCTGGGAATTACATGAATACCCCATGCTGATGGAATCGCAGACGCATACTTGGAATATTAAAACTTCGTCTCAGTTAGAGACACCGCGATATATTATTTTCGGCCTTCAAACGGGTCGTAAAAATGCAGTCGCTAAACGTATGAGTGAATTTGATCACTGCGAGTTGACTAATTTTAAACTTTTTTTAAATTCGGAATCATATCCCTATGATAACTTGAATATTAATTTTGAGAAGAATTTCTGTGCTACTCTGTATGAAATGTTCTGTCAATTTCAGAAATCTTATTATGAGAAAGAAAATGAACCTCTGCTTACTAAATATAAATTTAAAACTAAAGCTCCTCTGGTAGTTATCGACTGTTCGTGTCAGAATGAGGTTGTAAAGTCGAGTGCAGTGGACATTAGGCTGGAATTTAGCACTAATAAAAATATTCCGAAAGACACTGCTGCATATTGTCTTATAATTCATGATAGATTGATTTATTACAATCCTTTAACCAGTATAGTTCGTCCATACTAATATGTATATAATAGACGTGCAGGGCTTCCAGCATAAAAAGGAGTTAGCTTTTACATGTAAAGAAATTTCAATTTTTAATATTACCGATGTCTCGTGTGTACATCGGATAATTAAACCGACTGTTAGTTACGGGCTTCTTACACACAATATTCAGAAGCAAATTAATTGGATAACTGATCATGTGCACGGTCTCCAATGGTCCACGCCTTATGATAATCTCCGGTACGGCGACCTGCAGGACTTCATCGACAGCCACGTACTTGAGAGAGAAGCAAAAGTTTATGTCAAGGGACTGGAAAAGAAGCGATGGCTTCAGCATTATCTGTCTAATAATAATAATATTATAGACTTATATAATTGTAATAATATGAATAGTTTAATGTTAAATAATTTAGAATATCATTGTCATAAACATATTAATAATCATTTACGCTGCTCTAGGCAGAATGTCTACTCGATATATCAGTGGTATATTGTAAATAAAGATAAGGATTTTGAATAAACAAATTTATGCTAACCATACTGGCTTTTATTTCTGTATACATGTGTGCGTGTATGAATGACGAGTGGGGTGGGGGGCAGAGAGGGAGAGAGAGAAGTGGGGGGAGAGCTCTTGCCTCGAGTCAGAGCGCGGTGATCAGTTAGACGTTGCAAAGATGCACAATCAAACGGGGCTCAGAGAGCTGATAGCGGGCAATATTTGCCAATGTTCGATGTGCCAAGTCCCACCGGAGGGCTGGAGGTACCTGGGGCTGCCTCAGCCCCAGGACCCCGTAACGCAACCACCACCGCCACCACAGGAGATGCCCCGGCTGATGCTCTTAGCCGACATCATGAAAGGTATTTAAAATATTTTTTCTGTTTCGTATAACTCAATACTTATAGATATTTTTTTAATTGTTACAGACTCCATTGAACTCAGAATTTCTTCGGAGATTTGGAGAAGTCGATCTGTCAGCCGGCGAGACCAATAAATTTCTTTTTTTAATTAACATACGATCTGCCCTCCCGCCGGATAGCCAGACCAGTGTTTTTATTATTTTATTAATTCTACACAATTTTAATTATAATTTTTTTATATTAATAAAAAATGTTATTAATAATCTTTTTTTTATTTCAATGAGTTGATAGCATCTCATACTTATTAAGTGTCTGAACAGCTCGAACAGCTCCAACAGCTCCAACAGGTGTAACAGGTACCGTACCTGTTACACCTGTTGGAGCTGTTGGAGCTGTTCGAGCTGTTGGAACTGACCATATATAATACACGTATATGTAAATGTATATGGGCTGCTTGAACAGCTCCAACAGCTCCAACAGCTCCAACAGCTCCAACAGGTGTAACAGGTACCGTACCTGTTACACCTGTTCGAGCTGTTGGAGCTGTTGGAGCTGTTCGAGCTGTTGAAACTGACCCTATATAATACATGTATATGTATATGTATATGGGCTGTTTGAACAGCTCCAACAGCTCCAACAGCTCCAACAGGTGTAACAGGTACGGTACCTGTTACACCTGTTGGAGCTGTTGGAGCTGTTGGAGCTGTTCGAGCTGTTGAAACTGACCCTATATATTACATGTATATGTATATGTATATGGGCTGCTTGAACAGCTCCAACAGCTCCAACAGCTCCAACAGCTCCAACAGGTGTAACAGGTACCGTACCTGTTACACCTGTTCGAGCTGTTGGAGCTGTTGGAGCTGTTCGAGCTGTTGAAACTAACCATATATAATACACGTATATGTATATGTATATGGGCTGCTTGAACAGCTCCAACAGCTCGAACAGCTCCAACAGGTGTAACAGGTACGGTACCTGTTACACCTGTTGGAGCTGTTCGAGCTGTTGGAGCTGTTCAAGCTGTCTCACCTGCCTCTCTCATGATCATCATGTCAGGATAGGTATTAGGAAATAAAAACACACATTTTATAAATAATTTAATTTATTAAATGTAAAATATTTATATTACAATACTTTAATACTAATTACAAAAAATGTAGACGAACTATGTCAAGCGTCTTAACATAATCTTCTAAGGTAGTCGATGGCCAGTGCCCGCTGTCTGGACCAGAGCTCCAACCAGTCGGCTGCCCAGAGCGACCTTTGGATATATTATCCTCCAGCCATTTTATTAGCTGCTTATGCTCTTCATTGAAATTAATATCTAATTTGAAATGTATATTATTCCTACCAATTACTCGAAACAAAATTTCAAGAAATTCGTATTGTGTAAAGTAAGCTGCCTCGCAAAATGCTTTATTAATCGACCAATCAATACTTTTATAATTATCAGAAATATTTTTAGCCGGGTACGATTTCGAATAAAAATCAATTGACATATAATCATCATTACACGTTAATAATTCTTCTAAAAAAATTCTAAAATAACTATTATTCGCGGCGGGATAATGTCTGTTAATTACTTCTCGTAATCGATACACGGTAAGGTGAGTAATACATTCTCTTTGGAAAATATATTCCAACTGCTGAATAAAAATATCGTTTTGAAGTTTTTTCGTAAATATTTTTTTCATTAAATCGAAATTAGAACTATCTCTTAAAGCCATCCAGTATAAAGCTTTGTCCGGTATAACAATCTTTTCTAAAATTTTATGAACTAATTGATAATTACCCCGATTCAATGCATTTTGAATGTACCTCTCATATACGTCGCGAGTGATAAGTACAAGCTTGTACTGCAATTCTTTTTCTAACCCGTCCATCGCGATCAAAGTCTCTAAAGTAAATGAATCCGAACGGCTACTGCCAAGCGCTTCACTGCGTCGATGACGTCATCTGACGAGCCGAGACTTGTTGGAAATTATATCCCCAAGGTTTCGTATCGGTATTTATATAATTTATAATTCTTTTATCATCATACGGACTGAGTGCCACCTTATTCTGTTTGATAGTATATATTTCATGTTTCTTTGATCGAATTAATCGCTGCTCTTTGGTCAAAATTTCTTTATTAAATAGACAATTCGTAAAGTCTTCAAATGTAATTTTTCTGATTACCGAACGCGAGAGACCCTTGATTTTTTTATTTACCGACACACCCTCCACTTTATAACTATACATTTTTGCACGGAGTCCTACGAATTCTGTCATTACGCGCCCTTGACATTCGTCTTTCATTACGCCTAGTACCTTCTTATTTGCATGAGGTATTCCGTAGACATTGTCTACAGGATAATCCGATGTGTCGAACTGATGGATGTCTTTTTTAATGTACTTGTATATATCAACGTCGCTAAATTCGTAAATTAAACTGTCTGTGTCAGTGTAAAGTAGTTTGGCTTGCTCACCGAATTCTTTTTTAATATAATCATAATGAAAATCGTAAAGAATAATTTTTGAAAGATCTAAAATGGCGAACCCCACATATATTGGCTTATCGAATTTAATTTTTAGTCGATTCATTTCAATAATAATCATATCCTCGCCGAAGACAGTCGAACTGTGAAAGTTCGGTTTCGCGAGCAGAGACTTGGCACCCCATCTCCCCTCCCATTTAGTTACCAATTTAACATCTTTGTGCTTGCGGACATTCTCCATTGTCTTTCCGAACACCGCATTGTTCATTAGCTTATAGAAATTTTTCTGAAACTCGTTACTTGCCTGTTTTCGTAAATCCGTATTTAAATCAATGTATTTCTTTAGCCATCGCGACTGTTTAAATTTTAAAATTCTATGTACCGTCTTGAGTTTTAATCCGCGTTCTAAACATTTTTTTAAAGTCCTATAATGCATTACATATCGCGTTTTATCTAACAGAGTGGTCATTAATTTTGAATGTTTTGAACCGGGCGGCACCATATGTTCTGGACACATCGGGAGATCCTTATGTAGCTCATGTAATTCAAGTGGATACTCGATATCTACTTCCAAAATATAACCGATGTCTGACTCGTCCGATAAATTTGGAATATCTAAGGCATAAAATTGTTCGACGGGTACCCACTCGAAAGCACCTGTAGGTAGCGGAACAGACATCCCGGCTCCATACATGTTATTGATGTCAAAGTACATGATGTGAGTCTCTCTTTCATCGGGATTAAACGCATCCCCCATGTACTTGTTGTTAGCTTTCGAATATCTGTTAGATACCTGCGCTACACCGCCTCTCACGCCTTTTTCGATCATCAGTATCATATCAATGTCTGTGAGAAGCTCTAAATTTTCTTTAGTTATTTTTAACATCGCATCGAATGCCAGCCCCGGAGCAGTATAATAATTTAAAGCATCAAGTCCGTACGTCTGTATGCATGTCTCGCGGAAATTTTCAAATATATCAGCTAGCAGTAATACATCTGTTTTTAAATATATATCGGAATATTCCCCTAATGTCTTAATATCGAATTTATTCCAGATATTTATAGCATGGTTATAATCGTCCTCTGTTATGTTTTCGTCAGTCAGTTTACTGTAAAATTCTTCTTTAGCCGGTAGAGATGTCTCGTCTAATTTTTCCCAAGAATTTAAATAATCATAAGGAAAAACACCTTTCCGCGTTAATAATTGAAATTGTTCATCATTATTACAATACGATTTAGTGATTCGTTTCTGGTCATCGTCGAGATAGGAAGCTAGTTTTTCGATTTTGTCTGCCATAAACCTAAACGAATCAATAAATCTTAGTTTAATTTTCGTATCTTTAACTCGTTTAGTGAAAGAAATGTATTTTTCCTTATTAATCGGTAATAATGAAATTTGTCCGTCAAATGCCGTTGCTAGCTGTTTGATTATCAGGTGGCCGTCGTAACCTGATAAACAATGAAATATAACTGGAATCACGTGACTATCTTGATAATTAATGTTACATCTCATATGCGCCGGTCCCCTATAGTACCCAGTTAAATGATTGTGATCGGCTACTTTGATGTCCGTCTCTTTGAAGGGCCCCTCACAGATATGACAGACCTGCGCGAGATCGAATTCATTTTTTTGTGTCTCGTTTAACGACTCCATAGGTTTTATGTCGGACATGATTACATTAACTCGGTCTGAAATTTTTTCAAGTTCTTTAACAAACCAGTACTGACAGTCGGCGCCTCGGTACATTTTAAATTGTGATAGACTGTCATCGTACGAACATTTTAAGTAATACGCGACGCTAAAAGCCGTATGTTTCTGGTAATTTTGAGTATTTTGATTCGTGTTAGCATCACAGTCCTCTAAGATACATTCGAAATCAGCATAAATAGCGAACGGTACCCTTTCTTTATATCGGTAATTTTTGAATTTTAAAAACTTTTCATCCTCGTCGGGTAATTCAATTTTGCAAGTATTAGTTTTCGAATTGCAATCATTTGAATGTCGGTCTAGAAGTTCTTGAGTAGAGAAATGATTAAGACATCGGTTGCAAATAAATAGTTTACCATTATGTGAAGATAACTGATTAGATAATAATCGAGACATATTCTTTATCCAAACAAAATGATATTGCGTAGCATCAGTAAAATTATCGGCAGAATTCGTAGGAATCATTAATAAATTTACGACGCGTTCAAAACTGTATTTAGTTAAACATATCGGTAAAACTTCCCTTTTAATTACGGTGTATACGTTTATCGAAATATCATTTAAGCGTTCGAATTTTTTAATATTTCTTAATTCCATCGGAAACTCGATGCCGTCATATTTTAAAACGTCTTCAAAATGAGGATATGAAGTCACTCTCTCCCCATGCTTTTTAGCAGGGTATAATGCCGAAACTACTGACCATAAGAAGCAATATTCATCATTATTTTTAACGTTAATAACACACATTTTATTTTTTATAAAGCTTGGCATTTCAGCATATGTTGATAATCCCACTGTTATAGGACAATATTTATTAACATTTACTCTTAGCCCGATAATTTCCGATAAGGCCCAGCCTGAATCTTTTCCTTGAAAGTCTTCTAGATGTTTCAATAACCGTTCGGATACATTTTCTCTATACCATTCCTTTAAATCCGTATTTAAGTCTATCACAGCGTTCCTTGTAGCAAATGTTTTTAATTCCACTGTGCCATTAGTAGGCTGTACGAAGTTACATTCAAAAATAACATTTACTTTAATTAGTCCATCTTTCAAACATTTTTTAATTTGAATAGAGAAGCTCCTAAACGCTTTTTTAAAAAATAATACCGGTTCTTTAATTTGTACGTTAGTTATTATACCGGACTTAACACGATTTTTAAAACAAGATTCTACCTCTTGATATACTAAATATTTTCGTGCTGCCGGCTTTAAGGAACCGCCTAATATTTTATTGTTTAATTTTAATTTTTTCAATTGCTCTCGGTAGTATTTTAAAAGCGCTAAATTATTTTCCAATTTAAATATATTTTCACCTTTATTATCGATATGAATTTTGATTTTAATTGCCTTGGCTACTAGTTTAATATTGCTATTAATTATCGAAATATGTTGGTCGATTTCATCATCGGTCTTTAAGAGCAGCAATGATTTTTTAGTTAAATTAATTATATCAGTACTGAGTTTAGATACGGTCTCGGTAGACGACATACTGTTTCAATTAGACAACCGTTCACCGCGAGAGATAAACAGCTAATGATCGAGGTGGGGAGATGACGCTGCTTTTATACTCGGCGGTCGAGGGTCACGTGACTTTGCAGTGAACGATTTCTAAAAGGCCCCCGAATTTTCATAATCTGTTCGTCTTTTACATATAAAACAATGTTAAATTGCTATATCGCTGCGGGGTGGCTACATATTCCCATAAGAAACCATGTATTGTAAGACACAAAATTCTTCGCATGCATCTTTACCGTATACCTATCTTATGTTAGTAGGCTATCAGAAATGATTTCATTTGTTTACATTAACAATTTCTCGGAATCCGATAACAGCTCTGCATTATATTCTTATTAAATTGAAATCTAAACGTAGAGAAGCGAATGAATATTTATCTTATATAAAACTCAGGCTAACAAGTCTAGACTTGTCTGAAAAGCGTTTATATTGGGTCTCGATATTTCCTTTGATCTAGCCGCTGTAGTTATCTAAAGGTAATTAATCGCGTTTTAAATATACATATAGCCGTAGACAGTCGCATTTATTTACATTAACAATTTCCTGGAATCCGATAACGTCTCTGCATTTGACCGCAGTTTTACATTCAAATCTTAACATATAGAAGTAAATGAATATTTATCTCATAATTATAAGACTTGTCTATTTAATCTCAATGATGGACGTCAGCAGCCATTTTCTTAACGCCCACTAACGTAAACATACAATACTATTAGTCAATAA
Organism: Rutpela maculata; assembly: GCA_936432065.2. Taxonomy (NCBI): domain Eukaryota; kingdom Metazoa; phylum Arthropoda; class Insecta; order Coleoptera; family Cerambycidae; genus Rutpela; species Rutpela maculata. Next base: position 118,754,392 of record OW386288.2, read on the forward strand.
ACGGCAGCCATCTTATTTTAGACACACCCTGTATACTCTCAGCCACGTCCTTTTAGATATAATCTCTTATCTAAGCTCAGGGATTGGATCTCCCCCCTCCCATTAGGTCCTATCACCTATCATCTAAGAAGATCCCACCTCACACTACAACCTAGATAATAGGATCTATCATCTAGCATTATCTCACCTCACACTAGAACCTAGATCATAGGATCTATCATCTATCACCTGCGCGCCACCCGCGGGGCTGCGGGCGTGCTGACGTCACAGCTCCAGCTTGACCTTGAAGTGGGCTCATTCTCTCCTTACTTAACTACTGAAATTGTCTGGTTATGTTACAATACAATACAATACAATATCTCTTTATTTTCAATAAGACTTGTACAAACAAGTATTCAGAATATTGTCAATATCTAAAACTACAGAAAGAAGCTGAAAAAAGGAAAAACAGCAACACAATATTTAAAAATCTTGGTATAAAAACATATATATGTATGATACATCATCATAAAAAACTGTTACAATAAAACATCCACTAATAATCTGAGCAATCAAGATACTCCGACACAGAATAAAATACATTATTTAATAGTAATTTTTTTACGGTTTTCTTGAATAAAAAAATATTCGTTATTTCTTTGACGCAACTTGGAAGTTTATTAAACAATTTTATGGACATAATAAAAGGTCCTTTGGCAACCATGGTTAAGCGGTGTTGTGGTAAGTTTATATTATTATTTATTCTTAAACTGTAGTGCTCAGAGCCATCCCGCCTTTGAACAAATTTGTCAGGGTTCGTTTTTATAAAAACAACACAGTGTAAAATATAAATAAAAATAAATATAAATAAAATATAAATAAAGAATTTTTCCATAACTTTGACAGGAAGCGCGATATTAAAAGAAACGAAACTTAGCCATTTTTAGAGATGGCGGCGCTTCATCCTGCTTAACAGAGGTCAGAAACTTGCATACAGGCTTGGGATAGTCTCCCCTACAAACCCTCAAAACAGCATGGTGTGAAATTGATTTTCATTACCACTAATTATTTCAGGACATACAGACTATAGACCACAGTTGGTATCATCTTTTTTTTTTTTATTATGGGTTCGATGAAATTTGGGAAAATTGAAATAGGAAGAGAATTTTTAATACCAGATGGCTTCAAATATGGAAATTGTCTGGTTATGTTACAATACAATACAATACAATACAATACAATACAATACAATACAATACAATACAATACAATACAATACAATACAATACAATACAATACAATACAATACAATACAATACAATACAATACAATACAATACAATACAATACAATACAATACAATACAATACAATACAATACAATACAATACAATACAATACAATACAATACAATACAATACAATACAATACAATACAATACAATACAATACAATACAATACAATACAATACAATACAATACAATACAATACAATACAATACAATACAATACAATACAATACAATACAATACAATACAATACAATACAATACAATACAATACAATACAATACAATACAATACAATACAATACAATACAATACAATACAATACAATACAATACAATACAATACAATACAATACAATACAATACAATACAATACAATACAATACAATACAATACAATACAATACAATACAATACAATACAATACAATACAATATCTCTTTATTTTCAATAAGACTTGTACAAACAAGTATACAGAATATTGTCAATATCTAAAACTACAGAAAGAAGCTGAAAAAAGGAAAAACAGCAACACAATATTTAAAAATCTTGGTATAAAAACATATATATGTATGATACATCATAATAAAAAACTGTTACAATAAAACATCCACTAATAATCTGAGCAATCAAGATACTCCGACACAGAATAAAATACATTTAATAGTAATTTTTTTACGGTTTTCTTGAATAAATAAATATTCGTTATTTCTTTGACGGAACTTGGAAATTTATTAAACAATTTTATGGACATAATAAAAGGTCCTTTGGCAACCATGGTTAAGCGGTGTTGTGGTAAGTTTATATTATTATTTATTCTTAAACTGTAGTGCTCAGAGCCATCCCGCCTTTGAACAAATTTGTCAGGGTTCGTTTTTATAAAAACAACACAGTGTAAAATATAAATAGCTGTAATAGTTAATATTCCAAGCTCTTTGAAAAGTTGCCTTCAGGAGAATTGAGGTCCCTTAAAGGCCATCGTTCGTATGATTTTCTTTTGCATGACCAATATATCATTAATTCGAACTGAGTTTCCCCAGCATATGGTACCGTAATTTAAACAGGAATGAATATAAGCAAAGTAGTACAATTTCAGTATGTTCAGACTTACTTTAGTTCTAAGTTGCCATAGGACAAAGCAATGTGTGGTAACTTTTTTATTATAATTTCTCTCTGATGATTCCAAGATAGTTTGGAATCAATTTGCAACCCAAGAAATGTAGTAACGCTCGTTTGTTGAATGGTGTTATGATCCATTTTTACTAATAGACTTTTTTCTAGCTCACGAGTGGTGAAAACCATTAATTCAGTTTCTAAATTATTGAGAACTAAACAATTATCTTGGCAATATTTTTGCATGCTTGTGACAATGCAATTTGCATTTTGGCTTAACTCACCGAAATCTTTTCCGGAAACAGAAGCGGCGGTATCATCTGCAAATAACGAAATGTAGCAATTGCTTAAACTTTCTGTAATATTGTTAATGAAAATTATAAAAAGTAACGGCCCCAAAATACCCCCCTGAGGCACGCCAGTGTTTATCGCAAGAGCATCAGATATGTAAGTTGTGCCATTTTGTCTTAAAGTCACTTCTTGGCTTCTGTCACTTAAATAAGATTTTATCCAAGTTAGTGCTGTCCCGCGTATACCATAGTTATATAACTTGGTTGTAAGAATTGCATGATCCACATGTTAGACGTTTGCTGTGTTCTATTTGTAGAAATGAGTGCCCTGCTTTTAAGGTGCACCATATATGTTCGTGGAGTTGGATACTTTTCATGAAGAGTCATCGACCACAGGATGAGAAGATCTTAAAAAGAAATCAGTTAAAATAGAAACGAAGGGCTACTGACACTATGTATGAAAATCCTCAAAATGATTCACCAACTGTTAAAAAGTGGAGACATAGACACTCTAATACTTATTAATAAAATGATTATATTAATTGATATTTGTGAGTCAACTAACCAACATAGGCCCTTATATTGAACCTTGCGGCACACTTACATTGAAATGTTTGCAAGGCTTACATAATTACCCTAGTGACAATTTAGTTTTAAATAACTTATAAAACATTCTAAAAGCTTATTTTTAAGACTACCATAAACGTAAATAGTCTGGAAGGACTCTGTAAAACTGACTTAAAACCCTTATGAGAAAAAGTACCGAAACAATGGCCCAAATGTCTCTTTTTAAAACTACTATTAAAGCTTTTAAGGTTTTATGAATTATCTAATTCTTTACTCTTAGAATATCTGATATTTGGCTAGGAAAAGGAACACAAATGCTTTGAGTGAACATTTTGTATTTAATGAAGTAAATATAAATGCAAAATAATCTATTGCTACATTCAATTGATCCACACGATATATGAGATAATGGGCCGCCATACACAGTTAGTTATAAAATGGATAGGCTATTGACTATGTGGCTTAGTAAGGAACAATTGCGTTAAAGGGTTTTCATTGTCTCATCCGTTTATTGGTCATCTAAATATGATAAAATCACAAAATGCTATTAAATTTAGAGGTGCGTTTTTTGAAAACGAGGTGAAAGGGGTAGTTTTTTAAAACTAAGCTCAATTCAACAAAATTACAAGAGTACTACTTTGTAGAAAACTAAATTTTCCATTGAAACAGCAACCTCGAAAAAAATATTTTTTGTACTAAATATAAGCATAGACAAATCTGCAAAAAAATGTGAAAAATCGCGATTTTTTTTTCTTCTTACATTTTTGCTTTTAACATTTTTCTGAGCAGAGATAGGCATAGAAAAGAAAGTAGAGATTCCAATCGTTGAAATGAGCTGTGAAAAAAGGTTTTACGATGAAAATTGACTGCAAGGGCGGATCTGGACTTTGAACATGGGGAAGGGGTAACACTGAACCCAAAATTTTTTGATGAGCGGGGGGGGGGGGAATTTTTTTGAAGAGCGGGAGGCAAAAATCCGAAAAAAATTTTTCATCCTAAAAAATAAAACAATGAAATTTCCTTCCCAAAATTAACAAAAATCATAACATTTTAATTTCAAAAGTTGACGATTTACAGAATCTTGGAGGGGGGGGGTAATTACCCCGTTACCCCCCCCCATAAATCCGCGCCTGATTGGCTGAGATATTACAGTTCAAATTTGTATATTTTTTTGTCCTTTTTTTACCGCGTTTGCTTATATACTCTTTTCTTTAAAATTGTTAATGAAAAACTTTATTTTCGTTGGGTATAACGCAATTTTAAGGTTATTGAGTGATAATTAACATGTTTTATTTTAATCTGTAAAATTTAATAATTGTTGCAAATAAAAAAAGGAATAACACATGAATTTTTTCAGTTTTTTTAATATAAAAGTTAAGCTGTCTCTTCAACAAAATCACAATTGTCTATTTGAAAATTAATTTCTTCATCGATGTCTGCATCGACGTCCTCTTCAGATATATCTGGCACATTTGAGTTTTCGCAGTTGACTCAGGCGCATTCTGTGCAAAAAAGGAGCATTTAATGTCCAACTTCCTGCAACCGCAGCTTCCTCGGCAGCTTCTCAAACATCCATAAGCGTGTGGTGCAGGAGGCTGTGTGGAAATCGGCATCAATCCATTTCTTGTTTCCTTCCAATCCCATTGTAGAGAATTTAAAATCCTTGCAACGTCGCATTTGTAAATATGCCCGCTGCCCATGAAGCGTCAGCTGCTGGAGGTGATTGCATTGTACTCAATAAAAATTTTAAAAAATTCATTGATAAAGTAAAAAAACCTGGTATATAAGCAAAAGCGATAAAAAAATTACAAATAATAGCCAACTTACAACGGCAATACCTCAGTTTCAGTCAATTTTCAACATAGAATCTTTTTTCACCTCATTTTAACGGTTGAAATCTCTACTTTCGTTTCTCTGAAGCAATTGCTATGCCTATCTCTGTTCAGAAAAGTTCTAAGTGAAAATGCGATTTTTCCCATTTTTTGCAGATTTGTTTATTCTTACATTTAGTATAAAAAATCTTTTTTTCAAGGTTGCAATGTATTGACGGGAAATTCAATTTTCTACAAAAAAGCACTCTTGTAATTTTTTTGAATTCCGCTTAATTTTTGAGTTATATTGAAAAAAACAAAAAACCTTTCATCCCGTTCTTAAAATTGTATCCCTAAATTTAATAGCATTTTCTGACTTTATCATATTTAGGTGACCAACAAACGGATAAAACAATAAAAACCCTTTAACGCAATTGTTCCTTACTTCCTCTTTTTTTTGTACAGAGTCAGTAGCCTATATGGCGAATACTGGGAATGATAAGCTTACAGATGGACTACTTATAAATTAAATATTGGGATCAACCAATTTATTTTTGTTTAAGAATTCACGAGTTTAATAATTTCTAGAATGTCACTTAAAGAAATTATTGTGATAACATATCTGAATCCATGACTAAAAAATATGCGCGCTAAATTACAGGCATTAAGAAACTTTATTATTTGCTTGGCCAACTCCCGTATAAGATTCCATGTCAAATTGTTGTAAATACTTGCCAGCAATATTCCTATCTGGCGCTCTTTGAACTCGATTCATTAGTGATAATATAGCCCTCCTGGCGAGTATAGAAAAGCATATTCGTAATAAGTATGAGTTGTGATATGAAATGCCCTCCAGATATAACTCGATTGTTGTGTGAATGTTTGGCATATTGTGCCTGCTTTCCCTTCGGCATTTAGTATTTTTAACGGATTGACGTGAACGAGATTTTAATGAATTGACGTAAACGAGATGAAATACAACTTAAACATATTGTGGAGTGGAATTCACCTGAAGGTTTGGTTGCTGAGGAGATGCAATTTAATTCAGAACTACTTCGTACAGAGTAAATCTGTAATTTGATAAACGAATAGGATGAAATGAAGTGGATTCTTCCGGGTGTTGCCGTGGTTGTCGAATTTGACTTAACATTTAGCAGTTCATGCTGCCAGCTTCTTGAGAAGGATTCTAAAGACCGAAGTTGTTGTATTCTGCTCCTCGTTATATATCTTGGCGCTGCTTCGTTTTGCAGCTCATTCGTTGCGCTTAACAGTGACTGTTTAAACCAGTGGTGCTTGGCAAAACCAGTATCCATGTACTAGTCTCCATGTGTTACTCAGCCGATACCCTTCTCTATTGAAATTGTCCCTGTTTTGCATTCCACCACCATCCACAACAGAAGAGGTCGTTCATCAGAACATTGTTTCACAGAGCCAAGATAATATGTGACGACGAAAGCAAACCAGAAGAACTCAGGAACGTTCAACAAGCTCTAGAGAAAAATGTGTGCGGGCAAAGGGATATACAACGAATTATCATTAACCGGAGAAGAACAGTAGAAGAACAGGAATGACCTACTACTTATGCATGCCTTCCCTATGTGGCTGAAATCACAGATAGGTTGAAGAAGATTTTGTTGTATAATAAAATTGACGTATGTTTCCGAACGATAAAGAAAAATCAACAATTTCTTCCCTCAAACAAGAACCCCATCCCTAAACTAATAACCAAGGGTGTTTACCAATTGAAGTGCTCATGTAGTAAGAGTTATATCGGACAGACAGGGCGTATTATCCAGTACAGAATCCAGGAAAATCAGAAGAACACAAGACTTGGGTACACAGATAAGTCGGTAGTGGTAGAACATGTTCATCATAATGAGAACCATAAAATCGACTACGAAAACATCAAAATATTGAACAGAAATATGCGCTATTGCCCTAGGATAATTAGAGAATCACTAGAAATTATAAAAATCAGGGACAACCTCAATAGAGATGTGTATCGACTGAGTAACACATGAAGACTGGCTTTACCTAGTACCAGTGATTTAAAGAATCACGGTCAACGAAACGCAGCAAATGAGTGAAGCCAATGTAAATAACAACTTCTGTCTTTAAAATCCCTCTGAGAAAGCTAACGGTATGATGAGTGAAAGATCAAGTCAAATTCGACGACCACGGCAACACCCGGAAAAAACCACTTCATTGGACAATGGCCGTGAAAACCTGCATTCTATTATCATAATCATTATTCACTGACGTATTATTTGGAATATAGTTTTAGAACGCTAGATGGCACTACTAGAACCTTATTCCATTGCAATCTGTTATTACGGGACAATGGATACATAATGTCTATAAGCGAGACATTGATTAATGTAGGAGTGCATTCTATGTCTTTACTCGCCATGTAATTGACTGAAACATTCGCTCTCTGCAGTAAGGTCTCCTCAGAGATTTTGGGCCAAACTATCGACATCTATGTTTCCAACATGCTATTTTGTTTCTTGGTTGCCATAGAAACAGTTACCATATTATATTTTTTATAATATGCGAACTGAATTTGTTAAATATTTATACCTATTTATACCTTCGGTTCTTAATAGACGAGTCGGTTTGGAAATATATCTTTATGTGACGTAAATGATGAAATTAAAAAAAGTTCAGTAAACAGCAATAAATGACAATAAAGCATTTAGGGGCAAGTCATGGCAAACTTTATGAAAGTAAGGTGCAGATTATACATTTAATTAATTTGGTTCTGAAATATTTTTCCAAATATTATGCATGGTTTTAAACATCTATATTTTTTTCTCAAGTAACTTACCAAAAGTGATATAATTCGAAAAATTTTAACCTATAAACTCTCAAGCACTGGTGATATTACATACGACAACAACCTATTGTGTTAGCCACCACCGTAGGTGGTTGATGGTTTCGAGATATACCGGGTGCCACAGGCTAGTGGCTCCCCACTATGTTTCCTTTGTTTTTTAACTTATCAATTTGAAATTTGGGGCGCATAAACTACCTGTAAAAATGGATTTTTGACCTAAAGTTTGAGACCATTTCCGGTTTACTCGGAAATAACCGCAACTTTCGACTTTTAAATGGAACACCCTGTATATTTTTACATTTTTTGATTCAAGATAACATTCTGAGTATACCATGAGATTTTCGCGAATTATTGAGTCGATGTTCTTTTTAAGCATTTTAAAACATTCGTCTAGAGTGCTTTGGAATACCAATATTTGTTCTACGACAGGTAAAGTCCAAGGGAAAAATATAATTTTTCGTTTAATTTCATTAATAACTATTTACGAAGCCTTCAAAATTGAACAAATCACTTTTTTATCGAAAGATTTTTTTTTTCAAACGGGAAGGTGGTGGCTCATACTGTTATATCAATAAGTTAAAGACTTTTTTTTCTGAATTCATTGATATCCATTTCAAATCTATGCTATATGTTTTTCTATTTTATTGAATTTACTTAAAAAGAAAAAATTACTTTCAATATAATTTTTCTTGAACTTTAACTTATTTGCCTTTGCAAAAATCACATATCTAATAATGAAATGTGAATAACTACCTTTTTGTGATTAATAGTCTTTTGGTTTTCTTTTTTGTTTCTTAATAGGTACTGTCGTGCGCAAAAAAAGGGACAAGTCTTATAACGTATTTTTGCTAAAATTTAGTTGTGTACATCTAACTTTAATGTTTGTGACATTGTCAATTATTTGTCAAAATTCATTGCAAGTGTGCAAATAGAGACAAATTTACATTAGAAAAAAATAGTTGTCCTATTTTTTTTGCTCAGAACAGTATAAGTACTAGTGCAAACTATAAGGATCAATAAAAATTATTATGAAAGTGATTTTTATTTTTAAATAAACCTAATAAAATAAAAAAACAAATAGCATAGATTTGAAATGGATATCAATGAATTCAGAAAAAGATCTATAATTTATTGAACACTCTGAGCCACAACCTTCCCATTTGAAAAAAAAAGTTTTCGATAAAAAAGTGATTTGTTTAATTTTGGAGGCATCGTAAATAGTTATTAATGAAATTAAACGAAAAATTATATTTTTCCCTTGGAATTTACCTGCCGTAGAAAAAATTTTGGTATTCCAAAGCACTCTAGACGAATGTCTTAAAATGCTTAAAAAACTGAACATGGACTCAAAAATTCGCAAAAATCTTATGGTATTCTCAAAATGTTGTCTTGAATCCAAATATGTAAAAATATACAGGGTCTTTCATTATTTAAAAATCGAAAAACCGGAAATGGTCTTACACCGTTTTTTATGTAAAAAATCCATTTTTACAGGTAGTTTATGCACCCCAAATTTCAAATGGATAAGTTAAAAAATAAAAGAAGCATAGGGGGGAGCCACTAGCCTGTGGCACCCGGTATACACTTCTAAGGGATGCATTCATACATGTCAAAAAATGTTAAGACATTTTAATTCAAATAGTTTAATATTTAATCTATATTATCCAAAGAACAGATATAATCCCAGTTGGCCAATATTCAAGTAATGAGCGAAATTGTTCATGAATAGATCTAAAATTATGATATTCTGCGAATACCTATTGCCTTTGCGGTTTTCATTTTTTATTGCACTGTTGAAAATTGTTATAAGTAATATCTAATATTTCTTACTATAATTTTTTACACCTTAAAATATATTTTATAAAAAAAATAGTTGTACTTAAATCTTTATGGGTGCCTGTTAAAATTTTTCACTATATCACGCTCCAAACAAATTGCTTTTTTAATGATATAGTATAATTATGAGAACTAAGATACTTTATTAAATAACTTCTTCATTCATTTATATTGATATTGCAGCATACTACAAATTTTATTTTTAATTAGTTTATTCAATTTATCCTGCGAAATTATATTAATAGGTTATTAAGTTCTATGAGATACATTACTATTTAATCACTGTTATATTACGTTACCTGAATTTTCCAGTTTTTTACTTAACTCGCTTATCGAAGAGAAACGCCGCAACCGAGACCTTAAAAACACAACGAAAATTAAATTAATTTTGAAAATCATAAGTACTAACAATCTGTAATGACCTATTTACAATTGAAATTATTCATATGTACGCAAAATGGATACTCATTTTATCACACAAAATATAACTGTGGTTGATTTCTCAAACAACGCTCTCGAGGCCACTGTGGTTTCATATGTAACGAAATAAATTCTGCTGTTCTGCAACAAAATAACGCTCGTTGACATGCTTTTAGGATTTATTAGAAGTTGAGACTGGTGCAGAGGTACTTCCATGACCTGGGATAACCCTTTACAACGGAGAAATCCCCGATAATCTTGCACATATACTTAAAATGGGAGAGCAGTGTTTTTAATGATATACGTACAGAGCAAATTATTAGGAATATGGAACTGCATATAACCAACTCTGTTACATTTAATAGAGACAAATTACGTAATCATCGTTTAATGTCTTCTCGAAAAGAAATGGAAAGACTAGTGTAAATCAATAACACTAACGTGAATTACTTTCAATTATTTTTATTATCTTAAGAAGACATTCTCACTATGTATTGAACATAAAACCATAATCTCCTCAAACTTTTTATAACATTAATGATAATTGGATACAAAATGCTTTACCCATATTTAAATATAATAGCAGATCATGTAATAGTTTTATTAAAAATACCTCGATATCATTTTAGAATAAAGATATATCAAATAATCTACATAAAGTTCGCTCGAAACTGAGAAAAAAATGTATGCTGCAATTTCGATATCTTGTACATCTTCGTATTTTTATGTGCTTAATCGAAAGTATTCAAATAAAAATTAATTTTCTTCCCTTAGAATTAATTTTACCTACTAAAACATTAAATTCTTTACGGAGAGTACCGGCACAGTAGCTCAGTCGGTTAAGGCGTACTGAGTGACGACTATGCTGACTGGCTCTCTATGAGCCCCAGCTCCGGTACTGATAATGGTATGGATGTATTTAGGGTGGCCCATCTTTTTCGAAATCGAAATTTTTTATTTCTCACCCCTGCAAATGGTTCCATTTGAAGAAAAAACAGTTCCCTCAAAATATTATTGAGGCAAATTGAAGGCAAGGGGTGCCGCAGAATGCATTATTATGCAATAATAAAAGTAAATGGAATTATTTACATTCTTTTGTTGATGCACTGTTTTTTTTTTTAATCAGCAACATTTATCTTTAGAATGACTAATCAAGTCATACAAATATCAAAGACATTATGTGTTGTGACTATGACATGTGTCATACTACTGTAAATTCGTAGTCTTAAGAAAACTAGACTAGAAGTTTTTGAAATAAAACTCGTTTTATCTTTGTGTATTTTATTATGAAACGTTTTTTTCATACATAGTACCAAATATTATCCTAAATCTACAAGACATATAGTAATAAAAACAATATTTTTTGCATTAGGCCAAAGCATGCGACAGGGTTTCTTTTTTTACAATTGGAAACTGTGATTTATAATCATTTACAACTTGGAGTAATAGTTATTAAGGTACCAAGGGTGTTATAAGGATAATAACGCACCGAGGTCGGCAGTGTACAATCCCGAGGGCCTCTGGCCCGAGGGAGTGTACGTCGACCGAGGACGTCATTATCCTATAACACCCGTGGCGCCTTCAACGTTTAATGTCCTGCAAGTCTGTTATTTAATTCGAATTTTTTTTGACATTTACGATTTATTAATTTGACATCTATTATGTTCAGAACGATTTGATTTAAAAGAGAGTAAAAATCAAAATTGTTTGTAAACGCCGCCGTTGCATAGCAACGCATTTTGTTTGTCAATAACGCTATCATAATTTGCTTGTTTTGGGTTGTATTATAATTTTATAATGCCCTAGGGCGTTATTTTTCATTTAATGTATCTCAAAATAGGTTATTGTAAAATAACAGACTTGTAGGACATTAAAACTGTTTTTGGTCTTCATTTTTTGTTAAAATGTCATTATAGTCAGTAATAAGTTTGATTCCTCTCTCAGCGGCATCATTTACAACTTTAATTTTGTTTACAATATTGAAACATCGGGTATAACTTTCATTTTCCCTCCATGTTGTTGGATCATTTTCCAAAAATTTCATAGACAAACCTAATTTTTGAAAAAACCGTTTAGTGTTCTCGCATATGAAGTCCTGAATTTCCTTGTTTTCAACGTCAGTAATGTTACTAATCATAAGTCGTTTAATACCCTCTTGATTTGGTGCTTTCCTATTCAAAGCTTTAACCATTTCTCTTTTAGTGGTAACTGAAATATCGTCATCAAAGAAAGATAAGCCAACATTTACTGAATTAAAGTACCACAAATGGTTCACTATTTTCCTACTTGCGGCTTGAGATATTTCTTTGTCAATATTTTGATAATTAATGAGTTCTTTACAAAAGTCTAAGTCATGAAGCGGTGCTTTACTAGCAAATGACGCTATAAACCAGGCCTTTACATAAACCTTTACAATAAAGAGACATATATCTTCAATACCTATTTTTTCTTTTTTAGTTAGTTGGAACTGATCTTGGAAAAAAAATAGTTTTGGACAGTAAATGGCTTTGGCCATCCAACGTGCATGATGAAATGCCCCTGGTTGATAGAATGTCGTGTGAGTGGGCTCTTCTTCAACAAAAAGTTTAGAAAGCATTAAAAATTCTTATAATCATCACGAGGCTGTTGCAAAGTTAAAGCTGCATTTAGAAACTTTACAATTTCGGCTTTAACTGGTTGTAAAATGTGTTTAATTTTTGATACCTGAAATCCAGTTTTTAGTTTATTTTGATCTATTTTAGGCCATAATTCCCTAAAACGTTTAAATAGTGGCACATTTGGACCAGATGAGGAAGGCATTTTTGTGTCAAACACACTTCTCAAAACCACTTCAAAAATATGATGTCTACAAGGAAAATATAGAATATCTCTTTCTAATTTTTGTTGCAATAGTGTGGCTGCCCCATTTATATAACCCATATTTGATGCTGTTGTATCACAACACAAAGCTATTACCTTTTCGTCCAAATTCCATTCACATAGCACATCATAAACTCCTTCAGTCTGTTCTCCTCCAGTTGAATTATGCAAAGCTGGTACTCCAAGTAGTTGTTCAATATCTCCACTAGTAACTAAGATAGCAAGTCTATCGATATTTCCCATTCCAGTGAGAGAAGGTAAAAGTTTTCCATCCCAATGGATGACTGGGGCCGGCAATTCAGAATTACCGAAGGCAGTTTTTAATATTTCAGCTCTTTCTTCGCGGATGCGTTGTCTAGAGCGCTGAAGTGTGGTTCTGCTGATGGACAAAGATGTGGTGTCATGTCCTAGTGCTTCTGCTACTGCCGTCAAAATATGGACTCCATACCTGTCGCTTATTTTGCAAGCATCAAATGCAGCGGCTATTTTTGGTGTGATGATGTTACATGTTCCATACAATCTCCTCTTTTTTGGCTGTGACGGGCCAGGCTGGTCTTGTAACAACTCTTCTTGGGCTTCGATTATTTCATCTTCATTTTCGTTGGAGTCGGCTGAATTACTACTTGATGATGGACAGGTGACTGTTTCCTCTAATCTAGCTTTTTCTTGTTGACTTCGTTGCATTCGTTCGGATAATTTCTGTAATTTCTCCTTAGCTGATTTTTCTTGAAAAGCAAGTTGGTAATCAATACCATGCATAAATCCAGGACGTCCCTTTTTTCTTTGGTTAATTAAAAACTGCTTATCTTCATCTATTTTCATCAACTCCAATGCATTTGCATGAGAAATGTCAAAGAGATCGTCCAATTTTTCAACGAAATTTTTTTCTTTACTCCCGCACTGGCCCTTTTAGCCGATTTTTGTAAGTTCCTCCACTCTGCATAAAGTTTATCTAGTTGTTTAACACAATGAAAATCCTGACGTGTCGGAATGCGAGCTTTATCCCAAAAAACGGACACCTCTTTTATTGTTAATTTAGCACTTTCATGTACACTTAGCTTCACTTCACGAATGTTATAAAAGAGCACTTGTAATACTTGTCTATTAGACGGCAATTTATTGCCAATGATTTGTGTAGAATAGTGTCCAACTAAGTAAATGAAAGTATCCTTTCGTAAGGATCTAACATCAGCCATCGTTAAATGTTTTTTCAAAAAGGAACGTATGCTAGAACTTATAATGTCACCACTGTAAAACACAATTGCAAACTGACATAAAAACCTACCGTAGGTGCATTATATTTCCAAACTTCCAAAACAAATAATTTCTAGGAAATAATTACACCAATAAAACATTATGAGAAAAGAGGTAGATATTTGTATTTTAAGTAAAATTTAAGTGTATTACCGTAATAAAATCTTATCTACAAATTTCTACCTGAATGCGGCACGGGTTACCGTAATAAAATCTTATCTACAAATTTCTACCTGGATGCGGCACGGGTTACCGTTCACCGAATTATCTGAAACTTTGACATAAATTATTCCTAGTATAATAGTATATTTTCGTGGGGTGAGACTTAAAAAATACGCAAAAAAAATTCACCCCCTATAGAGATGGGCCACCCTAATGTATATCTGAATTTTTCCAGCCACAGAAAAGGCTTTGTTTACTATATGTGCTGTGTTTGTGCTTAATCGGAAAATCTGTAAATATATTTACACAAAACATCCCTATCTATTTAACCAACGGATCCCGCACATTTCTTACGGAAAATGGCTTTCTGTCAAATTGTCTCAATCTTTGCAATTTGCTACTTTATATCATGATGATCAAAAGCCCGTCACAACCCGATTGTATGTGCCATTTTTACCGTAAAAGTCTTTGGATTGACTCTTGACTATATATAAAAGTTCTTAGTTAAAAGTGAAATTACTATGTACAATATACATGTACATGTACAAACACTTCTATGCAATAAAATCCTGTACACCCATTTTTCGCTACATTAAATCATTCTTTATTTATTTGTCAGTTTCAGTGTCATATTTTCTGGATTAATATTATTCAAATACCTTACTTATGACGTTTCACAATCAATGTCAGTTTTTTAAGTGCAGTGCAATTAGTCATTATATATGAAAAATGACGGAACCCAGTTATAGTGAATGGATTTGAATGATTTTTTTTATTGGATTTCTAATGCTATGAACTAAAAAGTTTACCTATTGAAAATTATCGCAATTTCGAATATTCGTAAATAAAAAAAAATAAAATTTTTTGGAATCTCAACCCAAAAAAAATTATCGAAAATTTTAAATATTTATTTTAAGAAAATAATGATTGTTATAGGTTTCTAGGTTGTTTATAAAGAATTTGTAAAAAATGAAACTTTTTAAAATTAATTTGAAGATGGAAAAAGCTCCAAAAGCGAAATAAATGAAATAAACGTTAAATAATACAAATTCATCGATTTTTTTATAGAAAATAATTTATTAACAACTTTTTGTTTTTTTTTTAATAAAGCAAAGAGCCCACCTTTCGATTAAAATCGATCGGAATTGCTCTTGTTGGAAATCGTTCCCAATAAAAGTCTTTAGCACATCCTGCATTTCCGTCGGCTATTTCGTACATAAAGAGAATATCGGCATATTCGGCATTAGAAAAAGGTGCCATTGCAGACAAATATAATACAAACAGCGTTTGATACAAACGTTCAAATGTGTCACTGGTATCCAAGCAAAACAATTTTTTGCGTCTGGTTGCCTGATATCTACCATTTGTTTATTTCATTTTTTGTTCACTGTACTTGTAAATAAGTTTGGTTTTACTTCAGTATATCATAGACAGAAAATTGTTTTTAAATATTAGTGAATAAAATCACCGATTTGCGGCTAAAAGAATTTATTATGATATTGTTTAATATTCTTTCCTTATTAAAAATGTAATGTTTACAAATATGTTTCTTTTTTAGTTTAATGAACTATAATTCTGTCATAACGTGGTATTCCATTGGAAAGAATATGCCGAGGTGTATGCAATAGAGAATTTTTTACCACTGTTTGAATCTCTTGAAGTAGTGCCGCTTTTGAAGAAAAATTGCCTAAAATAAAGAAAATAGAACTAATTTTTCTGCCAATACTTCGGCATTTCTTTTTGTGCTGCTTCGACAAAGTGCGTATTAAGAATATCTCAAAAAATATTTAAGACAGCTCAACTATTTCGCAAAAATATCTAAAAATGCCGATATCTCAGAAACGGTGAGACTTTGCATAAGGATAAATATGGTCAAACGACTCCAGCTATCACCCAATGAAAACTTTCTATCGATGTATCAAACACCTTGTATATGTACTTCGGTGTGACGATGCCTCTGAAGTCGTTTTCACAAATATCAAAACACTTGAACACTACACTCGAATACTATTCCCCGACGCGCGTTTCGCCAATCACTTTGCTGTTATCTAGAGATGATTAAAATTAAAGCACAATTAAAAATGTTCCTACATTTATGCCAAAATAATGTTTTTGTTTAACACATTCAAAACGCATATTTAGGTACCTACATGATTTTTATCAACAACAAAATGATTATAATTTTTTCCATTATTAACTCTGCTTATGGTTACAATGTATGCTCCTTGTGTACTTTTTCATAATATAAGTTTTAAGTTAATTCATTCTATAAACGTTAATATTATGTCCATCGAGCTGAAAGTGGATATTTCTACAATACTAATTTTATCATATAATTTATTTTTCCATAACATACATTTATTAATTAAGTTAATCTGTATTTTTACTTTTTTGACCAAATTAAGTTACAGGATCCTGTTTGTAATGATAGTATGTCTAAGGTTAATTTAGGAACAAATTTATAAGCAAATTGCCTCATATTTACTTGATTGATTATGATTATGTCCGATAAACTAGAAATTAGTTAATACACGAACAACACATAAGAGGTTGATCTGATATGATGTATAGCAGCTTAATAAATATATCATTTACTTTATCCACGACTATCTTATAATCGTTGCATTCTACATTTAACAATTGACAAATAATGATAGTTAATATTCCAACCTAACTTATAATGAACATGTTAGAATTCTAATGCAACTTTGACCAATCAGGAACCAGCAATTTTCATAAAGAATGGTCTAATCCATTTTCTCCATAAAGTCTTACTAAAAACTAACTTTATTTTTTCACTTTTAAACAATTAAAATCGTTAAAATATACTATAGTCGTGGATAAACGTATTTAGCTCTCGTATAATGGCCATTACACGCTCGGATGATTTACGACACTCGCCTTCGGCTCATGACATAAACATCATTCTCGCGAGTAATAGACATCATTATACGCTCGCTGGATAATCTACTATTGTTTATTTTTATTGCAAACGCATTTTTTATATTTATTTATACAAAATTGTAGGAGTCGTCTAGAATTAAAATTAAAACAAAAGTACGTAATTATACATTTCAGATTTACATAGATAGCAGAGCTACACCAACACTTTACACGCCGCATCAAAAACCTATTATCGTAAGAATATACCGTATAGCAGCTACGTAGAATCGAAAATTAGTGCTAGAACTTTTTTGTGACTATGAAATCACCCGGTGGCTAATGCCAAAAAAATTTTTGAGAGCTCAGCTTCTCTTATGTATACTAAATACCAATTTTGTGGACTCGTACTTTCTTGATTTACCTATTTACCCCCATTTACCCCTCAACCTTACAACGGAATAGGATTTAGTTCCAGATCTCATTAAAATACATAAGTGTACCAAATTTCAAGTCAATATCTTAATCGGTTCCAGAGTAATCGTGCGCACAAAAAAGTTACAGACCATCAGATAGACAGATTTTTTTTCTCAAACTCAAAATCTCGACGTTTCATGACATTCTAAGCCTATTTGAACAAAAATAATTTTCAAAATTTCCAAAATTTCGTGCTCAATATGACAATAAAATCATACAATTATCTCAAAAAATAATGAATTTATGAGCTTATGTCTATCCTAAGTGGGTTACACTGTATATAACACTAAATTTATGAAAATAACATTTAGTTGCAAGTAAAATCAAAAAATGTCACAAAAAAAAATATAAATTCATAGCAGACCATGTTGTAATGCTCAAAAAGTGTGCTTAATCTTCTACGGAGACTTTTTAAGAGAAGGTTTCTTAGAGTATAGTTTAATATGTTATACGGGATGTTTGGTGAAGCGATCGCTCTTTGATCAGGGGGTAATATGGCATTTATATGACTAAACATAAATACACAGCGTGTCCAACCGGGAGCTTACACGATCCATATCTCGAAAACTACTGATCAAATTTTTGTAAAATTACGGATTTATAGTAAAGAGCTTATGATCTTTCTAACTAAAATATTTTGACAATTCTATCACTTCCGGTTATACCGGAAGTAGATGTCAACTTTGTTATTTTAAATAGAACACCCATATTTTTATTATCGGAATTGATAGATTATAAAGTATTATGGTCACTTTGTATAACAAACCTTGTACCTATAATTTATAGTTTTCGAGATATTAATTTTTTTATCAAAAAATTGAGCAGACTCCTAAAGAAATTTTTCCTGTGAATAACCCATACAAGAATCTAAATATTTTTTACTGTGGAAGTAATCAGCATAGTCGTAGATTAATGTTAAAAAAATAGAAAATATTTAAATATTGTACAGGGTGAGTACAAAAGTGGTCACAACTTTCCATTCAGAAACATCAAATATCTTCAATTTTTTAAATGGAAACGAGTACGACTAAAAATATGGATAGTTTACATTAAACAGCTTGACTGAGAATTTCAAAATAATTTGTTGTTTTAAACCTAAACAAGAAAGAGACAATTCAAGACAAATAACAATGGAAATTATTTTGAAACAGCTAACAACGAGGCTAACAACAAAATTAAAAATGAATTAAAGTAGTTGTTCAAATACACCACCGTTGGAGTCTAAATATTTTTCGCGTCTGCGAAGTACTGCGTCTGTAGCCGCTTTTTGAATAATATCTGGTGGTAAGGACTGAAAAGCAGTGCGCTCTCGTTCTTGGCATTCATCTTTTGTAGTTATTGCAGTTGCAAACACTTCGCTTTTTATGTAGCCCATATAAAAAAATCAAGTATTGTTAGGTCTGGAGACCTTGGTGGCCAAAGAAATGGACCTCTGTTAGCAATCCACTGGTCTTCAAAATTTTCGGTCAAAAAATCATTTACGATAATTCGTCCGTGAAGTGGTGCTCTAACAACGACAGCTCTGATGCTATTTCTTCTAACAACAATTGTTTAGATGGCCCTCTTAGAGTTAGTTAAATAAAGAATTCTTACAAAATAATTGGTTTTTCTGAACTTTCGTGAATATCTTAAAAACCGTCGTAGTTAAGTATAGGGAAATAAATGTAAACTATCCATATTTTTAGTCGTAGAATTTGATAAAATAAAAAAAATGAGAGTTTCCATTTAAAAAAATGAAGATATTTGATGTTTCTGAATGGAAAATTGTGACCACATTTGTACTCACCCTGTACAATATTTAAATGTTTTCAATTTTTTTTTAAATAATCTACGATTATGTTGATTACTTCCACAGTAAAAGATGTTTAGATTCTTGTATGGGTTATTCACAGGAAGAATTTCTTTGGGGATCTACAGGTGTTAATTTTTTGGTAAAACTATAAATTTTAGGTAAAAGGTTTGTTATACAAAGTGACCTTAAAATTTTGTAGTCTATCGATTCCGATAATAAAAATATGGATGTTCCATTTAAAATAACAAAGTTATCATCTACTTCCGGTATAACCGGGAGTGATAGAACTTTCAAAATATTTTAGTTAGAAAGATAATAAGCTCTTTTCTATACATCCGTAATTTTACAAAAATTTGTTCAGTAGTTTTCGAGATATGGATCGTGTAAGCTCCCTGCTGGACATGCTGTATGAAAAATGCTACGATTTTTTTATAATGCCGATTTTAATATATATTAAAAATATATCACAATTTTTCATCATTTATATAATTAATGCTCACTAAGTTTAACCTACGATGTTCTGAAATATATTTTTCTACTCAAAATAAATAAAGCTCAAAATAAATTAAAGTTTCTGTTGGTTACAAAAAAATTAAAAAATGCATCATAGAAAAAAATGGCAATTTAAGATGTCGAATATTTCAAAGTTATAAAAGAAATTAAAAAAGTAGTCTAGATGTTGCAGTCATTCTCAAAATTTCTCTCGTTTATCCTTTTTTATTGTTATTATGAGACACAGAATTCTTGGGCGTTATGACGTAAATAACAGGAGCGGACTGGGATAATGAAATAATAATCTTTTTGTGGTTTATTAGAAGAGAGTTGAGGAACGCAATATGTGTGGAAAACAATTATAAAACAACAGTATGCGCTCAGGGACTTTACGAAACACTTTTATTTATATGTTAAATCAGTATGTACATATTGATATAACACTACCTAACTGTCTCTGCCGCCATTCAATGTAAGGCGTACGGTGAACAAGTTACATAAAAAAATTATATGTTCCCTATAAGATTGGCACATTGAATTTCATATATGCTACGGCGTATTATGGGGCAAAATCTCGAAAAGTTGGTCAAAATTCATAACATTGAGTACGTACACAAAAATTAATATATGTAAGTTTTTGGACTTACGGATTACGAATCCGATATTAGAATTTGCAGAAACAATATGGTGGATTCAACATGACGAAACGAAACCTTAAAAATTATCTAAAAAATCTGAAAAAAAAATGATTCAAGTCATCTCTTTAATTAAGAATCTGATATTTTAATTTTAAAATATAAAGTGGCTACTTCGATATTGTGGACTGTATAACAATTAAAGGAATGAGCTTCAGTCCTCCGCACCGAAACTGTTATTTTAAAATTGAAAATTATAATATCAGATTCTTAACTGACATGAAGCGAATTGAATTATTTTTGTTCAAATTTTTTAGATCATTTTTAAGGCTTCAGTCCGCCATATTGAATCCGCCATCTTGTGTCTGCAAATTCTAACATCGGATTCGTAATCAGACAGTCCTAAAACTTACAGATATTAATTTCAGTGTACGTTCTGAATGTCATGAATTTTTGCCAGTTTTTCGGAATTTGGCCACATAGTGCGGCATCCGCAGTAAATGTGTTTTTATTTTCCAACTGCTTTTGTTTGCCTCTGCTAATAAACGTTTGGCGTTTTTTCGATGACTGTATTTACATGTGTATGACAGCATAACGTCGCACACATTATATAACACCATAAAAAATATGTCAGAATAATCGCTAATCCACGATTTCACTGTTTTTGAAGATGCTGACTGCCACGTCATTCTTTAAACCCAATAATGCACTACAATAAACCGAAAATATAGAATAATAAATTAGACGGAAACATTATACTCTTCGCAGGGTTATTGAATTTTCTATATAATCGCTGAACATTCTATAATATAATCTTCGTAATTTTTTGGAAATAAGTTAGTTTTTTAGTTATAATTGCTATATTGATTAGCAAATTGCTTATCAGTATAATATGAAGTACTTTTGTGTTTGTAGAATCTTGTCAAATAAATAATTACATAATTAAACACTATTCATGTGTATTTCTTCCTCAAAATGTTTCATAACTTTTATATTTACTGATTGATTTTTTTCAAAAACAGTAGGGCTTCCTCTAGATAATAGCAATTTACTGTCCAAATTTAATCGATTTTTTTCTTAATTTATTGTGTATACATATAGGGTGGCCCATCTCTATAGGGGGTGAATTTTTTTGCGTATTTTTTAAGTGTCACCCCACGAAAATATACTATTATACTAGGAATAATTTATGTCAAAGTTTCAGATAATTCGGTGAACGGTAACCCGTGCCGCATTCAGGTAGAAATTTGTGGATAAGATTTTATTACGGTAACCCGTGCCGCATTCAGGTAGAAATTTGTAGATAAGATTTTATTACGGTAATACACTTAAATTTTACTTAAAATACAAATATCTACCTCTTTTCTCATAATGTTTTATTGGTGTAATTATTTCCTAGAATTTATTTGTTTTGGAAGTTTGGAAATATAATGCACCTACGGTAGGTTTTTATGTCAGTTTGCAATTGTGTTTTACAGTGGTGACATTATAAGTTCTAGCATACGTTCCTTTTTGAAAAAACATTTAACGATGGCTGATGTTAGATCCTTACGAAAGGATACGTTCATTTACTTAGTTGGACACTATTCGTCACAAATCATTGGCAATAAATTGTCGTCTAATAGACAAGTATTACAAGTGCTCTTTTATAATATTCGTGAAGTGAAGCTAAGTGTACATGAAAGTGCTAAATTAACAATAAAAGAGGTGTCAGTTTTTTGGGATAAAGCTCGCATTCCGACACGTCAGGATTTTCATTGTGTTAAACAACTAGATAAACTTTATGCAGAGTGGAGGAACTTACAGAAATCGGCTAAAAGGACCAGTGCGGGAGTAAAGAAAAAAATTTCGTTGAAAAATTGGACGATCTCTTTGACATTTCTCATGCAAATGCATTGGAGTTGATGAAAATAGATGAAGATAAGCAGTTTTTAATTAACCAAAGAAAAAAGGGACGTCCTGGATTCATGCATGGTATTGATTACCAACTTGCTTCTCAAGAAAAATCAGCTGAGGAGAAATTACAGAAATTATCCGAACGAATGCAATGAAGTCAACAAGAAAAAGCTAGATTAGAGGAAACAGTCACCTGTCCATCATCAAGTAGTAATTCAGCCGACTCCAACGAAAAAGAAGATGAAATAATCGAAGCCCAAGAAGAGTTGTTACAAGACCAGCCTGGCCCGTCACAGCCAAAAAAGAGTAGATTGTATGTAACATGTAACATCATCACACCAAAAATAGCCGCTGCATTTGATGCTTACAAAATAAGCGACAGGTATGGAGTCCATATTTTGACGGCAGTAGGAGAAGCACTAGGACATGACACCACATCTTTGTCCATCAGCAGAACCACACTTCAGCGCTCTAGACAACGCATCCGTGAAGAAAGAGCTGGAATATTAAAAACTGCCTTCGGTAATTCTGAATTGCCGGCCCCAGTCATCCATTGGGATGGAAAACTTTTACCTTCTCTCACTGGAATGGGAAATATCGATAGACTTGCTATCTTAGTTACTAGTGGAGATATTGAACAACTACTTGGAGTACCAGCTTTGCCCAATTCAACTGGAAGAGAACAGACTGAAGCAGTTTATGATATGCTTTGTGAATGGAATTTGGACGAAACGGTAATAGCTTTGTGTTGTGATACAACAGCATCAAATATGGGTTATATAAATGGGACAGCCACACTATTGCAACAAAAATTAGAAAGAGATATTCTATATTTTCCTTGTAGACATCATATTTTTGAAGTGGTTTTGAGAAGTGTGTTTGACACAAAAATGCCTTCCTCATCTGGTCCAAATGTGCCACTATTTAAACGTTTTAAGGAATTTTGGCCTAAAATAGATCAAAATAAACTAAAAACTGGATTTCAGGTATCAAAAATTAAACACATTTTACAACCAGTTAAAGCCGAAATTGTAAAGTTTCTAAATGCAGCTTTAACTTTGCAACAGCCTCGTGATGATTATAAAGAATTTTTAATGCTTTCTAAACTTTTTGTTGAAGAAGAGCCCACTCACACGACATTCTATCAACCAGGGGCATTTCATCATGCACGTTGGATGGCCAAAGCTATTTACTGTCTAAAAATATTTTTTTTTCCAAGATCAGTTCCAACTAACTAAAAAAGAAAAATAGGTATTGAAGATATATGTCTCTTTATTGTAAAGGTTTATGTAAAGGCCTGGTTTACAGCGTCATTTGCTAGTAAAGCACCGCTTCATGACTTAGACTTTTGTAAAGAACTCATTAATTATCAAAATATTGACAAAGAAATATCTCAAGCCGCAAGTAGGAAAATAGTGAACCATTTGTGGTACCTTAATTCAGTAAATGTTGGCTTATCTTCCTTTGATGACGATATTTCAGTTACCACTAAAAGAGAAAGGTTAAAGCTTTGAATAGGAAAGCACCAAATCAAGAGGGTATTAAACGACTTATGATTAGTAACATTACTGACGTTGAAAACAAGGAAATTCAGGACTTCATATGCGAGAACACTAAACAGTTTTTTCAAAAATTAGGTTTGTCTATGGAATTTTTGGAAAATGATCCAACAACGGGGGGAAAATGAAAGTTATACCCGATGTTTCAATATTGTAAACAAAATTAAAGTTGTAAATGATGCCGCTGAGAGAGGAATCAAACTTATTACTGACTATAATGACATTTTAACAAAAAATGAAGACCAAAAACAGTTTTTACTCCAAGTTGTAAATGATTATAAATCATAGTTTCCAAATGTAAAAAAAGAAACCCTGTCGCATGCTTTGGCCTAGTGCAAAAAATATTGTTTTTATTACTATATGTCTTGTAGATTTAGGATAATATTTGGTACTATGTATGAAAAAAACCTTTCATAATAAAATACACAAAGATAAAACGAGAGTTTTATTTCAAAAACTTCTAGTCTAGTTTTCTTAGACTACGAATTTACAGTAGTATGACACATGTCATAGTCACAGCAGATAATGTCTTTGATATTTGTATGACTTGATTAGTCATTCTAAAGATAAATGTTGCTGATTAAAAAAAAAACAATGCATCAACCAAAGAATGTAAATAATTCCATTTACTTTTATTATTGCATAATAATGCATTCTGCGGCACCCCTTGCCTTCAATTTGCCTCAATAATATTTTGAGGGGACTGTTTTTTCTTCAAATGGAACCATTTGCAGGGGTGAGAAATAAAAAATTTCGATTTCGAAAAAGATGGGCCACCCTAGTATACAAGAAACGTGACGATGAACGGACGGACGGACAGACAGATAAACATTTTGAAAATTGTTTAGATTTTTCGATAATTAACACAATTTTATGAGAAATTTTTCTCTACGGTCGATATTTGCAGTTTTAGAAATGTGTGGATCAAATACAATACACCTACTCTTCGTTTTCGTATTTAGGAAAAGTAAAATAAAAACGCCTATATACCTACTTTACACTTTTGCATTAAAAGTTCTCAAACTGAACAAACAATGCCTCTAAATGCATAGAGAAACGATGTAAAACAAAATGCAAGGTCAATGCGGCAGCAATTTTGCAGACGAAAAACTAACTTGCACTGCTTAAATTGTATCACAAATTACAAATAATTTTATTACTATTATATCGCATGTTTTTCAGAATATAATATTAGACTTCAAGTCCGTCTCTGTCATGATGTCCAGAAATCCTCAGTTTGATTTATCAGACATAAGAACAAAGTATTTATCAGTTACCAAGAAAAAAAAAACAAAACAGAAGTCGGGTACTTATGCATTAGAAATTTTGTAGGTAAATCAAATTATGAATATAATTTCAAAATAATAATTTCGTAGTCCTATAAAATTTTTGAAAAGAAACCTCGTTTTTGTTTAAAAAACCACATACTTAATTTTCGATTAAATGAAAAATCATTGCCAACTGACATTTTTTTTTGGCACTAGGACATAGTTATCCAGCCAGATTTCGTTTGATATTGTTTTGTCTTTTTTTTAGTAACTGATAAAACTTGATGATACAGGGTGTATCATGTCATGTCATTAAAAAAAAACTGGTAATAGGGACCGACTAGACAAACAAAAAACATTTATGACTTCTTCCCCTAGGGACACTTTGAAAAAAACTGACCTAGGTCAATAATTTGGATATTAGGGTAGGAAATATTTGAGAACCACTGCATTTCTGGGTCAATGAACGTGTAGTAGACTAGTATTACTATGAGAAGATGCCAGGGCGGAGCCAAAATGCGCGAATATTTTTACCAGTGGCATAGCTTTATCTGGGGTATAGGAATGTGTAATTGCAATAAAAGTTTCGCGGTCAAGGAACTGTGAAAATGGAGTAGATTAAAACTTGCCAACTGTTACGAGTAACCTTTGTCCAGGAGAAGTGTAAGAATAGTAAGTTCTACTAAACTTTGCCTAATAAAGTTGTTTTATTATTATTATTACCGCCGCCGCCGCTCTACTGCAGGGCACTGCCGCCACTGGTGTTGACATTGAATGTCACGTAATTCTTTCTCACTGGCTTAGAATGATGGAGCGCACAAACTCGTTTCTGCGCATATTTTTTGCTGGCATCTTCTCATAGTAATACTACTTTAGTTCCCAATTATACAACTTTTAAATTGTCATAAAAAAGTGCAAAGATTACCGACCGATTCGTTCTCGGCGGCGCGCGTTCAAAGCAAATAAGGGCGGCACCTTTGACGATCGCCTAAACCGAACCAATTATAAAAATGTAAACAATTCGTTATCTCTTTTTGCAGAATTGTAAAAACAAATGAAGGACGTAGAAGTTAAACACAGCGTTTATTTGCATGTGTGTTTTTTTAATTTAGAACAAAATATTGGAGCTTTTATTGTTGTTTATAATTAAATGTGATTTATTAACATTTGCAACCTAAATGAGTGTTCTGGGTTAAAAGCTTAAAAAATGAATAATTATTGCATGACATTAGGAAATAAAGAGTTAGACCTCTGAGATACGATAACAGAATTATGTGTATTTTAAGTTAAGAAAAAATCTAATTTATTTAACGAATTGCCGATCAGGTATCGAAAACTAAAATTATTCGATAAATCTAGAATTTACCAATAAAGTTGATTTACACAAATTGTTCGAAATGGCTTCCGTCTGCATCAATACACTTTTCGGCACATCGAACTAAGAACATACGCACTCCATTCAACACATTTGGTAAATTAGGATAATTTTTTATGGTTTCTATGCACATTGAAATACTACACTAAACTATTAACTGACGTTAGTAAA
The DNA here is from genome assembly GCA_936432065.2 of Rutpela maculata. NCBI lineage: Eukaryota > Metazoa > Arthropoda > Insecta > Coleoptera > Cerambycidae > Rutpela > Rutpela maculata. The sequence continues at coordinate 118,781,346 of OW386288.2, forward strand.
GAAAATAAAAATAAAAACTTGGTCCAAAATTCAAAACAAACACAAAAAGAACGAACATGTAGTGTATGTACGTAATCAAGAACTTAACGACTTGAACGGTAAGTCAATAAAATGACGTGTGTATTTAACGTAGTGCCCACAGAAACTAAAATACCTCACCTCTAAAGACCTTACCGTACCTAGTTCTAAAAAGCCATAAAAAAGTGTGATTATCAACTTGTGCCCTCGCCGACGCGCGGTCTTTAACAATGGAACGCGACACTTTGCGAAAGAGCCGTATTAGCGTATTTGATGGTTAGAGGCGCCGTCGACATACGCGAAGATAAAAGCCTATCCCAACATTCCAGCAGTTCTCAAACAATTTTACTGAAAATTTTCGAATTTTGTTTATCTTTTTTCTCTAAAACTATGGGCTTTAGACCCCATGTTATATAAGGTTTCTTTGTTAGTTTAGTCGTTCCCCACCACCAGATTTTTCAATGACATGAAACTGATTACACCCTGTATGTATGATGATACCAATAAAAGAGAGTAAAACAGATAACAAGATAACTGTGACATCGGCCGACTTTTAAGGAAACTTTATAACTCTTTGCAATTCGACACCTTAAATTACCATTACAACAGAAACTTTTTTTTAAGTCTATTTATTTCGGACACCAAAAAAAATATTTCAGAATATCAAAGGTTAAACTTACTGCGTAATAATTATATATTTGATGAAGAATGAAGATTTTTTAAAAAGTACAAAATCGGCCTTATAAGAAAACCACTTTTTTATAAAAGTATGTTTCGTCATATAGATGTCAAATGACTCCCTGTTCATGATCGGCATCGCTTTATCAAACACTCTGTATATTTACCAGTAATTTATATAAACAAAACTAAATAAAATCTATTCTTATTAAATATTATCTATTAATTCTTATTAATAATAACAATACAAGTTGATATGCTTAAGTTTATGCCACCTTGTATAACATAGACACTATTATCAAGCTACCAGAGTTATCCCTTAAAATCTCATTAAAATTTAATACAACAAACCACTCAGTGATATTATAAAAGTGGCAAGTTACAAAAAACATTAAAAGAACATGTCAGTATAAGGCCAATAATTAGAATTTATGTTAAAAGCTGAAAAAAGCACTTAGAAAGACGTTGTAGACAAAGTTGTAAATATGTTGTAGTACACAGAGCTATCGGTTTCCTCCAGCACTTTAGCACGCTCAGAAACCCATTAGGGGTTTTTGCGGTAAGCAGGTGAAGTTAAGGAATGCTGGTAGACCTGCTATAGATAGATTGACCTAAGGGCCACTTTTTATCCATCATCTGCTTTAGTTCTCACAGAAAACCCTCCACTTTACCGGATACCAATGCATAGAAAATATATCACACATAGCACTCTCACATTATATGTAAAATGTTTCCTTTGTATTGCAAAATTTTGTTAAAATTTTGTAGATATCCTCCGCCAATATCATGAAAATAAACGACTGATATCAATCTTGAAGGGCAAACATATCTGTTATAAATGATGAAAGTTATCGGCGTTTGCAACAATGAAATAAAGATCCTGATAGAAACGGGAAACCGAACAAATGTTTTATTTTATGATGGGATATGCCAGAAGAAATAAATTTAATGTGAGCGTAAAAGTTTCACAGGTTTTTAAATACGTCATATATGTTTATAATAAATTATTAAAATTGTAAAATATTTCTGGAATTAAGTCTGATGAATATTATATATCATAAAAAATAATAATTAATGATAAAATTATGAATCCTCCTAAGCAACAGCTACTACAGTATCTAAAGGATTTTACTGGTTATACGAATTAGATTTTTTTACAGTTTAATAGTAAATGCATCAAAGAAAAGTTTCTATATTAAAAAAAATGGATTTTAGCTTGAATGAAGAGGTATTTCAAAACGATTTTCATCAAATAACTCAAAAATATTCCATTGAGCAGAAATAATAATAATAATAATAATAATAATAATAATAATATTTCAAGAGCCACAGCGTGTTGTCGATAATCCACCAACTGTAGCCGATGTCGAAAGCTTCTGGAAAGGAATCTACGAAACAACACGTCCGTTCGATAGCAACACTCCAGCAATAGCACACTTCGAGGCTCTGTGCCACAGAACCTTTGAAGAGCCGGAAGAAGTGTGCCCGGCAATCAGTCCGGAGGAAGTCCAACAAGCTCTCGTTGGCACCAAGAACTTCGCTGCTCCGGGGCCAGACGGCATAAATAACTGGTGGTGGAAAAAATTTCCTTCCACACACCGTCGTCTGGCCCGAGTTTTCAACAAGTGGTTGAACGAGGGGCAGCAGATTCCGGACTGGTTTGTCGAGGGACGTACTGTGCTCATCCCTAAAAAGGGCGATCTGTCTGACCCAAGGAATTATAGACCAATCACCTGTCTGAACTCCTGCTACAAGCTATTTACTCGTATCTTGTATGCTCGGACACTACGGCAGGTTGATCCGGTCTTCCAGCAGATATACGAGCAGCGTGGCGGCAAGAAGGGCATGGCAGGTTGTAAGGACAGCCTGCTGGTAGACCGCTGTATTACACAGGACTCTGTGCAGTACAAGCGGAATCTATCGATGGCCTGGATTGACTATCGTAAGGCATTTGACACAACATCACATGAACTTTTGTTACATTTGCTCAAATGTCTTGCGGTAGCAGAGCCACTAGTGAGATGCATAGAACAACTGCTGCCACTCTGGAGGACCCACTTCACCATAACATCAGGTGCACAGCGGGTTACGACAGAGCAGGTGGCATTCAGAAGAGGAGTATTCCAGGGAGATTCTCTGAGTCCCCTCCTCTTTTGCATCTCACTGCTGCCGTTATCTGTTGAACTCCGCCAAACTCGCGGGTACCACTGTGGACCACCCAGCAACCGGAGGCATAAAGTCACCCATTTATTCTATATGGATGACCTGAAACTGTATGCCTCCGGAGAGCGTGAACTTCAAAATGCTCTAAGGGTGGTCGAGGAGTACACGCGGGCCATTGGTATGGAGTTCGGGTTGGACAAGTGCGCGGTCGTCCACCTCAAGAGAGGGCGATGCGGGGAATTTTCTGAGGACGCGCAGCTCGCAGACGGAAGCATCCTAAGACATCTGGATGCCGGAGAGACCTACACATACCTGGGTGTGCAACAACATCACATCCAGGATGTGCAAAAAATCAAGGAATCTCTCCGCGGCAAGTACAGACGCCTACTCCGAAAGATTTGGTCGTCCGAACTTTCGGGGAAGAATAAGGCGTCTGCTACTAACATGCTTGCCGTTCCTGTTCTGCTCTACTCCTTTGGAGTAGTAAAATGGACGGTAGATGAGCTGCGCCAACTAGACAGAGACACCCGCAAGATGATGAACATCCATAGGAGTATTCATCCTAGATCGTCCGTTCCTCGTGTTTACCTCCCACGTCATCGGGGGGGCCGAGGACTCTTGGGTCTGGAGTGTATGCATGGCAGAGTAGTACTGAGTATGGCATGTAACATCCTCAGGAGCTCGGATCCGCTCCTGCTATTAGTGAGGGATCACGAAATCGCAGGGGTGGGCGCAGGATTGTTTAAGGCAGCAAAAAGAGCCGCAGATGAACTCGGTCTCGTATTCGACGCCAGACGAGGCGGCCGGCGCGGTGCTGACCCAGAGTCAGTCACTGAGCTTCAGCCGACTCGTCTGAAAGCCCAAATAAAAGCTGCCGAACAGGAGAGCCTGTTTAGGCAGCATGTCGATAAACCCATGCACGGTGTATACTACAAAAACATGGAAACACTGGGTTTATCGACTAGGCTGACATTCGCCTTTTTAAGCTGGGCTTAAGTCGGAGACCGAGGGATTCATTGTGGCCTGTCAGGATGGTGTAATAAACACCTTGGTCTACCGGAGCCGCGTAATGGGTGTAGAGGTCCCTGATACCAACTGCAGGACCTGCCGTCAGGCGCCGGAATCGCTGATGCATTTGCTTTCAGCATGCTCGGTATACGCGATTTCGGCCTACATCCACCGCCATAACGCGGCTTTACGAGTGCTATACTACCACCTACGGCACTCGTATGGGGTAGACCAAACACCAGTGCTGCCTTACATCCCCGGAGATATTGAGTCCGTTGTCGAGAACGAGAGGTGCCGAATTTATTGGAACTACTCGTTCCCGACCGTCAGGCTAATTCAAGCCAACAAGCCTGACATAGTCCTCCTCGACCATCAGAACAAAGTGATGTTTGTCATCGAATTCTCAGCACCTGCTGAGACAAATATCGCTTTGAAGGAGGGGGAAAAACGGACCAAATATCGTGATCTCCGGTATGAGCTCCAAGTGCTGTACCCAGGCTACTCTGTCAAGATGGTCGTCCTAATAATCGGCGTACTCGGAGGAATGAAGCCTTCGCTGCTCTCAGAATTGAAGATCATACCGGCCTGTCAGAATTCGGCAGAATGGTTGGCAGGCCAGATGCAGAAGGCGGTTATCTTGGGGTCCCTTCGTCTACTTAGGGCACACGATTTAGGTATTTGCAGTCACTAACTCCACAGGTCGTGGAGAGTGGCTGCAAGCAATTCGCCGGCGCGGCTACCGTGAGGTGTCGGAGGCCACGGAAGTCCTGTCCGGCAGCGGGCAAACCGAAAAAAAAAAAAAAAAAAAATAATAATAATAATAATAATAATAATAATAATAATAATAATAATAATAAACGTCTTTATTATTTTCGTAAGGGAATATACAATAATTACATAATATTTTCTTTTCTTTTCAAAATTTTACGAAAATAAATAGCGAAGTTCAGTTTTCCACATAGAAAATATGTGGTAACTGTTCTTCCACTTAACCAGATAGATACAAATAAGAAGGCTACTAAACTGATCATGAATTTCGTTTTTTGCTAATTTTTATAGAGTTAATGATTTCGAATATATGGAAGTATAAACATGGCGTCCGAACGTTTATAAGATGAAGTATTTGGTTTAAATGTTAAATATCTCAGAAATTATGACACTCACATAAAAAATGCAAATGACCAAAATAAAAGACGAATTACTCGGCTTTTAAATGATTTTTTAACTATTTCTATAGAATAAAAATAAAAAAGTTTTGTCAGAAGCAATGCGTTTCTTCACACTTTTTTATAAAAACGTAACCATTTTGTTAATGTCAGTAATTAAACAAATGTAATTCTCATGTACTGTTTTTCATTAGTATGTAGCACGACCTAGAGGCTTAAATTTTTTCGTCCATTTACAACACTGCTTTAGAAAAAAATTGAATTTTATATTTATACTTTATAACGGGATTCTCGAAAAGACGTAAAATATTTGTTTCTTTGCAAAATCTCAATAAATATTGATTTTGATTGATTGATTGATTGATTTACCAGCGTGCGGTAGGCATTGCTGCCACACCCAGGTATACAGCTGGGCCTGCTACGTCCACGCTGGGTTGGACTAAGGTCATGCTTGTTGCAAGCAGCGAGAGCTACATGGCGCTTGGTAAAAGAATGTGGGATGGGAGGTGTAGGTACTTGTGAGATGCGTTACCGCATTGTGTCGTGAGGGAGCGTTTAAGCTCCCTTTTTTGTGTGTTTGGTTCTGGACTTCTGCCTATTCTGACTCTTCTTGTGAAATATGTTGTCGTGTTGTGTCGTAATATGAAGTGTTTTTGCTCCTCTTTTTGCGTTTTTGCTTCTTCGAATCTTCTTTTTTGTGAGTCTTCTGATTCCTCGGTTTCCGATTGTGGTAGAGAATATATCCTTGCGATTTGTTAGTGGTGTTCATTTGTTGATCCTGATCCTTTCAATTGTCGTTCTCCACTGTAGCATGGTTTCCCTATTTTTAGTTTGTTGCTGTGCGGTGCTAGCGCTTTCTTTAGTAAATGGGTCCCTTCCTTGGGTATGACCCCAATACTTCATTGCGTGTATTTCTATAGTGTTGATGTATTGTGTCGCTGTTTCCGTCTTGTTGATTTAGTTGGACAATGCCCTTTCTGCTCTTCTCAACAAAAACTTCTTCTGTTGGTTTTTGTTGTTGCCGCGTTTTTGACTCCATATATCATCGTTATCCATATGACGGTTATGTACATACATTTGGTAAGGTCCCATGATAGTTTATTTTTCTCAATGAACGGTATGTTCCTAGGTACTTCAATTTGTTCTGTGTTCTTAGGAAATATTCATATATTTTGTGTTCCTCTCCGCTGGTCCAACTTTTCTTCTTCTGCATCGATTAGTAGATTATTGACGTATGTGTGAGTTTTCTTAGAGAACACCATTTTTCTGAAAGAAACCTTCACTAGGCGTACCTCCGCTGAAGTGCAGTGTATCAACAATACCTCATTGATTATTTCGAGTTTAATTTTAATTATTATCATTACCGTGATTTCTAGCATTTATTCCTTGGATGGTGACTTATTGAAGGGTCTTCTTGTATTAATTTGATTCATTCATTTTTTGCTTTCTCTTCTTCCTCCAGTTTATCTCCACTGTTGCCGTGGTAAACCTCTTCTCGTGTATGTGTTATCATTTTTTCTGTATGCCCCTCTGCCGCCGCTTTACTGCCTCGTTCCCCCGTTTCTTTGATTTTGTGGTCCTATGTTCTGTATTCGATTCATCATTCTTGTGTATAGATACCATTTCCTGAGAAAAACTATGCATTTCCATTGAACTGCAAGAAATTCAGCCCCCGGCGTATTAAGCCAATAGTACGCCACTGATCAGATTGTCCATTTATTCCCCAAGTCAACGCTTGTTTATCGAAGAAACTCTGTTTTTCTTAAGGAATAACACCATTATTGCCTTGCTATAAATTTACGGTGACAGCGGTCGACGATGTATAATCACTTCTCATATTTTGGAAGAAAGTCGTTTGGATCAGTGCCTCACCAGTTTAGTACAGCATTTATGATGCTGAATGCAACACCACAAAAACACACTCTTTTTAATACAAATACAAATTATGTAAGTAATTAATCACTAATTGCACTTCCCAAGATATGTATTATTCCTCAAACCTCTCAATAAATATTGGTTTTAGTGAAAAAATAGTGGACATGAAAAATAAAGACTACGAGCTGAAGATGAATTTATTTTTTACATTTATGTAGGATTAATAGTTCTGGAAATATTTAAGCCTGAAGATGCAACCGAGCATTTCCGGGATGAAGTATTTCATTTAAATGTTGAATATATTAGAAATTATTACACTTGAGTAAAAAATTCTAAGAAACAAAATTAAAGACAATTAATCAGTCTTTAAAATTATTTTTTATAAAATAAGAATAAAGAAGTTATAGCTGAGGCAATGTACGTTTCCACATTTTTTTTTATAAAATTCCGACAATTATAATTGTCCAGTAATTACAAAAATACTGCTTTCGTTAATATATAACATCACCTAGATGCTCATTTTTTTTGTCGTTTGTACTTACTTTACAAAAAATTTCCATCCACAGTATTGGACCCGCCATTTTAAATTTTTTAATTTTGACTTCAGATTCGTATTAAACGATCCAGGAAACAAATGTCCCATGTTTCGAATATACATCAGTAATACTTTTCCAAATATTAAATATCTAAAGACCATGGCACGTTAAAGTAAGCGTCCGTATATTTGCAAAATTTTTTGCGTGTGGTTCCTTCCAGTGATGTATCTTTGCGTAAGATACTACCACAAAAAGTTTTGACCTCAAAAACTTCATAATATCTGAGAAATGTTTTTTCTTAATCAAGTGAATCAATTTGTTTGTATTTCACATATATTGTAAATCTACTCTTGATAATTCATTAATGACATCTTTTCAAAAAAATTTGATGTTTATGGATTTTTTGAAAAATTTAAATACGTACTTACACGTTGGAGACATCCACCATTTTTTTGTTAACTATACACCGTACAATAAGCTACAACATACATTTTTCACAAAACTCTATCAAAGGAGTAAGGAGTAACGTAGTCAAATTGGAAAAAATAATGTCAGGAACATAAAAGGATTTTAATGCTATGGGCGTATGAAGAATTTTATGAAGCTTTTAGCTTTAATGGGTTTGTTACAGATATTTTTTTTCGTTATTTTCTTTGTGGTATTCAATAGAATTCGATCATCTAGATGAGCTGTTAAAATGTCAGCTTCATAAGTGTATCCAATCCTTAGATATTCAATAAGTTAAAGAATGGGTTTCAGAACAAAGCGCTTCGCCGATTCGTGACGTCATTTTGCATAAACAAAAATTGAAAAAGTACATTATTTCTGTTACAATTTCTTCGTTTTTTGTGCTATAGAAATAGAAAAAAAAATGGAAAGCGTAATTAATAGTCTTCCATTTTTATTCTTATCGCTTTTGACGTAAGTGCCATAGTTTCTGAAATATTTAACATTTAAACTAAATACTTCGTCTTATAGACGTTCGAACGCCACTTTTGTACTTCCAGACCTCCACTCTACAGAAAGTAGAAAAAAACAAAATTCTTCCTCAATTTAGTAGCTTTCTTATTTGTCCCTAGCATGTTTTAGCTCAATGTAATACTTTTCGAGTTATTTGACGAATATTGTTTTGAAATACCTTTTTTTTAAGCTAAAATCCCAATTTTCAAGTCGTTATAACTTAAATACTATCAATTTTTATGAAAAGTTGCATACAACCTTTTTTTCTTAAAATATTATTTTATATCACTTCCAATGTTTTTATTTATTAAATCTCGACTGGCGCCTGATCAGCATCTACAAAGTGATAGCACGCGAAGCTCCTCCCCATTTTCGCGCGGGTTAACTTTGGTAATTTATTAAAGTACTTAAACGTCCGAATAAGAACCTAAAATTAGGAAATTGCCTTAAAAAGTGTTCTACTTTCGATTTCTAAAATAAAAAAAAATGCTGAACGGGCCTATTCAGTTTCTAAACCCTTAAAAGATATTTTGACGTGTTATTTTGTTCAATTTTCCGCTCAGAATTATTTTTTTAATATTGCAGAAAAGGAATTTATGGAACTGATAAATCAAGGTTTTGCTGGAGGTGCCGCGTGTTCATGTCTTTAATTTTCATATTTTGAAGTTCATGATGTATTATGGAGCCATTCAAAAAATACGTTCGCTTTCAGAGAGGAGGGGAAAATATGACAAAATGCACGATAGGAGGTAGCGTGTATGAAAAGTTCTCACAAAAAAATTAAAAATAACTAAAATAGATAACGTGTATAGTTGTCTTCAGATTTACTACGCACCCAAAAAATGTCAGCGCCTTTGATCTTTACTGCGCTGACAAAGGCGCCGACAATATTTACACGAATAATAAGTGTGTAGGCAACTAAACTAATGAAAAACAGTGTAAAATTGGTTTTAATGATATGACATTAGCTTTAACGCCAATGTGGATAAATAATTGCAAGGTGAACAGAAACAAAAAAAAACATGATAAATAAAAGGCAAGTTAAATATGATTTTTCATTTTGAGCTTAAAAACAATGTTAAAATCAGCCAACTAAGGACGTTATTACTCTTAATATTACTTACGCTTGTAAAATTTGTAAAACACCCCATTAAACGAATGTTCCTCTGCAAATCTTCCCCGATTAAACTTAAAAATAAATTCTGTTGAATAGATTGCTACGAAAGAACGAAATTGAAATACAAAATGTTGTTTTTCAGTTTTTTGTGAGAACTTTTCATATACCCTCCTATCGTTCATTTTGTCACATTTTCCCCTCCCCTCTGAAAGCGATCGTATTTTTTGAATGGTCCCATAATATATCATGAACTTCAAAATATGAAAATTGAAGACATGTTGTTACACGCAGCGCCTCCGACCAAATTTCGAATTATCAGTTCCATAAATTCCTTTTGTGCAATATTAACACATTAGCTACGATACATATCCCCCATGATATGTATTGAATTATTTTGATATGCGCGCCACAAATCTGACATAACCTTCCAGCATGCGAAACCAGATTTAACTACTTATACTTAGAATTTTACCACTTCAAATATAGCTTCAGAATCGTCGGAAGTTACTGAATTCATATCAGAAACAATACAATACATATCGCGAAGGTTAGAATAGTTCACTTGCGGTACATATCCTCGAGGATATGTACAATTCAATTCAATTCAAAAATGTTTTATTACAGTTAATAATACAAAAGTGCGCCTGAGTCAAGTCCCGATTCAGAGCCGACCACACCACCACGGCGTGCAACGTCGTGGTAGATGGGTGGTCGGGTGAAACGGGTTTAACTCCGGCTTAAACAATAAATGAAGGATTATAAGGTTAGAACTCCTGTTCTTTGGAACAAAAAACTTAAATCTAACAATTTGGCGAACTATAACTAGACTGAGTTTTAAAAACACTTAAAAATTACACTAATGTTTTAGTTTGTACAGCACACGCGCACAGTTTTAAAAATTGGATTATTGATACGGGAAAAGACTTAATGAAAAAACCCGTTCGAGCCAATGACAGTATTCTTCCGATGGTCTGCCTGCCTTCGAAAAGATAGGGTGGAGAGGAAGTTGTGATTTAAATAAAAAGGATATGTACAGGTTTTTAGTAAGTCGATACGTGAGACTGCGCTTGTGTATCTATCAGCTACCGGAAAAACAGACATCAGTAGAGCGTTGCCAGTGTTAGTATGTCAGTGCTACTTTCATTGTGTCAGTACATTTTTTGTATGAAGTTTTACTGGCTTACTTTGTAACTTTAGACTCCTAATTTAAAGAATTTATTCGGGAAACAAAATCATTTTTTTTTCGGATTTCTCTTCCCACTCATCAAAATTTTTTTGGGATTTCTCCCCTCCGCCGATGAACATTTTGAGGGGGGAATTAGACCTTGATTTTAATAGTGGTGTTTAAACCGAAATTAATAGTGATTCTGGCGAGGATGAAATAGATATCTCAGAAACACCTATTGGTAGTGAAGACTGGGATATAATCGGTAGCCCTTTTGATTTGCATTATGAAAGAAACACACTTAGCCCAAATGTAAATAGCATGTCAGTAAAAAGGTCCTAAGATGTTTTTAAACACTTTGTTAATGATGAATTGCTTGAATTAATTGTTACTCAATCAAATATTTACGCAAGTCAACAGCTCAACAAACGTCTTCAAATAAGTCTAGGATTAAGTCATGGACTGATCAATAAACTTGAAATCAGCACATTTTTAGGAGTTACACTGGCAATGGGCTTGACAACAGTTCCTACCATAAATCTTTATGGGTCGAAAGATCCCTTATATATATCTGGTATCTGATACAAAATTAGGCATAACTGAATTTCGGAAGCAATTATCAAATAATTTGGTGCAACTTACTGAGAAGATACAAAATATTCCACCTAATCCACGAAAAAGAACACATACATTTATAAAACCAGAGGGACCTGGTAAAAAGAAAAGGGAACCCTGCAGAGGTTGCTATAATAAGCTGAAGGCAACGTTATCCAGTTGGAACAAGAAATTTCGGCGTGTAATCAGCTTTTGTGACTATTGTTCGAAGAAACTGGCCTCTTCTGCCTTCCTTGCTTTAATACAGATCATATTTGAAATATCATATTATAATATATATCACACATTGGTTGAAAATATTTGTTTTGTTACGATTTTTTCCTCATAAATAAACCTTAAAACTCTAGTTGTTCATTTTCTCATTCATATGAGGTTCTAGTCCTCAGATATATGTACGGCCTCAGTACCAGATTAATTGACTACCGAACTAACAGATTTCAGCATTAAAAGTTTTTATAATTCAGCCTACTCTAGTCTAGAGGGCAGTAATCTCGAAATATTTTACATATCCTCGGAGATATGTATCGCATGCTAGTACAGTTTTCTTACATATCTTTGAGGGCATGTATTCCAATATTGGAGAGGTAACAAATTTCTATATCGCAGTTAACGTGTTAAAAGAATAAATAATTAAGAGCGGAAAATTGAACAAAATAACACGTCAGAATATCTTTAGAGGGCTTAGAATCTGAATTAAAGCTAAGAGCTTCATAAAGTTCTTCATACGCCCATGGCATTAAAATCCTTTTATGTTCCTGATATCTTTTCCAAATTAACTATGTTACCCCTTCGATAGAGTTTTGTGAAAAATATATGCTTATTGTATGGTGTAAAATTAACTTAAAAAAATGGTGTGTGTCTCTAACGCTCTAACGCGTAAGTACTTATTTAAATTTTTAAAAAATTCAAAAGCATCAAATTTTTATTATTTTTTTTTGTGAAAAGATGTCCTGAAAATATCAATAATAAATTGTCACGAGTAGATTTACAATCTATGTGAAATACAAACAAATTAGTTCACTTGATTAAGAAAAAAAAATGTTTTTCGGATTTTCGAAAAAAAAAAATCCCAGATATTATAAAGTAAACTTTTTGTGGTATTATCTTACGCAAAGATACATCACTGGAAGGAACCACACGCAAAAAGATTGCAAAGGCACCGACAATTATCTTAATCTGCCATGGCCTTTCTCATGTTTTTTACCTCTAGGTACTGTACGAAACAGTGCGCAGCGTGATCGAAAGCCAGCCCAAAATTATTTATGTCCACTTCTCAAAATTACCTAAATGAACATCATTATTTCAAAGAATAATATGTAGGTAGTATAGGAGTACTATTATTATACCTATTTGATGTAATCAAATAGGTATATTATAACAGTACAACAATTTTTAATAATCATCTTAAAAATAAAAATGCTTGTACAGAAATCTGCTTCATAACACGTTGAACTCAAATATCTTAAAAGGTGATACATAAGTAAACTAGTATGGTAGAAAGTTTCCTATTGAAATCGGGCCATATCTGCCATACAGGGTGATCGTTCGAGACCCGTAAACTGTAAAATTTTGTAAACTACGTTTTGTTAGATTCTTAGAGCGAAATGTTCGAAGGGTTTAGATTAAACACAAACAGTAGGACTCTGCCGACTGGGAATATCTCTATTTAAACAATAAAAATAGAAACGATATTGTCAGCGTAAGTGAAATTTATGTAATATATATATTAGACATACGCAAGTCAACTTAACGTTAAATTACAAAATTACTATGAGTTTGGATTATGAATTTACTATCATACCAGAGCCCAAAGCCTTTATAAAAGAGGACAATAAATATTGGCTACGGATAGTTGCAGATGAAAAAGGTACGTAGATTTATAATTGCGAAGGAAGTTAGACGGGGTTGCATTCTTTCGCCACTGCTGTTCAATTTATACTCTGAAGAAATCTTTGTAGAAGCACTAGAAGAACACAATAAAGGCATCAAAATTAATGAGATACCAGTCAGTAATCTCCGCTATGCAGATGATACTGTTTTGCTGGCGGATAATATCGAGGATTTATAGATGACGCTCAATAGAGTAAAATTACAATAAGCAATCAATTTGGACTTAAAATCAACAGAAAGGAAACCAAATTTCAAACAAAGATCAATATTAATAAAAATAAGAAAGCTCCTGAGTAACCGCAACCTAAGCATTGGTACCCGATGGATATGCTACGTGCTCTCTACGTTGCTTTATGGCGTGGAATGGTGGACATTAGAAACAACAACAATGAAACAACTAGAAGCTTTTGAGATGTGGCTGTATAGACGCATACTAAGAATACCTTGTACTGAAAGAGTAACCACTACGGAAGTATTGAGAAAAATTGATAAAGATCTGGAATTACTTACAACTGTTAAGAAAATAAAAGCATCTTACCTGGGCCATGTGTTTCGGAATGAAAAGTATGGTCTATTACGACTTATCATTGAAGGAGAGATAAAATGTAGGAGAGAATTGAGCAGAAAGAAACAATCCTAGATGAAAAACTTACGCTAATGATTCCACATACCAGAAGCTTCAACTATAATTCATGCGGCGCAGAACAGAGAAGCTTATCACATAATGGTTGCCAACCTTCGGTAGAATATGACACAGAAAGAAGAAGATTTATATATGTCTAAGTCGAGTCATGGATTACCTAAATGGACCATTTTAAACACGAGATCCATTCAGCTGGCATCTTGTATTGCTCGACTTTATCAAGGACAAAGAGCCCGCAGCGTTAAGTTGTCCAAATCTGCTCGCGCTGATGAGAGCCAAAATGCTTGAAACCAGTCCGCGAATGACACTTGGATAACTTCTGAAACAGTGGGGCTCCTTTAATTGAAACAGTGTTCCCTTCACCAGCATTTGTTACAAACTCGGCGTTTCTAGTAATGATGACAATATCATTCAGAGCGCACATCCTAATAATAATATTAGGAAATCAAGAGGAATACGACATTGTGCATAATACATTAGTTTATTATAGCAAAAAGCGGTATTTTTGAATTGAGGTAAGATATTTGTGGTGAGGTGGTAGCAGAAACCATGCAAAATGGACAAAACACAAAAAGGGAGTTGCACTTCGAGTGGAGTATATTATGTTACAATCTTTTATTTCCTTGAAGCATATTAAAATATTCAAATGTTATTAGTAGATAGTTTACGTACACTGTAAGTGATACTTTTCAGGTCGAAAGTGCAGTTCGAGGCACATAGAGCGGAGGTTTCCTAAGCATTTGGGATCTGATAAGTTATTTACTGTTCACAGTCAGCGAATTGTTTTTTGCAATACCTGTGAACCCAAAGAAAAGTAATAAATCATGAAATAAAATTGAATTATTGACAATGACCTGTCAAGAAGACATTTTTATATTTTAATAAATTAGAATTTAACAAAAGAGAGGCTAATAGATAAACAATTCGTTGAAAACCTTTTGCAGTTTTCTGAGTAAAAGTGTTAAAAATGGATGAGATGGATGTTAAAGAAGTTGTAAATGTACTTAAAATAATATCTTAATGTTTGCGTATTTGCAAGATGATTGATTTTAATTGTAAGTTCTTTAGTTAATATTTCTATTTATTTGATGGATAAATAAATTGTTACATAATATTCAGTTACGACCTGTAGATTGCTAGTGATTATTGCAGCCCTGTTGCCGTGATAATTAGTAAATGAATTATAACCTCGACTTACGCTAGAAAAAATGTGTTAATAGTGATCAGCTTACCATACAGGTATTGTAAAAATCCATCCATCATCAAGTTGGATGTAACTGTGTCGGACTTCGATATTTTGAGTTCTACTATAGCTATGAACTAAAAAAAAATACCAGTAAACCAGATAAAAAAAGTCTATAACCGGAAATTATTTTGGAATATACAGGGCGAGCGAAGTCGAAATTACAGGACCAAGTGCCTTTTTTAAATGGAATGCTACGCATTCCAGTACATTTTATGAAGCCGCATTCTAGACTCTGTTCCTTTCTATATTACTATTGACTATCCCCCTACCAGTTGGATGTAATTAATTTTTTTGTTGAAATTATTTCATCTGCAGATGCATATTGAAAAAATCACCAAAGTCACAATTATGGATTTTAAGAAAAACTTATGTGAATACTAGTTACGAGACATCTAATTAATGTTTTTGAATCATTTTTACATCCTAAAAATGTACAGGTGGCAAAAAATTATTTTTCAATTAAGAACTTTTTAAATTGAATTATCTTAATTTTTTCAAATAGAACACTCTGTATATGTGATGTAGAAAGGAAAAACGAACATTTTTTGTTAGTACTTCGATATGGCTAATTGCAACCATTTTCGTTTTATTGGTAAGTACAAAATTCAAGAATAAACTTAAAAAATAATGGTTTCTTTAAATAATTCATTAGAAAAAATTATAATAAGTGCTCCTCATGTCGCCCATTTTGATTGACACACGTCTTTATACAATTTTAAAATGAGTCCATTTTTTTTTAAACTATTTAACGTCGGCCTATTTTCGCTACCAGGGCCTATCACCGACGCCAGGAGACGAGCTACCCCCAACCTGGAAATTTTGCCGAACCTCTTCCCTTAAGAAGAGTAGGGATCTTTTACTTGCCTAACATTTAATAGACAAGGGACCGCCTGCTTTACATCCCCTCCGAAGGATGGTATATCCACTACGTAATCCTCGTCTGAAATTACATAACTTCCGAGTATACACTGATATACAAGCCTCTAGAAGGTGGGACGAGAACGCTGTATTTCCCAAGATAGGTGGGTCACCCATCCAAGTACTAACCGCGCTCGACGTTGCTTCAACGGAATATCGACTGATATTCACATTGAAGTCGCCTCTACGCTCGCCCCTATGAGTCCATTTAGTAGGACCATTTCTTCCAATCCATTGAAGTTGCTAAATATTGTTTCACTGGTCCATTACTGCATAGTTTTTTGTAAATTTTTTTGATGTTTTCGTTTTTCGACAAGCAATAAAACTTTAGATTGGTATAAATTATCTTGTACAAATGAATATTTATCGCACTTATCGATCGTCAGTTATCATTGGTATTAAATTTAAAATTTTAATAAAGCGGAACTTGTAGACATGACTTTTGTTTTGGCCGAGTCGGACAGAAATTGTTTGCTTGCCAATAGAATTTATAAGCAAAGGTATTCTGATGCAGCTTCCAAAACCTTCTTGATAAATTTGTTGAAACTGGAAATGTTAAATATAAAAAAGTGAAAGAATGAAACGTGTTGTGAATGAAGAAAATGAGTGCTGTGGTGTTGGCAACGGTTGAGAATCTCCACATTAGTCAGAGGGCAGTGAGCTCATTAGTAGGAATAAGTAGACCGTTTGTTGGTCGCATATTAAAAGCAAATAAGTTTCATGCATATCATACTCAAATGCACCAGGAATTATCTGATAGCGATTTTTAAAGGCGTCTACGGTTTTGTAATAGGGAACTTGTCCCAAGAATAAAATTAATTTATAATAAACAAATTCGTAAACTAACATCATTAAAAACCCCATAGACAACAAAAAAATTAAAAAAAAAATCTGTTCCAGAAATATAAGCGATTAAAATCTGCCCGATTTTACCCACTCCTGAAACGTGACGTCAGATCGAGAAGGTCGGATGACGGCGTCAAGCGACACCGATTCTGCTTTGGCTTTGATAATTCCGCATGTGCATGCGAATTTGTCAGAAACAACTGGCAGTGAACACAACCTATCCTAAAATTTAAACGTATTCGTTGGAAAAACATTCTGAAATGTCACAAAATGCTACTTTTGATTCGTTCATGTCGAGCCGAATTTTCGAATTTCGCCGTGCAATTTACGATCAGGTTTATCTGGAAGACTTCCTCTTTACGTCGCGACATCGTATGGCCGTCTCAAGGGTGTTTTTCGAAAAATATGAACGTGTCAAGATTGCATGTTTCTGCAATTTCTTCGGCTCCGAAATGTAAGCTGTTTTTTGCTATTTTCGCAAATATCTTCGAAACGGTGGGAGTTAGCTCGAAATAAAAAATAAGGACAAATGAGTATTTTCCACTACGAATCCTTTGCTGCCATCAAAATTTTGATTTTTTTTTCGTTTCGAAGAAAACTACTGAAATGCCGGCCATGAGCAAAAAATCGCAAATTTTGAGCTTCTACAGTTGGCAACTTTTTAATCTTGGCTCCTACGCTAAAAGACTACTCTAGCTAATTTAAATAGAATTAAATTTACTAAAACTTTTTTTTTTATTTTTTGAATTCCGACGAAAATGAAGGAATTAGAGGGGCGGGATTTGGGACTTTTTTTTTTTTTCGATAAAATGTTTCCATTTTGTCACCGTAATTAATCGGTAATTAACTGAAATCGACCTAATTTGACGCTCCGTTAATCTCGGCCCTTCGAAACGAAGGTATCTGAGAAAAAATATTTTTTTAAGATACACTCTATAGGAAAACGTGTAATTTCCTATATTTCCTCTAATATCTCGATAATTATCGTTTTTTTTCGAAAAATTTGTAGACAGCTTACGTAAAGAAAATTGATTGCGCTTTCCGACACTTTTTTAAATTTTTTCTCTAACATAAAAAACAAAAGACTTATGACCGAATCTGCGGACGTCTCAAAGCCAACCGCCGCCCAGTCTATTAATTAGGGTGAAGACGTACCGCTCGGCTAAATTGCGCCATCTGTGGGACACCAAGTGAGACTAGCCCTCTCGATCTGATGGCACAGTGCTTTTCGTGAGGGCGAGGATCTCAACTTTAATTATTTATTGCAAAGTAAGTACTGCGATTTTTTTTTTTTTTAACACTAAACAATAATGTATTTACTTGCGTACTAATTACAACAAATAAAGAAAAAGAGTATAAATTGGTTAGAAACTCGATATATTAACAAATATATAAATGAACAACAAACTGCTTGGATTACGCCGGCTCCACACACTGGGCCAACGTTGGGACCAACAACGTTCGTCCAATATGTGGATCGATAAAAGAGCATTGGTGCCAACGTTCGAGCCAATGTTGGAGGTTATCCGTCGCGTGTCGGTTTTTCGACAAAACATCAAAGGGATTGGCCCCAATGTCGTATTGCCGTCCACACATTGGACGTGCGCTTATTCAGTCTCTTGAATACACAAGGTGCACATGTTACGTTTAAGAGCTGATATTCGGTGTGGCGTGTTTTTATACAACGTGATCTACCAGGACATGCGGAAAATTTAACAGTAGGTTGTCCCCACCGAAAGGAGTAAAAAAATGAAAAATTAAAAAAAAAATGACCAAAAAAATTACCTTATTTTTTTTTTGTAGGAATGCGCCGCCAATGACTTCAGCTAATCTAACGTAACGCGGTACAACCATATCACTTTATCAGACTTGGGATTGACACTACTGACAGCAAAGCTCGATAATAAGATAGAAGCGACTTTTGGTTTTAATCAAATCACACTACAAAAATACCGAAATAAATCGAAACAAATATATACGAGATATTTAGTTAAACCGGTCAATGACACGGCCGTGTAACTATTGTTCGACCGGAAGCAAAAAACGCGGCTCTCTAGGGGTCTACACACGATCCAGTGGCACGGAGCCAGCCTTGTCGGCATGCTTTGAACTCATTCGTAAAAGTTAATTGGTCCGCTGGAATTCCAATTATCTTCAAAGCGTACCAACAATGTTGACTACCTGCCGCTGGATCTTTTTTTGATCTCGCCGGCCGGCTCACTTTTTATGCCAATTAAGGAAATGTAAACAACTCGAATACGTTCTTTCGCCAGTAAGTTCGTCGACCTCTTCAGAATTAGGTCAGGACTTACTCAACATCAGTAGTGTACCTTCGCAAATTGACTAATAATTTAATATACTAAATTACCTCAGAATCCTTTAAAATTTTGCAGGGGCTTTCCCACATTGAAGACTAGCACACCATTTTATTTTCCACATTTCTTGGTAGATCACGTTGTACATAAACACATACTTCAATGAAATTTAAAAAAATGGGCAAGTTCCCCATTGGGCCAGAGAAAAAATGTTTTATTCACTGATGAGGCAACTTGTCATAAAAATGGATTTGTTAATAGGCACGATTTCCATTATTATGCTTCGGAAAATCATCACTTTTTTAGGCAAGTTGATAACCAGCACTTCAAATTCAAATTCAAATTCAAAAAATATTTATTCATGTTAGAGGACATGTATGCGCCTCGGCTGGGGCCCGGTCTAGAGCCGATCACCCCACCGCGGCGTGCAACGACGCGGTAGATGGGTGATCGGGTGGGGTGGGTTCAGCTTTGGCTATAGCAACAGATCAGATGGTGGAGTTAGGTCTCCTGTTCTTAAGATAAATTAAAACTTAAACCTAACAATTTATTTAACGAACTGCCGCACACGCGCACTAAATTTTAGCGAAGACAAGGTTGTTGTTATACGGGAAAAACTCAATGAAAAAACCCGTTCGAGCTAGTCACGAGATTCATTCAGCGGTCTGCCTGCCTCTGAAAAAGTGGGGTGGAAGGAGGTTGTGATTTTAGAAAGTTTGGATTTACTAAAGGTTATTGGTCAAAAGGGGATTTGAAAGAAGAACAAAAAGGCACAAAATAACAAAAATTGACAAAAATAACAAAAACGAGATTAATAGAGGGAATAGAAAAGGGGTTTGAGAGTAAAAAGTGGTGAAAGTAAAAGGTTGTGAAAAGGAAATTGTGGTGTAGGAACGATTTGGCTAGGGAAGTTGCCGAAAGATAGGCAACGCCTGGTATGGTAAGGGGTGTTTTATATTGAAAAGTATGGCATTATGCTGTCTGATTCGTGTAATGTCTCGGGTTAGCGGACTGTCGCCCAATTTGAATTGGTAGAATTTTTGCGATGTATTTTGGACGAAGTCCGCTAGTGGGGTTATGTCGTGGCAACGTGCACAGAGATATTTGAGGGAGGTGTATCTATCAGAGGCTGAAATGAGACGCCTAAATTTGTGTTCTAGTACCTTTAGTTTTCGCATTGTCGAGGCCGGGATGTTGCACCACACTCCTGAACATGGAGTAGACCTTTCGTATCGTCTCGTTTACGTGCGTATTAAACGTCAGTCTTCTGTCCAAGTTCACCCCCAGATATTTCACGCACCGCTTTATTGGAATTTGGTGGCCCCCTATCGAAATAACCAGCACAGATGGTCTAAAAACTTTTGGAATTATTGGAGAATGTAATAGGACCACATTTTTTTAATTGGCTGGAGCCATTTATCTTCATTTTCTGGAAAACTATTTGCCACAATTAATGGTGAATCTTCCTGAAAAGATTCAAAATAGGATGTGGTTCCAGGAAGATGGTGCTCCACCACATTACTTAAATGCAGTTAGAGACCACTTAAATAATACCTACCCACTTCCAATGGATTGGAAGAAATGGACCCACTAAATGGCATGTTAGATCCCCAGATCTCACAAAAATGAGGATGCGTAAAGGAAATTGTTTATTAAGACACACCAACAACAGTACAAAATATGAAGGAAAGGATAATAACTGCTCTTAGATCTATCACACCGGCAATTTTAGGAACAGTAGAAACCTCATTTCGAAAGCACATAGAGATGTGTATCAATTAAAATGGGCAACATGTGGAGCACTTATTATAATTTTTTCTAATGAATTATTTGAAGAAACCTTTATTTTTTAAGTTTATTCTTGAATTTTGTACTTGTTGCTCAATAAACCGAAAATGGTTGCAATTAGCCATAGGGAAGTACTTACAAAAAATGATCGTTTTTCATTTCTACATCATCGTCATCATATCGTCGAAAAATATACAGGGTGTTCCATTTGGAAAAAATTGAGAAAATTCAATATAAACAGTTCTTAATTTAAAAATAATTTTGTCCACCCTGTACATTTTTAGAAAGTAAAAATGATTCAAAAGCATTAATTAGATATCTCGTAACTAGCATTCACATATTTTTTCCTTAAAATTCATAATTGTGACTTTGATGATTTTTTTCAACATGCATCTGCAGATGGCGTTATTTCAACAAAAAAGACCGCTGCCCAAGGAATCCCTACTTCCACATCCAGATTTCCTATCCAAGTCACTCACAACGAAAAAATTTTGTATATGGAAATAATTGTTTATGGAACTTTAATAATATAATATTTGAAATCCCTTATCCCAAAAACCCATAAAACGATACCGCACATCGGTAGTGGGGTGGGGGTGGTGATAGGGGGTGGTAGTGGGAGTGGATGAAGTAAAAATTATATTGAGGTTTCTGGTTCTTGTACTAAATCACATTTTTTTTTTCATTCCCTTTAATAATGGGGTGGGGGTGGTAATGGGGGTGGCTAATGCCAAAATTTTTTTTAAGACCCTAGCTTCTTTTGTATATAGTAAATACCAATTTTATGGGCTCTTACCTGATTGATTTACCTATTTGCCCCCCAACCCTTCGACGGAACAAGATGAAAATATAATCTAGTTCTAGATCTCGTTAAAGTACATATGTGTACCAAATTTCAAGTCAATATCTCAAACGGTTCCAGAGTAAACGTGCGCACAAAAAAAAGTTACAGACAGACTGACAGACAGACAGAAATTTTTTTTTCGCTCAAACTAAAAATCTCGACATTTCACGACATTCTAAGCCTATTTGAACAATAAAAATTTTTAAAAATTTTTTTGTCATTACTCTACTTCCACTGGATGTGGAAGTAATTCATTATTACATCCAAGTGGTTGGGAGATAGACAATAATAATATACGAAGAAAGAGGCTTAAAAAAATGTACTGATATACCGATATACATTCCTTTAAAAAAAAAGAAGGCACTTAGTCTTGTAATTTCGTCTTGGCTCTCCGGTTATAGACTTTTTTGTCTGGTTTATTTTAATTTGGCTCGCCCTTTATAGACTTTTTTGTCTGGTTTATTTTAATTTTTTTTTATTTCTAGCTATTGTAAAACTCGAGGTAGCGAAGTCCGACGCACTATTGCCCCACCCTGTTTAATACATTACCATATTAGTAGCGTAATGACTTGGTTCTATAAAGCGTGTTCTGTAGAATTGTAAAAGTATTTGATATGCTTGAAGAAAAGTACACTTTTCAAAATAAAGGAAACTATAATTAAGTTGATACTATTGGACATTTCAGCTTAGATGAACAGCTTGAATTTCAGTAAATGGCATTGTGTCCCTGGGAGAGCAGGTGCAATACTTACAGAAATATTTTCCCTAAATCGCCCTTATCGATATCAAACAACGGTACATTTGTTTAGCAAATTCGAATTTAAGAATATCAACTAAAATTTCAAAAATATATATGTCAAGGTTTAAAACAAACACTGTTGGGCTTCCTAGATAAAATATGAAAGACGTCATACTTCTCAACCACAGAAAGTTAATTACTGTGTATGCTGTCCAAATTTTATTGCAATCGATATAATTTGGAAGTAATGGGCAAAAAATCTTCATAAAAATTTAATTTTTATACGTGAATAGCTCCAAAGGGGAGAATCCTACGCAATGAAATGACTGGTACGTTTAATATTATTTTGACCAAATTATACGTTCTCAAGATATTATTGCCACTTCTAATAAGCACCTTGTGTTTACCAGCCGTGTGAATATACTCGGCCGTTCTCTACAAATAATATGCTTTGCTACTTCATGCCAGAGACAAAAAATATATATATAAAATAAAAGAAATATGAAAAAATATCGTAAAATCACAGGTTTATGTATAGTATACAAGGTGCTCCAGGTGCTCAATAATTCTGGAGCAAATAAATGACATGAATACAGTAGTAGCACATCACATAATTCTCTTTTTTGCATTAATGAGTTACAGGCTTTTATGGTGCTTTATTTATAGTGGCTATAGTATATTTTTTAAATCAATAGCAATACCTTGATACAGAATTTTTCCAAGTACTTGATCTTGACTATGGTTGGTAAAGATTCTCACGTATTGTCTTCATATAGTGTACTGTTTCTTACCAATAAATATTCCTGTTTTTTTCATATTTATTGTACTAAGAAATATATAAAGAGAAGTCAGCGTTAAGATAGATAATCCAGAAAATATATTTCTAAAAGATGTCCTGGGAAGAGCACCTGCCAAACATCTAATGATTCTTTTCTGGATTATAAATATTTTATTACTATGAGTTGATTTACCTCAAAGTATCAAACCATAACTAGTATTTGAAATGTCATGAAAACCGTCACATTTAAATTTACTATTCATGAAATTCAATGATGAAAAATTTAGCCTTAGTTACTGAATTTGAAAGATCACTTTCAGCTATTCAAATATTTGTATCATCAGTATACATAACTACTTTTTGGTTGTTGGCTTGTTGTTTGTTTATAATTATAATAAAAAACACTGACCCTAGGATAGGGCTCATACGAATAGCTGTTCCTCCGATTAACTAGTGTTTATAATCACTATTTGCTTTCTGTTGTAGAAATGAGGCAACCCAGTCATTTGCATATTCCCGGCATATTCGCAAACTTGGTGATACCTAATCTATTGTCAAAAAATGGCGGATCCAAAATGACTGCCACAATTGCCTAAAGACACATGTCTATATTTCTAGATAATCGACTGGGATAGGCACAGTCGATTATTTCGAGCACTAGAGGTAGGGTTTCAAAAATATGTATATGAAAATGCGGGTGGGTCTGCCGATAGGGACACTCTTGTAACTCTTGAATGGGCGAATGGATTTTTTCAAATTTGGGGTAGTGATATGGGATGAAGTTTCCCATTATATGATGTAAAGAACCAAAATGGCCGACTTTCGGTTTCGATGCAATTGACATGAAAATCAAATTTTTGAATGGGACAACCTGTATATTCTTGCATATTTGGATGCTGCTGGTCAAAATACATATGATCTGACCTTCAAATGTTATTTTGATTTTCAAAAAATATTTAAAAAATTGGCTGAGCCACCCGGTATATATACGGATATAACGGATTCTCAACGTCTCTTTGGCTTGGTTAAGAGTATTTATGTAGGACTGTTATCTCACAATACTTCTTACTCTTTCATTATTTAGAAGCAAGTGTCTACTAAAAAGGTTGAAAAGAAATGTTGCTCCGTTAATTAAAGTTTATTACTTAACGCAGATATTAAATTCGGTGTAAAACTGAACAAATAACGAAACCAAACATAATTTTAACCGACATCAATATCAACATTAGGTAATAAGATCTAATTATCTGGGTGACTAGTTGAAATCTGAAATTTCATAATAATTATTACTTACCTTTGTTTTTGAAGGTAGTTCAACTTTTTACAATTTGTTTTTGTCTGTTAACTATAATTATATTTACTATTGATTCTTTACGTAGTTTTAAGTATATTACTCTCTAATTTGCTTGGACTACAACGAAAATTGAACTTTAACGTTAAATGGTTGTTACATCTACCCGTAATACTTAAAAAGTTTTTAGCAAATTGCTTATAAGAAAGATTGTTTTACTTATGTATTAACACCCTAAGGTATAATAATACGAATATAAATACATTTTTGGATACTTATTATGAAAAAACTTATTTATTTCTTAGTCAATAATTCTATAATTATGATAAATTTAAGTTTTAGTTGAAAATATAATTATACTCGATTCTTCAGAAAATTAGGTAAACAAATTGTTAAATCATTCACTTTATTGAAGCAATACATCAACAGAGTCGTTCGGTATAAAGCGAAATCTATTTAAATTTATTTAAATTGTATATCTCGTAATTAAGTTCCCGTTAATTTCACTTAGACATGCAACAGGGTTATGTAAATTAAATCTGTTAAGTATATATGACTGTAACAAGAATTTCTGTTGTAACGATATATTTTCTATGTAACATTTAATTATGACTATCATATATAATTACAGGTTCTAAAAAATATTTCATACTTACTGCTGGCCAATTGAAACGGACCAAACGAATTTTGAGGTTGAATTTAAAGCCACATTTCTTGAGAAGAAGGACAGATAACAATATGCGGTTTTCAGTATTTTATTTGTGAAACAGCGAGATTTGACCGATTCTTTTATTTTGAACCACGTTACTATCTACAGGGTGTGAAAGATAGGGGAATGCGATGAAAAGAGTGGGAAGTTATTGAGATTGTGACCCCGGATTCTTATGCTTGAGAATCATACATCCACAACCTCATGATTCCATAACCTCAGCATCCCATAACCCTATAATCACTCAACTCTGAAGATACAACGGGAAAAATGTAGATTCTAAGTAGCGTAATTCGTGCCAATGTTACATTAGAATCTTGGAATCAAGCACCCTATGACACCATAGCTCTTCAACGGCAATCCCAATCGTCATAACCCCATAACCCTGTGGATTTAATGAAAAATTAAATTAAATTAAAAAAAACATTTTTAAAAACAAGCTTTTATTTAAATGCTCTAAAAAGAAGAAAATAAACTTTAAATTAAATCAAACCCATAAATTTTTACATTATACAATTTATATGATTTAAAAGCTTGTCGCGAGATTTACCTGTGTAAATTTATTTTATGAAAAACATACATTTTTTCATAGAATTACTTGTGTCAAGATCAAGTTACATATTGTATTTTTGTTTATTTACACAGGTAAATCTCGCGACAAGCTTTTATATCATATAAATTGTATAATATAATAAATTGATGGGTTTGATTTAATTTAAAGTTTATTTTCTTCCTTTTAGAGCATTTAAATAAAAGCTTGTTTTTAAAAATGCTTTTTTTAATTTAATTTTTAAATTTTCAGCTACGCCTTAATTAGTTTTATATATTTATAGCGTCGTTCCTATCCGATATAAAACTTATAGTTTAAACCGTATCCTTCACCATTTCTTGGAATGCGAATATGAGCGAATACACTATACAATCAAATTATAGTGTTAAAACTAAGAAATTGTGTCCGCCATCTTGGGGTGTCCGCCATCTTGGGGTGTCCGCCATCTTGGGGCGTCCGCTATATTGAATTTACTGTGACGTCATTTTATTTCCGTATTCTTCTCAGCAAACCCTTTCATTTGATACCCATATCATGAGGGTGCATAATAAATAGCTGGTCCGCCATCTTTGGGAGTCCGCCACATTGGATTTGGAATGACGTCATTTTATTTTTGTATTCTTAGCAAACCCTTTCATTTGATACCCATATCATGGGGCTGCATAAAAAATAACTGGTCCACCATCTTTGGGAGTCAGCCATAGTGGATTTGCAATGACGTCTTCGTATTTTTCTTAGCAAACCCTTTCATTTGATACCCATATGGGGGTGCATAAAAAATAACTGGTCCGCCATCTTTGGGAGTCCGCCATATTGGATTTGGAATGACGTCGTTATTTTTCGTATATTTTCATTTGATAACCATATCATGGGGCTGCATAAAAATAATTGGTTCACCATCTTTGGGAGTCAGCCATAGTGGATTTGGAATGACGTCTTCGTATTCTTCTTAGCATTTGATACCCTTTCATTTGATACCCATATGGGGGTGCATAAAAAAATAATTGGTCCGCCATCTTTGGGAGTCCGCCATATTGGATTTGGAATGACGTCATTTTAGTTTCGTATTCTTCTCAGCAAACCGTTTCATTTAATACCCATTTCATGGGTGTGCATAAAAAATAACTGGTCCTCCATCCTTGGGAGTCCGCCATATTGGATTTGAAATGACGTCTTCGTATTCTTCTCAGCAAACTCTTTCATTTGATATCCATATCATGGGGGTGCATACAAAATAACTGGTCCGCCATCTTTGGGAGTCCCCCATATTGGATTTGGAATGACGTCTTCGTATTCTTCTCAGCAAACTCTTTCATTTGATACCCATATCATGGAGGTGCATAAAAAATAATTGGTCCGCCATCTTTGGGAGTTCGCCATATTGAATTTAGTGTGACATCATTTTATTTTCGCATTCTTCTCAGCAAACCGTTTCATTTGATACCCACATTATGGGGGTGCATAAAAAATAACTGGTTCGCCATCTTTGGGAGTCCGCCATATTGGATTTAGAATGACATTACTTAGCTAACCATGCATTGCCATCCAAACTAAACGGGTATGCAAAATTTCAGCTCAATCAGTTGGGGATAACTGTTTTAAAATTCAGTTGCAAGATTTGACCTAAACAAACATTGCATGTTAAATAAAAGCTTGTAAAAATAGGAACCTCTCAATTGGGAATCAATTAGATTGTGACCTCAGAACCTTGTTATCTTGTTAGCAAGTAAGTCTATAGCGCTCAATCAGCAAACCTTTCCACTATATAACCCAGTAGCCTCGTAAACCCATAACTACATGACTCTGGAAATATAATAAGGAATTGTGAAGAATCTGAACAAGGGAATTCATGAGATTGTGTTCTCGGAAACTTGAAATCGGATAGCCCGTGACCTCTTTGCTCTTGAACAGCAAAAGTTTTTGCCGTATAACAACATGATTCTAGGGACGCAAAAAAGCAAATTAGGGACTCTTATTTGGGAATTCAGTGAGAATGTAACTTTGGAAGTGGAGTATCTTTTCAGATGACTTCTGTTTAGGTGATTTTATTCAATCTCTAGCTTTTGCGAACTCTTTTATCTTCGAACTACCTATGTAACGGATTTCTTTTACGCTTCTTGCTCTACATTACATGTTCTCTCTTTAACATCCAATAATTGTCGTCATATGCTCATCCCACCTTCCTTGATATCGTAAGATAAAAGAGTTCGCAAAACCAAGATATCAAATGAAGTCACCTATACACAAATCCCCTGAATACTCCACTTCCAAGGTTACATTCTCATTGAATCCCCAATTAAGATTACCTAATTTGATTTTATTGAATACCCAAAATCACGGGGTTATACGGCTAAAAATTTTGCTCTTCAAGAGCTAAGGGATCACGGACTACTCGATTTCAATATTCCGAGAACACAACCTCATGAATTCCCCTGTTCAGTCTTCACATTCTTCTATTATATTCCCAGAGTTATATAGTTATGGGTTTATGAGATTACTGCGTTATATAGTAGAAGGGTTTGCCGCTGAAGTGCTATAGACTTACTTGGTAAAAAGATAATGAGGTCCTATGGGCACAATCAATGAGCTTATGTATGAGAAATCCCCCATCAATAACCAAATCAAATTTTGGTGTATGTACGTTTATGGCGCCGATCGGATGCATTTTTTAGAATTTCTAACATTCAATGTTTTATTTTTTTCAGCACATTTTGGTACCGTCAGTGGCTTTGCCTTTGTAGCAGCCGAATGTTTTTCTGGTCATAAGTAGATTATAATTTGTTCTATACTTGAGTAAAATTTGATTCAAATCGGACACAAAATAAAAAAGTTATAAGGATATCTTCATTTTAACTCACACTGTATATTTAAGGAAATGTATAGATTTCGACAAAATTTTACGTTAGTAAAAACGTTGAGTGTTGTAAAATAAAGATTGTTTTGTGACTGTGATTTATTAGCAGACCACGGTAAATCGCTTTGATAGAAATATTCAAGGTACATAATTGATTTTTCTTACTAATTATAGATTTTCGCTGACGAATATCTCGTAAACTATAACACATAGGAAGAAAATGAATATAAACTTTCTTGTGGGAAATTTAATTTCGTTTAATTATAGATTACCTTTTTCCGTACGACGCATCGTTTCCGAGTTATAAACGAAGAATCGAAGAAAGGAACCTTTCCACCCCCCACCCCCTCTTCCCCTTAACCGACAGAGCTAGAGGTGGGGACTTTTAGTATGTTTACTTCTTGGCTACCCCCAATACATTCCTGAAGAGAAAAATTCTCCCCTCCCCAATGTTCTCTACAACTCTTTCATTGACTGGACCATAAGGGAATACGGGGTTATGAGATTCTGAGGTGATGAGATCATGAGGCTGTGGATGCATGACACTCAAGCACAAGAAGCAGAGATCACAATCTGATTAACTCCTCAATCAAGATTCTCCACTATTTTCATTGGATTCCCAGTGTTATGGGGTTGATGGGTTATGGTGTCATATTGTTTTAGTTATGTGGTCAATATTGAAGTACCACAATGTTATTAGGTTGAAGTTTTAAAGTTGGGTCACTTTTGGAGTCTGTTTTAAATGAGATGGATAAGCAATATTTCGATCTAACAGATTTTTTTGGTGTTAAAGAAAACTTGACGTGCTGGGGAAAAACTAGGGCCAGAGTCGTGTTCAGCTGCTCAAAATACAAGAGAATGGAATGGTTAGTACCCCAGCACATACCACTTTTTTACTTGTGTGGCTGTGTTATTATTTGATAAGGCGATTGTTGCGTAATTCATAAAATCAACCAAGTTTCCACTAGTTGAACATATTTTTTTTGAGATCCGTACTGGAAATCAGATATTTTTCTGTAAATATGTCCATTTACGAGATCACGTATTATTATTTCAAAGACCTTGGCTATGTTTGACAGGATGACAATAACTTATAATATTTTCTTTCACTATGTAGAAGTTAAATAACAGGTAATTAAAAATGGTGAAAAACTTTTTTGTAAAAAATTTAACCGCTTAAAAAATAGACAATTAAAAATAATAAAATTTAATATCTTCCAAAGGGCCGGTTAATCGAATCCTATTACCCAATATTTATGTAAAGTTTGCTATAAAAATTAATAACTAATGAAACCAAACGTATTTTTTCCCGACATTAATATTAATATTAGATAATAGATCTCAGTTAACCAGGCCATAATTTTTCCATACTTCAAATCATTAAGTAATCATATTTATAAACAAATAGGTATAAAAGCATTTCCAATAAACGAAAACCAATAAAAATATTAGAAATAACAGAAAAGTTTAATTTAAGCTTGTTCATATTTTTCGTAAATTTACTTTATATTACGTCAGCACTGTATGTTATTTATTATTATTTTCATTCAATTACGTGGCCTTCAGTCAGAATTGTGTTAAAAT
The DNA here is from genome assembly GCA_936432065.2 of Rutpela maculata. Taxonomy (NCBI): domain Eukaryota; kingdom Metazoa; phylum Arthropoda; class Insecta; order Coleoptera; family Cerambycidae; genus Rutpela; species Rutpela maculata. The sequence continues at coordinate 118,811,642 of OW386288.2, forward strand.
TTAATTAGGTCTGACGGAAATATGAAGCTAATGATGTTTGAATTGGTAGCTAAACCTTAAAACAGAATGTAACTAATACAACAGTGTTTTGTCTGACAATATTTGTAACCACGTCAATTAATCTTAACAATTTGGGTTGGGAACGTTAAGTTTAATAGCTGTGTACATTACTCGTTTAAGATAAATTCCCGGCAAGGTGCTAATTGTGTTCAGGATAAGGGACCAAAGGTTAACTCCTCAACAGTTTCCGTCACCTCTTTCAACTTATTGTTGGGTTACCATGGTTACATTCAGTAGCAGCCCACGCGTCGATAATTTGCAATCAGTGTTTCCCTAACTCGTCTTAACTGTCATTAGGTTTCATCAAAACTCTCCCTTTCAATTATAACAATCTTCTCGGATGAAATTTCTATCTCTAATTTTCATGTAAAACTCGGTGTCACCCTAAGAAAACCACGTAAGTGTGACTAGTATCTCTTATGATTAATTTAATATCAAAGTAAAGAAAATCGTATTATCCTTTGTCCAAGTTTAATCCTATATTAAACGTCAAACCAATATCACGGTTTTGTGTTTTACCAATGGCGGCAGTTCAAGTCAATTGAAAACTTTTTAACTAACTTGAATGTTGAGAATACTAGAGATTTAGATTTTCTCTTGTGGTTAGGACGCTAGTTCGCGAGGCCCAAAAATGAAAAAAAAATCTTATAATATTTTAATACACAATTTTTGTTAGTAAACGAGAATCAATTTAATGTTAAATCTACCCGAGCTTGGTAGACATATTATAAATTAATTTAAAAAACTGGCCCACAACCGTCCCAACTGGGGAACAAATTGATCTTTTTTTTGTACATGAACACCCCAGACATATTAGACAAAATACAAATTTGAAGTTAGTGTCTGAATGAGAGATAGTTGTTTGAAAAACCGCAGACACACATCCATTCCACACTGACGTTGCGAACGTCGCAGCTAAGGTTCGAACCCAAAACATGATACAGTATCATCAAACAAGCTCACCACATAACACGTTCTAACCCACGCACTACCGTTACGATAACCCTAGCTCTAAAAAATCGTTCACTTATTAACTTACATTATTATTTATGTATTATTTTATTTGGCATACCTAGCAGAATATGGCGTTTGGTTTCATTATTTGTTAATATTTGCACGATCTCAATAACAGTAATGGCCCCATTCACCTGGTGTGAAATTTTATTTCATAATTTTTAGTGATACTTTTTTTAGAGGTAGGTAGTTCAATTTTTTTAAAACATTGTTTTCATCTTTTTTAGTAGTCCCTTATTTAACCTCAACTTTTTATCTTCTTAAGCACAACCACCTAGTAGACGTGTTAAGATCTATGCATCATTCAATTGGCCTTCTTTCCCTATATAATATATCTGACAGCATCATATCCTATGTCGCAGTTGCCTGGTAGACACTCATATCAAATGTGTTTCCAATCAAGCTCCAACGTTTAAAATCTTTAAAATCTTCCATCTGGTTATCAATATTCTATATTGTTCTCTCTCTAGGTGATGTAGCCAAAAAATTAGAGGACTCGGTAAAATACGATGCTGGAGTGTCGCTTTGGAGATGTATTCCTTGGAGAATTAAGCTTTTGGTGCGATGGTCTGTCCAGGGAATTTGTAGCAGAGACCCCCATCTTGATGGCATCAATACGTCGTCTGCCTGATTCCCTGGCATTCCATGTCTCAGAGACATAAAATAAGTTAGAGAAAATGAAGGCGCTGACAAGTCTGATCTTTATGTGTCTCGTGGATCTGGATCTGGATTGTTTGAGGGGGGGTGAGCTTGGGTGGGTCCATTGTACTACCCCCTTAGGGGGCATCATGAGCACCGAGCTATTGCTCAAGCCAACCAACACTTGTAATGTACTTGAGGAAGAGGTCCGGAGGGTCGCCACGTATTCTAGTCATACTGGGCCAGAAGCTCCCCCAATATGGATCCTCTTTTCGTTGAGAGAGCAGGGCAGTGACACAACATATGTTCGGCAATGTCGACCTCCAGATTTGACCCTCTACATTTGGGGTTATCTATAACTCAGAGTGTGTGAAGGTGATTGTTTAGTCTGCAGTGTCATGTTAGCAATCCTACATAGATACGCAGAATACTACTGGACAACTGGAGAACGTATTTGCCTAACTGCCTAACGACTGGGTGTGGCAAAATCCATTCTGCTGTATCTGCAGCTGCTTAGACTACTCCACCAGTTCGCGCGCCGTTTAAGTGTATAGTTCTTTAACAGGGAACTGTGAACTGAATCCAGAGAATCTTACAATTCTGACTTCGAATTTGGTTTCACCAGATCCAAATACATAAGGATATACTGGTATGGTCCACCAGACAGACCATTTTTTGAGGGAGGGGGGGTGTTTTTCTGGAGTTAGAAAAACGAACCAATCTGACAATTCTGACTTCGGACTCGGATTCAGCAGGTTAAAATACATAAGGATATACTGGTATGGTCCACCGGGCAGACCACTTTTTTTGGGGGTTAATGGTGAAAAACGAGCCAATCTGACAATTCTGACTGCGGATTCGATTTCAGCGGGCCCAAATACATATGGATACACTGGTCTGATCTCTCGGAAAGATCATTTTTTGGGAGGGTGTTTTTTGGGGGGTTGGTGAAAAACGTTGTGTTATTAATCGTATCATATTTCAAATCTGATTGTATACTGATTGTTAAAAATCTATTGTTTTTTTCAACCAGGTACTAATAAGATACTTTTCTATTCAGAGATTTGTTCAACGTAAGAAGATAGAATAGGATTACGCTCAAATCAGTTTTGAGACCGAGACTTCGAAAGAAAGGAAACATAAGGTGAACACCAACATTTTCCGGCATGACTTCCAAAATTCGGAGGCAAAAGTATCTGCTACCTGACCTATTAACAAAATTATTACCAAACATTTAGAAACATATTTTACGTAAAGTAATAATTTACCTATTATTTTATGAATTTTATTAATATAATAATTATTTTGTGACGGTAATGTATTTCATATCACTTTTCGGTTAATGTGAGAAATAGTTAGAGAAGTGAATGAGAACAGAGACATAATCTGTTTACAATATAATATAATATGAGGTAAAACAATAAACAACGTAATGGAGTGAATGAATAGGGACGTATTATAGTGTGTCCATATTTTGTGTAATATGCTTCCTCGTGTGCAATAGAATATAATTGCAAGTTGGGCAATTGGCAGTTATTATATGCCTGAGTTAATATATAATATATTTTACCATAAAATTTAACTCAATGATAAATCAGAAAACAATTTATTTAACCACAAACGTTTTTACATACGTTATGATATAAGAAAATAACAACAAATATTCTATAATACAGTGTCTTCCGAAATTCAATGCCATAAAATATTTTTATTACCATCTCGCTGGCGCTATAGCGTATTTGGCTCACCATTCGTTGTTTTTTCTCGATTGATATTTCTCAATGACAGTGGGAAATGTGATGTCAGAAGAAATGGATGTTTGTCCAGGCGTTTTAAAAAACGTATCCGTCTTTTAAACAAGTAGTTTGAGATAAGTATGATATAATAAATTTAAGTATAAATAAAGCATATAAGGCCAGGCCCTGTTTCCTTAATGATAGTAATAATAATAATTTACCAAAATTATGAAATAATTCTCCGAAAGGGCATAGTAGGATAAGCAAGTAAAATCTGCCCCCAAACAAAATTTTATTTGTTATCAACTATTTGAAGGGGCTTACTCTAAATATGACACAGGTGGATATTCTTTGCATTGAAGTCAAATTTCCAAACCAAACATGAATACGGGAAAATCCAATTCACCTCCTTGTCCCGACGCTGAATTTTAGACGATTTTAGTGATTCAAGGGAGTTCCCTGTGACACTCCAAACTTCCCAGACTATCCTCTATATACACCTTAATATTACTGTAGCATTAATGGTAAAAAAACATATAATAGTTACTTCTAATGTTAATATCTAACAACAACATTGGATCTAACAGTGCTATCTCCAACTTTAAGACCCTAACCTAACCTAAAAAAAGAAACGAGTAGAATAATGTCATGCCAATTCGCTAAAATGGCCGACGTAAATTTTTCAATTTAAATTTATTTCATAATTATTATTTATTTACGGAATTTTTTCGGTGCTATCATTTTATCGCCTGGTTTCGTTCTTGTTTGAGATGGAACTCAAAATGGACATAACTTATGTTTCGATATGTAACGACGCTATAAGAAATAAAAGGACGCTATTAACAACGCTATGTTTGTGAAACAAAATAAAGTTAATCTTACTATATCTTCATATCTTCCGCTTTCTTGCCTATCCCAATAAATGAATACTGCTGGTAAATATCCTTTAGCCACTATGTAAAACTTGTAATATATTTTCAATATAGATAATTATCCTATAACAATTATAGAGAGGTAAACTTATAAGCACTTATTAGGACAACCATAGATTAAAGAATATTATCTGATATAAATAGGCAACTCTCAGGGATTTTTTAAACAGCAAAACTTACGTCGCGGGTAGCGCTGTATTCCCACCTTTTTTATATAGGCGGGGTTGGTACAGGCGGGAATTTTAAACGATTTTTAAATAAATTGCTTAAGCCACCATTAGACTATAAAAGTTCTTTGACCAATATATTTTATAAAAGATATTTTATGAGATTAAAAATCTATCAAATTGCTCATAAAATATCTTTTATAAAAGATCATTGTCAAAGAACTTTTATAGTCTAATAGTGGCCTTAAAATTGAATAAGTCATTTCGAAACTAGAAATTGATCATTTATTAATTTAACGGAAAATCATTACAATAAATACAATAACATTTAAAAATACATTTGAAAAGTAAGTAAAGTTATTACAAAAGTATTAAGATGTGGAAACTGCGTTGAAATAAGTAAAGTGTTAAAGTAACTAATGTATCAAAATACCTGTAATACAGGTAAATGATATACATGTTCGCGTCTTTATTAGAATTTTTAGAAGTAGGTAGCAACACACTTAAAACCCATTAGTCTTGAAATTGAAAAAACCGAACAGTCGTTTTTTGGCAATTTCTTGGGAGTCACATTCTTTACAAATCAATAATATGCATTTTCACGTCCTTAGAATTTTTAAAAGTTGCAACATGACACGTAGAACCCATCAGTCTTTAAAATTCAATTATACCACAGTCGTTTTTAGTCAATTTATTGGGAGTCACGTTCTTTACAAATCAATAATATGCCTTTCCACGTCCTTGTTAGAACAACAACACAGCACTTAAAACCCATTCATCATCATCATTGGCAACTACAGCCCATTGTGGGCCTTGGCCTCCTCTAATACTTTTCTCCATTCGTTAATATCGGCCGGCAACATTCTCCATCTTCTCATTCCCACTGCCTTAAGGTCTCGTTCTACGTCGTCCAAGTATCGTAGACTTGGTCTTCCTATTGCTAGTTTACCCACCGGGTCTCTCCTTGTGAATATCTTCGCCAGGGTGCTATTTGGGTCTAAACGTTGCACGTGGCCTATCCATCTCAGACGTGCCAGTTGGATATGCTTCACAATGTCCGGGTCCTGGAAGAGCTGGTATATCATTGGCAACTACAGCCCATTGTGGGCCTTGGCCTCCTCTAATACTTTTCTCCATTCGTTAATATCGGCCGGCAACATTCTCCATCTTCTCATTCCCACTGCCTTAAGGTCTCGTTCTACGTCGTCCAAGTATCGTAGACTTGGTCTTCCTATTGCTAGTTTACCCACCGGGCCTCTCCTAGTGAATATCTTCGCCAGGGTGCTATTTGGGTCTAAACGTTGCACGTGGCCTATCTATCTCAGGCGTGCCAGTTGGATATGCTTCACAATATCCGGGTCCTGGAAGAGCTGGTATAATCCAAAATTGTAGCGCCTGCGCCACAAGCCGTTATTGTTTACAGCACCAAATATTTTCCTCAGGATCTTCCTTTCGAAACATCCTAAAAAGGCCTTATCGTTTTCTGTGTGTCCAGGTTTCTGAGCCATAAGCTAGTACAGGTTTAATGAGTGTCTTGTACAGAGTACATTTGATCTTCCTCGACAGGCTTGATGATGACATGTGTTTCATAAGACTGTAGTAGCATCTGTTGCCCAGGAGAACTCTTCGTTTGACTTCGTCCCTTACGATGTTTGTGCTGTTGACTAGCGACCCTAAATATATAAATTCCTTAACCGTTTCCAGGGTACAACCGTCGATGTCTATATTGGGTGCCTCTCGTGCTTGCTGTTGGATGATAGCGATCATATATTTTGTCCTTTTCTCGTTTATCGTGAGCCCCATGTCGGATTGCAGATCGTTTCAGTCGGATAAAGGTTTCCACTAGTGCATCTTTGTTTCTTGAAATTATGTCTATGGCATCGGCGTATGCTATTATTTGCAGCGATTTATAGCAGATTGTTCCCTTAGCTCGATTTCCGCGTCTCATATTACCTTTTCCAGTACAATGCTGAACAGTAGGCAGGACAGGGCGCCGCCCTGGCGGAGACCATTGCGGCCCTCAAAAGTTCTTGGCATGTCCTTCTGTATTCGTACTTTACTGGTTACATTTGTCGTTGTCAGTTCCACACCCACCCATTACAGTTTTTAATATTCAACAGAACAGCGTCGTTTCTAGTCAATTTCATTGGAAACTCACGTTATTTACAAATAAGCAAACGGACTCCTGCGCTATCGATTTAATAATTGTTAGCTTAATGTCCAGCACACAAAAAACACAGATATGTAAACAATAATGGCGTGACACCTGACTGTAGTGACCTTCAAGCATATAGGGGAAAATAAAGATCGCTAGATGGCCGATTGTTTTTTCAGCCCACAACTGTAAACAAGAAAATTATTAATCCCCAATTCTCTTGGCTGTGCTCTTGGCTGGCTGTGCTTATTGTGTTTTCTGGGTGTTTACTACGCCTCTCGCGTCTTTTGCCCTCATGTGTTGAAAACAATTATACGCATTGTTGTAAAATTGATCTATTTTCCCCTATATCCCCGAAGGTAGTGACAGTCGGGCAAGATACAGATTTGCGCAGCCGTCGTATGATTCAAGTACAAGTAGCGACAGAGCGACGTAATTGCCAACTAAACACGATGATTTTGAAATATAATAGGAGTACGCAGGGCTTGAAGACAACGGAGTTATGAAAACTAGACTAATCGTTTTGCCTACGGGTCTCCCTCTGCGTACAATTTATTATTTGACTAAATTAAATTAGGCAATACAAAATACACAATGTGTGCTAATTTGATTACTTACCCCTGACGCTTAGATTTCGACTAATGTTGAATTAAATTAAGTAAACGGTTTTATAGTATGACGGCGCATGGCGGTAATTAAAAAATTATTATGAAATTTATAAGGTAGCTATATGCATCCTACAGGTTACGTGAAAATTTTAACGTGATGAGTCAATGCTCGTATTCGGTTTCTTCGCCCCAAAATACATGTAAGTAAAGCGGTTAGCTAATTTATGCTTTTAATTTATTTTTAGTCTCAGTATTGGCTGGTTTTTATCTGTTTTTGGAGGTTGTGTCAAAATTCTGACGTAATGGGTTAATTCTGACCTTGATTCGGTTTCAACGTGTACAGTAGTCTGTTGGGTAATGCAAAACTTTTTTATTTATGTGGTGCCTGTGTAATCTGCAGAATTATTATTTTTGTCAGACTGTAGAGAGCGGTGGTGATCTCTAGAAATTCTCTAAATTGATTTATATTTTACATGAGATCGTTTCTCGTCCAGAAGAACTAATTGACAGGGCCAATAAAGTTTCAAAATTTGATTTTAAATATCATCCTAATTTGCGGGTTGTGTAATTGATGTAATGTGTTATGCTGTCTTATGATTTTTTACTATATATTGGACCAGAAATAGGCTTATCACTGAATTTGGATGTACGGTTAAATTCATAAAATTTTATGTATGCTAATATTAACATCGATGAATTCTTATGTTTTTTTAAATTAGCTGAACCATCAACAATTTATTCAAAAATAGTAGGTATTGCATAATAACGTTAATTTAGTTTCTTTTAATTTAAGAATTTACCTTTCATCATGCCAAAATTTAAATAATAATCTGTTTAATTCTGTACCTTAGAATTAGTTATTTACGAAAAATATGTGGTTGGGTATTCAACTGATTCCAGGTAAAACATAAATATTTACATTTTAAATGGCTTATACCGCATAAAGCAATTGATTTATGGGTAATATCAATTAACGGGGTTTACGTTTTCTCTTGTTTTGTGTGTGTATAAAATTGTCCGAAATATATTGTAAATAATATTCATATTTACCTCTACAACTCGTTGAAAACTAGATTAAATCATTAGAAGAGATTTTCACAATCACAAAGATTTTGGTTTCTAATTTTTGGAGCTCAGACTGATTTAATATGAGATTAACTTTTAATATCTTATTAAAACCTTTACTTTTATACGCTTTACTAAATGTGTATACCAACAGACACATATATAGTCATAAATATGAGTCACTAATATTAAATGTGTTCTTTTCGACATTACATCACTTATTTTTCAATACTTATCATATTAGGTAAAAAAAAAGTTAGGTGTGACGCTGCCTCTGAAGTAGCTAGTAGTGAGTTTAGTAATTATAAAGGAATACGAAAAACAGCAAAATTTTGCCATTTTTCAGAACTTTGAGTGCGATGCGGGAACGGTATTTTATTATGTAAATGCCTTTATTTAACCTGGCGGATGTCAGTGTAGAGCTGTTATTAAATCCAGCCAGGGCACAAATTAATCAAATACAACTACAATAATAGTACTTGTCCTATATAAGATATATATTTAACAAAAATATTTTTAAATTAAATCTCGAAAAAAACTATGGGTGCAATTTTTGTTAACATTTTCAATATAAAGAGTTACATAGAAGCTATCTCTTAATTTTCTCCCTGAAGGTGTTGTACGATAATTCTTAAATGTTCTTTTGAATTTTATTGTAATAATACGTCGCGCCATAACAGAAATAATAATATGATAATAATAATAATCATACCTCCCACGCCAACGGAGGTACAGAGGATTCTTGAGTCTGGAGTGGGCGCATGGTAGAGTAGCACTAGGTGTGGCATGCAACATCCTCAGGAGCTCGGACTCACTCCTGCGGTTTGTGAGAGATTATGAAACTGCAGGAGTTGACATTCAAAGCAGCACGGTAAGGCCGCAGATGATCTCAGCTATCATCTTATAGCCAAAATTTAAGCTGCCGAGCAGAGAAATTTGTTCAGGCAGCACGTCGATAAGACCCTGCACGGTGTATTATATAACAACATAGAGACATTGGGTTTATCGAGAAAGCTGACCTTCGCTTTCTTACGGTCAGCAGGGCTAAAGCCGGAGACTGAGGGATTCATTGTGGCCTACCAAGATGGCATTATTAACACCTTGGTCTACTTCAGTCGCGTTATGGGTGTTGAGGTCCCTGACATTAATTGTAGGACCTGCCGTCAGGCGCCGGAGTTGCTCATGCACACACTATCTACATGTCCGATATATGCAACTTCGGCCTACATTTATAGTCATAACGCGGCTTTACGAGTCCTGTGCTACCACCTACGGTACTCGTACGAAGTAGACCAAACAATAGTGCTGCCCTATGTCCCCGGAGAGGTCGAGTCCGTTGTCGAGAACGAGATGTGCCGAATCTATTGGAACTACTCGTTTTTGACGGTCAGGCAGATTCAACCAAACAAGTCTAACATAGTCCTCCTCGACCACCAAACGAAGGTGATGTATGTCATGGAATTCTCGGCCAAGACAAACATCATTTTGAAGAAGGGACAAAACGGACTAAATATCGAGATCTCCGGTATGAACTTCGAGCGCTATACCCAGACTAGTCGGTCAAGATGGTCGTCCTGATACATTGTGTACTCGGTGGAATGAGGCCTACGCTGCTCTCGGAATTAAAGGCCATACAAGCTTGCCAAAAGCCAGCCGAATGGTTGGTAGGCCAAATTCAGAAGGCAGTTATCCTGGGGTCCCTCCATCTGCTTGGGGCACATGAGTCTGGAATCTACAGTCACTGACCCTGCAAGACGCGGGGAGTGGTTGTGGATAATTCGCAGGCGCCTCTCCCGTGAGAATGTCGAAGACACGGGAGAACAGTCCAGCATCGCGCGCGCGAAAAAAAAATGTTTACCGCTCATTACCAAAATATAATAATATAATGATACAATAGAATAATAAAATAAACAAGACAAAACTCCGTAAGTAAGAAAAATTCTTGAGCGGGGTATGACAAAAAATTTAAAAATTTAAAAAATAACCGTACCTATATCTACAATCTGCAATTAACAAAATAAAGTTGAAAGCTGACTTAAATGACGTAGTTCTATGGGTAGGTATATGCAATGCATTATTTAACTGTCTAAGGTTATTTTCATGCATATCTGATCTAGATTTAAGTTTCAGTCTAAGGTAGGTCGGGACATTATTTGTTATAAGTGAATCAACTAAGCAACATAGGTGAAGTATCCATCTTTTTTAATATTTATTATTCTCTTTTTATCCAGTATTGGAGTTATGTGGTCTCGCCTACCCGCTGAAGTGGCAAATCGAATACATTAATTTTCCAGTTTTTGCAATTTGAACAGGACAGTATTAGTTAGACAAGGTCCATAAACTAAATCGCCATACGCGAAAACAGATAAAATAAGCAATTCAACTAGCTTCAGTTTAATTTTGGTACATAAAGTGTATTTAAACTGATACACATATCTTAACTTAGCATAACAGGTCTGTACTGTATAGTTGACATCATCGTTGAATCTTTTTTTTTTTTTCGTTTTGCTTGGCTAGTAATACAATAACTTTATACATTCTACCTGACGTCAAATCAGATATCACGCTTTTTTAATATGTTATATAGGATTACAAATCAATGTTAAATCCAAGTTTACGACCTCGGCAGACCTCCTAGTCTTTTTCAAAAATCCAAAAAACTGCGAGATTTTTGTTTTATTTTTCATTTTATGTCGATTTTGGCACCTAAAGCCTACTTTTTTGGTAAAAACAGTTTAGTATTTTTTAAAGACAGACTAAATTTGCTACAAATTGACGTCAAATCATTTTTTAGTTTTTAATATGTTTTATAGGATTACAAATTAATGTTAAATCCAAGTTTACGACCTCGGCAGACCTCCGGATCTTGGTCAAAAATTCAAAAAAACTGCGAGATTTTTTTTTCTTTTCAGTTTTGTTGATTTTGTTACCTAAAGCCCACTTTTTTGGTAAAAACAATTTAGTATTTTTTAAAAATAAAGTAAATTTGCTACAAATTAACATCAAATCAGGTAACTATGCTTTTTTAATATGTTTTATAGGATTACAAACTAATGTTAAATCCAAGTTTATGACCTCGGCAGACCTCCTTGGTCAAAAATCCAAAAATCTGCGAGATTTTTCTTTTTTTTTTCTTCAGTTTTGCCGATTTTGGCACCTAAGGTCTAGTTTTTTGGTAAAAACAATTTAGTATTTTTTAAAAGTAGACTAAATTTGCTACAAATTGATACCAGAGGCGTAGATCAAATAGTATCCGTATCAAAGTTTTGCAAAGTTTTCATATTTCAACATTTTTAACAATTTTTAACTTACAAATCTGTGAAATACGTACTACTACTATAACTAATTTCAGAAAATTCCTTTATACCCCGAGCCCAAGCCGCAAATTAGGTCAGAAGTAGGCCAATAAATGCTCCACCTCAATATATAGTACTATTATAAAAAGAACGGAGAAATCGCTAAAAATATCAAAATATGAAAACTTTACAAAATTTTGAACAGCTGTATATCGGATACTATTGGATCTGGTACCAATTTGTAGCAATAGTTTGCTTAAAAAAAAATCTCACTTTTTTGGATTTTTGACCAAGATTCGGAGGTTTGCGAGGTCCTAAACTTGGATTTAATATTAATTTTTAATCTTATACAATATATTAAAAAAGCATAGATATCCGATTTGACGTCAGATAATCCCCTTTTTTGGTGACAAGGTTACTGGATTATAGGCGATGGGCAACTTTTGAGAAAAATTTAAAAAACAGTGTTTCTTCGGCCCACCCTAGGAGGTAAGTCTGCGTATTTACAAATGTGTAACCCCCTTCCAGACATACTTGGCTTTGAATTTGGGTGCGTCTACTATATGTAGCGTGTTTATGTATATGTTATGTTATTTTAGCTCTTTGACTTATTTTAATTTTTTGGCTTATGTTTGCGTCATTAACTCTTGAAATTCTGTTCAGTCCTTCAAAGACACGCTAGGTTCGCTATATAAGATTAAAACTGTTTTCCCCAATTTTGATTTAATTAACTGCGGTGTTTGCGTGTCGTTTAAAAATTATGGAATGATTTAATCTGAGATTCATATCAAATAATTACAATATAAACAAATTTCATTAGTATAAACTAAAGTAACCTAATACGATTTTGTTTTCACTTTATACATACTCAACAATTCAACTCTTAAAAATAGTGACGAAAATTCAAGTAACTAAATGGATTAAATAGAGATTAAATGGGGGTAAAAATAATTAAAATTCGCATCACCAAAATAAATATTTTTGGTCTAATAAGTATAAAATGTGCAAATAATTTTGAGTAGTTTTGATACGAGGTGAGGTAGTAACTGAAGAAAATTTTCATTTAGAATGCACAATTCCGTAGAAATATTATTATTGTTTTTCAAAATTTACTTATTTTCTGCCTTTGTTTCTTGCAGGGAGGATGATCTGGAGGACTTATATTGTAATGCAGTGCTCATTTAAAAACCGCTGCCTAAGAAAAATAATTGATGTACTATATTTGCACTCCACCATGTGGAACTAAATTGTTCGTAGAACTTTAATAACATAATATTTTCAATATCCCAAAAACCCACAAAACGATATGACACACGGTGGTAATGGGAGTGGTAGTGTGGTGGCAGTAGAGGTGGTAGAGGGAGGCTTATGCCAAATAAAATTTGATACCTAGACTTATCGTAGATGCACTAAGTCCCAATTGTATGGACTCTTACTTACTTGCTTTACCTATTTACCTTACAACCCTTCAACTGAATAAGTTCAAAAATTATCTTGTTCCAGATATAATAATACATAGGTGTACCAAATTTCAAGTCAATACCATGAAATGTTCTAGAGTAATCGTGCGCACAAAACAAGTTACAGACAGGCGGACATGCATTTAGACCGATAGACAGACCAAGAGGCAGAATTATTTTTACTGAAACTTAAAATTTCGATGTTCATAACATTTTATGCCTATTAAACCAAAAAAAAGATTTTTTTTACTTTTACTTCACTACGTAGATATGGAAATATAGTAAACCTAAAAAAATTTAATAGCAAAGATATTTGTCGACATTGTACACTTTTTACTTTAAAATAAATCTGGAAAAATCTTCGTACTTTTACATGGTATTACGTAGACTTACAACTTTTTTTACTTGATTTCACTGTCGCATAAATATATCCATGAAGTAGTTACATCATAGGATATGGTTTTGGTTACAGTCCGGGAGATAAAACCGAAGATAAGTTTAATGTGAACCAGTGGTATATATCATAATGAAAAAGGAGTAATCTTCCTCATAAGATGTCCAGGTATTTGGGTATTATTTTAACAAATTGAGATGTTCAAAGCCGAGCGTGGAAATTTCCCATAATAAAAAGAAGCCTCTTCGTATTTACAACATTTGCAATTTTTCTAAGGAAGGGTTGTTAGCCCTGCTGAACTGAATCAGGTCAATAAAGGGAGTGACATTATTAAATATATAAAAAGTCAAAGACTAACATGACTGGGACATGCCAACAGAATGGAAGACTCGAGAGTAACTAAGAAAATATATGGGTGAAAATCTGCTGGAAGACGAAGAAGAGGAAGACCTAAGATGAGACGGATAGATGATGTAGAAGATGACCTGAGAGCTATGAATATTATTAGAAACTGGAGAAGAAAAATTCAAGAGAGAACAGAATGGAAAAAATAGCCAGACAGGGAAAGACCCACCCTGGGTTATTATGTCAAAAGAAGAAAAAAAGCCTCTGTTAGTGTGGAAATTATTTTCTTTAAAATACAGTTGTAAAAATTCTTTTTAATTTAGTTCAGTAACGGAGTACTTTATAGTTACAAGAAACGAGGTAGTAGATTTTTTTTTATCTTGTATATGTTGTAGAGAGTATGTAGAATCCAAGTTTTAGACTTCCAAACCCAGCAAAATTCTGATATGTGTTAGTTAGACTAAATAATTGTAGATATAAAGCAAGAAATAAACATTGTTTGTCTATTAGTTATTCCCACTAAACAGCTGTTTAATATTTGTAATATACTGTTACATAAAATCGTGTAATACCAATTAGTTCAGGAACGGCGTCATCGAAAAGGGGTGATAGTTACTTTAAACGAGGTAGTAGATTTTTTTTTCTTGTATGTATTGTAGAGGGTGTGTTGAATCCAAGTTTTAGACCTCCAAACCCTTGGCAAATCTTTGTGTGGACGAAAAAACGACGAATTTTTGGCACTTTTTTTCAGTTTGTGGCCTATAACTTAAAAACAAAGCATCCAATCGAAAAGTCATTTATTATCAAAATTATAGAGCATTAAATTTCGCTTCGAATGAGTATCTGAAATTTCATCAAGAAGTATGGGCGTATTTACCCCTCCCTTTGATCCGACTCTGCCGGTAATGCGCGTTCCTTCTCCCTCGTTTCAGTTGTGCAATTGACGCGTCGGAAATCAGGCCTGAACTGCTCTTTGACCTATAAACACTGCTCTGGCCTCTCATGTCAGAACGCTCCTGAGATTGAGTTGGATGAAGATGACGAAGATTGCTTCGAGTTTGAGGAAGTTGGTGGTGCTGCTGCTGCTAGATCAGGAAGATGGGATGCAGTACGAGGACATTAGTCAGCCCCAATCCAAACGGATCCGATTACTATAACCACTACACGCAAATACTTCATTTTTTTTTTACACCTTGTATTGTTCTTGCCTTTTCATTTGTTTAATTTTTTTTACGCTTTGTTGTATTACTATTGGGCAAATTTTTATTTTTGGTTAATAAACTTTGGGCCTTTCTTTATATTATGCTTTTATTTCGACAATCCATTTTCTCAAATTAATGTGGATAAAAAGGAATAAAAGAAAATAATAAATATATTTATATGTAGGACATTTTGGATTTTGAGTATATTTTGCTTAATATTGATCGAAATTGGAAAACCAGGCAATCTATGAACTTGAAATTACATGCTCTACAACTTTCATTCTATGGATTTTTTCATTTAGATTAGCAGTTTTAGAGCTGAAGACGTTTAAAAAGTTATCCAGTGTGAATTTTTTAGTTGGTAAAAATTGTTGTTATTCGACTGCCAATTACGCCCATACCTCTTGATGAAATTTCAACTTTGAGGTATCCATTCGATGCAAAATTTAATGCTCTTCAATTTTCATAATTAATGACTTTTCGATTGGATGCATTGTTTTTATGTTATAGGCCACAAACTGAAAAAAGGGTTTTTTTCGTCCACACAAAAATTTGCCAAGGGTTCGGAGGTCTAAAACTTGGATTCTACATACCCTCTACAATACATACAAGATAAAAAAAATTCTACTACCTCGTTTAAAGTAACTATCACCCCCTTTCGATGACGCCGTTCCTGAACTAATTGGTATTACACGATTTTATGTAACAGTATATTACAAAAATTTAATTATGTAAACTATTAAACAGCTGTTTAGTGGGAATAACTAATAGGCAAACGATGTTTATTTATTGCTTTATATCTACGATTACACAGGCACACACAAAAAAAATGTCGAGTGCTAGAAGGCAGACCTATGTACTCCCATGCATTTCGACTCGCTCAACACGAATCCGATGTCCGTTTTGCCGGATTGGCTCTTGCATTTTTTCTAACCCCAAAAAACACCCTAAGACTGCCCGAAAAATCTCAAACAAGTAAATAAAAAGCTTAAATGAGCTGACTACCATTTCCATGCGTATTTTGGGGCGCTGAAACCGAATCTGAGGTCAGAATTTGCTGATCAGTTAGGAATTTTGATATAACCTCAAAACACCTAAAAAATGCCCGAAAAATCCCAAACAAGTAAATAAAAAGCTTAAAGAGCTGATCACTATATCTATACGTAATTGGGGGCACCGAAACTGAATATGAGGTCAGAATTAGCCGATCAGTTAGGAATTTTGACATAACCTCAAAACACACCTAAAAAATGCCCGAAAAATTCCAAACAAGTAAATAAAAAGCTTTCATGAACTGATCACTATATCTATACGTAATTTGGGGCACTGAAACCGAATCCAAGGTCAGAATTTATGCGCGACGATCGAATATCTTGTAAAATCCATATTCAGCATGAAAACGTACCCAAAAATGACTTAATCATTGCCCGAAGTTGACTTTGCTCTACATAATATCTGAACATTTAATTTCCGACGTATTTTGAGCTGAACACAACACCGTAGGGAGAATTAAAGCGCAATCTGCAAACTTCATGAGAAATATTATTTCAGCATATAATCTCATCAACCCTAGTAAGCGGGGATGGGTAACTTTTAAATTTTTAAGTGTTTAAAGGAAAATATTACTGAATAGTGACATTGTTAGGAAAATTTTTTCAGACAAAGTTTGCTCTGTTGACAGAGGAATATCGTTTGGATTTAACATTTACCTACACCCTCTCTTGATGATTTTTTACTTTTTTTTCTTAGAGCTGTTTAGACTTGTGTAGTTTTCTTTATTCTGTTTGATTGTCATCATATGCCAATTGTTTCTTTTTCTATTTTTGCGACTAGGACACCTCCACGTGGTGACGGCGGGCAATGATTTATTTCGGCTAAGTTTCTAGGTAAAAAAAATGCCGTCATGGCAAAAGTAGAGAAAGAGTTTGCGATGTAGGGAAAGGAAACCCCAGTATCGGCGGCCGGTCAGATTGGGAAAACGGGACCGCGGGCATCGTCATCATGCAACCGCAGCTCTAGTGAAATGGGAAACTTGGCTTCCTATGAGTATAGGGCTACAATAAATTTGAACAACTGTGTAAATAATTCGAATTCCTTCTGTATTGTTTGTAGTAAATTAAATGGCATATGATAATCAAACAGAATAAAGAAAACCAATTCTAAACAGCTCTAAGAAAAAAAATTATCAAGGGGGGTAGGTAAATGTTAAATCCAAACGATATTTCTCTCTCAACAGAGCAAACTTTATCCGAAAAATGTTTCCTAAAAATGTCACTATTCAATAGTATTTTTCTTTAGATACTTAAAAATTTAAAAGTTACCTATCTCCGCTTACTAGGGTTGATGAGATTATATGCTGAAATAATATTTCTCTGTGAAGTTTGCAGATTGCGCTATAATTCTCATTACCAATAGTGTTCAGCTCGTGAAAATACATCGGAAATTATATGTTCAGATATTATATAGAGCAAAGTCAACTTCGGGCTATGATTCAGTCATTTTTTGGTACGTTTTCATCATAAATATGGATTTTACAAGATATTCGATCGTCGCGAATAAATTCTGACCTTGGATTCGGTTTCAGTGCCCCAAATTACGTATAAATATAATGATCAGTTCATGTAAGCTTTTTATTTACTTATTTGTGATTTTTCGGGCATTTTTTAGGTGTTTTTTGAGGTTATGTCAAAATTCCTAACTGATCGGCCAATTCTGACCTCAGATTCGGTTTCAGCGCCCCAAAATACGTATGGAAATGGTGGTCAGCTCATTTAAGCTTTTTATTTACTTGTTTGAGATTTTTCGGGCAGTCTTAGAGTGTTTTTTGGGGATAGAAAAAATGCAAGAGCCAATCCGGCAAAACGGACATCGGATTCGTGTTCAGTGGGTCGAAATGCATGGGAATACATAGGTCTGCCTTCTAGCACTCGACATTTTTTTTTTGTGCGCCTGTGTTATTTAGTCTAACTTACACATATCAGAATTTTGCTGTAATTTAAGAGATTGCCTTTACTACCTTTTTACTGTTTGTTTCATTCTTGGTTGAAATAGGTATATATACAATAACACAGTAAGGAATTTATCAACTTATGCTCCAAAGAGTTTTTCGTTGTTGTTTTTTGTTAATATAAAATGAGTTCGTTCAATATTCATTTATTTTGTTATTTAAGCGAATAATTTAGTTACATAAATTTCATTTTCACCGACTGAAGTGATATTCTTTGTCTGTTCATTTGTCGTGCTTGTAAACATACAATTTTAAATTTGTTGTACTTTTTACCTTTTTAAATTACACTATTCTACAGCCTACATGTATTGGAAGTAAAAATAGCAAATTCTTAGTAACTTCGTCATGCTAAATAACAATATAAAAAGCAAAAGTTCAAGTTGGCTCTGGTTTTCCAAATACAGGTAAGAAAGTGTAACGGGGTCTACAGACAATCCAGCTGCTGGGACCCGACATTGTTGGTATGCTTTGAAGATAATTGGAATTCTAGCGGACCAGTTCACTTTTATGAATGAGTTCAAAGCATGCCGACAAGGCTGGCTCCCTGCCGCTGGATCGTGTGTAGACCCATTATAAACCCTAGTTTATGAGCGGTCCTATCACAAATAACAGGTAGAATTAGAATTCTACGAAAAATAGACATACTAACTACTTACCTCTTGGTCGTTATTAATATAACAAAAAGCTCATTAGAGCTAAGCAGACTGTATTTTTCCTTTATGTAGTTGATTTGGGATTAATAGGTAAATAAAGTAACTATAAAATGAACGTTAGGTCAGTTAAGCGAGCTTACCACGTGTACTGTTTCTGTATCCTCCTGCTCCGGGGTTGTGATGAATGTCTTGTTCAGAGGCCTCTGTGCTGTTCCAGTGGAGCAATCTTCCTGGGGTTTTCTACCTTCTAAATGTTACATATGATCACGCACACACAACGGTTTAAAATATTGACTTCCACAACGAGTCTTCTATTTCTAATTGACTGCTAGAACGCGAGTCGTCTATTTTGATTGACTGCTAGAACGCGCGTCGATTGACTTCTAGAACGCGCGTCGTCTGTTCTCGATGACTGCTAGCACGCGAGTGTTTCTATATTCTTCTATCTAAGTATCTAGTGGTGGGGGCAATCTTAACTGACACAAAATGATAGGCAACTAATAATACGCAATAAAATTTCGTCGAACCTACGATTGATAATTACTAGGCGCAAATTCTTCGATAATTACATTTAATTCTCAACATTCCCCTCACCAAAATACGAGTTATTTTACCAAATCTAAACTAACAAAAAAAACTAAAAATAAACGAGAAAAACTAAATTACTAACTAAAACGCTGTCAATCGACAGGCAGCGGACACAGTTTGACAACTGGTCGCTTGAATATGCCAGTGCTCGTTCGTACGCTTACCACCTGGACTATACCATCAGCTCCTGGATGAGTTTCTGTTACGCGGCCTAACTGCCATTGTAAAGGGGGTAAATTTTCTACCTTTATCAACACTAAAACACCAGGTAAAATAGCTTTCCCCGGGTCTAACCACTTTCCCCTTTGTTGCAAAGTATGCAAATATTCGGAATGCCACCTCACCCAAAAACTCTGGTGCATTCTTTGTAATAATTGCCAGCGACTAAGTCGTGACAACGAAATACCGGTAACGTCTGCATCCGGAACAGCCGTCAATGGCTCTAAAGTAAGGAAATGACCTGGTGTCAGGGCAGACAAGTCATTTGGATCCGAACTAAGCGCAGTCAAGGGTCGCGAATTGAGGATGGCCTCTATTTGTACAAGAACCGTATAGAGTTCTTCATATGTTAAGATTTGTTCCCCTATGACCCTCTTTAAATGTGTTTTTACTGAACGAACACCACTCTCCCATAAGCCGCCCATATGGGGCGACGAGGGCGCGTTAAAATGCCAATCTATCGCTACTTGGCCCGCGGCCAGTTTCATGTAACTACTAAGTTCTTTGTGAGCCTTCACAAAGTTTGATCCGCAATCACTATAAATTTTACTACATCTACCTCGTCTTGCGACGAATCTCCGTAATCCAGCTAAAAAAGCCTCGGCGGTCATGTCCGAGACTAATTCTAAGTGCACAGCCTTGGTGGCCATACAAACAAATAAGCACAAATACGCCTTCCTAACCACAGCTCCCCGAACCCTACCCACAGTAATCATTAGTGGACCAGCGTAGTCCACGCCTACGTGAAGAAATGGTTTCAATTGTGACACTCGAACTGCAGGTAAATTTCCCATAAGGGGTTGGAGAGGTGTAGGGTTCGTACGCCAACACCTTACACACTTCGTCAAGACGCTACGAATGGCCCGTTTTGGTGACAATATCCAAAATTGTTGAGCTAGAATCGACTGTACTGTCCGTGGCCCTGCATGTAGGTACTTGATATGAACATTCTCTATAAGAAGCTGCGTTAACCGACAGGAACGCGGCAAGAGTATAGGGTGCTTTTTATCAAACCCCAACTGAGAATGATAAAGCCGACCGCCTACACGTAAAATGTTCTGTTCATCTAAAAATACGTTCAATCTTCTCAAAGGCTTTGACGGCGATAGTCGCTTTTTCAACCTTACTATATCTTGACTAAAATGTGAGCGTTGTACGTGACTAACTAAAACGAAAATGGAATTTCGCATTTCTAAAAGAGATAAAAAATTGTCTAAGTGGCGTTGACTAGGATTTCTAAGATTACGAATAAAACGCACCATGTATGCTACTACTCGTTTTATCGTTTCTAAACTACTATGTTTTTCTAAAAGTTCATCTAAAATGTTTGAATCGACTAAAGTAGTTAGAGTAATTTTTCGTTCTTCCTCCAAGGCTTCGGAAGGAACAGACACATTACTCTCTTTTTCTAACCATAATTCGTCGCGACGGTACAAAAAATCGGGTCCCCCCCACCATAGGGAATGGTGGACTAATTCCGAGGGGAATAACCCCCGGGATGCGCAATCGGCGGGATTTTCTAAAGAAGAAACGTGATACCACGCTGTCGGAGACAGTTTTTCTTGGATATGTGCTACACGATTACTAACGAATGTCTGCCACCTATGTGGAGACGATTTTATCCAAGAAATCGCTACCATGGAATCCGACCAAGCACAAACTCTATGAAATTGAATTTTACTACTATATACAGAGAGACAGAACGATAATAAATCGGCTAATAATACAGCGGCGCACAACTCCAGCTTAGGAATAGAAATGCGTTTAAGTGGAGCGACCCGAGACTTGGCACATAAGAACGACAAGGATACGTTACCATCCGAATATAGGGCCCTAATGTAACTTACTGCGGCATAGCCTTTCTCGCTAGCATCGCAGAACCCGTGAAGTTCGCAGCGTAAATTTCCCACTGCTATACGTCTAGCTAAATGTATGTCCGAAAGCCGTGACAGCTCTGCACGATACTGTTGCCAAGCTCGCAAAATATCCGGAGGTGGAGTGTCGTCCCATCCCAAACCTAAACACCATAGGCGCTGTATTAAATGTTTTGTAAAAAATGTGACAGGCGTTAAGATTCCTAAAGGGTCAAAAACTCTAGCTAATTCTGAAAGGATGCTACGTTTGGTCCAAGATTTGTCAAGTGTTTGCACATTAAATGAGAACACATCGTTGGCAGGATACCATTTTAACCCTAATATCTTTAAACTTTCTTCCTTGTCAAATGATAACGAACTATGCATTGAATGAGAAGAAGGTAAAGTGGAAAGCAAGGACGCATCGTTGCTCGCCCACTTGCGCAGTTCGAAACCACCCTCTTTTAATAAACCAATCAGCTGGTTTTGCAAGAGAGTAGCTTCCTCGAGAGTATCACTGCCCGTAACTATGTCATCCATGTATGTGTCTACCTTTAATGCGGCGGCAGCTAACGGAAATCTACTAGCACCGTCCTCCGCCAATTGTTGCAACACTCGAATTGCTAAATAGGGTGCACAATTTACCCCATACGTAACCGTTAATAATCTAAAAATTTGTATTTCCTCCCTAGGTGAAAATCGCCAAACTATACGCTGATAATCTACTTGATTAGGATTAACTAATATTTGCCTGTACATTTGTTTAATGTCAGCGGTGAAAACAAAGTTATGTAATCTAAAATTCAATAAAATTGTGACTATATCTCTCTGCAATTTCGGACCAGCAAGCAAACTATCGTTTAATGAAATGCCATTGGAGGCCTTCATCGACGCATCGAATACTACTCGCAACTTTGTCGTGGGGCTCTCTGGTCTGAGTACACAATGGTGTGGAATATAAAATGCGTTGTCTGAGACGGTTTCGTCAGAAACTCGTTCCATGTGACCTAATTCTAAATATTCCCTAAGAAAATTCGAATACTCTAAATGCAACGACGGATTTTTTACTAATCGTCGTTCTAAAGAAAGAAATCTATTAATAGCTAGCTGCTTTGTGTTCGGAAAAAACACACTATTATCCCTGAAAGGGAGAGAAACTACGAACCTTCCACGATCGGTTCTACAATGACTATCTAAAAAATACTTTTCACAGATGACGTCATCTGGAGAAAGCCTGGAATGTTCTGGGACATTTTCCAGTTGCCAGAATTTTGTAACTAAATTTTCTAGCGAACTACTATCTACTGAACAAAAGAAAGAACTTACTATTGGAGTAGGTTGCTGTGTATTCCCCATTAAAATATATCCAAACACCGTATTGATAGCTATAGGGGTATTTTCTGCGCCTAGAATCCTCCCACTAGTTAAAAGTAATGGGAAAATATCCGCGCCTAAAAGGAGGTCAATAGGGCCTGGACAATTAAATTTGGGGTCCGCCAAAGTGACGTTGCACAGATGCGGCCACGCTTCTATATCTAAATGCGCTGAAGGCAAATCTGAACAGATTTTTGGCAAAACTATAGCACTAAGGTCGAATGTCGGAGTAGGTTTACCAACCGGTCGCAAAGTAATGTCTACCCCGGAGGCTTGAGACACTAGTGGTGTCTGACATAACCCTTGAACTGACATTGACGTGTCAAACTGACGAATTCCTAATCTATGAGCACATTTTTGCGAAATAAAACTAAGTTGCGCTCCACTATCTAATAATGCCCGACATTTTTCAAAAATCCCCCCACTATTTCTAACTTCTATAAGAGCTGTGGATAATAAAATTCCATTTTTATTACGCACGAAACCCGACAAGGAACTAAAAGAGGTGCTAGGACCTGCGCTACCGGCGGGGTTCAACTCCTCCGCGCGGGAATGACTAACCGACTCTAGTACTGGTGTACTAGGAGCCTGTGGCTCAGTCTTTCTACTAAAATGCAACATGCTATGATGTTTACTATGACAAGTTCGACATCTAAAATTTGAGCTACATTGTTTGATGCTATGTGCAGCGCTCAAACAATTCAAACATAATCGGAACTGTCTTACTAATTGATAACGTTCTTGAGGATTTTTTTCTATAAACTGTGGACATTTGCTAACTACGTGGGATGATTTACATAAACAACAATCTAGGCTGTGAGCAGGCTTCGAGGCCGTAGCACAGAAGGCAGACCTATGCTGTGGCTTACTAGAGTGTGGTGATCTACTAATATCTATCTTTTTATTTTTTAATCTAGAGGAAGATTGATCCATTTGTTCTAATGTGACACAATGGTTTTCTAAGAACTTTACTAATTTCGCATAAGTGGGTATAGTGGTCGTACTACCATGGTGCAATTCAAACCGCGTAAGTATCGCACCATCAAGACGTTTCATGAGCATGTGGCTAAGAATAAAATCCCAGTGGTCAACTGGAAATTCTAAATTACGAAGAGCTGCTAAGTTTTCTTGATAACTATCTAAAAGTTTACGAAGTTCGACTACACTATCTGACGAAATTTTTGGAGCATTTTCTAATTCAGAAAAATAAGCATTAGCTAATAAACGCTTATTTGAATATCTTTTCACCAGGTTATCATATACAACCTTATAATTGCCCGCTAACATCGGCAAATATTGAGCCATACTAAGAGGCGGCCCTTTTAATGAAGACAGTAAATAGTTAAACTTTTCAATGTCTGACAAACTCTCATTTGTGTGAATTAAGGCATCATAAAGCTGAATAAAGGAGGGAAAAGCTTTAATGTCTCCAGAAAATTTCGCCAACTCTATTTTCGGAAGGTTAATGTGACTAGGCACAACCGAAGTAGTATTATGCAACAGCGACATCCTCCTATTATCATCCTTTTCAAAAAGATCTGTATGTGCCGTCTGTATAGCATAATATTGTTTTTCAAAACTACGTAATATTGCATATTCAGCATCTAAATCTGCATCTTTATCAAGCGCTAATAGGTTTAAAATACCCGAATAATTTCTATCAAATTCCCCTTTAATAGCTTCCAATTGTGCAAATCTCGACTTAAAGGCAGTATGATATTTTTTATCCGCTAAAGCCCTTTCGCAAATCTCATGAATTTCTTGCAATCTATTTATTTCAGATGTCTGAAACGCCCTGTATTTTTTCAATTTGTCTGCGGCTGACATTTTCTACAATGAAATTGAACTATAATTTCGTAACTATTTTCTATGATTGACTAAACTGTGTTTTACTACCACTATAACACAACCCTCTAAGCGATTCCCAAAGTATCTACACTAATCTCTAAACTTGAGTTACGAAAAGAACTAAAAAAGGTAATCTAAAAGTCTAAAAGTGCTCCCATATGAGAGAACACCTCAAAGGCAACCCTTGACGCTACAAACTACACTATGTATGAACAAAAGGAAAATGATCTCTATCCACGGTTACGAGGTTATAAATCACTGAAATATTTCAGAATAAATTTATACTACAAAAACCGTACCTCTGACTAGCTATAAATGACTAATTTAACCCCTCAACAGTGGGATATTAACATTGCATTCCACGACTATTAGCTGAAATAACAATATCTAAACAGTTCAGTTTACCACTGGATTCACCATATAAACAAGTAAATGACGGGGAAATTTTAACTTCGCGGAATCTACTAACTGCTAATGTAAACAAACAAACAGAATGGATTAAAAATCGCACTATAACACTATAACTATATTTGCTTGAATGTTAACCAGCAGTATTATAAGTTAAAATTATCTACTTCTGAATTATTTAACCCAATGCTAAATAATCAGTTTTCAAACTATATTTTAAATTGTGGTAAACAGAACGAAATTAATGCAATGTCTTCTCCTTGCGTGTAAATCTAAATCAGCTGTTACTTCGAACGGCGTGGCAAGCGTACGTTGCGTCTGCGCCGTACAACGAAAAGTAGTTCCTATTTAGAGAGCTCTGGCAGCTACTCTGTCATTGGCTAACAGTTTGAATGCTAACCGACCATCTAACAAAAAACGTGAAATGGAGAACGCTAATCTAAGATTTCACACTAATATATTCACCTATTAATTATCAATCAGGGTCGAAGGCACCAAAAAATGGTCGTTATTAATATAACAAAAAGCTCATTAGAGCTAAGCAGACTGTATTTTTCCTTTATGTAGTTGATTTGGGATTAATAGGTAAATAAAGTAACTATAAAATGAACGTTAGGTCAGTTAAGCGAGCTTACCACGTGTACTGTTTCTGTATCCTCCTGCTCCGGGGTTGTGATGAATGTCTTGTTCAGAGGCCTCTGTGCTGTTCCAGTGGAGCAATCTTCCTGGGGTTTTCTACCTTCTAAATGTTACATATGATCACGCACACACAACGGTTTAAAATATTGACTTCCACAACGAGTCTTCTATTTCTAATTGACTGCTAGAACGCGAGTCGTCTATTTTGATTGACTGCTAGAACGCGCGTCGATTGACTTCTAGAACGCGCGTCGTCTGTTCTCGATGACTGCTAGCACGCGAGTGTTTCTATATTCTTCTATCTAAGTATCTAGTGGTGGGGGCAATCTTAACTGACACAAAATGATAGGCAACTAATAATACGCAATAAAATTTCGTCGAACCTACGATTGATAATTACTAGGCGCAAATTCTTCGATAATTACATTTAATTCTCAACACCTCTTTATTTGTCACTAAAACTAATATTCATTCTTAGGTAGTCGTATTTGTACCTTGTCCATGATAAGCGTTCATTTTCGAAAGTAAATAGTGCTATTTTGAAAATATGCCACGAGATTGTGTAAATACACCTACAACTTTTGTTATATTTATGGTGAAGTGACTTTTGCGAATCAAAAACGTAATTTTACTCCCAAAATTAAGAAGGCGTACCAGTTGTATTTTGGTTGTACAATTGGAGATGAAGACAAAAAATGGGCACCTCATATATGTTGCAGCAATTGTGCGAACAATCTTTGCAGTTGGCTAAGTGGAAGAGGACGTTCCATGGCTTTTGCTGTGCCCACGATCTGGTGAGAACCTACAGATCATGTTACCGATTGTTATTTTTGCGTGATACCTCCTATTAGACAGGGTATTAACAAGAAAAAAAGGATGGTAATACAATACCCCAATTTACCATCTGCCATTCGCCCGGTTCTCCATAGTGATGAATTACCTGTTCCTAATCCACCTCAAGAATACAGCGATTCTGACGAAGAATCGGATGATAATGTAGATGACGACTTAGTCCAGCCATCAACATCACAAGATCCCGATTTCTCTGCCGAAGTGTCCGGTGGTGAACCACACAAAATTAATCAACGCGAATTAAGTGATCTTATAAGAGACCTTTATCTGTCCAAGGTAAAAGCGGAGCTTTTGGCATCTCGATTACAACAATGGAATTTACTACAAGAAAATGTAAAAGTTTCCATGTATCGAAGTCGTCAAAAAGATCTTATATTTTTTTTCAAAATGGAAAATGACTTAGTTGCCTGCAAGGACATTGACGGTTTAATGAATGCTTTACACATTCCCCATGATCCTAGGGACTGGAGACTTTTTATTGACGCCTCGAAACTTAGTCTAAAAGCTGTGTTACTCCACAATGGGAATAAATTGCCATCAATTCCAATCGCCCGTGCTGTCCACATGAAGGAAAATTAAAGTAACATGAATGTATTGCTACAAACTATAGAATGTAATAAGTATAAGTGGCAGATTTATGCAGACTTAAAAGTGATAGCTATCTTACTTGGTATGCAGCAAGGGTATACCAAATATTGCTGTTTTCTTTGTGAGAGGGACAGTGGAGCGCGATTAGAACATTACAAAAGAAAAATTTGGCCGCCCAGACTGGGTTTTGAACCAGGAGAAAAAAATGTTGCTAACATTCCATTAATTGATTCACAAAAGGTAATACTTCCACCACTCCACATAAAACTGGGACTTATGAAAAACTTGGTAAAAGCTATGGACAAAGATGGACGTGCTTTCAGTTAGTTAAAACAAAAATTTCTCAGACTTAGTAATGCGAAAATTAAAGAGGGAATTTTTGTGGGTCCTCAAATCAAGAACCTTTTCAAAGATGCTGAATTTGACAACATTGTAGAAGCTAATGAAAAAGCTGCTTGGAATTCCTTTAAAATGGTAGCAACACACTTTCTCGGTCACAAAAGAGCAGAAAACTATAGAGACCTTGTTGGAAATCTTCTTTCTTGCTACCAGAAATTAGGATGTAATATGTCATTAAAAGTCCACTTTCTATATTCACACCTAGATTACTTCCCAGAAAACTGTGGTGCAGTAAGTAATGAGCATGGAGAGAGATTCCACCAGAATATTCAAAATATGGAAAAAAGATTATCAGGACAAATGGACTTCTGTGATGTTGGCAGACTACTGCTGGACATGTATAAGAGATGCCCCAGAAGTAACTTATAAGAGACGGGCTAAGAAGCGCAAGAAGAATAATTAATTTTCTGACTAAAGAGCTTACATTCTAATTAAATATATAGTATATAACATGTATTTGAAATATATATCAAAATGGCAAATATTTTTTCGCATGATGTAATTAATTGCTTTTTTTTATTAAGATTATACCATAATATGTGAGTTAGGTCAGTTATTACAATTTTTAGGGCCAACAAATTAGCTGGGACCAAATCAGTGCAAATAAGTGGTTTTGGTTAATGATACAAAATAAAATTTAAAATTTGTAGGTGTGTGTTATTAGAGGTTTTAATATTTCGTTATTATTTAATTTGTATATTTAGCATTATCAACTGCAAGCTGCTATCTTTAATATTCAATCGTGTACTACAAGGTTTACACCTGGCATTACCGCAACTTCTTTAATGTCGTTTCTAGAGAGTAATCGTTCTCAGTTTCATAGTTGTTATCGTAAACAGCAATTGCCGGTCGATACCAAGTTTTGTTATGAAGAGTCACATTTGTTTCTCACAAATTAGTAGGAAATGTTACAGAACACTTAGTTTTTAAATATTTTCTGTTCTACAAACTTTCTATACCATATAGTCCAATCAATGGGTAAAAAACGAGGACCATTTGGTCCTCGTAATGCAAAAAAAGCGTTAGTAAATTTTTATTTTTTAAAGTATTTGTGGGTGTCTCCTGTGTATCTTGCCAAGATGGCGGGGTCGGTGGTGGTTAGCGTTAGCTGGTGCCTTTGCGAAATGTCAAACGCAAATGTCTCGCGAAACATTGAGCTACCACAATAATGACAAGGACCTTTTTCGTTCAACACTAAATTTTCTACATATTCTTCCTAAGGCTTATTTTCGTAGAACTAAACGTTTACGTGTTAGAGCACATCAAAGTTTTCAAAAAGCAGTTTTTGCAGATTACATCGTACATTAAATTGCCAAATGGAAACATTGAAGAACACTAATTTCTCTACAAGTTCTGTCACAGACACCATTTTATATAACTAATAATTTACGAGTTACAGCCATGGAAATCTATAAAAAAATAGGTTTTTCAAAATATTTCTTTAACTATTGGTCAGTGTGGGGTATCTGCTAGCAGTTGATAATGCTAAATATTAAAATGATTGGTAACCACGTTGCTCCGGCTTCATCAGGGTCGTGAAACATTTACTTCCTTTCAAAATTATACTTAAATAATGCAAGTGAATTAGAACTTATTGAAGCGAGGTATGTATGGGCGCCAGCCGAAAATATAGATAGAAAGGAACAGCAAAATAGACAAATAAAATAATAACAAATTGTCTTTTTCATAAACAACAATTGCAAGCCTGTAATCTGTTGTACTGTATGGAGAGTCAAAAACATACAATTTAAATTTATAAAATTGTAGTTAATTTAACTAAGAGAGAACGCATAATTTTGATATTCAAACTTATAATAAATACTTGAAATTAGTGATACATGAAATAGTTTTTGTTCAATAGGTAATTTTACTTTCACGTCCAGTGAAAGTAGAGTAACGCAAAAAAAATGAAAATTTTTATTGTCCAAAAGTGGAACGTCATGAAACGCCGAGATTTTAACTTTGGAGCAAAAAAAAAAATTCTGTCTGTCTGTCGGTCTGTAACTTTTTTGTACACACGACTATTCTTGAAAGAGTGACCCAAAATTTCACCCCTTTTGTGGACCTCATTAATTTCATTCAATAGTGATCTAAATGATAGTTTATGGTGATACTGTAACACTACCTTGGTCGATTATAAATAATTATTTTTTTTATTGAATGTTGACTATCTACCTATATGGTGTTAAAAAAATATTATTAGAGTGAAATATATTGATAACGGGTCAAGAAGAATACACTGCCGCTAGCTCATTAGCTCGGAAGCGTATGGGTCGAGGGTTGTGCAAGCTTATTTTCTTATTAAGATGTTGTAAAAAAGAGAGACTTACCTACAAATATGTATGATGAGCTAAAAAGATGTTATATCATAGGCGCCAACCATTCTTTGTACGAGATGCTGATGAATACCAAGAATAGTAAATAATATTCAATTACCAAGATCTCAATATTAATTTCTATATTTGTTTCATAGAGTAAAATGGAACTCGTTGAAGTAGCAAGAAAACAACAACATAAAAATTTTAAAATCAGTTTTATTATAAACTGGTCAAACTGAGATTGTGTTGAGCCAAAACAACACCTACATTAAAATAATCACATAAATATCTAAAGTATTTACAAGGTATGCACAGAAAATTGTTTATATACAATTGTAGTAGTTAATCTACTCAGAATGTATCTAAAAATTTATATTCTTAAAGCGAAAGTTATTAATAATTCGCTCCAATATATCACAACATGTATGCTAAAGTGAAAATAGTAATAAAATTTGGTGATCACCAAACCTTGTACAGTTGTATCTTATTAATTAAATTTCATAGTAAAAACTCTGAAGAAAAGTTATTCAATTTTTACAAGAAAGTGCAATTCAGAAACTCTCATTATTTAAGAAAACAAATGTCATTACAATATGTTACGTAATATCTTATCCGTAATGATAAGAAAGATGTAAAATTTCAATTGTGTTTCAGTGCAATAAAATAATGATAGTTATATTGTAAGAATCTTACTTAAATTAAACTTGGAAGTCCCGTAGTTTTCCTCGAAGTATGTAGGTACAAACGGTGATTGAAAAAATAGACTTGGTTCTTCTTCTAACAGGAAATCATTATGGCTTCAAAAAAAATGGACCACTAATTAAGATGGCGAACATGCATCTCCATTCCAGGAAAAGGTATATTAGTTGCAGGTGAATCATATAATGATGTTGAGTGGATATGACTATTAAGTTTAGCTTCAACTATTTGCCATTGAAAAGGTGAAATTATTAATTAACTTTTGATCTTAAATGTGACTCGAAATTAAATCATGCTTTTTTTAAATCAGCAAGATATTCCAGAAATGGAAAGACCGGAAATATTTCCGGCCATCTTGAAAATTATAACCATGAGGTTAATAGTTAACGACATGTTTCTTTGGCTCAACCAAACAACGAAATAAGGTGAAAACAAGTTTTTTCTCACATATTTAATAATAATCAGACGAAATACCGACCATTTGTGGTAAATTAAGAAGGTACTGGGTGAGGACGAAAAGGTCAACGCACCCTTACACTGGTGTTAAACTCGAACAAGTGAAGTCAGTAAATCCTCGGCGAGAAAAAGGAAACCTTGTCACCGGAAATTATGTTCAATAGACCAACTAAAACATCCCGTGTATTTAATTCATTCTAACTGGTAAACTGTTACTAACGTGAATTCTTAATGTTAAATATACCAATGCTTTATTTATTACATTATTAAGTTATTCATTTCGGTGATCGTCGTATATTTATTTACTTTCATATGGGTATTTGAGCAAACAAATACATTAATAAGTAGACCTGTGACATAGATGACCAGTTATACACTTTATAGAAATTTAAATTGATGGAACTAATAGACAGAATTTCATTTGTAATTTTTAGTTTTATTATAATAAAAAAAAATGATTTACTAGGAAATATGTGTCAACATATTCCCGAATATATAAAAAAAAAAACATGGAGCATTATGCATGCTACAATACTTTAGGCAAAATTTCAAGTTTAGCATAGTTTTTGTTTTGGAGATATGACCTGTTAGTTGACCTGTTCACGGCAAGATGAATCCAACATTCTTGGCGATCTCGTTCATTATGTTCAAGATTCTCAAATACGCAAAGTGTATAATTTTTTATGTAAAATCTTTCGTTCTTTTCGAATCTATCATTGTATTTAGCAAAAACGTTGTTCAAGTGAGGTATAGCCGATTTTACAATAGAAAATCAGGATTTTTGCTGATAATATTCGATTAATCGGCATTTTTATACTGGAGACTCTCGATAGATACTCCAAACCTTGTATCCGACAGCCTTTGAATTCAAAAGTAAATGTATATTTCTAAGAAAGTTTAGGTTTGGTTATATTAC
Source organism: Rutpela maculata (assembly GCA_936432065.2). NCBI lineage: Eukaryota > Metazoa > Arthropoda > Insecta > Coleoptera > Cerambycidae > Rutpela > Rutpela maculata. The sequence continues at coordinate 118,843,532 of OW386288.2, forward strand.
TGAAATATATTTCAATAATATGTAAGCTTCTTCACCACGTCATGGTACTAATCCAGGAAGAGGTTTATATTTTTTTATTTTTTTCTTGTTTTGTTGTTTTTTTTTCATTTTTTTTTGACTTCTTATCTTTTTTAGCCTTTTTAATTTTTTTTTAAATTCACAAATAAAATAACTATGCTCAACTTGAAATTTCGCCTACTTTAAAGTATCACCATATATTACCATTTAGACCACTTTTAAATAAAATGCATGAGGTTCCCAAAAGGGGCGAAAAATGGGTTTTTTTGGGGGTCACTCTTTGGTACACGTATGTATTTTAACGAGATCTGGAACTAAATTATATTTTGGTCTTATTCCGTTGAAGGGTTGAGGAGTAAATTGGGGTAAATGGGGGTAAATAGGTAAATCAAGCAAGTAAGAGTCCATAAAGTTGGTATTTATTATATATAAGAGCAGATAAGGTCTCAAAAATTTTTTCGCATTAGCCAATCTCATTACAACCCCCATCCCGTTATTAAAGGGGGTAAAAAAAATTAAAATTGCGACTTAGTGTGTGTACAAAAACCAAATGCCTCAAATTTTTTTACTTCATCCACCTCCACTACCGATGTGGCATATCGTTTTATGGGTCTTTGGCGTAGACGATTTCAAATATTATATTATTAAAGTTCCATAAACAATTATTTCCACACAATGAAGTGTAAATATATCATTTTCGTTGTAAAAGATTTGGATAGGAAGTCTGGATGTGGGCAGCGGTTTTCATGTTTCTGTTTGTTTCCACCAAATAATCCATTTAATTAATCTGTTTTTAGTATTGATTTTTTAATTTTGGAAAGTAGGGAGTGCAACTTGACCTACTTTAAACAATCGAAGAAATTTCCATATTCATTAATTTTGATTACAAAATATTTAAGGCCCATCAAGCAGAGTCAGTAATTTATATTCTGTGTATCTATCTCCAAAGTTTATTTCAAATTTTTATGTTAGCAGGAGAGCCAATACCAAAATTTCTTTTGATTAGTTTATATATGTCTAGTACAGCTATAAAATATATTGACTATAACTCAGAGGTTTAGTATTAGGTGTGGCACGGGGCATATTATGACCATATCGCGTGCTTCGCTGAAGAGACTTCGACGACGCCCTCAATACTATTTGATGCAAACACATACTGCAAGAGCTACTCACGAAGTGTGAACTATTATGCTGTCACTGAATATTTGCTAGTTTCATGCAATTTTATGATACTCCGAAGTCATTCGGTATAATGAGGTATTTCGTATACTAGGAACGACTTTTATTACCTCATATTGATTACAATTTGAATGGTAATGAGTATTATAGCAATGAAAATCAAATTACTGTAAAAATTCTTAATGATGGTGGTAAATTAGTAAAGTGAAAATTACTAATAGTGATCTTTCTTTTCACCAGAATTACTGAGGTTCTTTGTAGTCCATTGGTATTAGGAGAAATAAATTATATTGTGCCATTTGGAAATTATACGCCCATTGTTGCTAGTTTTCAGAAGCTAAGGAGTTCCTAAGGTGTAACTGGGTTCTTCACCCTTAAAAACTACCCCTAATACTGGCTGATGCGGTTTTTTGCATTTTTTCGCGAAATAATTGATTAGGTACCTAGAAAAAATAAGTCTGATAATAATATTCTCTATGAAATTTACTACAAATAAAGCGCTATGCACATTTTCGATAGGTGGAGTGGTTCTCGAATAATAAGCGAATAATCGATCGGCGCATACTTCACATGCACCGATCGGCGCATACTTCACATGTGCTCAATATACAGGTTGTTTCAATAATGCCACGACTGACCTCGAAGGGTGATTTCACTCGTCAAAAAAAAAAACCAAAAACAAGAATTTTTTTTTTCTTAAAATGCTTCCTCAAGTTACGGTAAAACACTGCTACATTTTCTGCGCAATTTTAGCAGAAGTTTTGTATCGGGTTCATGTAGAAGGACTTACTATTCTGCGTCTGAGTGACGCGACACCAATTTATTTATCAAGGGCGCCAGTTGCGTTCTCCGTTTGTTCTTCCACTCCTAAGCGGGTTTGAGAAGATACAACTCGATAGAGTAAGTAACAGGCCAAGGTTGTACTACCATAGATTATTAACGATGCTCTCTCTTTCGATAATAATAGATTTTTCTCTCTGACGGGATTTTACTTATTTACCTACTAATTATGGATTTTACGACTAAAAATTTCTGATTTGTTCTCATGAAAAAATCCCTATCGAGCTTGCATAAGGTAACCAGAATATTGAGTTTCAAGCTTGTGGAGTCATGAAACGTCCAATTAACTCAATATTCGGTCTTCCGAACGAAAACCCTCAAGATTACTTACAAGTCATATTGTCAATAAAATGCACAAAGGTGAATCAATACCTTTTATTTACTAGGTACAAAATAAGTACAATAAAATAGTGCAATATCCTATCCAATAAATTATGTAATTTGAATGAATCGCCACCCCAATTAAGCCAAAGTAAATTTTACCATACAAATGAGAGAGTGAGCTAACAATCGATTTGGTAGAAAAGATTCATGCGAGCTCCCTAGAATTTAATGCATGCATTTAGATTTGTAATTGTGGCTAACTGAAAATAACAAAAATATTTTACTTAAAAAATGTTGGTTCGCTTGTGATCAATTAGCTTTAAGGTTCTCGTTTGTGATTATATCATTCGCAAGAACAGAGTTCAAAAGTGCGTTTAACTAACACATGAGTTAAATTACTTTCGGTCGGTCTCACGACTTACTGGTCCCCACGTAGGTTCAATATAGGGGATTTGACACGACTTTGCCTTCTAGCGACTTTTTAGCAAAACTGTTTTTTGTCATATTTTTGCACAAAGCGGTTTTCTCTATAACTCTATTATTTGGAAAGCCCTTCGTTTGCTTTTCCTACCATCGCTTTCTACTGATTATCCAACGCACTTGACCAAATTACGAGCCGCTGGATGAATCCAAATTTGTTTCAGCTATGTGAGAAACCGGCCTTGTTCATTTTTATTATTTTTTGCTAATAATTGCCTATAGACGCTACGCGCCTTCGTCGCATTTGTCGGTTTTGCCCTTTTTGTATGTCGCATAGTTAAAACTTTATTTCATTATTTTGAATGATACTCATAAAGACGATATGTTCGTTTTCATAGTCTTTTATGAAGAAATTAAAAAGTTTAAAATATTCATAAATATTTTCAGTGTTTCGTAAAAGTATATTGTTTCTTTTTCCTTGACCAAAAATTATACTTTTATTTTTAGTACACTTTTCCATGACCATAATATACTTTCACTCCAATGCACTAAAACATATTTTCCTAAGTGAAAATTCGGTATTTCTTCGAGTTTTCACTTGGTCGTGCCTTACGTCTTAATGAACGTCGATAAGTCCTTTTGTGCTAGTTTTCGATTCTGGCGCCAAACTTCAAACTATGTTATGCCGTTGATTGAAGAGTCTATAAGATACGCAACTATACGGCCAAAACCGTTCCTATATGTTCATCTCGCTCATCACGCTTCTCCCACACGTCCCTATCCACATATTGTTCGTTGACTTGTGGTGCCACCGCGCGGTGTTATTTTGCGCGAACCGCGAATAGAAATACTGGACGTTGATATCCAGCGAACGAGGGTACATAACATATTTATTAAGTTATAATTCTCCACGCAGGTTGTAGACCGGCACAATCAGTGCCGGCGTCAGGGCATTTGGCACCTGTAGCAAACAGTTGCTTGCCGCCCTGATAAAAAACATTTACAAGTTACTACTGTTAGGACAAATTTATTAATAAAAACTTACAAACAAAAATCTCAGATAAATAATTCTTTCACTAGTTTCACTTAAAATTCAAAAACAAGAGAAACCTTTAAATATCAATTATTGTCGCATTTCATCTTTTAAGTCGCCACGTTGTGCGCTGTAACAATCGTATTTTGTTCGAAATTGCAATTGTTCCTTGTCCTCGAGACCCATTTGGGGTTCAAAAAATGTTTTTTTTGAGATTTTTGTTCAATTTTGAATTTCTGAAATTTATAAAAATGTGATAAATTAAAAATATTTTATTTTGCTATTCGGTTCAGCTTCATGGAATAGTATTTATGAGTACGTTTAAGACCTCCCAATTTTTTAAAATAATTAGAAAAAAGAATATGCAAATGTCGAGGATGGTGTTTTTGATCTTTCAGCGCTTGCGTAGCGAGAACGGTAATAAATACGAAAATGCACCGCACTTTTTTTTGTACAACATGGAATTTTCTACAAACAAGTCCGCGAGGGCATATTCTTATCTACTATAGTTTTCGAGCTACAGGTGCTCACGTGTAAGCATAAAAATGACTGTTTTTTACGCTACTCTGCAAGTGGCATTGGCGACTTAATTAACAAACAAAAAAATTAAGAAAACGGCGATGCTAATAGTCAAATTTAAATTACACAAAACATAATGAGTAACTTCTGTTTAAAACTGTTTTTTATACGATGCATAATATTAATAATGGAGTTACAAGTATTAAAAAAATGTTGAAATAAAATAAAAAAATAGTTAAATATTCTTTGTGTTATTGAAATGTATGTACAATTGTACAGAAAAAAACACTAATTAATAAAAATATGCGGCAAGTTCCAGTTATATAGAAATTAATGAAAATGAAAAATTACACTTTTCGGTCCTAATATTAATTGTTTATATGTGATAAATAAAAACAAAATGATATGTCAATAATAGATACATTTTTTTAAGAAAGAAAATTACTTCCTAAAAGGTGGAAAAGTTCAAATGTACGATTTTTTAAATGTTTTTCGCATTAAAAAACGCATATTTAAGAAAAATGAAGGACGCCATCGTGCAGAGCGATCAGAAATTCATAAATAAAAAAATCGACCACAACTTCTCATTGAACAAATAATATTTAACTGCTTTAACGGGCTGCTTGGAGAACAGCGCGAAAAACAGTTACTTTGAGGTTTGCGCGCGGGCGCCTTTGGCATGAGAGCCATAATAGATAAAAATATGCTCTCAGGGACTTTTTTGTACAAAATTCGATGCTTTATAAAAAGTGCATTGTGTACCATTTGTGCGATACTTTATCGCCTTGAAAACTATGCTCTCGAAAAAGTAATACCTACTTGTAATAAAAAAAAAATTAACCAGTCTTTCCGCAGATATTCAAATTAAGTTAATTACTTCCACATCCAGTGGAAGTATAGTAACGACAAAAAAATTTTTAAAAATTTTTATTGTTCAAATAGTCTTAGAATGTCGTGAAACGTCGAGATTTTAAGTTTGAGCGAAAAAAAAATTCTGTCTGTCGGTCTGTAACTTTTTTTTGTGCGCACGTTTACTCTGGAACCGTTTGAGATATTGACTTGAAATTTGGTATACGTATGTACTTTAACGAGATCTGGAACTAGATTATATTTTGATCTAGTTCTGTCGAAGGGTTGGGGGTAAATTGGGGTAAATTTGGGGTAAATAGGTCAATCAAGCAGGTAAGAGTCCATAAAATTGGTATTTAGTATATACAAGAGAAGCTAAGGTCTCAAAGAAATGTTTGGCATTAGCCACCCCCATTACCACCCTAACCCCCTTATTAAAGGGGATGAAAAAAAATTGTGATTTAGTGTTTGTACAGGAACCAGAAACCTCAAAATATTTTTTTACTTCATCCACCCCCCACTATCACCCCCCTATCACCACCCCCCACCCCACTACCGATGTGGGGTATCGTTTTATGGGTTTTTGGGGTAGAGGATTTCAAATATTATATTATTAAAGTTCCATAAACAATTATTTTCACATACAAAGTTTTTTCGTTGTGAGCGACTTGGATAGAGAATCTGGATGTGGAAGTAGTGATTCCTTGGGCAGTGGTTTTTTTATTATGTTTACTAATTATTACTCTTTTTCCCAATAAAATCGCTTTTTCGTTTTAATTATTAAAAAAAGCAATTACAGAGAAAAGCCTATAAACAAATAAATAACTTTAAATGAACCCATCACTGCAGTAGCAGTATATTTGGGAGAGGATAAAAAATATTTTTGTACAAATTGGTTATTACAGTTCAGCAGAATTAAAGAAGGGAATGGTGTAAACCCGAAAAATATTGCAACATGTAATATTTTTGCGGCAGTAGTAAAGGAAAATGTCATCTAAAACATATTCAAAATTTACTAGGGTGAAGACGGTTAAGAAAGGTGCAAAATGGATAATTTTGTGATATCTTAAAAATAACAGTTTCATCATAAAATGTCAATATGCCTTTTACTTCCACATCCAGTGGAAGTACAACAACGACAAAAATTGGCATTTAGTAAATACAAGAGAAGTCAAGGTCTCAAAAAATTTAACCATGGGGGGGGGGGAAATAAAATTGTGAGTTAGTGTGTGTACAAGAACCAAAGGCTTCAAACATTTTTTTTTACTTCATCCACCCCCACCCCCACTACCGATGTGGTATATCGCTTTATGAGTTTTTGGGGTAGGCGATTTCAAATATTATATAATTAAAGTTCTATAAACAATTATTCCCACATAGTAGAGTGCAAATATAGTATCAAAATATTTTTCGTTTTGAGCGACTTGGATAGAACATCAGGATGTGGAAGTAGTGATTCCTTGGGCAGCGGTTTTAACATTTTAAAATGAAAACCGCAGCCCAAGGAATCACTACTTCCACATCCAGATTTCCTATCCAAGCCTCTCAAAACGAAAACACTATATTTGCACTCCACCATGTAGAAATAATTGTTTATGAAATTTTCTAAATGAAAACCAAAAAACGATATGCCACATCGATAGTGGGGGTTGGGGTGGTGGTAGGAGGTGATACGCGGGTGGATGAAGTGGAAAATTTTTTGAGGCCTTTGGTTCCTGTACACACTAAATCACAATTTTTTTTTCACCCCCTTTAATAATCGCGTGGGGGGTGATAATGAAGGTAGTTAATGCCAAAAATTTTTCTAAGAATTTAACTTCTTTTATATAATAATAAACTAAATACCAAATTTTATGGACTCTTACTTGCTTAATTTACCTATTTACCCCCATTTATCCCAATTTACCACTCAACCCTTTAACAGAATAAGAACAAAATATAACCTAATTCCAGATCTTGTTAAAATACATATGTGTACCAATTTTCAAGTCAATATCTTAAACGGTTCCAGAGTAATCGTGCACCCAAAACGTCAGAGACCGACGCGATAGAAATTATTTTTTGCTTCAACTTAAAATCTCGACATGTCATAACATTCTAAGCCTATTTAAATAAATGTTTTCAAAATTACTATACTTATACTGGAAGTGGGAGCAATACGTAGAAAATGGCATGACAAAAATATAAACAATCATAATGTGCCGTAGAGTACACGGTGGAAGTAATCTATTTCAAGCACTTTCTTTGAGGAAACGCATCTATACTGCTCGAGGTAACCCACTGCGCATCCATTTTACTCGAGGAAGTCCACTGCGTATCCGTATAGGTAACCTACTGCGCATCAACAGTACCTACTCAAGGAAAGCCACTGCGCATCCATTATACTCGAGGAAACCTACTACGCATCCATACCACCCGAGATAACCAACTTCGCATCCAAACTACTCGAGGTAACCCACTGCGCATCCATGTTACTCGAGGAAACCCAATGCGCATCCATACTACTTGAGGTAACCTACTGCGCATCTATTTTACACGTGAAAACCCACTGCGCATCCATACTACTCAAGGTAACCCATTGCGCATCCATTTTATTCGAGGAAATCTACTGCGCATCCATATTACTTGGAGTAACGTACTGCGCATCTATAGTACTCGAGGAAAGCCACCGCGCATCCATAGTACTCGAGGAAATCCACTGCGCATCTATATACTACTCGAGATAACCCACTTATTAAAGAATAAAGAAAATAATAGAAACACCGAACAGGTTGCATGGTATTTTAATTGAAAATCGTAGAAGCTAGATACACACGCAAGGACGCGTTGCTATATCCTCATCTATCCTTGAACCATTGGTATCAATTTAGCAATATGTTTAAAAACCTTAAAATTCCACATCCACGTTTTCTATCCAAGTCTCTCACAAAGAAGAAAAAAATTGCACTCCACTATGTGAAAATTATTTATGAAACGTTAATAACATAATATTTGAAATCGCCTACTCCAAAAACCTATAAAACGATATGTCACATCGGTAGTGAGGGGTGGTGGAAGGGGGTGGTAGAGGGGGCAAATGAAGTACAAAATATGTTGACGCTTTTCCACCCCCCTTTAATAGTGAGGTGGGGGTGGTAATGGGAGTAATTTTTTGAGCCCTTATCTTTTCTTATATATACTAAATACCAATTTTATGGACTCTTACATGCTTGATTTACTTATTTACCCCCCCTTTATCCCAATTTACCCTTCAACGGAATAAAATGAAAATATAATCTAGTTCCAGTTCTCGTTAAAATACATACGTGTATCAAATGTCAAGTCAATATCTTTAACGGTTCCAGAGTAAACATGCGCACAAAAAAGTTACGGGCAAACAGAAATTTTTTTTGCTCAAATTTAAAATCTCGACGTCTCATGACATTCTAAGCCTATTTGAACAATGACAGTTTTTTTAAATTTTTTTGCCGTTACTATACTTCCACTGGATGTGATTGATGTGAAAGTAATAAAATTCACTTTATCACGTTGTGCGCATTTGTGATGCACATGGTACATGGAACTTTTACTTAATTTTCTTTGTTATGTATTATTTAATATTATATCAAAATGGTTTATTTTACTGGGAAAAAAATGTTTTATGTTGCCAGCAGCTCATTGGGTTTTTATATTTAATTGTTATGAAAATAAACAGACAGGCAGGCAGTCAGAATTTTTTTTTCGCTCAAACTTAAAATCTCGATGATTCGTGATATTCTAAGCCTATTTGAACAATAAAAATTTTAAAAAATTTTTTTGTGACTATACTATGTAAAAAATTATACTATGTTTGGTTTCTCAAATATTTGCGATAAATCGAAAATAAACGCATACTCCCCTCTCATTCTCCAAAATCCCATCATTAACAATAAAAATGTCGCGTCGGCCCCTTGTCAACAATGTATCGACTAGACTGATAATAAGGTGGCAAAGAAATATAAAGATAAATCACGTCTACAGAGAATTATCGTATACCATATTACGCCTTTCTTTCTCGATGTATTACATATTAAACACATTGTCCGAATATTAAATTTATTGCATCTTACCGAAGACGAAGATACATTTTCAATTTCACTGAATTGGGAAAGATTTTTAAGATTTTAAAAACTAATATAGGTTTGTTTGCAGGCTATATGAAATTTCACTTTGACTTTTCCACTTAAAATATTTTCCTCTTGTTGCAAAATCTTTTCGACACAAATGTCTCGCCTTTTTACCGTGGCATATATAATTGTTTTTACTCCTTGCAATCTAGGATTTTGTCTCACTAATTTGTCATTATCTTTCAAAGTTTGTCCACAGAATAAAAATTCCATTGTTAAGCACTAAATAATATGTAATAACTCAATAAAAATAACTAATACTCATTTGCATTCACATTATATAAAGAAAAGTTTGTTTCTAACTGGCATAATATAATATAAGATTACTTGTATTAAATAGTCCACACTTGCCGGACATCTAGGCCTCTAGGATCGAAAAACTCAGCTTTAAATAACAAAATTTCGAAAACTATAAGTCGTAGAGACCTGATTTTTGTTTTAAAAACTTCCTTGAGGTGTAGACTTTATTTCATACGCAGATGGTATGTCAAAATTCCTTAAAATAAAAAAGTTTTTCGCTTACTGAAAAAAGCGCTGCAAGGGAAGTAAATGTTCAAGTTTTACCTCGTTTTACAGAAAAATTAGATTTTCCATAAAAACAAAATTTAAGCAGTGACCTTCGCCCACATTTCCTCCATCAATTAAAAAAAAATACGTATAATTATCTCAATTGGCTCCGGAGATATCACGAGGGATGTGTGAAAATGTAAGAAAAATTAATTTTGACAGATTTATAACATTTTTCGTCATAAAAATAGTTTGACCTCCCAAAAAATATTGTAATTGGACATTACAGATGGCCAAGGACCTAATCTATCATGCTGTGAAGGTCCCATGTGGTTGTACCTTCAAAAATTTTTTTTCAAGCAGGAAGCTACTTTTTCTTCGTTTTACGGTGCACTAATACAACAAATGACACGAACCATGCGAGTGCTATCAGCCGACTGAGGGACTGAGATTGACGAGATTGCTAGACCTCAATGTCGGTGGCGCCTAACTATACCACAGACCCTGCCCGCACTACGATATTAAGTACACGGCTGCATCTCTATAAGGACTCTTCACTCAACGGTTATGCTCAAAAATGCCTTTAGATGATTTTTTTACCTAAGTCGAAATTTCATTTTGTCTTCGACTTGGGTCGATTTCGGGAGGTTCTATTTCACGCTGATCCTAAAAGTAGCGTGTAGCGAGCAGTTCTTTCTATTGCAGCTACCCTTCAAAACTTCATGTCTGGAGAAAGATTCCAGTGATGTTTACACTCAACACGCTGTTTGTGCATCATACAACCACCTGCTGTTAGCGAGCTATTTTTCCTTGGCATCTCGCCGTGTTCGTGTCTTAATAAACGTAATAAAACCCGATTTGTGTATCGTAAAACAGATATGACGAGACAATAGCTACAGCTTGTTTATTAGCTATACTGCTAAAATCAGGGTTGAACTGATTTAAATCATTTGATTAAAATCATGGTTTTAATCAAGCGACTTTTATTTAAAAAAATAGTAATTTTTCTTCTTTTCGGATATTACTACAACGTGATCTACCAAGAAATGCGGAAAATAAAATGGTGTGCTAGTCTTCAATGTGGGAAAGCCCCTGCAAAATTTTAGAGGATTCTGAGGTAATTTAGTATATTAAATTATTAGTCAATTTGCGAAGGTACACTACTGATGTTGAGTAAGTCCTGACCTACTTCTGAATAGGTCGATGAACTTACTTGTGAAAGAACGTATTCGAGTTGTTTACATTTCCTTAATTGGCATAAAAAGTGAAGCTGGCCGGCTAGATCAAAAAAAGAGGTCTACACACGATCCAGCGGCAGGTAGCCAACATTGTTGGTAGGCTTTGAAGATAATTGGAATTCCAGCGGACCAGTTCACTTTTACGAATGAGTTCAAAGCTTGCTGACAAAGCTGGCTCCGTGCCGCTGGATCGTGTGTAGACCCCTAGAGAGCCGCGTTTTTTGCTTCCGGTCGAACAATAGTTACACCGCCGTGTCATTGGCCAGTTTAACTAAATATCTCGTATATCTGCTTGTCGTTTCAGCATGAGATCAATGTCTTCGATTTATTTCGGTATTTTTGTAGTGTGAAATAATTAAAACCAAAAAGTCACTTCTATCTTATCCAGCTTTGCTGTCAGTAGTGTCAATCCCAAGTCTGATAAAGTGATATGGTTGTACCGCGTTACGTTAGATTAGTTGAAGTCATTGATGGCGCATTTCTACAAAAAAATAAGGTATTTTTTTTTGGTCATTTTCTTTAAATTTTTAATTTTTTTAACTCCTTTCGGTGGGGACAACCTACTGTTAGATTTTCTGCATGTCCTGGTAGATCACGTTGTAAACACAAGAGGTCGATTTTTTACCGGGTAAATTTTTTTTTGACAAAAATCTGTTTTTCCATGAAAATTATTCGTTAATTAAGGGCATGGAGAAATCGCGACATGAAGTGGAGCAATTTTTCCTATGTTCCTTAATTCGAGCAAAATTTTTATGGTTAACAGGTTTGAGGCCCTTTAAAAAAAAATTATCCGAGTAGAAAATCGACCTCATGTGTATTACAGAAGATTAATATATGATCAAAAAATATTATCTAGAATAACTATTAGAATAACAAAACTGTTTTTTTAAAGTTTAAAAAATGACAATTTATAATAAAAAAATTGAAACTTTTTCTAATGTTTTTTATCATCAAACATATTAATTCGATCTATATGAAATATACAATTATTATAAACAATGCTCTATTACATTCAGACTACTCTTCATGGTTTCATGTACCCCTTGAGCCCAGTACTGTAATTCACTGCGCATCTCTCTGATACGGCTGAGTCAGACGGCTTCTGACCTTATTTGGTATGCGGGCGATGCTAAACGCTAAACGCTAAACGATGCTGAACGCTAAAAAGCGGAAAACTTCATGAAAACCGTCAACATCAAGGATGGTAGGACATGAACTCATATGGCGAAAATAACACTAAACGAAGATGGGTGTGCTACAACATCGAAAAAATAAGTTCTATATACACATATAAATGTTGTATTGGGTGCCCAAAGAGACTACCCTTGTGTTCCTTAGAACATTTTACATATTACCATGACAATTTATAAAATGTTTTTCAAATATTTCCAATAAATAACGATAAGTTTTTTTGTTGTTTTTATTTTTTTACTGTTATAATGAACAAAAGAAATATTATCCATGACACTTCCAAAAACACGCTATTATAAAAATATAATTTTTCTGATATACGGCACTCTAAAATTAAAGTACGCACATATATCCGATGAATTAGTACTGCCATATGAATATATAGCCGTCTGAACAAAAATGATGCACATGATGCATCACCCTATGAGAGTGCGACCTAGGATTTCCAAAAATGGTGCAACTCATGCACCACCGGATTCAAAGGGTTAATATTTTCTTGTGAAACATCACCAAATCGCTTTTTCTTATTCATTTTGTGTACAAAAATCAAGATGAAAACGCGAAATATCAGATTTTAAGAATTTCAATGACTGCTAGTTTGACGCATGAGTACTATGAAAAAATGTACATACATTTTTCTCGATTTTTTCCACTGATCGATAGCCATTTTTCTCAATTTAAAAATCCCATTGGTCACTTTTTTTTAAATAAAGGTTAATAAATTAAAAATATATTAATCAAGTTTAAATGTTATAAAGAAAAGCTACATATTTTCTCGCATGCTGCCTTTCAGCTACAATAAATTAAATCGACAACATTTTGTAATGGGGAAAGAGTTGATGGAATTAGAGAAAAATTGGGCTAAGGCCAGATTTACTTGTGAAGAAATAGTTTACTACCTCCTCATAGCTGAACCTAATGATAAATCCGAAAACCGTGCACTATTCCAGCATCGACAGTTGATGGCAATGACGACATTTTTCCCTAACAGCAATATCGATGTTTGTTGAGAGAAGCTATGTTTTGACCATCGAATAAATAGTTAAATATCTTTTTATACTACAGCATCTTTGACAATTCCACTTTGCCTTTTCAGAATATTGCAGAAGTAAAATCAGAGAACGAGAAGCGTGCGGGAGCAAGATGCTATTCTTTAAAACTTTATTATTGAAATTGTAAAACGAGAAGGTGATCTGAATTTTGCCTCTTCTATTTCTAACCAAAAAGTTATTAGGCTCCGAAGGGCTAAAGCTATTAACAATACAATTGTTTTGTCAATATAGAAATAAAATTAAATTTGTTTTGTTGATTTGGCAGAAGATTTTCTTTTTTATTGGCAAGCTAGTACAGAGATATCTTCATTGAAATCGGTGTCAAGTGTTATGTGCTTAAAACAGCGATGCTCCGCGAGCGCATATTCTACTTTTTTTATCTTCCTTGGGTAATAATAATCTTTTATGTGGTAAACGAAATGTGTACTATTTCACAAGATGTTAGTGGAAAACCAGTTTTCGAAGAAATTTCACGAAATTGTAGACCGTTATTGTTGACCTAGCAAGTGAAAACTGTTCATGTAAGAGAAAAAAGCTGTCATATTTGACGTACCAAAAACCAAACTTTTGAAAACGAAAATATAACAAATAATTCTGAAACATTAGTAGCTATTAATGAACTTCTAATTGTAGAATAATCATTTAACGAACAACTAACCTAACAGACAATCTGACAAATGGTGTGATGCTGTCAGATGTGGCATACAGCAAAGGGAAGCCAATTGTCTAGGTAATGAAGCATTTTAAGACGACTTCTTTGGTGGGAGAAGCTTTTGACCACCACAATCCCCTAAAACGGTTAAAAATCACCCCTTTTCTGAATCCCTTTATGTTTTCATATATCTCCTCCCGAGGTGTGGAAAATCATTTTTTTTTCAAACGATTAATGATTCCATGTTATTTCAAGTATAACCCGTCGATGAATCACTCCCCAGAGTCGTTTATATATGAAAACATAAAGGAATCCATCCATAAAAGGGGTAGTTTTTGACCGTTTCAGTGGAGGTCAAAAACTTCTTCCACCACTTGCATCGTGCTCAGCAGCCTCGAAAACGGGGAGGGGGAGATAATCTCGTATTTGCACGAAATGTTTACACTATTTCTGCCTTAATTACATAAACTACAACTAGTGTAATGTATCTATCACAAAATCTCTGGCAAGACGTATAGTCAGCTTTAAATTGGTATTCCGTGTGCAACTTTGTGAAGCAATATCATGTTATACATCAAAATTTTCAGAAAAATATGTAGATTACGAATCTCGATGGGGCGTACCTCTCAGGGCTGGCAGAAGGGAGAAAACTACCCTTAAATAACCCCTATATAAAAATAAATGTTACGATAAAAAAATAGCTGAAAATATTTTCTAAAATGTATTTATTTGATTAGAGAATATTATTTAGGTATTATGCAAATCACAACTTACACACTTTTTTATTTATTATGAAAATACCTACTTTCTGTATATTATTGCCCTAATCTGGGCACGCTAATATACTAGTTAGGTAAATAATTTAAAACACTCATTATTGGAGAACCAATCAAAACAACTACTCTTCTAGCTAATACTGACGAAGTATTGAATTACATGATAGGATTCTTAGCATTTTAAAGAAAAAATATATTGAAAATACTTAAATCATTCATTTACATTTAGTCATTCACACCTTTTTTACTTAATATGAAATTATTTGCTTTCTGTATATTGGTACCTTAATCGGGTCACGCTAATATACTACTTGGGAAAACACTTTAAAACACTCATTATTGGAAAACCAATCAAAACAACTACTCTTCTAGCTAATACTGACGAAGTATTGAATTACATGATAGGATTCCTGGCATTTTAAGGCAAAAAAAAAAATATATTGAAGATACTTAAATTATTTATTGAAATTCAGTCATTCACAAGAATTATTGAACCTTACATTCTATTTCAACTCTAGAAAAGTTGTACAAGTTTTTTCGAACTCGTTAGTTCTCATCAGTAGAGTATAGAAACATTCATTCATTATTTACAAGCCTATTCTTGATTTATTTTTTACCATTAATTATTTTTATTTATTTGCTTTTATCATGATTAGAGAATATTATTTAGGTATTATGCAAATCACAACTTACACACTTTTTTATTTATTATGAAAATACCTACTTTCTGTATATTATTGCCCTAATCTGGGCACGCTAATATACTAGTTAGGTAAATAATTTAAAACACTCATTATTGGAGAACCAATCAAAACAACTACTCTTCTAGCTAATACTGACGAAGTATTGAATTACATGATAGGATTCTTAGCATTTTAAAGAAAAAATATATTGAAAATACTTAAATCATTCATTTACATTTAGTCATTCACACCTTTTTTACTTAATATGAAATTATTTGCTTTCTGTATATTGGTACCTTAATCGGGTCACGCTAATATACTACTTGGGAAAACACTTTAAAACACTCATTACTGGAAAACCAATCAAAACAACTACTCTTCTAGCTAATACTGACGAAGTATTGAATTACATGATAGGATTCCTGGCATTTTAAGGCAAAAAAAAAATATATTGAAGATACTTAAATTATTTATTGAAATTCAGTCATTCACAAGAATTATTGAACCTTACATTCTATTTCAACTCTAGAAAAGTTGTACAAGTTTTTTCGAACTCGTTAGTTCTCATCAGTAGAGTATAGAAACATTCATTCATTATTTACAAGCCTATTCTTGATTTATTTTTTACCATTAATTATTTTTATTTATTTGCTTTTATCATGATTAGAGAATATTATTTAGGTATTATGCAAATCACAACTTACACACTTTTTTATTTATTATGAAAATACCTACTTTCTGTATATTATTGCCCTAATCTGGGCACGCTAATATACTAGTTAGGTAAATAATTTAAAACACTCATTATTGGAGAACCAATCAAAACAACTACTCTTCTAGCTAATACTGACGAAGTATTGAATTACATGATAGGATTCTTAGCATTTTAAAGAAAAAATATATTGAAAATACTTAAATCATTCATTTACATTTAGTCGTTCACACCTTTTTTACTTAATATGAAATTATTTGCTTTCTGTATATTGGTACCTTAATCGGGTCACGCTAATATACTACTTGGGAAAACACTTTAAAACACTCATTATTGGAAAACCAATCAAAACAACTACTCTTCTAGCTAATACTGACGAAGTATTGAATTACATGATAGGATTCCTGGCATTTTAAGGCAAAAAAAAAAATATATTGAAGATACTTAAATTATTTATTGAAATTCAGTCATTCACAAGAATTATTGAACCTTACATTCTATTTCAACTCTAGAAAAGTTGTACAAGTTTTTTCGAACTCGTTAGTTCTTATCAGTAGAGTATAGAAACATTCATTCATTATTTACAAGCCTATTCTTGATTTATTTTTTACCATTAATTATTTTTATTTATTTGCTTTTATCATGATTAGAGAATATTATTTAGGTATTATGCAAATCACAACTTACACACTTTTTTATTTATTATGAAAATACCTACTTTCTGTATATTATTGCCCTAATCTGGGCACGCTAATATACTAGTTAGGTAAATAATTTAAAACACTCATTATTGGAGAACCAATCAAAACAACTACTCTTCTAGCTAATACTGACGAAGTATTGAATTACATGATAGGATTCTTAGCATTTTAAAGAAAAAATATATTGAAAATACTTAAATCATTCATTTACATTTAGTCATTCACACCTTTTTTACTTAATATGAAATTATTTGCTTTCTGTATATTGGTACCTTAATCGGGTCACGCTAATATACTACTTGGGAAAACACTTTAAAACACTCATTATTGGAAAACCAATCAAAACAACTACTCTTCTAGCTAATACTGACGAAGTATTGAATTACATGATAGGATTCCTGGCATTTTAAGGCAAAAAAAAAATATATTGAAGATACTTAAATTATTTATTGAAATTCAGTAATTCACAAGAATTATTGAACCTTATATTCTATTTCAACTCTAGAAAACTTGTACAAGTTTTTTCGAACTCGTTAGTTCTCATCAGTAGAGTATAGAAACATTCATTCATTATTTACAGAAAGTAGGTATTTTCATAATAAATAAAAAAGTGTGTAAGTTGTGATTTGCATAATACCTAAATAATATTCTCTAATCATGATAAAAGCAAATAAATAAAAATAATTAATGGTAAAAAATAAATCAAGAATAGGCTTGTAAATAATGAATGAATGTTTCTATACTCTACTGATGAGAACTAACGAGTTCGAAAAAACTTGTACAACTTTTCTAGAGTTGAAATAGAATGTAAGGTTCAATAATTCTTGTGAATGACTGAATTTCAATAAATAATTTAAGTATCTTCAATATATTTTTTTTTTTGCCTTAAAATGCCAGGAATCCTATCATGTAATTCAATACTTCGTCAGTATTAGCTAGAAGAGTAGTTGTTTTGATTGGTTTTCCAATAATGAGTGTTTTAAAGTGTTTTCCCAAGTAGTATATTAGCGTGACCCGATTAAGGTACCAATATACAGAAAGCAAATAATTTCATATTAAGTAAAAAAAGGTGTGAATGACTAAATGTAAATGAATGATTTAAGTATTTTCAATATATTTTTTCTTTAAAATGCTAAGAATCCTATCATGTAATTCAATACTTCGTCAGTATTAGCTAGAAGAGTAGTTGTTTTGATTGGTTCTCCAATAATGAGTGTTTTAAATTATTTACCTAACTAGTATATTAGCGTGCCCAGATTAGGGCAATAATATACAGAAAGTAGGTATTTTCACAATAAATAAAAAAGTGTGTAAGTTGTGATTTGCATAATACCTAAATAATATTCTCTAATCATGATAAAAGCAAATAAATAAAAATAATTAATAGTGTATTTATTTGCTTGAATCTCAATGGGGCGTACTTCTAAGGGGTGGCTGAAGGGAGAAAATTACCCTAAACAACCCCTACATAAAAATAAATGTTACGATAACAAAAATTGCTGAAAATATTTTTTATATATTTATTATATATTTGTACAGTTTTAACAAAACAAAATTATGTTAGAATATACAGCTTTTTTGCATTTTATAAATGGATTGAATCATTACTCGTCGTCGGAATCGCTGTCCAGTGCGTCGGCAGGGTCAGTATAATATGATTTTTCTTCATCTGTTCTAATGTTTGAACAAAATTCTGGATCAGCCTCGCATTCACACATTTCCGTGCAACGTATTTTTTGGGTTGAAGATTTGCATTTTTGAGCACAATTATTCTTTTTACAAGAACATTTTATAAGATTCAGTATTTCTTCAGGTGCGCAAGGAAGAGTACACATAATGGGTTCAAATTCTCCGTTGTCCAATTTCCAACCGTAATCCGTTGGTGGTGGTAAATTTGGATGAGCCCGTGTATCCCGATTCCATTTAGTACACTGGCAGTGGCATCTTTGTATTGCCGGTTTTAACGCTGCTTGAGTGGGAGGCATATTATCAGTAGAAATTTGCCTCTGTGCAAACAACCACCATCTTAATTGTGCTAGACTTTTAAAAAATTTTTTGGATGCTGAATATAAAGAACAGATAAAAGCCTCGATCTGCTCAAAATCAGAGTCACTTAGTGTTTCGTTTTTACCTAAAGAAGCCAATGCCTGAAGCGTAGATGGAGTCCCTTTCAAAAACTTTTTCCAAAAACTTAAAATCTCCTGCAACATCTGATCCTGAAAGAGCATGAAGACCTGGAAGTGCTTCAGCTTTTAGTGGCCCAAGGGCACCGTAACTTGGTTGCAAAGGTATTTCACGACCACTGGAACCAATACAAATGAACATGGGATCCTTAGGTAATAAAGGAGCTCGCCTTACAGCCAGTATCAAAACATCTGTATCTGGCGAAAAAATTCTTAATATGTTTGCTCCCCTTTTAGATGCAGAATGGAAAATTATTCTGGTATCGGCCTCTTCGTGAGAACTCTTTAAATGATTCATGCCGCGGCATATCACAGTACAAAGCACTGTATCCTTATAAGGGCAAACGATCTTTTTATTACGCATATTTCCTGGTGCAATAAGATTATCTGAAAAATACTGGGTTATATCTTCCTTGGTTGAGGTGTGAGACAAAAGCTTTTTAATGGTTGTATTCTTTATATTAGTTTTTTCGTTAACATGGTAACGTATAGGGTCTGTACCATTTTGCCTTCTGATTCTTTCTGAGGACTTAAGGGAGCCAATAATATAAGTATCAAAAATAACGTGTATTTCAGAATATAAAGCATATTTTTTTAACAGTTTATTTGAAAATTGCTCAGATAAGTCAGAAAGATAGACGCAATCTTTAGCAGAAGCATCTGTACTTCTGCCATACCATCAATAACTGCAATGCTGAAAACAGAATCCGTATTGTTTTTATCCACGTTACCAAAAATTGGTTCCTTGCTTCCAATTTCGTCTAGAAGATGCACTAATTTACTTTTTCCCTGTAGATGAATCATGGTACCGTCAGGGTGAAAAAGTGATCGTGGTATTGCAGTAAGTTCGAAATTACCAATTATATCTTTTAAATTTAAATTTGGACGATTTCTGCAAATCAAGACACATCTAGAAAACATATTATTGTCTTGCCTTAGTTGCATGACACCTGTTTTTGTATGGTTCTTTATAACATGGATTTATTTAAACTTAAACCAGAAGATTTTAGAGGATCCCCGAAATTGGTTGTTTTATTTTTAATCCTGTTTTCAACAAAATCGTTTTCGATTTTTTCACCTGTCTCAAAAAATGCAATTTTTTAATTATATATTTCACCCCCGCCGGCGGGGGTGGGACTCCCTAACATTAATTTTTTAGTAAAACACATTATTTTTTTATTATTTTAAGTAAGCTTTGGTCCATTTAATCAAAAAATGCAATTTTTTAATTATATATTTAAAAGGATAGTATAGGGGTGGTTTTCACTCATCTGCCACCTTTGCGAGATGCGCCCCACACAAATTAGTAATCTACACATTTTTCCGAAAATTTTGATGTATCGCATAATATTGCTTCACTAATTTGCACATGGGACCTTATATTTGTACAATTTAAAACTGACTAGTAAATAAGAAAGAAAGCGGCGAAACCAGGCTGTGCAATGAGGACTACTAACGTTTTTGTTTTAAACTACAAACCAAACTACGTATTTATGCCAGAATTCATTTGTATTCTAATTATTTTTTCCATTTGTGTCAAAAGCATCTAAAATTCCTGTATTAATGAGGAATCATATTTTACTAGATAACGTTAACATTTATTTTTTTGTAGTTGCTTATTGTTATAAATAAATGATATACAAACAGCTGTTGTGCTAATGGGAAATTAATAAACTGATTTTCAATGCCATAATTGTATTTGTCAGCTTCTATAATTATAATGAAAGGCAAATACATTTATTTGATTATTTTCTGAAATATTAATGTGGATATAAATGGATATTGACGATTACACAGCCCGAAACAGTCTGTGGCAGAATTAGTTAATTAGTTGCCTGTTTACAAGTCATTAGTGTAGCTCTTAACCACGAATTATGTACTGCCCTGTCAAAACGAGTAGGAAATAACATTGATAACAGCCCCTCGGCATCATTCTGGTGAATTTTTAAACGAACCCCGACATAAACTCAAATGAACTTTTAATTACAGCACACTTTGTAATAAGAGAAAAAGTAATTTACTCCAAATATAAGCAAATTAACTTTTTAATGTTAAATGCAATTTTGCACCCTTCTTGAAATTGCCTTTTTTTGAGGAACATGGATTTTATAAATTAGCGTCACTGTGAACTCCTGAACTGGTTTACTAAAATAACTGAATCGATACAAGTTTAATTAACTATATCCCGTCTTCGAATGCAGAAAGATCTATCCAAATATGAGTATATTTTAAACACCATGAATATCGCTATAAATATAACTAGTTCATTACATTTTCTTAGCCATCGAATAGCTTCCAAAAATCCGTGCATCTGTCCATGCGCCTGTCTGTCTGTCTTTTCGTTGGTTATACTTATGGTGAGTCTGATAACTTAAGAGCGAAAAGTCTGATTATATTAAAACTTGGATGGAATGTTATCCAGAGAGGAAGAATCCTATCGTTCTTCAAAAACTCTATCAATAAACTCGAAAGTGACTGAACATTTTAACAAAAAACCTTAAAATCATAAAAACAAAATAGGATATGGCAAAAAAATACAACTGAATAAAATATATGGCTGATTTAGAGATTGAGTGATACGTATCTACATAATAATAATAAATAATAATAATAAGCTTTATTGTCCAAAAGACCATACATTAGCATGGTATGGGACAGGTTGAAGTGATTGACCAAAGTCATCAATACAATCAAAAATCATTACAAAAAGAGATAAAAAATACACATAGATATAAAATACCATAAAACAAAGTTAAAATCTAAGTTAAATCAACATCACAGGTATATATAAATATAATTACAATAACATTTCAATATCATCATCTAAAAACTCTTGTAGAGACTAGTATAATATTTTGTCATTAAAATATTTTTAATAATATTATTAAAACCACGTCTAACTAAATTATTAATTTTGGGTGGTAGTTTATTGTATAGTATAATTCCGATATATTGTGGACTTTCTTTGTATTTAAATAGATTATGACTAGAAATCAATAAATCGTCACTTGATCGGGTATTGTAGTCGTGATGAAAATTATTGGGTAAAAGTATAAGTATTCAAATTATTTCTTATGTATAGTAATATGTGTAGTAGGGTGGCCCATCTCTATAGGGGGTGAATTTTTTTTGCGTATTTTTTAAGTCTCACCCCACGAAAATATACTATTATACTAGGAATAATTTATGTCAAAGTTTCAGATAATTCGGTGAACGGTAACCCGTGCCGCATTCAGGTAGAAATTTGTAGATACGATTTTATTACGGTAACCCATCCCGCATTCAGGTAGAAATTTGTAGATAAGATTTTATTACGGTAATACACTTAAATTTTACTTAAAATACAAATATCTACCTCTTTTCTCATAATGTTTTATTGGTGTAATTATTTCCTAGAAATTATTTGTTTTGGAAGTTTGGAAATATAATGCACCTACGGTAGGTTTTTATGTCAGTTTGCAATTGTGTTTTACAGTGGTGACATTATAAGTTCTAGCATACGTTCCTTTTTGAAAAAACATTTAACGATGGCTGATGTTATATCCTTACGAAAGGATACTTTCATTTACTTAGTTGGACACTATTCGTCACAAATCATTGGCAATAAATTGCCGTCTAATAGACAAGTATTACAAGTGCTCTTTTATAACATTCGTGAAGTGAAGCTAAGTGTACATGAAAGTGCTAAATTAACAATAACAGAGGTGTCAGGATTTTGGGATAAAGCTCGCATTCCGACACGTCAGGATTTTCATTGTGTTAAAGAACTAGATAAACTTTATGCACAATG
The DNA here is from genome assembly GCA_936432065.2 of Rutpela maculata. NCBI lineage: Eukaryota > Metazoa > Arthropoda > Insecta > Coleoptera > Cerambycidae > Rutpela > Rutpela maculata. The sequence goes on from OW386288.2 coordinate 118,866,344, forward strand.
GAGGAACTTACAAAAATCGGCTAAAAGGGCCAGTACGGGAGGTAAAGAAAAAAATTTCGTTGAAAAATTGGACGATATTTTTGACATTTCTCATGCAAATGCATAGGAGTTGATGAAAATAGATGAAGATAAGCAGTTTTTAATTAACCAAAGAAAAAAGGGACGTCCTGGATTTATGCATGGTATTGATTACCAACTTGCTTCTCAAGAAAAATCAGCTGAGAAATTACAGAAATTATCCGAACGAATGCAACGAAGTCAAGAAGAAAAAGCTAGATTAGAGGAAACAGTCACCTGTCCATCATCAAGTAGTAATTCAGCCGACTCCAACGAAAATGAAGATGAAATAATCGAAGCCCAAGAAGAGTTGTTACAAGACCAGCCTGGCCCGTCACAGCCAAAAAAGAGGAGATTGTATGGAACATGTAACATCATCACACCAAAAATAGCCGCTGCATTTGATGCTTGCAAAATAAGCGACAGGTATGGAGTCCATATTTTGACGGCAGTAGCAGAAGCACTAAGATATGACACCACATCTTTGTCCATCAGTAGAACCATACTTCAGCGCTCTAGACAACGCATCCGCGAAGAAAGAGCTGGAATATTAAAAACTGCCTTCGGTAATTCTGAATTGCCGGCCCCAGTCATCCACTGGGATGGAAAACTTTTACCTTCTCTCACTGGAATGGGAAATATCGATAGACTTGCTATCTTAGTTACTAGTGGAGATATTGAACAACTACTTGGAGTACCAGCTTTGCCCAATTCAACTGGAAGAGAACAGACTAAAGCAGTTTATGATGTGCTTTGTGAATGGAATTTGGACGAAAAGGTAATAGCTTTGTATTGTGATACAACAGCATTAAATATGGGTTATATAAATGGGGCAGCCACACTAAAAATTAGAAAGAGATATTCTATATTTTTCTTGTAGACATCATATTTTTGAAGTAGTTTTGAGAAGTGTGTTTGACACAAAAATGCCTTCCTCATCTGGTCCAAATGTGCCACTATTTAAACGTTTTAGGGAATTTTGGCCTAAAATAGATCAAACTAAACTAAAAACTGGATTTCAGGTATCAAAAATTAAACACATTTTACAACCAGTTAAAGCCGAAATTGTAAAGTTTCTAAATGCAGCTTTAACTTTGCAACAGCCTCGTGATGATTATAGAGAATTTTTAATGCTTTCTAAACTTTTTGTTGAAGAAGAGCCCACTCACACGACATTCTATCAACCAGGGGCATTTCATCATGCACGTTGGATGGCCAAACCCATTTACTGTCTAAAAATTTTTTTTTTCCAAGATCAGTTCCAACTAACTAAAAAAGAAAAAATAGGTATTGAAGATATATGTCTCTTTATTGTAAAGGTTTATGTAAAGGCCTGGTTTACAGTGTCATTTGCTAGTAAAGCACCGCTTCATGACTTAGACTTTTGTAAAGAACTCATTAATTATCAAAATATTGACAAAGAAATATCTCAAGCCGCAAGTAGGAAAATATTGAACCATTTGTGGTACCTTAATTCAGTAAATGTTGGCTTATCTTTCTTTGATGACGATATTTCAGTTACCACTAAAAGAGAAATGGTTAAAGCTTTGAATAGGAAAGCACCAAATCAAGAGGGTATTAAACGACTTATGATTAGTAACATTACTGACGTTGAAAACAAGGAAATTCAGGACTTCATATGCGAGAACACTAAACAGTTTTTTCAAAAATTAGGTTTGTCTATGGAATTTTTGGAAAATGATCCAACAACATGGAGGGAAAATGAAAGTTATACCCGATGTTTCAATATTGTAAACAAAATTAAAGTTGTAAATGATGCCGCTGAGAGAGGAATCAAACTTATTACTGACTATAATGACATTTTAACAAAAAATGAAGACCAAAAACAGTTTTTACTCCAAGTTGTAAATGATTATAAATCACAGTTTCCAAATGTAAAAAAAGAAACTCTGTCGCATGCTTTGGCCTAGTGCAAAAAATATTGTTTTTATTACTATATGTCTTGTAGATTTAGGATAATATTTGGTACTATGTATGAAAAAAACGTTTCATAATAAAATACACAAAGATAAAACGAGAGTTTTATTTCAAAAACTTCTAGTCTAGTTTTCTTAGACTACGAATTTACAGTAGTATGACACATGTCATAGTCACAACAGATAATGTCTTTGATATTTGTATGACTTGATTAGTCATTCTAAAGATAAATGTTGCTGATTAAAAAAAAAACAATGCATCAACCAAAGAATGTAAATAATTCCATTTACTTTTATTATTGCATAATAATGCATTCTGCGGCACCCCTTGCCTTCAATTTGCCTCAATAATATTTTGAGGGGACTGTTTTTTCTTCAAATGGAACCATTTGCAGGGGTGAGAAATAAAAAATTTCGATTTCGAAAAAGATGGGCCACCTTAAGTGTAGTATGTAAATACAAAATGGGGGAAAAGTTTTTAATTTTTTAAATATTTCTCTAGAAGAAGTATATTTTGATGCACCTATCATATTTCTTACTACTTTTTTTTCTATTCTAGAAATTCTTTGTGCGTTTGAAGAAGAGCCCCAACAAATAATGCTATAGGAAATTTTGGAAAAGAAATGTGCATAGTAGTATCATAATATAGTTTCCCTACTAGTGATTTTATGTAACCTATAAATTGCATAACATACCGACGTTAACTGTTTTGATCAGTTACTGATATGAGGTTCCCAGCTAGGCGCGTTATCTATACTTACACCAAGAAATTTTGTTGAGTCAACTTGTTGGATAGATTTACCCTCAATTCTTAGCAAATTAGATTCTAAAATTCGTGATATTCTTGGTATAAAATTTATAAATACCGTTTTTGAAATATTTAAAAACAGTTTATTATCCTTAAACCAGTCAGTGAAGTTGAAAATTTTATATAAATATATACATAAATAAGAATTATCATCTGCAAACATAATCAAGTTGTTTTAATTAAGACATTATTGTGGAAGTCATTTACATAAAGTAAAAAGAGCAGTAGTCTCAGGACTGATCCTTGGAGAATAAAACACGTTATATTTTGTCTACTAAATTTGATCTCATTTACTACAACAATTTGATTTCGATTTGACAGATAGCATTTGAGCCAATTATGAATTTTTCCTCTTAGTCCATATGCAGATAGGTTATCTAGAAGTAAACTGTGATTTATTAAATCAAAAGCTTTGCTAATGTCCATAAATAAGCCAATGCATTTTTACCGTTATTTAGATTTTCATAAATATTGTAAATAAAATTTAAAATTGCAGTTTCAATAGACCTGCCTTTACGAAACCCATGTTGACAGTTAGTGAGTATGTTGTATTGTGAAATAAATTCCATAATTCTATTAAATATTACTCTTTCTAAAAAAATTCTTGATAGAGTTGACAATATTGCAATTGGACGATAATTCTCAGGTAAGGTTCGACCACTCTTCTTAAAGAGCTGTTTTTAAAATATGTGGAGCTACACCTTCTGACATAGACTGATTAATTAAATTTGTAATGATGTAATATACAGATTGTTTAATTAATTTCGCACTAAAATTATCAAAGCTCGATGAATTGGTATTTTTCAATTGCACAATTACGTTATAGACCTCATTTTCACTCACTAGTTCCAGAAAAATTGTTGGATAATAATTATCATGCGTAATTTTAACATTAGTTTTGTTGTTTTCTGAATTTAACTTTTGATTTAATTATTCTGTTAAGTCAATGAAATATTTATTAAAATTCTTAGCTATTAATTTATCACCTGTGACAGTTAAGTTATCTACTTTCATTTCATACATTTTATTTTCATTAAATTTACTCTCTTAATACTCTAGTTAAATACTGACCATACTGCATACTGTACACTAGGGTGGAGTGAAATTTTTATTTTTTTAATATTTTCTTATACATAGGGGGGATGGCGGCCTTCTGCATTCAGAATTATGGAAAAAAAGTTTCAGCTAGAAAAAAATATATTTAGAGGGTTCACAACGATCTTGAAAATATGATTTTTTTTTTATTATTATTATTTTCTTATACATAAGGGAAACGGAAGACACTTGTATTCATAATGATGAAAAAAAAAATCAGCTTTATCAAAAAATATTACGAGGGTTCACAACGACCTCGAATATTTATAATGTGTTATTTTAGAATGCATCCGCATTCGGCAATTGACTCATATACGAAGTATCCCCTCCAATACCCCCGCCACCAATTCTGAATTATTCGTGGTATATAGAAGCTACAACGAACAAGACAACTGAACGAAACAAATGTTTCGCTAGTTTTATGATGAACCTATCTGATAGATGATCGCCTGCTACAGCTGACAATGATGGTGATTTTGTTACTAACTCACCAGTAAAAAAAAAATGCCGAATCGTGTGACTACAAAACAAATGCGGTTAAAATTACCTAGCCTAGGCCTTCAAGGATCAATCGGAGGCTGTTGACAGATCCAAAGTAAGGCGATTAAGAACTGGTGTCAGGCAAAAATTACAGAAAAATTGTTCTTTAGAAGGGACCCACCTTGAAAGACATTATTTTGATGGTAGAAGAGATCGGACTAAAATATTAATCAAACGCAGATGAAAAACATACCACAAAATTGTTGTGAAAGAAGATATTTCCCTTATTCAAGAACCGGGGTCACATTATATAGGACATGTTTCTCCTTGCGATGGAAAATTAAGAAGCATTAAAGACTCAATAATGAATTATCTGCGTAAAAGTAAAATTCCTTTGTCTCAGTTAGTGCCCGTTGGCAATACTGGTATAAAAGATGGTACTGTAAGGCTGATAGAAGAAGCTGTGGGCAGACCTTAGCAATGGTGTATTATTTGCTTGTGACATTGTAACGAGTTGCCTTTGAGACACCTTTTACAACATTTAGATGGCTTCACAGCAGGACCATCTGGTTTCTCTGGACCGGTTGGAAAAAAGATGGAAGCTGTGAGAACACAGTACTGGCGATATTCGAACCAATTCCGGAAATGCTCACAGTTTTTCCAGATATATAAAAAATTAAGGACCTTAGTTGCGATCAAAAATATATGATAATATGTCAGGCAGTAGCCACTGGGAATTGTGCAGAATCATTATTATAGAGAAGCCCAGGAAAATTGTCACATGCTTGTTGGTTGACTGCAGCAAACAGAATTATGAGACTATATATTGGAATGCAAAATTCATCTCATAATTTTGTTACTCCAGCGAATTTTGACGGTCGTGTTTATACCCTGATGTGGTTCTCAATTAAATATCACCCCTCCTGTACCGATGGGGCACGCCACTTGTGGAAAATGCTATCCGGATATATTGACTCGGATATAAAAAAAGTGATCCTGTCATTGAAAGAAATTCGTTTTAAGCCCACCCAGAAAATGTGCTTCTGGCTATGATGACCGATTCAAGAAAATCCATACGCGAATTAGCGTTCCAACGAGTGATTAAAGTGTGATCAAGAGGGACTATTCGAAAGTTTGTGGTACCAACATTGAATTTTGAAGCAAATGATTTACTGATTTAATTGATTGGCAAGGTATTCATGTAACTAAATTTGTAGCAGATGAGAAAATTAAGAGGTAATTACAGGTGGTGATTGCAGCAACATCAATTTTGCTCGGTTCCCATGTTATACACAAAGCGTGGAACGGTGTGTCAAGTTGGTAACCGAGACATCAAGTGAAGTTTTAGTGATGCAACGCAGAGATGGACTTATCAGATCGAGACTTGCAAGTAGAAAATGCCCAAATTTAAAACAAAGAAACAATTTCGCATAAAGTAATAATCGTTTTGAACACTCGAGAATTTTTTTTTCGACCTAAAACTTATTTCCATTAATTTGGATCCAAATATAATCCATAACCAACATGTATTAGAGAAAATATATACATATTTTTTTATTTTTGTTGTTTCACTTGTGAACCCTCAAGACATTTTTTTATCGAGCTGAATTTTTTTTCCCATTAATTTAAACCCAAATGGCCACCATCCATAGTATGTATTAAAGAAAATAATATTTTTTTTTTAATTTCTAATATTTCACTCCACCCTACTGCACACTGCATAATAATAGTATCTATATTTAAATACGCTATATGTAGAACTTGTTTAGGTGGATATGAATACTAGACGCAGTTGTACAAAATTGTATTATATAAATAGATGACTTAATAATGACATTAATTCTAGCCATATCAGTATAAAATGTGATTAAAAAAAGAAAAAGAAAAATATTGTAAAGGCACTAAATAAATAAAAAAATATATGGCAAAAATAGCTCGTCTGTTCTTAAAGCTACTGAAATTAAAACTTAGTAAAAGTGTATAATCTGTACTCCTTTCAGTAAAATAACCACCTAATTTAAATAAGAGATATTTTAGACATTTCTTGTATAATTTCAACAAAATTCCATAATGCGGATGTCATATTAAACTCTAATTTAAAAATTACATAATTATAATAAAACGATTTTAAAGCGATGATATTCTTATATATATATAAGTTATGTTGCTTATATATGACTTGTAAAATATAATTTACTATCGTAGTCAATACAATGATAGTGTCTACCCTTGTTAGGTCTATTTTGCCAATAGAGTATTGAAAAGGGTTGTTCTTGCGTATATAGGAAACTAATGTACACTTAGCAGTGTTTAAATTCATTTTCTTTACACTCCATCAATTCATTACTTTGTTCAGCTCATTTTAAAGACTGTAACAATCCTCCAGGTTAGTGAGGTTACTATAAATTTTTAAATCATTATCGATAAATAAACCTCCAAAAGTTCATTCCTCATATAGATCGTTAAAAAGAGCAGAAGAAATAGTGGTCCTAAACTTAATCCGGGGCCAACAAAGAAAAAGAAGATATATATCCGTACGTACTGATTACGATAACACAAGCAAGATTTCAATAATCGAATAGTGAAATCATTATATATAAAAGTGATTAATTTTTTCAGTAAAGTTGGATAGTATGCAGTCAAAGACATTAGAGAAGTTTGTGTAGATAACATTAACCTAGCTGGTATTGTCCATGTTCTCACGATTGAATTGTGTAACTGAAGATACTTAAGTTAAACAGTGTTATTTTCGTTTTCAATCAGGCTATGCTGAAAACGAGAACTGAATTCTTCACGTCTAGCAGGATATTATCATGCAGTAAAATTTCAAAACCCTTTGCAAAATTACTTAATACTGATTCCTATAATGTAACAGTTATAATGAAAAAGTAAGTAATTTTCAATGAAACGTTGAAGCGAAAAATATTTGCATCTAATTTTAATAATAAGAATATAATTATTGTTCTTACTTTTATCTGGATATGTACTTTGCAAATTTTGACGCGCTGTAATTCGTAGACGGTTAGTTCTACGAGAATGAGCCTATAAAGGAATTGTAGATAATTTAGTTCTGAACAAAAGGAATTTGTACCATTTTTGTCGTAGTAATAACTGTATATTTGAACATTTCGTAAAGATGTTAATGCACTCCCTCCCGATTCCATCAACTTGGTGACATACTCAGAAGGCACACTCGAATATTAGATAAAAATTTACTTACGTTATTTTTGCAAAAAACTACTGATATTAGTAGATTATGGTTTCCACTAATGCGAAAGATACCATAAGTTATGCCTTAGTTTAGGCTATATCTTCACGACGAAAGGAAAGAAAATTTTAACATTTTTTAATAATAACCGGCTCCTCCGCCATTTCTTTAAATATAAAATAGCGTCGATTGAAATATAAATTACAAATCATTTATAACCCAATTGTGGCGGATAAATCCTGAAGTACATGGGAAAGTTTTGGGAATATCGATTGTAAGGAATCCTCAATATTTTGTTCCTAAAATGTGCAAAAGAACTACTAAACTAAACATTAAATATTATGAAATGGAATTTAATCGGTTACCTGGGTAACACTAACTTACTAGCCAATATTGATAAATGAAAGTCGCTGTAAAAAAATATGAACAATTAACGTAACCAAACGTACTTTTGGTCATCTTTAAAATTAGGTGAAAATGTCCAATTATTCGGGTGAGTAGGTGAAAGGATTGGTACCAGTAGCTATATAGAAATTGCCTCTCGCAAATCCTGAAAATTTAGGTTTTGTTAGTTTTATTAGAGTTTGCAATCAAAGAAAATATGAATCTTTTATTGACTAGTCTCTTCAAACATTTTATAAGGTTTTTTAAAATGTATATGGATTGATGAGAGCAAAAACACAAACATGGAACAAACGATCGAACTTATATACGATTAGTAACGAAATATATATGATTAAACAGCAGAAACCTTTTTCTGTGGGTATCCTTCTCAAGTAGCAATTTAAATTTTATTGTGATCTTCAGAATCTCTTGAAGACTATTTAATAAAACTTCTGATAAAACTATATATCTTTGACAAACGCTATTAAACCTTTATAAAGTTAAGAGGGACCATTCTTAAAAGAGTTCTGGGGGCCTTTTTTAAAGTCATTTTAAAACCAATCGGTTTTATTCTAAACAGTATTTATAAAGTTCTGAAGACCTAGATAAAACTATTCATAAAACCAATAATAAATCCTAAAAGCATCATTTTGGCCTTAAGGGACTATCTACAAACCGTTGTTTAAACTATTACAAAACCACTTCGTAAAGTCGTCATAAAACTAACATGCTTTAGAACTGCACTTAAAAAAACTATTTGCTGCGTTAATATGGTCATTTTTGATAAAAAGGTTTTATGCTTGCCATCGTATTAAAACTGAGTTGGCAGTGTTGGCAAATTAGTCGCGTGTTGGTAATGGATATTATAATAAGCATTTGCTGTTGTTCAGCTTTCAACTGGTCTCTCTATACTGGTTAAAATTATCAAGTTCAGTAGGTATTCACTGTGAGTGAAAATTTAGCTGCGCATTAAATTGTACTGATGATATCACAACTAGTAGGTCGAAAAATACAGAGGCCCTTGAAAAACATTGAAAATTTTGGAAATTTTAAAATAGTATATTAAAGTATAAGTGGATATTAAGGTCTTTAAAACACGCGCGATTTTTCGTGTTTTAAAGACCAGTTATCCACGAATACTTTACGCTATTTTTTTTATTGGTACACTTTGAAATCATAAATACTGGTATTATTACTACAAAAAATGGAAATAAAAATTAAGAATGTAAAATGGTTGAATTTGTGATGTGGCATCAGGATACCTGTCAGTGTCATGAAAATGAGAAAACAAAAATTAATTTGCAATCTGTCACGTAGGATTTATTATTGTCACTACAGTTGTTACTGATTGTATATTGCTTTAAAATGAGTTCTACCATTGATTATTTAAATAGAAACGCAGAATCGCGGTTAATACCGCAAAAATCGGAAGACGCTTATAAAAAAGAATACGACAAGTTCATCAAATGGATGGAAGAGCAAAAGGTAACAGATACAGATGAACGCGTTGTACTTGCTTGGTAACTTTAAAACACGCGCGTTTTTAAAACTTGGATTTAAACACTCTGAGGCGTACTTTAAATAAGAAAAATAGGGTACCAATAAAAAAAAATTTAAAATTCATTTTTTTAAAAGAAGGTTTATTTTTTGTTGGGATCAACTTAAATCCCACGTTAGTAATAATCATCATGATTTTTGTCCTTATTACCCATAAATTGTTGCAAAAATTGCAATTAAGTAATTGTTCATTTGAATAATTTCAACATGACAGCTTTTGTTTACAAAGATACTTTTGTAGAAAAATGGCGATTTTGATCAAAAACTGTTGGTTGCCGGCAATACCACAATAACAGTATTTGATCCTAAGATTGTCACAATGCTCTCGTACAAGAGCATTTGCTACTAATTACAACCAATTTAAGTCTTCTTACATTTATGTAAGTCCATTTGGTATTGTTTAATACCAATTGATCTTGTCTAGCATCATTTGACCTATATTAAGATTTGTTGAGTTTATTCACAACCACCATAAAACCTACTCCCCGAAGATATTTGACTTTTTTGGCGTTTATTTACATATAACCTCACACTTGTTAATTACTTTGGCCTTACCGTAGCTGTGCTGTGATTGCTCTAAAAGGGTCGGCTATATGCCCTTAAACCCAGATGCTGTGAACTGCACTGGAATGTTAATAAAAGTGCAAAAATATATAAAGAATAAGATAACCTCTCACATTCATTTGATTATTTTGATTAGTCAAATGTGTGGGGTGACTCTAATTGTTTAAAGTAAGTATTGTTTAAAGTAAATATCAGGTTAAAAATATGGTATTCAGAATACAGTTAACACAATAATTCAAAACACAAAAACAGACACTTGATGTTGACAAAAACCAGTGGTACACTAGAGCATGTTGGAGTTGATATCAAACCCACTCCAATTAATCCTTCGTTTCGTCTTGTAATTGGATGACAGGTACTGGTCTCAATTATCAATTGTTGAGTGTTTTGTGAATCATATTCTGTTTTATGCTTACTCATCGAAACTGGTGTGTTATTTACTATTTTCAAATAGTTATTTCTGGCTTTCCGTTTAAAGTAACCACTTTTTTTAATTTTCATCCACGTTTGTGAAAAATGCGTCTCCATATTTAATTTCTTGAGGTACTTCACACAGAAGTAATTAAAAATTAGCCTAAAATAAGTAAAATCTATTTATCCACCTGTCAAACTGCAACTTTTGCTGTTTTATGAAGGAATTTGTCCAGACTAAATGGTTCTTATGTTACATTTGGCATTATACAAGCTAATATAGCTTTATAGCAGTATGATTAGTATGTTCAGGTCCACCTTTAAAATTTTTAGGCATACTGGTTTTATCACCCACCACAAAACCTCTACAAGTGCCAATTGATTTGATTTAAAACAAATGCTAAATAGTATTGAAACTCACTCTCCAAGAGGTTGTTACAACTCTTAATAAAACTACTTAGGCTGAAAGAGTTGTTGGCCTGCTATACTATTGCTATAAAGCCATGTAGCAAACTTACATCCTCAATAAAGCTATTACAAAACTTATTCAAGTCCACATAGCATTTAAATTGTTTCTTGGATTGTGACATAATAGCGACGGCGCAGGGATCAATAGCAACTTCTGCATAGTTAGTTTGCTTTCTTCGATTTTGATATCTATCAAACGCAAGAAACAATGTTTCTGAAGCAATTTGGGCGCAATCAAGAGTGACTTGACACGCTGAGGAAATACATATAATAGAAAAAAAAAAAACAGAAAGATGAAATAAAGAGCGAGGAAAGCAGCGGTACCCTGCTGGAATATTGACAATATTTATTCTTACCACTATTATATCCCACATGTCTTAATATCATAGAAAGAGTAATGACAAGCGTAAAGAATACCGATCATTTATCAGACCGCCGGCGCTGGCAGGTAAGTTGATCATGAAATTACCTCATGTATCTGCCGGTAGCCAGATAAGTAAACAAATGGTACAGAAATGCTATGCTAACAATTATAAATGTATATTGAAGGGCAGCTAATCTTGTTTTAGTGCGTTTTCGAATTCCCAACTCAGAGCAAGTGCGCACTTTCATTTTAGAAAAAGTTATAGAAAGTTATAAAAATATGAGCAAAGCCTAGTACCACCGTATTTCTCTAATATGTTAAAGCTTGTCTCATTATAAATAGAGAAAGAAAGTAGTACTATGTTTCGCTGTATGTTACGTTTAGAGAGAATGTTGAAAAATGGGTAATTTTTGGCAGGAAAAATGACACGACTCTGATTTGTGTTATTCTTTCTAGATATTTTTTATATCGGTGTACCACACACGTCTCCTATTTTTAAAATAAAAAAAGAAAACTACGAAAAGAGCAACTTTCAGTTTTCCATATAAAGGAGGCAATTTCTAAATGTATTAATATTATTTCATAGTTTTAGCGACTTTTTCTTTTTGAATTCGGTTCATTTTTTTAATTTTTACGTAAAGTTCAAATAGCGGAAAGGTCAAAGTAAGAGCCTTTATATTTTATATCCCTACCTGTCAAATGATGAGCTTCTTATAATTTTCGTGAATTCGAGATTAGTAATGCAAATTAAATACCGTACACGAGGAAGAAAAGTGATTCAACTTGATTTGCCTGTGTAACAAAACGTATCGTAACCCAGCTACAAGTCTGTCGAAGTAAGTGAAAATATATTGTATAAATAACATTTTAACGATCAGTAAAGCTATGAAATAATACTGTGTTAGATAAACCACTAAAATATGAAAATTTTCACGGTTGATCTTCACCGTTAAAGGTGATCGTAAATTGAGTCACATCATTTGACGGATGTGACTCAATTTCTATAAGAAGTATAATGTCCCATTTTACACAGGCATGTATCTGAAATTTAACAAAAGTTGTAAACAAATGGTATATACGAACTCTGTATGCAAAACTCACATATGTACATTTAGTCACTTTCTTATGGTTGACATCAGGGTGAAACTGCTTTCTTTCATGTACAGGCATAATATAAGTATTCAATAATTAAAAAACTTTTTTTTACACATTTTGAAATTTATAAAACAAATGAATATATTTATTTTACATTTTCCAATCACTAAATTTAGTCACACGTTTATTTTAATTGGCCTATCTTTATTCTATGGTACGCCTCACAGCACCACGTCATCTGCCGCTATTGTCTGGTAGATGCACGGCCTTATGAAAATTATTTCCAATCAATTCATATGATATTATCCCAACTGGCAAATTTTCATTCTTGCTATCTACATTTTTTAAATTCATACTCGCAGTTGCCGGTTTGTCAATAGGGGAAAATATTTGCTACTACGTCTTGAGTAATAATAAAACATATTGGCCTTTCAACAGACTCAAACAAAGCTGCCCGTCTAGTTATCTTGCTTGCTTAGTGGAAGACTTGGACTGAGAGGTAAAATTCATGCTTGGTTGCTATCTTACCTCTCTAATCAAAAACAATTAGTTGAAATTATTGGGCTGAGGTCGAATGTGGGTGATATAAATAAATGGTTCACCACAAGGATCCATATTAGGGCCTATATTATTTTTAAAACTTGTCAAAAATTTGTGGAGTGCATCGATAGACTCTGTTACACAGTAATTACAAAATATGATATATACATTTGTGGAATTGTTAGGCTATGTTTGTACAAAAATTTCCAACAATTTTACTTCAAGAGCAAATGCAATAATAAATACTGGTTACTTATTAAAGATCGAAATGAAATCAATCCATTTAGTAAGTAGATAATACAAAACTCTTGGGCATATATCCCACAATACATCATGCTTTGTTAATAAAGGCCTGATGATTCACTATTAACAAAATATCAGCTTCATGTTTTACGCAGAATGCAACAAGTTGCAAATAGGTCAATAGTTCTAACGTTTTATTTTGTTCACATATCCTTATGTCTACGCTATGGTATAATCATTTGGAAAACTCAAGCCACTTTAATAGAATTAGTCCAATAAATAGGTAAAAAAAGTGTGTTCGTAATGCAAAAATAACGTAAGTCAGTTTTTCTTTTTTCCACTGCTCGGGTGTTCATTCTGAGTATTTCGTCAAGTTGGTGGGGTCAGCAATGGTTGCGGTTAGCCGCCAACTTTGCGAATAGTCAAACGCAAATATCTGGCGAATCATTGATGCTACGACAAAAATGGTAAGCACCTCTTCTGTTCAGGACTAAATTCTCTACGAACCCCTTTACAGTAGTAGTGATAGTAGTACTAAACCTTTGCGAGTTACAGCTCGCTTCGAAAAGTAGTTTTTCGTAAACTCAGGATCGTACATTAAAATGTCAAATGGAAATCTGGTAGACTAATAATTTTTCTACAATTTCTGTCAAAGAGGCTATTTTGTCGAACTAATAATTCACCAGCTACAAGCCCGTGAAAGGTTATAAAAAATAGTTTTTTCAAAATATGTAGTTACAAACTTGTAGAGCATTAAATTCTTTACAATTTTTATTTAAAACTTTTTGCAAAAGTTATAGAACATTTTTTTTAAAACATTTCAACTGTTGATGTAGAAATATGTAATTTCAGACTTCTAGAGTACTTAATTATAGAAAATTTAGTGCTCTACAAAATTGATATTAACATATTTACAAACTTTCACGAACTATAACTTGTAAACGGTTAGTTCTACGAAAATAAGACTGTTAAGGAATTGATCGAGAGTTTAGTGCTGAACAAAAAATGTTCTTACCAGTTGGTACGTTTTTAGAGGGCAGAATATTTACTAGTGAAATATTTTGTCGAACTTCTCTATACGTTTCCTTAAATATATATCTTATATTACTTTGAATAGCACTGTACAAAAGTTAATGTTTTATGCATTACAAAATCACATACAAAAATATTTTGAGTTCTATAACTATTAAATTTATATTAATTTACAGATCCTACTTACTGTAGGTATACGAATCCATAGTGAGGTATAAAATAAACTTAACTGTACAAATCCATAGTAAGGTAAAATAAACTTAACTGTACATATTTATAGTAAGGCAAAATGAACTTAACTATATAAATCCATAGATAGGGTAAAAGAAAATTATCTCCCATAAGGACAAGACAGAACACACCTTAATTTTTAAAATAAAGTTGGATGGTGTTTATGACAATTATATATGTTGAATGGAAATCAGTAATCCTTCTACAAGGAAATACATTTTTCAATTTCCCTAACAAATAGCACTTGTCCTTTCCCGAACGATTATACTTTATAAAAGCAAACATGCGACATTCTTATACATGTTAAAACTGAAAAGTACAAGCACTAATATCAGACAAGATGAAAAAAACAATATCATCTCCAAAATAAACAAACACGCTTTTCATGGGAAATCGCGGGAATACGCCAGAATACATTTAGATAATCTACTTCTTACATGCATTAAATGAGAAAATGTCAGCTGAATTATTCAAGAATAGGTTAAAAGAAAATTCATATTATTCCCTAAATGAATTTATACTTGGCTTCAAATAATACATGGTATTTGTTTGTATTGATATTCATTAGTTCTCCGGTTATATATTGTTAAATTTTTACTCTACATAATATCTGTATTCTATTATTCCGGTTATACACTAATTAGTTAACTCATGACGTAGCAGGCATTGGTAAATAAATGAGTAGTGATAAAAAATTAAATAAAGATAAATTTGTATAATCAGCGATACCAACGAGAAGCAATTTTCACGAGCAGCCACACTTACAGTGGGTTAAAAAGAATTTTATTTATGGTAGGTAATATTATTTCAGTTTTTTATCTAACTCGTTTGAGAAAGTAATAAATGATACTTTATAAACTTGATATATCATGTGATATTATTTGTCCCATTATTGGGCTATTTCAAGTTTAAAACTTAAAAGGTAATTTAGTTTTATAGTCATATATAAGAAATAATTGCCAGGAAATGTCCAAATAGGTAAGCAAATTGATATTTAGTACGACCGTAAATCGCGTCATGAATAATTCAATAGTGTTTTAAAATTTTATAACTTTTTCAGCTTAAAGTTTCAAATAAGATAACGTTTATATCAAATATAAATATTTGAGCTAAAATTATATTTAGATGTTGGAATTCTATTTTATTATATATTAAAACAAAATTAATAGACACATTAATGTAACAAACAATAGACCTACTATGCTACAAGTACTTATATACAAAATTAGATAACACATTGTCAAAGTTAATTAGTTAGATTAAGTTGGTCATTGATGAACAGGAACAGTTGTCTAGGGACTTATGCGTGTAAAAGATGTCGGCGTCTTTGGCGGTACGGTAAAGGTGAACGACGCCGACATTTTTTATACGAATAAAAAGTCTGTAATCAGTAAGTACTATTTCCAAGAACTTTAATATATTAAATTCAGTAACATAACAATAACAGTTATAATTATTGTAATGTAACGGACAAAATTCATAAAGTTTCAAAAATTGGTAGAAATAATGAGAATAGCAAAAGTATTATTAAACCGAAAAGTTCCCACCCCCAATAGTGTGCTTCATCCCCTAGGACGTCGTTTCCACCCCCATTTTGAGGTTTTATAGATTATCTTTAGAACGGTGCACTTTTTGATAAAAATACTTGTATACAAAATTATTCCTTATACAATTCTTTATCAAAAACGTCTCTACGCTTTTTTCCTAAAATTAATAATGCTTCGGTAAATGAGGCGCAAATGTAATCAGCGCAGGTCATATAATTCCGCAGAAAAAAGTCTAGATGTATAGATTCATTTAACAAACTTGTTGGTAAAGCGAACAATACTGTAATGTTATCAAAACTACTACCAATTTCTGTTGCTGCTCGACAACATTCACATCGCGTTTTTTACCAAATTTAAACCTGGAAAAACGTTACGCTAGATGCTACTGATTGGACTGATTGGGGATGGAAAAAAGTCAGCGGTATATTAACGCCAACTATGACAACAAAAGAACCAGCTCCCGAATCTCTTTTAACCTAATTTCTTGTTCATACAAATTATGGTGCGAAAACAAGTGCAGCTGAAGAAAAGCAGGCTTACGTTGCTCCACAATGTGTTACTATTGCCACGGACAAGCATGCATGAATGTCGAATCTATGGAAAACGACGAAGATTAATTAAAGTAGGTAACCTTTTGATAATTAGTGGACTAGGACTACAGGGGACACCACGTAAAAAAAGTACTTTACCTCTGGATGTGGATACAAATACAATATTCAATATTCTCGCTTCTCTAAAAATCGCGTTATTTTATAGGGGTAAGAGGGTTCAAGCGGTACACTTATTATAATTTTAAGTGGAGTTTAGTAACTACTGCTTTAGTGTTAAGAATTGAACTTTAATCTAGATTATAATAAAGATTACAATTTATTGTGTTAACCGGAACAAACTCTTATGTGTGCACCTTATTTCCCAGTAATATTAATTTTAGGAAAAAAAGTGTAGATACGTTTTTGAATTTGAATTTTATAGAGAATAATTTTGTATACAGGTATTTTTATCAAAAAGTGCACCGTTCTCGAGATAATCTAGAAAACATCAAAATGGGAGGTGGAAACGACGTCCTAGGGGATGGAGCACACTATTTGCGGGTGGAAACTTTTCGGTTTAGTAATTTTTATGCTATCCTTAACACTTCTACCAATTTTCAAAACTTCCCGATGTAAATCGTTATATTACTGAACTATATTATATCACGCATTTGCTATATTTGCTATTACTAGGTTTTGTATTATGTCACGTTTTATGTTACACGCGCACATATATATCTTGTAATATGTTTTTGCTACATCTATTGAATAATTTGTTTATTATAGTTTCGTTTTTGGACAAGTAATGGGCTCATTACTCGCAGCCGTGAGTAATGATTCATTATTCAATTCAACTCAACAGTTATGGACCAATCACAAAAGGCCATTTACTGAAACATCATGTAGGTCATAACTTAATTTAATTTGTCACCCAAATGTCAATGATATTATGCACACGTTGATTTCTTTAAACTTTAAAATTACTATTGGTTCTTTTACTAATTTACAAAAGTTTCGTGTGAAAAAATGGTTTCGAGTGATGACTTGTCGTAGAAAAAGTATCTCTCGAGCGTAATAGCCATTACTCACTCAGACGAAAAACGACACTCGTCTTCGGCTCGTGCCGTAAACGTCGTCTTCTTGAGTAATATCCATCATTACACGTTTGTGAAACAATATATTATTATTATTGTCATTCATCTTACTAGCTACTTCATACCTCCCTCGTAAGTATACTCTAATTTCATTGTTTTGTCATTGTAAGTAACGCTTTATGTACCAAATACTTGTTGCCATTGGCAACGGGTGGTTATTTTTCATAACTTACCAAGGGAAATAAAATAAAGGGTGTAGCCGGATAAGCATATGAAAAATGCCCATAAAGGAAATTACATGAAATGGGCATCAAGATATTCCCTTGACTGTAAAAAATACTATATTGTTTATTTAGGTGTGAAAGCAATACATTCCCAGACGACGATGCAAATTGTTGGCCGAGACGCTAGCCGAGGCCAACAAGCATCGAAGTCCGGGAATGTGATTTCACACCGAAATACAGATACTATTTTTTCTGAAATCACAATCAGTATTATTATAAATTAAAGAATTTGTATTAATACATAACATTTCTTCATTACAATCTGACTGCTTACTAATAAATGCAATTTTAATGTGAGTAGATTTGTCTGCGTGTATTTATTTACTGTCTAAAATATACATAAAAAATTTTGTTGATCGTTGCTTGGCAACTGATCTTTTCCGGTCTGTTTTCTGATAGTTACTTAGCAACGGACTAAAATACTGGAATTGTGCATTATTCGATCTGAAATCGCACCGAAAATGTAGACATTGCAGATCGATTTCAGAAAAATATTTGTTAGAGTATTATTTCAAAAATCCAAGGGAGAGATGTATTTTTGCAAATAAAGGCAATTGTTAATTAAAAATTTGTTGCAACTTACCCAATGGACGAAAGAAATTTGAAAAAATTGTCGACCATAAAAACCTTCCAAATAAATTCAAAAAAAAATATTTCGTCGCCCAAAAGTGCATTTCTTGAAAAGGTGCTATCATGACATTTTTCAGACAGACGTGCATTTGGGTTACTAACAATTTTTTCCCGATTTTTTTATTTGGTGGCACATGTTGAAAAAAAAAAATAAAAACTTCAAAACAAACATTTATTACATTTTTTAATAACATAATTTTTAACTAAACACCAAAAAGATAATTAATTCTCGTTACTTTTCTCATCTATCATCAGCTGCGCGTTTGCGGTATAAAAATAGGGGCCAGAATATCAGCTGGATTAATAAATTCATGATAGATATCTTCTTCCTCTTGTTATTCGCAACATCTTGGCAGACATTTTGAGATCCATTAATTGTTCTAGTTTTGTCTTTGTTATATGGCACGTCTAACAGCATCACATTACCTGCCGCGGTTACCCGTTAGGCGCACAGCCCCGCCAAGGCTCTCTTCCAACAGCTCTTTGGTAATATCGCCGAATGTTAAGAAGGGCGTTCTATATTGTCCTCTCATCAGTGGACCCAAGAATGAGAGAATTTGGGAAAATACAATGCCGGAGAGTCGCTTTGAGGGACGATGGGCTGTTCACGGAATTCGTAGCAAGCGCCTTCAGTCGTTTTCCTTTTTTGAAAAGATGCTATCATGATATTTGTCTATCAGTCTGCATTACTAATGTACTTAATTTTTTCAGATTTTTTGATTTGGTACATGCTGAAAGAAAATAAAAGCCTCGTCAAAAATTATTTATTAGTTTCTACAATCACTGATTTCTACTAATATAATGCAGTACGATCTATGTTTTTTGGAGATCATGTTTTCTTTCAGTTTCTCTCTATTGCAAGGAAGTGACGAAAATATTGTTACGATGTGGCTACTGCTGACTGTGCGTGACGCAAACGGGCATAAACCTATAACTGTAATCATAAATCTGGCATCACGAAGGTGGGGATGTAACATATGATATTACCCTGACAACAAAGTTGTGCATCACTTCATGAACAACGTTAGTTGCTATATAGCAAGTTTGAAAATCTAGTGAAATGCGATAAGATCTCGACACATTAACAGAAGAACCGGCAAATGCTACATAGACTACAGGCCAAATTCTGATGAATATACTAGAATACGTCATTTTTGTAATTTTACCAAGAGACTACGTACAGTTGCATTTTGCTCACACGTTGCGGTTGCTGTTTATTATTTATCACACGGTAGATATCTATCTGGATCTGCAACAAGTTGGGCAAAATTTGGCGTGACAGAAATATCACGAAACGCACAAAGATCAGACCTGCTGTCAAACTAGTTCTCTCCATCTTTCTGCACACCTCTGAGTTGTGAACCGTTAGGGAGACAGGCAAACGACGTATTGATTCTTCCGAGATGTATGCTTTAGGGCGCTTGTTACGAATTCCGTGGACAATCCATCATACCATCTCAATGTTCTAAGAAGTACGTCCTACATAACGACTCTCCAGCATTGTATTTTTCCGAATTCTCTCATTCCTTAGCCACATCAACCGGTGAGAGGACAATATATAACGCCCTTCTTAACATTGGGCTGTTATTACCAAAGAGCTGTTGGAAGAGAGCTTTGGTGGGGCTGTGCGCTAACGGGCAACCGCGGCAGGTGGTGTGATGCTGTCAGACGTGCCATACAACAAAGAGAAGACAACTAGAACAATTAATGGATCTCAAAGTGTCTGCCAAGACGTTGTGAATAACAAGAAGAAGAAGGTTTATCACGAATTTATTAATCCAGCTGAAATTCTGGCCCCTATTTTTGATACCGCAAACGTGCAGCTGGTGATGATGAGGACAGTTACGAGGATTAATTGTCTTTTTGATGTTTAGTTAAAAACTATGTTATTAAAAAATGTAATAAATATTTGTATTCAAGTTTTTATCTTTTTCAACATGTGCCACCAAATAAAAAAATTTGAAAAAAATTGAGGGTATTAATAACACAAATGCGCGTGAAAAATATTATGACAGCACCTTTTCATAAAATGCACTTCTGGGCACTTTGTATTTTTCTTTATTTTTTTTTTAAATTTGAATTTCGCTCCAAATACGACGTAATATTTTTTCTGAGTTCATCTGGAAGATTTGTATGGTCGATAATTTTTTCAAATTTTTTCACCCATTAGGTAAGTTGCAACAAATTTGTATTTAACAATTGCCTCTTTTGCAAAAATTCAGCTCCCCCTGGAATTTCTGGAATAATACTGTAACAAATATTTTTTTACAGTCAAGGGATTATTTTGATGCCCATTTCATGTAATTTCTTTTATGGGCATTTTTCATATGCTTGTCCGGCTACACTAGGGCGGTCCTTATTTTTCGACTTTATGTTTTTTTACGGGCCACCCCCTAGATTGGTTTCAATACTTAAAAATATGTTCTGTGCAAAATCTGAACTCAATCGGATAACGAGAAAACGTACCACCCAACCCTTGATTCTGGGAGATTCAAATAAATTCTAATAAATTTCGATATTTATTTTTTCAAAGCTTGCTACTGACAATCGAGTTAGTAGTGACTGAAAATAAATAATATACATTTTATTTATGAAAAGTCATTAATTTGATTATAATTTTTGGGATAAGGTCTCCTTTTCAAAATCGGGAAATCGTGTTCTGTAATCTTTTACAACTTGCAAGACGAATTGTTTTTATTTCTCATCTTTTGTTATTACATTATTGTAATCCGTCAATAACTTAACACCCCGCTCTGCTGTATCATTAACAACTTTGATTTTTTTAACAATATTTTGTTAAAACCATCGTTTTTAGACCAAGTTGAAGGGTACGTTTCAAGAAAGTCATCATTTATGTGAAATCGTTTGAAAAACTTTCAGGTTTCGATAGTAACAAAATTTTCAATAAATGTGTTCTCCACAAACTTTGGAATTTCATTTTCCCCTATCTCTATTCGCTTGATACTTTTACCATATGATGATTCTTCTTCTATATCTAATGGTTTTTCTTCCACATCCTATGATTCTTCTTCCACATCCAATGTTTCTTCTTCCAGATCCTCTTTCTCACCTAGGGCCTCAACCATTTTCACTTTGGATTCCTCTGACAATTTTAAATCGAAGAATGCGAAGGCAACTGCTTCTGGACTTAGGTACCAAAAATGCTTATGAAATTTTTTCAACGCAACACTGGATATCTCGGGATCGACGGCCTTATAGTCATAAAGCTTATTTAAAAAGCGGAGGTCCTGATAAGGCACTTCGGTGGCAAGTGGCGCGCAAAACCAGGCTTCAGTATAAACTTTCACGACAAAAATACATATATCTGAAAGACCTCTTCTCTCTTCATCTGTCAATGGGAATTGATCGCCGAACAAGAAAATCTTTAAGCAATAAATAGCATTTGCCATCTATCTCGCGTGGTGAATGGCCCCAGGAATCCGAAAAGATATTCCACGAGGAAAAATTTCACCCAAGAATATTAAGGACAACTCCAAAAATTCTCTATAATCTTCTCGAGGCTGCTTTTGCGGATTTTCCAGAGCAGATGTCACAAATGTGACTACCTCTTCTGTATCATCTAAAAATGAAAGGACATATCCGTCTTTAAATCCGGACTTAAAATAATGTTTGTTAATCTTAGCCCAATACTGTGGAAAGCGTTTAAAGATTTGGACAGTCGGACCTGTGGTTTTACCCATTTTTTCTTCGAAGACTCCTCTGAGAACTAGCTCATAGATCATAGATATGGTGTCTACAAGGGAGGTACAAAAGTTCCATATCCATAAGCTGCTCCAATAAAATGCAGGTTCCTTTTAATCGTCCTGTATTTGACGGAGTTGTGTCGAAGCATAGCGCCTTAACAGTTTTTAAAGGGCCCCAATCATCAAGCACCTCATAAATAGCGGATGCCTGCTCCTTTCCGGTTCCAGCTTGTAATGCAGGTACTCCGAGTATTTGCTCAGAATCTCCACAGGAAGTCTATCAACAGTTTCCTTACCCGTCATTGCGGGGAGCATTTTTCCATCCCAATGGACCACAACCGCTTGTAATTCAGATTGTTTGAATTGAGTTTTAAGAATGCCAGCCCGCTTTTTATACAGTTTTTCTCTATAGCGCCAAATAGAGGATTTGTTTATAACTAAATTTTGCACAAAGGCCTCCGCAGTCGCGAATAAAATATGAACCGCGTCTCCATTACTAATTCTACATTTATCGAACACTGCAACCAATTTTGGGGTGATTATTTCACGGCGTGCTCTCTTCTTCTTGGGTTGCGATGGCCCAGGTTCAGGTTCCGATTGCGTCATATATTTTGAAGCATCATCTTGAGTTTCTTGTGTTGAACTCGAAGCACGAGGACTTTCACTGCTGATTGAAGGTGTCGTCATTTGGACGATTTGCTCTAAGATGAAATAAACACATTAAACTCATATAACATTCAAATAATAATAACAAAAAACCCTAAGCAGTTTTATAAAATAATTCGCTCTCCTCTTTCTAAACTATTATAAATTATCTTCAGGATGTCAGTTACCTATTGTTTACTTAGAAAAACCAAATATAACAATGTGGGGAATTTCAAGAAATATTAAATCTAGGGGTGGTGGGTGGCACGTTTTCCTCGTATCCGATTTCGCCCAGATTTCACCCACATTATTTTTTTAGCAATTGAAACCGTTTTGGGGGGGTGGCCCAAACTAAATTCGAAAATATTTTTTTCCTCAAGTATAAATAAGGACCGCCCTAGGCTACACCCTACACCCAAATTTTCCCCTTTACATAACAAGCACTAAATTAAATGTTTTATGATAAATATAAATAATAGTAAATCTAGATAAGCCTTACTTGCATCGCTATCTTTACTATTTGCTTAGCAAATATAAAATCTTACTCAAATAATGATAGTTTTTCTCAAGTTTTTTTCTAGTTTAAAGATTCATGGGTGTAAGGAGAAATATATTATGCAAACTGTATTCCCGACTAAAAAAGTGCACTTATGACCTTTGATACATAAATAACTATTTCAATTTTATTATGTATCCTTATGCCCCCTCACGCACAGGCGTAGCTACTGTGAGGTATAACGTTTTATATTTCTTAAGATTTAAATTTCATGGTCTTGGCATTAGCCACCCCCATTAACACACCCCATTATAAAAGGGGAGGTGAAAAAAAATGTGATTTAGTGTGTGTACAAGAACCAAAGGCCTCAAAATATTTTTTTACTTCATCCATCCTCACCACCACCACCCTATCACTACCCCCACCCCACCTACCGATATGGGATATCGTTTTATGGGATAGACGATTTCAAATATTATATTATTAAAGTTTCATAAACAATTATTACCACATACAAGTTTTTTTCGTTGTGAGAGACTTGGCTAGCAAATCTGGTTGTGGAAGTAGTGATTCCTTGGGTAGCGATTATGTATAGCAAATATATTTTATTTTAATTTCATAAAGATATACTATTATAAATGGTGTATAAAAACTTATGTATAAAAAGGGACACTTTTTGTAACTGCGGCTGGCCGGCCGCTTCGCATCACGGGTTCAACAGTGTGTATTTAGTTCTGATGTACAATAAAGTCACAACTAAGTTTATTCCGAATTTGAATTACCCAAATTGGTAATACCCAAATAGAACATTTGGCGACGAGGTATCTTTTAGTGATTCACGTGCAAGTGCAGTGTAATTGTTGACACTAAATTAAATTTGTTTTAAATTAAATTAAATAAATTAGTGACATATTTATCAAAATGGTGGAACGAGTCGGTCTTTTAGGATCGCTGAATATTTTTGACCCCAAAAATTCAGACTTTCTAGTGTTTAATGAGAGGCTTAAGCAATTTTTTATTGAAAATAAAATTACGGACGAGGATCGCAAAAAAGCCATTCTTTTAAACACCCTTTCTGAAGACTGTTACATTTTACTTCGAAATTTATGTGTTCCAAATTTACGGAAAGTAATACGTATGAACAATTAATCAAATTATTAGTTGAATATTTTTCACCGGTAAAATCGTACTTCTCTGAAAATTTTACAC
This sequence comes from Rutpela maculata, assembly GCA_936432065.2. Taxonomy (NCBI): domain Eukaryota; kingdom Metazoa; phylum Arthropoda; class Insecta; order Coleoptera; family Cerambycidae; genus Rutpela; species Rutpela maculata. Next base: position 118,890,957 of record OW386288.2, read on the forward strand.
AGCTAAAAGACAATTAAATGAAAGTGTGTCAGAGTGGAAAGCAAGAATAAAGAGTTTGGCCTCAAATTGTAAGTTTGGTGAAGAACTAAATATCGTTGTGCGAGATATTTTCGTAGTTGGTATAAATCACGAAAAAATCATGGACCGTCTATTTGAAGAAGATGCTTCAAGTTGGAATGTATCCCTTAAAAACGTGGTTAAATTGGCATTATCAAAGGAATCTGCAATGCAGGAACATACCATCAGGGAGAGTTTGGTAACCACTAGTGTGAAGACAGAAGCAGATTTAAATTTCAACCAGCAACAGACACGAGTTCCTAGAGCCAACCGATCGAGTAGACAGGACACGGTGAAGCCGCCTAGCAGTGCAGGTACGAATCAGGAAAGAAGACAGCCGGTAAGCTACAAAAATCTCTCAAATCAACAAGGCTGTTTTGTTTGTGGCCGTAAAAATCATATGGCAAAGGACTGTGCTTTTAAAAATTGCATATGCCATAAGTGTGGTGTTAAAGGACATCTCATTAATCCCGACTGAATTTTCAGAGTGGGCAACTCCTATAGTTCCGGTTTGAAAACAAAATGGTGATATCAGAATTTGTGGTGATTTTAAAGTAACTTTAAACCCCCATTTAAAAATACAACATTTTCCCTTGCCACGCATTGAGTACTTATTTTCACAATTACAAGGAGGTGATATTCTAAAATCGACTTATCAGAGGCGTATCAACAGGTTCTATTAATGGAAGAGTCTAGAAAAACTTGTCACCATCTCTACATATAAGGGACTTTTTTCGTATACGCGTTTACCATATGGAATAACTAGTGCACCATCCATATTTCAAAATATTATGAAACAAATGTTTGTAATGCCTGGCGTAGTTTGCTTTTTAGAAGATATTTTAATTACTGGGAAAAATGATCAGGAGCATATGGAGCGTCTGTTGAGTGTTTTTCAACGATTGTAAGATTGTGGCCTTAAGGTAGAGAAGGAAAAATGTTCATTTTTTCAAAAATCTGAAAATTATTTGGGGCATAGAATTGATAAAGATGGATTACATACTTCAAATGAGAGAGTGTTAGCAATAAAAAAATACCAGTTCCTAAGTCGGTTACGGAGTTAAAATCATTTTTGGGAACAATAAATTTTTATTGTAAATTCATTCCAAAAGCTGCAGAAATTTTAAAACCTCTCAACAGGTTATTAAAAAGAAATGTTAAATGGGTTTGGTCTACTGAATGTAACGAAAGTTTTGAACAGGCGAAACAGATTTTATTATCTTCTTCGGTTTTAGCACATTTTGATGCTGAGAAAAAAATTAAATTAACGGTTGATTCGTCGCAATTTGCAGTAGGCGCAACTTTAAGTCACATAGTTGAGGATAATTCAGAGAAACCCATTGCTTTTGCATCACGTTTGTTGAACTCGGCTGAATTAAGCTACTCACAAATTGATAAAGAAGCCTGCTCTATAATATTCGGGGTAAAGAAATTCTTTCAATATCTATTCGTACAAAAATTTATATTATGCACTGAACATAAACCTCTGCTAACAGTTGTTGGTGGTAAAAAAGGTTTACCTGTTTTTGCTGCAAATAGATTGCAGAGATGGGCTCATATTTTATCAGCTTTTAATTATGAAATAAAATTCGTAAATTCTGATAAAAATACAGCTGATTTTTTGTCAAGATTGCCAATAAAAGATGTCGAAGTAGTAAACGATAAAATTTCATATTTACACTCAAATTCAAATATTTCTTATTTTAGTTATTTAAATGAATTTAATTTGCCTGTAGATTTTAAACAAATAAAAAGAGAAACAGCTGTTGACCTAGTTTTAAGCAAGATATTTTTTATGTACGGCATGGGTGGCCTAATAAATGCCCTTCCGATGAATTTAAGCCATATCTTACTAGAAAAACGGAAATTACGGTAGAATCTGATTGTCTCATGTGGATCCTCACATAGGCTAATAGTACCAAATAAATTTCATAAATATATTTTAGATGAATTACATAGTACACATATGGGCATGGTAAAGATGAAATCTTTGGCACGTTCATATCTATGGTGGCCATTAATCGATAAACAAATTGAAAATGTTTCGAACTGATGTAAGGTATTTTCTGTATATTCAAACAACCCGCCAAAAATTTCATTAGCAGTGTGGGACTGGCCTAAAGAACCTTGGACTAGATTACACGCAGATTTTTTGGACCATGTTTTAATAAAAAATTTTTAGTTATCGAAGATGCCACATCTAAATGGATCGAGTGTTTTGAGGTAAATAACTTAATCACTTATAATACTATAAAAATATTTCGTGAATTGTTTGCCAGATTTGGTTTGCCGCTAGAAATTTGTACTGATAATGCAAAAACTTTCACATCTCAAGAATTTCAATTTTTTTTACATCTAGTGGTATAAAACATTCAACAGGAGCTCCCTATCATCCTGCTACAAACGGGCTAGGGGAAAGCGCTGTTAAAATCATGAAAAAAGCCATTTTAAAAGCTAAATATGAATATCCTAATTTAGATATTACTTTAATAATAAATCGCTTTTTATTTCAATACAGAAATACTCCTCATACTACAACAGGGGAGAAACCCTCGAAATTATTAATTGGTCGTAGTTTACGCACAAAATTTGATTTATTATTGCCTTCTACTAAGCAAGTTGTTGAAGATAAACAAAATTATCAAAAAAGATATTATCAAGGGAAAAGAGATATTTATTTTAAGGTAAATGATCATATTTTGGTTCGAGATTATAGAGAAGGCTATGATGAAGAGTGTGCAGGCATAATAATTAAAGTTATTGGTCGAAGAACCTATTTAGTTAAAACGGAGAGTGGAATGACATGGAAAAGACATAAAAATCAACTTAAACAAAATAATTATTTTTACACCAAAAAATCAGTTTCTTTTATTCCACGATCTAATTTAAACCCTGTAAACATATTAGATAATAAGAAAGGTGAAAATAGTGAACGTGAGGGAGAAGTTAGTGACACACCCGGTATATCGCAAAGAGAGTTAAGGCGCCGCAGCCAACTCAAAGCACCCGATAGACTGATTATTACATAAGCATTATTTGGGACTAGTTAATGTTTTTTTTGTCAGAATAAATTAAATTTTGGAAAATAGCATGTAGATTAGGAAACATGTATTATTAGTAGAAAATTAAGATTTTTAGGGGAGAGGTGTTATGTATAGCAAATATATTTTATTTTAATTTCATAAAGATATACTATTATAAATGGTGTATAAAAACTTATGTATAAAAAGGGATACTTTTTGTAACTACGGCTGGCCGGCCGCCTCGTATCACGGGTTCAACAGTGTGTATTTAGTTCTGATGTACAATAAAGTCACAACTAAGTTTATTCCGAATTTGAATTACCCAAAGTGGTAATACCCAAATAGAACAATAAGTTACATTGGACAACGCACGATAGATTTTAATAATATTATAAAAATACAAGCTGACCCAGCAAACTTTGTTTTTCCATATAATTTATAAATCTTTGTCCAAAAAATGAAAAGAAAATTTCTGGATAGGTCCACCCTTATCACCTAGGGGTATAAAAAATAGCCTACGACCTATACTCAGACCTACCAAATATACACCAAAAATTTCATAAAAATCGGTCAAGCCGTTTCGGAGGAGTTCGATACCAAACACTGTAACACGAGGTTTTTATATATTAGATGTAAACACGGCTATGTGTATAGTGCAAGTATAGCACTTTACAAGTCACTTATTCGGAGTTTAACTTTCTTTCTCATGGCGTTGTCCACTACTGTTCGGAGCAGAGCGGAAAATAATATAATTAAAAAAAATCGGCAGCTACTGGAAGCGGCTGGAACCTCCCCACACGGTGGATCCTTATCAGCTGTATTTGGATATTACATCGGAAATCAGAGCACTGAGCAAACAGATAAATTACACGTGACTTTGGAGCCATTTATTTCATCAACAAATATCGAACGAAATGAAGCGGACTACAAGCAATCTGTTAAAACATAACCTCTCATGTTTGTTTATGTTGCATGTTAATCAATTGCCGGATATTATAAGGGTATTAACAGATAACGTTTCGAAGATTTTGTAAAATATTGGATAATGAAAAAAAATAATAACACAGAATTTAGCCCAAATGACACTCTAACTTCAACAAGTCAATAACATTATGGACTGTTCAAGCAGACTACGCATGCATCAAATTAAAATCTTCCTGCTCGATCAAAGGGGTTGAGCAAGTCGAGCTTCGTCCGAGGCCTTTATTTTGTAATATTCGAACGTTTAAGATTTAGCTCAGTTAGCTCGATTTGCAATGAACGATTGTGACGTGTCGCATCAATCAGACGTAATATCCGAACACGGCTATAAACAATTATTACCTTAAAAAAAAACAACTAAAATAAGTTTTGACATTGTCAAAAATATTTGGGTTGGTAACCTTTACGAATGTTGATTTTTAGGTTATAAAATATATTTAGGGACATAACATGTTTAAGTTTTTCAAGTTTATTCTCATTTTTAATGTTTGACTACGCATTTTTAGCTTGGAGCCACAGTGACTCCGAGCAGATAGTTAAAAAACTCATGCAAATAATTTTTCTATATAGACCATCTTAGGATGACGTCACGATAAGTCGACCATATTGCCTGAGGGATAACCAAACTTTTTATTCCAATGTAAACAAAGAAGTAATCTCAGTTTTAAATGTGAAATAAAAATAAAACACCATCTTTTTTTGCGACAAGGTGCGATTGTGAGATAAGGTTTATTTTGAATGTAAAAAAGCTTAGAAGAAAGGTAAAGAAATCACTTTCTGGCAGAGTCTATTGAATACTACATACGGATAATATATCACTGAAATCTAGCACTTAGTTATTTAAATGTAAACTTGCCTTGCCCATAACAATGAATACATTTGAGTTTATCTTTCTTGCACAAACTTCTTGCACAAATCCAGCCTCATAATATTTATATGCTTGTAAAGATTTGTATGCCATTAACTGCTGATCTGCGAAGAAGCTGTGAGTCGACACTAAGTAATTTATGATATTAATTACGGACACAGAAGGTAAAATAGACAAATCTGCAGAAAGGTCTCCAGTCTCCACTCCAAGGGTGTATGGGTCAATATTGTCTATTATTTTGATTTTCTCATCGTAGCGACACTTTACATCACCCATAAGGGTTGGATAATATTCACTATATGACATTATTACGAAAACACACACAGTTTCTCAAGAAAATCAGAAAAAAATATATAAAACCACGCAAACTGCGTTTTGTTGTCCCTCAAGCAAAATGTCAAAATTGTCAAAACCATGTGACCTCAAAATGATTGATTAATAAAAAAATAGATTGCTAATTACAGGTTAGATTTCTAACCCACAAAAAGAGTCCTATTTTATTAGGACAAAGTATTTAGGACTTCATAAACTTTACACTGTACTAGATTTTAGTTGAAAATACGGGAACCAGGCAGAAATTTTAATAATAGCTACGTAATATTCTTAAATCTTAAGAAATATATATTTTTGAGGTTAGCTGTGACATCACGTACCATAAGCTATAAATCAACATTCACAAAGGTTACCAACACAAATATTTTTGACAGATGGCAAAATACGTTTTCCCCTAACAATAATACCAATAATATTTTTTGGATGCTGTCATATGTGCGCATATAACGAATTATTTTTAATTTTTTTAACGGAAACCAAATAGAAAGGGTGCAAGTGTGATATATCGTTGAAATTGGAATTTATACTGCTTTTTAATGGTTCAATTACAAATTCTAAGTAATCATAAAATAAACGCCAAAATGGCACTAAACGTAATCCGATCTCAACCAAAACCTTTTCAGATCTTCTGGAGCACTAAAGAAACCCTCATGTAAAAGTTTCATCCAAATCCGTTTAGTAGCTTCGTAGCTATCGTGCTAACACACAGGCATTAGTTACAAACCACTTTTTTGGGTTTCCGGGACCTCGAAATCGTAAAGATTTGATGTTATCTCAATTTTCGATTTTGGATTTTTTTTTTTTTAACATAAACACACCACAGATAGTAGACAACCCCCAAATCCAAAGCCAAGGCTGTCCGGCAGGGGGTTACACATTCGGAAAAACGCAGACATACATCCACACCCCCCGATGTTGTCAATACCGGGGCTGGGGGTCGAACCCAGAGCGCGGTAGTGAGTCGATCAGCGTATTCGCCACTCAATACGCCTTAACCGATTGAGCTACCGTGCTACCGTGGATTAATTGTAGTAACCTCCCACAATTATTGTGGGGAGGTTAATAAACACAACACTATAAAAACTAAGTTCGTAGGCAAGAGCACTTAATAATTTTGATTATTGATACGGGAAACAACTAAACGAAAACATCCGTTCGTTGGTAATGGGTGGTAGGGATGGCCATCTTTTGGAAAAACCATATAACTCTTGGTGGACAGCTTCCCTGCCAGATGTGGCCGGAGTAGTGTTCATGGTGGATCGTTTAAGTTTGAGTTGATATATTTTGTTTTATTTTCTGGCCTCGGCCGATTTTTCACTAAATCGATCGGGGAATTAAGCTGTCAAATTTTTGGTTTCAATGTTTTCTGGGGGAATTTGGTTTTTGACAGTTTTCGAAAAAATATTTTAGGTTGATACCAATGTCTTAAATTATTTTTAAGTTATGTAGCACTATTTTTGGGTTATGTTGCTAGAAGAATTTCCGGCGGGATGGCGGAAGTAGCGGAAATAGTTTTTAAAATATAATGTCACTTTTAAAGTTTTATTGGAAAAAACTCACCGAAAACGTTCCGGTGAGATTGCTTATACTTGTAGGGCTTATGAGCAGTTCACGAAGGCTTATCACACCTTCCGTGGGCTTTATGAACGTCGAAAAAACTTGTAATGTCTCGATGCACTTGACACTCAAATTTACTCAGCATGCAGTCTGCACGCTTTAACACACTAGTCTATTGAACGTTAGGTTAGACCACTGAGTACAGTAACTATACAGAGGCGAAGGCTAGCCTTCCCTCCAAAACCAAATTTGTATACTCATCGCCATTTCTTAATTGTTTAACAATCAACCTCACTTTTATCTTGACACTGTTGATGTTTATCGTGTTAAGTTTGGATTTGTGAATTTTTTTTTCCACTCATTTTGGGATATTGAAAACATTAACCGAGAATTAAAATTCTCATAAATAAAACCTAGTGTACAACTCAATTGAAAATAGGCGCCGATTATAAGCAATTCAAATCGTAATATTTTTCAATCCAACTTGAAATACACTGTCTTTTCAGTGTATCCTTAAATGGGGATCTGCACGTGACGTCATAGCTAACCTCAAAAATATATATTTCTTAAAATTTAGTACTACGTAGCTATTATTAAAATTTCTGCCTGGTTCCCATACTTTCGACCAAAATCTAGTTCAATGTAATGTTTATAAAGTTCTAACTAGTTTGTAATAGATGGCAGGACCAATAAGTTCTCTCATTACTTACGCATAGATAGATAATTTTACAGGTTCTGTGCATACGTACATACAGTGTTGTATACATTCCCGGCTTCTTGTTTTTGACAAGAGTCCAGTGATATCTGACATTAAGTAGCTAAATTAAAACATTGAAAGAATATATGTAACACGACATGCAGTATTGCACGTGTCGTCACAGCTAACCTCAAAAATATATATTTCTTAAGATTTACAGGTATTACGTAGCTATTATTAAAATTTCTGCCTGGTTCCTGTACTTTCAACCAAAGTCAAGTTCAACGTAATATGTATGAAGTTTTAAATAGTTTGTCACAATAAAATAAGGCACTTTTGCAGGTTAGGAATCTAACTAATAGCAGTCTATTTTTATTAATCAACAATATTGAAAAATTATTTGCGTGAAGTTTTAAATATTTGCTTGGAGCCAGTATGGCTCCGAGCTAAAAATGCCTATACAAACATTAAATATGAGAATAAACGAAAACACCTTAAAATTTGAGGTTGTGTTAGTTATACGATGCACATGCCCAGGTAATTGTAGGACCTTATTGCTCGCGCCATCTATTAAAGTAAATAGAAACCATGCACTTACGAAGCCATTATTATAATAGGAAAGTGCCGGACCACCTATTTAATACACCGTGGTGTAGACGCAACTGGTACGCAAGGTCACAGAAAACGAGCCATCAAAACTGAAAGGAACCGCCAAAGACTTCGCCTCTGTGCAGTTACTGTATTCTGTGGTTCCAGTATAAAATGTATTTTACACAAGAAGCGTGTTATTTGGTTTTTAATTTTTTTCACGGAAACCAAAGCTAAAGAGTGCAAGTGTGATATATCGTTGAAATCGGAATTTTTACTGCTTTTCAATGGTTCGATTACAAATTGTAAGTAATCATAAAATAAACAACTTGTTGTGCCAAAACAGCAACAAACGTAATCCGATCTCAACCAAAACCTTTTCAGATCTTCTGGAGCACTAAAGAAACCCTCATGCAAAGTTTCATCCAAATCCGTTTAGTGGCTTCGCCGCTATCGTGCTAACAGACATACACACACACACACACACACACACACACACACACACACATATACAGGTGCGGCAATAATTGTGTGGACACTGGACATTTCGCTAAAAAATGGGGTCTTTCAAGTTATTACGTAATCAATATTCACCATTTCGAGGGCTTTCTAACTCCATTTTCAAAATATTCTTACACTCAAAATTAATGTTACTTTTTGCAAAAATATAATTGGGTGGCCAGGCCGCGCAATTTTGTGTATATTGTGTGGACAATAATACACACCCTGTAATTCATTACAAAAAAAAGTTGTGATGATTTATTTCAGGTACATGTCTTTTCATATTAAAAAAATCTATAAATATTCATTTATGCACTTTCCGTCGCCTGCCCTTTACTACTTCAGGATTACAATATTTACATTATGCTAGAAGGGAAATTTTTTTTATTTTCAAATAAATATAATCTTGTATATTATATATCATATTAGAAGTATTGCATTATTCCATGATTAGTGTGTAGTAGGATGTCTGTATTTAAATTGTAAAGCTTTGGGTATTGATGGATTGTTTATCAAATAAAAAATAAAAAATGCTGTGTGTTTGACAATTCATACTCTATAAAACAAGTGTGATATTAATGTTCGATATTTCTTAAAATTTTACAGTATTCAGGTAAATTACGTTTACAGATTTATTCCCATTGGTATAAGGCTTTTGTTATATAACGGCTGATTCCCAAGCGAAAGAAATGTATAGAAAAAAGTCTTTGATTATCACAATCCTTTTAATATGACTAGTTTAGAAGCTTTATAAGAACTGTTTTCCAAATTTTATTACTCTAATAAAGTTATTCAAACAATGACTATTTGCATATTAAGAGCGGAAAGTGGTCTATTGCAGCTTGGGCATGAATATTGTTGCATGTTGCAATCATGAAAAATTGGCATGCGTATTTTCCGTTCGAAATATATACACATTTTTTTTCGATTGCAGCAAAATTGACAAAAAAGCACTGATTTTTATTATTATTTTATTATTAAACCTCAAGTACATCGTTTCTAAAGAGAAATTCTTTGGGCTGAGCTGGCAACTTTAGTTCTCATAGGATGGAAAGTTTCTTTCCAATGACAGTCGTAGAAAAAAAAAACGAGATTGTGATACACCATTTTATAAGTTGTGTCCAGAATAGGCTAATTGAAAAAGAAAATATGTATATAAGAACAAGTCTATTCAAGTCAATCAATCGATGAACGGGTAAATTTTCTAATATTGTGTAATTAAAATATAATTCTTTAAAAGTATTTATACAAAACTACCGTCTTTGTTTGGCATCTTTTATTTATTAATTAATTTTCCCTTTTGGGTAATCATCAATCCCCCTGTATAATTTTCATCGAAAGTATAGTAGGTTTGTGCCTAGGCAATTGTATTGTTTGTCCTGTGCAACATTTTTCCTATTAATTACTATTTTAGGGCGGTTACCTTGAATTTTTTTCATTAAAAGTATAGTCGGCTTCTTTCTTGGCAATGATGTCAACTATCCGCAAAATACTAATTAATTTTAGAAATCTACGTTGGCCCTGAAAATATTGTAATATATTTCAAATTTGATTCTCCGACATATATAGCTCACTAAATATGAAACACATTATTTAATGGCTAAAATGTTTTGTTTAGAAATTTTATGTTCTTCGATTTAATACTCGTACAGAGAATTATAATATGTATATTTAATTCATGATATGTATGAAGAAAATTCCGCTTTGGTGAAAGTAGACAGCAGTAAGTCAGACAAATGTAAAGTTGGCGAAGGTGTCACCCAGGGCTGCGTTCCGTCATTAATCCTCTATAGTGAACATATGATGCGACGTATGTTGCGGTAGCAGATTGTGGCTCTAGGCGAAACCAAGATCTCTAGCTTGAGAACTGTAAATGACACAATTTAGTTGCAGCAAGCAAGGATTAGCTCATAAACCTGCTGGTCAAGCTTCAACATAAGCTCTGATTGTGGTTTAAGTGTAGCTAAATTACAACAAAACGAAAATTATGATTCTAGACCAAGCAAATGATAACCACAGACATTTTACGTGTTACTGTGTGGTAATAAATAAGATGATATACATTGGAACCCTTGTGGACAATACTGGCAACTGCGAGTATGAGATTTGGCGAGGAATACAGATGGAAAAATCGGTAACGTGCCAGTTGAGCAAAATTTGATTTAACAGAAATATCATGAAAAGTACTAAGATCAGATTAGCTAACGCCCTAATCTCTTTTCACGCCTCTAAGACATGGACCGTTATGGATGTAGACATACGGCGTACTGATGCTTTGGGGATGTGGGTTTAGAGAGCTCGATTCTCTAAGATATACGTTCTGAAAAGCAACTTTCCAGTATCGTATTCTCCCGAATCCTTTCATGTTTTGGCCAAGATCTTTCATTGTTTTAAAATATATTTAAGTAAAAATTTCGACTTTTTAAAAATTTTGATCATCTTTACAAAACTTGGTATTTGACTTATCTACAAAGGAAGTTGAATTTATGTAATATTTCTTATCTTTTTGGAATCATGTAGTTTAAAGTTTTCTTTTTATTATGTGAATACTGTTTTTTCTATAAGCAAATTTATATTCCTCTAGTTAGTCTCCCTCTAATAAAGTTCATTTCTAAAACGTAATATGACAATTTTCCCTCTCCGTTACACAAATCATAAACATACTCTGTATTCAAATTTATATTGATATATTCCTTTTTTTTCTTCAAATTATTATAAAAAAAGAAAAAGCTTACCTATATGAAATGCAGTAAATAAAAGAATAAATAAATAATATCAATAATAGATTGGGTCCGTTTATTAATAGGTCCGTTTATACAAATAAAACATGATCTTATTTCATTTATAATAATGTTCTATTAATAGTAGTACAACCTACTGAATACTCACCCACCAATTCAATAAAACTGTTAGGGCCACATAAAAGACATATTTAACACACATCTTGAATACACACGAAGAAATGGAAATAATAGCAGTATAATATATATTTCCGCTGGGGGCAGCACTGTACAAGGCCACACAATTTGGTGAAATTTCCGAGATTATACACACCAAATTTTTACTATACTTGTGTGGCCATTTCCAGAAACCTACAGATATAGGGTGGGGAGGTCACATAGATGCTGTAAAAATAGGTTTTAAATTGTGTGGCCATGTGTATGGCCACATAATTAGCGAAGGCCACATAAGTATGGTTATAGAATGGTGTGTGTCCACACAATTATTGCAAGACCTACGCACACACACACATACACACACACAGACATTTTTCAAAAACAACTTTGTTGGGTTCCTGGGACCTCAAAACGTAAAGATTTGATGTTATTTCAATTTTCGATTTTGGACTAATTGTAGTAACCTCCCACAATTTTATTGTGGGGAGGTTAATTACAATGAAAACTATCCAATATAATGTCTATAATGAAAAATATAATACTAAATAATTATTTAAATTATTTAACTATAACCCTCTTCAAGTCTTAAAATAACTAAAAGCATATTATATATCTATATATTGGTTATACAGTCGAAACATATAATTTAATTGTCTTTTTTCTATACTGAGGATAAAGAAATGTTTGCTAATATGTCTTACTTTTTAATAATATCTTATGCATTTAACTACTTGCTAACTAGTTATGGAAACCCCCAACTAGAAAAGAAATTCTGCTCATGTGCTTCTCTGTGTGTATTTATTAAATGATAATGCTTTTAGGAAAAAAAAAATATCAAATTATATCAGACTTTATCGTTAATCTTTGTGTTATATCTATAAATAGTTTAATATTTTATTCTTATTTGTAGATAATAAATGTTTATGGCAAATAAAATCAATCAAAACTGTTTATTGCAATAACTATTTAAGTAACTGCATATTTTTTAACGAATAAAATGTCCCTGGAAATGAACAGGTTATTCATTTGAATTTGAAAGGATTTATATCCCTAACAAATTGAAGTTTATGTAAATGGTATGTGTATACAATTTTAACCTAGTAATTTTAACCAGATTAATACTTGATTATATCCCAAAGCTTTAGCTAAAGCTTTACGGGAAAGCTGCCTTTTTAGTTATTGAAGTAAATTTTATCTGTAAACAGATTATTACAGTTTTTTTTGAGAACTCTTGATTTTTTTAAATAAATGATAATTCATATTTGTGATTTTCAACTCCATATTAAGAATCGTACTAGAATGACATTATCCGAAAAAGAAAATGGTTTCTAGTTTCTAGTAATACCGGGTTGTCTGATAAACGAACCTTTTAAGGGTTTATAGACAGTAATAAAAATCGGATCATTTTAAAATTTTCGCTTTTAGTTATTATCGTAAACAATAAATATTGTCAAACCCAATGGCTCATTTACTTTACAAAAATATCGTAAAATTAGAAGCAAATCGTAACAATAGCAATATTTTAAATATTTTATCGTATGTAATGTCACTAGCGCTTAGAGTTATATCAGTAAAAATATTTCGACAGCGTTGTTGTCTGGTAATATAATAAGTGTAAATAAACAGTTTATTAGCTGATAATAAACTGCCAATTTATAAGAATTATATTACCTCTTCGCAACTTAGCTTAAAAAAAAATTTATAGATAAAATTTAAAAGCACGAGTGGTATTTGTGGAGAATATTTCACCATTAAATTAAATATACATAGGTACGGAAAACATCTTTATAATTAAGTTTTCCATTTAATTGCCTCCAAAAGTTTCCTTCTAATGTTTTAGTGTTTACTGACCTTTATTTTAATTTCATCATTTACGACACAAAAAATATATCTCCAAAGCGACTCATCTAATAAAAAACAAAGTAAATATAAAAGTATTAACAACCGCAACTGCAGAAACTTAGAAGTCCACATAAGTGTAACGACAATCAAGAAAAACAAAGTAAACTGAACCACAGGTATTGTAACGCATAGACTGGCTCAAAACTGCTGAGAAGTCTTCACTGTAAAAAATTCTCGGGCACACATCGACCAATCACATTACGAGTAGAGACAGAGAGAGAGAGAGAGAAAGAGAGATAGAGAGAAAGAGAGAGAGAGAAAGAGAGAGAAAGAAAGAGAAAGAGAGAGAGAGAGAGAGAGAAAAAGAAAGAGAGAGAGAGATAGTACTGCTGCACTTACCAATCTCCCGCCTTGTTGATATCAAAAGTAGAAACGAAATATTGTTCTAGTACTGCCATCTACTAACTCTACATTAGAACCACGCGCCAAACAAAGTACTCAGTGAATTAATCAAAAATTAAGATCATAAAGCGTTAATCGATATATATTTACTCATTTAATGCTTATTTTTAAGTTGAAAAGTTCAAAAATTAAGTTAAAGTTTGATCGATTAAGCAGAGAGAGCCAAGTACAATGAATTATAATGTATAATGCATAGTTTTGATTTTCCAAATAATTAACGTGTCATTTCTTCGTGATGGATTACCGTATGTAAACACATTTTTAGTTTATCTGTTTATAGAGCGAGTGTGTTTAACTTATACATGCAATAGTAGATTTTCCTGCTTGGTAGGCATTTCTTTTTAGTTGCCGCAGTGATAATTATTTTATAACCATTGAAATCTGTGTTTAACCTGTTCCTAGCCATGCATTCCGGATAGCTTTCGTTTTGGAATTATGAGTTGTTTCCTAAACGTGGTGTGTTTATGTTATGTTTATAGTATTATATTGCGGTCCGATTTGTGGAAAATATTTCACAAAACAAAACATGACATATATGTCAAAATATAACCGCGATCAATGTGTCGATGCGTCGATAGATACAATTAGAGCGATAATTTTTTGTACTTTTACTGTCAAAAGCCGATATAGGTTAGTTTACCACTAATAATGACATTTTATTGGTGTAATGTCAAAAGACGAACTTTCATTCACCCACGTTAATGAAGTAGTAATTGAAGTAATCATTAAAAATAATTATTTTGGATCAATACTAGCTGAAAACATTTTGATATTTATAAAGGCCATGTTATTAGACAAAGTCAACATTGACCATACTAAATTCCGACGAATCATTTATCTCGGGTATTTAAACAAGGAGCAAATGAGGATTGGAAATATCCACCCGCGCAGGTACCGAAAATACTTCAAGTGCTTCATTGAGATCAGCAGCTCTCTATGACAAAGTCTACATATATGTCCTAAGAAAATGTTGTTTAGCTACTTCATCAGTGGGCAGACAAAATTTTTCATTTTCCAAAAAAAAAAAACCTCTGCCCAAGGAATCACTACTTCCACATCTAAATCTCTTACAAAAAAAATACTATATTTGCACTCCACTATGTGGAAATAATTGTTTATGGAACTTTAATAGTATAATATTTGAAAAACCCATAAAATTGTATGCCATATGTAGCGATTCACTCATTCCAGTAAAGAAGATCCAACTTACTATCTACTAGAGACCGAAATGGTAACCAAGAAGAAAGAATAAAAAACAAAAAACATAATATAATAATATAATAATATTTTATACACAAAAGATTATGTATATACCTTTCTCGAGATTTTAATTAATATACCAATTGAAACTAATATTTATTTTAATTTATATGGGTAAATAAGAGTCCATATATTGGTGACCCCGACGTGATGGTTGATCCTCAAGAATTTATTTGTTTTGGTGACTTATTGTATGGATATATGATGTATACTGATGCGACGACACCAGCTGAATTGACTATCCAAAATTTGATTTTATATTGATGGTGTCCATTAGAATTTATATTCAGAAGAAACTTACCTGAAATATTATTGTCTGCAAAACTATTTGAAGCCTGAGCAAGATTTTTCGAAAATTCATCATCTGACTTAATTATAGAGCAAGTGAATTGTGTTTCATTATTTCTCTCGTCTGATTAACAAGCAATCAATCAATTCATCAATCAATTCATTAGTCATCGATTTATTATTTTTCTTTTAAAATGGCTTATTTATTGGATGACATACCAATTTCATCAGGTGCAGGGACATCACACAATAATTACGTTTCTACCATTAAACTGACACCCTTTTGGGCATCCAAACTGGAGATATGGTTTACTCAAATTGAGTCACAATTTTCTATTAACAGAATCGTTAACGATCGAAAGAAATACGATTACGTCATTGTCAGTTTACCCCCGGAAGTTATTACGACGGTTTATGACATTGTCACTAACCAACCGGAAAGAGATCTATATGATAACTTAAAAAATATTCTAATTTTTCGTTTGACCTCAAGCGAGGAGAAGCGGTTAGAAGACCTGCTCTCTGGTTCCCAGATGGGGGACCTCAAACCATCAGATTTTTACCGATCAATGTTGTCGACAGCCGGAGGTTTCCATGTGGTGAGCCAGGAGTTTCTCATCAAATTATGGAAGCGGCGATTGCCTAAAACCATTTTCATCGCGGTCACCGCATCCGGGAAAACTGAAATCAAGGAATTAATTGACATAGCCGACCGTATATGGGAGTCGTGTCAAAATTCTATGACTTCCCTTACCTCAAATTCAATTTGTAACGTTAATCCCACAATTTCTACGTCTAATTTGATCGCAACATTTCAAGGCACGTTAAATCAGGTGTTACACAAACAAGAAATCTTTACATCTCAATTACTTGCTATTGAATCTAAGGTTTCTTCAATAACTTCCGCTACTCCTATAGTTTCTGGCACTTATTGCGATAGTTGTAGAAGTCGACTCGACTCAAGAAATCACAGAGACTCGAGGCCCCGTTCTAATAGTCGAAGTGGTACCAGCGTTAAATATAATCCTTCTAATGCCAAGGTTTGCTATTACCATCAACTTTATGGTCGTAAAGCATGTCTCGGAGATTGGTGCACTTTCGCCAAAGATGTCAAAACCGACAATCAAAGATGACTGAAAGTCAATAATATTTTGACAACTGACGTTAATATTTCGGATAGTAAACATCGTCTTTTTATATTTGATAATGCTAATAAATTAGAATTTCTCATTAACATGTTGTACTCACGGCGGCTAATGGCTCAATTATAAATACCTTTGGGAAGAAATTTTTGAAAATTGATTTAAACTTACGTAGGTTATTTCCTTTCGTATTTAACAGCAGATATCAACGTCCCGATTATCGGAGCAGACTTTTTATCTCATTTTGGTTTAATTGTTGATTTGAAACATAAATGTTTGATCGATAATATGACTAGTTTGTCAACATATTTATTTTCTAACAATGGTCCATTACATTCTCCTAAGTTATTTAGCATATCAAATGAATTCACTGCATTACTTTTAGAATTTCCTAGTTTAATTAGCTCCCCAAATTACAATTTGCTCGTTAAACATACCGTAGAGCATCATATTGTTACAGAGGGTCATTTACCTTTTAGATTGGATAACATTAAATTCCAGATAGCTCAGAATGAATTCAACGCTATGGTAGAATTAGGCATCTGCATTGCTTCTTCTTCTTCCGTGTCCTCATCATTACATATGGTGGAAAAAAAAGAGAGCAACGACTGGAGACCTTGTGGAGACTATCGCCGCCTAAATTCAATTACTGTCCCTGACAGATACCCACTACCGCATCTCCACGACTTTAATTCCCAGTTATATGGTTGTATTATTTTTCCAAAGATAGATTTGGTACGTGCTTATCACCAAATACCTGTCGCAAAAGTGACGTTTTTAAAACAGCGATTACTACGCCGTTCGGTTTGATTGAATTTGAGCGTATGCCTTTCGGCTTACGTAACGCCGGTCAAACTTTCCAACGTTTCATGAACGAAGTTTTAGATGACATCCTGATTGCAAGTAAATCTAGTTCGGAACATTTAGAGCACTTGAAACTTGTTTTTCAGAGGTTATAATTGTACGGCATAAATATTAAACCGTCAAAATGCATATTAGATGTCAGTCATTTGACATTTTTAGGACACAATATTTCTTTAGCCGGTATTTTACCTTTTTCTGAACGTACTGATGTCATAAATAATTTTCCCTTACCTACTACAGTCAAACAACTTCAACGTTTCATAGGTATGGTTAACTTTTATCATCGTTTCATACCTTCTTTCGCTGAAATCTTAATTCCTTTACATGCACTTTGTACTAGCTTACTACATGATAAAGTTAAAATAATAAATGATTGGCCAGCCGACTGTCTTCACAGTTTTTCCAAAGCCAAAGAAGCTTTAGCTGGAGCAACCTTTTTAGCACATCCACGTTGTGATGATAGCTCATTTTTATCGCTGGCAGTTGATTGTTCAAATGTCTCTATGGGGGCAGTTCTTGAACAGCGCGATGACGAAGATGTACTTGCTCCATTAGCATTTTTCTCACGAAAACTTACTTCGGCACAGACAAAATACAGTACCTTTGACAAGGAACTTCTTTCTTTATTTACAGCAATTAAACATTTCAGATTTTTACTAGAAGGTCGCACATTTATTTGCTTTACTGACCATAAACCTTTGGTCAAAGCATTATTCACAAAAACTGAAGGATCTCCCAGGCAAATTAGACATCTAGAATACATTGCTCAATTTGCATGCAAAATCAGACATATCAAAGGGAAACATAACATTGTTGCAGACACTTTATCACGTGACCATGATACGTCTTCTGTACAACAATGCATTTCCCCAATTTCAACCCCAAAGTCTAACCTAGTTGATATTAACTTTGACTTAAATTTATTGAGCAGAGCTCAAGAAGATGATTCTGACCTTAAATTTTTATTATCAGATACTTCATCAAACAAAAAGAATACCTTTATTTTAAAGAAAATTAAAATTCCATATTCTGACAAGTTTATTTGGTGTGACGTTTCCCACCCAAAACTTCGTCCTTACGTTCCGATTGTTTATAGACGGACAATTTTTGATATTTTTCATGGTTTATCTCACCCTGGTATCAAAGCAAGTAGAACGTTAGTTTCTAAAAATTATTTTTGGCCCAAAATGTCTTCGGATTGTAATCTCTGGGCAAAAACTTGTATTAGCTGTCAAACTAGTAAAGTGATAAGACATACAAGGAGTCCCATAGCTAACTTTGATATTCCTAAAGGACGCTTCGACCACATACATATAGATTTAATAGGACCATTACCTCCTTCTAAAGGTTGTTCTTATACTCTTACTGTGATCGAACGTTTTACTAGATGGCCCGAAGCTTATCCACTTCAGGATATTACTGCAGAAACTGTAGCGCGTACGTTATTTCAGAATTATGTTTGCCGATTCGGTGTCCCTGTCACAGTGACAACGGATCAGGGCGTTCAATTTGAATCTAAACTCTTTAATGAATTTTCAGAATTTTTGGGATTTCATAGAAAACGAACCACATCATATCATCCCAGTAGCAACGGAATCATAGAAAGGTTTAACATAAGTCTTAAAACTGCTCTAAGAGCTAAAGTTTCTACACCATATTGTGTAGATGAACTTCCTATCATATTATTAGCTCTCAGGACCATCCCTAAAGACGATTTGCAATGTTCCTCCGCAGAACTCGTTCTTGGTCAAATTTTACGAATACCTGGTGAATTTTTTATACTATATTTGTTCGGATATTCCTTATTTTATTACTAAATTACGTACTTCATTTAATAATTTAACGTTCATTCCACCTTTTCACCACGTTAATTACAAATCATTTGTCAGTCCCGACATCTCGAATTGTAGTTTTGTTTCCGTTTGGAAAGAACGTTTTAAAAAGTCTTTTACTAAGCTGTACGAAGGGCCTTTTAAAGTATTGTCCCGTACAGATAAATTGGTTACTTTTGTTAAAGGAACTAAAGCCGTCACGGTAAATATTGACAGAATTAAACCGGCATATTTACTAACTGACAAATGTGACGTCTCTACAAAAACATACGTTTTGCCATCGATACATTGGTTGATTGATTGTTTTTATGACGGGGGGGTAAGTGTAGCGATTCACTCACCCCAGTAAAGAAGATTCAACTTACTATCTACTAGAGACCCAAATGGTAACCAAGAAGGAAGAATAAAAAACAAAAAACAATATAATAATATAATATTTTATACACAAAAGATTATGTATATACCTTTCTCGGGATTTTAATTAATATACCGATTGAAACTAATATTTATTTTAATTTATATGGGTAAATAAGAGTCCATAGAACCCATACCATATCGGTAACAGGGGGTGGTGGTGGGGGTGAATGAAGTAAGAAAAATTTTTAATGACTTTGGCTCTTGTACACACACTAAATCACATTATTTTTTCACCACCCTTAATAATGGGGTGGGGGTGGTAATAAGTGTGGCTAATGCCAAATTTTTTTTGAGACCTTAGCTCCTCTCATATTTACTAAATACCAATTTCATGGACTCTTACTTGCTTGATTTACCTATTTACCCCCATTTACCCTAATTTACCATTCAATTACGCGTGACATATTTTAAATTAATATCTTAAACAGTTCCAGAGTAATTGTGAGCACCAAAAAGATACAAGACTAACAGATAGACCGACGCGACAGACAAATATATTTTGCTCAAACTTAAAATATTGACGTTTTATGACATTCTAAGCCTATTTAAACAATGAAAATTTCCAAAATTTTTTTTTTACGTTAATATACTTCAACTGGATGTGGAAGTAATACACAGAAAGTGGCATGACAAAGATATAAAAAATCGTCGTGTGCTGTAAACTACACGATAGGAGTGAAGCCTCTACTTCATTTTCTCCGAGGAAACCTACTACGCGTCCATACTACCCAAGGTAACCCACTGTGCATCCAATTTACTCGAGGAAAGCCAATGCGCATTTATACTTCTTAAAGTAACCCACTGCGCAACTATAGTACTCGAAAAAAGCCACTGCGCATCCATACTACTCGTGGTAACGTACTGCGCATCCATTGTAGTCGAGGAAAGCCACTGCGCATCCATACTACTTAAAGTGACCCACTTCGCATCCATACTACTTGAGGTAACCTACTGCGACCTGTAATACTCGAGAAAAGTCACTGCGCATCCAAAATACTCGAGGAAAGCCACTGCGCATTCATAACACTCGGCGAGACCTATTGCGCATCCGTAGTAGTCGAGCAAAGCCACTGCGCATCCATACTATTCGAAGTAACTTTAACAACATAATATTTGAAATCGTCTACCCCAAAAACCTATAAAACAATATGCCACATAGGTAGTGGGGGTGATAGTAGGGGGTTAGTAGTGGGGGTGAATGAAGTAAAAAAAAATTTAAGGCCTTAGTTTCTTGTATACACGCTAAATTACAATTTTATTTTTTCACCCCCTTTAATAATGAGGTGGGGGTAGTAATGGGGGTGGCTAATGCCAAAAAAATTTTTGAGACCTTAACTTCTTTTATATACAATAAATATCAATTTTATGGACTCTTACCTGCTTGATTTACCAATTTACCCCCATTTACCCCAATTTACCCCCCAACCATCCAACGGAATAAGATAAAAATAATCTAGTTCTAGATCTCATTAAAATACATACGTGTACCAAATTTCAAGTCAATATCTTAAACGGTTCCAGAGTAATCGTGCGCACAAAAAAAGTTACAGACAGACCGACAGACAGACAGAATTTTTTTTTTGCTCAAACTTAAAATCTCGACATTTCATGACATTCTGAGCCTATTTGAGCAATAAAAATTAAAAAAAAATTTTTTGTCGTTACTATACTTCCACTGGATATGGAAGTAAAATAATGCATCTCAGTTTCTCATGGTAATATTAACTGTATATATGTAATATATGTATTGTATATTGATTGTTAGAACCATAGAGGAAGCATAAATGTAAAAAAAATCTTTTTTGAAATAAGCCTTTATTTTATTATTTAGGTGTGCTAAAACGAAAAAAATAGAAATAAAAAAAAATAATTGTTTTAAAAGCGTGTCGCGCCCTGGAAGTTCATACGGGCAATAATTACTTCCACATCCAGTGGAAATATAGTAACGACAAAAAAATTTTTAAAAATTTTTATTGTTCAGGTAGGCTTAGGATGCCAATGAACGTCGAGATTTTAAGTTTGAGCGAGAAAAAAAATTTCTGTCTGTCTGTTGCTCTGTCTGTAACTTTTTTTGTGTGCACGTTTACTCTGGAACCGTTTAAGATATTGACTTGAAATTTGGTACACATATGTGCTTTAACGAGATATGGAACTAGATTATATTTTCGTCTTGTTCCGTCGAAGGATTGGGGGGTAAATTGGAGTAAATACGTAAATCAAGCAGGTAAGAGTCCATAAAATTGTTATTTAGTATATACAAGAGAAGCTGAGGTCTCAAAAAATTTTTGGCATTAGCCTCCTCCATTACCACCCCCTCCCCATTATTAAAGGGGATGAAAAAAATGTGATTTAGTGTGTGTACAAGAACGAGAAACCTCAAAACATTTTTTTACTTCATTCACCCTCACTAACACCCCCACTATCACCACCACCACCCCACTACCGATGCGAGGTATCGCTTTACGGGTTTTAGGGATAGAGGATTTCAAATAGTATATTATTAAAGTTCCATAAACAATTATTTCCACATACAAAATTTTTTCGTTGTGAGTGACTTGGATAGAAATGTGGAAGTAGTGATTCCTTGGGCAGCGGTTTTTTATTTGACAGAGATTTTCAGTTTTGTATTCTTTTATTTCTATTCATGCAGCAAGCTTTTAAGACAATTAATTTTTTTCGTTTTAGTTTTTTTCATTTTAGTACACCTAAACAATAATAAAAGCTTGTTTTTAAAAAGTTTTTTTTTTACATTTAATTTTATTTTTAAACTTTTAGTTGCGTCTTAACCTATGCATTTCTGATAATGCATCGACCACTTGCCGGCTCTGTCATTATGCCCTGAATATCACCTAGGACCAGAGTACTCATCGAGACAAATTCGACAAGGCCACACTCGAAGGGGTTCCATTATATTATTGTTGGGTTTCATAATATTGTGCCTATTATGGTACCATAATATTGTATTGTCATCAGAACTCCATGTGTATGTAAAATGTCAGCTCATTTGGATGCCGTATCTGGTATATTATTGTTGGGTTCCATAATATTGTACGATTGGTACCATAATATTGTATTCTCGTCAGAACTAGGTATATGCAAAATTTCACCTCAATTGGACGTCGTTAGGTGGTTCAAGATTGGCTTGCAAGGGTCCGCCTAAACATACTAACAAATAAACAAACATACTAACTGTATTTCGACACCAATAAAATTATTATTAACTAACTAAAATACAAAGCAAGTTAAATAAAAGCTTGTAAAAACGATGACAAGTACAGGTTATTTCATCTGATGTAGAACCTAGCTAGTATTGTAGAAGTTGCAGACCATATTTTTCCAGTAAATCAAGTTATCTTATCCTTACCAAACGGATAACTGGTCGATTCATAAGTTAATGCATGTAATTGCAGTAGTTCATTACATTTTTCGCCAAGCTTTTCTACGCATGTATTTATCTCAATAATAAATTCATTAACCTTCTTCATGGTAATTTGGACATTTGTTTTCTTCCATTTAAACACAAAAATAAAGTCACAGAATAAATATGCGTCTTGAATTTTCATTTCAGTTTGGTCAATAACCAAGAGTATGTAACTGCCCCTAGTGGCATCTGCTTCTTCATGCTGAAACTTACATCATACTTGGTATCAAATATCGTACTAGTAATGTGCTATCTGCTTTCAGGTCATGGTTCATTGGAGTGTTTTTCTGATACTGATATGTCGATAAAGTTAATAGGTTTTGATAGATACATTATACAATATAACAAGTAAATCACGGTTGTTCTTGTTTACAGCTCTATCAAAAGTCTCAATAAAATATATACATTATTTAAATAGAGATATACAACCAGAGATATTTAAGAAAAAAGAAAAAATATATTAATAATATTTTGTCTAATCAAATGTCTTCTGGGGCTCGGTCTTATTTCAGAAGTTTTTGCTATGCCTTTTGTAATTTTTACAATAAGTTTCAGCAAAAAAAATATTGCAGGTGAAGTCCTATAAATATTAGTTTGACTCCTCTATATATCGTGTTAAAATTTTATATGGCTACTGATTTAATCAGATAATGTACTTCCACAGCAATACTTGAATATATTTATCAGAACAGTTTAATAAATTGAAACGTGACGGAAATGCACATTTTTTTAATAAAACACACTCTCGTGATTAATTTTATATTAGTGACCCAGATATGTGGTTCGTGATTTTCTTGCTGTAATTATGGCAATTGAGTTGATAATCTCTCTATCTTCATAGAAAACATAACCTAATCCTAATTAGTGCCAGTTTTACATCTGAACTTCATAGTCTTGAGTAATAGTGTTGATAATATCTTTTTGGACGATTGTGCGTATTTTATTACCTACCGTTATTGTTGATATGCCTTTTAATTTATTTTTCCTACATGGTGATTTATTTCCATAGAAACACAAAATTCCTGGTGCTTTTATAATCCATGACATACATATGCAGTAGGTGAAATAATAAGTTTTTATTTGTAATATATGCAATTTCTACTTTGATAAAAAGAGAGAGAGAGAGAGAGAAAGAGAGAGTGTGTAATCGTTTATTTAGCAAAAGTATGTACTAAATACTCAATACACGTGGAAACTAAACCAGTAGGAGTAGAGTGCAGAGCTGGGTGTGACTCGAATCGTACTGTATTCGAATTCATAATTCAAACTTTTGATTATTCGAAGGCGGTATTCGATTACTTTAAGTCAAAAAGATTCATGAAACAAATTTGTAGAATAAATGAAAAATGATTCGCATTTGAATTCGAACGACAAAATGATTCAAATTATTCAAAGGATTTGAGTCATCATAAAGAATTCAATGATTCGAGTGGTTTGTTTTAGGATGAATCCTTTGTTGAGCTTCGAATGCTTTTTGCGCAATCGCAGGACCTCGAAATTTTGGTTTTGTCTAAAACAAACAAAAAATAACATTGTTTCTATTTGACTATTATCGGCATTATCATTGTTTTTATTTTCTTAACTTCATGTAGACTGTAGCATAACTTTATAAGAAAGTGCAATTTACTTCTTGTTATTTTACTAATTAATACTTTCAAAATTAAATCAGCTGAAGTGCTAATTTAATCTGTATACCGTCTACATTGTTACAAGAATTCTGAAGTTACTCTGAGGACTCGGATTTGTGATCCAAAAAAATATTAGAATCCTGTGAATCGAATCATTTTTCTTTTATAAAATTATCCGAACCTGGTATCTTTGATTCAAATCTTCTTCGATGATTCGGATTTGTGAATAGAATCCATTTTCAGAGAATTCGGTCCAGCACTGGTTGAGTCAATAAGTAGAATTAAACAAATAACTACAATATTATCAGTTATCACTGAATTAAAAGTAGGCTAATTATTGTTAATCAAATGTTTTTTTTTTTAATCTTTTAGTAACCATATCTATATTTAATGATCCTTAACAAACTTAGGTGAGTTATTATACTCTGTCATGCCTTTACCATATATATTCTTGTTTGTTTTCATCAATAAAGTAGAAAATATCCACAGATGATCTTTTTATCTCGTGTTGTAACTATGGATGTTCCTTGTAAATTGAATATTATCAAATAAATATATTGGTATCAAACTATTCAGTAATTTATAAATGAATATTAATGTTCTAAATTTAATTCAATTTTTAACTGAGAGCTAATTGAGTGTTAATTGCATTAATATTGTATTTGTATCGCTGCTACATTTTAATGTGAATCTCATGCAACGGTTTTGTAATAACTGAAGTTTAAAAGATATAAAACAATAAACTGTAGAACAATAGCAATTGTTTATTTATTAATATTTATATCAGATGAACATTTTATGCACTTATTAAATGTTATTGGAACACTTCTGTGTTGCTTATTCAGATTAGATATCATATATGATATCTAATGTCAACATTATTTTATATATGTTCATTATTAAATTCATTAAGGACTCTTCAATCGCGCAAAAAATAACATAACCTATACGGTTGTTAAGCGCATCCAAATAAAATCGAGGTAAACTTTGACAAAATGAGGTGGAGCATATAACTTTTTTTGATCAAAGCTTGTCTGTTAAAAAATTCAGAGGACACTGCAGCCTCCTTGGCTTATTGTGCTATTTCAGTCTTGACTCACTCTGACCATTTTAGTAGCTCTGTGTCACTGATCAGGCGATACAGGTCTAAGACTGGGCGGAGAATTAATGGCTTCCCTGTGTGTCTGTGTTTGCCCGCAGATATTAAATCTTCTATAGGCCAGTGTCTCTTAAGTATAGTATAATCCACTGTTTCTGGTTTCCGACCGCACAGGGGTGTCGCTAGGGTTTTTTTTTCGGAGGGGAAGGTTCTCCTCAAAACAATTTTCTCCAAAATAAAAATTGATGGTGAAATTTTTCCCGAATTCTCCCAACTTGGAGCTCGAATTTCCCAACTCGACCACTATGTGAGGAGGAGCGTCCCCTCTATCTCCCCTCCACCCCCCACAGCGACACCCCCACGTCCGGATAGTCTACAGTCCAGATTGCTGGCGGATTTTTCGATTGTGTGCAAATGCTTCTTGACAGGAAAGTGTCTTGTTAGAAGTCATGCAATAATTAACTGCATCTTATTCTGAGTGAGCAGTTCTTCCGTTTATTTTGGACATGGTTCTTTAATGAGTACTTTCCCATATTGAATTCCTGAAATGTTCTTCCAGCGGTTATTATGTTTGTTCTTGACACAGTCTTTGATAACCTTCCTGGTTGGGCCTTTTGGTGATATCCAGTATGGGCTCTAGGTCACTGAGTGTATTGGAAGCTTCTTGTCTGGTACGTTCATCACTTTTTCATTGCCATCCCAGCACCTAAAGTAGTTAAACTATCCTAAAACTTCGACCTCTTCGTGGTAATACCATACCAGTTTGGATGACACTTTGTTAGAGGCTAATGCCTTTAGCGCCGCCTGGCTGTCTACTACAATGGAGACCTGATGGGAGAAGGTTAATAATTCCCATTACAGGAATTTTCCCAACTCCTCAAAAAAATTTTCTCCAAAATAATCACCGATTAGCATTCTCGTGTTTACGTTCAAGTATAGCCAAAATTTCTATCTGGAATACAGTAAACTCATGACCAAGAAAGAAAGAGGCTTATACTAGCTCTTAGCCTTTTCTGCTCTGGCTCCAATTTCCAGTCTAGACTCGTCTGTATATCAGGTTTGAATTTTAGTAATATGTCAGAAGATCCTGTTGATCAATGCTTCCTATCTCCAATGGTGATATTGAAGGGGTTGTTAAACGTGATTTTTGGTCATATAGTCTTACCTCATGTTCAGTAGAGGATCTTTTACTATCCTGATGTGTCTTAGTCCCAGTGGGTAAAGAATCGAATTGATTGAGTTTTGTAGTCTGTATGCTTTCATTTCCCTCTGAGTCACTATAATGAATGTGAGGGAGGTTTAGTAAGAACGCAATGGCTGCTGTGGTGGTGCCTTTCATAGCACCCGTTACTTCCAAGTAGGCCAGTTCTATCTAGCTTAGCTTAGCTTAGCTTAGCTTTATAGTTTAACATACTATTATCTTCGTCTTTGTTATAGGCTATTAAACAAATTTATTTAAATTTCATTAAGAATTTTATTACCGCAGTGGTGCCATAAGTACCACACTGTTTTTTTCTAAAACAAGGAATGACAGGAAATGAAGCATATTTTATTTTTTTTGAACATTAATAACAACATTTATTCTTTATATAAATTGAAAACATACTTCATTGGGTAATTTATTAATGTTGAAAGTAAATTGAATATTATTTTTATCTACTCTTATTTAGTTATATACTAATTAATGAACAATTTTTTTTGAACAATTAATAGTATCCATAAATAAATAGCATGAGTTATAATGAGTAGTTATTGTAAATCACTAGATACAGAGCCAATCAACTTTATCTTCATCCCTAGTCTGTCCAATCGACGTAACGCGCGACACGAAGAAGGTGGCTCTGTCCGAGAGAAATTCTTTTCCGATACGGTGAAATAGAACGGTCCATTATTATTGAGGGGAGGAAGGTGATTTACCTTGTTTTAATAGTTTCGACGTTTTCAAATCAAGTTAAGTAATAATTATGCCAAAAATGATGAATTCGGTTAGTGAAGATGAACTAATATGTAGGTACACCACCAGAATGAAGACAAGTAGCTACAATACATAATTTATTACCCGAAAAATCGCAGAATAAATATAAGTGTGTACAAAAATTAAATTTTACAGTTAAGTTCATTAATAAACAAACTGAGTAATTTAAACAAAATTTTCTCAATTTAATATTTATTGTTATAATCGTAGATAAAGTATAGTATTCAACTTGCGGCAATGGTAATAACGGTAATGGTAATAATTCACTTGATGAATGCAACACTCGCCTGCGGCTCGTGCTGTAAACTTCATCTGCGTGCATTACCGCTCGTTGAATAACATATAATAATATAATAATATTTTCCGACATTCGTAATTTTATTTTTTCTTACACATAATAAAATGTAAACTTATTATCACCGAAGAAGACAAAACACTCAACAATTCAGAGGTTTAATTATGGCTTAGCTAAACTTGTTTGATTGCGGCAAAATTTGGCTCATCGTTTCAAACAATTAAATTCTTTTCACTAAAAATGCTACAACCAAACTTGTATCGTTAATAACTATAAGGTGGTACATAGAAAATATAACTAAATCTTAATCAGTGTAAGTTTTACTGCTGAATTTAATATTCTTGAGGACATTGTATCGTGTTGATATGCTATTCATCTGCAACTTGACAGACAAAATAAATCTCCTATTAATGCTTCGCTGATTTATGTAAGTCAATATTTGCTCAATAGTTGTTTAGATATTCCAATTGCTCATTCAATACCAATTATTTTCTGATAATGTGGACGTTCTAACCAACTGTACTTAGCGAAATTGTATCCGACATCGAATGTAATGCACATTAACTCTCATGTGCAGCAAACTGATGCATAACGAAGCTGCACGTAAAATCGTCGACACAATGTATCATCAGATTTCACTTAGTACCACAATGAATGTTAAATAGCAGAATTTCGTCAAGTCTTTGTGTCCAAAGCTTTGTTTATTGATTTAGCCTCTTCTCCGTATACAGGGTGTTTCTTAAGGACATGCCAATATTTCAGGGTGTGATTCCTTAGGTCATTCTGTGAAGAAAAGTTCATATGAACATATGTCGGCAAAGGCTTAAATTTCGTGCTACAGGGTAGGTTGTTGAATTTTTCCTTTTAAATCGTTATTTTTTAATATCTCAGAAAGTTCTTTAAAGAATATTTTCAATTTTGGTATGTGTTAATAGGATATAAAACCACATATTATAGTTAGAAAAATATTTTATCGCTCCACCAGTGGCGTAAGTTCAAACACGTTCTCTGATAATTTTTAACAAAAAAATGGTACACCACTTTTTCCATGTAGATATTTTTTCTGATTAGCCTGGTCAACTCTACATTAATGGTCTCTTGCGTTTTTCTCGTCAGACGCACGCACAGTTCTCGATTAAAACAATTAAATTCAAATTGAAATTAATTATTATTAACATTAATAATGATAAATTTTGTTTTATAAAAATTGTTGGAAAT
Source organism: Rutpela maculata (assembly GCA_936432065.2). Classification (NCBI taxonomy): domain Eukaryota; kingdom Metazoa; phylum Arthropoda; class Insecta; order Coleoptera; family Cerambycidae; genus Rutpela; species Rutpela maculata. Next base: position 118,920,202 of record OW386288.2, read on the forward strand.
GGCCTTCACCCAATAGGCATGTTCCCGCCCATCTTCGCATCGAATTGCGCACTTGTTCAAATATTCCCGGCATATTCCGTATTGTTTCACACGAGGCAATTATCCACTCTTTTAAATATTCTAAAGTGTTAATAGGAGTTTTATACACCAGAGTTTTAAGATGACCCAAAAAAAAAGAAATCCAAACTATTGAAATCGGGGAATTTTACTGGCCATTAGTGTGGTCCTTCGCGACCTATCGAACGATTAGGATAAACCACATGTAAATGGTCGCGAACAGTTACACTGAACAGGAGCTCCATCGTGCATGTACCACATATGATTCCTTCACGCAACTGGTATATCTTCAAGCAACACAGGTAGCTCTTCTTGGATAAAATGCAGGTAAGATAGTCCATTAAGACGTCTTGGCAGAAAGAAAGGGCCTTTAAAATGATTACCAATAGTTCCTACCCATACATTAACCGAAAATTGCTCTTGGAAATGGGTTTCGGTTATGGCATGGGGGCTTTCGTCTACCCATACGTGATTATTATGGAAATTTCGAATAGCATTCCCAGAAAAATTTGCTTCGTCAGTGAACATAACACAGCCCCACAAAAAAAATGTTCGGAGCAGCGAATTAGACCCACGTATCCCCATGTATTTTCGGTTGCTGAATCCGAATCCAAGATCAAAAAAAATCATACAATATCATATGGGATGGGGTAAAAAGAAGATTAATTTACGAGAATAGTTGTTACATCCTAATCAATCGAATTATACAAATTAAAGTTAAACAGCAGCATACATACCATAGATATGAAACACACCTCCAGGGAGGGGCGAAAACTAGCCCCCATATATAAAAAAATCGATCCAAAACAGCAATGACTGCTGAAAAGGCTCGAAATGTCGAAGGTTTCTTAAAGTAATAATAAACTGCATCAGATCTGACGTAATCTTCATAAACAGCCCCTATAGAGTTGAGAACAACCACTCCTAAATTTAAAGGACACGAGAAAAACAAGAAAAAACGTAAAATCCAACAGAAAATTGCATAGTACTCTAACATAGAACTAGAAACTTACGCACCATCAACGTCGTACAGTGTCAACCCTCAGAGGGTGTGAAAACTACTTCCATTCAAGATTCAACTTGAAAAAGCTGCAGTGACCCTCGAAAAAGCTCGAAACTTCGGAGGTTTGTAAAGGTGAGAAGAGTCGGCAGTAGATTTAGCTCAATTATTAAAAACTACTTCAACAACGCCGCCAAAAATCACTTCTTATCTTAAATGACACAGAAAACAACAGAAAAAACATTTATTCAAAAGTATATCCATTTTTATAGATGCTATGATTGCTTAAAATTGCGTAGTACTCAGAGTTAGACTTAGAAAGTCACGTACCACATTTGTTATTCAATTCTACTCCCCTATGGGGTGAAAACTACCCCCTATATGAGAAAAAACTACAAGAAGTTACAGTGACATCTGAAAAACTCGAAATGTCTGCGTTTTGTTTTTCCACCATCTCGCAACCCCGTGGGGATGGTTTTCAAGCACAGCGTCGAACATAGTCTAGTTTCTTCTCACTTCCACACAACACGCAGGTGTTTCGAATTTTTATAGAAGTCACTGTAACTTTTTATAGTCAAACTTTACATAGGGGGTAGTTTTCACACCCTCTGAGGGTGACACTGTAAGACGTTGATGGTACGTAAGTTTCTAGTTCTATTTTAGAGCACTACGCAATTTCAGCCAATCATAGCATCCATGAAAATAGAAATCCTGTCGGATTTTACGTTTTTTCTTGTTTTTCTCATGTCTTTTTGGTGGTTTATGAAGGGGTGGTTTATGAAGATTACGTCGGACCTGATGCAGTTTCTTATTACTTTAACAAAACTTACACATTTCTAGCTTTTTCAGCAGTCATTGCTGTTTTGGATTGATTTTTTTATATATGGGGGCTAGTTTTCGCCCCTCCCTGCGGGTGTGTTTCATATCTATGGTATGTACGCTGCTGTTTAACCTTAATTTGTATAATTCGATTGATTAAGATGTAACAACTATTCTCGTAGCTTAATCTTCTTTTTACCCCATTCTAGGGGTGTTTTTTGGCTCTAGCTAATGATTTTTGGGGGAGTACGATTTTTTTTGACCGAAAATACATAGGAATATATGGGTCTGGTTCACTACTCTGAACATTTTTTTTTGTGGGGTTGTGAATTAGTAACTCAAACTGTAGATTTAGTGTAATATTCTGAAGGTACCACTGACAGAAGTTTACACGCTGTGGAAAATCCCTGGGAAGTAATGCCGTATGGTATGGATACAACCAAAAATCAACCAAAATTCGCCAAACAATTTGATGACAAATATTCAGAGCTTTAGCAATCTTCCTCGCACTCGTCTTAGGATGTTCGTCGATTTCCTGCAGCACCGTTTCTCCAGTTTCGGGTGTTCTGATAGTTCGAGATCTACTTTCCGAACTACCTTTTTGGAAACTACCAGTTTACCAAAGATGGCGATCAATGGTCGAAAAGAATCGATCTGACAAGGCACGACTATGATACATACTTCTGGCTTTTGTTGCATTACCATATGTGAGACCATATACGTAATGTATTGTCGCCATATCCGCATTCGCATAATTCACCATATTTACTGAGATATTCGAATAAAAGAGGGGAAACAGAATAAATTTAATGTAACACTAAACATCGAAGAAATAATATGATGAGATGGTTTTGAACACCAAAAACTTACCTAATGTTGTTTTGAAAATGTTGTTTGTAAAAACGTCATTTATTCCAGGATAAGCAGATTTATGTGTTCAAAAATTTTTAGTCAGTACGGCTAAATGAAGCAATTTGAATTTAATTGTTTTAATCAAGAACTGTGTGTCTGACGAGAAAAACGCAAGAGACTGTTTTTATGTAGAATTGACTAGGCTAATCAGAAAAGATATTTACGTGGAAAAATGTCGGAGGCGTACCACTTTTTTGGTAAAAAGTATTAGAGGACATGTTTGTCATTTCTGGTGGAGCGACGAAATAACTTCTCTAACTAAAATATGTGGTTTTGTATCATACTAATACATACCAAAATTGAAAATAATATCTAAAGTACTTTCTGAGATATTAAAATATTACGATTAAATAAAAATTCAACATCCTGTAGCAAAAAATTTAAGCCGTTGCGGACATATGTTCATATGAGCTTTTCTTCGTAAAATGAACTAAGGAATCACACACTGAAATATTAGCACGTCATTAAGGGACACCTTGTATAAAACGCATAATGGTTCAATATGATCTACACTTTAACGTTAATAAATCTGAAAATGTGGGTATATATTCAGTTGTAATATCATAAAAAATATTAACAGTGCCGAAGTGGATTTAGGGAGTCGAGGGTCAGGTGCATACGCAGGAATGTGATGCAAAAAAATCAAAACAAATAAACACACAATACAGCACAGTGAAACCTAAACCTAACATTTTTGGCATATGTATAAGAACGAAGCTAACTAATATTTGGTATATACAACACAGATATGAAATAATTGTTACTATCCCAAAATTCTCAAACCGCGCAGCGCAGCGCCTGGAGTGGTCAATTGCCCCCTTTGCCCCCACCCCCGTGTACGCGATTCTGGAGGGTGTGTTTGAGATTTACATGTACACAAATAAAACTTGATACCCTCACAAAATATAAAATGAATAATTCAAAAAATATATTTCAGTAATTCTAGCTGCTTAGAGAGTGAATTTGGGGTATGGAGAAATAACGTAAAATATACCTGGTGTTCCAGAATTGCATTAACAGGCGATATCTCCGTTATTTGAAAAGATATAAATATAAATGGTTTCGAATATGGTATGTTGCAAAATCATGGCAAAAAATGAATATGTACACTATTAATGAATTTGGAAATTATTCTAACAAGTGTTAAAACTGGGCACCTCCGGCCTCCACTCAATCTTCGAAACGTCGCAGCAACTCTCCTATATAGATTTTTCTAAGCATAGCTGGTGTTAATGTAGAAGAACTCGCTATTGTGCGAGTGACGCGACACCAATTTCTTTATTAAGGGGCACCAGTCGCATTCTGCCCCGTTCTTCCACTCCCAAGCGGGTTCGAGATAAGGTATTACTCGATAGACAAGTAATAGGCCAAGACTGCACTACCCCAAAACATTAACGACGCTCCCCTTTGCATGATTTGAAATTCAGTTTCTCCCTCTGACGGGACTTTATTTATTTACGTGGTAATAATTGGTGTTACGCCTGGAGATTTTTGTAAGTTTTTGCATAAAAAAATCCACTTCGAAATTTCTCTCTGACGGGATTTAATTTTGACGAGATTTTTTATTTGTTTACCTACTAATAACGTATTCTACACTTAATAATTCCTGAAAAATCGCAAAAAAGTCCCTATTGAGTTCCCGTAAGACGACCTGAACACTGAGTTTCAGACTTGCGGAGTCATGAGACTCCATTTAACTCAGTTTTTCCTGTGTTCCAAACGAAAACTCTAGGGATCAATACCAGCAACAAGTCACAATATCAATAAAATGCAATTAGTTTAAAGAATACCATTTATTTAATAGATTTAAAATAAATACATTGAAATTCTACAATATCCTATCCAATAAATTATATAATGTGAAGGAATCACGCCTCCCCAACTAAAGCAAGGTAAGTTTTACCATACAAATGAGAGCGTGCGCTAACAATCGATTTGGTAGAAAAGATTCATGCAACTTCCCCACAGTTTAATGCAAGCTTTTTAAAATTTATGATTTTTGGTAATGGCTGACTGAAAATAATATTAAAATATTTTACTTAAAAAATTTTGGTTCGCTTTGGATAACTTAAAATGTTCTATATCATTATTAAATCATTCACAGAATGGAGTTTGACTAATACATGAGTTTGCTAATGTTCAGTCAGTCTCACGACTTACTAATCCCCATGCAGGTTCAATAAAGGAAAAATGACACCGATTCGCCTTCGAGCGACTTTTTGGCAAAATGGATTTTTGAATAATTTATGCACAAGGCGATTTGCTCTTTAACTTTATTATTTGGAAAGTCCTGCAATTGGCCTTCCTACCATCGCTTTATGTTGATCATCCAACGCACTCGTGCAAATTATGAGTCGTTGGGTGAATCCAAACTTGTTTTATGTGAGAAACTGGCCTTGTCCATTTTTACTGTTTTTTTGGCCAATATTTGCCAATAGACGCGCCTTCACCACATTTGTCGATTTCACCCTTTTTGATACGTAACATAGTTAAAATTTTATATTCATTATATTGAGTGGTCTCCAAAATGACTGTATCTTCATGGTCATTGTCTTTCATGGAGGAATTAAAAGTTATATTAAAAATAATTTCGTAAAAATTCGGCGTTACTTCGAATTTTCACCTGACTGTGCCTCATGGCTTAACGAACTCATATTGGTTCTTTTGTGCTAGTTTATGGTTCCGAAACCTTCCAAACTTGTATATTATGATTGAAAATGAACTTAAATAATTTTTTTACCTAAGTCGAATTTTCTTCTTGCCTTCGAGTTAGGTCGATTCTGGGAGGTTCTACAACATTAACTCTGCGGAAAACTTCACGAATCCGATACATAAAATCCTTCAAATTAGCAAGTATGTCATACCTCCGAGAGAATGGACCTTCGTTCGAATGCGGACAACGGTAGTTTTTAAGTCTTCGTATTTAGGCTCTTTTTCCATCTAGTTGAGTCAAATAGTTACACGTTATATTATATTTTACATATTATGTGTTAGGCGTTGAACAGCTTAGTATGTAGATGGTTAGTTTGGATGCTTAAGGTTCAAATCCAGATAGCTACAATTTTTTTATTGTACTAGTTAATAGTAGTACATCGGCGACGGAAAAGAAAAAAATAGTTGAAAAAATTTTGAAATCAGGCATACTGAATGTTGTCATTTCAAAGACTTTCTTTCAAGCAATGCCAAATCAAAGTTGCTTCCAGTTTAGAAAATGTAATAAATTGACTGTTTCACTTCAATTATTGATTTCACGAAAAACATTATAGAGAAAAAGTGTTCTATTTTAAAATATACCTGGAGTATTATCCTTGAATCTGCTTAATCTTAGTCACATGATTTTAGGCAACTAGTACAAGTCCTTTAATTCTTCACAGTTTCTTCACCAAAAGTTGACACAATTTCGAAGGCATTAAAAGATTTTTATATTTCTCTACTTAGGTCCTTTATTTTTAGATAAATGGTTAAAGATAATTTAACGCTTTGCATGAAAATTATAATGTAGAACACTTTTCTCTATAACTTTTTCCTATGATCAAGAGTTGAAACGGAAAAGTCAGTTTTCGGAATTAGCCACCATGTTGAATCCGAAAAATAGTCTTGGTAATGACAGGAATCAGTGCATCAAATTACAACTCTTTTTCAGTGAAAGTCATTTTCTATGTATTATTCATTTCATAGCCGCCGAACTATAGCCCCTATGGTTTTATTGCGTTGATTGTTTTATGTTTTTTTTAACACCGATTACATACTACAAAAAAATTAAGGAACTCATCTGCATGTTACCTCATATACATCTTAACTTCAATTTTTTAACAGATACATTTAAATTTACATTATGATTTTATTTAATTTATACCTTTTAATTATCTCTTTTTTTAAATTGGATTTGTCTTCATTCTCTCCTATAAACAGTATATTCCAAACAAAAATTCTAACTCTTCTGGATTATTCCCTAATATTAAACATTTATATGACAAACATTCACGTCAATTTTTTAAACCTGCTGTAGTTAAACACACTTCTAATACTGTTATAATATTGACCTATACTTAAAATGCAATTAGGGTGAGTTTTTCTCCCAACCTATATATTTTTCTACTATTGTAATTATTCTACCTCAGCTAATGATATTATAATAAATCCTGAACCACCTCAACGATAATCTGGTATTTGAAGAATTTCTTTTTCCTCTTAATTAATGAGCACTGTAATCTATTAACGATTAACAACTTCAAACATGATCTGTTAAATCACTTTTTATATGCTTAATGAAAATATAATTAAGCTCCTTAATTTAAAGTAAGTGCTCCTTTTTCTTTCTTTGTTTAAATTTCTTTATTAAAAATACTGGACATATCACTTTCTTATTTGTAGACAAAGAAATGATCATTGTGTATAATTTTCAATAATTATTGTAAAATATGAAGAAAATGTAAATTTTACTTACACACACTAAAATAAAACATATGTTGGAATTGGTATGTGGTCTGTATGCCAGTCAGTTTATCTATAAGAACTTTTTTCCAACACGTCTAAAAGGAATTCTAAAGATCTGTGGGTTTTACGGTAAAATTCAACCTGATATTGATTAAATGAGTATAGGAAGATAGGGTACTTTTCCAAAAATAATGTTTCATCATGTTTCACATGAAGACTGTTTGAGATGAGAAATGGCGTGAAAAGGTCTATCGCCAATTTTTTGCAAAAATTGTAACCGAGAAGAATAGTACTCCGGTTACCTTTGCATTCTATCTTCATGTATTTTATGAAATAACCTTTTATGCAAATCATTATTATCACAGGTCTGTGAATAAAGAGGCATGAATTTTGTTGTGAAGCTGAGGGTCATTTCCGAAGTAATTTTTCGCGCTGAATCCGTATCTGACGTCAGAATTGGCCCATCATGTCATGATTTTGAAATATTTGAGGTTAAAATACTTAAAAAATTACTTTTTTGGCAACTTTTGAGATGATGTATAGAACTCAAAAATTTTTTCAGCTTATTTTTAATAAATACGTCCTTTAATACCATCCTTCATCTTTAAAATGAGCTTCGAAATGGTCATCTATGATGTTTCCTAGCAAAGTTATAGCCATTTTAAGGTGACATGAATTTGAAACCATGATCCTCTACAGCCCAACAATCTTAACAGATTCGAGAATTGATGAAAATGACATTGGAAATGTTATGACTCTCATTGAAAAAGAAGCCTGGAACATGTAGAAAATACACTGCAAAACTTCAAAGCGTTAAGTTGTAATATGAGCATAAAATTCAAATCAAATCAAATCAAATCAATCAAATCAAATTTATTGCATTATTGTTCACAAATAATAATAATTACACATACCATATATATTGTATAATCTCTTTAAAAATTAAAACGATATAAATTTGTAGCTATCTCATGAATATGTCATTATTCCTCTCTTTAGGGTACACCTAGACTATATATCTAGCCTGTGTGTGTACCAATGATGATGTTGTTTGATATTATTAATATATGTATGTATGCATATATACATATGCACGAATACACAAATACACATGTACAAACATATTCATTATCTACAAGTATAATAGCGTGTGAATAAGACGCGAAAGAAAAAGTTTTATATTTTGTAAGAGAGTTTATTTTTTTCTTTAACTTTAACTTTAACCACCTGCCAATAATCTCACAAAGCCAAATTTATTGTTTTTTAAATGTTCAGATACTTTACGAGAGAATAAATTTATATTGTTATATAATTTAAAGTGGGTTGGTAAAAGATTATAAAATTTAGGGCCGTAGTAAGTTACAAACCTTTGAGTTGTTGTATACCTGATTTGAGGTATTATCACACTTAAATTATGTTTTTGCCTTGTATTGTGACCATGTTGTATGATGTTTAATAAATGTTTGTGCTTATGGGTAAATATAAGGACAGACTTAGTATATAAGAGTTGTAGATTAAATACATTGAATTGTTTAAATACCAGTTCAGAAGAGTATTGTTTATTTTTTCCTAAAATGATTTTTATTATATATTTTTGTGATATATTTAAGGGTTCTAAGTTTGTTGAATATGCACTTCCCCATATTATTATTCCATATCTAAGAATTGATTCGACTAAGGCATGATACAGTGTCTTTAAGGTATTGAAAGGCAGTGTATTTTTTAGGTGGTAGAATTTCCAAACTAGCTTATGCATTTTCTTATTTAATTGTTGGATATGATCTGTCCATTTTAAGTTTTGATCTATTACCACTCCAAGATATTTGGTAGTTTTTGTTTGCGATAACTTCATATTACATTTACAGTTATATTTTTGTTTATTTAAGCAAGTGTATGTATGTAACTGCAGTATATTAATATTTGGTACATTTTTGTCATAGATGCTAAAGCACATAAATTTAGTTTTATCTAAGTTAACTGTTAAAAGGTGTTCAGCTAGCCATTGTTGTAGTTTAGAAAATTCTACCACCGCTTTGTTGTTTACATTTTCCCAGGAGTCATCTTCAACCAAGAGAACAGTGTCATCGGCGTACGCTACAATTTTTCCATCAACTGGGATATGAAGTAATTCATTAATATATATATTAAAAAGAACTGGTCCTAGGACAGTTCCTTGTGGTATGCCATATTTTATCTTTTTTAATTTACTTCTACTTTCTCCAATTTTTACGCACTGTTCTCTGTTTTGAAGATAACTACTGAACAAGTTACTGACAATACCTTTTATACCATATTCATTGAGTTGAGTAATTAGTATTTCATGGGACACTGTATCAAAGGCCTTAGCCAAATCTAAAAATATCGCAATTTGTTTTTTTTTACTATCAACAGAATTATATATAGTTTTTACTACCTCATACATACTGTCATCAGTACACATACCTTCTTTGAAGCCATACTGGTTAGGGGAAAGAATTTGATTATAATTTAAATGTTCTAATAACCTAGATTTAATGCATTTTTCTAATATTTTTGCTATATTACTTATTACCGAAATAGGTCTGTAGTTACTTATTAATGCCCTATCACCTGCTTTGTGTATGGGTGTTACAACAGAAACTTTCAACATATTTGGAAAGCAACCCTTTTCAAAACATAAATTAAATATATAACAAAGTGGTTTAGCTATAACGGAACTCAATAACTTTAATATGTATGAGGATATTTTATCTTCCCCAGAGGAGGATTTATTTTTCAAGGTGTTCACGTTCTTTATAATTTCGTCCTCAGAGATAGGTTTGAGAAATATATTACTGCAATTTATGTTTCTGCGTTTCAATATTTTGTTGACGTTTATTTTATTTGCCATATTTTCACCAACATTTATAAAAAAATCATTAAATATTTCACTAATTTCAGTTTCATTTACTATGTCCACATTGTTATTTTTTATTATAATTTTGTTTTTAGGTTTTTTCTCATTAAGACACTCATTCACCGTCTCCCAAATTCTTTTTATGTCATTCTTATTTTCTAGGATTTTATTATGATAGTAGTCCTTTTTTACCCTTTTTATTAAGTTGTTTGTTAAGTTTCTATATTCCTTGTAGTTGTTTAATAGAATGATATTATTTTTATTTCTTCTTAAATCTTCCTTCATTTTATCCCTTTTTCTGATTGCTAATACAAGACCTTTTGTTATCCAGGGCTTAATTTTCCTATCTTTAGAGTTAATAATTAAGGTTTTTGTAGATTTTTTTATATTGTTATTTAGTATATTTGCAAAATTTTCATACGCAAGGTTTACATCATTTATTTGATATATTTGTTGCCATGTTTCCGATTGCATCATTTCTTTGAGTAATTTATAATTTATTTGTGTTATTTTATCATTATTCGTTTTTTTTCGATCCTTATTTGTATTATCATTGGAATTTATATTTTTAGTTTTTTCTTCAAATTTTATAATAATGGGATAGTGGTCCGTAATATCATGTTTAAGAACAATAGGTTTAATATTTATTTTGTGTGTAATGCTCGGAGAAACGTTAATGAAGCAGTGATCTATACAAGATTCATTTTCATCACTTTTTCTAGTTGCAATGTTTATATAAGAAAGAAATCCGTGTTCAGACATTGTATTTATGTATTCATTAGTCAAATTATCTTGTTTTTTAATTAAATCTATGTTAATGTCACCTAAGAAAATATTTATCGCATTTTTTTTCATATTTTGTAAAAGTATATTATTTACCTCATGTAAAAAAATGTTACTGTTTGTAGATGGTAACCTATATACAGCAGTGATATTAAATAATACATCGTTTTTTTTTCAGTGTTAAGTTTGTAAATGTATTTTCAGTGAATTTTTGAGTAGTAAATTTCGAAGTAACATTATTTGATACATACATTACTAAACCATCATTCTGGTTATAGCACCCTTCCGAATAATACATATCATAGCCCTGTATGTTGAAGTATTCTAGATTGTTTACTTTCCAGGTTTCTGATAAAATAATTAAATCAAATTTTGTTTTTAGACTTTCTAATAAAATTAGCAGGCAGTCAAAGTTCTTATTTAAACTTCTGATATTTAAATGAATTATATTTATTCCCGGGGATTTCAGATTATCTTTAAAAATATCATCGTGATCTAAAACAATACTAGTTTTTATATTCGCATGGTTTTCCAGCAGAGAATTATATTCTAACACATTCATTTCTATTTATTAAATAAAAAAGTAATTTGTGACACTATTTAATTTTTTTTTTTTTTTTTTTTTTTTTTTAATTTTGTGATATCAACTTATAAAATGTGTATTTACTAGATGTAGTAGACTAAATAGAGGAATAATAAACATATGATTCATCAAAGGATATAAATACAAATACACAAGAAAAGAAATAAATTCTTCGAATTCCAAATATTAACTTATATCTATAAAAATGTATACAAAAACAGTAGGAGTAGAAGTAAGTAAACATTTCGCTCATTTACAATTTACTATTAAAAATAATTTTACCTTCAAGTATTAATAATAAAATAATAATATTCACTAGACAATAATATCACTAGATGAATGTTTGCAAATGATTAGAATTTTGGACTTTGTGTTTCCTTTCATTTTTAATGACATATATATTTCCATCATAGGTGCGGACATGTTTTCTGTCAAACAATTGCTGTGCTTCACGAAACAATTTCAAGCGATTTTTTGAAAGGTCCTCGCTCAAGAACAATTTCCTTCAACTCAATGAACAGAACGAAAAAAATGTCCGCACTACAGGATAAAGAAAAAAAGAAATATAGGTATCTTATATTATGCTGCCTTGAACATAAAACTTGCTTTTTCCAAAACTTATAACTAATCGCTAATAAAATATACTTATAAGTGTAAAGTGTTTAGGCTTGAAACCACGGGGTCGCGGGTTCGAGTTCTTGCTTGAGTAAAATGATTAGTGAGTTACTGAGACGGTAACAATGGGGTAATCCACTGTTGAGTGAGGTAACATTTCTAATCGCTGTTATCTCTGATAAGTTCGAGTCTCAGCCACGGTAGATGGTAGTGTCGCAGAACATGGTTGTTGTGTTGCTGCCTGTGTGTCCCGTTTTAGTGAGGAAATAGCTGTGGCTAAACTCCGATAAGATGGTAGCATAAATATGGCGATTGAAAAAATAATAATAATAATAATTGATATTTAATGGTCCTACAAATTTGTATTATAGTTCACTCCATTCTTAAACTGCACATAAAAACTCAAAGCTGCCGACCCATCTAATATAAGGGGAGACCGGGGCATGCTTTATTTTTCTACACTATATTAAATAATAAATATAATGTATAAGAGATATTTATTTGTCTAGAAAAAACATCGCTACTCTTATGTAAAGTATGTTTTGGTATGATTAAGATGAGAAATAAACAGAAACACGCCTTTTCTAATTAAGATTTCTAACTCTTGCGCGAAGTTTATTGTCGGCGTTAACACCAGGGTAATAGATAATCAGAGCCGTATTTTGAATTTATCTGTATATGTCGTGAAGGACTGGCAATGCGTTCACCAATGCATAAGATATTCCTATCTTGAAGCAAAACAGAGTAAGATTTATTTATTTTTCAGAAACATCATTAAGTTTCTACCGAAAATACGATTTTTAAATCTCTAGTATTATTTTGTTCATTCTAATATGCAAAAATTTGAAGTACGGCTCTCTGCATGTAATAGGGCCGACTTTGATCTTTTTATGCCCGGTTTCTATAGGCTTTTTATGTACCCAATACATTTGTAGGTAAATATAATTATCTTTTTTACAGAGATAATAAAAATTAAATTTAAGAAATTCAGACCTGGCATTTTTGCATATTAATAAGGATAGTAAGTGAACTGTGATAAGTACACAAATTGTATAAAAGGAAAAGGGTCCATCAGGCCGGTTTTCGGCCTAATTTATTTTTTAACAAAAGAAAACTATTTTTTTTTTAATTATTTACTATCAATACCAAATCGACTCCTCCTCAAACGAAACTTTCCCCCACTCACCTCCCCTTTTTGTAAACCTATTAAATAACCAGCATTCATGTAACAGACCTGCTAAGATGTTTTTGCACTTAAAAAATGTAAAGTACTCTAATACCCTTTCAAAAAAATGCATTGTCAGTCCTCCTCCCCCTCCCCACATACCCACCCATTCTCTGTCCGAGGCAACGGAAATACACGTACGTGCTAAAATGTTTCAATGACCTGCAAAAAATCAACGCGCCTTTGAGTAGTCACATTCGCTTTACTAAACTGAACCTCCTCCACTAAAAACCTCACCCTATAAACAGAGTCTCTAACAAATTTCAAGGTGCATTTTTATGAAATATATGACTGCCTTAGAGTATTTTCCATTTTTTAAATGCAAAAACGTCTTAGCAAGCCTGGTACTGAAAGCTGGAATGCTATTTAGTAGTTTAGAAGTGTATAAAAAGGGGAGGTGAGTGGCGGAAAGTTTCATTTGATAGTAAATAATAAAAAAAAATCAGTTTAAAAATAAATTGGGCCGTAATTTATAAAATGACCGTTCTTACTCAAAACTGAAGTCGTTTATATATTCTTGTGGATATCTTTTTACAGATTCCAAATATTTCTTTTAGTTATCGACAAAATGGCCCGGAAGTTTTAGGTGGGACGTCCTTTATATATATAAACTACGGTTTCAGTAAGCGACAAGATAATATTTTTGTGTAGCTTTAATTGATTCCCACGTCGTTATATTAAATTCAATAATTTAATAAAACATGCCGAATACTCTCTACTCAATGAACTATAGTCACTGATATCCCACGTACTCGCCTACGCTCAAAAATATTTGTATTTCTCTCTCCTTTTGCATCACAAATTTGCGATTATATGATGTGCCGTGATCGAAGCAGAGGTGATACATGATTCATTAAAATTTAGTAATTATAACTAATAATTATTATTAACGTTAATATTTATGTTTTTAATCAAGAAATAATAAGATATGGATACAATTTCTCATGCAAGTAAAGAACCGCATATCCTGAACACAAACTTCTTGAACTACATGTATGAAACAACATATATCCTAGCATTTATTCATATATAATCCTTAACCTCAATATCTACAATATTATTGAAGGTGATACGACTGTATATTTGAATAGCAAAACCATGTACATATTAATTAAAAGTTTCGCGAGCTCAGGAATCGATTTTACTAAATTGAACAAAGCTGCTGAGTTGTTAGACGCTCATCGAATGGCTGATAATGTGCAATGGGGCACACAAATATTGACTTTAATTAGACCTCGAAACCGCTCGCCGAAGAAAAATCAGATTAGAGCTAAGGTCAGCACTGTTAACCGCAAGCTGGTAATGTTGATGGGTAATAGTCGGGTTGCAACTGGGCATTACCTTTTTTGCTTCACTGATTTAATTTAAACGGAATGATGTAATGTAATGCATTCAGATAAATGCAGGTTATTTAAGCAATCAATAAGACTGTTTAATGTTAGTGTTCAATTTTTTTTAAAGTATTACTTTATTATTACTTACTCGACAATTATTTTTGGTTATATTAAAAATATATACAGAGAAAATAATTAGTGATTGTGCTTATTCAAATATTCTAGAATGTACGCAAAATTTGGATTGTATAGGTTCGTTCCAACACGTCAAAATCTTGCATACGATGTTTCCTACACATAGTATCCGACAAAAACTTCCTACCCACGCCATGTGATATATAGTCGTTTCCTACATGCAAAAAGTCTGCACATTTTTGGTATTAAACATCAACGCTTTGTCAGGCTTTTAGTTCCTACAGACGCACAGACAGGAATTCGAAAACGTGGCAATAATTCTGTTTTCCGTAACAATCCTTAAAAAACCGCTGCCCAAGGAATCACTACTTCCACATCCGGATTTTCTATCTAAGTCACTCACGACGAAAAAATTTTGTATGTGGAAATAATTGTTTATAGAACTTTAATAATATAATATGTGAAATCCTCTACCCCAAAAACCCACAAAACGATACCCCACATCGGTAGTGGGGTGAGGGTGGTGATAGGGGGTGGTAGTGGGGGTAGATAAAGTAAAAAAATATTTTGACGTTTCTGGTTCTTGTACACACGCTAAATCACAATTTTTTTTTATCCCCTTTAATAATGGGGTGGGGGTGGCTAAGGCCAACATATTTTTTGAGACCTTGGTTTCTCTTGTATATACTAAATACTAATTTTATGAACTCTTACCTGCTTGATTTACCTATTTACCCCAAATTTACCCCAATTTACCCCCCAACCCTTCGACGGAACAAGATGAAAATATAATCTAGTTCTAGATCTCGTTAAAGTACATATATGTACCAAATTTCATGTCAATATCACAATCAATTTTAATAAAACATATTAATTACCTATATGCACTAACAATAATAATCTGCCAACATTCCAAAGCCTCACAGTCTCAAATCAACTCAAAATAGCTCGTAAAACGGAATTTAAGTATCTAGGCATTATTATTGACTCCCACCTAAGATGGGATAAACATGTGACTTATGTTATTAAAAAGCTACAATCGCTCATATATAAATTAAAAACTTTGAAAACTATTTTGAACATAGACTCTTTAAAAATTATATATCACTCCTTAGTTGAGTCGCATATTAACTACGGAATATTGGCATGGGGTGGAGTTGGTAAAACGATTCTTAATAATTTAATAATTGTCCAGAAGAGAATCCTTAAAATAATGTTTAATAAAGAAGTCACATATCCTTCTGACAGACTTTTCAAAGAGGCCTGCCTACTTGACCCACGGCCACTCTTTTTTTATCAGTCCATTCTCCACCAACAAAAAACGAAAGATGAATTGAAAAAAAATGACCACAAATATAACACGAGAAATAAGAATCATGCATATTTACCACCTTTTGTGAAGAAAACCGTAGGTCAGAAATCGTTCACCTATTTGAGTCCTAGGCTCTATAACCACTTACCTGCAGAATTGAAAAATATAAACCATATCAATAAATTTAAAAAGCAACTCAAGCAATTTATATTTTACACACCCAGAGACATGATTCATGATATGGTTGACTTAAAAATTTAGACCCTTAATGGCTTATTGTTCTGAGACTGCATTATACTGTTTCCTTTTTATTTTTATAAATGTTATCTTACTAACTACTATACCTTATCTTATTATAACTTATCTTATTATAATTACCCCCAAATTAAATATCTGAGCAACATTCCGTTCTAATGTCTCTTTTAGTACGTACAATTAGTGTTGATTATTGTTTATATAGTTTTACTAATTTTATATAATACCATACTATTAGATTATATTAAGTTATGGTAATCATAGTTTACATTATGACATATAATTACATATATATATATATATATATATATATATATATATATATATATATATATATATATATATATATTTTTTTTTATATAGCTTTATAATTCTTTTTTGTAAACCCACGCGCAGGCCTTGGCCTTTAGTGGGGCATCTTTGTGTTTATTTACACAATTATTATTATTATTATTTCGTTATACTTATTTTCAAAACTTTTATGTACTTAACTTATTTGTAAAATCATGTAACATTTATGTAACAAATTTTGTAAATAAACCACTCATTCATTCATTCATTCATTCATTTATATCTCAAACGGTTCCAGAGTAAACGTGCGCACAAAAAAAAGTTACAGACCGACAGACAGACCGACAGGCAGACAGAAAATTTTTTTTCGCTCAAACTTAAAATTTCGATGTTTCATGACATTCTAAGCCTATTTGAACAATAAAAATTTTTTAAAATTTTTTGTCGTTACTATACTTTCACTGGATGTGGAAGTAATAATCGTTTATAAGGGTTTTTTAGAGTATATATTTTAAATCTGACGCTGAAATCTGGGAATTGAAAATGGCGGTTTCAATATGGTGACGTAAATCGTTTACTTCGGAATTAATCAAAACATTTTTAATAAACACAGTTTCTGTGTTCTGAAAGATTGAAAATGATGTATATATCTATATATCTAACTACTATTTCTCTTTCTATTTTTTTCTACGATTTCTAGCTAATTTCACATTTTGTTGTACATAATAATACTCCTAAACTTAATTTTATTAACCTATTATACAAATTGCATAGTCTAAGTTTTATCAGATGAATTGGACAGTTTCAGTTTTAGTTATTATTTTATCTTATAATCTTTGAACAGTGAAACACCAATGTAAATTTTTATATGTAATTAGGGGCACCCTGTATAATTTTGTACGTACATACAAGAAAGTAAACTTTTAATATTTTTGGCCACAGTACCTAATAATTAATAACTGCTGTTAATTGGATGCCTCATTTGATGTATCTTCTGATGTTGCTAATGAGGAAACATCATCTTCTTCCGTGTTTGAAATTTCGGATATTGAAATATTCGAAGCAATTAATAACCCAAGAACTTCTATAGGAAAACGTTTTAATGGTTTTTTGAAAAGTTTCCTGTAACTGGTGATCACCGTATCAGAACTAATTAACAATAAATTAAAAACATCTTCATTACATTTATCGCGAGAACATTTCCTGGACTTTTCACGATGTCATTTAAAATCCTTATTCCTAGCCTCCTGGGCCTCTTCTGATAATTGACCAATTGGAAGCAATGACGAAGCAATCACGTCTGGCCCATGAATAAGTAACTTATGTATAGTTGGACGCATATAAAATCAAGGACACATTTCAACGAAACCCTTTGCAGTATCAAGTGTATACTTTATAAAGTTGTTAATAATTATATCGTATCCACTCGATATTGTTATTAAAATGGTGTGCATCCTTTTTATTAGGTTTCTGTCTACTCCTGTAATTTCAGATGCGTTTTCGAAAAATCGCCTTGCAGTATCCTCATCATTCGAATTTCCGAAGCCAGGTTTAGGTTGATCAACTATCAGTCCCATCCGATTTTTAAATTCCTTTTGCATGCGAACTTTATTTTCACCCACAATAGTCTTACCCTCATTTCTTGCTTGCCCTGTGTTGCCCCTATAACGAGAGTGTATTTTCCTAACGTGTTTCATGTAAGGTTTTTTAAATTTTGATAGCAAGTTGTTTTAAAGCTTGTAATTGGTATATTCATTTATAAATTTGATGAATTTTAGCGGAAAGTAAGTAAGTGGGCACACTGGTTTCGCTGGTTCTGCGTTTAAGAAATCCACTGCATTCAACTGCATATGTAAAATTTTTTAATTAAAATCACAATAAAATTTTAAGGAGTACACATGAGTACGAGTTTGACTTTAATTTTTAAACTAGAATAGTTCGCCTCTAATAATAATACATCAAATTTACAATGGAGATGTATGCGAATGTAAACTTTTCCTATGATTACGAAATATATTGTAGTTTATTAATATATTTGCATAAGCATGTTTTGGAAATTATAATTACTATATAACTTAAACAAATATAGTAAAATAACGTTATATATTGAGTACACACCTGACTGTATTGGATCCATAGTTATTTAAGTAAAAAACTACAGATATAAATGAGTTTGTCCACTTAAAAGTTCAATCAAATTTAGCGCATCGAGCATACGCAAATACTATTTAACAATAACAGTTTCATGGAGGTGGTGGTAGGCGAGGTGACCCTGAATGAAGTTAGATAGTGGCGCAAATGATACACTGATACACTCTCTTGCTATATGTCAATGACATAGTCCTTTAGCTTGTTGCATTTTACGATTAAATGCCACGTTTTCGAATTCCTGACCCACTGTGAGACGCCTCGAAATATTCTATACATAGATTTGTAAGATTTTCGTTTCCTACACATCAAGACGGATTTTCTGTATTGATGTGAGAGTATGTTCTCATGAAAAAGTGGGCGGAGTTCTCTTGAAAATCAAAATAGCGTATTCTCTAATTGTAGAGCGTGGTCACATCGCGACAAAAATCGGAGAACTTGCTTCTTTTGGTAAATTATGAGGGAACTGGTCTATTCCCGCGTGAGAGCGCCAGTATAAATTCACTCTTTGGCGAACTGTCATTTCGTTTGTAGCTTGGTATTTGTTTAGCATTTTGTAGTTATTTTTAAAAGTCGAGTCTTGTACTTATTACCTATGAGGTGCTTACAGACCTTCATATTATTGAAGAAGATGCTCAAGAAGAGCGTCAACTTCTTCACATTACCAATGCCTTCGTTTTAGCAGCTGGGCCTTTATAAAAATATTAAAATGAATGAAGAACTCTCTCGGGATATTATACAAGTGAATTATGCAAACCTAGTCTAGCCTAACCTACAAGATTATTTCATTGTTTATACTCACACACTAATTTTACAGTTCTGTGTGTATATTAATGTAAATGCTCGTCATTTCGATGGGATGAATTTATTGCATTTTCCGCCGTACCGCAATCTTTGATCGTGACGTAGTGGCACTCCTGTTGGTTGAAAGTGTAGGATGTGGCAACGCTGCAATCTTAAACTCTGTCAGTCCTACTAATAGTCTATGTAATGAAGGAAAAAACCGTGTAAATATTTCGTGCAAAGACGAGATTACCTTCCCCTCCGTTTTCGAAGGTGCTGAACACGATGAAAGTGGTGGGAAAAGTTTTTGACCGCCACAACCCCCTGAAGCGGTCAAAAACCATCCCTTTTAACCTTTTAGGTATCCCTTTATGTTTTTATATATAAACTGGTCTAGGGAGTGATTTATCGATGGGTTATACCTGAAATTACATGGAAGAGGGATATAGTAAGTGGAATCCAGACAGCAGGCCTAGGAGTTTGATTTACCCTCCCTAGGGTTGGTAAATCATTTTTTTTTTTCAAATGATTCTGTTCAAAGGCATATCCCCCCGTTTTTGGGGGTCGCTGATCACGGGAAAAATATTCATTTTTAGTTCTAACTCCTCCTTATCCCTCAAACGGGCAGAAACCACACCTCACTCACCAGAAAGCATGCCAGGATTTACAGGTTTTTCGACACATTATCGTTATTCCTGTGCATATCCCTTCATTTTTCACGAAAGAGAAGGTGGCAGCGACCTAGGGGTTGCTTCAACTCTTCCAAGGGGTGTAAAATTCATTAATTACATGCTGGGCCGTCAATACGCCCTCCCCCGTTTTCGCAGGCACTAATCACGATAAAAATATTCACCGTCATCTCCGACTCTCCTCAACCCTTTATGGACAGAAACTTACCCTCATCCACCAGCTATTGCTAGGGCGATGATTGTGCAGGTTGCTGAGTAGGGTATAATGATTTCTTTATCGGGGAGTAATGAATAATAAATTTTGTTGTCAATGGCAATGTTGTTTATTCAAAGAATTACATGAAAATATTTTTATGACAAAATAAATTATTTGCTTACAATTAATTTAAAAACCTAGGTCGTTAACAAACAGCATAACAATCCTCATATTCCTCAAAATGCACATCGCACGCGATCTCTTCTCCTTCATCATCGCCCCAGCGAGAACTGGTAGATGAGGGTAAGTTTCCGTTACCCGGGGCACTGCACCAAGCGCTAACATAAACTTTACCATTTCTCTCTCCTTCCACACACCATAAGCATCTTTGTATCGATCAAATTTGGTCATAAAAATGTTTTATGCATACCACTGAATATTTTGTAGGCTGTCAATTTTTCCTAGAAATTCTCTTCAGCCACTGTTTCCTCAGTTCTGGTTCTTTGGGAAATCTAAAGGCTCGGACATAAACTTCAGATGAAAAACTGTAATTGCTTGTAGAGCCAGGTACACAACATTTATCCGGCATGTTGTTATAGTTTTCAGACCCCAGACCTAAAATTAATTAAAATTATTTTATTGGTTTTGGTAGTAAAAGTAAATTAAAATTAAAAATATAGCTTGCATAAAAAGTAAGGTTATAACGTAATTTGACGCACAAAAAATGATTTCAGGTGCGAACGTTGCGATAGATACTCATATAATTAATTAAAATAATAACTACTTACTTTATAAAACACAATTTGTGAGATTACATCAACAGAGAGGCACTTTTTATGTATTCTAATGCCAATTTATTCGTGACAGATTACTGCACACTGCACAACTGTTTTGTTGTGCCAAGAACGGACTGAACCACACGTTACCACATTTACATATACCGGCCTGTTCACATTAAAGCCGGTCGTGCATCAGCGCATGATCACTGTGTTTAGAGAATAGTATTTTTGCAACTTCTGGGAAGTTAACGTGATGTGAGGTCTCTCCTCTCACAACACATGCTCACATTCATTGAAATTATAGAATAGCCGATGCTAGATTTTTCCACACGTCGTATTTTTCCGAAAAACGAGGGATATCATATATAACAATATTAAAGAAGTTGCGCTTCAAAATGAATGTTCTCAGATTTTTGCTATAGGAGTGTCATTAAATCAATTTATAGACGATCTTATATAGCAAAAACCTTTAACTAATTTAAGAAGAAGCAGTAACTAATACCATTGAATTGTAGGTAAAGACTACAATTTTTAGTGAATGTGCTTAATTGTGACATTTTAATCGGTGTCCAACTTGTAGGGAACATTTTGTAACAGTGATTAAAATTTACCAATAATTGAAGATAATTTTGTTATTGTGTCCATCATAATAAACTTGCCTTGTCTTTCTTGATATGATAAATTTCTTGAATAAGTTTGGACTTTTAGAGATTTCATGTCACAATGTAGCTATTATTTTTCTCTTTGAGCTTCTTCAATACCGTTATTTATGGTATCCTTCATTTTTCTTCAGCATTAAATATATATATTTTTTTTTCAGAAAGACATAATTAAACCTTGTCTCTGCATATAAAACGTAATTTTTTTTGTGTAAGGCATTGGAGTGCCTGAAGGAAACTAACCGCCTTCTTAAAGGGAAATTTGTGTACGATATTGAGAAGAAAATATTGTGTGTAAAAAATTTTCCTTTTGGAAACATAATGAATAGAAAATATCATTTAGAAAAATACGACGTGTAGGAAAATCTAGCACGAGTACACCTGTGTGCAGTATAAGTTAGTAAAATTAACCAAATATATATTTTTTTCTTAAAAAAATATTATTTATTGTTGAAGTATATTTTTTTTGTTTATAAAATATAAACAATTAATATTAAGAATCAAAAAGTTGCTGATTTTTTCGCATGCTCATTCTAATGGTACTATTGAAAAAATTGTAATTTTGAATAGTATTAAAAAAATAGTAAATTTTAAACTATTATTCGAAAAAAGAAGCACAATTTAAAAAAACTGCTGCCCAAGGAAGCACTACTTCCACATCCAGATTTTTATCCAAGTCACTCACAACGAAAAAATTTTGTATGTGGAAATAATTGTTTATGGAACTTTAAAAATATAATATTTGAAATCCCCTACCCCAAAAACCCATAAAACGATACCCCACATCAGTAGCGGGGTGGGGGTGGTGATAGGGAGTGGTAGTAGGGGTGGAAGGAGTAAAAAAACATTTTAAGGTTTTTGGTTCTTGTACACACACTAAATCACAATTTTTTTCATCCCCTTTAATAATGGGGTGGGGGTGGTAATGGGAGTGGCTAATGCCAAAATTTTTTTTAGACCTTAGCTTCTCTTGTACATACTAAATACTAATTTTACCCTAATTTACCCTCCAACCCTTCGACGGAACAAGATGAAAATATAATCTATTTCTAGATTTCGTTAAAGTACATATGTGTACCAAATTTCAAGTCAATATCTCATACGGTTTCAGAGTAAACGTGCGCACAAGAAAAGTTACAGACCGACAGACCGACAGAAATTTTTTTTTCGCTCAAACTCAAAATCTCGACGTTTCGTGACATTCTAAGTCTATTTGAACAATAAAAATTTTTTAAAATTTTTTTGTCGTTACTATACTTCCACTGGATGTGGAAGTAAAATATGACAAGTACCGCAAATTGTTTATGACAATTTATTTATCTAAAATAGCATCATCAGAAGGAGCATGCGAAATTATAACTTTCATAACTTTTCGTTCCTCAATAGGCATTAATTTTTTATACTTTATAAATAAAAGAAAAATTACATTTCAACTCTTATTTTTTTAAGAAAAAAATCGAGGAGCCTGATTTTGAATTTTTAAGCCCCATTGAGTGCTGAATAAAAATTATTGAAAGTGTATATGTTTTAAATAGATTTAAATATTTTTAAACTTTATCGTCCTTCATTATTATTATTATTAGTCCAGTATTTGACGGTAAAAAAAGGGTATTACCTCAGAATTCTCATATTTACTTAAAAATAAAAACTGAAATTAGTGAATGAGTTTAAAGGGGAAAAATGAAAATTTGATTTACATTATAATAGGATATTTTATTATTGAAAATCTATCGATCTTCAGAAGAATTATCATCACTATCGACCTCCTCCTCTTGATCTGTAATTGGAGGACAATTTTGACAGTTGTTACCGGAGCATAAACATAACATAACATAAACACACCACAGATAGTAGACAACCCCCAAATCCAAAGCCAAGGCTGTCCGGAAGGGGGTTACATATTCGGAAAAACGCAGACATACATCCACACCCATCGGTGTTGTCAATACCGGGGCTGGGGGTCGAACCCAGAGCGCGGTAGCGAGTCGATCAGCGTATTCGCCACTCAATACGCCTTAACCGATTGAGCTACCGTGCCGCATGTTGCTTTACAAAAAGTCCAACTTTTCGGCAAGCTACGAGCTCCGCCGCATCCTTCTTTTCAATTACAAAATATCATTATGAGGAGTTCTTCCGGTGCAGGCATATTCAGCATTTTGATTGGTAGTAAAGATCCTTCATTATTAATCCATCCCCAATCAGTTGGATGAATATTTTTGTTCCCAAGCCACGTCTCGGTTTGTAAATATATACCCTCTTAATGTGCTCATTCAGAGCATCAACTATCGGAACAAGAGATGATAATTTCACAGCACCGTTTTTAGTGGTAGCCTTAATAAAGGACTCATAGCGCATCTTCTCGCTGATGTCTTCGACACGGCTCAATTTTTTTAACTGTATCTCTTTAGCAGCTCCGTACAGTAATATTGTGCAGTACCTACCGGCTTCTGAAATTTCTTTCAGCTCTGAAGTATGAGGATATACTTATTCATATATAGATACAGGCATATAAATGCTCCAAAATTGTCGAGAATAAAATAATTTACATGCTCCGAAAATTTCACCGAAAAAATGCCATTGGTTTTTCAACGACAACTTCCTTAATTTTTAAGTTATCCAATCGCTCCAAAAACCATTTTGCAGCGAATTTTAAGAGCATGTAAAGTTGAACTTCCTTGAACCCTTCGTTTTTGAGATTTTTGAGGGGAAGGTGGTCCTCGCACTCAAATGCAAACTTATAATGGTGTTATCTCATTAATTTTTATCCTAGAAATTAGAATTTTTGTACTTTAGTATATTTTACAAATCTTCTTTAGTTTTTGAATTATTGTGAAAAAACGAAAATTTTTTAAGAGATTTCAAAAATTATTTTAAATTTGAATCAAACTTATCTTCAAATCTAGGCATCCCAAACCGATCAAACTTATAGAACATATTGCTAGTACTTAAATAAAGTAAATTGTAAATGGATTACGTTCAATTTCAATTCTTGCGATGAAGCCATTGGTTTTATTGCTAATTTTTTCTCCGAAAAACGAGACAACCATTTTATTTTCATCATAACTCCATTAGTTTTTTTGCCAACGACTTTTACCAAAGCTCATTTTAAAGGTTTCTTCACGTACTTTTAAAAATATCTTATAATATGTTTTCCTCCGTTTCCGTTTTTCCGTTATCTAACGTTGAAAAGTTCGAGTTCAGTTTTCGGCTAATAAAATTCACCTTCAACGAACTATAACTCGGTTCGTATTACGTCTACAGAAATAAAAAAAAATAATCGATTTGTTATTTTATAAGCTTCGTTTTTGCTTATAATAATTTCTTTTTGATAAAACGTAAGATTTTCGAGTTATTCGCGAAAAATCGTTCTAAAACATGCATTTTTTAGATGAAAAATCAACATTTTCAATCAAGATTAACTCAAAAAGTATTGACTCATCGAACAAACTTTATAAAACATTTTTTGCTTAGAATTTATTTCCCTATCGATTTCTGTGGTTATTTTGAATGTAATAATTTCCACCCACGAGAAGGGGTGGCATCCACCCCCAGGGTAAAAACACACATCGGCACTATATAACTTTTGTTCCTTGTGCCATTCCCTAATTACTGTCAAAATTTCATGTCAATTGGTTTTGTACGAAAGAATTCTGAGCGAAAAACTCTCACACACTGGACTATATAGTCAGGGCCGCTTAGAAAGTGCGCAACGATCTATTATTACGTTTGCGTACGGACACCTGTAGATCCTAAACTATGATAGATGACCCTGCAGACTTTTTTGTAAAAAATTCGATGGTCTACAAAAAGGTTTGATGCACTTATGACGTATCTATTACCGTTCTCGCTACGTAAGCGATGGAAGATTAAAAATCACTATCACTATAATTTTTAACAATTTTTGTATAACTTTTTAAACAAATTGTAAATGATTCTCTATTAACTGCACACAACACAGTGAAGGCGGCAGGCGCCATCCTAGAGACCCGTCGGCGCTTGTGTAGAACATACTATTTTGAGAATAAGAATACTTGAGCACAGATAAATAATTCTTGGTACTTGAAGTAAAGTAATTAATCTCGTTTGAGGTTAACAACTATTTATCTGAAGTATAGTAAGTTATATAAGAACAAATAGTATTATTACAAAAAATAGTGTATTTGATGTAAATAGAATATTGAATCTTTTGGATCAAAAAATTATATAGTTTTCCATCAAGAATACCTTTTAATTATCTTGAATTGAACTATTCTCTTGAAAGAATATGAATTTTAATCTTAACCTAAATACAAAATATTCTTCCTGAATAGAATTGGAAGTCAACACTATATCAATATTTCATCGAAATGTCGACTATTGTTTAACCTAGATTTTTACACTTATATTTAATTTCAAATTATAGGAACAGGACTACTCTTGGAGACAGTTTAGCATTTTTTTCAGTGTGGTCTGATACAACTGAACGTTCTGTTACACTAATGGCATTTGTACTTCTGCTTATATTCCTTTTCTAGATTGCAGGAGCGACTAATTGTAGCACATTTGAAATTGTGGGGCTTCTTCTTCGGCAATAGCGTCGAAAGGAAAAAATATCTTCATTAGCACTGCTTAAAAAAAATTATAATCGTTGTCTTGGTCTTAGGCACTAGCACACCATACGATCCACCGCAATGTTATTGACAATAATTAAAATAGTTAATTTGGTGTGGATGGTATAAAGTAAGAAGCAGAACTAATATAGTCGGGAAGCCCACCCTAGCTGTATGTGGGGAGCAGCTGGAATACTGACGATAAATTAGTCGCATCATTAGAGGAGTTTACATGTGCCATATGTGGATCAAAGAAATGAGCTAGCGTGGACGATCTTCGCCTAATTGCCATTAGACAGAAATGTGGTAACAAAGATTTATCTTTATCAATTGACACTAAAGCTTTTTCTTCGATACCACCATCAAGAGCTTGTCTTATCGAGCATATTGAAAGAAGTGTTTACCAAACGGCTAATCGCGTATTTGGCGATTAGCCGATGAAGGTATTCACAATATTCCAAACCCTTGGAAAGATTATGGATGGCCAGAAAATGGAGAACCCTTTTGGTGTTCAGCAGATAAAATACTGCCTCAATCGCATACTGAAATTCTTCAGGAGATGATTCCAAATCAAATCATAGCAGACAAAAGTGAGGATAATAACGATATCGTAAATGAAGAAATAGAGGAAGAAGACTTGAAAGAAATATTCGATGTATCGAGAGACAGCGATAGTGAATCTGAAAGCGAATGAGTTGTTACGTTTTATATTGAATTCTATATTTTATTTTAAGAGCTGAATCATTTATCTAGAAAATGGTAACTCCTATCCAAATATTCTATAGGAACAAAGTTGTAGAAAAATTTATGCACTTTGTTTTCTGTGCAGAAAGTGTTTCTCCATCTTATTTAGTTTTTGTGTTAAATGACAAAAACAATATTTGCAAAAATTTTATTTATAAACATGGACGCCATTTTGAAAGTACAGTCAGTTTTCTTTATTGAGAACATATCTAAAATTGTTCCTTAGGCTTTAATCTTTAAGAAAATCATTGTCCCAAGGATCGGGGGCACGTACAGTTAGTGTGGGCTTCCGTAGTAATAGAAAAATGTTTTACTTTACTTTTGTCCATGTTTTGTCTTTGCGCAAGTTTCCATTTTGGTTTATTTTCAGAAAGGCTCATTATTCCTACTGCGGTTTTATTTTATTTCCTGTTTTTGTTTGGTACATGATAATAAATTATTTTACATGAAACAAACGAAAAAACAGTTGTTGTCCCTTGTAATGCATTTGCTCTGTTTTTTTTTTGCAACGAAAATTATTAGCGACAAAATAACTGACATTCTCTTTTTCCAAGTAAAATATACTTGTCTTATTATACAAAGATTGAATATTGCTAGCGTATAATAAAAAGCATATCTCTTACTCCATGACATTTGGAGTAATCTGTTTGTTTAAATTACGTATCTATTTAGTATTCAAATATGTTCGCAATACGAGTCCGTATTTTATACCCGTATAAATTGCATACCGACTATCTCTCTATAGTGGTCGAATATCTCGTTATTATAATCGATGTCATTATTTATACGTATTATGCAAATAATCAGTAACAGAGAACTTCGAAATATATATAGTGCATTTCGCATTTATATCAGAAAATTACTGAATATGTAAAAGGATCGAGCTTAAATATTAGTTTTATAAAAAAAATGGGCAGCATAGTTTGATGCTGTCTCAAAATTTTAAACGATTTGTGTTTTATTGGCCGTTCAAACAAATGTTTTGGCTTTAAATTTTCTACGGTTGTTAACATCTACAAAATAGTATATTGTTTTATTAGGAGTAAAAGTGATACTTTTGTGAAGAGTCTGTAGATTTGCCGGACGAACGAAGTGAGTTCAGTAATTACGACGAGTCACAATAAGTGGCTTTTACTACCAATAAAATATGCTATTTTTTCTTCAAACGTCCATTAGTTAAAAAAAAACAAAAATAAAAAATCTCGAATTTCACCACCAAAAACTCATCGTGTTAATATTGCATGGCCGGCGTATTAAATAAGATACGCATTGCTATGGATATTACTTTTTCAGCGGCTCACAGCGTCAAAAAAAGTACTTTTACCACCATTGTTAATGGAAACGCATAGCCGTCTAAAATGGTAAACTTTAATGTCGTGAAATGAGTTAAGAAATGTTATGTTTTCCTGACGTTTGAAAAAAAACATTTTTCCAAAATTGCATCTACCTAAAACCATGAATTATTATTGAAGCTGTATTAAATTTTAAAAATCTAGAATCGGTTTTTAATTTTTTTTTGAGATTAAATAAAGGGTGATTCGTAACCTATACCCATAAACTGAGGGAACGATAGCTTATAATGAATAATGATTAATAGTTAAAAAAATTATTGTAAAAGTTTTTTAGTTACCGAGATAATTCCATGACATTTAAAAAAAAATGTCAAAAATTAAGCTATAAGTAAGCCAGGACATCATCGATATTTGCTCTTATCAGTTATTTGTTAGAAGTTGTTATGGTTCGCATTCGAGGTTTATTTTCGCAAATTAAATAAAAATCATGGAACATAATTTCTGCAATGAAGAATATATGGATCCCAAGTAGCACAGTGTGGACCATGAAGTTTTCACAGCTAAATTTTGTCTCCGAAAACGTTGGGATAACCATAGTTTAGTTGTAATTTGGATTTGGAATCTCAAACCGTTTTATTCCAGATATTTTTACTGCTATAACATAATTAAACAATCAAATCGCTGCAATTGCTATTTAGATTTCTGGTGAGCTGCAATATGCCTTCTAAAGCTCTTACAACAGCTCAATAGCAGCCGGAACAATTAGTAGTAACTCTTGATTATACTGTATAGTTTAATGCTAAAAAATGCGGTTTGACAACTAAACTATATTTTCCACATTTGTGGCTGGGGATTGGCATTTAGAGCTGCATTTAACAGCCAATTTACTGTCAATGCAAATTAGCGGCCATACTTCCTGCAAATGACGAGAACTGATAGGGCAGCCATTTTTTTACATTTATTACCATTTACTTTAATTTTTGTAATAAAAAAAGTGATGTAATATGCTCTAGTGGAGACAATATTAGGAGGAAGTTAGTAATTTTAAACAATTTTCTGGTGAAATACATGAAAAATTATAATTCTGAGGAGATTAATAGTTTTGTAAAAATAGAAAATGTCTGAAGCCCTTCGAATGTACAAAGGTACCACGTACACATTTAATGAAAAAGTGATTCGTTGTCAAAATCGTCTTGATATTTTATAAGTGCATCTACAATAAGGTATATGCATCTATTTTCATATTAGTATCCAATAATGTCTATTACAGGTAATTGTGCAGTAGTGAGACATTTTTGTCACTCCATTTTTTCCCAGCCGCTTTTGTCACTCCATTTTCCCCACTGACCTTTTTTCCCACTGCTTCTTTTTCCCACTGCCCCTTTTTTTTCACAAAAATTTCAAAAGCCATTTTTACCCGACAAATACATGTATATTCGTCAAAATACATTGTACATCCTTAAATTCTACAAACCTGTCAAAAAATGTAGGAGCATGCAAAACATTTTAACAATCATGCAAAAAAATATTATAGAACCCGTATTTTACAACAATTTTTCCAATCAAAACTGGATGCTGCTGCCCACGTCTCGTAGATACCCTGCAATCTCTCCATCTTTTTTCTCTTCATATGAGCGGACGATAGTCACTATCCGGGATTCTGCTTTCACTCTGCTCTGATTTTGAGGCCTCCGCACTGCTCGTCCGAGATCGAGTTCGCGAAACATTGTTTCCGTGTCTGCCTGCTCTTTTTGTAGCTCCGCGATGAAACTGTACATACTTGGGTGATCCTTACCGACCACAACGTGGAACCTGTTATGCCACCCCTCGGACATGTTGTTGGTCCGAGACAGATTTTGCAGAATAGCGTCGTACTGGTTCCACAGCTCTGGAGGAAAGCGGGGTGACACTACGCGTCGCCTACCTCGGGCACGCCTTCCTCGGACGTAATTTACCTCAAAATATTCTGCGACGTCCAAGAATTCAGCAGGAACGTCTTCCATGAAGACATCGAAAGCTTCTTCGACGTCCTCGACCGGCACAAATGCGGTTGCACACATCGCCTGCGCAGCTACTTTGATTGATCTGTCGTTTGGGTCCATGTACGCCGCTTGGATCCGGCGGAAGATGGACTGCTTTAGATGGAAAAAGCATGCCCTTACGATGTGCCCGACTGTTCTGGTTGCATTTATGGTAGCGATTTCAAAATCGGTCAATACAGTTTGCGGGGCGGTCGGGAAACCATGTTGCGAACACATCGTGCGAATAATTTCGAACACCTTTCCATATGCTTCTTCGGTCTTGTTCTGCAGCAAAGCATATACTACTGGGAGGGCGACTCTCTTTTCCACAGCATTCGTCGTTTGCACAAACGCAGCTAATATGGCTAAAAGCTGGAAGAAAATCTGAGGTACGACTTTGAACGTCCCGTCTGCGTACCATGTATGACTTCTCGCGAGGCGCCTTAAATTTTCCTTAGTTGTGAAAATTAAAGTGCGGCCACTTGATTCGTCCGCCTCTGCATCTTCCAGCGAATCGTACACCAAAAAATTTTCACCGGCGAGGGTTTTTTTAAATTGGAGAGGTAACTCCTGCAGTTCCTCAATTGTTCGCGGGTTCGTGGGAACGTTTCTTAACCGCTTCCTTTGGATCGCCTTCGTCAAATTTGGCCTCTCCGGGAGTTGCGAGAGCACGCCCGATGGAACGTTCTGCAGTTCGGTCCTCAACAACTTCCTCAACGTTCGGGGCATGGTTGTTATGCGGCGATTGTTCTATGCCTTTTATGACTTCAATCACCTAGCGGGATAAAATGTTATTAATACTTAGAAACTTTTTATTGCAATTCACAATAACGTACTTGACCGTGTGTCATCATAGACCGGGTGACTGCACGAGCCCCACATTCTGGATACAATTTACATTTCCAGAAGACACGTCCATTTATTTCCGTGTGCTTGTAATACAAAAAACCGTCGATGTTCAACATGTAATTTTTCACAGACTGCACCAATTCCACAACCATTTTTAATTTTCAATGAAATTAAATTAAATTTGAAATGAAATTTGTACGGAATGAGATACCAAATGACAGATACCAAACTGTTTACTTCGTTGAATTTGACAGACAACAAATGCCTAACCAAGTCAATAACTACATTGGGTACTTCTAGAAAACAAATGACAAACACATAGTGGAAAAGACAACTGTGGAATAAAATGACCTGTGGAAAAAAAACTATGGGAAAAATGGCCAGTAGAAAAACCAGAGTGACAAAAATGTCGTACTGTGCAGCCAAATTGTTTATCATATGTAGTTCCAAAAATATGCAGCTCAAAGGCTGTGATCTGGTTCTTCCACCAGCCAAATGGCTACAGCTATAAGGCTTTAGCAACATTTTCAAAGCAAGAAAATGTTGTACTACTTTGACTGTTACAGCGCTGTCGCAACTTTTTGTAAGTTTTCCGCGGTAGCTGATGTAGCTAAATAACTGCCAGTTTTTGTTGCCCCAATGTTGGCGCAGCTTTATTACAGCTTCTTGTGCTAGTTGGTTATGGTACTGACGTACGGTGAAGTAACATAAAATTCAGTGGCGGCTGCTGGCCTCTATGCACTAAGGTTTCCAGGAAGGTATCATTTGGGGCACGAAGCATATTTAAGTGTGGTTCGGAGTGGTAGAGAAACTGGTAATTTGCGGCCTATGCCTGAGAAACATGGGGGAGCCGTTAGACCTAGGCACATTTTGAATATAGAGAAAGAGATTTTGAATATTTTGGCGAACGCTAAGGCACGCATTACTCACCCATTTCACGTGCAGCGGGTGCAAGCTCTACTACCAAGGGATTTTCCGGTTCGAGTGAATTTTTGTAAGTGGTTGTTACAGCAGGAGCAATTAAACTCAAACTTTTAGTTACGGATGAGGCAATTTTCTCAAAAAACGGGATTCATAATTTCCGGAACACGCATTATTGAGCTTTTGAAAATCCCCATGCTACTCGGTAAACAAATTTCCAACAACGATCTTCCGTAAATGCGTGAGCTGGAATTGTGAAAGGAGTACTTATTAGCGCTTTCATTCTTGATAATAATTTAACTGGTGCTCTTTATTTACAATTTTTGAGTGATACTTTATCGGTTCTCCTCGAAAAAGTTGCTGTCGACGTTAGACTGCATTTGTGGTTTCTTCATGTTGGTGCTCCAGTACATTTTCGTCAACAAGTGCGACAACATTTGGATAATGTGTTTCCCGGAAAGTGAGTAGGCTGAGGTGGTCCAATTGTCTGGCCCCTTCATTCGACCGACCTCAACCCGCTTGATTTTTATTTTTCGGGACACAAAAACTATGTGTACGTTACGGAAGTTAATACTAAGGAACAGTTGGCAAATCGCTTACATGCTGCAACTGTGACAATCCGAAAAAAGCCAGGTTTATGCGTGCATGTGAGAGGCAGTAGATTCCGCGAGCTGAAAAGTGCATTGAAAATGGCGGAAATAACTGAATAGTTGATGTGAATTTTCCATTTATTATTTTTTTCATATTTACCGGATTATCTCCGTAGATAAATAAAAGAGTTTTAACAAACTTTTTTTTATTATTGGTCATTATTCACCATAAGCTAACGTTCCCTAAGTTTATGCGTTAAGATCACCCTGTATATATTTAATAGAATTCTTGTAAATCTTAACCTGTTGGGAATGTTATTGCTAACAATCATCCTACTTATTTTTGCAATACGTTTAATACGACCGAAAATATACAGAAGAGTAAGAAAGACGATGTTTTGCGATTTTAACCGTTTAGATGAATATGTTCCTGATCTCGCTGGGGCTAGTAGCGCAAAACTTGCAGTCATACTTTTTCACATATAGACTTCAGACTCTAGCAATGGAATCCCCTCCACAGACACCTTCTTTAGTTAGATTTTTTGCTTTATTTTCACTCCACTAAGTATTTTAAATTCTCCTGTTTTACTGTGTTGATTTCTTTTAAGTAAGTAGGCAATTTATTGTACATGACTATGAAGTTGTAGTGTGGTGAATCCTTAAAAAATGTATTTTTATGACTAGGAATTTTTAACACAATTCCGTGTTGTGTTAAATACTCATAGTTTTCGTTTAACCTCAAAAAATTGAATATATTACTTTTTACATAATAGACTGGCGGTACATGACCAGTCACGTGTAGCGTTTTTAAAATGTATGCCAATCATATATATGAATGAAATTACCATGAATATGCCAGAAACGCAAATTTTAGGCAGTCGTCGCGTGCAGAAGGGTGTGCAAATCGATTTTTTTTGTTTTTTTTTTGTTTTTTTTTTAATTTTAAAATGGATGCCAATAGTGCCAAACGAAAAGCCTTGAAAAAGAATACAGCGGAAATTCATTGGCATGCAGTTTCCTCGCGCAAAACAACCTTTGATGCGCACATTAAATCGTAAAATTATTTGGTGTTCTTGATTTTAGATGATTTTGATTTTGGATTTTTTTTCAAGACTTTTCGTTTGGCACTATTGGCATCCTTTTTAAAATTTAAAAAAAACACAAAAAAAAACAAAAAAAATCGATTTGCACACCCTTCTGCACACGACGACTGCCTAAAATTTGCGTTTCTGGCATATTCATGGCAATTTCATTCATATATATGATTGGGATGCATTTTAAAAACGTTGCACCTGACTGGTCATGTACCGCCAGTCTATAAGTAATGCATTTGAAAATAAAAAAACTAGGCATAGTTAATAAATTTTTGCTTTTGAAAATATCCCTGCATGTTGCCCGGGGTTCAAGATTAAATATTTTTTGACAGACAAACACTCTAGATCAGTTACTACTCCCCAACATACTATATTATTTGCAATATGGCTAAATATCAATGAATAATAAACATTTAATAGACGGTTTTGATCCAAATATGGTTTTGGTTGTAAAATGGCAAGAAAAGCGATATTCAATTTGGATCAAACGTAATCAATATGTTTATTGCAAGACAATCTTACGCCCGAAAATTTAGAGTTCTGAGAAAACTGGATATTATCAATGTTGCAAACTGTCCTACGTTTGTGGAAGTGTAATTAATCTTTTTTGGTGTTATTCAGAATTAGACGATTTCGCTGGCACCAGATATTGAATTCCTCAGAAACAACTCTGATATTTTCTAAGGTGTATCTCAGAGTATTTCAGAACTAGCAACAGAGACCGTAATGGTAGTAACATCAGCAAACATAGTAACACTACCTCTACTGATGAATTCCGGCAAATCTTTAACATAAGGCATAAATAAGAGTGACCCTGAGGAACACCAAGTATTACGTCTTTTGGTTGTGTAAGGTGACTTTTCAGTTTCAAACCTGATCTTTCTGTTACTCATGTATGATTCAATCCAATTCAACAAATTACCTCGTATACCAATATTGTGCAATTTTTGTATCAGTAATTTTACATCTATAGTATCAAACGCTCGAGACAAATCGAACATTAGTGATACTACATATCTTCCCCGATCAAGCTCGGAATACACGAAGTTTAAGAAACGATAAGGAGCCAATTCTATTGATTTATTTGTTCTAATTCCGTGTTGATCTGATGATAAAACTTTGTTGGTGTCTAAAAAAGATGAAATTAAGTTGTGGACAATTCTCTTAATTAGTTTTGAAAAGGTACTCAATAATGATATTTGACGGTAATTGTCTATGTTAGTGGGATCATTTTTTTATGTAGAGGGAAAACCTTAGCAGTTTTAGCACATCAGGAAAAATACCTTGTACAATGGATTTTTTAATTAAATGAGTCAATGGGGTGATTATTATATTTATAATTGATTTTATCAGTTTCATAATGAAACCATCTAATCCAGAAGAATTTGTATTTTTTATACAATTTAAAAATTTCATAATATTCTCTTCTTCAATATAGTCGATAACTATATTGCTTTGAATGTTACTAGATAGTGTACGTGGTAAAGATAGGTTTTCTCCAAAATGTTAGGCTAATTTAATATCAGATGTATTATAAGTTATCTAATTTATTTTAACATTTTTTGTCGTTAGGATTCTTTAAATTTGTTGTATTTTATTGAAAAATGTTATATCTACCTCTACCACTTTTGAGCAGTTAAATATACAAAATAGCGCAATTGTATAAAAAGGAAGAAACATTGTAATTGTGGTATGATATGAGAACATAGATGGAACATAATAAGTTTCCACACTGCTTAAACTTTATCCGAAGAGAAAGGGACATAAATAATACCCTATGACCAAAGGGCCAAATAAAATAAACGATACGGCACACTACGCGGACTTAGACGCCCAGTGTTTGTTTAGCTCGTATTATGTTTGGCTTAGATGACACCAAATATTAATCGCGATTCTTTGTTTTTGTTTATGGGTAAGTAAACTACCCTTTCTAGGTTTTTTGAGGTAAATGAATAATGGTATACTGTAAAATCACTATTGCCGTTCCAGGAACCTTATGCGTAAAGCTGCCTCTGAAATAGAAAAACACATGAATACCATTACTCGACACGCGTTTTACCAGCCGTATTGACATTACCTGGAGACGATTAAACTGACATATAACTAGAAGAGTTCCTGCATTTATACTCAAATAATGGCATGGTTGAACACACTCAACCAATTCTGCCATCACTACCTAACCTCTGTTTCTGTTCAACAAACCATGCCCTGTTAACCAATAAAGCGGACTTTTTGAAATGGGCTTTGTCACTATTTTTACTATTTGCATATTTCACCAATTTATAAACTTTCAAAAGCTTATAAGTGTCTGTTATTTGTTGCATTTCTAATTACCTTAAGTTATTTACATCTATGACTGTCAAGAGGGCATAACAGGTAAGTAACACTAAATTTTTCAATTCATTTACTTTTGAGGTCAGCGATATGTTTCGTAAATCTCGTTAAAATTGAACGGTTTGTTTGCCCAACATATTTCAGATTACAATCCTTACAACTAATTTCGTAAATCCCGAAGTTTACTCGCAGTTTTATAACATTACCATAGTCCAGTCAATGAAAGAGTTGTAGAGAACATTTTGGAGGGGAGAATTTTTCTCTTCAGGAATGTGTTGGGGGTAGTCAGGAGGTAAACATACTAAAAGTCCCCGCCCCTAGCCCCGCCGCTTCAGTAGGAGAGGGGGGTGGAAAGGTTCCTTTTTTCGATTCTTCGCTTATAACTCGGAAACGATGTGACGTACGGAAGAAGGTAATCTATGCAAAATTAAACGTAATTAAATTTCCCACAAGAATGTTTATATTCATTTTCTTCCTATGTCTTATATTTTACGAGATATCCGCCAGCGAAAATTGATAATTAATAAAAAAAAAATCAGTTGTGTACCTTGAATATTTCTATCAAAGCGGTTTACCGTGGTCTGCTAATAAATCACAGTCACAAAACAATCTTTATTTTACAACACTCGAGGTATTTACTAACGTAATATTTTGTCGAAGTCTAGACATTTTCTTAAATATACAGTGTGACTCACTTAAAATGAAGATACCCTTATAACTTTTTCATTTTGTTTCCTATTTGAATCAAATTTTACTCAAGTATAGAACAAATTAGGATCTACTTATGATCAGAAAATCATTCACCTGCTATAAAGGCAAAGCTACCTGCGGTACCAAAATATGAGGAAAAAGATTAAAAATCATATTGATCTTTAATCTTACGAACGATGAATTTTACGTAGCCACCACAAATTGCGGAAGCTGAGGACCCCCTTTGCCAGATGAGCTTATGTGTGAAATATCCCCCATCAATAATCAAATCAAATTTTGGTGTATGTACGTTTGTGGTGCCGATTGGATGCATTTTTTAGAATTTCTAACATTCAGAATGTTTTAATTTTTTCAGCATATTTTGGTACCGCAGGTGGCTTTGCCTTTATAGCAGGTGAATGATTTTCTGGTCATTAGTAGATCGTAATTTGTTCTATACTTATGTAAAATTTGATTCAAATCGGAAACAAAATGAAAAAGTTATAAGTGTATCTTCATTTTAAGTGAGTCACACTGTATATTTAAGGAAATGTCTAGACTTCGACAAAACATTACGTTAGTAAATACGTCGAGTGTTGTAAAATAAAGATTGTTTTGTGACTGTGATTTATAAGCAGACCACGGTAAACCGCTTTGATAGAAATATTCAAGGTACACAATTGATTTTTTTTTACTAATTATCGATTTTCGTTGGCGAATATCTCGTAAAATATAACACATAGGAAGAAAATGAATATAAACATTCCTGTGGGAAATTTAATTACGTTTAATTTTGCACAGATTACCTTTTCCCATACGACGCATCGTTTCCGAGTTATAAGCGAAGAATAGAAAAAAGGAACCTTTCCACCCCCCTCCCCCCTGAAGCGGCGGGGCTAGGGGCGGGGACTTTTAGTTTGTTGACCTCCTGACTACCCCCAACACATCCCTGAAGAGAAAAATTCTCCCCTCCAAAATGTTCTCTACAATCCCTTTTTGGGCATTCATTGATTGGACTACCAGTAGATAATGTAAGAATAAACTAGAAGTTTACTCACAGTTTTGTAACCTTTAATAGGTGATAAGCAATATTATAAGCATTTCATAATTATATAGGGCCAAAATACATAGGTACAGCAGTGATGACGAATCAAAAAGACGAAAGCGATAAAATTCAGGCTCAATTCCATTTTAATTTAGGAATACGATGGAAAATATTTTTTCAACAGTTTTAAACTGTCACCCAGAAGAGAGTATTAGAGGAAACAGAGTTGCCTATCCTTCAGATAGATAACATAGACTCACATGTTTTTATAATACATACGGCTCATTAGAAATAAAGAGAACTCCCGCTGGACTCTTGTATTTGCTTGGAGAATATTAAAATCCAACAATTTTTTAAATTATTCGAATATAACAAACAAGAGTATGTACATATAAAATATATTTTTCAGTTGGAATATTAATAAAAATAATTAGTCAATCGATATACTGATCTACTGTCACCAAATGAATTGATTCGGCCTTCATCTCATTTGAAAAAAATAAAAAGGATCATAAATAAAACCCTAAGCAAGAATAAAACATCTACTTATTTAATTTGACAAGCGGAATTAAAATTCTTTGTATTTTAGTCCTAATTACCAAACTAGTAAATTATATACCCGTATACAAATCGTTACTTAATTTTATATTGAAAAACACAAATGCCTGTAAAGTGTTAATTAACCTGCGAGTACTGTTCAACAAACAAGAAAGTTAACCTGCGATTGTAAAATCTGCTGTTAATGGATTAACAACTAAACTTTTAGCTTCTTTACCATATAAAAACATTTTATAAGATGTAATCTAAAGTTTAGTGAATCCTCGCTTCTTAAAATGTAATAAATTTTATGTGCTCATGTTAAACGTTAATAAATTCTGTGCGATAAATCTAAATAGAGTGTATTTCTTGAAAGACCAACCGCAAGTAAGAGAGTCACATAGGTTTCAATGAATACTACTGGATCGCCTTTCTGCGAAATCTATCTGGATTAAACAGATAATCGCAAACTAGAGGGTTTCTTCAAAAAATAGTCTGATAAAGCGTCTTTTACGATAATTTATAAAGTACCGCAAATTCTAAAGATTTATTTTATATTCAATTTGTAAATTCTTATGGGCAATTCACACAATAGGAGGGAACAGTGGTGCAAGATATAGTTTTTTTTATATGAAATAAAACTCATTAGTATATCCAATTCAATTCAATTTCTTCACCTTTAAATGTCATTGGATAAACATAACAGGTAAGTAACAAACGAGAAATATGATACAGACATTACGATTAACTATGACTAGGCATTATAATGATATTGAAAGAGTATTAAATCTGTAAGAAATCAAAAAATCTCATTTTCCTGCAATTTAATATATTGTTCGAATGCATTTATATTGTAAAACATATTATCTGAACATGTTTTTAATTTTTTTTTAAATTGTTTTGGTGATTTAAAATTTTTTGTTTCGTGTGGTAACATATTACAATAGTAGCAACCTGCATAATATGGTAATTTTTTATACGCTTCACTGCTCCATTTTTTTATGTAAAAATTATTATTATTTCTTGTGCTGTATTTGAGAATGACAGTGCATGTTTAGAATGTATCTTTGTTGCTGTGAATGTGCTGTAATAATTTTAATAAATATATTGAAACTACGGTTGAAATTTTTTTCTGTTTAAAAATGTCTTTACAGGAGTCCATACGCTTTAAGCCAGATATAAGGCGTATTATTCTCTTTTGTAAAATAAATACCTACCCTTACATTAGAAGTTGCTTGTCCCCAGCCAATAATATTATAACAGATCGCTGAGTAGGCTAATGCGTAATACACATTAATTTGAGCCTTCTCGTCAAGTGTATGGGTGTAGCGTTATATTAGCATAAATTGTTATGCTTTTATAAATAATTCTTAATTGTCACTTTAAATTAATGAATATAACTAGGGCTATGTGACACTAAAAATGTGACCAAATGGCATTTACATAAAAAATTCACATTCTTTCGCAAAGATGTAACCAGGGAGGGACATTGAAAATTATAAAGTTGGATTTTTAGCCGTTACCAGGCAACTTATAGCTTTATTGACCTTATCTACATCAGGCTGCAATCAGCCGTTACCAGACAACCTATAACTATAGTAAACTTGGCTACGTCATGCTGCAAATACAACAGGCACTTTTCACGAATTGACGCCCCAAAACTAAACTAAAACTAAAAACATTTTCAGTGTTAGAATAGTGCTTTGAAATGATTTTTGGCTGTTTCCATAGCATAAAAAATATAATATCCATCGATATATTGTATTCGATGGATGCGTACTTTATAAACTGTTTATTGAGATCGTTTATAAGGGGACGAATTTTTCCCATTTGTCATTTTGTGACAAATCATTGTTGCCTGTCACATGAAAAACTCTACATATTTCCTCGAATCTATTCCTTCTCATGGATTCAGCCTCTAGTGTAATATGTACGTCCTCACTGTCTTCCCAGTACATTCTTCTTCTTGGCAAGGGAACAGTTCACTCATGTCATTATTGTCAAAGTAAAATTCTGCCTCGGCAGCTAGCTGTTTGCCATTCAACATATTGGGATCATTACACTCTTCGTCCCCTGAATCACACACAATCTGTAGAATTCCCAAAGTCATCCGCAGGCATTATTACTATTGCGTCAGGTACAATGACATGTTCATCTGACATTTCAATTTCCTCCAATAATTCAGATGTAATGCATTTCCTGCGAACTAAAAAAAATATCTTGAACAATGTACTAAGCCCAAGGGGTCGTTAACGATCCAGCAATATTTAAGGTTATGTAGCAGCTTTATTTCTCATTATTAGGGCATATAAATTGTAGGGACGATCGAGTACATGCTATTTTTTAATAATATCTCAATGCAGTTTGAAAAACAGTAATGCATTTGTTCTTACCAGTACCATGTCATATAAAAATAATTGTTGAATTATTTTACACCAAATCTCAAAAGTAAACACTGTCAATTTGCAAGGTTATCATTATAATATAAAGTGAATAACTATACTAAGACGCTGGACACATACGTAATCTTAGTTTCATAATCAGTAAGGACAGTAGAAATTAAAATTGTCTCTGGGTCGTTATCGACCCTTTGGGCATTAATGGGTTTTAAACTATGAGAGCATTTTCGAAAAAACCCATTTTTTTTTTGCTTCTTTGCAAATATCTCAATAAATATTAGTTTCAGTGAAAAAATTGTGAAGGTCAAAAATAAAACTTATTAACTGAGAATGAATATGTTTTGTTTTTGTATTTGCAGGATTAATAGTTTCGGTAATATTTCAGTTGAATATGGTGTCCGAACATTTATGGGATGAAGTATTCAACTTAATAAATGTAACTATGACACTTGCGTAAAAATTCTAAGGATCAAAATTAAAGATGATTGAACAAATTTTAAAATGATTTTTAGTTTATTCCTGTATCATGAAAAACAAAGAAATTAACACCGAATCAATATGTGCCTTCACATTTTCTTAACAAAATATTGCCATTTTGTTACTTCAATGGGGTATTTTCCATTTTTTTTAAATTCAGTTTTGGTGATATATATCAAGTAATGTTATTATTTCAGCAATTACTTCATAATCAATTTAAACCAAAACAATAATTTCTTAAATAAAAATAAGAAATGAGGATACACCCGTCTAGACGCAGATTTCAAATGATTTTATTTGGCGGGAAATAATTTAACCAATAACAGACAACTTTCACTTAGACTTCTATATCTTATATGAATGCCAAATTGTGTATTTTCTTTACATTATTTTACCTATAATACTTTTATTTTGCTCAGTATCTTGACAATCGATAAATATTATATACATACATGTATTTAGAAGGAATTAAAAGTTATTTATATTTGTCATTATTTGAAAATGTAAACAAAAATCGCGGCGATGATTGTGTTGCAACATTGTATAAAAACGGATCTCTTCTAACTTTCAACTTTGCTTGCTTGCTGCCAGTTGTCAATTTTTGTCATAATATAAATGAAAGAAACATAGGTTAGATTTATTTGTTGTTTGTTTATGTGGCGTTTTGTACACAGGATAAATTTTTATGTGATACAACTCCAGGTCTTAAGATTATTCTCTGGACCATTGTTTTATAATAGTGCCAGTTTTCAGCGTCACTTTTTAACTAAAATATATGTCGTTAGGACAAAAATTTGTAGTACTAAGGGCCGGTTTATCAGTGAGCGGTTCAGCACTTTATCCTACAGCTAAATTAACTAGAAGTTTAGAATGTGAAGTTGTGTATTGAAATGTTTAATAGAAGCACATTCTAAACTTCTAGTTAATTTAGCTGTAGGATAAAGTGCTTAACCGCGCACTGATAAACCGGCCCTCACTGGATTAAACTTACTTCAAAATGATCTTCACAACAAAATGTAAACGAACCTGAAGGGATGAGATCAGAAATATTGGAAGCTTGCCACTAACTTCTTCGAATATCCATATTTTTCGGAACAGTTAGAAACATTTTTTCCGACGCACTTATACTTGTGTTTCCACAACTTTTTACAAAACATCTTTTCGACGACATTATCTATTATTTGTAAATTTACAGCAAATACCTCGATAAAAGAAATTGAAATGCTTCAAATCAACACGACGTTAGAACACATCTGTCATTTGACTGGCCGTTGACATTGTTGTCATGTTTTGCTAAATATGTTTTTAAAAATCTAATCGACATTAAAAATTATTTAAAATATTAATAATTTACGCCTATTATTATTTTTTACATAAGAAAATTAAATTTCGTGAATAAATATATTAAAATTGATTTAATAAATAAGCTTTATACTCCTGTTTTCTTCAATTATCTTTGCTAGAACTAGAGAAGGAATTTCAACTTGGCAACACCACACTGTTTTGTATAAAACCATTTTATCGACAAATCCATACAGTCCAGCTATGTCATCGGCCAAACTACCTACGTCACCAATTTAAAACACCTGTTGCTCCACTAATTTTAACGCAGGAAATCTGTATTGGAAGGCTTGTATTGTTTGTATATATTCTATGATATTATTCAATAAAAAAAAAATAGGAAAATACCCCATTGTCCAGTATTTAAAAAAATATTTCCAAAAATACTGCTTTTCATTAATATCATCACCTAGATGCTCGACTTTTTTGTCCGTCTAAAACCCTTGATTTAGAAAAAATTTCCATGAGCCATAGTTACAAATAATTTTTTTTTTAAATTTCAGAATTTTTACAATTGGGGATCCAGAAATTTAATTCCCCAAAGTTTCTGATTTCAAATAAAGTATAATAAATGTTTTAAGAAAATTTTCATTGAAATTCGTTCTGCTCTTGTGGGTTCCGAAGTTCTGATTTCTTGGCTTCACCAACTCTACTATTAGTTATTGGAATGAATTTGAAATGTAAATATATAATGTTGTTTTAATTTTTACCTATGACTTGCAGTTTTAATCTTTATGAAACTGTCAAAACTAACACCACAAAAAAGCAAAAAATAATTTAAGTCAGTTTAATTAGTCGTTATTTTTTGGATATATAGTAAAATTAGATATTGTTTTAATCTGAGTACCTAATTTAATAATCGTATTGGTAATGCCATGTAGTTTAATTTCTAATTAGTCCATTGGGAGATAAATGTAAATATAATTGGTAAAAGAGAAGTGAGACAACACGCTTGTGTATGTCTATAGGTTAATACCAACTGTTCAAATTCCAATATTATGAGAAATTCAGTAGTGACTTAGTTTGGGTTTGAAATTTATCAGAAACACTAATCGTATTTTTATCGGGTTAAAAAAAACCTGTTTGGATTAATTTTGTCTAAAATACAAAATCATCATCTGTTTGAGGAGTAATTTGTACTTTCTAGGCCGTACTGTAAGTTTTAGTAGCAGTCGCTTCAACAACATCTAGGAGTATGCGTAAATTTTATTTAAATAATTTATTCTTATATGAGGGAATTATTTTAGACGTTTTTGTGATTTTCTTAACTACTGGAAATTATAGTAAATTTCATTATATTTACTTCAGATTTTAAAGATTCCCTTGATGGGTTTGAGAAAGATAGGAGATAGCTGGTAGACGTTCCCACTAGTTCGGCTTATCAGTATCTGCAGCGTTTTTCGGCTGTAAATTTTCTCCGATACGTTCAACCCAATGAAGTACCAAAGCGATGATCAGCTAGACATTCACGCAAACACTCACCGCAATAGGTCAGACCCGCTCGTTATTATTATACCATTCGCAAATAGGAAAACTAAGAGTAAATTGCATTTAATCGACTCATTTCTAAAACTATAAATATAGTTCGTAAAGAAGCAAAATTCAGCGCGTTAGTCATTGAATTCAGAATATTTTTCAATATGTCCCTCTGTCCCTCTGTTCGTCTGTTTCTTGTAAACATGAAAACCCTAAACATTTTTACTGAGATTCGCGAACTAAGTTACTATTAGTTAGAATAGACCTCTATTACATTTTAACAAAATCAATCAGTAAATATAAACATTATAAAACATTTTAATACAAATTAAATGAAGAGTGTTGCAACATTTGATAAAATTCTATAAACGCTAAAAGACTGCGTAGTATACAGACGAAGGTTTCACCAGTCAAGATACCGGGAAATGATTAAAATTATAACTATAGCAATTAAACCTAAAAAATTAACTTACTTTAAAAAAATTACCAATTAACTCACTTTAAAAAAATTACCAATAGACTAGTTCACAAGTTCAAACACGTGTTAATTCTTGATAAAGCATGTAAAAATACGAGTGGGAGCTCATTGGATTCGGAATGACGTTTAGAAAAATGTGCAAAAGTTTCAAACCCGCACATAAACAATTAAAAAAGTTATAAACAAATTGAAATTGAAAAAATAACGAGTTTCTTTTTTTGC
This sequence comes from Rutpela maculata, assembly GCA_936432065.2. Lineage (NCBI taxonomy): Eukaryota > Metazoa > Arthropoda > Insecta > Coleoptera > Cerambycidae > Rutpela > Rutpela maculata. The sequence continues at coordinate 118,965,188 of OW386288.2, forward strand.
AAATAACTCGAAAACAGTTAATGTTTAAGAAATTTAAAAAAAAGGTTCTTAAAGAGGAAGAAATTTCCAATAAAAAGTTCTGCACTCCCGGAACTCTATTATTAATAATTTTAATTTAATGTTGAAAATGGGGCACTGCGCGGCGAACGCTAAGCCGTTACGATGCTCTGAAATCGGCCGTAACTAGTAAATTTTTTTTTTATCTTATTAAATGTTAATTTAAATCTTTTTAAAAATTATGGTATTATTTAGACTTTAGATTTTTCATAAAATGAGCCTATTGTTAATTAACAAATTTTTTTAGAGTTTGCTCTTATATTTCAAGTCGGATAATTGTTACAAAAAAAAATTGTTTTAGAGACGTGACCTTACCTATCTTTAGTAAAATTTTCCGCTGAATCCGAAAATGATAAAAAAAAATTTGACGTATGGATTACCCCCCCTCAATTCCCTCCAAGAATTCAAAAAATCCAAACTGGCCATTCAACCCACCTATTATTAGTAACATTTTCTGCTGAATCCGAAAATGATAAAAAAAACTTCTGACGTATGGATTCCCCCAACATACAGCCTCAATTCCCCCCAAAAATTCAAAAAATCCAAACTGGCCATCCAACCCACCTATTTTTAGTAAAATTCGCTGAATCTAAAAGTGGCAAAAAAAATGTTTGGACGTGAGGGATCCCCCTACTCATCCATATCTCTCACTTGCTTCTTTCAAAAATAAAAATAAATACAAGGCAGACGTGGCACCGTTATAACTTTTATAAAATTTGTCGGTAAAACCAAAACTAAAAAATATATTTGAACTACAAGTTCCCTTTGCTCGTACACTTAACCTCGTCCCCAGATAGCATTTGCAAATTACGGTTAGCATCCTAGCATTAATGAAATTTTTCAGTGAAAGCTTATTGTTTTCCAAAATGTTTTAAGCTCTTAAGTAATCTTAAGTAACTTTAAGCTAGGTAGCATACGGAAGATATTTTCTAAATCAGGTTATAACTTACCCTGGGTTGGTAGACGTCTTGAACTTGCATTTTGATTGATTGCGGAATTAAAGTGTTTTAGCATTTTAATGGAATTAAAAAATACTATAAGATTACATAAACTTTTAATTTTTAGTGCTATTTGCTTAAATCAATTTTAATAACAAATAGATAAATTACGTATTTTTGAAAAAAAAAATTTTGCCATTTTATTTGCTATAAAATATGATTTAAAAGAAAAATATTCCAATTTTGTAATTGTTTATAATCATTTTTTTTCTGTTTTCATTATTTAAACAAATTATGAAGAAAAAATTTTATTCTTAAAATTTATTATTTGCAATTCTCTACAAGGTGTAAAAAAATTTTTTTGTAGTTAATTTATTATTTATTTAATAAACAATTTGTTATTAACAATCGCCGAATGTGTTTATATATTTTTTAGAAAAAAAAAAGAAGAAAAACAACCGTGTACATAAACTCATCAATTTTTTGATATTGTTCATAAAATTTAAAATTTTACTATATTTAAAATTCTATTAAAAATATTTAAAAAATTTTTTGACATGTTTGTGGATACGGTTGTTCTTGATATTTTTTTTTCAACAGAAATAGTTGAAAGCTTAACAAACAACCTATTATTCTACCTATTAGCGTTTTTGACGTAGGTGTCACAGTTTCTGAGATATTTAACTCTCACTCTAAATACTTATCTTATGAACACTTGGATGCCAAATATCTGTAATTGGTCTGTAACATTTTTTCGCTAAAGTAATACTTTTCGAGATATTTGACGAAAGCCGTTTGGAATTACCTTTTTTTTGAGCTAAAATCGCAACCTTGAAGTCGTTATAACTCAAAAACTATCAACTTATGCGAAAAATTGCATAGAACCTTTTCTTCATAAAATTTGATTCTTTTTCAGCTCCAATATACAACAGGGTGCGCCACTTAAAACTACGCAGGCTTGTAACTTTCTTATTTTTTAAGCGACGACCATGTTGGGCACATCAAATTGTAGATATTTTTAAGGCATTTAAACATGTGTACAGAGTGATTAAAAAAAAAATTGAAAAAATTGTTAAGGAAGAAAACTTAATTTCCTTGAATATTTTTTTACCTCATCCTGTGCATGAACTGCGTTAATGTGTTCTCATAAAGGTTTTAATTAGCGTCAATTTATGTTATTACGTCATATTCGAAATTATTTTTGGTTTTAGAGGAAGAAATTAAAAACACTCCATCCGATTCCAAACTGATTTTTTTTAAAATAACTGAAAAAATGTGAATAATAATTTTATGCTTTATTTGTAAAAGACATATCACAAAAAATACTCATCGTAACAAAACAGCAACAAGAAACAGAAGAAATAAATATTTTTAAAAACAAACTTTATTAAAATGTATAAAAGAAAAAATAATAGAAAATTGCAAAATTTTTATTTTTTAATTTTTTTTTAATAACATGAATTGAAGCTAATTAAAACCTTTATAAGAAAACATTAACACATTTCATGTACAAGGTGAGGTAAAAAAATACTCAAAGAAATTAAGTTTCCTTTCTTAACAATTTTTTCAAATTTTTTTTTTTTTTTTTAAGTACCACTTTATGCACTTCTTGCATAAGTTACTATTTTACACATCCCTTCATTTTATATTTAATAATAAGTGCTTAAACTCTTAATAAATCTTTTTATTATTCCAGCTTACATATAAACATAAATCAGTTGATTAATAACATAACAATAACATTTATTTGAGCTTTATTATTATATTACCTATCTCATATAAATTCGAGTTTCTATTGAGACATTTTGTTTCAAGAAATATTCATAACACATTTCTAGTTTTTCCGTTTATGAAATAATTTCAAATATTCGCAATCCAAATGTACCAATCTTTATTTACTAGCATATGTATTATTTTATAAAGTTGATTTTCTTACATTTCAACGAGTTTAAATATAATTTATGTATTACGAGTTTATTTTGAATATTTTTACTTAAAAGAATTTGAGTTTCGTAGTATCCTAGGGTAATATGAAATACGTGTAATACGAAACATTTTTCTCAACCACCGTTATTTAGAAAAATAAAAAAAATATATTTAAATTTCTGTTTATTAACATGAAAGTACTAGATAAATGTTTACAATGAAACAATAATGTTACACAACTACTTATTCGGTTATTCATTGTTTAAGGTGCTGAAAATAGAACGATTTCTATAAATTATATTTCCTGAGACTTAAATACACATAAAAAAACATGTGTAGTGTTTGATATATTCTGTATTTCAGCAGATTTTCTGTCTCATATAGAACCTTTTTTGCATTAAAAATTTAGTTGCTACTTGGTTTTCAGCCGTCAAATACCTTTGAGTTGCTAATCTACCCGATACCCTCACCTAATCTCTTAATTCTACGTATATTCCCTTACTGCAAAGAACTACTAAAATAATCAGTAAACCTTTCCCAAGAGACATATTGAATTATTTAGCTAACGACAATTATTAGACTACACCTGTCTCTATATTGCTACAGAAATTGTTTATCATTGCTTAACATACCCGGGGAAACAACAATTTCTTATATAAACAATTTCTTGTGCCCCTCATAAATATCTTCATTATTCCAGCATACATATAAATGTTAATAATATAAATCTGCCGATTAATAACATAAATAGCTTAATTATTGTATCTTATCTCGCGTAGATAGAACTTTCTTTTTAGAAATATTGATTTAACAAAGAGTTATAAAACATTTCTAGTTTTCCCTTTACAAAATAATGTAATCATATTCACATATATGTAATAAAAAAAGTCAATTGACAGAAATGTTTGAAGCTGAATTTTTTTTGCCAGTAATTTATTACTATGCGACGGGGCATGGCTTTTGCATTTTTCCCATAACCAACACATACTTTTACTCTTACCTCTTGGACATAAACATATTTTTCTAAGTGAAAATTCGGTGCTTCTTCGAATTTTCACTTTGTTGTGCCTCATGCTTCTACGAGCGTGTTTAAGTTCTTCCGTGCCAGACTTCAGCGTGGATGCCTTTAAATATGGTTAGTTGTGAAATTGTCTCTTAATAAAAAAATTCCTGAGTCGAACTTTTTATTTATTCTTCGACTTAGGTCGATTCTAAAACATTTTAACTGTTCCATTGCCGTTAAGCCGAATCAGCCTCCGTCCAGCCCTACACGCCGTGGTTATCTGGCTGGCTCCGGGCCAGGATCCGGGGAAGCACATATTGTGTATGTTAATTTGTTTGAATTGAATTGAATTTTGTCTTTCAATCCAAGGTCGTGTGTTCGAATCACAGATTCGTTGGATATAGCTGTTTCTTTTTAACTTTTTTTATATATTTATTTTTATACCAACGAGTGTTTCACCAACAAAGTTGGTATCATAAAATTTGGAAAGTCCAAAAAAATACAAGAAGTTTAGTGTTTATTCTAGTCATATATTAGAAAATACAAGAAATTTATCTAGTCATTATCTTAATATACATTTAATATAACATCGTATTCTGTCATGCAATGGAGTAACCCACTCACAGATTTTATTCTGTGGGTTTTGCCATGTTTATTTGTTTGTTATTATTTAATTCTAAAAAATGTACTTTTGAGTTCTGATGAACAAACATTATTATTGTGGCAAAATACCGAATAAACCGTAAAAAAACATTATTATTATTATCATCATTATTTTTTATCCAAAGTCTGGCAAAGTGCAAAGTAGACGATTCTCTATAATGTATAAAATATCATGATGTGCCACTATAACAATTAATTCAAATTGATAATACTTAACGATTATAGACAGTCAGCTTAATTCCAAACCATTCGGATTCATGATAATGATCGTTAGTTAACAATAACGGAAATAACAGAGAAAACCTATAACATAAAAAATCGAGTCCATTTATTAAGGAATACTCCTAATGTATCTATATTATTTTCAGGTCCAGCGTTTTGGGGTCTAATAAATCCTGAATGGTCATTGTGCAACAAGGGCCGAAGACAGTCGCCCGTTAATCTGGAGCCCAGTAAGCTGCTCTTTGACCCGAATCTCCGACCCCTGCACATCGATAAACATAGAGTAAGAAGCTTACCGCTTATGCCTCTCCTTTAAACATGTGCTTATACGCCTTCCAAGTGCCGATTATGTCAAGATTATCACAGAACGGCATAAATGCCGCTTTGTGTGTTATATACAATTACTTTGTTGTCTACAAGCTTTGTGCGAATGATCCACTCTTAAAATCCGCTTAAAATTAAATTATTTATTAAATGACAGGGGCTTTTGTTTCGACTATTATAATATTTTAACTGAAGAATGAAGATGTCTCATGTATCTAGCCTACTTTTTAAACAGGAGTATAACAAATAGAATGACGATCAATCATTTTACATAAGCGTCCTTATTAAATTTTACTAGAATAAAAATAATCTTGCGATTTTAACGGATTTTTTTTTGGTAACGTCACACCATTTAGTCCGGACTGTTATAATAGTACGGGAGCCAGCGATACTCTCTTTTGAAAGATCTGCTTAAAATTATTATTTTATTTTTTGTGTTTGTGTTTCTGTTTCTTATTTTTTGTGTTTCCACAAAATCAACTCCTGCAGGTGCACCAATAGACCAACGCCTTTTTTTGCTCTTGCCAATGACATGTCGTCGAATGGCCGGCAGCACAAGTTTTTTTAACAATTTCAAGTAATAAACTATTCGCAAAGAAATCCATCTTTAAACATTTCTGTCAATGTACTTTTACTACGGGAGCCCACCCTAACTGACCGTGGTGCACCTGCCCCACCCCCGATCCTTGGGACAATGTTTTTCATGAAGATTAAAGCCTTAGGAACAATTTTAGATAAAAAAACTAGCTGTACTTTCAAAATGGCGTCAGTTTAAAAAAAATTGCAAATATTGTTTTTGTCATTTAACACAAAAATTTAAGAAGAAAAACTTTCTGTACAAAAAGCAATGTGCATAAAATTTTCTACAATTTTGTTCCTATACAATATTTGGATAGGCGTTACTATTTTTCAGATAAACGACTAAGCTCTTAAAATAATATATATAACTCAATATAAAACGTAAGCAACACCTCATTCGCTTTCAGATTCACTATCGCTGTCTCCCGATACATCGAATATTTCTTCAGTCTTCTTCCTCTACTGCTTCATTTATGATATCGTTATCATCTTCACTTTCGTCTATTATCATTTGATTTGATAACATCTCCTGAAGAATTTCAGTAAGCGATTGAGGCAATATTTTACCTGAACACCAAAGAGGTTCTCCATTTTCTTGCCACCCATAATCATTCCAAGGCTTTGGCATATTGTGAATACCTTCATTGGCTAATCGCCAAATACGCGTTAGTAAACACTCCTTTTAATATACTCGATAAGGCAAGCTCTTGATGGTGAAATCGAAGAAAAATCAACTTTAGTGTCAATTGATAAAGACAAACCTTTGTCACCACATTTCTGTCTAATGGCAATTAATCGAAGCTCGTCCACGATAGCGCATTTCTTTGATCCATATATGGCACATGTAAGTTCCTCTAATGATGCGACTAATTTGTCATCAATATTCCAGCTGCACTTCAAATCTTGAAATGTTCGGATATTTTGGTATATTTGGGAAAAAGTAACATTTTTAGGGTTTTATCTTTCCTTTTTCTTTAAAGGCGCTGACTGAGAAGCATCCAGTAAATGAATGGAGGCCCAGTAATGCCGAACATTTTTGAGGTTCGTACTCTTCTGCTGATGCGGATATGTTTTTTTTTTTTTTTTTTATTATAATTATTTAACGTCGGCTTATTTCCGCTACCAGGGCCTATCACCGACGCCAGGAGACGAGGTACCTCCAACCTGGAAATTTTGCCGAACCTCTTCCCTTAAGAAGAGTAGGGATCTTTTACTTGCCTAACATTTACTAGACAAGGGACCGCCTGCTTTACATCCCCTCCGAAGGATGGTATATCCACTACGTAATCCTCGTCTGAAATTACGTAACTTCCGAGTATACACTGATATACAAGCCTCTAGAAGGTGGGACGAGAACGCTGTATTTCCCACGATGGGTACCCCATCCAAGTACTAACCGCGCTCGACGTTGCTTCAACGGAATATCGACTGATATTCACATTGAAGTCGCCTCTACGCTCGCCCCATTGCGGATATGTTAATAAGCCTTCTTTTATTGCCAAATCCGGCATCAAAGAGTAATTTACATTTAATTTTATTAGAATGAACCAACAGAATCCAAAAGATGTCACTATCAACACTTTTAACCCTAATCTGTTCATAACTCATTGTTACCGTTTTCCAGATAAATGTCTGCAAATTATAATATTATCATTATTAGGTATTATTATTTTTTTCAGTTTATTTTATTTTTAATAATATAAAGTTATATTATATGCCTTACAATAATTGTCAAAGTTATTTCCTCTAAATGATTTACGGATATATGAATTTCTATGTTTTCTTAACTTTGGACTCATTTATCTGGAAAATGGTAACTTCTATCAAAATATTGTATAGGAACAAAATTGTAGAAAATTTTATGCACATTGTTTTTTGTGCATCTTTTTTAGTTTTTGTGTTAAATGACAAAAACAACATTGGCAGCAGTTTTTTTAACATATGGCCGCCATTTTGAAAGTAGAGCCAGTTTTTTTTTTGGGGGACATATTTAAAATTGTTTCTTAGGCTTTAATCTTTATGAAAAACATTGTTCCCAAGGATCGGAGGGGGTGCACTTATAGCTAGGGAGGGCTCCCCGACTATTTACTTTAATTAAATATTTATGTTAATGATAGAAGCACGACGGTCCACAATAAAGGTGGGAGGAAATCATTCTCCATCATATTGTAATGTCAATAAAGGACACAAGAAATATCAACCTTAAACACGTATTAGTAATGACACTTTTTTTTAAATAATCAAAATGCTGCTGCCATGCGTTGGCCTGCTAACGAAGTGGCAGGAGTTACATTAATATGATAAAAAAAAGTAAACCAAGTTCTAACAAACATAGCATCTAGAAGTGTCGCTGGATCCCGTTTTATAAAGTTAATTTTTTTTAACCGAGCACACAGCATTTCATTTTTTGGTTTTCTTTCCTACATACATTTTCTTCTAAAAATAATGTCCGAAGAATCAACAAAATAATACCAATCCAGAATAAATTATCTAGTATACTACTGAAAAATAATCTTTAGGCCTGTGATTTTTACGTCACAGGAACAGTTAGAGAGTGATATAAATAAGAAAGAAAATATAAATTTATGTCCCTTATTATTGTTATATTTAAAATTATTATGATATCTTTCACAAAACATGTTCTCTGAGTTAGATGACTTTTTCATATATGTTATTATAATAGTTCAGTGCATTTAGATGAAACAGTGCGTTATTACGGAAATACTTTAAACTTAATAGTCCAGTTGAATTGTAATTTGACATGGCGAAAATAGATAACTACGATTTTATTGTTTCAAGTTGATAGGTTGTACATCCACAACAAGCCCTTATAGCGTGTCAACTAAAATTGAAAAATCGGTTTTTCAGGTTTAAATAGAAGGCTGAGAGGATCTGAGAGAAAAGTTCTAATGGGAAGGTTATAGGTTATCAAAAAAAAACCTATAAAATAAGCCTCCGAACGTTAATATAGCTTTATTAGGTCAGGAGTAAATTAAAAAAAAAACGAAAATTTCAAAAAAGTTTTTAAATTCAGCAATATTTTTTATAACATTTTTTAAAATTTTACTAAAGTACGTGCTATATAGGAAGGAATATTTGGTAAAAATTTCAGATCGACAAAAAGAGTCTTCGAAAAATGGCTATAAGTACCTCAGTTTCTGTCAGATTTTGCTATGAGAAGAAAAATTGTATTCTTCGAGAGTGTTCAATAATTACAAATGTTTTCTATATGGTCATCATTCAGAAGAAAGTGGTGAAAATTGAATTTGAAAAAAAAAAGGAAATTTTTTTTTGCATTAAAAAAATCCAATTAATGTTAAATATTTTTTTAATGGAATACAATTCGAAAAATCATGTCTACCATTTTGATGTGCAATTTTTTTGTTTTAATAAAATTAGTGTGCACGAGCGTAACGGAGCGCGGATTGAGCAGTCATAAAATGCGTTCAGGCATAGTAATTAAGACAAAATATTAGCTAATTTTTATATTTTATATTGTTAGAATGTGAAGGCAGTTGTAGTTATATACACAATTATTTAAGAATAATTATTTTTACATACTTCATATAAAATTTTTAAAAACTACATTAATTTCATACACTCGTCAAATAAATCGCTTACATATATCGCATACATAAGCTTAACTTACGAATCGTTTTCATCCAACCTAATTCTTTTATTACTTTCTAAATCTCTAAATCTTCGTTTTCATCTGGTTTGTCTGGATTTACCTCACCATCTATATCTATATTTACATCGTCATCATCGTCAGGTAACTCAATGTTTTTAAGTTTAACGTTACAAAAAGTTTCGCCGCGACAAGCTACATAAATACTTGTACATTTCAAACCATGTTTTTTTACAGCTGCAAGTCATTGCCTTGCATCCACTTTCACATGGGAAATTAACTATTTTCAATAACTTTTCTGAAATTAACTTTTCTTCAGTGTGAACTGGATTTAGACCTTTTGGAGAAACTGTCCAACCAAATTGAGCAGGGCTTTTTTCATTTCCTAACCAAAATTGTAACTGTAAATATGTTCTCAAAACATGTTGTTTTACGGCACCTTCAGCTGGTAATAATAATTCTACTTTAAAAGATTTCTTCTTCTTTTCTTCTTTAGGTGCCTATCCTCTGAGGATGGTTATCACATTGGCCCATCTAATTTTGTCTACAGCTGTTCTGAATAGGGTTGTAGTGTTAAGTCTAGACCACTGCGTAAGATTTCGTTACCATGAAATGAGGCGTCGTCCGGGGCCTCTCGTCCTTCTAATCTTCCCTGCAGAACGAGCTGAAGTAAGCGGTATTTTTCATTCCTCGTAACATGGCCAAAATATTCCATTTTTCTTTGTTCGACTGTCATTAGAATCTCCATGCTCTTATTTATGCGCAGTGGTACTGTGTTATACTGTGATATATGTAGTATCCACGATATTCTTAACATTCGGCGGTAGCATCGTAACTCAAAGATCTCGATGCGTTTGCACGTGGCTTCTGTTAAGGTCCAGGCCTCGGCGCCATATAACAGGACTGAAAATATGTAGCAGCTAAGAATTCGAAGTCTATCTTGTATGTTTAAATTAAGATTACACAGTATTTTCCTCATTTTGTTAAATGCCTTGCCTTCTTGATACGGCATCTGATTTCTCTGGAATGATCCCATTCCCCGTTTAAGCTATAGCCCAAGTATTTAACATTTTCTGCTTCCGCCAGCACTGTGTCGTTGGCTGTGAATTGGTTGTTGTTGTTTGCATGGTTTTTGCTGATAATAAGAATTTGGGTTTTTCTGCAGTTCAATTTCATTTCATATTGTCGATCAGTCTCTGTAGGCCCTCGGCGTTGTCTGCGAGTAATACAGTGTTGTCGTCGTATCTTAAGTTGTTGATCTCGCCGTTGACAATAACACCCTCTTCTACGTTATGAAGTGCTTCCCTAAAAAACATTTCTGAGTAAGCATTAAACAGTATAGGTGACAATATGCACCTTCTGACGTCAAATTCTTCTGATGTTTCATTCTCTATCCGGACCATAGCTTTTTGTTCTGTATACGAGATTTCTTATAAGTTAATTTTTGAAATAAGAAAAACCGATACTCATTGTGTGTCATGTTTTCGTGTTTTAGGCCGTATAAACGGCAAGTAGTTTTGTTAGCCGAATTAAAAATTTGTTCTGGTATTGCATTTGAATCATAAATAACATTAGCAGCTGTTCACATTCATTAACTAACTTTTGTATAGATTCATATAGAGAACTGTTACTTGTGTAATATATATCAGCAACTTTTCCTTTTCCTGGTTTAAGTAGAAAAATGTATTTTCTTTGAATGTCCTAATTGATTTAATATAAAAGAAAAATTCGTTTTCGAATTTCTAAATTTTCATTAAAACGAAAAGTTAGAGTTTGACTTTGAAAAATACAAAATATTCGTCTGCGGTGTATTCCTTCCCTTGGGTCTTGGCCCACAAAAAAAATATATTCTGCGCTGGCCCACCCAAGTTTGAGATTCTGGCTGGGTGCCTGATTGGGCCGTTTTCCTAAAATTGCCAGGGCCGGTTAGACTAACCCCATCCACCCCTGGCTAGTGCTGCAAAAATTCTACTGTTCACTGCTCCAAGGCTCATGACAAACTGGTTTAAGATTCGGCAGGAACCCAAGTATAAATAGTCCCCCTTTGAAGCATTCGGGCCTACTTCATCATATCAAAGACCTTTGTATGTATTAGTATGCAGGTGTCATTATACTACAAAGAAACGTGTCCCTGTAGATGTGTTCATTTACACGAATGAACTTGGTAAACAGAATCGGAAAATGTTGGTTTTGGTATGGCAATAAGAGCAAGCGAGGGCGAAGCAAGCAATGATGTACATGATTTTCTTGATGGGGCGTGTCACTCTTTGCCTCTGCTAGAGTAGTGGTGGACGCCTTCATTGTGGGCGGTCGGTTAAGTCGTTGAAACTATGCAATATCAGAACCAACACTTTACAAATCTGTACATACGTACAAACAAAGGGATTTAAACATTTAAATTGTAAAAATTCCAAGAAAATAAAGGTTTCTTAATCCTTGTAATACAACAATAATGTCCGATTCAACGAAATCACTAAAATTAAATGTAATAATAATAATACAATAATAGTAATGCCATGTATAATAATTGACAAATTGTATAAGGATAAAATATTTAACATTAATTGTTAAACAATAAAGTAAATTTCAATTTCAATACATTTTGCAGAATTGTGTTACTTATATTCTGAAGCAGATGTATCAAAAATAATTATAGATATAAAAATGTAACATGTACAAAACTTTGTCTTTTTTGAAAACACAGTCGCCCGACTGGCCAATCTGCGCACCGTTATGCACAATTACGCTCGCGCACACTACTTTTTCATATTTTTCAAAAACCAATTATCATAGAGTAATGTTTTTTCTTGAAGTGAACTAAAAAAAATAGCACTTAAAAGTGGTAGACATGATTTTTCGACACCGCATTCCATTCAGAAGATATTTAACTTTAATTGGATTTTTCTTATGCAAAAAATTTTCTTTTTTTTTCCAAATTCAATTTTCACCACTTTTTTCTGAATAATGACCATATAGAAAACATTTCTAATTGATGAACAACTCTCGAAGAATATAATTTTTCTTCTCATAGAAAAATCTGACAGAAAATTAAGTACTTATAGCCATTTTTCGAAGATCTTTTTTTAAAGAAATTGAATCTATCGAAAAATGATGCAGATATCGATTTAAATTTTTTACCAGATATTTCCTCCTATATAGCACGTATTAGTAAAATTTCAAAAATTTTTTTAAAATTTTTTAAATTAAAATTTGTTTTCAAAATTTTCTTTTTTTGAATTTACTTCTTACCTAATAAAGCTATCTTAATGTTCAGGGGCTCATTTTATAGGTTTTTTAAATACATATAAGATTCCCATTTGAACTTTCCTCTCTGATTATTAGCCTTCTATTTAAACGCGAGAAACCGATGTTTCCACTTTATTTAACTTAAAAAATTCAATATTTTACCAAAAAAGATTTTGAAACTGTGATAACTCAAACAATTTAAATGATAAAACTACGAAAATATTCATTCAGGTGTTTTTAAGACCACTGATTGCAATTTTGATATTATAATTGCAAAATTCAAAATGATTGATTCAAAGTAAACTTGAAAATCATGCAAATATCCTAAAAAATACCTAGAAATGTTTCACTTATTACAATACACATATTAAAATGAGAACGCTGTCAAAATGGTAAGAAATATTAAAACAATGTAGAAGCAAAGTTTTAGAGAATTAAATTCTATACAAAAAAGTCAGTGAGAGCGTAAGTTTATGTTTTATTGAATGTGCAAAGGAAGCGTGCAAAGTGTGGCATCGTACAGATTCTGGGAATTTAAACGCATATATTGCGAGAACAATAAAAATAGATATTGTCTAAATGTTGGTTGTGGCATTTTTTTAATTTTTCTCTATTTCTTATTGGGATGCTCTGCCACATGTATTTTCTTCTAAACAACGTCTGAAATCTACAAAATAATACAATTAACAATTTTTTTATATATTATTAAAGCTGTGTATTTAATATACACAGCACCCAAACATTATAATACGCTTTGAGAAAGGAAACCGATTCGTTTTCCGAAACGTCAGCAAAATACGTCATTTTTGTATTTTTGTTCTTATTCATTATTTGTCAAAAACCACCCTCTAACTGATCCTTTGACGTAAAAGTCACAGGCGTAGATGTTATTTTCCAGTAAAATACTGGTTAATTGTATTATTTTGTAGATTTCAGACATTGTTTAGAAGAAAATACATGTGGCAGAGCATCCCAATAAGAAATAGAGAAAAATAAAAAATAGGTCTTACTATTTTAACAGCGTCTTCATTTTAACTTGGGTATTGCTTTTAACATATGTTATACAGGGTAATTTACCACAATATGCGGAAAATTTAGCAGTAGGTTGTCCCCGCCGAAAGGAGTTAAAAAAATGAAAAATTAAAAATATTACCAAAAAAATTACTTTATTTTTTTGTAAAAATGCGCCGCCTATGACTTTAACTAATCTGACGTAACGCGGTGCAACCATGTCACTTCTCCTCCCCCTTTATCCGACTCGGGTCTGACAGCAAAGCTGGCGGGGTTAGAAGTCACTTTTTGGATTTAATCACACTATAAAACTAGCAAAAATTAAACAAATTTTTGTAGAACTGAGTACAGCACAAAACTTAAAACTAAAAAAAAGTCAAGGAATATGTTCGAATGCATTATATTGCAATGTTCTAAGCGCAAAATGGCATATTGAACGGTATTGATTTACGAGTACAATTTAAAATTTAACGGTACGCTCCAACTGGAAATTGACAAGAATAAACACACTAACTCTATGTCAGTAAACTCTTATATTACGAACCTGCCACGGACCCGATCGTTGAAGTTCTTAATAAGATAGAAAGAGACAGATACCGGTCACGATCGCGTGTTGGTCAAATTCGATTGGCCTTACTTTTATTTGAAGGACGGATCCGTTCCAGGTGCGTGGTTCATTGCCTTTTGCACTGACCTAGACACTAACAGTAATGTATCTCTGCAAGTTTTAATACAAGTAAAGGCTTTCCCACATAGAAGACTAGTAAACCATTTTATTGTACGCATATCGTGGTAAATCACCCTGTATCTCTACATATTGGTAGCTGTATTGGAGCCACCATCTTGCAAATTTTGGAATTATCTGGAGGTAGGAAAGGTACGCCCACTTTCAGGGCAGATTTCAATTTCTTAGCTCACCTACAATTACCTAAACAATTCACAATACAGATAAATATAGGCAAAAACTTTGTTACACTCTGTTTTATGTAAAAGTGGAGTGTAACTATGCATGTACTTATGTCTGTGAATTGTTTGGGTTCTTCCCGACGAGTTAGAAACTTGAAAGTTGGTATAAATGGAGGAAGTACCTTCACGACCTCCCAAAAAATACAAAACTTGAAAAGTTCATAATGGCCATTACAATGTGACGTCCAAAATTTGAGTCAACTTATTATTTTTAACGATCCTCGTAGCGGAGCACGGGCATCTTGATAGTCCCACTTAAAGAATAAAAAATAATAAACAAATACAGGCTTTGAAAGAGGAGACCTTCAGCTAGAAAATCCTGGTATAAAATTATTTTAAAAATTTTGTAAAAGAAGAAATTGGTAAATTTGGCATATACAATTTTGGACTCCGAATTTTTTCTCGACATTTGTGAAAGCGATAAGTAAGTTACTATAATTATGACAAATTCGTGACATCTGTAAGTACTTTATTGAAGCTTTAATGCCAGTTCTACAAAATGTTGATATCTTATTTACTAGACAATTTAACGCCATTTGAAGTTTAATGTATGAAAGGCAGAAATGAATTTTTAAGATATATGTCTTTTAAATTGCTGTATATTATTGGAAAATATATTTTTTCAAATTTATATTTGTTACATACATATTATAATTTAGTATCTTGGGAGTACGATCTTGTATTATGAACTCGTTTAATAAGAAATTATAAAAATGACAACTGTTTAACTAAAATTAGCAACAAATTTCGTATCGCGTAATTTTATCTATTAATAGTTAACAATTTAAAAATGCTTTTTGAAAAATATATACACCAATTACATGATAATATTGTCTTTATAATGCTTTTTTGTTTCTGTCATTTGGTTTTGTCAATCAAAAGTTATACCAATTTTTGTTTCGTTCAGAGCATTAGTTGCAAAATTATGAAATGGTGTATACAGTGGTGTAATCAGTTTCATGTCATTAAAAAAACTGGTAATGGGGACCGACTAGACAAACAAAAAACCTTTATGACTTTTTCCCCTAGGGGCACTTTGAAAAAAACTGACCTAAGTCAACAATTTGAATATTACGGTAGGAAACATTTGAGAACCACTGCTTTTCTGGGTCAATGAACGTGTAGTAGTTCCCAATTATACAACTTTTAAATTGTCATAAAAAAGTGCAAAGATCGTTAACGGTGGCCCGCGGTTCAAAGCAAAGAAGGGCGGCACCTTTGATGATCGCCTCAACCGAACCAATTATAAAAATGTAAACAATTATCTTTTTGCAGAACTACAAAAGCAAATGATGGGCGTAGAAGTTAAACACAGCATTTCTTTACATGTGTGTTTTTTAATTTAGAACAAAACATTGGAGCTTTTATTGTTGTTTATAATTTATCAGATTAAATGTGGTTTATTAACATTTGTAACCTAAATGAGTGTTCTGGGTTAAAAGCTTAAAAAATGAATAATTATTGCATGACACTGGGAAATAAAGAGTTAGATGTCTGAGATACGATAACAGAATTATGTGTATTTTAAGTTAGGAAAAAATCTGATTTATTTAACCAATTGCCGATCAGGTATCGAAAACTAAAATTATTCGATAAATCTAGAACTTACCAATAAAGTTGATTTACATAAATTGTTCGAAATGGCTTCCGCCTGCATCAATACACTTTTCGGCACGTCGAATTAAGGACATACGCACTCCGTTCAAGACATTTGAAAAATTAGGATAATTTTTTATGGTTTCTATGCACATTAAAATACCACACTAAACTGTTAACTAACGTTGTCAATAAAGAAAATAAAAATAAAAACTTGGTCCAAAATCCGAAACAAACACAAAAAGAACGAACAAGTAGTGTCTGTACGTAATCAGGAACTTAACTACTTGAACGGTAAGTCAATAAAATAAATCTAAACTGTAAATACGTGGCCCAAAATTCAAACAAAAGTAACGAACGGATTCGACGTGTGTTCTTAACGAAGTGCCCACAGAAACTAAAATATTGCACAAGGGAGAGTACAGTTTTCTTGAGATCTACTAAACACTCAGAAAACGCCGACGTTTTTCCCACCTTTCCACACCGCTAAAGACCTTACCTTACCTACTTTTAAAAAGCCATAAAAAAGTGTGATTATCAACTTCTGTCCTCGCCGACGCGCGGTCTCTAACAAAGGAGTGCGACACTTTGCGTAGCATATTTGATGGTTAGAGGCGCTGACATACGCGAAGATAAAAGCCAACATTCCAGCAGTTCTCAAACAATGAAATTGAAAATTTTCGAAATTTTTGTTTATTTTTTTTTCTAAAACTATGGGTTTTAGACCCCATGTTATATATAGTCCACTGCATTTAGGATTTTTCTTCAGACCAATTCATACAAAAGCAAATGTTGGTTTTCCAGGTAAGTTCGGGTATCCTTAATAAGGTATCAAAAGTCCCCGAAGTAGGAGTGTAAGGATAAAATTTGGCAACGCTGTAAAGGGCTAAAATCGTGCTCGGAAACGATTTTTTCCGAGATATCTCGATTTTCATTGCCTTTACGGCAAAAATACATTAGGCCGAAAAGAAAGCTATGGAAATTCTCTATAAAAAAGATAGAGGGTCTTTTTTTCGTATACGCAATAGTTCTCTTGAAAATCTTGCATTGAATTTGAACTTATGGGATATTATGGATAATTTAAATACTCTATTCCACACCATCCTTGAGGTTGAGTACTAGGCGCCTATTTTTTATGTGGTTTCCCCGGTAGGCCTAATCCACGACTGTCATACTTATTCTATTTCTGACGAGTTTTCAATCGGTTTAGCATTCAAGCAAGATTTTCCATGGCAGTTGCCGCAAACTGGTGAGCAATTAAGTCCCAATCTCCGACAGCCACACAATGGTCCACAACCTTTCGTACAGTTGCAGAAAATCATCTTTAGAAGGCAATCAGGCGCAGGAAGTTGAGATGTTGTTTTTGGCCACAATATGGTATCTTTAAACATCCATCCCCACTCTTTAGGACTCA
Organism: Rutpela maculata; assembly: GCA_936432065.2. Lineage (NCBI taxonomy): Eukaryota > Metazoa > Arthropoda > Insecta > Coleoptera > Cerambycidae > Rutpela > Rutpela maculata. Next base: position 118,982,761 of record OW386288.2, read on the forward strand.
ATACATTACTCAACCATTTCTATACTTGAAAATAGATGCTGTTGAGCTGCGTCATGAGTGGGTGGTAATGAATTCAATTTCACTGGTTTGCTTTTGCTCACAGCTTTAATAAAGCAAGAATACCGATAGTTATCGATGGAAACTGGAGCGTTATAGATTGCGAGGAAAAATTTTATCCCATTTGAAGTAACTACGTCAGGAGAAGTATCAGTCTTGCTGAAAACTTCAGCTACAAGTTTCAAGTCCTGCTGTTTTTTCATCACTTTCAAAGCTGCAGTCTTGCCTTTATTAAATAGAGCAGATGTAGTGTCACACCCAGAGAGTGCGTGCAGAAACAATATGTGATCTCGAATATCTTTATGGTTTGAGGAGAAAAATTTCTTTATTAATAGGTGTACGAGCAGTTAAAATTATAAGAAGATCCACATCTTCCCCAACCACAACCGTAGTATTTTTACATGATTCCTCAAGCGCTGTTTCGACTATCAAAATGTCAGCATCATCTTCAGCATGTCTAACAATATAATTATTTGCTTCGAACTTTTCTGTCAACATCGAAATCAATCTGGTTTAATTTTTATTATTGGAAAGGAACTTCTCTTGGCTTACAGTTGCAACCATCTGCTCATCAAAGTAAATGTCAACAGATGAAGCTTTTGAGGACCGGCGAAGCTGCTCCATAGCCTTCACACTGTTGCTAATATTTTCATAACCATCAAAAACAATAATAGAGTTCGAGCCAAAATGATTTTGCACATAAAAATAGCACCGTAAGTTTCATGTTGATGCCATATAACTCGGTGCAAGAGAAATCCCCCATCAACGATATAAGTGGCATTTTGGAGATCTGGTTCAGATTCAGATGGCTTGAAATTGTCATAGAAAGTTGACTTGTTCGTCTTGCGCATACCAACTTCGTCAAAGAGTGACACCGGATACGGAGCTAATTCATACTCCAAGTAGGTGCGAAGCTCTTCATTTGTTCTCTTCGTGACAGTAATCCTTTGAAACAACAATAATGGATCAATGGGCATTGTGGTATCATGGACTTTAACATTGCTATTGACAGTTAATAGTGGAAGCACTCTATCTGCACGTGAGAATTTAATCTCACAGAAGTTGTTGCCAATTTTTTTCTCCGTTGCAGCAGTTCCAATCTTATGAGCATCATGACATGTTATTTTTCCATCACCCTGTTGCAATCGACATAATTTTTGGCACAATTGGGAAGGGATTATGAGAATTGAACCAATCTGACACTTTATGAACATCCTCGGTATCTCTCTTTATGCGAGATTCCCTTGCGTCAACATGCTGTTCCCCAGAATGAAAAGAAAGCCCACAAAATTTGCTGAGTCCTTCGCTGATGTTACTTGCAGTCAATAGTCCAAAAACCCATTTATTCACGACACTTTCATCTGTACTTCTTCCACGAGTAAAACCTTCTTTTGATTTCGACGATTTCATAAGGGAGTGTTCAATTATCATATCAGTAGATGTTCTACAGAAATATTTATCTGACCGTTTAACCGAGAAAAAGTCGTTGGTGAACTTCTGGGAAGCTGCGCTATCCATTGAATTTTTTAAATTTTCCATCTCTTGCACGGATACAGCAAACTAGGATTTTTTTTATGTTTTAACCCTCCGTGCAATAAAAACTGCCACAAATAAATTTTTTGATTTTAGGTATAACTTAATGGAATTTTTCAAGAAAACTATTGCGTATACGAAAAAAAGACCCTGTACTTTTTTATAGAGAATTTTCATAGCTTTCTTTTCGGCCTGATGTATTTTTGTCGTAGAGGCAATGAAAACTGAGATATCTCAAGAAATTCGTTTCCGAGCACGATTTTAGCCCTTTACAGCGTTGCCAAATTTTATCCTTACACTCCCACTTCGAGAACTTTTGAGACCTTATTAAGGACACCAGTACCTACCTGGAAATCCAACATTTGCTTTTGTATGAATTGGTCTGAAGGTGCGGCTCATTTTTCACTAAATGCAGTGGACTAATAAAGTTTTTTGTTCGTTTAGTCGTCCCCCACCACCAGTTTTTTTAATGACATGAAACTGATTACACCCTGTACATATTTTGTGTAAAGTATTCTCCTCTCTCTATTTGTCTTTTTATTGTTTTCCGAAAAAATAGAATTAATAAAATTATTTACAAAAAACCATATTTATGTACCTAATTTGTTAAATAAAAAAAAATTGCACAAGGGTTAACTCTGTAAACTTTTCGGATTATCATTTCTACTATTTTTGACAATATCCTCTCAAATTTTCAGCGAGGTTAGAGTATTTCCTTAACAAAATCTAAATGCATTAGACTATAAATTAAATTAATTAATTAAATTAATTGAATTCCCAATTAATTTCAGGCTAAAACTCTAAATTATTGTTTTTTAATTTTTAGGTGAGTGGGTCAATGCTGAATACGGGACATAGCGTAATATTCACAGTGGATAACGATACCCGCCATCACATAAATGTGACTGGAGGTCCACTATCCTATAAATATCAATTTCAAGAAATCCATATCCACTACGGACTTCACGATCAGTTCGGGTCCGAACATTCAATAAATGGATATGCTTTTCCCGCCGAGGTAAGAACTTTAACCTTATCTTCTTTTATTCAGTGAAATTATCGAGTTGGCCACTTCTGCCACTTTATTTTACAGCCGGCCGTGTGAATATTTTATATATTAAAACAATTTTCTTATTCTACTGGATGAACACCGTAAAATTGTTGCAGTAGAGGAATTGAGGAGTAAAAGAGCTTTTACGACTTAAAGATCAAATTGTAGTAATAATTTGTACTTAAGTGCCAAATTGATTTATTTATTCTCTATTCGTTTTAGTTCTATTTAAAGATGTAGCAAGTTTACAGATGCTCTACCTTGCTTTCTTGTAAATTATAGTTCATTATTCAACGAGCGTGTAATGATGGATATTACTCAAGAACATGACGTTCATCCGAGTAAGTAATAGCTATTATACGCAAGTAGACTACTATACTTTTTCTATGACTACTCAACAGGAAGTTGCACTTTAAGGTAAATTCGTTGAAATTTGTGAAAAATGTCGATATATTTATGAAAAAATGCGATGACGCACATTGTATCGGTCGACTTTTTTATTTTTTAAACAGGAGAAAAAATTTAAAAAACAACTTTCAGCTTAATCGATAATCCTCAATTTGGTTTCTTAACATTTTTGGCGTGAGTGCCGTAGTTTATGAGATATTTAACTTTTAAAGTAGTATTTTGACTTAACGTTTTGCGGCATTTTAAACCTCCATAGAGTTTTTAAAAACAGCCAATTGTTTTTCGTTTATGAACTTTTCCTTAAAGAATTTTAATTTTTGAGCTTGGAGTAATACTTTTCGAGTTATTAGACAAAAACCGTGTTGATTCGTCCGTCTTCGCAATCCGCAAAGAAGGCAAAGCACGAAATATTTAAACGTTCAGATCTCGTTTAATAGATGATTAGAAGGTCATACGATGTCATTGTGGAAAGAGGGAGAATTGTATTTGATGCACATCGTGAATTGCACCGACGAAATCGAAAAGAGTCCACAAACAAAGTCTTAGTAACGTTGTAGACTCTGAATTACTGTTAGGTACGACTATTTTTAGGTTTTTCTCAAAAGACAGAATTTCATTTTAATTTTCATTTCCGTAGGGAAAATTTTTTAATTTGACCTGCAATGGACCCGTTTAGTGTGGCGTCAGATTCTAGGCAACCAACAATACAAGTGTGTGTTGCTAAAGATTTTGAGCCTTACCAGCTTGACTGCGAGACCATATTTGAATAACTTTTTGAATGTGCGGTACATGCCTTACGAGGTGATAATTTTTTACTTCTGTGCGTCACATGCCGTTAGGGGCGGAACTGTATATAAATGCCATATACATCAAGTACATAACTTTGATACAAAAGTATTGTGTCAAATACTTCTATAGATAGGTATCTTTCTTAGATTATACTCGCACATGCCTAGGTAGGCATGTACCGTACAGAGAGCAACAAGAAAAAGGATCATTTTATTGATACTGAAAATATGCTCTATTACAAAAAATTTTGTATTCGAACAAAAACTAAAGATGTAGATAATCAAAATTAAATATCAGTATTATATATAAACAGTACTGAAACATTCTAAACAGTAGCCTGGTTTTCCTGGACAGTCGTCACAGAATGTAACTACCCTACAGACTTTTTATAGGCATCTCTGGGAGAGAGAGTTTCTCGAAATATTTCCCTACGTTTACAGGGTCTTCTCTTTTTTCTTTCCTTCTTCTGGTTTTCATAAAGAATGTGTCTACCACTGGTAGTTTGTCCATCCATTTTATTGTTTTATTATTTTTTAAAATTTATTTATTCCTATAATTTGCCCCTTCTTCATCCGGTTCTTTGAATTTTTCAAAATAGGAGGAATTCATTTTCTTCTTAGTTTGAATGTTTCATAGTCATTTTCTGCTCCAATAACTTTGTCACGAGATATTCCCGAGTAGAAGTTGTCAGCATACAATATTTTACATTCTTTATCGTGTATATTTGCTAACAATTTGAAAACAAAATCTTCTAAGTGGTTTAGTTCTGGTCTTTCTCCTTTTCCTGAATAAACAATCACTTCAAAAGTGTAACGTTTGGTGAGCAAAGTTTGTAGAGTTTAACTCCATATTTGTGACCCTTTTTAGTCAAGTACTGACGAAATAGAAGTCTTCCGCGGAGTGGTACCATTGACTCATCAACTACAAGGATAGAACCAAGTTTGATTGTTGACTGAAGTTTGCTACTATTTTTTTTCAGTACTCTTTCTATTTTGCATAAGTGATTATTCTGGTTACAGATTTCATTATTTTTGAAATGAAGTAATTTGTGTAGGTTGGTTGGCTGTTATTTACGATTACCGCAGTTAGAACAATTCTTGTCTGAGCATGCCCGTACATGCCACTAAAGGCATGTGCCCGCACACAAGTAAAATATTAGTCAACTGCGTCACATGCCTTTAGAAGCATGTGCTATAAAAATGTGTTAGTTACGTCCTACAATCACTTACAACCCTACTGCTATTTGCTTCAGCAAAATCCGTTGAAAATTAACGAATTTATTCATTTCGCAAGTTACAGAAGGACTGGTGATTTTCCACTCGCACATAAGAAAAAACGGCCACATGCCGAAAAAGGCATGTATCGCAGTCAAGGTGTTATGTGCTATACATTTAAGGGCAAAAAATATGGCTGTTGATCAGTGCCTCTAATTTTATTTGGTTAAAACACATATTAATTTAATTGAGTAAATTATATGTAGAACGAATCTAACGTATCTTAGGTATATGGCCCATGAATTGAATTGTCTTAGATATATTATATAATTGAGTAATAACACAAAGTTGTTAACGGCATTTTTTGTCATCCTTAATAGCAAGGTGCATAAGAGCGAAAATAATAACTGTGAATATCGTTATCCCACTTGTATTGTTGGTTACCTAATATTTGACGTTACTACTAAACGGGTCCATTTTAACTTTATTAATCAGAAATAATGATTCATAAACTTTAATTTTTTACGGATAAGCGCCAACATATAATTTTAATGAGGTATCTAGGTATCTACATTTAAATCCAAGACATGAAAATTACAGACATTCGCATCAGTTGAAGTATTCTTAACATTACTCATTGATTGTCTTAAGTAAGGATATTGAATTTGTTATAAACAAGTAAATTAATATAAAATGTATGAAAAATATTCATGAAATGAAAAAGTTGAAATGATTACTTATGGGGAGACTCAACGTAATGCAACTAGAGTACAAACTGTGTGTGGACAGAGATATTTAGAAAGAAGACAACCTCCGAGAAACTATTTTGCCCGGTTGGAACATCAATTTAGAATTGAATCTGATATAGAAATTGAAGAAAAATTTATTGTGGATGAAAAAACGGAAATTAATGTATTAACAGCGCATGTTGGCCCGACTATTTCGATAAGACAAATTGAACATGAATTACGAGTTTTCAAAGAATTAGCCAGGAAAAGGACCACGCACACAATACATGGGATTTCATACAGCCGTCGATTTGGCTGAAAATTTGGTATGCTATAATCCATAACTTCCTGATCAAAAGTGCTTATGGCCACAAGCCCAAAATGTCCTAACTTTCGAGATATTGAAGGTCAAAGGTCGTATGAGCTATCACATATTATAGCTACCAAGTCACCTGCCTCTTTGACCTTAGAAATATTACTCTGGCATAAAACTCGACGACTTTGAACAGATCTATGACCTTGGCCCGTGGATCATGGCCAAAGTTACCTTAAAGTGCCACACCAACCATAGTAATATTTATCTGGCATATAAAAAAAGTTTTTTTTTAGCTTGACGTTACCCTTGACCTTGACCCGTAAGTCTTCGACCCTCTAAAGTGTCAAAGTTCAACCATTTTTCATATGCCAGATAAATATTAATATGGTTGGTGTGGCACTTTAAGGTAACTTTGGCCATGATCCATGGGCCAAGGTCATATATCTGTTCAAGGTCGTCGAGTTTTATACCAGAGTAATATTTCTAGGGTCGAAGAGGCACCTGACTTGGTAGCTATAATAAGTGATAGCTCATACGACCTTTGACCTTCAATATCTCGAAATTTAGGACATTTTGGGCTTTGTGGCCTTAAGCACTTTTGATCAGGATGTTATGGACTATAATATACCAAATTTTCAGCAAAATCGACGGCTGTATGAAATCCCATGTATTGTGTGCGGGGTCCTTTTAAAAATGCACGGCTATGGTTCTTATAAATGTCAATTGCATCAATTTTTATATGAGAATGATTATCAATGAAGAATAACCATTTGTAGGGTAAGAAATGAGAATTTTATTAAAAATATTCTGTTCTCTGGTGAATCGAGATTTGCAAACCTTGCGTTATTTAATCGGAACAACGTTCGATATTGGACAATTCAAAAATCTTCGTATTATGAGACAGGGGCGGTTTCAGGAGAGGTTTGGCTTCAATTTTTGGTGAGGCGTATTTACTGGTCGACCATATAATAAGTTCAATAATATTTGACAAAAATCTAACTAAATTTAGATATCTAGAATTTCTCCAAAACATAATAATTCCACAGATTAGTCAAATTCCCAATACCAATATTGACGAAGTTCACTTCCAACAAGACGGGGCTGGACCACACAATGCTATTATTATTAGGGATTACTTAAGATCGTTGAATTGGCACCCATGGCGCAGTTAAACAGCCCGGAAGGTCTCCTTACTTAACCCCAGTCGATTTTTTTATTTGGGCGCATTTGAAAAATAGAATCTACGCGACTGCTCCAACCACAAGGCAAGACCTGGAAGAGAGAGTTAGACACAAAATTACACAAATAACACCTCAAAAACTACAGAATCTTAGACGTCCAACAATAAGTCGCGCTACTCTGTCTATTAATCAAAACGGTGAACAATTTGAACAATTTTTATGATGATTTATTGTAATTTAGGTATTAAGTAATTTTATTATTGTATATATTCATGGTTGTTACGTTTTATTAAAATTATTTCTTGTTTAATTTTTATTTACCTTATAAAAATACTTTTATTATTACGAAGAACATCGTTAAGAAATGATTAATTACCAACAAATTAAAGTATATGAATCATTATTTCTGATTAATTAAAGAAAATAGCACATTAGAGAAAAAAAATAATTGTCTCAAGTTATTTTTAATTGTTTATCCAATTTGATTTGGAGATTATAACATTATTTCCTCGCTGTTTAATAAATTAATTATTTTTTTGTAACGTGTTCGAGATTTAGACTGAACCTTATTTATTTAGAGAAAAAAATGTTACTACCTCAGTAGCTCAGAGACTCGGCAGATGAGTCATGGGTCAGGAAACACTTTACAAATGGTTTTACGTGTTTGATAGATTGTAATTAATATATGACAGATGTTTTTATAATTTTTCTTAAAGAGATGTTTATTTGACTTATATAAAGATAATTTTCCCAGAGAGGTGGGGCGCCAATCTTTCTATATTTGTAATTTACACTAAAACTGAAGTTTGATTGATTACAAGAAAGATAAACTAATCGAATTATAAAGAAAGTATAAATTGTTGACTAAAAAAAAGAGTGTAAATTAATATTCCTAAAGATATTATCAAAATGGTTTGTATCAAAATAGTTTGTTTCATAGTAGTTTGTTTCAAAATACCTGATATAAGTGGACAATGTGATTATAAAATTGATTTTATTATAAACCAATCAAACTGGATGTGTTTTTGTTAGAAAACGACTAAACTGAGGCCTTAAAAATTAAACAAATTTATGTACAAAGGAGAAAACAAATGGACGATAATATGTTATGTAGATATTATTTAAAATATTGTCTTAAACATGAACCGACAATATGGTGTTTAAAAATATGAGATATATATAAAAAAAATCAGATAAAAATTTTATTTGCGACACATATCTGGAATTCTTAGTAAATTAAAGTAGTGACTCCAAGTAAGGGATGATGATGGTGATATCCAACCCATATTGACGTAATCGCTGATTAAGTCAAGAAGCTCCCAGTACCATGTTCGACGCTTCCAGAAATTCCATAAGGACAAATCACATCTATTCTACCATACTATCGTCGCGATCTCCGTAAAAAGTTGTCCTAGACTAATATGTACATTCCATCTTCTAATTACGTAGAGGAGAAGAAAGACAACCCCATTGGATGGTTGAAAAAAAATTAAAGTTTCCAACCCAAATTAAAATAAATGCATATCTACGATCTGCATCCAAATTTAAGAGATTTGCATCTAATATTAGAAGATTTGCATCTAACTTTAGAAAATTTGCATCTAACTTTCAAAGATTTGCGTCTAACTTTAAAGCCCTGGAAATAAATGAAGTGTAAGCGTGGCTTGCTGGAAAATGGCCGTTGCCAAATCTAAGTTACAAAAAAAATTATTTCTTTATAAATTACTTACGGATTAAACCGGTGAAAAACAATTAGGCCTGCTTCATGTTAAAGAAGAGGGACTATCAACCCTTTCGATGTTGAAGTCGTAGAAAGGAATTTAATGAGAACACATCACTCAAAAATTTAGCAAACAACTCGATGTACTAAGTACCTTCATGTAACGAAGAAAAATCGTTCTGACTTCCCTTTCATTGCATTTAAATCGTGTCGTCTTTTTACCCTTTCCACTCTTAAAGCTAAGTTAGAATACCCAGCTACCTTGAGTACAGCTTAGACGTAACTCTGGTTGCATACCGTTGTGTTTGTTTTATGAAGTAAATTTAAAAAATAACTTCCGCGGTCTTACACGTTTGAGTTAAATTATGTTATAATTTATGAAGCAGCAATATGCATGCTACAAGATGAAATTCTATAAGAATCCGAAGTTTTATGTCATTCTGTTTATTTCGATTTCCGTTCACTGAAATTACACTATTTAATTAAAGAGATTTTAAAAATAAAAATACTTTTATCATTACGAAGGATATCGTTAAGAAACGATTAATGGCCAAAAATTAAAATATATGAATCATTATTTCTGATTAATTACAGAAAATAGCACAGTCCTATAAAAAATAAGAATTAAAAATATAATAATAACATTTTCAAAATTTGAGACTAATTCATTTTTCCATTTTTGAATTAGAGTTAAGAGAGAAAAAATAATTGTTTCCAGTTATTTTTAGTTATTTATCCAATTTGATTTGGAGATGAAATTCTATAAGAATCCGAAGTTTTATAATGTTATTCTGTTTATTTCGATTTCCGTTCACTGAAATTACATTATTCAATTAAAGATATTTTATTCACTAATTTTTTTCTTTGATTCGGTGGTCAAATTCTGTGCGAATCGGAAATATCACCATTTTACTTAGTTATTGTAATTTCTGTTGCTAAACACTACCACAATTTATTAATAAATTTTTTCTAACTATTTTTCATGCAATCACGAACTAATTCTTTATCAGTTTTACAAGCTTAAAAATTTTGTTAAAAAATCAGGACCCATTCTGCGCGCTGGATAAACTGGAACCAAAAGTCCATGATTTTTTACATCATTCTTTAAAAAGTATACTGTAATCCTCATCTACTTAGATTTCACGTACGTAGAATCTTTTTTTAGGCACAAATAAAGAATTGAAGTGAAAAATATTCAGTATACTTCTCTGTAAAAGCATCTGTTCTATGTTTAAATCGAAATGGATATTAAATTCATTAACAATTAATTAGCTTGATGTGTATCTTGGGATTTTTCAGTCAGTTTGAATGGAAATGTTTACATTTTCTTATGTTTTGGTTAACCATCGTCAGAGAACTACAGTAATATTTTCAAGAACAAAAAAAATGATGTGCCTTTATAACGTTGGATATGGATTTGTATTTACTTACAATTCTTTATAGACAGCTTTATCTTTGTCAATTTTTGAAAAGAACTAGACTACCACCTAAAAACGATCCATGAAACGCCGCAAATTAAAAGCCATAATAAAGCAATAAACAACCGCCCCGATATAGAGAATTTAAGCGAAACATATTTCTTTTTATTAACTTAACTATAAAAGAGTAATAATGTCATATAACTTAAATATCTTAATATTTTTATACCAAAGCCACAAAATTAAGTGTTTAAACCATAATATTTCACACCACCATTCATTAACAAAGACTTTAAATTTAGTATACATAAATTAAACCTTATAAATAGTAACATAAACAAATTAAGAATGAGAATGAAAATATTACGAACGAATGAAAGCGACAGTTGGAAGTCGCCAATTGCATATACCTATTTGAACAATAAAAGATACAGACTGTGTATTTAATGTCAATGGCACCATGTTTGCGTGAATTGTGGTGTGTTTGAGCAAAATGATTTCAATTTCCACTCGTTATTATTACAAGCTATTATTTTACTTCACCTGTTTGTATGTTAGTTAGTATGTTCAAATCTTGCGAATCAATTTTGAACTAGTTAACGACGCGCGACGTCCAATTAAGCTAAATTTGCAAACATGCGTAGTTCTGGTGACAATACAGTAACACTGTACGAAAATGTGTTTTTTAGTTTTTTAAGCAATAATTTTATCGGATAATATATTCATTCAGACGTTGCATTCCAAGAAATGGTGGAGGATCCGGTACTTTTAAGTAAGAACAACGCAACGTAATGAATATAAAACTAATAATTAAGACATAACTAAAAATGTAAAAATAAAATTATATGTAAAAAAAAACTTTTTAAAACAAGCTTTTATTATTATTTAGGTGTACTAAAACGAAAAAATAAAATAAATTGTCTTAAAAGCTTGTCGCGTGAATAAAAAAATACTTAGGTAGGTACTTACAGTCTCTGCCAAACAAAAAACCGCTGCCCAAGGAATCACTACTTCCACATCCAGATTTTCTATTCGTCACTCACAACAAAAAAATTTTGTATGTGGAAATAATTGTTTATGGAACTTTAATAATATAATATTTGAAATCCTCTACGCCAAAAACCCATAAAACGATACCCCACATCGGTAGTGGGGTGGGGGCGGTGATATAAATATTTTGAGGCTTCTGGTTCTTGTACACACACTAAATCACAATTTTTGTTCATTCCCTTTAATTATGGGGTGGGGAGTGGTAATGGAGATGGCAAATGCCAAAAAATTTTTTGAGACCTTAGCTTCTCTTGTATGTACTAAATACCAATTTTATGGACTCTTATCTGCTTAATTTACCTATTTACCCCAAATTTACCCCAATTTACCCCCGAACCCCATGACGGAACAAGATGAAAATATAATCTAGTTCCAGATCTCATTAAAGTACATATGTGTAACAAATTTTAGGTCAATATCTTAAACGGTTCCAGAGTAAACGTGCGCACAAAAAAAAGTTACAGAGAGACCGACAGACAGAAATTTTTTTTCGCTCAAACTTAAAATCTCGACGTTTCATAATATTCTAAGCCTATTGGAACAATAAAGTTTTTTTTAAATTTTTTTGTCGTTACTTTACTTCCACTGGATGTGGAAGTATTTAATACCTGCATGAAATTCTCGTACGCGACAAGCTTTTAAGTAGTAGTAATATCCGCGTTCATGTCCTCATGATAATTGGAAGGTCCAGACCATGTGCAGAAGCCAAAGCGCACATCAGGTTCAATTCTCAAGAGAAATGAAGACTAGGACCTTCGTAACGATCAAATACGCAAATCAATTATTGGTACCTCGGATAGTGAGGCATTTTCTGCAGCTGAGAGACGTCAATGGATATATATAGGTGGTTGTTCGCCAAACACCACGACAGATGATATAAGCGATTATGTAGTTAATACTCTAAATATTTCTGATGTTAAATGCTTTGCACTAACTAAAAACAATGATATTTGCTCATTTAAAATTAGCCGAAAGCCTTTTCCATCCTAATTTATGGACTAAGAAAACTATTGTTAAGGAGTTTCTTCCACGAAAACCCCGGTATTCAGAGCGAGATCAAGAGAAGTAGCTAATGAATTATCAATTTATTTCCAAAATGTAAAAGGTCTACGTACAAAACTTTTATTGTGCAGTTCTCAGTGAAGCTTTTCCAGTTATAGTTCTTGTCGAGACTTGGTTGGAAAATAATATCACTGATAGGGAATTTATAGAAGATAGATATATTGTATATAAAACCGATCACTCTCCTTTGACAAGTAGTAAAAAAGAGAAGGTGGCGTGTTAATATTTGCAGTACGAAAGGATATTGCATCTCATTCGATTTCGATTGAAGATAAATCTATTGAAGAAGTGTGGGTTATGTTCCTAACTGGCAATACGTATTTTGTAATATGTTCAGTATATCTGCATCCCATGTCCCATGTATAGGTTTATGAAAAGCATGTACGTTCAGTTGAATCTGCTATCGACCAATTTGGTAAGGAGAATGTCATAGTGCTCGGAGATTTCAATCTGCCTAACATCAAATGGTTACAGTCTGAGGATTATATCGGTCTACATTTAGACAATTTTAGAAGTGAAACTGAAGTTACAGTTTGTGATAATTTCTCTTTTTTCGGTCTCAATCAATTTAATAGTGTTTTAAATGAAAAGAGTTCTGTGCTGGATCTGTGTTTTTCTAATAGTGATGTTGAGTCAGTTTCTAAATGTGCTTCCTTAATATTATGTGATTCTTATCATCCTGCCTTGCTAATCACAATAACAAATGGTCTAAACATATATCTTAAAGCTAATATTACAACTTATTACGATTTCAATTTAGCACAATATGATCAGATAAACAATCATTTGTTATTAATCAATTGGTATTATTTATTTTCTAATACCGACAATGTAAATGCTATGAATGTGAAAAAAAAAAAACTCATAAACAGTACAAGCATCAGGCGATCCAGATGTGCATTTAGTTTTTAGCGACTTTCGTAGAAGATGTAATTTGTTGACTAAACAATGTTGTGCTGAATATGTGGGTACTATTGAAAGATCTATCCCGGATAACGTTAAATGTTTCTGAAATTTTATTAAATTATATCAAAAATTTGACAGTTTGCCCCTCTGAATGTTCTATAATAATTCCAAGGCTGAGAGTGCTGAAGGTATGTCGAATTTGTTTCTAAGCTATTTTTCTTCAGTTTACAGTCCATTACATGATGTGAAATGTAGTTTCTCTCCTGACATTACTTTTGATTTGCATAAAGTATACATCAGTCCTTTAGATGTGGAAACTGCCCTTGATTCAATTGATGTTAATAAAGGTGCGGATCCTGACAAAATTCCACCAATCTTCTTAAAGTCCTCTTCCAAATGACTCTTCTTGCCACTCTTTCTCATATTTTCAACGTCCTTAAAAACAGATATATTTCCATCATATTGGAAAAGTTCATACATAACTCCGATTTACAAAGCTGGTAAAAAATCTCTTATCAATAACTATAGACTTGTGTGCATCCTATCTGCAATTCCGAAATTATTTGAGTCGTTAGTTGAAAAAAATGTATCTGCTTCCTTAAGTAGTATCATCATTCCAGAGCAGCATCGATTCCTCCAAGGTCGTTCTGTGGACTTCAATTCATATATCTATACCAACTTCATCGTTAAATCTCTGGTAAGAGGCGCTGACGTGCATGCGGTATACATGGACTTTAGCAAAGCCCTCGATAAGGTAAACCACTCTCTCCTGATAAAGAAACTCCTTAAAATCGGAGTCGGACCTCTTTTATTATCTTCTGTCGTATCTCTCACCTCTCTATTGTTTAATTTATTCATCAATGATATTGCTAAAAATATTGATTGTTAATTTTTACTGTTTTCGGACGACCTGAAAATATTTAGTGATATTTATTCTCTGAATGACTGTGCCCAGATTCAAAAAAATCTTGATTCAATTTATTCATGGTGCGAAGACAACAACATGCATCTTAATGTTGATAAATGCTACTCCATGACATTCAGTCGCAGGTTGTTACCCATAAGTCCTGACTATAGTATTAATAACGTGAGCTTGCATAACGTAACTACGGTGAGAGATTTATGTGTTATATTTGACTCTAAACTTTCTTTTTCTGATCATTTCGAACACATGATTGGGAAGGCAAATAAAATGTTAGAGTTTCTTAAGAGAATGGCTCAGGATTTTTCAGATCCTCGAGCATTAACTATTTTATATATTTCTCTAGTTAGGATTATGGAATATTGCAACATTGTTTGGTCACCGTACTACAACATATATATCAACAGCTTTGAATCTATACAAACTAAATTTGTTCGATTTATGTGCTATAAACTGAGCACGAGAGGCAAATTCTTAACCCGTGAGGAAGCGAAATCATATTTGGGAATTACTTCCTTACATAGCAGGCGCCAATATTACTATGTTTGTTTCGCCTTCAAAGTTATTAATAACTACATCAGTTCTCCTGATTACTTGGAGTCTATGCGTTTTAATGTACCATCTTTTAACACTAGAAATATATCCATTCTGTCTGTACCTTATTGTTGAACAACTTACGCTATGTTCAGTCCGGTGAATAGAATAAGTTCAACAGTCAACAAATACTGCACTGAACTTGACTTATTTAGTAAATCTCTTGGTGGTTTTAAAAAGCAAGCTAAACGCGCTATACTGTAGTAATTTTTGTTATTGTCGTTATTCAGTTTTTAATCTTACCTTTGTATTTCGCTTTTTCTCTTCATGTTTATTTTAGTTGTTAAGTTTTTAGGATTCGTATCACAATATGTAAATGTATTTATACGTTAATAAATAAATAAATAATCGCTAGTATTTTTGGACACAAAACATCCACCACGAATCCTGAATCACTTCCTATGTGCGCCATTAAGAACCGTTTTCTTTTCCTGTTGGTCTTTTTAATCCGGTTGATCTGCCTTCCATATGAGCCTGGCGAGCACTTATACATTTTTATCTTGCCAAGTTCGCGTTACAGTACGCCCTTCATTCAACCACATCTCGTCTAAATAATAACATTTTCATCCGCGTTCACGAGTAGCTGTAATTGCCCGAATATAATTTCTTCGCCAACAAATAATGCCGTCTCGGACGCTGTCCCTATTTGCTTTTGCAAATACAACGTTCAAATCACGTAAAAGTTTTCTAAGCGTCATTTGGCTCATTCTGGGTATATCTTCATCCCAATTCAAGGACTGTAAAATTTTCTTTAAAGTAGTAGTTCATTATCAAATAAAAATGTATGAACTTTTACGCCGAATTCCATTTTCTTGGACTAGTTCCATTTTTTTTTTCTTTCAGATTTCTCTTTAGGTTTCTGAATATACCCTTTTCTTTTTCCCTGCCTTAAAATTCTATAAACATGCATGATGAACACAATTGAAGGCTTTGATTTTTTAGAAATAAATGTTATCCGTTAAATTAGTCAATTGTATGGAAATTTCCCTAAGATTTTACTCAGGACAAGTAAAAGATTTATCGGTCATAGTAGGTTTTGACGGAGGCGCCGCGTGTAACTACATGTCTTTAATTTTCATATTTTGAAGTTCATGATATATTATGGGGCCATTCAAAAAATACGTTCGATTTTAGAGGGGAGAAGAAAATGTGACAAAATGAACGATAGGAGGGTATATGAAAATTTCTCGCAAAAAAATGAAAAATAACTAATATTTAGCATTTCAATTTCGTTCTCTCTTGGCAATCTATTCAACAGAATTTATTTTTAAGTTTAATCGGAGGGGGTACGTCTGCAGACGAACGATCTAAAAAATGTCGGCGTCTTTGATCTTTACCGCACCGCCAAAGATGCCGACATTTTTTTACATGAATAATAAGTGTGTAGTCAAATTAAAGTACGTATTTAATTTTTTTAAATAATTCAAAAGCATTAATTTTTTTTCTTCATGAAAAGATTTCCTGAAAATATCATTAATAAATTGTCGTGAGTAGATTTACAATATATGTGAAATACAAACAAATTGGTTCACTTGATTAAGAAATAGTATATTATATTACTAGGAGTAGAACGCACTCTTTTTTTGTGTTGAGCCCAGGATTTGCGGCTGAGGCGAAGCCGAAGCCGCAAACTGGGCGAAACACAAAAAAAGGCGTTCTACTCCGTGTAATATATACTATTTTTTCTTCAAGCGTATTTAAATGCAAAAATTCATTTATTTATCATAAATGTACAAATATTCAAACTACAGTCTTACATGTTGACACAATATGACAAGTGGCTAGTGGATAGCGCGCCACCGGTGGCTTTCGGTATTAACATTATGTTACTAGTAAAACAATACCCACTGCGGTGGCGCTTTCGGAACTAACATTATGTTACTAGTAAAACAATGTCCACTATGGTGGCGTTCGGTACTAACATTTTGTTACTAGTAAAACAATGTCCTACTTCTACTTCTGTTTTTGGTGACATAATTTAAACATTTTAATACGCTTGAAGAAAAAAGAAATTTTTTTTGGATTTTCGAAAAAAAAACATTCCCAGATATTATGAAGTTCTTGAGCTCAAAACTTTTTGAGGTAGTATCTTACGCAAATATACATCATTGGAAGGAACCATACGCAAAAAGGTTGCAAAGACACGGACACTTATCTTAACCTGCCATGGCCTTTGGTGTAGTGATATGCGATGAAATTTCCAATTAAATGATGTAAAGAACCAAAATTGCCGACTTCCGGTTTCGATGCAATTCACATGAAAGTAAAATTTTTAAATGGGACATATTTTTGCACATTTGGATCCTGCTGGCCAGAATACATATAATCTGACCCTCAAATAATAATAATAATAATAATAATAATAATGGGTCTAAGAAAGGTGTCGCTGGCTGCAAGGAGAACCTGCTTATTGGCAGATGTGTCACGCAGGACTCCGTGCAGTATAAGCGGAACCTTTCCATGGCCTGGATCGATTACCGCAAGGCATTTGACATGACATCTCACGAGCTAATTGTTCACTTGCTCCAATGTTTTGCGGTGCCCGGTCCCGTAGTGAGATGCATAGAACAACTCATGCCGCTCTGGAGGACTCGCTTTGCTATAACATCTGGTAATGTCAGAGTCCAAACAGAGCCGGTTATGTTTAAGAGGGAGACTCCCTTAGCCCCCTTCTATTTTGCATTTCGCTACTGCCGTTATCCGTTGAACTTCGCAAAACCCGTGGATACAATTGCGGTACCCCCGGAGATAGGAGGCATAAGGTCACCCATCTATTTTACATGGATGACCTTAAACTTTACGCCTCCAGCGAGAGGGATTTATGTCTATCTCTCAAGGTGGTACATGAGTACACTCAGGCTGTCGAAATGGAGTTCGGCTTGGACAAATGTGCACTGGTTCATCTCAAGAGAGGGCGATGCGGTGACTACGGAGAGGACGCGCAGTTTGTAGATGGAAGCATCTTGCACCACCTAGATGCCGGAGAGTCGTACACCTACTTGGGTGTTGAGCAACGCTCCACCAAAGAAGTGTCAACAGTGAAAACGCTCTCCGCGGCAAGTATCAGCACCTCCTCCGGCAGATCTGGTCTTCAGAGCTGTCGGGGAAGAATAAGGTGTCTGCAACTAACATGCTTGCCGTTCCACTCCTCCTACACTCCTTTGGGGTAGTGAAGTGGACACAAGGCGAGCTGCGCCAACTCGATGTAGGAACCCGAAAGATGATGCATCTCAACAGAAGCTTGCATCCAAAATCGTCCGTTCCGTGATTATACCTCTCACGACAACAGGGAGGCCGCGGAGTATCTACATAGCAGGTCGGCTCTGGATGGAGCTTGCAAGATAATCAAGAGTTGGGATCCCCTTCTCTGCATGGTTCAGGACCATGAAAATGCAGGGATATGAGCGTTCTTATTTAAGGCAGTACAAAGAGCAGCCGATGAACTTGGTCTCGACTTCGATACTGGGCTCTGTCACAGAGCTGGAACCCGCTCAGCTGAAAGCCCATACAAAAGCAGCAGAGCAAAGGAAATTTCTGCAACTGCATAAAGATAAGCCCTTGATAGAGTCGAGAAGATGACCTTTGCTTTCCTAAGGTCAGTTGGGCTGAAGCCTGAGACCGAAGGGTTCATTATGGCTTGCCAGGATGGTGTCTTTAACACACTCGTCTATCGAAGTCATGTCTTGGGTATAGAGGTCCCTGACGTAAACTGCAGGGCCTGCCGAAGAGCGCCGGAGACACTTATGCACCTGTTGTTGGCTTGTCCGACATACGCTGTCTCGGCCTATATTCACAGACATGATGGAGCATTACGTGTGCTGTACTATCGTCTGCGGCACACATATGGGATAGACGAGACCCCAGTGCTGCCTTACGCTCCGGGAGATATTGAGTCCGTAGTGGGGAATGAGCGGTGTCTAATTTATTGGAACTACTCGTTTCCCACCCTCAGGTAAATACAGGCCAATAAACCTGATGTAGTCCTCCTCGATCGCCACCTCAGGACAATGTTTGTTGTTGAATTCTCCGCCCCAGGGGAAACAAACATTGTTCTAAAAGAGGAGGAAAAACGGACTAAATATCGAGATCTTCTCTTCGAACTCCGTAGACTCTATCCGGACCACACTGTTAAACTAGTGGTTCTTATCATAGGATGCCTAGGTGGGGTGGGGCGTACACTGCTTTCGGAATTGAAGACGATACCGGCATGCCGAGAGTCGGCAGAAATCTTAGCCGGAAGAATGCAGAAGGCCGTTATCCTTGGTTCGCTACGCCTGCCCAGAGCACACGATTCGTGGACCCAGTGATCACTAACTCTACGGCGTAGGGAGTGGTCACTGGTATTACCAGCGTACCCTCTCTGGTATCGGAAGCAGAGAGAAGGGCGACTGGATTGGAGTAAAAAAAAAATAATAATAATAATATTAATATTAATATATTTATTATCCGTAAAAACCTAATAAATAGTACAAAATGGCATTGGATTCTTAATTACAAGGATGAGTACAATCATCCGAAACACAATAAAATAGTATAGTAATCCATAGATTTAGCAGGCACTCAAAAAATGTCGGCGTCAAAGGCGCCTTTGACCCATCAAACACGCCGCACGCAAAGTCAAAGATGCCGACATTTCTTGAGTACCCGTTAAATTTGTGAATATACTTTATAGAATATAATTAAGATAATAGTCACGATAATAACGTTACAAAGGGCGAGCGTAGAGGCGACTTCAATGTGAATATCAGTCGATATTCCGTTGAAGCAACGTCGAGCGCGGTTAGTACTTGGATGAGGTACCCATCTTGGGAAATACAGCGTTCTCGTCTCACCTTCTAGAGGCTTGTATATCAGTGTATACTCGGAAGTTACGTAATTTCAGACGAGGATTACGTAGTGGATATACCATCCTTCGGAGGGGATGTAAAGTAGGCGGTCCCTTGTCTATTAAATGTTAGGCAAGTAAAAGATCCCTCTTTTCTTAACTCTTCTTAAGGAAAGAGGTTCGGCAAAATTTCCAGGTTAGGGGTAGCTCGTCTCCTGGCGTCGGTGATAGGTCCTGGTAGCGGAAATAGGCCGACGTTAAATAGTTAAAAAAAAAATAAATAAATAACGTTACAAAATAACATAAATACTAGACAAATAATTAATGAACTATGTCACATTTAAAATCACAGAGATAAGTTGGTTAAGAGTACGTTAACATTAAAAAAACAAAAGTAAAAAAAAATTGCATAAATCTATAGCGAATATGATATGTAGGAGCCAGGGACCGAGACCGAAATTTATTTCGGTTGGGTTTCGGTTACGGTTAACTGACGTACACCATTTTCGGTTTTCAGTTACGGTTTTGGTTTTCAGGGCAGCGTTAATTTGGTTTTCGGTATCAGTCTTCAAAGCAGCGTCAATTCAGTTTTCTGTTATGGTTTCGGTTTTCCAGAATCTCCCATTTCGGTTTTCGGTTTCGGTTACGATTAGAAAAATTCGTAATTACGGTGCGGTTTTCGGTTAAGGTTACGGTTAAAATTAAATCAGTGCTTGCAGGGACCGAAAATGAAATTTATTTCCTCTTGGTTTCGGTTACGGTTACCAATCATACACCATTTTCGGTTTTCGGTTCCGGTTTCGGTTTTCCAGAATCTCTCATTTCAGTTTTCGGTTTCAGTAACGGTTAGAAATAAATCGTAATTACGGCGCAGTTTTCGGTTACGGTTTGGATGCGGTTACCCTCCTCGGACTCCAGGTATCATATATGATACCTCGGTTCTAAATTTTTTTCTCAGCTCATAGTTGGGAGTCATGAATTGCGCTTGCAAGTATCATATATAATATGCGACCAGAATTACGCACAAAATTTTGCATGCGAATCAGACGCGTTTTAACCTCAGTATTGGTTTGTTTATGTGAGTGGACACATGGGTTATGGCAACCATTAAGGAAATAAATTGTTTGAAACGTAAGTAGTCTATATTTATTGATTTTAGTTATCACATTGACTGAAATAATGTTAGTTCTGATAGTAATATGTTGTATTTCACTGAACTAGCTGAAATATACTTTTTTTACCCTTGAACAAAAATATAAATATTGCAACGTACTTCTAGGTTCGCTCACCCAGGAAGAACTGCAGCTCTTAGTCGATAATATAGATTTGGATGATTTGGAGGTGGATAATAATCTTCTTTGTAATCAGGAAGAAGAAGAGGATGAGTTTGCTTGGACCGCAGCCAGCCAAGATCAAGAGGAAATAGTATTAGAAAGGGAAATGAAGGTGATGACGAAACCAAGGAAAGTGAAGATGAGTACAAAGACGACGAACCGTTGATAAAAGTACTTCCAAAAGGAAAGCGAGGATGAAGAAACTGTCCAGCCAAGTGCTAAACAACGAAGAGTTGTGCCCATTCCTGTTAAAAGTCAGCGTAACCAGGAAGGAAAACATCTTCCTGAATTTGTGAATGACAAGCAAAAATCGTGGTCAAAGTGCAGATATGCAGGCTGCAAAAACCTTTTCAAAATGTAAAGTTTGTAATGTATTTTTATGCTATAGTGTTCAGCGAAACTGTTTTTCTAAATTCCATAAATAAATTTGAGACCTAAAATTATTTCATTCTTGTCGTGTTAAAGATCCAATGTATCATATATGATACCCAATTTTTCAAGAAACCCAAAAGCTTTTTCAAAAATGTGGGCACATTGCAGTGTTATTGAACAACTTTATGTCACATGGCATTAATATTTTAATTCAAATTAGTTGTGGGTCTGAGGAGGTTACGGTCTCTGGTAGGAGCACATCCTTCAAAAACCTCATCACATTCTTATATATTCGTCAGTTGTATATAAAACTTTTCCCATAAGATAATTTGATACTTTGTGTTTAAATGTATTAATATTCTCAATATCTTTAAATATTTGAGACAGCTTATTGTATAGTTTTATTCCCATATATAGAGGACTTTTTCACAAAGCGATAAGAACTGCAAGGAAATAGATAAATCCGTATTTGTTCGAGTATGGTACATATTGAAAAAATTATTTTTGCAAAAATGCTGAAAATTACTCTTGACGTATAACAAAATTTCCAGGATGTAAACATGAAGTTAGTGTTAGTATTCCGAGACTTAAAAATATTTCTCGACAAGAAATGCCTCGTCGCATTCCTTCTATATTTCTGATAGCCTTTTTTGTAGTCTAAAAATTTTCACATTTTTAGTTTAGTCATTTAGAGCGGGTGCTAGAAGGAAGTGAGTATGCAAAATGTGAGGACCGCATTTTATCAATGGATATTAGCTGAGAATAGTTCAAAGATTAATAATCCGGATGTTGCCGTTCCATTTTTTGGCCCAATTTTTTTTTATCCCTCCTCCTCTTATCTACACAGGAAATAATAGGTCACTGTTAAAGGGTAGATTCTTTGGATCAAAATATGAGGATATAACCAAACATGCTTTAGTAAATTGTTGCCCAGGGCCGTTCCTGGCGGGGGTGCAACGGGTGCAGTCGCACGGGGCGGCACAATTTAGGGGGCGGAATTTGAGCCTACTTCTATATCTGTATCACGCGGTGGCGCGCAATATACCGATTGGAATATTTTTCTGATTTTGCCTGTGACAGTGGCATATGGGGAAAGAAGTTTTTCCAAATTAATGATAATTGAAAATTCTTCGAGATCCACTGTGTTCCAGGAGAGATCGATACATTTTGCAATGATTTCAATAGACCATGATATTTGCCAAAAATTAGATATGTCAAAAATAATTGACGATCTTCCTGCTAAAAAAGCTCGAAGATTTACATTTTAATTTAATGTGTTTCATTTTTTGTTGTTGTATTGAGTGTTTTATGATTTTGCGGTATTTTTCATTTTTTTTATAGCGTTTTGAGTACTTATTTAGTTTTTTTGTTTTAATATAAAAATATTGTATTCATTTAAGTAGGTACTTATTTTTAATTTCATGTTTGTGATATTGTTTTATAGGTTTCCTTGTTTTTTTTTGTAATGTTTCGAAATTTTAGTTTATTTTTGATATTAATGTTAAAATAGGATATTTATTTACTTATTTATTAACATGTAAACAAACCCGCTTATATTTATATACTATAACAAATACATAATAATATACAATACAAAACTCTGAATGTTTCATTTCTATAAAATTAATTTCAGAAATATAATAGCATGATTTTTTTTAAATAGGTATAAATATTATCAACCGCATTTGTGAATATTGAGGAAGCAAAATACCAGTGTCAAAATTCTATAAAACTATGTTTACAATTAATATCAAAAAGGCTTGTTCGATAAAATATACAGTAATATTTACAAAAAAGATAATATTTTGAAAAACTATATTCCATAATTTATGGGGCGGCAAAATTTCTTTTTGCATGGGGTGGCAAAAGATCCAGGAACGGCCCTGTTGTTGCCCTCATGAGCTATGCCCATCGGGTATAGCTCATGAGGCGTCCTCCATGGGCTAGCGTGATGTGATACATAAATTATTGTTTCTTAGCTTAAAAAATGTTTCCTTACCAAATTGGGAGAAGATCGGTCAAGAGGTAGTTGAGATATTGCAAGAGGAAAGAAAAATAATTACAATTTTGACACCCTGTATCTTTTTCCACGGCAACAATTTACTAAAGCATGTTTGGTTATATCCTCATATTTTGATCCAAAGAATCTACCCTTGAACAATGGCCTATTATTAATGGTCCATCCTGTGTAGATAAGAGGAGGAGGGTTAAAAAAAAATTGGACCAAAAAATGGAACGGATTATTAATCTTTGAACTATTCTCAGCTAATATCCATTGATAAAATGCGGTCCTCACATTTTGCATACTCACTTCCTTCTAGCGACTGCACTATATGTCACATTTAAAATCACAGAGATAAGTTGGTTAAAAGTAAGTTAACATTAAAAAAACAAAAGTAAAAAAAAAATTGTATAAATCTATAGCGAATATGATATGTAGGAGCCAGGGACCGAGGCCGAAATTTATTTCGGTTCGGTTTCGGTTACGGTTAACTGACGTACACCATTTTCGGTTTTCGGTTACGGTTTCGGTTTTCCAGAATCTCTCATTTCAGTTTTCGGTTTCGGTAACGGTTAGAAAAAATCGTAATTACGGTGCGGTTTTTGGTTACGGTTTGGATTCGGTTACGGTCTCTGGTAGGAGCACATCCTTCAAAAACTTTATCACATTTTAATTAATCATTCATATACAACGTGATCTACCAAGAAATGCGGAAAATAAAATGGTGTGCTAGTCGTCAATGTGGGAAAGCCCCTGCAAAATTTTAGAGGATTCTGAGATAATTTAGTATATTAAATTATTAGTCAATTTGCGAAGATACACTATTGATGTTGAGTAAGTCCTGACCTAATTCTGAAGAGGTCGACGAACTTACTGGCGAAAGAACGTATTCGAGTTGTTTACATTTCCTTAATTGGCATAAAAAGTGAGCCGGCCGGCGAGATCAACACACGATCCTGCGGCAAGTTGTCAACATTGTTGGTACGCTTTGAAGATAATTGGAATTCCAGCGGACCAATTCACTTTTACGAATGAGTTCAAAGCATGCCGACAAGGCTGGCTCCGTGCCACTGGATCGTGTGTAGACCCCTAGAGAGCCGCGTTTTTTGCTTCCGGTCGAACAATAGTTACACGGCCGTGTCATTGATCGGTTTAACTAAATATCTCGTATATCTGCTTTTCATTTCAGCATAAGATCAACCTCTTCGATTTATTTCGGTATTTTTGTAGTGTGATTTGATTAAAACCAAAAGTCACTTCTATCTTATGATCCAGCTTTGCTGTCAGTAGTGTCAATCCCAAGTCTGATAAAGTGATATGGTTGTACCGCGTTACGTTAGATTAGTTGAAGTCATTGGCGGCGCATTCCTACAAAAAAATAAGGTAATTTTTTTGGTCATTTTTTAAAAAAATTGTCATTTTTTTACTCCTTTTGGTGGGGACAACCTACTGTTAAATTTTCCGCATGTCCTGGTAGATCACGTTGTATATTCGTCAGTTGTATATAAAACTTTTCCCATAAGATAATTTGATACTTTATGTTTAAATGTATTAATATTCTCAATATCTTTAAATATTTGAGGCAACTTATTGTATAATTTTATTCCCATATATACAGGACTTTTTCACAAAGCGATAAGAAATGTAAGGGAATAGATAAATCCGTATTTGTTCGAGTATGGTACATATTGAAAAAATTATTTTTGCAAAAATGCTGAAAATTACTCTTGACGTATAACAAAATTTCCAGAATGTCTAATGAAGTTAGTGTTAGTACTGCGAGACTTAAAAATATTTCTCGACAAGAAGTAGCATTCCTACTATATTTCTGATAACCTTTTTTTGTTATCTAAAAATTTTTACATTTTTAGTTGAGGCATCCCAAAATAAGATACCATATGTCATTCTCGAGACAAACTGTGCATGGTAATAAGCTAAAACAACTTTTCTTTTCTTTCTTATTTTGATTTTCAAAAAATATGCATTTTTAATTTTTAGTTTTAATCATAGAATGCCGTAATTTTCGCAAAATTGTTAAAAATCGGTCTACGAGCACCTTTAAAATATTATCTCTTCAGATACTAACATTAAACGCGATTTATTCTTCATTAAGTTCAAAGATATTGGTTTTTCAACGAAAACTATTTTTTTTTATTGGCACTCCTATGGGACGACCTGTTATTTAATTAGATCTTTAAAATACGAAGAGAATGCATAATGTCTACCTCCTGTTTGTACTAAAATTATAATTAAAAAAAATGCTTTTGTAATTTTCACTTGCAATCTCCCCAGTGCTTGAATTATTGCTGGAAATTTTTTAAGTACATGAATTTTCTTAAAAAATTCATGTGCGAGAAAAATTTCCTTCAATTAATTCATGCACGCGGGGGATTCGCTAAGAAAATTCCATACCTACATGAATTAAATAAATACTAATTTAATATAATAACACTAGATATCTATATATCTATATATAATAGTTGTAAGAAAGATATCTATATACAGGGTGTCCCGAAACTCCCGCCTTCCCCTTTAGGTACTAATTCTCCATATAAAAATAGTAAGAAAAGTTCCTATAAACATGTGTCCGGAAATGCTTCCTAAGGGAGCTACGGCCCTCTAAGGATGGCGCAAAAATAGGTGTTTTGACTAATTATCTCTGAAATGATTTGGGACAACTTTATGAAACTTGGTTAACTATTTTCGATTATTAAATATTTACAAAAAAGATAATATTTTGAAAAACTATATTCCATAATTTATGGGGCGGCAAAATTTCTTTTTGCATGGGGTGGCAAAAGATCCAGGAACGGCCCTGTTGTTGCCCTCATGAGCTATGCCCATCGGGTATAGCTCATGAGGCGTCCTCCATGGGCTAGCGTGATGTGATACATAAATTATTGTTTCTTAGCTTAAAAAATGTTTCCTTACCAAATTGGGAGAAGATCGGTCAAGAGGTAGTTGAGATATTGCAAGAGGAAAGAAAAATAATTACAATTTTGACACCCTGTATCTTTTTCCACGGCAACAATTTACTAAAGCATGTTTGGTTATATCCTCATATTTTGATCCAAAGAATCTACCCTTGAACAATGGCATATTATTAATGGTCCATCCTGTGTAGATAAGAGGAGGAGGGTTAAAAAAAAATTGGACCAAAAAATGGAACGGATTATTAATCTTTGAACTATTCTCAGCTAATATCCATTGATAAAATGCGGTCCTCACATTTTGCATACTCACTTCCTTCTAGCGACTGCACTATATGTCACATTTAAAATCAAGATACACTATTGATGTTGAGTAAGTCCTGACCTAATTCTGAAGAGGTCGACGAACTTACTGGCGAAAGAACGTATTCGAGTTGTTTACATTTCCTTAATTGGCATAAAAAGTGAGCCGGCCGGCGAGATCAACACACGATCCTGCGGCAAGTTGTCAACATTGTTGGTACGCTTTGAAGATAATTGGAATTCCAGTGGACCAATTCACTTTTACGAATGAGTTCAAAGCATGCCGACAAGGCTGGCTCCGTGCCACTGGATCGTGTGTAGACCCCTAGAGAGCCGCGTTTTTTGCTTCCGGTCGAACAATAGTTACACGGCCGTGTCATTGATCGGTTTAACTAAATATCTCGTATATCTGCTTTTCATTTCAGCATAAGATCAACCTCTTCGATTTATTTCGGTATTTTTGTAGTGTGATTTGATTAAAACCAAAAGTCACTTCTATCTTATGATCCAGCTTTGCTGTCAGTAGTGTCAATCCCAAGTCTGATAAAGTGATATGGTTGTACCGCGTTACGTTAGATTAGTTGAAGTCATTGGCGGCGCATTCCTACAAAAAAATAAGGTAATTTTTTTGGTCATTTTTTAAAAAAATTGTCATTTTTTTACTCCTTTTGGTGGGGACAACCTACTGTTAAATTTTCCGCATGTCCTGGTAGATCACGTTGTATATTCGTCAGTTGTATATAAAACTTTTCCCATAAGATAATTTGATACTTTATGTTTAAATGTATTAATATTCTCAATATCTTTAAATATTTGAGGCAACTTATTGTATAATTTTATTCCCATATATACAGGACTTTTTCACAAAGCGATAAGAAATGTAAGGGAATAGATAAATCCGTATTTGTTCGAGTATGGTACATATTGAAAAAATTATTTTTGCAAAAATGCTGAAAATTACTCTTGACGTAAAACAAAATTTCCAGAATGTCTAATGAAGTTAGTGTTAGTACTGCGAGACTTAAAAATATTTCTCGACAAGAAGTAGCATTCCTACTATATTTCTGATAACCTTTTTTTGTTATCTAAAAATTTTTACATTTTTAGTTGAGGCATCCCAAAATAAGATACCATATGTCATTCTCGAGACAAACTGTGCATGGTAATAAGCTAAAACAACTTTTCTTTTCTTTCTTATTTTGATTTTCAAAAAATATGCATTTTTAATTTTTAGTTTTAATCATAGAATGCTGTAATTTTCGCAAAATTGTTAAAAATCGGTCTGCGAGCACCTTTAAAATATTATCTCTTCAGATACTAACATTAAACGCGATTTATTCTTCATTAAGTTCAAAGATATTGGTTTTTCAACGAAAACTATTTTTTTTTATTGGCACTCCTATGGGACGACCTGTTATTTAATTAGATCTTTAAAATACGAAGAGAATGCATAATGTCTACCTCCTGTTTGTACTAAAATTATAATTAAAAAAAATGCTTTTGTAATTTTCACTTGCAATCTCCCCAGTGCTTGAATTATTGCTGGAAATTTTTTAAGTACATGAATTTTCTTAAAAAATTCATGTGCGAGAAAAATTTCCTTCAATTAATTCATGCACGCGGGGGATTCGGTAAGAAAATTCCATACCTACATGAATTAAATAAATACTAATTTAATATAATAACACTAGATATCTATATATCTATATATAATAGTTGTAAGAAAGATATCTATATACAGGGTGTCCCGAAACTCCCGCCTTCCCCTTTAGGTACTAATTCTCCATATAAAAATAGTAAGAAAAGTTCCTATAAACATGTGTCCGGAAATGCTTCCTAAGGGAGCTACGACCCTCTAAGGATGGCGCAAAAATAGGTGTTTTGACTAATTATCTCTGAAATGATTTGGGACAACTTTATGAAACTTGGTTAACTATTTTCGATTATTAAAGACTATTGTTTTACAGTATTGGCCAAAATTAATTTTATCCAGGGGCGGAGAAACGAGGGGTCGGTGTTCTTTGTTTCCTACATATTAATTTTTCCGTTTGACATTTTTAATATTTTAATCCCTGATTATGATTCCCTGGTTGATTCTGCATACAAAAGGGCCTCTTTGCAATTAGCCATATGGCAAGCCGTTTTCGAGTAAAAGCGGTCTAAACGAAATATTGCGCATTCGTTTGCTAAATGCGCTTATTTATTTTTCAAAGTAGGCGTATGCCATTCAATAACAGAAATGGCAGAGTACACCTAAAAGTTAACCAAGCTTCATAAAGTTGTCCCAAATCATTTCCGAGATAATTAGTAAAAACACCTATTTTTGCGCCATCCTTAGAGGGCCGTAGCTCCCTTAAGAAGCATTTCCGGACACATGTTTATAGGAACTTTTCTTACTATTTTTGCATGGAGAATTAGCACCTAAAGGAGAAGGCGGGAGTTTCGGGACACCCTGTATATGCAATGTTAAAAAAATATTTCCACCCATTTTAGTTGCAAAAAATCTACTACATGAGAGGTTAATATTTATTCACTGAAATGTTTGATATTACGTTTTCTTCACTAAAATGGGTGGAATTCTGTTTTTCTTATATTCTTTAATGTTACAACAGTTTTGGTGAACCGAAATACCTATATTCGTATAATAGATAAATAATATCTTTTTCGCCCATTTGAATTTCAAAAAATTACTGAAAATTGTTTAAGACAACTTTATTGTGTGTTATGAAATAAGTTTTGTTCAATAAAATAGGAGGAACATTGTTTTTTTAGTTTATTTTATGTTTTATGCACATGGTGTAGCTAAGTTTCAGCACATTATATTAAGTTATAATGGCTTGAAAATAAAATGTCATTAGCTATTATCATTATTTCATTGACAGTTTAACCAGTGTAAACTTAACATTTCTATTTTTGAAGTTGTTTTGGAGGTTTCTAAAGAACAAGATATTAAAGAATGGAAAAAGAACAGAAATATACATGCTAAGCTATATGCTTGCTAATTCATAGGGGATGGATGCCACCCCCTCTCGGGGGTGGCACTTAAAATATATATATATATTTGTTGCAGCTGAAGTAGAATCAAATTTTAAGAAGAAAAGGTTCTATGCAATTTTTCACATAAGTTAGTTTTTAAGTTATAACGACTTCAAAATTGCAATTTTAGCATGAAAAAGCAGCTTTCGTCAAGTATCTCGAAAAGTATTACTTTATCGAAAAAATGTTACAGACCAATTACAGAAAGTACAAACTGGGAATTAATTATATTTTTTGTTTATTGATGTAGGGTTAATAATTTCGGAGATATTTAAGTTTATATTTGGTATCCCAAGGCTTTCGAAATTACCTAATTAAGTTTAAAATTCATTTTTTTCCAAAGCAAGTGCTTTAAATGAGCAAAAAAATTTGAGCATCTAGATAATGCTACCTACATCTTAACGAAAAACTGTATTTGATATAATTCTTTTAAATTACTGGCTAATTAGAGTAACAAAATGGCGACCTATTTATATAAAAAAATATAAATATGCATATTTTTCCGTGATAACTTCTTTATTTCTTATGCTACAGGAACGAGTAAAAAATAATTTGAAAGCGCAATTAATTGTCTTTAATTTCATTTCTTAGCATGCGTGACGTAGGTGTCACGATTTCTGAGATATTTAACATTTAAACTGCATTTTTCGTCTTTTAATCGTTCGGACGCCATTTGTAAACTTTCATATCTCCGAAACTATTAAATCTATGTAAATAAATAAACAAGCGAAATTCATTATCAGTTTATGAGCTTTATTTTTGGTCTCTACCCATTTTTCAATAAAACTAATATTTATTGAGATATTTGGAAAAGGAAAAAAAAATACGTTTTATCGAAAATACCTTTATAGTTTAAAGTGTATTTTTTTCTAAAGCAAGTGCTGTATACAAATAAAAAAAATTGAGCATCTACGTCATGCTATATATTAATGAGAAACAGTGTTTGAAATTCCTTTTTTTTAATTACTGGCTAATTACAGTGACAAAATGGCGACGTTGTTATTAAAAAAAATGTGTACACGCTCATTGCTTCGGTCATAACTTGTTTGTTTTTTTATGCTACAGAAACAAATAAAAAAATAGTTGAAAGCTTGATTAATAATCCATTATTCTACCTATTAGCATCCTTGACGTAGATGTTACAGTTTCTGAGATATTTAACTCTCACTCTAAATAATTACCTTATGAACACTTGGATGCCAAATGTAAACTTAAATATCTCCGAAATTATTAATTCTACATCAATAAACAAAAAACATATTTAATTCCCAGTTTGTACTTTCTGTAATTGGTCTGCAACATTTTTTCGATAAAGTAATACTTTTCGAGATACTTGACGAAAGCCGTTTGGAAATACCTTTTTTTTTAAGCTAAAATTGCAATTTTGAAGTCGTTATAATTTAAAAACTATCAATTTATATGAAAAATTGCATGGAACCTTTTCTTCTTAAAATTTTATTCTACTTCAGCTCCAATAAATATATATATATATATTTTTTAAGTCCACCTTCTGAGAGGGGGTGGCACTATAAATTAGCAAGCCCCCGCACAATATAGAAATTTTTCTGTGAAGCATTTACTATTATACTTCCAAAAATGAACGAAATCCGTTCAATATGACATTATTCCGAAGTTTTACATATATTTTACCTCTAGGTACTGTACTAGTAGTCAAGCATAGACATTTAATTGATATAGATTCTTCACCGATGTATTCTCCATTGAAACGCGAGGAGTTTTTAAAGGATTTTCAAACACATTTGAAATATTCAGTATCATAATTAAACATGAAATAAAATGTTGTTTCACGAGCTCAATGATTTTTTTTATAATTATCTTGTTTAATATGACAAATAAAATTCCATTTGTATGTAAAAGCAAATGTCAAATATGATCATATGTCAATAATTTGACAGAATAATTTCCACTTATTAATTTCGTTCGAGATGAAAATTTCCGGAAATTTTTTGGTATGGTAACGAAACCAAGAACAAACTTCTGATTGGCCAAAAAAGTGACGTGTGAAATTTTCTTTTAAATCTTCTTTGAAAATTAAAATAATATTTGAGGGACATATCATATGTATTTTGACCAACAGGATTCAAATACGCAAAAATATACCGATTGTCCAATTTAAAAATTTAATTTTCATGTAAATTGCATTGAAACCGGAAGTCGGCCATTTTGGGTTATAACATTAGATGATTGGAAATTTTATCGCATACCTACACCAAATTTGAAAAAAATCATTCTCCTTTTCAAAAGTTACAAGAGTGTGCCTATAGGCTGAGCCACCCGGTATACCTAATAATGTAAGTTCTGTCTGTTGAAAGGTACGTATTTAATTATACGCCATACCTTGCAGTTACCTAACTAATCTTAAAATAAACTAAGTTCGCCTCCCGTACAAGCTGCACATAAAAGGATTGCTATTGATCATTCAATTTATCTACTTCTAACCATCTCATGCTCAAAACTTCCAACCTTAAATGATCTAATGCCGAGAGCAAACATTCCTGAGATTGGAATAAAAGAGGTAAAACAACAAAGTAGTTAATGATACTGTCTGTGAGTAAAGTTAAAAGAGAACGGGATGAGAATAATTCTTAGAGTACGAGTCCCTATGGTACCACACGAGCTACTCGCAACGGAACTTAATTCAAAGATAAAAATGAACAACAGAAGCTGTAAAAGAATACAAATTTATTAAATATGTGTTCCCCAATGACTAAATGAATGTGATGTTGAAACAGAATTCTTGAACGATATATACCGTGGTAAATAATAAACAAGAACCTTTTCTAATGTAAAATTTTAATCTTAATCTTAAATCTTAATAAACATTGATAGGTGAATACTGATGGATTATTCAAAATATGCAATGTTAATAGTATGGGAGCCGGCAACACTTTTTTTGAAAGATATGCTTTAAATTAATTTCTTATTTTTTGTGTTATATTTAGGCTGCAAAAAAATTCAGCTTTAACCATTTCTGACAGGCTTTATTTTAATTACATATTTATGTTAATTATAGAAGCACGCTGGTTTACAATGAAGGTGGTAAGAAATCATTTTCCATCATACTGTAATGCCAATAAAGGACACAATATCAACTTTAAACACGTATAATAGCAGTGACACTATTTTTTTAAATGATCAAAACGCTGCTGTCAAGCGTTGACCCGCTAACGAAGCTGCAGGAGTTTATTTTATGGATAAGTTACATTAATATGATCGAAAAAAAAAACAAGTTTGAACATGTATAGCTACTGAAAGTATCGCTAGCTCCAGTACTATGATCGATTTCTTTTCGTTAAGGATTTAATTTAAATATTTAATATTTGAAACAACTTTATAGTGGAATCATACAGAATGGAATTGTTTTGCTGCAGAAATTTAATTCTTTTAATTTGTTATAGGTATAATAACAAGTGTAAAAAACAATTTTGGATTAAATCGGTCCATTGCTTGTAAAACAACAATGTTAAAAACGGGCTTTTTTGACCTATAAGTGGTAAAGTGTGGAAGTTATCTTTTTTTACTTATTTTGGGGTACTGAAAACGAATCCGTCATCCGTTTTGGCGAAAAATCTCGGGAACCCTTCATTTGGGGTGACATTGGAATTGATATTAGTCTAAATACTAAGTTTCGGTAACTAAGTAGAAAGAGAAGTAAAAAACCCTTCAACCCTCCTCGCCATTCCCTCACCACCACCAAGAAGGTACTATAGAAGCTACTATAAGTACTATATAGTTATTTACAAAAAAAGGGCTTTTTTGGCCCATGCGTGATAAAGTGTGGAAACCATAATTTTTTACAAATTTTGGGGTGCTGAATATGAATCTATCATCAAAATTAGCTGAAAACATCGGGAAGACAGTAAAAAACAACCCTTTGAGAGGTAGCGTTCAAATTGTTAAGAACTTGCAACAAAAACTTATTCTTTAGTGCAGGAAATTCTTTCAAAATGCTCAGTTTCGTTAGGTAAGTAGAAATAGAAGCAAAAATTCTAAATCCCCCCCCCCCTCCTTCCCCTCGTTTCTCTCTCCCTTCACTGCCCATAAGAACGGCGTAAGTTGCTATATCTAATATACGGTTATTTATTTATTTAAAAAAAAAAACAAAACTACTCGATAAAAAAGATGGTTTCCACGCTTTACCACAGATGGACCCAAAAAGTCCTTTCTTGTAAATAACTATATAGTAGTTATAGTAGCTTCTATAGTACCTTCTTGGGGGTGGTGAGGGAATGGGGAGGAGAATTGAAGGGGTGAATTTGGTTTTTACTTCTTTTTCTACTTAGTTATCGAAACTTAATATTTAGACTAATATCAGTTCCAATGTCACCCCCAAATAAGGGTGGTTTTTTAATGTGTTTCCGATATTTTTTGCCAAAACGGATGACGGATTCGTTTTCAGCACCCCAAAATTAATAAAAAAAAGATGGCTTCCACATTTTACCACGGATGGTTCAAAAAAGCCTCTTTTTCAACATTGTTCTTTAAACAATTTTTGTTTCAACATAAAATTTTCCGTTATTTTCCTTAGTAAATCTTCCCGCCAAATTTTAATTGTTTTTTAATTTCAAAATTATAGTCCAATAAATTAAAATAAATAAAATTTCCATCACAAAAAATGTTATCTGAGTTTCTCCTTCAGTAGCACAAAAATCCGTTCTGGAGGTTGCCGCGCAACCCCCCAAAAACCCACCCCTTCCGTGAAAAAAGCCTTATTTTACTGATAACTCGTTAACCGTTGAAGATATAAAAAAATTGCTCATCATAAAATAGCCAAAATTTGGCTAACTTCAACATCCTGGTAAATTTGTAAATGTGAATATTTT
This sequence comes from Rutpela maculata, assembly GCA_936432065.2. NCBI lineage: Eukaryota > Metazoa > Arthropoda > Insecta > Coleoptera > Cerambycidae > Rutpela > Rutpela maculata. The sequence continues at coordinate 119,017,356 of OW386288.2, forward strand.
TATTCCTAACTTTTTCTGCATTGAAGTACCACCTTGAACTAAAAGATTATAACTTATATTAAAGTCAGTTACTTTTTATGGGCCTGTGAAGAGTTAGAGACGCAAAAAATTAAGAGATAACTATATTATATTATATTATATACTAATAAATATCAATAGCCATCAAAAATGGCAACGCAAGAGAGTATTTTATATCCCCTTTAAAACACATTTTAATTTTTCTTCCTAGCTTGTATGGTTTTCGAGCAATTCAATTTTTTTTTATAGGCCGCGCGCAAAAAATTCGCGCGCATTAAAAATACAAATTTTGGAATTTTTTTCAATATCGATTTTGTGGAAAACCATATCATATGCAACATAATTACAATAGGACTTTTTTTTTAGGAAATTGGTCAAGCTTTCTTTTTTATGCTGAGCAGTTTTTTTACATCTTCAACGGTTAACGAGTATCAGTAAAATAAGGCTTTTTTCACAGAAGGGGTGGTTTTTTTGGGGGATTGCGCGGCACCCCTAGAACGGATTTTTATGATCGTGGTTTTGTGATGTATAACCCCTCCACTAACAGTTACTGAAGTAATATCTCAAATAACATTTTTTGCGAGCTTTTGGTGTATTTTTTACTTTGCCGACTGGCCTATTATAGTTGTTATGAACAACCTCAAATAATAATCTATTTTGCATTTGGAGCCGAGATATGTCAGTTTTTGCATCTCAGTCGCTTATAAGTTTTGCAAGTTTCCAAGAAACAATTGAACGTTTGAATCCAAAATTTCTCATAATACTTTCTATTTTACCTACAAGAAATTAAAACAATGAAATTATTGCAATCACAGAATTCCTTATTTACCTATTTTGATGCTTGATTTGACTCCACTACTATAAATAGTACAATAAAAAGGGCATAAAATTTTTCAATAAAAAGGAGTAATTAGGAGGATCAATTAAGGTTTGCATAGATGCTCGTATTGCTTTTTTAGGAACTAAGGCGTACTTCAGGAGCAGGGGCAATTTTTTCTTTAGTGAAGGAAAAAATGACGGCCAAAACAGGTTTTTCTCAATTATTTCCTTTCGTTCTACCTCAAAATTGGCCATTACCTATCTACCTACATTGCAGAAAATGAAAAAAGCTACAACTCTTATTTACATTATCTCTATGTTCAATATTTTCCATTTAAAGTCAGAAAAGTGAAAATTTGTCCTTTGCTATAGATTTTAACAATTACCTCTGACCCTGTAGCTCCTATGTAGTAATTAGTTAAAAAAATTCTCAAAACTTTTGTTTAAACTATATTTATCCACGGTGAACTGTTTCAAGCTCTTTGAAAAATAATAAAATTTTTGAGCTGCTGTAATTTGTAAACAATTGATACTGAAAGAAAATTGTTCTAACAAAAGTTTTAGGAAATCTACAACATTGGTAATAATTAATTACTACCCGAGGATAGGTAAACAATTAATATTTGCAAAATAAATTAATCATAACCCACTGCAAAGTTGCAACTCTCTATAATAGTCCGACTAAATATTATGTCGCACTAAAATTTGAAGATTAATATTGGCTTAGTAAATTTAATTAAGGGCATTTGCGATTTATACCTAATAGTACTAATAATAATGTCTTTATTTAATATTACATAGTTTACAATGTAACACTTGATAGACAGAAATTAGTAAAACAACTCACAGCAAGACGAAGAGAAAGATAAACAAATTCAGGAGAGATACAAAAAAAATTGGATAAGCAGTTAGTGGGAACAAGAAATGTAAGAACTTATTTTCGGAACATGAAATAATAAAAAGAATAGAAAAATATGAATACTCCGTAAATCTCAACACAACACGCAGGTGAATAGTAATAACGAATTATGAAAGGTGGGAAAAGTAATAGAGTAATTAAATTAATTAGTCTGGCAGAGAGATATCAGAAGAGAGAAGTGAAACGAAAAAGCGCATTTATGTAAGCATTGTCGATGATCGATCATATAGTGGAAGCATGTAATTAAAAAATATGTTAATAGGAAATACGGGTTATTTAATGGAGTGCAGACAATTATGATTGGGAAAAATTTGTAAAATGTGGAGTTAAGGAGAGTAATGAACGTTATGAACAGAATGTAATGAACGAAATCCAAAAAAGACAATTAAAACGCTTTAGGCATACAAGGCAGATGGTGCCCAAGAAGAAAAAATTTGCAAGATGTATTATCAGAGTGAAGGAAAAAGAAGTGATCTGAAGGAGCTGCCGAGATTACGTCAATGGTGAAATAAGAGATATTTAAGAGAAGCTGGTAAGTTCGTTGAAATAAAATATGACCATATTCTGAGTATTCTAGCATTATCACGAACACGAAACTAATATACATTTTAACCTCCCCACAATAAAATTGTGGGAGATTACTACAATTGGTCCAAAATTGAGATAACATAAAATTTTTACTCTGTGAGGTTCCTGGGACCTCACAACCCAAAAAAGTGGTTTTTGAAAAATGTCTGTGTGTGTGTATGTGTGTATATATGTATGTATGTAAGCACGATAGCGGCGAAACTACTAAACGGATTTGGATGAAACTTTGCATGAGGATTTCTTTAGTTCTCCAGAAGATCTAAAAAGGTTTTGATTGAGATCGGATTATATTTAGTGCCGTTTCGTTTTATGATTACTTACAATTTGTAATAGAACCATTTAAAAGCAGTAATTTCGATTTCAACGATATATCACACTTGCATCCTTTCGATTTGGTTTCCGTGAAAAAAATTAAATAACTATACCCAAAGTAAGATTTTTGACCAAAACTATTAAAAGTGACAGTGACATTAAAAATCTGAGAAACTTGAGTCTATTTTCGACACAACGTCGGAAATATTTCCGGCAATCACAACCTAAGAAACATTAACATAACCTAAAAACCAAACCAAGTGCAATACCAACCTAAAAATTTTCGACAACTGTCAAAAAATAAAATTTTCCACCAAAGTTTAGAACCAGAATTTTGACAGCTGTCAGTTTGACAGATTCAGAACTAACAAAGTTTAGAGACAACAAATTTGACAGCTGTCAGTCTTTTAAAACTGTATGGACTCCAAATTTGTTTATGTTAATTTGTTTGAAACCTTTTCTGAACGATGTTTTCGAATTTTCTGTTATTGAGTCCAAAATTAGCAGTGTTGCTACATTATCTTCATTTCGGTTTATTTGGGCTTGCTACTTCCACATCCAATGGAAGTATAGTAAAGCAAAAACATTTTTTTTTCAATTTCTATTGTTCAAATAGGCTTAAAATGTCATGAAACGCAGAGGTTTTAAGTTTGAGCAAAAAAATTTCTGTCTGTCGATTTGTCTGTAATTTATTTGCGCACGATAGCTCTGGAACCGTTAAAGATATTGACTTGGAATTTGGTACACGTATGCATTTTAACGAGATCTGAAACTAGATTATATTTTGATCTTATTCCGTTGAAGAGTTGGAGGGTAAATTGAGGTAAATGGTAAATAGGTAAATCAAACAAATAAGAGACCATAAAGTTGGTATTTAGTATATACAAGAGAAGCTAATGTCTCAAAAAATTTTTTGGCATTACTCACACCCAATACGTCCCCCCAACTCATTATTAAAGGGGGTGAAAAAAATTAAAATTGTGATTTAGTGTGTGTATAAAAATCAAAGACCTCAATTTTTTTTTACTTCATCCACCCCACTACCACACCCCTTCCACAGCCACCGCCCCACTACCGATGTGGCATATTGTTTCATGGATTTTTGGGATAGGCAAAATCAAATATTACATTATTAAAGTTGCACAAACAATTATTTCCACATAGTGGAGTGCAAATATAGTTGTGAGTGATTTGGATTTTTTCAAAGGTACACCAAATTCCTTTGAGAGAGAGGTACGCCAAATTTTTCTTTACTTCATCCACCTCCACTACCACCACCCTACCACCACCCTACCACCACCCTACCACCACCCCCACCATCATCCCCACTACCGATGTGGCTTATCATTTTATGGGCTTTTGAGATCGAAGATTTCAAATATTGTGTTATTACAGTTCCATAATTTAGTGGGTGTAATTAACGGGTGGTTAGTGGGGAGGAGTTAATTAAGGGTAATTAATGGCTAATTAGGGAGAGTAATTAGTGGGCGGTAATTAGCGGGTGACTAAGAGTAATTAAGGGTAATTAGGGAAGCTGGGACAAAGTTGTACAAAGTGGGTCAAGGTGGGACAATTTGGAGCAATGTGGAACAAGTTTGGACAAAGTTGGACAAGGTGACAAAGTGGAACAAGGCATGACTGGGTGGAATGAGGTGGGCTATAAAACAAGATTAAAATATGGATAAATAGATAACCTATTACTTATTAATATTTGTTGTCATACTGTGAAAGGACAAACATTAGTAACTTTTGAATTATTAACGAGATTTTAAAAATAGCTTAGGGGATTCTTCTTAATTCAGTTTAAGATACTAAAATTGGTAATTGTTGTATATTTCGACTTTATGATTAAAAGTTCTCATGGGCCTAACTCGATCCCATGTCTAGTTTCCGAGATACAGCTCAAAAATACAAACGATAAGTTAAAAAATTTCCGAATTCATGATTTTTTTTTTTTTCTAACGGTTTATATTGAGATACTTTCTAATAGTCCTTTAGAATATTTTGCGCTAAAAAAAATTTTTTGTTTTAATAAAAATAGCACAGAAAGAAAATAAAGTTTGAGAAATTTTGGCGACGGCCCCGGATCTAAAAATAACAAGTGAAAAAAATAGTCGGTCAAATTGGTTAAAACTTTTTTTAAGTAAAATTTGTGACCCCGATCAAAAAAATTCTTTAATTGAATTATATTTTGTAACTACTTTATTGCCGTTGCCATATTGCAATATATTGCAACGGTATATAATAATTAATATAGCAGACTCTGGAACAACAATTTACTTTCAATAGCAAAACTATCCCAAATAGTGCTTTAATATAACTGTTTTACAAGATAATAGGAACCAATTATAAGAATTTTAACACATTTTATAACGGTGCTGAAAATACTGCCGAACGTTACTAAAAGAGCGCTATAAAATTATTTAGTTTTATAACATGAACTCTTTCTATAGCTTAGTAATGGAAATATTTCTAAAATAATTTCTTAACTGCAAGATATTGTATAATTTTGCTGTCATGATAAATTTATAAAACAGTTCAGTTGCAGAAAACCAGATAGTGTTTTCTACAACTCTAATATAATCAATTAGCGTTTTAGAAGCATTAATAAAATAACAATAAAACAAAATAATTGTATAACATTTAAATTATAAAACAAATTTGCTGGTTGAATTGGTCTTTGTAAAATTCTTATTTTTGAAATATTTAAACGATTCATAACACAAATCGTATTGTTTTCAAAAAGAAGTTTTTTTCATAAAGAGTAAATTTTTGTCAAAAAATTAAAATTTAAGTCCATTTGTGATACAGGTAACCCCATCCGGGGGTACACTGTATATCAATGAAATTTAATCTTACAATGACATAATATTCCTTGTCATAATCACAAGTTCTGAATTTTAACCGTTGATAACAATTTGAATAAATTTATTTTAACTGTACTTAGAGATATACCATAACCGTTCATTTTGGTGCACTGCTTTACTGAATTAATAGTCTGTAGTTTGCTCAATAGTCCATTTGGAAAATTATACGATGTAACGTAGAAAATGAGAAAGTAACTAACAGAATTCAGCTGATCACCGACAGTCGTTTGAAGGCAGACGTGAGACCCATCGAAGTCCAGCAAGCTACTAAATGAAGTTTACTTTATTTGCTTCAGTTTAGAATTACATTGATGAGTAATGTTCACCGGCAAGTACTCCTTGTTTGTATGCAGTACATGGATATTCTTTTCCACATTTTTATGCTCTCCCGCCACTGCGTTATTCAATTAGGTAATATTTAAAAACCGTAGAACTTCAAAAGTTCATTTGCACTACATTGCGATTCGTAATTAGAATATTACGAAATGATTGAAAGTAGTAGTCGAGCGTTGTCGACTATGAATCCCTGTTAAAAATAATAAACTCAAAATATTTATATCAAAGGAACACGTAAAAAAGAGCAAATGGTACACCTTTCATATTGAAACTGGGCCATAACTGACTCACGAAAAGTGCACTAGAACTATGTAAATTGACATGTTTTATGTAGACTATGTGTAATTATATCTCTAGAGGGAAATGTAAAAGTTTTAAATTGTAATATACAGTACTGCCCTCAGATTTGAACCAACTTTACATTAGATTAGATATATCAAATTTTTGCTTTAAAAGGTATTTTCATTAACGTTATGGCGAAATGAATGGAAGTCTCTAATTGTGAATGACAATACTAATATAGGCTAGGCATATTAGGATTCTCAGAGGAAAGTTTTGCTATAGTTTTTATTTTCTCACCCTCTATGTTTCTCGGGTCGCTGAACACGAATTTGAAGTTTGCAGGATAAAAATTTGGCCCGGAACTTTGTTTTTTTGGCACTTTTTGCCAAAATTCGGCACTTTTCTCAGTTTTTGGCCTATATCTCAGAAAGGAAGCGTTTTTTCGACAAGCCCATTCCATACAAAATTAAAGTATACAACATTTCCTGGATTTTTCATATATCACTTTTTTTGTAAGACTAATCATTCCACCGCCAAAGGGCGCCAACAAAAACATATTCCCGGACCCAGTATACCTTACATGAATAATGAATATAGGGAAAGTAATTGAAAAAATGGAGACAAACGAATGAAATGCAGTTATTACTAAAGTAGTTACGTACAGTGTATTATAGTCAGTAGTATCATATATACTCATATCGTTATAATGATAAATGTTGCGAATGATGAATGTCGCTGCCGTCATAAATTGGACTGCCTTAATTAATCATCTGGAACAAACAGGAGGTGTTATTTTATGGATTTATTGATGGACGAGGTGAGTAGTAATCTGCACATGTTTACTGTTGAAGATATACTGTTGTAAATACCTTTGTTTTTCAAGGAACTGCCACATCCTCTTCAGTCCGTTCATCTATTCTCCTTATTTTTTTAGGTGGTCAGCTTGTACATTCATATTAACTACTTTAGACAGGTACAAGTGTGTGATTGTCGTTTTTGGGCAAGGAAATGTTACATACCTTCGTCCTCCTTGTCGACACTTTCTTCGATGGTCTCAACAACCAAGGAGAAGGTGAAGCCCAGTTCGTCCTGTACTTCGACGTCAATGGTCCGTCGTCAAGGGTATTTGTGAGATCTGTCTCGATTGTCACGTTGTTGCAGGACTCCTCACAGTTGATGCACAGATTGGTGCAATCGAGGTCTGCTTTTTTGCAGTTACATTTTTTGCGCACATCTTGACGCATTTGCATGACACCAGACGCAGCAGTTCGGGAGGAGTAGGGGCTTGTAGAGAGGTGATCGGTTCCAGGCAATTTGTTGCTCGTTTCCATCTTCGGCATTTTTCTCAACCCCCAGCCATTGCTGCACCTGGTGATACACCCTAAAACTGTGCTATGTGGCTGCAGCAGCTAATGGTGGTAGTGCAGCTATTTTTGAGGAGGTCTTGAAAGCTGCCTTCTTATAATTAATGTACCTCAGACGGTTCAGTCTTTCCTGTGTAGCCGTATACGTTGACCAGGAGTCTCTCCCCTGCTGCTGCAATGCTTTCTGGAGTTGCCTCGGGATTTTTGAACACACTTGCAACATCGGCAAGGTGGGGGTTTTTGGTGAGAGTTTTCACAAATTTCCCTTGGTTGTAAGGTGCTGAAGACGCATCGCATCCACTCATTGCGTGAAGAAACATGATGTGTTCTTTAATGGTTTTGTTTTGCAGAGCGTGGACAGGAGAGTAGGTGGTTGGGGGAACGTTTCCCTTTCCTGGTTTCAGGAAAAATACGTTGCTTGTAAAAAACCATTCGAGTGTTCCTTCCAACATTCTTACGACTTGATCCGCTGGCCAGGAGTCTCACGCAAATTTTGGAAATGTAGAACTTTATATTTAGCAATCATGACAACCCATACAAAACACGAGTTCATTATAAATCATTTACGGTCAACAGTTAAGTATCATAGCAAGGGCGATTTCCGCGAAAACGGTGAATTTCACTAGATATGGGAATATGGCCCTTTTTTGGCGCGCTCTAGCGACGGAACGGTTAGTCTTCCAAAAAAACGTTATATATGAAAAATGTAGGAAATTCTGTCTACTTTAATTTTATATAGAATGGACTTGTCGAAAAAACGCTTGATTTCTGAGATTTAGGCAAAAAACTGAAAAGAGTGCCAAAATTTGGACAAAAAGTGCCAAAAAACAAATTTCCAGGCCAAATTTTTGCCTGCAAACTTCAAATTCATGTTCAGTGACCCAAAAAACATAGAGAGTGAGAAAATCAAAACTATAGCAAAACTTTCCTCTGAACCCTCATTTTTTTCCCAACATGCCTGCCTACCTTAATAATATAAATCTACTTGATTTTTAAAGAAAAAACTAAGAATAAGAAAGAGTAAAATGAAAATTAAAGAAAATAAAAAAAGTAATATTACAACATTATGATGAAGTCTATGTTATTCAGACTCAACTCGAATGAGGCACATTAACAATTCGTATTCAGTTAAATAATAATCGCTTTTATCAGACAAAGAACATGTCAAACATTAAGATTTGAAATTAACAAACCACTTAAATAATATTAGCTTGGCATATGTACTTGGATAAGGAACAAGTTGAAACCAATGTAATGAGCACTATTACTTGCATAAATAGATAAATTTTATTTTTCTTCAACTGCGACCGATAGAAATCTTTCCAATCAAAATATTTTCATTGTTTTTTGTTCATGAAATATATGTTTAAGGTAATAGTAAAAAAAGTAAAAAGTGTGGAAAAAAGCAACATTATTTCATTATGTCATATAGTCGAATCATAAAAGTACATTGAAAACGATTGCAGTTGTTTCACGATTTCCGCTTAAGAAACGTCAATTTACAGATTTATGGTTTGTCGTTTAAGCTAACTCTGCCCTTGTTTTCTCTTCGCCAAGTAGTTGGAACCTCAGTCTGGCTAGGCCATCGCAATGGCACAGCACATGTACTGAGGTTTCCTCTTCCTCTTGACAGAATCTGCATGTTGCATCGTCTGTCAGGCCCATTAGACTTATATGCCTATTAAGCCTACAGTGTCCAGTTAGAAGACCTACCATTATCCTAATAGCCTTTCTATTTTGACGTAGTAGGTCTTCCGTGAATTTATCCGATCGTTCTTTAATGAACTTTTTGTCTTGGGAAATTCTTCAGTGCAGTCATAGAAAAAGTATTGTATACAACTCATGTATAAAATGTCTTTTACTCTCACATGAAATTTTCAAACTTCCCAATTCATTAAGAAATATCACTTTATGCACTTCTTCCATAAATAACTAATTTATATCTGAACTTATTAATATTACAGTCTTTAAATTAGCCAGGAATTAGTTTAGCATTAGAGATCAACCATCTTACATAAGTGTCTGTCTGGTGATGTGGCAATGTCAATTCATTTTCGAATCTTATATATCTTGTATGAATGAAGATCGCGTATCAAATTTATTATTCAGAAAAGAGGAAGAGTTAGAATATGTTAAGGTTTTGCGGGCAGAATTACATAGATGATGAATTCTACGATTATTCATATTGAACCATTTACATTCCTTTATTTTATGAGAAAAATAGTCGGATATTCTGAATCTAAACATACCTAGACAACATGTATTGCACAGTTCGTCGAATGTATGCTCTATTTACGCAAAGCACATCAGTATTCAGTTTTGGTGAAGAAAATAGTTTTTTTTTTCAATTTATTTATTTAACGTCGGCCTTTTCCGCTACCAAGGTCTATCACCGAAATCAGGAGACAAGCTACCCCCAACCTGGAAAATTTGCAGAACCTCTTCTCTGTCGCAGAGTAGGGATCTTTCACTTGCCTAGCATTTAAAAAAAGGACCGACTGCTTTAGATCCCTCGGAAGGATCATATAATAATAATGATAATAATACTCTATATTTGTCTATTGCAAAAAAATTATATACAAATAAAAGTATACAATAAAATCAATGTAGAAAACGTCACAAGAAAAATTAACAAACAGTTAAAATAAAAAAGACAATATAATAAAATATTGTGAGGCGGAAAGCAAAAAGGGACCTCTTGTCGGCGATGTCAATTTTTCAGTACAGTCGAATTAGTGGTTTGGGTCAAAATAATCGATTTTCGGATTTTTGCGATTTATTACCTTTACAAGTTGTAATCGATTACAAAACCGATATAATTGAAAGAGACACTTAAAATAATCGATAAAGCAGTCGATGTTCAGACCTGGAAAAGGTACCTCTTGTCGCTTAAGGAGAAATAACATGGGACCGACAAGAGGTCTCTTTTCATAAACGCACTAGTAACTTAAACAAAAAAAACATAGAGATATGATTTTTGCACCAAATTGTTCGGAATTAAAGCTTAATTCATTTAATATCAATAACTAAAAACTGGAATTTGCCGACAAGAGGTCCCTTTTTGCTTTCCGCCTCACATATATAAAACAGATTAACATACAAGACATCTTGTAGTTGATCATATATAAAACAAATATATTAAATTATAATAATTCCTTGTGGTGTAGCAATTTTTATGTAGTAATATATGTTTTTAATTTATGTTTGAAAATATGTATAACCTAAACACCTATAAAGCTTAAATCCTTGGTAAAGAAAACTTTTCTGGTACATAGCAGTTCTATGAAAATCAGGCAGTAGAAAACTCTTTGCTCTAGTGTCATGTAAATGACTCACTTCATGTCTTAAAAAGATTGATTTATGTTTATGAACATATGAGCACACCTCAAGAATGTATAGACCAGCAACTGTCAACATTTTTAAATTTTTAAAGGCATCACGGCAACTTTCTCTGTAATTTAAATATAATAAAATACGAATTGCATATTTCTGTAATAAAAATGCCCAAGTCGCATTACAACTATTGCCTCCCACTTTACATTTCCGTGCCTAAGATGCGAATGAAAATTAGCATTGCAATAGAGTACCTACTTTAAGAATTAAACACAAATTTTAGAACATAACAACTTGTTCTTAGCTTTATACATAATTTTTCGATATCTTCAGTCCATTGTGTTTATCAAAAGTAACACCTAAGAGTATACTATCAACACAAGCTTTTAGTTCCGTCAGTCAGTACCATTAAAAACTGTTAGGCTCTCGGAATTATTATTCAATCAAAATTGTATTGAAACTTTCTTTGTTTTATTTAGAATTAGATTATTATTTTGAGACCAATGTATGATTTCTTGATAAACTCTTTCAGTGGTGTCTTTTACTTCTATTAGGTTGTTGTCGCTAACTAGAATGTTTGTATCATCAGTATAACAGATCACGTGAACATTTGGTATTTTTTATAGATGACTAACCACATCGTTAGAAAATATTATGTAAATAAAAGTGGTCCCAAAATTGACCCCTGTGGAACTCCTTGTTTAATATCACAAATATTACTTCCAACTACAACGCCTATTTTTACAATTTGTGTCATATTGTCTAAATAGGAGGAAAATATTTGTAAAGCAGTTCCTCGAATACCGAACCGTGCTAGTTTGGCCTTAAGCAGTTGATGGTTTACCAAATCAAAAGATCGTGAGAAATCTACGAAAAGATCCACAACTGATTTCTTGTTGCCTAAATCTTTAATGATTTTGTGATGAAAATCACACAACGCAGAATCTTTTGCTTTTGTTCGTAGTGGAACTATGTTGAGCAGGAGACAGTAACATATTATGTTGTAAAAAGTCTGATAATTGCTCCTTGAGATGAAGTTCTAAAATTTTATGAAACTACATAGTAGGCTAATTATTGTCATTATTATAGTCAATTGGATCTCACTTCTTGTATAACGTATATGGCCCTTTTAAATTTACTGGAAAATATACCTTTCTATATAGACAGGTTTATTATATAATATAATGGACCGCTTATCGGATATTTGCATTTTTTAACCAAATTATTAGAAACATTATCATGAGAACTAGAGGTTGAAGACTTATAAGGAGTTCAACATCCTTAGTTAATAATAATAATCCTCGCCTTGAAAACATAGCTTCTGCATATACGCTGATATACAAGCCGCTAAAAGGTTGGACGAGATCGTCGTGTTTCCTCAGATGGATCACCCAACCAGTACTACAAGATGAAGGTTGCTTCACTGCATCTATCGAAATACGTGAACAGATAAAACACTTCTACGCCCGGACCAAAATTATTTTTAATTCTGTAAGAAATCGATTATAGCTATATATTTTTAAAAGGGAAAGATTCTACCTAAAAAAGGGTACCATTTTTAGATAGACTTGAACATCCGCATAGCCCAGTTTTGCAGTTTACTGGTACACTCACTATGCTCAGATTTTCCAGATTTTCCAACATCCGCAGTTTTTCTAATTTCATACAGAAAATGTATGTCCAGTGATCCTCGGAATATCCCTATTCAAAATTTCTTAACATTTAATCGAAAAGTTTGAGAAAAGAAAACAGCTAAGATCTAATATTTTATACTTTTAGCACTTTCCAAAATTTTCGCAAAAATATTTATTTTTCTCCGACATTTCGACTCAAATTCGCCATCAGCAATTACAAAAACGTATATTCTGACACGTTGGACGCTTATGATGAGGGGAAATCATAAGAACTTACAAGGATTTTCCGATAATTTTCCACAATTTTCCTTCTATGGTTCAAAGGACAATGTCGGAACGCATAAGACCCAGAGAAAATGGTTGGAAAAGGCTCAAAATTAATAAAAATACGTCTTGATGGTATCAAAAGGCTGGGGAAAATTCTATTTCACCCCAAAAAACATAAAAACAACCCCTAAAATTACTTTGAATAATAGCTTATACTGAATGTGAAAATTGTATTTCTTTTATGACAACTATTAGGTATTGATTCAATAGAGACAACAAAAGAGTAAAAACTACCTCTACTCACAGCACTTAATATTTAAAAAAAACCGCTGCCCAAGGAATCACTACTTCCACATCCAGATTCTCTATCCGAGTCACTCACAACGAAAAAACTTTGTATGTGAAAATAATTGTTTATGGAACTTTAATAATATAATATTTGAAATCCTCTACCCCAAAAACCCATAAAACGATACCCCACATCGGTAGTGGGGTGGGGGTGGTGATAGGGGGGTGGATGAAGTAAAAAAATATTTTGTGGTTTCTGGTTCCTGTACATGCACTAAATCACATTTTTTTTCATCCCCTTTAATAAGGAGGTGGGGGTGGTAATGGGGGGGGCTAATGCCAAAAATTTTTTTGAGACCTCAGCTTCTCTTGTATATACTAAATACCAATTTCATGGACTCCTATCTGCTTGATTTACCCATTTACCCCAAATTTACCCCAATTTACCCCCCAACCCTTCGACGGAACAAGATGAAAATATAATCTAGTTCTAGATCTCGTTAAAGTACATATGTGCAGTGACGTAGCCAGGATTTTATTTCGGGGGGGGGTCCGAATGTTTTGAAGGTACATACGAGTACAGTAATCCAGTTGGGATATATGACAAAAAATCTTTAAATGAAATGTGCTTTCAAATTTCCGCACTCTGAAAGTCCCTTCAGGCGATTTATATTTTCGAGGCGTTGCGACGCCCAGCTCATTAAAGGCGTTGAAATTCTGTCTCTTTGAAAAAATGCTAGTTGTTCCACCTATAAATCGTTTCTTACAGAATTCCAATTTCTCCATTTTTTTTTAGAGAATATTTTCCTATTTTTTTTTTATTGAATATCATAGATTGTACAAACAAGCCTTCCAATACAGATTTCCGCAAAAATAATTATACATTTTTTGAGAAAACAGAAGTTAAAATAAGTGGAGCAACAGGTGTTTTAAATTGGTGACGTAGCTGGACTGTATGGATTTGTTGATAGAATGGTTTTATACAAAACAGTGTGGTGTTGCCAAGTTGAAATTCGTTCTCTAGTTCTAGCAAAGATAATTGAAGAAAACAGGAGTATAAAGCTTATTTATTTAATCAATTTTAATATATTTATCCACGAACTTTAATTTTCTTATGTAAAAAATAATAATAGGCGTGAATTATTAAATATTTTAAATAATTTTTAATGACGATTAGATTTTTAAAAACATATTTAGCAAAAGATGACAACGTCAACGGCTAGTCAAATGACAAATGTGTTCTAACGCCGCCGTCGTGTTGATTTGAAGCATTTCAGTTTCTTTCATCGAGGTATTTGCTGTAATTTACAAATATTAGATGTCATTTAAAAGGTATTTTATAAAAGTTGTGGAAATACAAATATAAGTGATTCGGAAAAAAAAATTGTAACTGTTCCGAAAAAATTGATATTCGAAGAACTTGGTGGCAAGCTTCCAATATTTTTGACCCCATCCCTTCAAAAATTCAAATTTTGTTATAGAAAGAATCTATCAAGTCATAATCAACTTTGGGTAAATTGGACAAATTTCCTTTCACAAAATTCAACTCCATCTTAATAATTTATTCATAAAGTAAAAATCAAACGCCACATAAACAAACAACAAATATATCTAACCAATATATCTCTTTTACTTGTATTGTGACAAGAAGTGTCAGCTGGCGGCACGCAAGAAATGTTGCCACATAATCCTCGCCGTAAGTTTTGTTTACATTTTTAAGATAAATTCTACATAATAACAAATATAAATACCTTTTAATTCCTTCTAAATACATGTCTATTGATATTCAAGATATTGAGAAAAATGGAAGTGTCATAGGTAAAATAATGTAAAGTAAATACACAATTTGGCATTCATATAAGTTAGTTACAGTCTAAGCGAAAGTTGTCTATGACTGGTTAAATTATTTCCCGCCAAATAAAATCATTTGAAATCTGTGTCTAGTCGGGCCTATTCTTATTTTTATTCAAGAAATTATTGGCTGCATTTATATTAATATTAATTTGGCTGGAATAAAATTGCAGGAAACCACATCACGATTTGCAACAGAGCTGGCTGGAATGGAAATTTTAAATCAACCAGAAAAATTTTCAACAAAAACCGAAAATAAAATTAATATAATAATTTTAAATATGTCTGTCAATTATTTAAATGTCAACTTATTTCGGGGGGGGTCCGGACCCCCTGGACCCCTCCCCTGGCTACGTCACTGATATGTGTACCAAATTTCAAGTCAATATCTTAAACGGTTTTAGAGTAAACGTGCGCACAAAAAAAAGTTATAGACAGACAGACCGACAGACAGACAGAAATTTTTTTTCGCTCAAACTTAAAATCTCGACGTTTCATGACATTTTAAGCCTATTTGGACAATAAAAATTTTTTTAAATTTTTTGTCGTTACTATACTTCCACTGGACGTGGAAGTAATAGGTACACTGACTTCGTGGCATCCCCATTTTCAAAAACAATCCCTATAAGGTTATGAAATAATATTCGTAGCAAGTATTATTATGCAAAAGTGCTTTAGTTAGCGACCCTGGAAACCACCAGACTAAACTATTCGGGAGTGAAATTCTATTCACAGTCTCGAATGCTAAAAAAATGCCACGGCACTTAGTAATCACCAAATTATTTCCTAATAGTAGAAGGGACAGACATCCACTTTGTCTTGACGTGAGTATCCTTATTGCGAAAAGCTACCTCTATGTGAATATGAAAAATATTTACAGCACGTAATATTACAATAGATCTGTATGGTTTTAGTCAAGACGTTTTTTTAATAAAGAACAAATAGCGAGTTATTTAGCAACCTTGAAAACAGCCAAACTACCCTATTCAGGTGGTAGAATCATATTCACGGCTTCAAATACCTACTAAAAATAGGAAACAAGGTGGCTAAAATGAATCAAAATCTATTCCAGTTTAGATCTGACAGGCACTTTAGATAATGTACCTAATATTAACAAAAAAAAAAGATTTTCATTTTATGAAATATACAGGGTGTCCCGGCATTATGGGGCAATACTTCTGGAACGTATAGTTTGGGTCAAAATAACACTAAAAGTACCTATAATATTTTTTCTTAGGACGCCCCCCTACGGAGATATTACCCTTTAAAGGATACATATTCAAGAAGGTTTTTTGCCTCTTACTTTCAAACCGTTCTATCGATTTTAATAAAATTTGGACTGTATACATATTAAATGAGTATCTTTATTCCAGAAATATAGCGCCCTTCGTATCTTGTCTAGGAAGCCAAATGCCTTTTACCCCCAAATTATGACATAAATTAATTTTTAAAAATTAAGGTCACATTTTTAAATTAAACAATTTTCTAAAAAAAAGGTATTCTTGTTTGACATCGATAAAGCGATCCGTTTTTAAGAAAAAATGATTTTACTGATAAGGGACCAAGGAATACTACTAATATAAACTACCGCATGATACCTGTGAGAAAACAATTGAATACATTTAAACGTCAAATTTGAGTAGCAAGTAATAAGTAAGTTGTAAGTAGTTCTATGATAGTAGTTTATTAACATAGCAAATTTTTCATCTGGTGAATATGCTGACATGCAACTTATGTACGGACTTGCCGCCGGTAATGGTTCGGAAGCCAGACGGCTTTATGGGGAACACCTTCCTAACAGAGTTATTCCAAACAGGAAAACTTTTGAACGGGTAAACCGTCGAGTACGAGAAACAGGTAGATATCCATCTTAGCAATAAAAAAATAAAATATTAAAAATTAAAGAATAAATAACTCTTTAATAAAATAATGCTATTCATTTCTAGGGAGCGTGGAACCGAAACGAGGGGGTGAAGGTGGTCTTAGAACTGTTCGTACAGTTGTACTGGAAGAAGCTGTATTAGATGCTGTTGCCAAAGTCTCATCAGTAAGCGTTAGGAAGCTCTCAGCGCAATTTAACACATCGAAGTCGGTGGTTCACAGAATTTTGAAAGAACAGCTTCTCCATCCTTTCCACATCCAGAAAGTTCATGCAATGTCCCCGGACGACTACCCTGCTCGAGTTCAATACGCTAATTGGTTCCTGCAAAAGCAACAGGAAAACCGCAAATCTATTGGTAGTGTTTTGTTTACGGATGAAGCAGGATTTCGCAGTGATGGTGTAATAAATTCTCACAATCTACATAGTTGGAACGATGAAAATCCTCATGCAATTATTCAAACTCATCACCAACGACAATTCCAAATTAGCGCCTGGGCAGGAATAATTGGAAATTATTTAGTAGGGCCATTTGTTTTGGAAAATCGGTTAAATGGAGAAAATTACTTAAGGTTTCTACAAGAAAATCTAGATGGTTTACTGGAAGATGCGTCAATAGCAACTATAAGAAACATGACGTACATGCATGATAGAGCTCCTCCACATTTCAGCATCACATTCAGGGAATATTTAGATCAAAAATTTCCCCACCGATGGATTGGCCGTGGAGGTCCAGTACCGTGGCCTCCTCGTTCTCCTGATATAAACTCATTAGATTTTTTCTTTTGGGGTCATCTCAAAAATTTAGTGTATAAAACAGCGGTACAAACAAGGGAAGAGATGTTACAAAGAATCACTACCCAATGTGAAGCCATTCGGAACAACCCTGGAATGCTATTTCAGGTTCAGCGATCCAACTTATCTCGCTTACGAGAATGTATTCTTGTACAGGGTGCTCACATCGAACATTTATTTTAGTTATGTAGTTAATGTAGTTATGTGTGTATTGTAGTTGCAGTATGTAGTTATGTGTTGACGAAATGTCAGTCTTTGTCCCTTATCAGTAAAATTATTTTTTCTCAAAAACGGATCGCTTTATCGATGTCAAACAGGAATATCTTTTTTTAGAAAATTATTTAAGGAATTTTAAAATATGACCTTAATTTTCAAAAATTAATTTATGTCAAAATTTAGGGGTAAAAAGCATTGGGGGTGGAACACCCCTGGCTTCCTAGACAAAATACGAAGGGCGCCATATTTCTGAAATAAAGATACTCATTTAATATGTACACAGTCCAAATTTTATTAAAATCGATAGAACGGTTTTGAAGTAATAGGCAAAAAACCTTCTTGAATATATAACTTTTAAAGGGCAATATCTCCTTAGGGGGGCGCCCTAAGAAAAAAAAATATAGATACTTTCAGTGTTATTTTGACCCAAACTATACGTTCCAGAAGTATTGCCCCATAGTGCCGGGACACCCTGTATAGAATCATAAAAATATTATATCAACAATTATGCTGATTAATTAGTAGTATCCCTAAAAAGAAAAACTGCCATTATTTAGAGATGTTAGAACAGCATCTAGTACAGAATATTTACATGGCAAATTAAAATAAAATGAAAGGTTTTAATTGGTTCGTATGTCTGCATTTAATAGATAGATAGTAAAGATGGCTAATCACTGTAAGGGGTTGAAAATGATATTAGTTTATTCTCTTTTATATTATTTCATGTAAAAGTACTTTTGGAAGCTATAGAACTTCATTTGTTGAAGAAAAGGGTACAGTAAATATGCAAATGATACTTGCAAAGGAGGGTCATTTGGCAACTTATTGTGTTTTCCAGAATACACCATGAGGAGGCGATCCTTTTTACATTCCGAATTTTTTTAATCACCTTGGTACCTATTTTTTTAATATTAGGTGCTATCTATGGCGTTCCATCCCCTGAATAAGGTGTGGTATTGGATCGATACCTAATAGTTATCATAAAATAAATATAATTTTCACATTCAAAGCAATTTTAGGGATTTCTTTTATATTTTTAGAATATATTTTTAGAAAAGAATTCCAGCCTTTTGATACCACGGAGACGTATTTTTATTAATTTTGAGCTTTTTCCAACCATTTTCTCTGGGTCTCATGCGTTCCGTGATGGGGGCCAAAAATCAGCTATTTTTAACATTGTCCTTTTTAATCGGCATCTTAAATAGTACATCATTTGTATTTATATACCGAAATTGTCATTTATTGGTACCCTCTGGCTAAATTTTCCCAATTTTTCGGTAAACATTAAGGTTTTCGGTATTTAGAATTCGTGTTCAGCGACCCAAAAAAACACCCGTATACTAAATTTCATAAAATTTCATGAAAAACAACCCACGTTATTCAATTCCTTATTCAATTCATTATATTGCTACATGTATAACTATGGATTAAAATTGTTTTTTTTTTCGGCCGACCAGAAAATACACCTTTTCTGGAGAAATTATCCGCCAGAAAGTAACGTTTTCCCGGGCTAGACTGAAAAGTGGACATCAGAGATCGGCAAAAGCTTTTGCGATCCCTGTTATTCTCTTTCCGATCCATGAAGATAAAAAATGCTGCCAACTTTTCTTTCTCATTGGTATGAAAATGAACTTGTGTTAATTGTTAAGAGAAGTGTCAAATAGATAAATACACTTAATTTTTACGAGTTATGGAAAATACGAATTCAGATTTTGAAGCATTACAAGCTGAAATTTAATTAGTTATTGTTGTTTGTCGTTGTATTTGCTATAAAATTGTTTAAAAAAATAATACAAAATTGATTTTGTTTGACAGTGTTCACGGAAAGAAAATATTGTACGTTACGAAAAACAGTGTTCTGCAGGTCAACCCAAGTAGATTCCAGGGCGAGCTGTAGGCGAGTCCTGGAAGCTTGGGGAGACCACTTTCCGGTCTTGTAACGTAAAGTACTATTATTTATTGATTATTAATAATTAAAAAACATGTCCTACGCCTTGGACCAGGTGTATTTTGTTACATAAGCCACACGTAACACAATGCAAAAAGAATTATGAAGAAAACACTATTATCTACTAAACAAACGTTAATGACTTGTTTCTGGGACTGGACTATAAGGCTTAACTTCAGTTAGAGTTAAAAATATTTAATAACAAAAATGAAGCAGATCTAATCTCATACACGTAAAAATGAAATATGTAACATTTGAGAAAAATAGTTATTCACAGTGCGGTCACGTCCACATTCTGACATTTTTCATCGTTTTCTTTATGGAGTTTTGATTATTACCATAAGATCATATTAGAAGTGGTATATTGCCTACAAATAAAGCGGCAGTTGTTTTTGATTTGCTGAATTTACGTTACAAAAATCAACCATCATTTGTAATTACGTCAAATTAACCTTAATGTGTATACTGTGCATTCCACCAATATTCTCCTCATTCATCATCACGTACACACACGACACACAGATATATTGTACTATATACAATCAATCAGCTTCTCTACTATGTTATGATTATTTACAGATTTATCGTGTTTTAAAATTCGAAATTAACGAATCAAAATGTATTAATCATTTTTACATTTTCAGGATTTTTTTTTTAGTGCAGTGTAATGATACAATCAGTAAAGGCCTTTGATTTAGTCAATTAAAAGTGTATACGGTATGTTGCATTTAACAACTATGATATGCATTCATTCTAATCACCTAAACATTTAAATGAAAGTGAAAGATAAACCTGCATACTCATATATTACGTATTTAGATTTGGAACGATAAACCTTGAGCAACGCTTACTAAAATGCTACATTTTTAAAATTTCCTGTAATATCAGGAATAATGAAAACGTAATTGTCTTGTTTCCACAAAAAGCAAACACGTACAGAGACGATAGACAAAAAGTTATTCTAAGTACTGAATACAAACAATTTATGTTAACCATAGATAGCTAGGAGCAGTTGAATTTTATAGAGCGCGTCAGTAAAGTCCGTAAAGTATTTTCTTTTTGCTTGAAAAATGTTTAAAAAATACTGCTTACTGCGCTTGAAAATCATTGATTTGCGTGTGTTGATGAATCCCGAGATGAATCCGCAAGGCATCTTAACAGCGTGCGAAAATTTTTCACACGCCTCTTATGTGTTTCACTATAAACAATATATACAGGCTGTTAATTTTATCAGGGCTCTCGGGAATATCTCACTTAATATCGCAAAAAAATTGTTTCTACGAAAATTGTGTCGATTTTTATAAGCTACAAAATGGTTTAAAGACATTTGAAATCCATGGCATAGTTTAAGAGTTATGACGGAAAATATCGAAAATGCGGAATAAACAAAATATCTCCGGTACTTGAATAGATAGACGAAAATTCTAAGGCGACAATTTTTCGCAGAACAGAGTATTTCAACGAGGTTTTATCTATTTCGCTGTATTTTGAGATTTACTCTTCAGGGTGTTAAATTCGTTTTTTGAAACGGTCGGGAAATTGAGGCATTAAATAGAGTGTTCTCCTCCCTTTTCAACAATATATCACATGCCAAATTTAATAATTGAAATTAAGCAAGTAATTATAAGAACATTTTTTAAACCAATATTTTTTTAAATTAACATCATACTTGCCGTGGAGAAGTATGATTAAATAAAACGATTAAAATATTCAGTAAGTTCTTTAAATCTTTACTATAATTAAACAATAACACAATTATAAATAATAAAGTAAATTCAGCTAACAAAAAGAATTAACAATAAAAATGAATATAGCACACAGTACATTAATGTTTAGCTAACCTTCAAAATAATTTTTAAAATGTGTTCAAAATATCCACTGCGATTTATTACGCAAAATCAAGCGCGGAGGGGCACTGCATTCAAAACATTACTTAGCATTTCAGCCTGTTGAATTCTAGCTTTTAGGTCCTCTACATTTTGCGGTGTCATCGAAAAAACATTATCTTAATACACCCCCATGGAAGAAATCCATTGGGGTTATAGCTGGAGAATGAGGGGGGCATCGAATAAATCCATTGGAACCTATCCAATGTTGAGGCAAAATTGCGTCTAATTAATCTAAACAAATGCGGGAATTGTGGGAAGGAGCTCCATCTTGTTGAAAATATTGAAAGTTATATCGATTCTCCAAAGGCAGATCATCTAAGAATTCATTAAATTCTTTCCTCAAAAAGTTTAAGTACCTTTGGCCACTGAGGTGACCATCATAAAAATGAGGACCTATTAAATTGGTGTTTAAAATACCTAAACACACATTTATTGAAAAACGATTTTGAAACTCAGTTGGTCTATGCCAGTCTGTATTTTCAGAACTCCATTTGTAATGAACATAATGATTAAAAAATCCATTATTGGAAAAATTTGCCTCGTCGCACAGTGCAGCAGGAATTCTAAAACGTGACATTTAATCGTAAAATGAAACGAGTTAAAGGACTATGTTGCTGACATATGGCAAAAGAACATATCAGTTTATCAGTTGCGCTACTACTTAAGTTCATTCAAAATCACCTCACCTACTGCAACCTCCATGAAACTGTAAGTTAAGTAGTATTTACGTATGCTCGATGCGCTAAATTTGATAGAACTTTTAAGTGGAAAAATTCATTTATATCTGTAGTTTTTTACTTAATTAGCGAATTAGCGTCGGACCAAAGTATTTTGCTACATATTAATGGATCGGCACGCTTCTTTTGCAACAGTCACGTACAAAATGTCCTCCTCGGTTTGTTTTCTGGTTGTAAATTGTGAACTTTTTTAGCTCTATAGTACCGGTAATCATTTTTCTTTAAAATGTTTTCAACACTTGTTTTATTTATATGACAAGCAACTTGAACTTCTCTTAATGATGTTTCTAAATTTTCTTCATTTTTGGTTCTTACATAATTAATAACTCAGTTTACCTTATTCACATTATCAGTGATACTGTTCATGCCTTGCTTGCCTTCTTCTTTAAAAATGAACAATTAGTTTTCAGTTTCGTAGCTAGTTTTCTGAACAGAGTTTTCTTCGGCTATAGTGTTTGTGGAAATCTGTTTTTATATTCTATTGCATTGGTAATATGTAACGAACATATTATAATGGACAATGTGAGTGACAATCATTTTTGTAAATTCTAAATCCTTAAACGAATGTTAGTGAGTGAGGGTTTAACTGTTACTTGCTTAGTTCCAATGAATAAATATGGAATACGATCTATCGTTGAAAAGGGAGGAAAACACTCTATTTAATTCCGCCATTTCCCGCCCGTTTCAAAAAATTTTTTTAACACCCTGAAGAGTAAATCTCAAAATATAGCGGTTTTAAAAAAAAAAAATAAAACTTCGTTGAAATACTCTGTTTTGCAAAAAATTGTCGCCTTAAAATTTTCGTCGTATGTCTTCAAATAACGAAGATAGACATCGATTTCATTTTTCGATATTTTCCGTCATAACACTTAAAGTAGGCCATGGATTTCAAATGTCTTTAAACCATTTTGTAGCTTATAAAAATCGGCACAATTCTCATAGACCGATATTAAGTGAGATATTCTCGAGGACCCTGATAAAATTTCTAAATGCCACTTGACAACAGAAAAATGACAGTTGCCGCTGAACGCATTTTGCTGCTCACAGGTTTTCTATTTCCTACTGAGCGAAATAGTTCGTCATGTCAGGATGTTTTCATGACAACTCTTGATATCAATTTTAATAAACGCTTCACCAAAATGATAAAAAAATAGAAAACATACAGGTTTTTAGAAAAAAATCGATATCTTATAAAATAAGAGAGATATTGAAAAATGAAACTGGTTTTTTCTTCATAAACCAGTGGCTAAAGAAATGCGTAGGTATCAAAAAATGTAAAATATTTTTACTATGAAATCTTATCAAACACGATGACTCCTGACATAAAAATTTTATATGTATTATAGCATGGTAGAATACCATGTATTATAGCATGGTAGCACATTTTTAAAATTGAGCCATATCCGTCTTACAGGATGATCGTCAAAGGAGTGTAAATTGTCTTGCTGTATCTAAAGAGTGCTTTATTAGAATTTTAGAGTAAAATATTACTCAGGCCTTTAATTAAGCATATTAAATACGAAAATATAAAATATATCGAAACTTTAATATAGAGCGTGGCTCTCAGGTTTGAACAAACTTTACGAGAGATCAATTTCACTTTAAAATTAAAAATTTTATTACGACACGAATGAGTGTTGCTGCAGTCAGGCATTGCCAACTGTAAAAAATCTCTAATTCAACAATGAAAATAAATAATATTGACTGTGTGCTCAGTCCTAATGACACCTTTTAAAAGAGATTGTATAATGATTCGGCATGAGAAAAACTACAATTTAAAAATAGTTGGTAATATGCAGGGTGATTATGCAGCGAGTACTAATACAAAGGTGTGTTTGTTTAAATGAAACGCTGTATATTTATATATATTTGAATTCCTTGTGAAATTAGAAGCAAACTGATATCAGGTTTGATGACTCTGATTTTAGGCGTTCAACTGTTCCTATCTATACTACGTCTGTATTCCATACAAATAAATACAAATACAAATACATTTATTGGTCTCATAAGCTACAAAATTTGTAGATAAGACAAGTCAATAGAGATAGTTTAAAACAGTAATTACGTATATATAGAAATATAAAAATTGTAAAAATTGGACATTACGATAAATTAATTAAAATGTTTAAAAGTAAACATCAATAATTTACTTACAGAAAATCGTACGTTTATATAAAAACATAAAAATTGTAAAAATTGGACATTACGATAATCAATTAAAATGTTTAAAAGTAAACATCAATAATTTACTTACAGAAAATCCTGTAGACTGTACGGTTCAAGATTACATATATAATCAAATGTATAATTTTTAAACTTTTTAAAATTTGTACACTCTTTAATGTGTTGGGGAAGCGCATTATAAAATTTCAGACACTGATAACGCGGACAATTTTCAAGAAGTGTTAGACTGTGGATGGGTAATGCATAGTCGCCCTTGCATCTGGTATTATAGGGGTGATGTTGTTCGTGCTCTCGAAACTGGTTACTGTGTTTTTTTACATATAAAATGCATTCATAAATAAATAAACCCGGTATGGTTAGTAAGTTGTTACTTTTGAAAACTCCCCTGCAGGAAGCTAAAAAGCCCATTTTATATATGATTCTAATTGCTCTTTTTTGTATAGTAAAAATTTCCCCAAGATTAGAAGAACCACCCCAAATAGTTATTCCATACTTAGTTTTGCCGTAAAAGTTTGAATAATATATGGTTTTAAGTACCGATGTATCAAAAGACCTTGAAAGTACTCTTAATGCATAGCAAACGGAATTTAACTGTTGACTTAAATTTTTTATATGGTCGTTCCACTTTAAGTTCGAATCCAAAGTTATTCCCAGGAGTTTTATACTATCTTTGACAGGTATTTGTAAGTGCCCTAGTAATAAGTCAGAAGGAAAGTTCAAATTCGATTTGTCAGTTCTATAAAACATACCATTGGATTTGGATTCGTTGAGTATCAGTTGATTGATACAAAACCAATCTCTCAAATTTTGCCAAATATCCCCGGCAAACTGTTCTATGTCAGAGATATTCTTACCTCTAATGAGGATATTGGTGTCATCGGCGTAATTCACAAGTCTGAAGTTGTTGTTGTTTGGGCATACGTTGGATAGATCATTTAGATAAACGACAAAGAGAAGGGGCCCAAGCACACTACCTTGTGGCACTCCTGTGTTATTAGTAACAGAATCAGAAACGTATTTTTGCCCATGAATCAGAATTGATGTTTGTTGAGTACGATTTTTTAAGTAGGAAGAAAACCATTTGTGCGCTGTGCCTCTGACACCAAGTTTGTTCAACTTATCAAGTAAACATACATGGTTTAAAGTATCAAACGCCTTAGCCGATTTTTTGGCAGATATATTGCCTGTCAGGATGCACCGATTCTAAATATGATTTTAGTTTTTCGCAAGTATAAGATATATGGTATTTTGTTACAAATAGCCAAGCCTTTTTCTCTGCAGTTACACGTTCTGTTGAATTCGCTGTTCCAATAATGACTTGTTTCTTTTTTCCTCTCTCGTTATTTTGGTTAGATTGTTTTTGACCTCTTTTTTGTTGAAAACGCCACTCTGGAGTATTTTTATTTTCTACAACCACAGGGTTTGAACTGGATGTACTTGCGTTTGAATTATCGCCTAGATGAATAACATCTTTGAATTTGCTTATAGTTTTTGCTTCGTGTATTGCAGCAGAAACTTGCTGATTTGTAATCTTTGTTGGTTTTGATACAACATTCCGTACAGCATTGGAGTATTGTTGGTTGCTCACCTCTGTCGGCTTCTCACATTCTTTGTTTTGTGTATGTTTCAGATAAGTTTTTTGATCATAAGATTGTTTTAATATTCCAATAAAACTTTCTTGTTCGGTGACCCTATTTTCTAGGTTATTTACTAACCTTAAGAGCATCGAGTTTTCACTTTTTAATACAATACACTGTGTGTTTGATTTAATGCACTTTATTTTGTCACAGATAATTATCTCTTCTGAACTGTCATGATATATATCACCGATTTCACTATCTTTGCCGGCGTTGTTAATGTTTAAGTTATTCATACTATTTATAGGCACAGTTTGCACTAAGAAGTTTATTATTTTATTATCCTGGTAACTTGAGGGCACTTTTTGGTACACTAACAAATCAATTAGTTCAGATTTCTTAAGTTTATTGAGCTCCGAAATTAATACAGTATTGTCAGGCGCAGCCATCATTTACTCACAAACAAACCTATATTGTATACAAAGTAGGTCGCGTTTACACTGCGAATAATGTTACAGGCGAATAATTGTTAGACATGCACTTGCACCTTCCATCACCTTAACATAAATAAAAATAGATAAAACTGAGGAGTGTATAATTACCATGTAAGATGTAAAGTGAACAGTCTTTGACATCGGCACATACATAAATGAATTTATGTAGCAGTGATGTAGTGTTTTACTTTCTTCATAATAACTACGTTCATTTCCAATGTGTCAGAAGTTTGCTTGTGGCAAATTCTGTAAATTTTTTTCTCAAGCAATCGTCTTTCTAGTTAAGGACATGAACAGACTTTTTGTAGTACGTAAAAAGGGGAATAGAATAAAAAAAGATATCTAAAATCGGAGCAACCGTTACTGAGCTATGTAATTTTAAAGAAAACGGATATGGCGGCCATTTTTTCTAAATGGTGGCTTTAGCTCACGTGGGATTCTTGGGAGTTTTATATGCTTATCCTACGTTAATAGTCCGATCCATTGCGATAAACAAATAGATTCCCAAATACTTCGCGCCGAATCCATTTTACACAGAGATTTGCCTGGAGTACGGTGGTATTTATCCAAATAACCGATGAAATACCTAGACAACCTAAGTTATCTTTTGCAGTACTTTAATATAAAAATAATAAAAAAAATCATTTGTAAATAATTTTTTGATGCTCACAGAAGTATAAGTTTATTTTTAACAGACTTGAAAAAAATTACAAAGGTTCTCAAAGGAGGTTCGACCAGTATTTACCCTTTCTTTGTATTTTTGTACAATCATTGGTCTGGATTGAATTTCTTTTCAAATTGCAAAGTCCTGTAATAGTCTTATCAAGCTAGTGTAAGGTGAAAAAAGTTAGAAAAATAAGTTTTCTTAGTCGAAAATTTAACGAATTTTACGAGTAGCTGATACCGAATATGCGGCTACCATAATTGTAATATTTTATCAGATTTACATGAAATTTGATACATGGAGAATTCAGGACTCCTGATAGCGAGCCAGACAGTAAAGATTAAACATTGAAAACGACTAATATTTTCTTTACGGTATAGAAACTAAGTAAAGAGACCAGGCGCGCAGCCAGGGGGGGGGGGCATGAGCCCCGGGCCCCCCCAAGCCATCTTCGATGACCGAAAAAATAAAGAAGCAATATCACTATTAGTACAAATAGTGCCTTCAAATTAGGAAATGTTTAAGAAAATTTTCCCACAGTTATGAGACCTGAAAGTGAAGTATTTGAGTTGTTTAAACATGATTTTTCACCCCCCGCAGTTCTAAAAAAAGGGTCGTTTTTGAGAAATATATACATATATATGAATTTTAGCGTTTTTTTCATCTTTTTCGCTATTTTGAGGAAAACTATGCATTTGGGTTAAAAATATCAAGAGAGCAAAGTAGTAGAGCATAAACTTTCCTATAACTTTACTATAACTCTAACTTTTTCGAATTCCGCTTAGTTTCGCCGCTAGAGAGCGCGAAAGAAATAAGTGTACATATAGACTTTTGCGCCTTTTTTTAGATTTTGAGCCAAAATTATGCATTTTTATGAAAAATGACATGAGATCAAAGTTGTAGAACATAAAATTCACTATCTTTAAGTGTTTTCTAGGGTTTTTTTTTTTTTTCATAAAAACATATATATTTTATGTTCTGCATCTTTAATCCCACGTAATTTTTCATAAAAATGCATAATTTTGGCTCAAAATTAAAAAAAAAGGCGCAAAAGTCTATATGTATATTTATTTCTTTCGTGCCCTCTAGCGGCGAAACTAAGCGGAATTCGAAAAAAAATAGTAGAAACACAGTTTGTAGGAAATTTTATGGTCTACAACTTTGCTCTCTTGATATTTTTCACCAAAATGCATAGTTTTTCCTCAGAATAGAGAAAAAGACGAAAAAACGCTAAAATTCATATATATGTATATATTTATCAAAAACCACCCTTTTTAGAACTGCGGGGGGTGAAAATTATGATTAGGTAACCCAAATACTTCACTTCTTACAGGTCTCATCTGTGGGAAGATTTTCCATAAAACAGCGATTTCTTGACTAATTTGAAGGGACTAAAGGCAGTATCCAAATTATCTCTTGAAATTAATATTTTGTAATTAATTCCCATATTATCTAGTAGAGGAATCTATACACATCCATTTTCCACCATTTGCTGAAAAGTTTTCCTCAACCTCCGGGGAGGCCGGTTGTATTGCCCCCCCCCCCAGACGAATTTTCTGGCTGCGCCACTGAAAGAGACTACTAAAAATGGTGGAAAGAAATTGAATCGTTTTCAAAAAAGGTCGCCTAAAATTATGAAACAAAATTTCACCGTCGGTCGTCCAGTTAATTGAACCTTATTATTTAATATCGATATCGAGGTCGGCTTTTTTAAAATATTTTTGGTAATTTCATAACTTGAACTTTGCAACATTATTTTTAATAAACAATAATCTCTAGTAGGTCTGCTTCAACATAAAAAACACAAAATCACTAGTAAGGGTGATTGATTCATTACATGCATTACTATAATTTATAAAATCCCTGCGTATCCAAGTGAAACGTCTAGCCAAATATCTTATTCGCGTCAGCGCTCGACTGCAACCTTTGTCGTTTTATCCATATAAAGTAATATAGCTCGAAAATGATTTTATGAATGTAGGTGTTATTAAAACAAAAAATAAAACCCATATTACATAACAATAGCGCATAAACAATACTGGCATGAAAGTTGAACTATGGTTTTCCCGTTCATCAAACGAAATCCAATATGTCACGCATGCTTTGCCATGACTACGATGTGGTTGTTCAGAATAAACCAATTACTTACAAATTGTGAACTGTTATTCGACATCTAAATAGTTTTGCAATGGCATGAATTAAATTAGATTTGAGTGCAATTTAAACTTAAAATAAAATTATGTGTTGAACTACTATCGAGTAATTCTAAACGGAAGGAACAGAACAGAATAAAATTAAATTATACGATATCGTATTAATTGCGGGTTTTACTTCGCACAGTATTCCCCCATCAACCATCGTTTATATATTTGGATTTATACATGGCATGCTTCAGTATAACTGTAGACGATGTCAAATATAAAATTGTATGTAATTCATCTCTATTGTCATTTTTCAGAATAAACTATGGTAAAATTCACATGTTAATTATACAGCTAGTTTTAATTTGAAACAGTGATCCCAAAATAATGAGGACATCCTGAATACAAAATTTCAAGATGAGTATATGTTTGGTTTTTGAAATATAAGGGAGTGAAGTTTGTGATATTTTGCGTGATGCAATATAGGAGCATATCAAAAAATACACAGCCCCACAAAAAATGAATACTCATCAGCTATCGCAGAGCAATCAAGATATTCTTAGAATTTTTTGACGCAGAATAGCCAAAAACATCCCATATACAACGTCTACCATGACATGTGGAAAATTTAACAGTAGGTTGTCCCCACCGAAAGGAGTTAAAAAAACGGAAAATAAAAAAAATTTAAAAAAAAATGACCTTATTTTTTTGTAGAAATACGCCACCAATGACTAACCAATCTGACGGAACACGGTACAACCATATCACTTTATCAGACTTAGGATTCACACTATCGACAACAAAGCTGGAGAGGGTAGAAGTGGCTTTTTGGTTTTAATCAAATCACACAACAAAAATAGCGAAATAAATCGAAATAAATCGAGAAGACATGGACCCTACGGCAGTGAACTCTGAAACAACAAGTAGATATAAGAGATATTTAGTTAAACCCGTCAATAACACGCCGGTGTCCTGATTGTTCAATCGAAAGCATAAAACACGGCACTTTGATCTGTGCTTTGACCGCACTCGCCGGCTTCAGTTTTTATGCCAATTAAGGAAATGTAAACAACTCCAATATGTTCTTTCACAAGTAAGTTCGTCGCCCTAATACTGACCTACTCAACAACAGTAGTGTGTCTTCGCAAATTTACTAATAATTTAATATACTAAATTACCTCAGAACACTCTAAAATTTTGCAGGGGCTTTCTCACATTGAAGATTAGTACACCATTTTATTTTCCGCATATCATGGTAGATCACGCTGCATAAGGATGAAAAAATTATGCTATTGAGTTATAAACAGAAATATAATATAATATAAGTCTATTGGCTGAATACATGAACGAAGGGTAGGGTACATATTGCATTTAAGATATATATTTCATAACTATGGTTATTACAAAGAAACAAAAATGAATTAACAACAAAATTATATTATATTTTAAATTGAATACAATTCTTTCAAAACTTATTATTAAATTTATTTAATAGCCCTATTGACTATATTGGTGACCCCGAACGTCTTCACGCACCTCCTGTGAGTCCATGAGGATTTAATTCTCTCGAAAATTCAGACTGTGAAGATTGGAGACAGAAAACTGAAGTTTAATAGCTTTTGTCAGTTGTTACATAGTTATGCCGAAAATTATTTCCCATTACATGGATGTTCTAGACAGCTGTAACAAGAATATGGGGCCGAACCAAACTGCTCGTGCTGCTAACCGCTGATGACGGACGACGTCCATAATGAAGACAGCCAGCTAAAGGTCGACCGTTCCATAGATATCTTCGCTAGACACGGATTCCTCAGTCTCTCCATGAAGATAGTACCGAGAAACGAATCAAACTAGATTTTCAGAAGACTTGTTATTACTTATTTTATTTATGTACATGTTACGGTACGTACTCTATATTGCTCCCTACTTTTTTTTAAAACCAGCTTATCAAGTGTATCAATATATCAATTATTCACTATTTTAATTGTCTCGCCAGCTTTTCTTTAGCCAAAGCTGCTATAGCTGGTGCGACATCTTTGAAAGATGCTCAATCCAATTATGATTGCAAACTTTCATTCACTTAGCACACGCATGCTATTTTTATCAATTACCTTTTAGAGAAGCTCAATCCAATTATGATTGCGAACTCAAATTCACTTAGCACATGCTTGCTATTTTTATCAATTACCTATTAGAAAAGCTCAATCCAATTATGATTGCAAACTTTTATTCACGTAGCATCAGTCATATACATGCTATTTTATTTCAATTCATCAATGACATATAACATACTAGCATTAAGGATAATGTTATTACAAAAATAAATTTCCTTGTGTTACGTTATTTTGTCATTTATCACTCAATATGACTTTTATTTTTTACTAATGTCATTTATCCGTCAAATCCACTTTTATTTTAAATCTGATTTTTAATATTGATACCTTGGTAAGTTGGTTTCGTCGTTGTAGGAGGGGAGTAATGTAGGGTACATACTGCATTTAAGATATATATATTTCATAACTATGGTTATTACAAAAAAACGAAAATGAATTAACAACAAAATTATATTATATTTTAAATTGAATACAATCCATGCAAAACTTATTGGCTATAGAAGGTGTTTACTAGGCTTACGCTCTTAAGGGAACGAAAACTACCCCAATACAATATCAAGCTGCAGAAAAGCTCCAATAACTGGTGAAAAAGCTTGAACATCTAAGCTTTATTAATAGGAATGAACCTTAAATCTGTTACGACCTAGTACACCAAAACAATCCCTTATTTTGAATTATGAACTTGAGTCAGGGAAAAAATAGTGAATGTACCAGATATTGCATTTTGATTGCAGTAGTATGAATGTGGGATGATAACTAGAATTTTTGTAGCTATTTTATGACACACCTACGACGGGGTAAGAGAACGGGACGAAAACTTATTGGTGGGTCTTCACCCCCTGACCCCCGTCGGGATCATTTGGGGAATAAAAATGAATCAAGAGACCCTGACATAAGGAAACCGCTACATTAGTATTTTTTATGTAATGCAGCGATTACGAAATTGCTCCGATATTCACCCTTACCTCGTCATAGAATCCACTTGGGGGTTAAAAACGGATCTCTAGACTATAGCGTTCGAGAAAGAGATACTTGCCTTTATGTCAGAATTTTTTTCGATGCAATATTATGATTGTAATATTGCTCAGATTTCCACCCTCTAACCCCCGTGAATTTCTCTAGAGCGATGAGAAAGAATCACGAGGCCATGACATTCCTAAAGAGCACTTTTGAAAACCCTTGCTACAGGAATTTCGCTAATGTGATACAGCGATTACGATGTCTCTGATAGTCACCCCCTCGCACCCCCACCTTCTTATAAAATTCATTTGAAGTTTGAAAACAGATTATTAGGACACTAATTTTATGGAGAGCGCCCTTTATTATCCTTGTAATAAAATTTACTTTAATGTAATATTCTCACAGCGAGAGCGCATATTGAATCTTTAATCCCTCATATCTCAAAAACCAAAGATATGCTCATCTTGAAATTTTTTAAATTTAGAACTTAGTTTGGAACAAAATTCGAGGGCGAGAAAATGGGCGTTTTTTGAGGTCACTCTTTGCTGATACTTTTAAAGGTTGTATTGCGAAAGTACGAAAGCATAAAATAAGTTGAAATGTTTTATAACTTTATATTTACTGATCGATTTTTTCAAAATAAATAGGGTTCTTCTGCCAGGCAACACTAACTTATTGTTCAAGTTTCAATGAAATTGAACTTTTTTCTTTTAAGTTGTCGTGCTCACAAAAACGTGGTGGACAGAGAGGTAACAAACGGAAAGACTTACAAACAGACAGACATACGACGGACAGTTTAAAGTTATTCGAAGTTCTGTGACTAACACAATAATATGAATTTTATTTTCTCTGCGAGTGATTATAATTTATATAAAAGTTGTTTGGGACACCCAGTACATTACTTTATTGTTACATAGAAATTATTATTAAAATATTTACAAACAGAAATTGTTGAGACAGCAGCAAGCTGGTGCATTCACCCGAGTTGCTTGTTATCTAGGTAACTGTTGAATTGCAAAAAAAAATAGCTAGAAAATATTTTAGTTTCAAAATTCAGTTGGGTTTTGATTCACGGGACGAATTGGTGGTGGCTTGGTGCGTGGCCCAACTCCCCCCTTGGGGGTGAGCCCCAGGGGGTATTTAATGTAAGTACCAATTATTCTGTTTCGTTGTGTTGTTTCTTTGTTAATAAACCGGTACCTTGTTTTCTACCACAATGTTTTATTTACAAGTATTCATTTAATTCATTAAATTGAAATCCTCTTGCAAGCAAGCGAGTATTTTAAAGGAACCCCGTCACAGCGGCCCGAGGACCGTGACACGAGGTGGGCAAAACACATGTCGGAGTAACTATTAACCAACCCCGTGACAATGTATTATATTTTTTGTAGAGAATATTATATGCTTTATTTTTTATAGAAAGCATAGTTTCGATATCGCTAATGGTTAGCGAGATATAAGCAAAACACTGAATCGGAGCACAATTTCTCCAAGATGGCGGCTCGAGTGCAAGAGATAGAGTTGGGGACTTTTGGTATGTTTAACAGTAAGCCTTAAAAAAATGCGGCAATTATCCCCCCATATTTAAAAAATGTCGAGTATTACTGCCCTATATCACTACTGAGTATTTTTTCGGAAATTTTTGAAAAAGTAGTATGTAATAGAGTATTACACTTTTTAAAGCAAAATAATATTTTAACAAACCGGGACTCTCGACTGAATCGGGATCGGTAAAGCTAATTCAGCACATAAATAACACAGGCCCACAAAAAAAATAGTTGTCTGCGCCGGGGTACTGACCATACCTATCCCTTGTATTTTGTGCCTCTGAACACGAATCTGACCTTAGTTTTTCCCCTATACGTCAGGTTTTTTTTTTAACAGCAAATAAATATATAAATATGACGATTCAACACGACTATTTTTGCTGTTTAAAAAAAAAACCGGACGTGTAGGGGAAAAACTAAGGGCTTGTGTAATAGATTAGATGACAATCAACAGCTGTATTATTTGATCTAACGCGAGCATTTGATACTATTGATAAATATTTTGCATGTGATAAAATATCCAATATGGGTTTCCGAGGACCTATAAATAAATGGGTAAAATCATTTTTATCGGAAAGAAAAATAATCGTAAAAATAAATGATATTAAATCAGACATATTTGACACTCATATTGGAACTCCCCAGGGGAGCGTATTAGGGCCGTTAATCTTCTTATTATTTATTAACGATTTGCTCACTTACATAACTCAAAGGAAGGTATTTATGTACGCTGATGATACGACTATTGTAGTATCTGATACAAATCCTGAGTTTGCTAAAAGAAAGATTCATATAATATTAGAAGAATTAAGCCACTGGTGTAACATAAATCGTCTAATAATAAATTATGCGAAAACTATTTGCATTGAGTTCAAACATCGACGAAGTTGTACAGATACTAACTATATATTTTCATTTAACAATCAAATTATAAACACTGAAAATTCAGCTTCTTTCCTAGGAATAACCCTTGATAGTCATTTAGAGTGGGGTAAACAAATTGAAAATGTATGCGCTAAAATTAACAAGAGTTTTCATGTTATAAATTCTTTAAAAAATAATTTAAACACTAATACACTTCTGAATGTATATTACTTATTTGTTTATTCCGCAATTTCTTACAATATTATAGTGTGAGGTCAATCCAGTCAAATATGTAGAACATTTATTATTCAAAAAAGGATACTTAGGCTAATCTTTAATCTTGAATATAATCAATCTTGTCGTGAAATATTTAGAAAACATAAAATTTTGACGGATTATATATTTGATGAAACTCTTTACGCATATTTATGTAAATAGGAACAAATTTATTCAAAATGGAGATTTCCACACATATCCTACAAGGGGAAGAAATTTAATTTTTTTCAAAAACATAGCCACCAGTTCTACAAAAAGTCACCCATTAACTCGGGTTCTCGAATTTTTAATTCTTTACAAGATCAAATTAGAAATACTGTTTGAACCGCCTTAAAAAACTTTTAATAAGTAATTCGTTTTATTCTTTAAATTAATTTATTATTTTTTTAAACACCGAAGTCGCCTGAATGGGTTACAGTTTTGTTTGTAATTTGTTACTTTCTTTTATTTATTTTTTAATCTTGTGTAGGTCTTATACCCTAGAATGTTTTACACTCAGATGTATTTTTTGTTTTTTCTTTTCTTTTGGCTATACAATGTGCGTATAATACACTTAATTTATACAAATTTCTAATGATACTTGTGTACGTTACTGTTATGCATAATATATTAATTATTAATACCTATAGCTACTATTATTCGCTGTTAACACAGCTCTCAATTTTTGACATGTCTCATCTATTGTATAAAATAGCTAAAGAGTTCAATAAAGATATTTATATTTATTTATTTATTTATTTATTTAATGAACATCTGTCAAACTTCAAAACTTTATCAGTTGTTTCCCCTTAATTGTTCCTATTTATTTTTATTCAACGGAATATATGATCTAATTTCATCTTTCGTGTATTTCTCAATTTTTTTTTGAAATGTGTTGATTTTCATACAAACGTTAATTTTTGTATTTATTTCCTCGATATTATAAGCGACAAGCATGATTCTCATAGATTTTTATTAATATAATAGAAAATGAAACTAGGTAAACTAGTTTTAGCAAATAATGTATTTTTAATGTCGCACGGCAATATGTATTTGATAAGTATATTATTATTTAATTTCACTTTAATTCACTTTTTGAAATTAAAAACGTATCAGTATACATTATATATTCATAAATGAATGTCTTAATGTCAACATAACTTTTTTATTTACTATTGCATCTGATGCACTTTAGTTGTTTTAAGTAGTTTTAGTAGTTTTAAATATTTTAAAACTGAAAAAACTAATAAAAACTGCTAAGTGCATAACTGAGACGTATAAGATTTAAGAAAATATATTGCCCTATTTTAATTATTCTTAACGCCCTTTACGTTCTAAAACTAATATAAGAAATATTATTGCTCATCTTCTCAAAAGTTCGTAATAAGGGAATTAAAAGCTAAAGCTCGAGAATTTCTAATTGTAGCGAGTTTGAGATTTCCTAAATTCATAAAGATATCAATGAGCCTAATTACTTTACCCTCAGATATGATTTATGGTTTTAATATACCGTAATAATCTTTTAATTTTAAAAGTTATAAGTCGGTCGACCGCTTTTTCCCTTAATCCAATAAAACAAAAAAGGAAATTTTAGTTATTGCCCGAAACAATTTGATAATATTACCTTCTTGAATCTCAACTAAAAGATTTTAAACGGGTTACAGGCGAAGTATTTCATTTGATTTCATATGCCATTATGAGGGAGGAAGACAGTAGTTAACTGCAATGCGAAATTTTGCTGTAGTGAACTAGTGAGATGAGGTGACTGTGAGGTAATAAACAAGATGGTATACCTCGGAGCCCTTGTGAACAGTACTAACGCCTGCGCATATGATATTCGGCGAAGAATACAGATTTCAACTTGCCAGTTGGCCATAATTTGGCGTCACAGAAATATCAGACTCACAAAGACCAGACTTGCTATTGCCCTAGGTTTCTCCATCTTTCTTTGCGCCTCTGAGACATGGAAAGCAGACATACGACGCATTGATTCTTTTGAAATATAAGTCTGGAGACGATTGTTATTAATTCTCTTGACCGCCCTCCAAAACTTTGGGCTGATGTCAACAAAGCACTGATGGGAAAGAGTTTTAATAAGGCTGTGCACGTAACAGGCAACATATGGCGCCATGTCACCAGACTTGCTGCACAGCAAGTGGAGGCCAACTATAATAATTTTCATAAATCTCAAAAAGTGAAAAAGAAAAAGAAGGATTAGTAATAATAATTTATCTAACCCCATTATGAAATATCAAATTTTAAATGCATTTTTGACGTTACGAACGTCACATTTTTCATAACTGTCAGTTTCATTACATAGCTAGTTATGTAATGGATTTTTACGTAACTGACTATAAAATCAAATTGTTGACACTAATTTTCAAATTTC
Organism: Rutpela maculata; assembly: GCA_936432065.2. Classification (NCBI taxonomy): domain Eukaryota; kingdom Metazoa; phylum Arthropoda; class Insecta; order Coleoptera; family Cerambycidae; genus Rutpela; species Rutpela maculata. The sequence goes on from OW386288.2 coordinate 119,054,887, forward strand.
CTATATACTTCTTCATACCTGCTTTTTGATTTACCAGGTATTATTGAATTTACTGCTAAATTAGCCGATTGTCTATATCAGATGGAATATACATATCTGAATCAACCATATTCGACTTAATTTGCTTCAAAAAATTCAGCAGATTGACAAGTAAAGTTTGTTTATATATAAATGTCAATCAACAGTAACGCTTAGGTAAAGTGATAAACACAGAATTTATTTGTACTGCTACAGGCGTACCTATGTTTGCAACTGCAAAATAGTAATCAAAATAAATTGCTATTTATGTTCTATTTTAGAGCAGGATTAGATAAAATTTTGTACTTAACACGTTATGAAATAACTATTTATGTAACCCGTTACGACTTTATTTTGTGCAACGAGTGGATGTTTGCGGGACGAGCGAAGCGAGATCCCACAAAATAACACGAGTTACACAAAATTGTCTTTCGAAACGTGTTACATACAAAAATGTTTTTCTAATTTTATACGTCTTTAAACATAATTGAAATTGGTGTATTTAAAGATAATTAAAATTAAGTAGTCTTTTTCATAGTTACCTTTGCTGCTATTTGAAATCCTAATTTGACACTTTATGCCAGAGGTGCATACACTACATTTTGCACGACCTACAGTTTTGCAGAATTCAGAAAAATTTTGGAAAAAATTCTTGAAACGGGTGATTTTCTTATAAATAATCAAAGTTGTTAGTAAAAATATTTTAAAAAATTTAATCGGCATAGGGGGTAGAGTAATTGGAATATTGGAGTAATAAGCGGTGAGTAACTGGAAAAACTGTCGTTTTGAAAATGGGGGAATCGTTTACTAATAATATCATAATCGTGATTTAAAAATATTTAAAAAAATTAACCGGTTTAAAGAATAGTTTACATAGTTACGTAACGCAAAGGGGTGTATCTTTCCTATTCTGGGTTCTTTCGTGTGGGATGAGCCTGAAAGTTATCTCATACACTTAAGGTCCTCTTGCGAAGAAATATGTAAAATTATGTATGACCACGCACAACATTAAACTGTGCGCTAAAATTAATCCTAATTTACTCTACAGAAACTCCGTAGAGTAGGGATTTTTACACTGTAACTTGTATTAAAATAAAATCTATATTCTTTCCTTATTCCCCATCGGGAGCAAGTAAAAATAAAAGTAACTTCTATAGTTACGGTTCAAGCAATAGTGTACATTTATACAATTAAAGTGCATATCTGAAGTTTGTCTTCTCCATGGTTTTCCAGAACTTTGATGATCTAATTTTCATGACATGAGATTAAGAAAAACCAGAATATTTGCACACTAACTAGCAGGATTCTTTCCTTACGGGTTGCACTTGCTGAATCTTGAACTTATTGTGACCCGTAGTTTCGTTAACCTATTCCCGTTCCTCTAAAGGAAGCAAATGCAGTGGGGGCTCTAGCTATCTCTGCTGGGATAACAAGTTGTCCCTTTTAAGTAGAAGTGCCTTCCAGTCACCAAGGTTGGACATTCACATAATATGTGGCGAGGAGTCTCCTCGTCTTCACCACATGTCCTACACTTCGGATCTGTCGCTTACCCCCATCTTGTTTAGTAGTGCAATTTTCTGTTAAAATACGCACTGCACATCTTAGTTGTTTGCTCAGATTTAGCAGTTCGTTGTTCTTCGTCTTGGACGGTCCACCAGCAATGAACATATGTTCACCCCTGGTGCCTCCGTTCAATACATGTTGTGCTTTTGTCTTAATAATTCTTTTAACAATCTTCTTGTGGTATTATATTATATCCGGAATGTTGGCTCGGGTCCTACCAAGGCTATTTTTGCATTTTCTCTGGTCAGCTTGTTTGTGTCTTTATTACCAACTTTACCCTGGTTCCTTTTGTCCACCACAGTTGTAGACTGTTGTGTTTGGCTAGTTTTGTCAGGAATTTTTTTTCTGTTTTGGAACGTATATACTTTATATACTTCATCTGCAGCATTAAGAGCGGCTTGGCTATCAGTGATGATATGGGTTCTCCTGTTACTATATAACCTTCGCACCATTTCTCGTGCAGAGATTTCTATAACTGTGGCTTCTGCTTGAAACACGGTTGTGATGTTACCAAAATATAGGCTGATGCAAGTCTCTGGTTGATTTACCATAACTGCTGCTCCAGTGCTTCTTCGCATTTTTGGTCCACCAGTATAATATCGTTTATTGGTGTGTTAGTAGTTGTCTTATTCTCCCCTCACCTCCGTCAGGTACATATACTTGAAGGTTTTTAAGAAGGTGTAACTTGGACCGATTCCGTCTAACTGCATGTTAAGTACAAACGTTTCTTCTCTATTTGTTGAAATGTCTTGGTATAATATCCTTTTCTTGGAATCGTCCAATATTCATTTATTTGCAGCCTGTCAGCTACTAAAAGAATAAGGAACAATTTTGGATGTTCACAACTCTAGAGTTATTACTATCTAAATGACAAACATTTTTCGACGCGGAATATTTATACAGTATCGGAAAGTCCTGGTTTAGGTATTGCATAGTTTCAACGACTTAACCGACCTCCCACAGTAAAGGCGTCTACCAGTGCTCTAGCAAAGGGGCAAATAGTGACACGCCCATCAAGAAAATCATGTACATCATTGATATTAAAAATTTCAGTACCATTTATTCAAAGGAAGAATGTAGTTGGCTCTCTCCACCATATGGAATATTATTACGTGGTTTAATAACTGAAATTATTTTACTTTCAAAACGAGTCAAATAATTCTTTACATTTCCGTGCTATTAAAGTATTTTAAACCGTTAGGCATAAACAAAAATTTGATTCGTAAAATATGAGTATAAATAAAAATATTCTAAAACGTAAAAAAATGTTTGATAAAATATTAAAAAGAGAAACAAAAAAAAAATCTAAAATTGTTAAAAACCACTCAAAATGTCACTTTATGAGAGGCTCAAAAATACCAACTTGTTCGGCCAAACAATACTCTAATCTATCATAAAATGCTGTCCTAACAATTAAGAGCATTTCTGGGGTGACATTCCCGTGAGCATCAATTATTTTAAGCCGGGACTCATCCAATGTGTTGGCTCTTTCGTGGCTGAGTTTATAAATGATCCCTTTTAAGTACTACCCATAAAAGAAATCACTTGGAGTAAGATCTGGAGATCTAGGTGGCCATTTTATAGTGCCTCTCCCGCTAATAATACGTTGAGGAAAAGTGTTGTTAAGATACTCTTGTACTCTGAGCGCATTATGAGCGGGACAACCATCCTGTTGAAACCAAATTTCCTCAATGTTGACAGGAAGAATTTGAACAACCGGAATTACTTCATTTTGGAGTAAGCTTAAATACTTTTCGGCATTAAGGTTGCCATCAATGAAATAAGGTCCAATATGAAATCACCCAATATGCCGGTCGAAACGTTCAATTTTCGAGGATATTGTGTCCGTTTATCAACATACAAATGTTTATTTTCCTCAGCCCAGTAAAGTACAATGGAAGGAATATTTCTTGGAAGTTTTGCACTTTAAAACAACGGAACTTATTCCTCTTTAAAATATTTCGAACTGTTCTTTCATTCATGTCAACTTCTTCTGCAATTTCTCTTCTAGAGCAGGGGCCAGTAAGAGTAACAAATCCACAAATATCTGCTTCCCTGTCAACTCTTTCAGGATTTATTTGGGGTACTCGCGGTTCACGATTACTTTCGTGGCATTTACGGCAACCTCTCAAACATCCCACAGACTCGAACGTATGAACAATATTCAAAATTGTTTGATTAGTGGGAATAGGACGATCTCTGAAATAAACAGAGAATAAATCTACAACATTCTGCGAAGAATTGCCGCTAAAATACCATTTAAGTATCTGAACCTTTTCAGCAGGCGTATAAACTGACATTTTGAGTAGCTAATAAATAAAAACAAATCAAACTTTTGCTTAGAGAGATGAAGGGTGCAAGACGGAAACAAATTGAAATTCCGCAGATAGAGCTGCCCACGCACATGTGGTGGGGAAAGCAGGTAGCACGAGTAGGATCTGTGCAGGTGGCACGAGTAGGATACGATAAAAAATAAGAGCCTAGTTGCTTCGCTTTCGCTTGCTCTTATTGCCGTACCAAATCAAACACTTTCCGATACTGTATAGCAAAGAACCTTGATCACTGTGCTATTACTTCTGATAGTTAGGAAGAGTTCCACTGAAGTTCATTTACATCATTTAGTCAAAATTTAACAATTGTGGACAATCTGATATCGAAATATATACTTAACAGTTTGTTTCCTATATGAAAATCGTTTGTTTTGCAAATATCTCGCTATCTATGAGTTACATATCGTTAGATGTTATTACAAAACTTGTGGAGCATACAATTCATAGAGAATTGTATGCTCCACAAGTTTGGTTATATGTATTTTTTCGTATGATATAGCGCGGAAAGTGAGAAGCGCACATCCGTTTATAGGATAACGCCATGTAAACTGCGGAGCTAGATGCAAAGTTAATTACATAATAAAAATATTATTATTATTATTAATAAACTTAAAAAAATATTTATAAGCATTATTTACAAATAAGAAATTTATATAAATGGTAAGTTGTTGAAATTAAAAATTTTAGATACATTCTAACTAATAAATATGGTTTATAAAGATGAAATAACAAAATAATACATTCGTTACCACACCACCTTTGAGGTAGAATGCAAGGCGTGTTTTTTTAGACATGGTATTCCCGTTAGGCCCAGCCCATGTTTTGCAGATGTAATTGGTTGCACAACTTTCTTGAATGGTATCAGAAACCAGAGATGGGTAAAGGAAACCTTCCATTTGAAAGTTTCCGGAACGAAATTTTGATAAAAATGAAAGTTTTCAATAAAATATTGGAATATTTGAATATTCGAAAATGTCTAAAATTCCGGGATAGTTTACTTTGGGAACTTTCGGAATATTCAAATACTTTACTGAAAACTCATTCTTATCAAAATTTCGGTATGGAAACTTTCATATGGAAAATTTCCTTTACTCATCTCTGATTTTTATCAAAACTTTGTTCCGGAAACTCCCGAAAATTTCCTGGAACCATTTATTGGAAAGTTTCTTTTACCCATCTCTGTCGGAAACTACTCGGTCCACCTCTAAATACTATCACCAGTAGGCATGCGTCTCAAGATTCTTCTTTTTTGTCGTCTTCCTCTTCTTCTGGTCGCCCAAATTCAATGTCCGGATAATTTATCGTCATCCTCGTTTTCCGTCACATCTGACTCTAAAACTACAAGGACCTCAGGAACAAATTCACTTTCTCAATTAAAATCATTTGATATTGATGAAGCGTTGAGGCATGCTTGTCCGTGACACTGGCCACAAACTGCGGAGTTCTCACTACTACCTCTCTTACAATTGCAGAAGATTCTATTCAATACTTCGTCCGGTGCTGGTGGCAATAATGTTATCGGTTCCAGGATCTCGTTCTGTAAAACCCACCACCATTTCTCAGGTTGTAGATCTTTCCCTAACGAAGTTTGGATCTGGAAGTAGACCCGATAGATATGTTGACGAGCTTCTATACCTGTATGTGGTGAGATGATAATTGAACAATGTAGACAGATATATTCATCCAAGCGCCTCCATCGTTTGAAACAAAATCTTCAAAATTTATTTATTACTTATAATGTATTTAAAATATTTGACTTCAATAACTTACAATTTATATAATTTTATTTTATATTATCTCATAAATTTCCTATTTATAAGTAGTATTCATAAAGATTTTTCATAAATATTTTTTTTTAAGTTTATTAATAATAATATTTTTATCATATACTTAACTTTGCAAATGCATCTGGTTACGCTGTTTACATGGCGTTATCATATAAACGAATGCGCGCTTCCCACTCTCTGCGCTATATAGCGAACATGGTCATACGAAAAAATGCATATAATCAAACTTGTAGAGAATTTTATACTCTACAAGTTTTGTAATAACCTCTAACGTCATGCAAGGCATAGGAGGCGAGATATTTGCAAGAAAACGATTTTCGTGACTTTTGACCTTTGATATCTTGACTAGCGGATACGAGATCTTATGAAACTTTTTAGCCCGTTCTTAGAACGTCGAAACAAAGGTCTATACAAATTTTCAGCTTTCCGAATTTCATTCCTAGGTTTAGCCTTTATTTTGCCTTATTTTACTGCATTAAGTACGTATATACAAAGACAGCAAAGTGTATCATTTAATCCCGAGTCTGATCAATACAAACAAAGAACCAAAGATAATGTCGAAAAAACTCGGAAGATACTTTACCATGACGTCATTGGTACTAATATAACACTGTCAGTCCTATACTACTACGTTTCGCGAGTAGACCGCCATAAAGATGCAAAAAAATAACGGGAAAATATTGTTATAAAAATCTAAAAATTTTGCGGTACGCTTCCGTCACCCACTTATCATAAATTAAGGTCTAACAGAAGTAATCTTTTAGTAGGTTTTTACAGTCGGTGACTGTAACTAGCATTCGTTCCGTAGTAACTTTATTAAAAGTTTCTTAATAACATTGCAATTTTTTTTATAGCCTTATTTATTTTAACGTCCTGGCGAAGTTTAGCTAATGCTACTGCATCACTTAACCAGGACGATGAGATGAGATATAGTTACCCATCCACGTGTCGGACTCGCCCAGCCTGCCTTAACTTCACCGGTAGAGGTTTAGCCACAATCAATCAATAAGACCGTTTTTATTAACATTTTAAGTCCATTTATGCGCCTAGCTGGAGCCCAGCTCAGAGCCAACCGCATAACCATGCGTATCGGCATAGTGAGTATGCGGTTGGGTGAGGTGGGTCCGCTTCAACTGGAATGAAAATTATTTGGGGAGTTAGTACTCCTGTTTAAAAGGTAAAACTTAAAGCTAACAATTTTATTTATGTTAATTTTAAAAACTTAAATATATTTAAAACACTATCACAATGCACTGATTAATTTTTGGTTGCTGATAGCGTGAAAAACTCAATGAAAAAACCCGCTCGAGATAATGACCGTCTGTCTTGGTGGTTGTCCCGCCTCCAAGAAGATAGGATGTAGAGGTTGTTTTTAAAAACATTTAATTTTCAATAGGTTATTGGCCGAGGAGGATTTTGATAAGGAGTCAAAAGGGGACAAAATAACAAAAATGACAAAAAGAGACGGATAGAGAAGGAATAGAGATGGTTGATGGTATGCGAAGCTAGGGTAAAGGTGGGGAAAAGGAAATATTATGGTACTGGAAAGTATGGCTAGGGAAGTTGCCGAAAGATAAGCAACGCCTGGTATGGTAAGGTGTGTTTCAGGTTTCAGATTCGGGTTATGTTGCGGGTTAGCCTAGTTTAAGTTGATATAATTTTTGTGAGATTTCTTGGACGTAGTCCGCTAGTGGGGTTATGCCGTGGCAACGTGCGTAGAGATCTCTGAAGAAGGTGTACCTATTAGAGTTTGAAATGAGGCGCATAAATTTATATTCACAGGCTCTAAGTTTCCGCATTGTCTTGGCCGGGATGCAGCATCCAACCGGCGCCGCGCATGTTATGACCGGACTAATCACCATCGTGTACAAAAATTTGTATTCGTTCTGTTGAGTCCGCTACACTTGGTCAGGAGCGAATACAAACTTCTGGACATGAAGTAGACATTGCGTACAATCTCGTTTACGTGAATGTTGAACGTCAGAAGCTTGTACAAGTACAAGTTCACCCCAGATACTTCACGCAACTTTTAATTGGAATTTGGCGACCCCCAATCGAAATTAGTGTTAGGCTGCGGTATTCAGTGAACCGGCGCGTGAAGAGTATAGCCTCCAACTTTTCGGTGTTGAACCGAATCTTCCACTTGTCATAATACGCCGTGGCACGAGTCTTCAGCAGCATATTCGCCGCTTGGACGTTGTGCGAATGCGCGCACATGGCCGTGTCGTCGGCGTACCTGGCAAGGTTCGTATTCGGAGACTCCGGAAAGTCGGAGACGTATAGGTGGTACAATTTTGGTGACAGGCATGATCCATTTCAAATGTAAACCCACCTGAAATGTAAATGATTATTTATTGTATTTAATAGGTATTTCCAGTCGGTAAGGCCGAATGTAAGTTTCATTCGCTCTATTAAAAATAACATTTTAAAGAAAAGTAAAATTGATATATAACCTAATTTAATGCTCTAACCTGCGAAACAAACTATATAGTGTATATTGGAGTTTCGATATCTTGTATATTTTCGTATTTTTATGTTCCTAATATAAAATCTTTTTCTTGAAATAAACTTATAATAAAGAGAGCTTTTTTTTACAATTACTTATTTTTTATTTATTTGCTTTTATCACGATTAGAGAATATTATTTAGGTATTATGCAAATTACAACTTACACACTTTTTTATTTATTATAAAAATACCTACTTTCTGTATATTGTTGCCCTAATCTGGGCACGCTAATATACTAGTTAGGTAAATACATTAAAACACTCATTATTGGAGAATCAATCAAAACAACTACTCTTCTAGCTAATACTGACGAAGTATTGAATTACATGATAGGATTCTTAGCATTCTAAAGCAAAATGTATTGAAAATACTTAAATAATTTATTCAAATTTAGTCGTTCATACTTTTTATTTAATATGAAATTATCTACTTTCTGTATATTGGTACCTTAATAGGGTCACGCTAATATACTACTTAGGAAAACACATTAAATGACTCATTATTGGAAAATCAATCAAAACAACTACTCTTCTAGCTAATACTGACGAAGTATTGAATTACATGACAGGATTTCTGGCATTTTAAGGCAAAAAAATGTATTGAAAATACTTAAATTATTTATTAAAATTCAGACAATCACAGCAATTATTGAACCATAAATTCTATTTCAACTGTAGAAAAGTTGTACAAGTTTTTTCGAACTCGTCAGTTCTCATCAGTAGAGTATAGAAACATTCATTCATTATTTACAAGCGTGACACGATTGAGGTACCAACATACAGAAAGTAGATAGTTTCATATTAAATAAAAAGTGTGAATGACTAAATTTGAATAAATGAATTAAGCATTTTCAATATATTTTTTTAGGTATTTTCATAATAAATAAAAAAGTGTGTAAGTTGTAATTTGCATAATACCTAAATAATATTCTCTAAAGAGAGCTTATGTGAAACATGAGAGTTGAGACCACTCTGTGTGACGAATATACTCAATTTCATTATTGAATATCCTACCATTCTATTTTACGAATATTTCAAATTTCTACATACACATATATGCACACATACATTCAGACACACAAGTATTTTATTCGATATTTTAGTTCAATATGAATTGAAATGAATTTCTGCACACCAAATTTTTTCCTCGAGACTATTAAAAATGTTTGGTCAGTTATATTACATCTATTTGATTAAATCAAATAGACGTATTATATAATAAAGAACTTATATTTCCTACAATTTTCCGTTCTATACTATTTAGAGAAAATTATAAAAATAAATAAAATTATCTAGTTTCCACCGCGACATATTTTTTCTTATAAATCACAGTCTATTGCAAACATTTCAATTACGTTAAGAATCTCTCATACAAAGAAAAAAATAACTGGTTCTCATTGAAAACATCTGCTATTGTGTGTCATTTCTTCGCACCCAAATTGGATCTAACCTTTTGAGCAAATTCAATAAACTTATAAGTCGAAGTGTGTTAGGAAATAAGATGAAAGCTTTTAGCTTTATATCAACATATGTCAACTGGAAAACGTTTTTATTAAATCTCATAGCGGAACTCTTCACATCTGCATTATCTTGTAACCAGAAAACATCGAAATCCCATTTTTACATTAAAATAGATCATGAAAGATGCCTTAACTTCGAACTTTTTTGCTTTTTAGAGTTTTGCCGAATGAAGTATTGAAACATTTAAGAGAGAATGAAGTTTCCTGCATTCTAAAGGGCTGAAATCTGAAACAAGAAATATATTTTTCATTTTATATCACCCCAGCGACTTTGAATAATTAAAATCAATTACGATTTTCTTTCGCGTATCCTTTGCCACTATTTGTTATGTGGGTAAGATCAAGATTTTCTGGAACATATGAAAATGTGACCTGTATACTTACTTTAACCTATTTAATTTGGTTTGTTTACATATTAAACAAAGTATAATAAAAAAAAAACATCATGAAATATTTTAATACAAGATTTTCTTATTTTTAATTTATCGCAAATGGCATAGCCGTGTAGCATATAGTTCAGTAAAATAACACTTAATATTTTAATATATTGGACAAAATTCATAAAGTTTTGAAAATTGGTAGAAATGTTAAGGATAGCATAAGTATTAGTAAACCGAAAAATTTAAATAGTGTGCTTCATCCCCTAGGAGGTCGTTTCCACCCCCATTTTCAGGTTTTCTTGATTATCTCGGGAACGGCGCACTTCTTGATAAAAATACCTATATACAAAATTATTCCTGATAAAATTCTCTATCAAAAATTTCTCTATAATGTTTTCCTAAATATTTTTTCCCATGTGAAATAAGGCGCACACATAAGAAGTTGGTTCCAGTTAACAAAATAATTTGTAATCTTTACTATGATCTACTTTAAAGTTAACTTAACGCTAAAGCAGTAGCTACTAAACTTCTCTTAATATATAGTAAACGTAGAAAATAATAATAATAATAATAATAATAATAATAATAATAATAATAATAATAATAATAATAATAATAATAATAATAATAATAATAATAATAATAATAATAATAATAATAATAATAATAATAATAATAATAATAATAATAATAATAATAATAATAATAATAATAATAATAATAATAATAATAATAATAATAATAATAATAATAATAATAATAATAAATAAGCAGGAGAGGCTGACTTTCATCTATCAAGCCTTTGGTGAGTAGCGCCACCACTTACTCCAGCTGGGGTGCAAAACCGAACCGGCAGCCCTAGTGCACCCGGGAGAGGAAAGCTCATTCCCCTCTGGTGTCGGTCGTGGGCTTGCTGGGCTAACCACCCACAAGCCCTCACTTCTGGTTCCTGAAAACAGAAGACAGGGCCCCCACAATCGACCCCGTCCGGATAGGGGTCAAGGGCAAGGTGGTGGGGCCCAACCGGATGGAGCGCCCGTTGACGAACGCTATGGACAAGGACGCTTTGAGTGGACGGATGAGCTAAGGGACGACCTTCTGCAACGCTATGAAAGCAGTGAGCCCGCACGAAGGGGATACATGGGGCGGATGCATGCTCTGTGGTGTGACAGGCATCCGGAGCATGGCGCCTTCACGCCATAAAATCTGCGTGACTATGTATCCCATCTTCGTAGAAGGGGCTACGTGAGGGCTGCTCCTGGACCGGTGAATGAGGTGGACAAAAGACCGCCGCATTCACCGGTTGAGGAAGTGGCTCTCTTTGTTCCACCAATACCAGAGGGCCTCAGTATCAGATACACCACATAAAAGCCCCCGGGGCCACAAGATCTGGCCAGAGTGGATGAAGAACTTCGTGAAGCGCTTCCAGAACGGGCTGACATCTGGCACATAAACTGTGCCGTGTATGTCGCTGCTCAACGCTTTTCTCGTCTGGAGAGGCGTAATACTGCCTCCCCACAGGAGAGAGCGGGGCGGCGCATACAAAAGATGGAAGCCAAGATCCGGTCGGCGAGGCAACACGCATCCCGTATCCAATGTGTGATGGACTATATGGCGGCCAATAGGCCGTTCACGCCTAAAGTGCGTCGAATAGCCGCCAACTTAAGACGCGTCCATCACACACTCAATGAGGCAGTGCTGCGAACCACCAAACAGCACTGTCTCGACAGGATACGGATGCTAGTGGTTTGTAAAAAATCACTAGTGAGGCGGGCGAGGGGGCTGGCGGAAAATAAACTCTTCCGCCAAAAGCCCTCGCGCCTTTTCGAACCGCCTCCACGTGTTGCAGAGAATCCGCCGACTGTAGATCAGGTGGAAAATTTCTGGAAAACACTTTACGAGGAGAAGCTTCCACTCAACCGAGACTCTCCAGCCCTGGCACACTTTGAAGCCTTCTGTCAAAGGCTTCAACAACCAAACGAGGTGTGCCAACCGATAACTCCAGAAGAGGTTCGAAGAGCTCTTGAGGGCTCTAAGAACTTTGCTGCTCCAGGTCCCGATGGGATAAACAACTACTGGTGGAAAAAATTACCCAGTACCCACCACCATTTGGCCAGAATTTTCAATTCATGGCTAAATGGGGAGCAGCAAATTCCTTCTTGGGTTGTCGAGGGGCGGACAGTGCTGATCCCGAAGAACGGAGATTTGTCTGACCCAAAGAACTACCGGCCGATAACCTGTTTAAACGCATGTTATAAGGTGTTTACACGCATCCTGTACATGCGAGTGCTCCACGCAGTTGAACCGGTTTACGAACGGATATATGAGCAACGAGGGTCGAAGAGAGGTGTCGCTGGCTGCAAGGAGAACCTGTTGATTGACAGATGTGTCACGCAGGACTCCGTGCAGTATAAGCGGAACCTCTCCATGGCCTGGATCGACTACCGCAAGGCATTTGATATGACATCACATGAGCTTATTGTTCACTTGCTCCGATGTCTTGCGGTACCCGGTCCCGTAGTGAGATGCATCGAAGAACTGATGCCGCTCTGGAGGACTCGCTTTACTATTACATCGGGTAACGATAGAGTCCAGACGGAGTCGGTAACATTCAGAAGGGGAGTATTTCAGGGAGACTCCCTCAGCCCCCTTCTCTTTTGCATCTCACTATTGCCATTATCCGTTTCGCTCCGGAAAACCCGTGGATATAACTGCGGTACCCCGGCGATAGGAGGCATAAGGTCACCCATGGATGACCTTAAACTTTATGCCTCCGGAGAGAGGGACCTACACCAGTCCCTCAGGGTGGTACAGGAGTACACGCAGGCTGTCGGTATGGAGTTCGGGCTGGACAAATGTGCACTGGTCCATCTCAAGAGAGGACGATGCGGGGACTACGGAGAGGACGCGCAGCTCGTGGACGGAAGCATCTTACATCATCTAGATGCCGGAGAGTCGTACACTTACTTGGGTGTCGAGCAACGCTCCACCCAAGAAGTGAGTGTAGTGAAAAACGCTCTCCGCGGCAAGTATCAGCACCGACTCCGACAGATCTGGTCTTCAGAGCTGTCGGGGAAGAACAAGGTGTCTGCTACCAACATGCTTGCCGTTCCGATCCTTCTCTACTCCTTTGGAGTAGTGAAATGGACTCAAGAAGAGTTGCGTCAACTCGACGTAGGAACCCGCAAGAAGATGCATCTCAATAGGAGTTTGCATCCTAAATCGTCCGTTCCTCGGTTATACCTCCCACGACATCGGGGAGGCCGTGGACTCTTGAGTTTGGAGAGTCTCCATAATAGGATGGTTCTGGATGGAGCCTGTAAGGTCATCAGGAGTTCGGATCCCCTCCTCTGCATGGTCCGAGACCATGAAATGCAGGAATAGGAGCCTTTTTGTTTAAGGCAGCACAGAGAGCAGCTGATGAACTTGGTCTCTCCTTCGACGTCGAGCGGGTAAATCCCGACTCTGTCACCGAGTTGGAACCTGCTCGACGAAAAGCCCAGATTAAAGCTGCAGAACACAACATCTTTCTGCAGCTTCACACGGATAAGCCAATGCATGGAGTTTTCTATAAAAATATAGAAAACCTTGGCTTATCCGAAAGGCTGACCTTTGCCTTCTTAAGGTCAGCCGGGCTGAAGTGTGAGACCGAGGGATTCATAATGGCTTGCCAGGATGGTGTATTCAACACCCTCGTCTATCGCAGTCGTGTCATGGGTATAGAGGTCCCTGATGTCAGCTGCAGGGCCTGCCGCAGGGCGCCAGAAACTCTTATGCACTTGCTGTCGGCTTGCCCGACATATGCAGTCTCGGCCTATATCCAAAGGCACGACGGAGCATTACGAGTGCTTTATTACCATCTAAGGCACTCGTATGGGATAGACGAAACACCAGTGCTGCCTTACGCTCCGGGGGATATTGAGTCCGTTGTGGGAAATGAGAAGTGTCTAATTTATTGGAACTACTCTTTTCCCACAGTCAGGCAAATACAAGCCAACAAGCCTGACGTAGTCCTCCTCGACCACCAACTCAAGACAATGTTTGTCGTGGAGTTCTCGGCTCCCGCGGAAAACAACATTGTCTTGAAGGAGGAGGAAAAACGGACAAAATATCGAGATTTGCTCTTCGAACTCCGCAGACTGTATCCAGACCATACTGTTAAGATAGTGGTACTGATTATAGGAGCCCTCGGTGGAACGAGACACACACTGCTTTCGGAACTTAAGATCATACCGGCATGCCGAATTTCGGCAGAGGTCTTAGCCGGCAGAATGCAGAAGGCCGTCATTCTTGGTTCATTACGTCTGCTCAGGGCACACGATTCCCGGACCCAGTAGTCACTTACCCCACGGGTGTGGGGAGTGGCTGCCGGTACTACCAGCTCCCCTCTGTGAGGGTCGGAGCCACAGAGAAGGGTGACTGGTTTTTAACAAAAAAAAAAAATAATAATAATAATAATAATAATAAAGTACGAAAACCTGGCTTACGACCTGAAAAATCAATGGAACCTGCAAAGAGTTGAGATAGTGCCATTTATAATATCCACTGAAGGCCTTGCAAGTAAAAATTTTACGAGGAATCTAGATAACCTGGGACTGTCAAAAACTATTTCCACAGTGGGACAGCGCGCAGTGCTGCTGCAAACCTGTCACATTGTTCGTAAAGTGTTGGGCTAAATGGGAGGAGCTGAATTGCTTTCTCATTTGGCGATATAACCGCTACCGGCTTAGGCTGAGAAATTCAAGAAGAAAAAATAATAATAATAATAATAATAATAACAAGGCAACTTTATATCAGATTATTAATACTGTTCCAGAACGATACTATATTTTCGAAAATAGTGAGTATGTGATTGATGGAAGATACTTGCTTCGTCGCGTAACATGGCCAAAAAGAGGAGAATTTAATAACATTTACAACGTTTATCTTTGTTACATAAGAAAACATTACGGTAATAGAGTAACTGTCGTGATCGATGGTTATTTGGAGAATGCAAACAGCACAAGGTGCCTAGAATGAAGGCGGTTACTTCAACGAATCTGTCCTGAAATTATATTTGATGAAAACACTGTTGTTTCTGAAACTCAGCAGAAGTTCCTTAGTCATTTGTTTAACAAAGAACGTTTGATTGCAGAACTAGTGAAAAAATTTAGGAAAGAAGGAATCGAGGTGTTCATTGCTGCGGATGACGCCGTTTTATTAATAGTACAAACTGCTATCGAAAAATGTTATAAAGGCGACATAGCTGTTGTCGTAGGGCAAGACATTGACCTGCTAGTCCTTCTTATTGCTCTTTCTTCCTCCGACAAAGACATTAAAGTTTTAAAAGAAAAACAAGGTAATACCAGCAAAATAATTTACAGTTCCTGAGATTTACAATTCTCAACTTAAAAAAAAAATGTAAAAAAAAAAAACAGTATTATTTCCACACGCCATTAGCGGTTGCGACACTACCTCAGCGTTTTTCGAAAGGAAAGGTTAATGCAATCAATGTCCTTAATAAAAGAAATGACTTACAAGATATCGTGCAAACTTTTAATAATGAAAAAGCTAGTCATGAAGAAATTGCAGACGCAGGAGAGCGATTTGTTTTAGCTTTATGCAACTCTTCCTCCTCAGAAAAAAGTCCAGATGTATACAGATTCATGTCTTTTAACAAACTTGTTAGTAAAGTGAACAATACTGTAATGGTATCAAAACTACCACCAACTTCTGCTGCTGCTCGGCAATACTCATATAGCATTTTTTACCAAATTCAAACCTGGAAAAATGTTAGCTAGAAGCTACTGATTGGGGATGGAAGATAGTCGGCGGTATATTAATCCCAACTATGACAACAAAAGAACGAGCACCCAAATCTGTTTTAACACTAACTTGTTCATGCAAGTTAGCATGCGAAAACAGGTGCAGTTGCAGAGGAGCAGGCTTACGTTGCTCCACAATGTGTTACCATTAGGATTTTAATGTGAACAGTTCAGTTCAGTTTTGCAGTTTCTGCGGGGTCGGCGTATTATTTATTTAAACAATTTAATTTTTTAGACCGTATTTTTCATCGGTTTCCTTTGAATATCTCGAAATCTATAAGTCCTATGGAAAACAACAAAGAGAAGGAAAATGTTCGTTATGAGATGTGGAACAAAAGTACATAAACTATAATTCTTTACAATTGTTATTATTACTTAAAAAAAATTGAATATTGCAAAATTATGCGTTTTAAAACGAATTGCTGTTATTTAAAAACTAAAGGATAATTCTCAATGAAACTTTGGAAGAATATAGCACTTACAAAGTACAATCACCGCTTAAAGTTTCAAATCTAAATGATTATTAAAACGGGTCAAATATACAATTGTTGCTAAAACTTTGCACCCTTGTGAAATCCTGCCATCAAATCTGAGAAATGTGTGCGATAGCTCAAATTGTAGCTTTTTATAAGTACTAAGATCACGAAGGGAAAATTTTTTTTTCAAAATTTAAACCGTTTTTATTGCATTTGTTTATAATTTTCGAAATTTTAGTAATAAACAAATTCAAATAACACTCTGTTTTTTTTATGAAATCGAAATCGGTAAATGATTTATGAAAATAGATTAAATAAGCAATGTTTCAAAAAAAAATGCAATGCTTTGCCTGCTTTTGGAGCTGAGATACGTTGGTTTTTGCGTTTCGATCACTTATAAATAAACAAATTGATATTTCATCTTGAAATTCGCATTGATTATTCCCCAGTACTTATGTTTTTGCCCTACCTAGTTGAAAATAATCTAGAACTACATTTTTTAAAATAGCATCTAATAAAACGTCTTTGAAATCATATAATTCGCGGTTGACAGGTAATATTTCCCTCTCCCACTCATCGTATTTCGCAACTAGATAACTAAGTCAACTAACGCAATATCTCTCTCGATTTCCACCTTACCGAGATATATATTTTTTAATTAATCGTCTCTTTTCTTAACTTTTGATTATTTCATTTAATTTAACGTGAAATAATTTGTCTATTTTTTTTTTTTTTAAATTGCAGTGAATTTTTAATTAATTTATTTTTGTTTTATTGGAATGTTCTTTATTTTAAATGTCTTGTTTTTTTTACGTAGATTCCTTATAGTTTACTTCAACTTAACGTAAACTAATTTGTTTAGCTTTTGTTTATAAAAAAATGCAATAAATTTTTTGATGCTATAGTTTTTGTCGTCTTTTTTTAATCACCTGCTTTGTGCATAGATTTCGATTGTTCACTTTAATTAAACGCAAAATAATTTGTTTAGCTTTTGTTCATAAAAAATGCAATAAATGTTTTTTAAATTTGTGTAGGTTGCACACTGTTTTAAAAACCTTCAAAGGGACTTTGTTTAATGAAATTTTAAGGAGGCCGTTGTTAGACGTCGAAAGTTGAAACATCAATAGAGCCACTAAAAGCTCGCAAGTCGGAATCTTTAATAGTCACTTAACAGTTAATTTTATCTAGTGATATAGTGATTAAAAAGAAAACCAACCTAACTAGAACTAACCTTAAGTCCATGCACAAAATGTTTGTAAAATTTTTAATATCACTGCTACAATATTAAAACATTTCTGCCATCTAGATTTAAATCCGAAACATTCGTATTCTGAGCTAGTCATCAAATCGAAAATCGAATTAAACAAAAAACCAAATCAAATCAAAAATAAATTTATTTTAAATTATATATAACACTAGCTGACTCAGCAAACGTTGTTTTGCCATATAAATTATAAATTTTTGTCCAAAAAATAAAAAGTAAATTTCTGGATAGGGCCACTCTTATCACCTAGGGGTATAAAAAATAGTCTACGACCTATTCTCAGACCCAAATATACACCAAAAATTTCATAAAAATCGGTCAAGCCGTTTCGGAGGAGTTCGATAACAAACACTGTGACACGAGATTTTTATATATTAGATATTGTCCTCCCGAGCACTTGTTCCCAGCCACCCAGACATCCCCGATACGAATCGTCGTGCCAATTGAAAGGCTGGACGGAGCAAGGCCAGATCGGATTAAATAGGAAATTAAATTATAAACGCAATATTCTTTCGCAGGATAGGCGAACTAAAAAGTATATAATGTAAAACGTGTGAAAAAAATAAAATAATTGGTACATACAATGCAAAAGACGCTAGTATAAATAAAATATCGCAGTTATATATGGTTGATTCGTGCGAGAAAATTACTAACCAAAAAACCTTTTCCAAACAATGCAGCAAAAGCGAGCGGTTATGTCAGACAACACACTTTAGGGTTTAAAATATTTGTATTCCTGAAACTTTTGATACCCAAAGAAACATTATGACCTTTTCAAAATAAGTCAAACCATTAGCGATTACGTTAAAAATCCAAAATTCATCAGATATGTGTTACATCTTATATTACAGTTTTACACATTGTTTAGTCGTTTAAATAAACATTTTCCGGTAAAATTTTCCAACAAGTCTTAGTTCAAGAAAAAGCACATATTTCACTCATTGTCTTTAAAATGTACGCAATATTAAATTACAATTCTTAAATTATACAAAAAAGGCCATTATTAATAATTTTGAATGTTGTTTCATAAGCCTAGTTTTATTCTAAATTTTATTGCAAGCGATTTGGATTTTTATTTTTTGTGATGTGATTACTAGTACCGAAAATAGAAAGACTTTAATGCTGCAACATTAAGTATTTAAATTTCATATGAAGCAACGATAATCCAAAACTTCTCATTGCATGTTATTATATCAAAAATAAACTAAAACAGTACAATTCCTGCAGCAGAAGAATCCTTTAATTACCTTTTTTTATCTCTAATTTGACTCCAAACAATAACTCGTAACAGAAATTAATTAGTTTTTTTCTATAGATTATTTTTGTGCCCAATTAACCATAGATGCATTTATTTTATTTATCTTTGCAAATTATATTTTCTATAATTAGTTTGACTTAACATTGTAAGTATTAATTCTTAAAAACTATATTAAAAATAAGATATTTTTAATGAATTACAGAATTATCTTAGCAATTTTTGTCTCTTACGTGAATTTTCATAACAATTATTATCGTCACTCCGTGTAGAATCTGTATCATCACTCGCACCACTATCAAACAGATAATCTTTCTTACTTTCATACCCACAATTGCTTTTTTTAGCCGTTTTAATAAATAATTTGATCTAAAATTTGAAATGGTGACTACTCTATCGGAATCACATTCTCCTTAAATTTCATTGAACATGTATTATTTTTGAAAGAACAATCATTGGTTTAAAAACGTCTAATTTTGCTATATTTAATTTTTTTTTTTATTTTTGGAATAACATTATAGTTTATGTACTTTTGTTGTATAACGTTTTATTTTGCTGGTTTTCATATAGATTTCGAAATATTCAAAGAAAACTAATGGAAAACACGGTATATAAATTCAATTGTTATTGTTCTCTTTCTTTTATAAACAAAAGCTAAACAAACAACATTTAAAAGAAAGAACATTCCAATAAAACAAAAATAAAGAAATTAAAAATTCACTGCAATTTCAAAAAAAAATTAAACAAATTATTTCACATTAAATTAAATGAAATAATCAAAATTTGTGAAAAGAGATGATTAATTAAAAAATAAACATTTCGGTAAGGTGGAAATCGAGAGAGATATTGCGTTAGTTGTCTTAGTTACCTAGTTTGTGAAATACAATGAGTGGGAGAGGGAAATATTACCTGTCAACCGCGAATTATGATATGATTTCAAAGACGTTTTATTAGATGCCATTTTGAAAAATGTAGTTCTAGATTATTTTCAAGTAGCTGGAATAAAAGTATAAGCACTGGGGAATAATCAGCCCGAATTTTAAGACGAAATATCAATTTGTTTATTTATAAGTGATCGAAACGCAAAAACCAACGTATCTCAACTCCAAATGCAAGCAGAGCATTCAATTTTTTTTTTGAAAGATGGCTTATTTAATCTACTTTCATAAATCGTTTTCCGATTTTGATTTCATAAAAAAATCATAGAGTTATTTGAATTTGTTTATTATTAAAATTTCGAAAATTATAAACAAATGCAATAAAAACGGTTTAAATTTTGAAAAAAACGTTTCCTTCGTGATCTTAAAGTACTTATAAAAAGCTACAATTTGAGTCATCGTACACATTTCTCGGATTTGATGGCAGGATTTCACAAGGGTGCAAAGTTTTAGCAACAATTGTATATTTGACCCGTCTTAATAATCATTTAGATTTGAAATTTTAAGCGGTGATTGCACTTTATAAGAGCTATATTTTTTTCCAAAATTTCATTATTATATATTATATTTTTGAAATAACAGCAATTCGTTTAAAAACACATAATTTTGCAATGTTCAATTTTTTTAAATAATAATAACAATTGGAAAGAATTATAATTTATGTACTTTTGTTCTACAACTCATAACGAACATTTTTCTTCTCTTTGTTATTTTCCATAGGACTTATAGATTTCGAGATATTCAAAGATAACCGATGAAAGACACTGTCTAAAAAATTAAATTGTTTAAATAAACAATACGCCGACCTCGCAGAAACTGCAAAACTGAAATGTGAACTATAGTTGACCCAGTGAACACGTGAACAAAAAAAAACGCCCTGACCAGACAATTCACATTGCGAATTTATCAGTCCTAATTTGACTCTACTACACGGACAAGCATGCAAGAATATCGAATCTATGAAAGACGACGAAGATTAATTAACGCAGGTAACTTTCTCATAATTTGTGGATTAGGTAAACAGGGACATCACATAAAGAAATGGGCCAATTACTTTATCTCTGAGGTGGCATGGCAACAAGTACAATATACAAGGTACTCGCTTCTTTAAAAATTACGATATTTTTTATGGAGAGAGGGTGGAAGCGCTACACTTATTATATTTTTAAGTGGAGTTTAATAGCTACTGTTTTAGCGTTAAGCATTAAACTTTAAAGTAGATTGTAGTAAAGATTACAATTTATTGTGTTAATTGGGACCAACCCTTAATGTGTGCGCCTTATTTCCCACCGTACTATTAATTTTAGGAAAAAAATTGTAGAGACGTTGGCATATGGCTCTAACTTTCAATGAAAAATATTTTATCCAAATAGAATTTTTCCGTAAAATTGACAGAAAGACCAGTTTACCTACAACGATTTATTTTCTTTTATTTTCTTCTTAGATTAACTCCACGAGATAGATCCCATTTTACTGAAATTTGGTAAAAATAAATTCTACTTCAAGCAGACCGACACTGCGGACAATGAAAGGCGTACTAATTTTTTTTTGGTATATTACACCCATCGCAAACTCATATATATAGGAACTTATACTAATTATGCAAAATTTTAACTTTTTCTCTGCACTTGATATCATTGACACTACGTAAAAGTGATTTGTGCCACGCTCTAGCAAAAAACAACCAAAACCTACCAAATTGACAATAGGCATGTTCACAAAATTTTAATTTTAATTGAAAATGATGGATTTGTATGGATTTATATTTTGCCAGTTATTCGTAACAGAAATAACCCCAATTCAGCGAGGCTAAGAAACGTTCCCAGGCAGAGGCTAGAGGAATATGACGTCACTTACTTATAGGCACGCCGGCTTGTGTGTTAATGTGGGCCCGTTGTTTTTTATTGAAAGACTAATATAATATTATTGATCAGCATGTTTTAGAATCCCTATATCCAAATTTTGAAGACATTTTGATTTATGATTTTCGAATTATGGGCCCCTAAATTTATATTTTTCAAATATTAAATAATTAATAATAACTTTTAAGCGAATTGTTTCTCGAAAAAAAGTCATTCTTCATTTTCTTTTTAAATTCACTTTTTCTACAGCATGGCTTCATCCGTACTTTCAAATTTCATAAGCTAAGAATTTTCATTGAAAAATTGTCAACATTTTGAACCAGCAGCCCTGTAAACTATATGAGCATTAAGGATTGCCAAATTTGAAAGCATGGACGACAATGGGTGATAGAGAAAGCGATTTTAAACAGAAAAAGAGGAATGACTTTTTTTCGAAACGAAATTCGTTTCCAAGTTATAAATTGTTCGATATTATTTTTGGTAATTTTTCAATGAAAATTCTTAGTTTATGAAAATTTGAAAGTACAGATGATGCTCGGTTGTAGTGAATTTAAATAGAAAATGAAGAATAACTTTTTTTCGAAATACAATTCGTTTAAAAGTTGTTAATTATTTAATATTTGAAAAATATGATTTTATGGGGCTGTAATTCGAAAATTATAAATCAAAATATCTTCAAAATTTGGATATAGAGGTTCTAGAGCATGCTGATCAATATTATTACATTCGTCTTTCAATAAAAAACAACGGGCCCTCATTACACATACAGGCCTGCATACCTGCAAGGTAAGTGATGTCAGATAACTAGCCTCTATTACGAATAATTGACAAAATTAAAATAGTTATTAATAAAAAAAATCTGATTTCGGTACTCGGGACTCTAATGTATGGTTTTAACTAATATTAATGAATATTATTTTTTTTGTGAACATCCCTATTAAACATTTAATCGGCAGTTGTTTGGCTAAGGCACTCTTATATAAATACACCACGTCTGCCTACAACTTATACTCGTTATATTCTACCTGCGCACCTAATTCTTTTTTCATGATTCAACACAAAAATCTCTATACAAAATTGAGTAACATAATTTTGTTCATTAAACTTAACAAATATTTTCACGGCTTAACAAATATTTTAATGATAGTAAAATAAACATGTTTGTTCATACAAAGTTTTCAACTTGAACGAAAAATATCAAAGCGTTATGTTGAATAGCTAAATAACATTTGAATTATTTTTAAGTGTTTTTAGTGAAATATAATTAATGAAAGTTCTCAAAATCCAATTAGGGTAAGGTAGAGAGGTGATGTTTAACGCCAAAAAGTTTAAAGCCTCGCAAAACCACTACAGTAACTCACGTCATTCTTGACGTGGCCTAAACCTAGAGGAAAACTTTGTTGTAGGTATTGCCTCTTTATGCTACTTTTTAAACTAAATAAATGAGCAAAATCAACAGAAAATTTAATTTACTGTTCCTCACTTTGAACGGTCTTTACTCAATAAAGTAGGAATTTGAAGTATTTGTGTTAAGAACAGACAAGTTGCATATTGTTTTAACTAATGAATTTATTACAAAATATAGCAGCATTAAAATAAGAGTGTCATAAAAATACAGGATGTCCCCAGATGGGGTGCCACAAATGGATCTAAATTTTGATTTTTTGACAAAAAGTCACTAAAAAATTTTGTTTGTTAAAAAAATACAATTTGTGTTAAGAAAAATTATTTATTGATACAAGGCGGTCAAAATTTTCTAAAATATGAATTTTACCTTACCAAGAGTAAATTATCTTTATATTTCATTTTTAGTGAAAATTTCATTTAACAAAGTTTTTTAATCTTGATTGATTTACCGCATGCGGTAGACGTTGCTGCCACTCCCAGGATGTACCGCTGGGCCGGCTACATCTACGCTGGTTGGATTAGGGTCATGTTTCTTGCCAGCAGCGAGACCCACATATAGTAACGGAATGCGGGATGAAAAATATAGGTATTTGTGAGATTCGTTACCGCATTCTGTAACCCTTTTTATGCCAAAGTATAAAAAGAGTTCACTTGCTTACGGCAGCTAGTGTTTTTCGGAGAGCAAAAAGGGGCGTGAGTGGACAGCATGAACACAGATGAATAAAAGAGGGCGCCACTTGGCCTTTATTGAATATAGTGCTGAAATTTTATCAGCCAAGAGACAAAATTAAACTGGCTTATAATATGCGATGAAAAATTCTTGATATCTAATTTTGTATGAAAATTCACTCTAACAACAAACTACAAATATTAAAAAGTAATGTAATCTTGGGTAAGTATCAAGAAATAAGAAAGTACAGACAGAGACAACGTATATTCAAAATATCAACAAGCATATAGGTATCAGGTTGAAAATGTCAATTTCACAGTTTACAATTTGTGCTAGTTTATGTTTAAAATGAATGATAAAGTGTAGGTAATCTACACTTCTTTAAGTTAAAATGCCGCTAAGGAAATGTTTCTTTATTCGTTTGACGTACGTGAGTCAAAAAAATGGTGAAATAATAAACTTAAATATTGCATACAAAATGTTGCGTAAGACTTAGAAATGCCCCATGGTACCATGCGCCACTCTTACAGTGTGTACTTAAAATAATGTATTAACATACATAGATATGTTAATAGAGACTCCAAGTTTGAAATTAAATTTACGTTAACATACTTACAAGAGAATTTACCTTGACATTTCACTTGTGAAATTTTAAATTTTTAATAATATGCTTTTATAAAACATTTATCCAAAAATAAAAGAAAAATAAAACCTTAATTACTTCCACATCCAGTGGAAGTATAGTAACGACAAAAAAAATTTTTTAAATTTTTACTGTTCAAATAGGTTTAGAATATCACGAAACGTCGAGATTTTAAATTTGAGCAAAAAAAAATTCTGTCTGTCGGTTTGTCGGTCTGTCTGTCGGTCTGTCTGTCTGTCTGTCGGTCTGTCTGTCGGTCTGTCTGTCGGTATGTCTGTAACTTTTTGTGAGCACATTTACTCTGGATCCGTTTGAGATATTGACTTGAAATTTGGTGCACATATGTAGTTTAACGAGATCTAGAACAAGATTGTATTTTCATCTTGTTCCGTCGAAGGGTTGGGGGGTAAATCAAGCAGGTAAGGGTCCATCAAATTGGTATTTAGTATATACAAGAGAAGGTCTAAAAAAAAAAATTTGGCGTTAGCCACCCCCATTATTAAAGGGGATGAACAAAAATTGTGATTTAGTGTGTGTAGAACCAGAAACCTCTAATATTTTTTTACTTCATCCACCCCCACTACCACCCCCTATAACCACCCCCACCTCACTACCGATGTAGGGTATCGTTTTATGGGTTTTTGGGGCAGAGGATTTCAAATATTATATTATTAAAGTTCCGTAAACAATTATTTCCACATACAAAATTTTTTCGTTGAGAGTGACTTGGATAAAAAAATCTGGATGTGGAAGTAGAGATTCCTTGGGCAGCGGTTTTAATCTTGGCAATCCTGAGGATTGGCTGCGCAAACTTGTTTACGCTTCTTAGGCCTCCACAGAGTTAACGCGGTCTCGAGTGACACTTGTTCACGACATTTCGGTGAACAACAGCTGGACCAGCATGGTTCTCCCTAGCTGATCAGGAACAAGTAAACTCCATAGTCTGTGGCAGGATGACGCTACCAAAACCAAACTGCAAGTAGCACAAGCATTTCCTTGGAAAAATTGTCATGATCGACGACTAAATACCATATGCATTCTTAGAACATTATCACAAAAAATTGTCGTGCCCATGCACTTTGTAAAACGTAAGTTAAATAAGAATCTCGTAAAACACAACCCAAAATAAAAAAGCTTACCTCACATGGAGAGTGCGCTTAACAGAAAAAACACGTGGAGTCCTGGCTTCAGATATCCACATAACACAGCTTCCAAACTAACAAAAACACCGGTAGCCAGAAATCGAACAAGAAGGTTTTCGGGCTAATATTTATCAGCCCCAAACATGTATTTGGGCCAAAAGGAGACACAAATTCCACCCCAAAATGGTAAACGTGCCTCTCCGGCTTATGGCTCCAGCAAGAAGACCTTTTCTATTTTTCTAGAAAAATTTACAGTGTTACCAAAATTGAACATTGTTCAGAAAATTCCTCCACTTCCTCGTCCAATGAACGTGCTACACTTGACTATGGAATATAAAAGGACGAAATTCCATAGATAAACAATATTTAATCCCAATTAAATAAATAAACTTTATTCAGTTATAAACCTTTAAATAATACTATCAATTTCTCGACGTAAATCTTTTGCACGTAGACAACACGCTATGAGTCAAAGATGGGTGGGTTGCATACCCACGTGTTTCATGAAATAATAATCTCATTCGACTCGCGCCAAACCAATTTAAATACAAATTGCCTAAAATTAAAGTAGTGGCACCTTAAAATGCTACATGTGTCGTGAAGTAGCGTTTAAGCTCTTTTAATTACGTTTTTGCTTCTAGAGTTTTCTGTTTCTCCCGTTTCTGATTTCTGAGCATATATACTTCCGATTTCTTTATCGTGTACCTTCTTCCTTGCAGTTCTTTCCTAGTACGCCTCGTACTTTCCTAGATCCTCTCAATTATTGTTATCCACGTGTATCATGGTCTCCCTCTTTTTAGTTTAACGACTGTTAATATTAGCGTTTCCTTCAATAAATGCGTCGGATCCCGTCTCTGGACACGTTCCCAGTACTTCATCGTTTATGTTCCTATCCATTTCGTAATTATCTTCCCTACTCTTATATTGACGTTTTATGCCGTTGCTTTAGTCCTAATGGTTTTACAAGTAGGTGGACGGTGTCTCTTTCAGCTCTTCTCAGACTTCTTCTGTTGGCTTCTGTCGTTGCCACGTTTTTGACTCCATGTCATCATTAGCAGCATGATAGCTATGTATATCGTATCGATATTTTTCTTCTTTTCTCCGTTTTTAGCGTCATCTTGCTGCGATTTTTGTTTTTGAACTTATTGTTGTCCAGTCTAGTTCTTCTCCTGTTAGATGAATTTATATTTCCTCGCAGTATTTGTTCTAGATGTGTAGTAGGTGGATATTTTCTTTACGTGTTTTCTCTTTTCGTATTTCCGGTTTCCCATATAGTATTTTGTGACCTGTGTTGAATTATGTTTTCCTTTTTGCTTTAATCTTCTTGACCCGTTCTCATATCTCCCTGCCTTCCAGGATACGATCTATTTGTGAAGTTGAGTTTACGTTTCTCTAAGTATCAAAATATCAAGATAAGTTTGGCTTTTGCTCCACGTGTTTTTTTGTTGTGTGTGTGTTTTCTTAGAAAATACCGTTTTCTGAAAGGAACCTGCATCACGCATACCTCAGTTGAAGTGCTGTGAGAATTCAGTCTTGGCGCGATATACCAATAATGCCTCATTAATTATTTCGGGATTAATTTAAATTAAATTCGTTTGAATATTTTTTACTAATTATGAAAAACCCCACTTGAAAATTTACCTAAGTTATATTATGACTAAGAAAGTAATTATATGTAACTTTTTGTAAACTGGAATTTTCATTAGAAATGAAAAATAAAGATAGTTTACTCTTGGGTAAAATTAGCGCCCTGTATAAAAAATCTGTAAAAACATTTACATAAAACTTTCCTTTTTATTTAGCGCCTTTCTTTTTTTCTTTATCCTTTCTGTCGAATGACTATCCTGTATATTTGTTTTAACTAAAAACGTGTCAGGTCTCATCCTCCATAATAATTATTGTGTCCAAATATTATTTCCACCATAATTATTTTTATAGTGATCACTCTGTATATTTTTCAGATTTATTTCTTCCCTGACTGTTGTATTAATAGTCTGTGTGCCAATAAAAAAAGGTGGAAGTAAGGTTTAGTAGAGGTTTTTACGATTATCGGCACTTTAGTAGGTCTAGTTTAAGAATCCGGTTGATGCCACTCTGGCACCCTTGGGCATTTTGAGATATTCAAAATGGCGGCTTATCTAAGGTGTATTTTTTTTAAATTTTAATTTACCAAATGTTGGCATGTGATACATCGTTCTCTGTGTTTTTCAAATTCGATAACACAAATATGAGGTCTAAAACGACTCAAGGGTAATTCCTTCCGTGTGGTGTCGATTGTGGGTGTTAAAAACAAATTCGGAACAAAAAGAAATATACCTCAGAAATAAGATGCAATTATGTTTTACAACAAATAATTCCCCCTTTATTTAATAATTTAATATTGAACTTTCTTCCGTAAGGAATTAAAAAGTTATTACTTCCACGTCCAGTGGAGGTATAGTAACGACAAAACAATTTTTGAAAATTTGTATTGTTCAAATAGGCTTAGAATGCCATGAAACGTCGAGATTTTAAGTTTAAGCAAAAACAATTCTGTCTGTCGGTCTTTCTGTAACTTCTTTTGTGCACACGATTACTCTGGGACCGTTTAAGATATTGACTTGAAATTTGGTACACATATGTATTTTAATGTGATCAGGAACTAGAGTACGTTTTCATCTTATTCCATTGGGGGCTAAATTCGCGTAAAAGGGGGCAAATAGTTAAATCAAGCAGGTAAGAGTCCATAACATTGGTATATAGTATATACAGGCTATAAGGTCTCAAAAAAATTTTTGGCATTAGCCACCCGCATTACCACCCCCCTATCACCACCCCTACCCCACTACCGATGTGGGATATCGTTTTTTGGGGTAGACGATTTCAAATATTATATTATTAAATTCCATAAACAATTATTTCCACAGATATTTTTTCGTTGTGAAAAATCTGGATGTGGAAGTAGTGATTCCTTGGGCAGCGGTTTTTTTAATCTCTTACGGAAGAAAGTTAGGACATAATTTAGGTTTATATTTTTTAAGAGTGATATCTGAGAGGGCTGATCTAGCGACGCAACATGAAGAAGCGGATACCATTATGCTACAGCAACATATTCACGAGATTAAAGGAAATTTAGACATCGTCGTAAATGTAATAAGTGATAACGTCGATGTTTTTCTCTTATTATACTCTTCGCAAAAACGAAGAGTATATTGTATTTGATCGGCACATTTCTAAATCAGTAAATATCGCTCGTAGAGAAAAATTTTTTATATCGTTATGTTAGTGAACGAATTCTGAACAACTTTCAAAATGTCCGTCTGTCCGTCTGTCCGTCCGTCTGTCCGTCCATCTGTCCGTCCGTCTGTCCGTCCGTCTGTCCGTCCGTCACGTTTCTTGTAAGCACGATAACTCAAGAAAGAAAAATCCGATTGAATTGAAATTTGGAGAGTAACTTAGTGTTAGCTAGAGGAAGAACCCTATTGTTTTTTAACAAAATAGATTGGTAAATAAAAAAGTTATTAGTAATTTAAAATTTAAAAAAATATTTTTTACATTTTTTTATGGTTTGTAATAAATAGAAACCTTGCGAAATGTTATTTCCTATCACTATTTTTTTTTAATACATTTTACTAATGTGTGTTTCCTAAAATAAATTTTCTAATGGTATATATTACACTCATTAACAATTTTAGTAATAAGAAATGGTGGTGTAGCGGCAAGAGTTTCGTCCAAGGGTCCCGGGTTCGATCCCTCACATCGTGATTTTTTTTTTACATATATTTTTTTTTCACAACGAAGTTGGTATCACAAAATTTAGAATGTCCAAAAACTAGCATTATTTACAAGAGAAATGCGAAGAGTATCCTATAGAATGTGTAACAATTATATAAAAAGCTCAGTAAATCGGCGAAGAGTATAATGCTTCCTCTAGTTTGTATATTATTATAATTTATTACATTTGAAAAACAAGATTTCTAAGGTTTCTTTTAAGTCACTACGAGCCACCACAGATATTAGAGCCACGGTTTTAAAACACAAACAAATCATACCGTGTTTACCAGCCGCACATTCTTTATCTGGTTGCGACACGATAGCTCAGTACCATGGGATTGGAAAAAAAAGGTCATTAAATGTTTAACGGATGGTCGGGTTTTAACGCATTTGGTTCGATTAAACAGCAATATTGATGATGTACAATTTTTGTAGCTTCGTATTATGGAGTAAACAATGCTAGCAAAATGACTGATGTTAGAACTGGGCTAAAAAAAGTCGGACAAGCCAAACTAAAAGCACCGCCATTCTCTGCTCTTCCACCAACTACCGAATGTTTTCAAGAAAACGTAAAAAGGACACATTTCCAAACATTTTTATGGTTGTCTGTAATGGATTTCTCTTGACCAAATATAGATGCCACTCAAGACGGGTGGCAGGCTGACAAGGATAAAATGGAATTGCATCCGATCGCCTTGCCAAAAAAAGATTGCCCCAGATTACATTTTGGCATTAGCAAAATGCTCATGCAAGTCAATAAATCCGTGTAACACAGCACGATGCATCTGCGTGGCTAATGGCTTGTCATGCAGTTTAATGTGCAATTTTCTGCAACTAAGCACAGAACATTCTTGCCAGAATCCTCATATGAGAATTTCTAAAAATATAACTTCTGACAGTGAAGATTCCGAAGATGATTAAATGTTGGTTTTTGCGTTTCGTTGTTTACAGTTTTTACAATCAGAATTTAAAAAGAAATAAAAAAAAATTACAAAAAAAAAACAAAAAAGTAGTAAGTAAATCATAAAAAAATATAAAATAAAAAACGGATGATCAAGTCTTTCCACCCTAAAAAAATACAGAATGTTAAGTTTACGTTTGTTTAATTTTCTAAAAACTTGTTTTGAGCTAGCAGGTCATTTTAACCTATATTTTTAAAAGTTCATTCAACTTGGTCATGCATTTTAAAAGAGGAGTACGCCCCTATGTATACCACTTTTAAGGATATGGTGTTATCCGTATTATTAAAGCCTAATTTGGTTATGGAACAAAACTAGGTATTATTTTTTTTGCTTCAAAAATTAATTTATTCTCCGAATCAGCCTCCCTCTTAATAAAGATTACTTCCTACATGATTTTTAACCTCAAATACTAATTCACAGACCTTAAAACATATAAAACGACGTGCCACACACCCATATAATGAAATATTTGTAAAAATCTGCTTTTTCACTCTAAGCCAGTCGTCATCTTGAATATCTCAAAATGCCCAAGGGTGCCAAAATGACATCAATCGGAAACGTAATGTTGACTCTTTGAAGAACCAAAAATAGCCAAAAAATCTTTACTATACCCTACTTCCAGGTAAAAATCCATATTTGGCACCCAGACTATAACTACATACGAAATATTATTCGTCAAATTTTTTCAATAATTTTCTTAGGGTGGCCCTCGAGGTGACCGTAGTGTATAATTTTTTATATATTTTTCTTTAATAGTTGTGTTAACTAAATGCCAAATATGCCCTGCGCCACATCTTTTTTCGTTATCTTTTTATGGTGACCACCGTGTATATTTTTCAATGGAAGTATGTCCCAGTTCTTCGTTGGTAGTTAGTTCTATGTGCCA
The DNA here is from genome assembly GCA_936432065.2 of Rutpela maculata. Taxonomy (NCBI): domain Eukaryota; kingdom Metazoa; phylum Arthropoda; class Insecta; order Coleoptera; family Cerambycidae; genus Rutpela; species Rutpela maculata. Next base: position 119,086,054 of record OW386288.2, read on the forward strand.
AATATTATTTTTCTCCGTCAACTGGTTCTGTAGACCGACAGACAGACCGACGGACGGATTTAAATGGCTTTAATTTTCGCAATCTACATACTTTGAAGCGTAAAAATCCTTAGAAAAATCGGAGGGTGATTTTTTCACGATTGCAATACTTTCCTTCGGTAAGCGAGGGAAGTGAAAATGCACCTAATTTGATAAATAATATAAATCGCAGAGAGGTTAAGTCGGTAAACTTTTCAGGTTATCGTTTCTATGATTTTTGAGATTGCCCTCTCAAATTTTCAGAGAAGAAGAGTTCAGAGACTTTTCAAAACAAAAATTTAAAATGGACTACCTGTCTAACTGTCTATCTTATAACTACCAACTAGCATATTCAAACTTTTCTTGTGACTGGAAAATATTAAGATATCTTAGTACAACATTTTTCTATATCCTCTATTAACAATATAATTACGATAATTCAATACAAAGGATATATCAGAATGAGAACCATTATTATTAATAGTCAATGTTGTCCGTACATAGAAAACAAAACGACATTTATTTTCTATACCCAAGCCCCATTATGAATTGATATTAGTTATCTGTTGGCTGCAAATGAAAACGTATGCCTAAAAACAAAGCAACATCTCTCAAAGCCAAAATAATAAGCCTTATAAATGCGATTTAAACTTTAAACAATGACAAAATAACAAAGAACTTTCACGTCAGTAATTTCAGAAAGACTGAGGCAGCTTGCATTCTAATACGGCTATTCACATGGAGTGCATACTCAACGTACATTAATTAAATGTGGTTATCTGCAAGATTCCAATTGCGGCCATAAGGCCACAAATATCAATTAAGGATGCACGAACCCGGTCATAACTCACATTACTGTTTCACTTACTCCAAGATTGGTTGCATTTTGCGTTTATTATATATATGCTTGGCTTGCTCTTTGCCCAAATATCCTCCACGGCCTGCGTCAGTTCTAGACGTTCTGTTATAATAATTTCCCTTTGTACTTTTTAATATTACTCAATTAATTCCCTTTGCTGTTCGAGTGAAATGTATATATATTTACTCAAGTATCTAATAATAGAGTATATAACACAAGAATTAATTACATTTTTCAACAACTTTTGCCAATTTTGAAAAAGAAATTATAGTGGGGTCGGTTAAAGTTGTATTTCAAGATTACCGTTACTTGGCGGATAAAAGCACCAAATTTGGTATGAAGGTACCTTAGGTACTAATAAATGTTAGCCTAGGAGCCCTCTGGAATATCTAAAAATTTTCATGTACAGCACTAAAATTTAAAATATTTGAAAAATATATCAAAATATTTTTTCTTTTAATTATAAATTTAGTACAAAGAGAAGGTAGACATTATGCATATCATTTTCTTCGTAAACTAAATATCTAATTAAATAATAGGTTATCCCATGAGGGTTCCATTTAAGAAAATAGTTTTCGTTGAAAAACCTACTTCGTTGAACTTAATGAAGAATAAATCGTGTTTAATATTAGTATCTGAAGAGATAATATTTTAAAGGTGCTCACAGACCAATTTTTAACAATTTTGGTAAAATCGCGGCCTTCTATTATTAAAACTAAAAATTAAAAAACCTATTTTTTGAAAATAAAAATAATATTTGAGGGTCAGATCGTATGCATTTTAGCCAGCAGGATCCAAATATGCAAAAAAATATAGGTTGTCCTATTTAAAAATTTGGTTTTCGAGATTGATACTTAATAAGTTAATACTTCTCATTTTATTTTAGCGAATCTTAAAAAACGTGCTAACAACGAAAACGGTGTGAACGTCTATTTCGCGATTAACCTCTATGTTAAATGTACTGCCCAAGTAGCAAAATGGAATCCTAAAGAAACTGAATTATTTTATAGTTATCGTCTAGCGCCGTTCGAAGAACAGTTTTATTTCTTAGAGTATCCAATTAAAACAATTTTATCGTATAAGAGAACGTTTCTATAATATTGTTGTGTAAATGTTCTTATAGCTCATATTATAGGACAAAATCTTATTGTACTACTCACAAATTTTATAACATTTGTATAACATTTTATACAACCATCTATAAAAATATTTTAAATGAATTGTATAAAAATTATATTACAATTGTATACCTATTCTAACAACTTTTAATTTCTGTATTAAAAAATAGTTGAATGAAAGTTGTATAAAAAGCTGTATTAAAGTTCTTTAAGCTAATTTATAAAACTGATCTTACAGTAGCAGTATACAATAGGCATAAAATCATTTTATAATTAACCTATAAGTACATCAGTTTACTCTATTATAAATACCTTATAGAATAAAAATGTAGTCCTCGAACATAAAGTTATCGGAAATTCTGAGTTATAAAATCCGTTTGCAAATAACCCCATTTTGTCATAAAAATTAAACTAATTTTACTAGTCAGTTTTCAAAAATATATCGAGCAATATCTCAGTGGATGAAAATTAAAGAAGTGGATTTTTTAAAAGAACAGTTAAAAAAAATTACCATCAAATTCTTGGGAGTTACTAATAATTCATCTAACTGCAACCATGGGGCTAATTTGGAAATAAAAACAGTATTATCTACCACTGCCAGGCATCATAAAAATGATACTTCAGTAGAAGAGCTGCTAATCAACATTTTTTCTTGTTATTTTGTGCAATTACAATATGTTGAGATGTATAGGGATTTTTATGGTGAAGATATAACAAGTAACGTACACCTACACAATCTCTCACACTTAACTCACGAAGTAAAAAAAAATTGGAGTGCTATCAACATTTAATGCATCCTTTTGAAAACAGACCTTTTTATATTAAAAATTTTTTGTATTAAAAATTTACTTAGAAATGGAAATTGTCATCTGCCACAAATAGCTAAAAGGCTAGAAGTTGATAGATACCAATTTCCAAGGGCACAAAAGTTTCCAAATTTAAAAAAATGCTGAATTAACAACTAACAACAGAACATACCAACTAAATGTGTTCAATTTTGTAAGTTAGGTTACTAATGTCTAAGTACTCTATACTGGAGTTGATTGCAACAGAACAGAACAGAATAATTGTTTAGTGCAATATATACATAGGTTACGTGATACATTTGTTTTGTAACGTGGTTTGCGGACGAACTACAGGATAACCACGAAAGTTAATAACACGGGGTTGCCACGTTATGCAAAAATTGGATAAAATTAGGGAAAACTATGTTTGGCCAATAAATTACATTTTCTTCTTCTTCTACATGGTATTGAATCCGAGAACTTTAGCAGGCCGACACACAAATCGTCGTGCTAAGGGTATCACTCAATATTTTACATGTTTTCAATCACTATTCTTTACTAGTTTGTAGATTGATTTATTTATTGTTTGTAATGGATTTATCACCCACACTTTATATCTCTCAAACTATTGCCGGAGAAATGGAAATATTACAGACTGCTAAACAGGATTTAAATCTTATTGGTGTAAATAATCCTCAAATGCATAACAATATATTGGATCAATCAATAGCATTTCAATGAGCTGTTAATGTGCTAAATTTTAACTATAAAAAATAATGACAATTAATTGGTAGCAAACTCACATTTTCATAAAATGTTGGTTAATTCGTGTACTATAAACTCGAAATTAGAGGAAAATAAATTTGACTATATCTCTGCAATTACTTAAATTGTCGTACTCTATAAAAAATGTGTGAGAAAATAGTTTAATATATTTTGAAATCTGGCAACCTCTAAAATTTATCAAAGTTCAACTTGCTGGTTTATTTCGAGAATATTTTTATAGCGCCTATAGAAACAACATTATAAGATTTTAATATCCTATAGAGTTTCGAATAACACAAAAGCGTTGTATAACGTTTCATATGGGACAAAATTATCGTATTATATTACGCCATATTTACTTAAGGATTTAGCTGTTCATTAATTGCCGCCATTATGCAGAATTCTCAAAGAAATGTATAAATGTCTCTTAAAAATTAACTTTTCAGAAAGGCAAAGATTATTTTCTTATTAATTTAATCAATATTTTGTTTAAACCGAAAATTCAACCATTTTAAATTTAATAAAGTATATTTTTTTAATCTGTAATAAACCAAACGCGTATGCTAAACTGAGGCCCTTCAGTTTTTTGCTAAAAATATATACATATTTTGTCAGAAAATTTCGCCGCGCAAAAGAATTTTCTTGCTACTAGCGTGTTAATTATACTGCTTAATAACGGGATTTTACCATGTTTAATGGATCTTGAGTGCCATTATTGAGGTTGTTATTTGAAATAATAACTACACAACATGTTTGCGTTATATAATCATTCTTGCAATAATTTTGTTCTGAATTTCATCACTAGAAAATAAAATGTTTATATAAATTTTTGTTAGTGAGATACCGTCTACATTATAACTCACTTATACAATTACTAAACAATAATTTTATAGCAGTTGCCAAGTGCATATGTAAATATGTTGTATAAGTAATCCTGAGGACAGTTTTATAATCATCACGTAAAATAGTTTTATAATGGTTGTATGGTTTTCTAATAGAATTCCTATAATACCAAAATGTTGTATAAAAGTGGGCCCTTTTTAGTTGTATAGACATTGTATAATGTTATTTAACTGCCTTATACAATTTACATGTTTCTATAAAATATGTTGTATAGCAGTTCTAACAACCTTTATAAAAGTTATTTTGCTACTTGGGTGGGGACTTATTTTTTTTAAAATTAAAGCTAAAGAACCTATCCTTCGACTAAAAGTGGTCTGAAATGGACCAGATTGTTCAATTTTTGTTTATTAACATATTTCTTGAGAAATTACGCTCTAGCAGCGAAAACGCTGTCATCTGTTTCGCGGCTAACTTCTATGTTAGATGTACTAAGGACTTAATTCGTTTTTAAATTAAAGCTAAAGAGTCCACCTTTCGACTAAAATCGGTCCGAAAAGGTCCAGGTTACTATTTCTTTTTAATACGAATTTTACATGAAAAATACGCGTTCGTCGTCAAAATTCTTTTGAGAATTTGAGGCTAATAGCCTTCTTATTAGCTCTTGGGTCATAATTTGTAAGTAAAAATGTTGATATTATAATTACTTACGAATATATGTATTCAAAAATGCAATCAGAAAATTTTTTTTTGGCTGCTAGTTTCGCTGCTAAAATCAGTCTCGTCAATAATGACAATTGTCTTGCCGAATAAAGTCATTTTCTGAGTCTGACAAGATAAATTTCATTCAATAAATCTTATAAATCACAATCACAATGAATATATTGTAGAATTCATGGAATATGCAAGACTTTTTGTCTTGAGGATTTTGTTAGGAGTAGTTAGTAGGTAAACGTATTAAAAGTCCCCGCCCCTGGGAGGTGAGCTTACGGTGGGAGGGGGAGGGGAGGTCCCATTTTTGGGTTTTTCGATTATATCTCGGAAACAGTGGACTTTAGAAAAAATATGTTCTAAATAAAAATGAAAGCTAATTAAATTTCCTTTTAAAATTGTTTGCACACATATTTGTCGAATTTCCAACGGTTCTCGAGATATACGTTATGGAAAATCGATAATTTTTGAAAAAACCATTTTTATCTAACTTTTTGTTTCTAGTGCCTCCCACGATCGTTTCTCTGAAAAACGAAGTTGTAGAGCATTCAATCTCCTTCAATTTGATATACACTTTTGCTGCTTTATCTTCAACCAATCAAAAGTTATAGGATTTCTAACGTGTATGCTCAATTTCGATGTTCCTCTAGAAATGAGTATGTTGACGCTACCATGATGATTAACAACATTTTAGCAATAGAAATAAGGTAGTTGCAATTGACACACAACACTTTTTTTATAATTATAGGTTTTATTAAATTATTACGAATCATATAATGAAAGTATTTACATGGACTGATAGTATTAAAAAATAAGCTTCAAGGTCAAAACTTGGTTTTTTGAGGTGGAAAGTCGAGGCTCATTCATCATCGTCAGCAGTGGAGACGTTGTTAGTAACTGAAAATATCTTCCTACGTCTCTTCTTGGGCTTCTTTTGCTCACTCTTAATATTTTCGGCACAAAAGAAACACTTTTGTTTTGAAATCGAATTTTAATTTTTTGGGCCTCAGAGTTGCAGGCGCTGCTGGTTCAGAGCATGTTGAAAGTGCCTGTCCATCAATTGTTTCATCACACACAAAACACCGAGTAGTCGTTGTGCGCACTACACTGTCAACGTTCGCTTAAATAAAAAAAATCAAAAAACGGACGCAAATAACACTGACACAAAAACACATCTACAACACACGAACGTTTGAAATGGAAACTGAATAGAAAGAAAGAAAGTGCGAGAGAATCCCCCTCCATCTGGCGACCTTGACGGGTCGTACACTATTTTTTCTATATTCAATACCTTTTACAACTCCATTTGTGAAACGTTTATTCAAATTCAACATAAACTACATTTCTTTCTGATTTATATAAGAAAATGAAATTATTAAAGTTATGAGGCAACAAACTTGCAAATAACTGTATAGACGTTTTAATAATATTATTTAAAAATAAATAACTTTAACGTTTTCAAAAATTATCGATTTTCATTGACGTACCTATACCTCGAAAACCGTTGGGAATTCCAATGTATGGAGACAATTGTATAGGAAATTTTATTTTTTGAAAATAAGCGTATATGTTAAAAATTCTATAACTTTTGATTGGTTGAAGATAAAGTAGCAAAACTGTATATCGAATTCAAGAAAATTTAATGCTCTACAACTTTGTTGACAATTTTTCTAAGAAACGATCGTGGGAGGCACTAGAAGCAAATGTTTGACAAAAAGAGTTAAGTAAAAATGATTTTTTCGAAAATTATCGATTTTCAATAACGTATATCTCGAAAACCGTTGGAAATTTGACAAATATGTATGGAAACAATTTTATAGGAAATTTAATTAAATTTCATTTTTATTTAGAACATATTTTTTTTTAGAGTCCACCGTTTCCGAGATATAATCGAAAAACCAAAAAATGGGACCTCCCCCCCCCCATCGTAAGCTCACCTCCCAGGGGCGGGGACTTTTAGTATGTTTACCTACTAACTACTCCTAAAGTCAAAAAGTCTCGCATATTCCATGTACTCTACATCCCTCTTTTGAGCACTCATTGACTGGATTAACGGGGGAGAGTATTGAATTCCACGATAGAATTCCTAGCATTTTATGGCAAAAAAATATATTGAAAATACTTGAATCATTTATTGAAATTCAATCATTCACAACAATTATTAAACCTTACATTTTATTTCAACTCTAAAAGAGTTGTACACCAACAATTTACAGAAAGAAGATAATTTCATAATAAATAAAAAGTAAGTTGTGATTTGTTTACCACCTAAATAATATTCAATAATCATGGTGAAAGCAAATAAATAAAAAATAATTAATTGTAAAAATAAGTGCATGGTTTGTAATAAATGTTAGAAAATTTTATGTTTCATTTTATCATAGTACTAAAATTGTATGGAAAAGATATTTTAGCTTTCTGAGCGACGAATAATTATGTTCTCTGAATTTACTTTTATTTTCTATAATTGTGTTAATTTTTTATTATGGTTATAAGAATTGCAATAACTTTTCGGATTTTTTAATTGTTCCGTTTTATCGTGCTTCTCCATGGCATGTACGATGTTAGTTAAACAAAATATTTTACTGATTTAAAAAACGCTTTTGTAGGTGCTTGCTTGGTGTTACTGAATAAATGTGGCATTTAATATACAGTATGTCCCGCCTCAAGTGGACATACCTTTGATATTTCGGTTATTATTCAATAAATCTATTTCAAATTTTTCTCAGCTATGAAACTCTTCAAGGCGCATATTTTCATGATTTTCAATATATTTTCAATAGCCATACTAACACACTGTGTTCACTCAAAAAAGAGTTTCTATGTTTTACTTAACATTAGCAATACAGCAAAAAATTATAAAGAAAAGTTGTTCAGAATCAAAAAATACATCTAGATACCGAATTTCATCAAAATATGCAAATGTTGATTATTTTCGAAAATTTTGCAATACTGCATAAATTTAATTCATTTAACCCCGTTATGAAATGTCAAATTTCAAACGCATTTTTGACGTTACGAAACGTCACATTTTTCATAACTATCAGTTTCATTACACAGCTAGTCATGTAATGGATTTTTACGTAACTGATTATTAAATGAAATTGTTGACGCTCATTTTAAATTTCCTATATACTTCTTCATACCTGCTTTTTGATTTACCAGGTAATATTGAATTTACTGTAAAATTAACCGATTGTTCTCTATAATATTGAATATCCATGTCTGAATTTACCATTTTCGACTTAATTTGCTTCAAAAAATTCAGCAGATTGACAAGTAAAGTTTGTTTGCATATAAATGTCAATTCACAGTAACGCTTAGGTATAGCGATAAAGACAGAATTTATTTGTACTGCTGCAAGCGTAGCTTGGTTTGGAACCGCAAAATACTATTCAAAATAAAATGCATTTCTTTTCTAGTTTGAAGCGGGATTAAATAAAATTTTGTACTTAACACGTTATGAAAAGTAATTTTATTTGACTCATGTAATTTGCAAAACTCGCTCGCTTCGCTCGTTCGTTACATTCGTTAAATAGAATTTAATCTTTTCATAACCGGTTGCTTAAAAAACTATTTTTTTAAGATCGACACTAAAGAACCTCAAAATTTTGAGCTAGAAATAGTCAGTAAGGTAATCTAATATTGTACGATTTCTTGTAGTTGACGGAGATGACAGATAAACGTCACAATTTCTGGGTTTCAAAAACAACTTAATAAGCACCTTGGCACTAAAGTTGGTACTTATGTGGCTTATCTTTACATTTCAACTAAAAATATTTTTTTATCTGTCAAAGTGGCAATGATACACTATTTCAGGCTCCTTTGCAAGTTAAAAAAAAAGAGAAAACGTTGAAAGCTTAACAGTTGACTCTCAGAGCGATTTTTGACCGTTTCGCCACACTGTGTGTCGTAACGACGGTAACCTAGGCTTTTGTTCCATATCAAGCTAAAATTTGCTTGACCTTGGTTGGTACAACTCGCCCTGAATGTTTTAATTTCAGATGTTCATACCCATTTGTGCCAATCGCAGAAGTTGCAATAATCGGAAATTATTATTCTGCTCTTTACAATCTGTTTAATTTAATATAATATAATAAGCAATCAATAAGTTATTATACCGGGTGCCAACGGAATCATTAGACATGAGATAGTTTTCAGAGATTTCAAGATACAAGTCTCATACTTGACAGACAGAATATATACCGAAAATGGTCAATTTTTCATTATTTGACACTTCTCCGTACTTACAGTAATTACCGCAAATTCGAAATTTTATATGGAACACTGTATATTTTTTATTTTTGGAGACAATTTTAAGTGCTGTGGCATAGTTTTAAAACATGTTTTGAGACTACTTAATTTTCTGGGTCATTTTTATTTTCATTTGCATTTAGAGTGCAGTGAATGCATTCAAATGAATCTAATGTATCAAAACGATAAGAGAAACATGTAAACATGATATTTTATAGTTTAGTACCTACGATCAACCAAAATTCCTCATAACTATAATTTGTAATTAAGTCAACTTTTTCTAATGGCAACATCTTTTATACGCCCAGTAGTTAAATAATAATTTTCACGACAAATCCATTCATGTAATGAATCAAAAATCACATTGATATTAACCCGAATATGCAAGTTCTTTGGTGAATAATAACTAATATATCGAGAAAATATACCGCGCGTGTAATTGCGAAATGGGCATGTACATCCACATAGCACGAGAGATGTGACAACCCAGCAATAGTAAAACCCGCCTGCCGGCCGGCACTCGACTACTGAAGTATCGAAGTGTCCCAGCTCTGTTATTTCATTTTAGTCAACTGGCACACGCGATGTTGTAATTCTTACTTCCCATGTCTAAAGTTCCGTTACACGCACGGTATCTTTATCAAGTATGCAGTTGAAATTGAATAAAACTAAATTCAAAATATTCAATTTGTCAATAAAACAACACTGCAAATAAAAAGTGTGCTGTGGAAGCAAGAAGTGTGGCCAATCGTGTGTATTGTTGTGTGGGTGCTCCACACAAACAGATATCAGATAGACGGAATACCTGCATTTTAGTAATCTGCGTAGTCTGAAATGTGAAAATCCGAGGATATTTCGGAGAGTGCATTTTTCACGAATATAATACTTCCCTTCGACTAGTAGTAAGGGAGTTAAAAATAACACAGGCCGACATTTTTCAAAGACTCTACTTTTTCGAAGGTTTTTGGTACACTGAATCCAAATTCGACCTCAGAATTGCTCCATCACATTAGGATTTAGAGATATTCCAGCCTAAAAATGTAATAAACCTGGTTTTTCGCTATATTCGGGATTATATTACACCGCCAATTAATTTCTCTTCAGAAACTCTTGCTGGATATGAAGGTACTACTATTTCCCATCAAAGTGCATTTTGAATTTTTCAGAGATTTTATTTCTTCTTGGAGGAATGTCCATTGAAACTAGTTAGTTTGGCGTTTTCGTTACAATCATACAAAAAAAGTAACTTCTAATTGTCTTTTCGATTTGAAACATTGTAATCTTATGCAATTCCGGTGACAATACAACTATATAAAATCATTCTAGGTGGGAAGTAATGATAACGACTTTTATGGGTCTATCACCGGCGACTCCGCCATAAACTCGAATTTTTCACGACACAGCCAAGAATGATGTTAGATTTTTAAATTTAGAAAAGTGCGGTATATCTGAAGAATTCAAAATGCATTTTGACGGAAAAGAGTAGTGCTTGCATATGCCGCAACGAGTTTTGTGGAGAAAAATTAATTCGCGTTGTAATATAATTCCGAATATTACGAAAAACAGTGTTTTTTGGATATTTAGGATATCTCGAAAACCTGAGGTGATGGAGTAATTATGAGTTCGGATTCGAATTCAGCGCATCAAAAACCTCTGGAAAAGTGTACTCTGGTCACAGGGTCGGTCTAGAGTTTTGTCCAATATTGTCGGCCTGTGTAATTATTAATCTTTTTTCTTCTAACTTTTCGATGAAAAAATTCTCACTCATTTATGTTCACCAATTACTTCCACGTCCAGTGGAAGTATAGTAACGACAAAAAAATTTTTAAAAATTTTTATTGTCCAAATAGGCTTAAAATGTCATGAAACGTCGAGATTTTAAGTTTGAGCGAAAAAAAAATTTCTGTCTGTCTCTGTCTGTCGGTCTGTCTGTAACTTTTTTTTGTGCTCACGTTTACTCTGGAACCGTTTAAGATATTGACTTGAAATTTGGTACACATATGTACTTTAACGAGATCTAGAACTAGATTATATTTTCATCTTGTTCCGTCGAAGGGTTGGGGGGTAAGTTGGGGTAAATTTGGGGTAAATGGGTAAATCAAGCAGGTAAGAGTCCATGAAATTGGCATTTAGTATATACAAGAGAAGCTGAGGTCTCAAAAAAATTTTTGGCATTAGCCACCCCATTACCACCCCCACCTACTTATTAAAGGGGATGAAAAAAAAATGTTATTTAGTGCATGTACAGGAACCAGAAACCTCAAAATATTTTTTTACTTCATCCACCCCCCCACTACCACCCCCCTATCACCACCCCCACCCCACTACCGATGTGGGGTATCGTTTTATGGGTTTTTGGGGTAGAGGATTTCAAATATTATATTGTTAAAGTTCCATAAACAATTATTTTCACATATAAAGTTTTTTCGTTGTGAGTGACTTGGATAGAGAATCTGGATGTGGAATAAGTGATTCCTTGGGCAGCGGTTTTTTTATTAAAAATGCATTCCAAAGTAACTAATCTAATTTTTTTTTTTTCATCGAAGAAAATAGTACTGTAATGGTAAAAAATTCAATCTACGAGATTTTTTCTAATTTTCACATTTTAGAATATGCAGATTACGAAAATTTAATTCTTTCATTTCCGTCTGTCTGTCTCACTATCTTCTCTCTGTCTAACAGTCTGGTCTCTATCTGATGGCACTCGGTAGGCAGTTAGCGCTATTGCAAATGAATAAATGAGATATTTTTATTAAAAAATTTACAAGAGACCCTAAAAAAATAAATAATAAAATAATTCTGACGGAGGAAAGCCATATTTGGTATAAAACTAACACAATGGCCCAGGAAGAAACCTGCTAAGTTTTTAGTGAGAAATATACAGGGTGGTTTCTCTAATAAAGTATTTGGTTAAGGAACGACGGAGAAATGTAGGTGACACTATTTCCGAGAAAAACTGATATACTATTGGTGAAAAATATATAAAATATACTTAAAAAAAAGCAATTAGTTAAAAACTATGGAGAAAAATAGTATTTGGAATGTAATTGACACTATTACTAAAGAAGTAATCTTAATATACTTTTAGTGATAAGAATGTACTGGATAGCTGTACAGACCAAAAATATTAAATAAAAGGTGCTAAATAAATAGTTTTGTGTAAATACTTTAACAACTTTTTGTCTTTTAATTCATAAGTTGTTTGCTCTTATGTACATTATATATAGATTCTACTAATACGTGTTAAATAATATAATCTTATAATATCTAGCAACACGGACATTTACTTTTTAATCACATTTTTGATAAATCTCATGTTTATCGTACATATTATTATCTGAAAATGGGATGCAATTTTTTCCCCGAAACCAGTCATTCAGTCAAAAAATTGTGAAAAATAATTAGGTCTTTTATATGAACATCCTTTCTTAGTTTGTTGGGTATTTTGCCACTGTAAAAATATTTAAAAATTTTGATGAAATAAACCTCTGCGCCAAAAGGATCAGACAGAGACTGGTTTTTATACTTCTATTACAAAATGTCTCACAACCTAAAAATATATAAACTGAAACAAAATTGTTAAATGATAAATTGAAAAAATTAAAACGAAGGCAGTTGACGTTTCGGAAAATAGTTCTTTTTCCGTTATCAAAACTTTCACTTTTGAGAATGTCAAACCAGACAGTTTGTTGTTTATGTATTTCCATAGTCACGTGAGACATTAAATTATATTTTTTCTCTTTTTACTTACTTCGTCTCTGAGGATCGGCAACCAGCTGGTACAGAAATTTATAGAATAATTAGAAACACATTTATCCTCATTTAACAAAATAATAGCGGATTCCTTTTCTTTTAGTTGAGTTGCTTTCTTTTTCCAAAATTTTCGTCCCACTGAATCCTATGATTTCTTTTTTTGTGACACTGTGGAGCTAGTCCAAACAGCCACAGTCCTATCATTGTTATCCCACGCATGTTCACAAATTTTTGATTTTTGAAATCTCCCTTTCTAGCATAATCTCGGTGTTCACCAGGCCTTACGTTGAAAGGTCTAGATGACTCACCTACATAATGCTTACCGCACTCACATGGAACACTATAAATACAATCCTTGGAATTTTGAATAATATTCACCGGTTTAGCCTTTGATAAAACAGATCTTAATGTGGGTCCTGTTTGAAAAACTGTTCGTACAGAAAATCTATTTCCGATTTTTCGCAATTTATCCGATAAACCTTGTATTTATGGAATTACTGCTAAAGATCTAAATTCAGGTTGTAAATGTTGAGTGGTTACTCTACTCTCAATGTTTGCCATCTGGCTATCAACAAAACCCTCGGGGTATTGATTATTCAATAGAACGGTTTCAATAAATGTTTTCTCATTACTTAAACTTTCATCATTTGAAGAAATTACTTTAGCCCTATCATACAAACATTTTACAACACCTTTCTTAACGCTAATATGTTGATTTGAATTGAAATTCAAGTATATATTTGTGTGTGTTTGTTTTCGATAAACACTGGTTCCATATTTATTATCTAACTTTTTAATTAAAATATCTAAGAAAGGTAATTCATTATTATTCTCTACTTCTATTGTAAAATTAATTGAAGGTTCCTTTTCGTCAATCAGATTTAAAAAATTATTAAAATGTTCTTTGCTATGAGGCCATAACGCAAAAAAATCATCAACATATCTCCACCACACTGTAGGTTTATTTAAGTTATTTATATTATTTTCTTTAAAATTTTCCATAAAAATATTACTTAATATTGGAGATAAAGAAGAACCCATGGCCATACCAAAGTTTTGTTGATAGAAGTCATTATTTAATTGAAAGTATGTCTTTTTAATGCAAAGAGTAAGTAATTCCATTATAGTTTATATGCTTAATTTAGTTCTATCCGCCAAATTCCCATCATGTTGCAATTTATTTTTAATTATTGTTAATGTTTTATCTACCGGAACATTTGTAAAAAGGCTTACTACATCAAAACTCACCATTAGATGATTCTTATTAAAATTGCCTTCAAATAGTTTTTCCAAAAAATGTTTGCTATTTTTAATATAAGACTCAGAAGAACCTGATAAAGGATTTAAGATTTTTAATAAAAATTTGGAGTGATTACTAAATGAAGAGTTAATTGAGCTCACAATCGGTCTAAGAGGAATTTGAGGTTTATGTATTTTTGGTAAACCATAAAAATGAGGAGGTTTACTATGATGTGGAGTTAGAACCTTTCGCTCAAAATCGATAAATTCATTTTTGTATTTAAATAGAGTCCTATATATTTTGCTTTCTAAAGATTTTGTTGGATCATTATTTAACTTAGAATAATTCCCATCATTAATTAAGTTCATAGTCTTTGTATTATACACAGCTGTATCTAAAATTACAGTGGCATTGCCTTTATCAGCGGGTAAAATTTTAATACTTTCGTCATTTCTTAAAGATGTAATTGAAAGTTTTTCATCTGATGTTAAATTAACCCTCGTCTTATATTGATTTTCTAATTCAATTTTTGAACGAATTCGGTATTCATTGGCATCATCTATTGATAGTTTCTGTGCAGCTTGTTCAATTGCAGTTATGATATCAAATTTAGGAATAGTGTTCGGTGTTACTGCATAATTCAAACCTTTAGTTAATACAAGTTTTTCAGATACATTGAGTTCTCGATTTGACAGTTTAATGACAGTTTTGTCAATTAAAGGGTTATTTTGAAAATTTTGTAGTTCTATAGTTTGTTTTTCACTATACAAATGTCTAAATTTGTTTAAATGTGTATTCTTTCGCGAATAAAAACTGTATTGTACATAAACCTCAAATTCCTCTTAGACCGATTGTGAGCTCAATTAATTCTCCATTTAGTAATCTCTCCAAATTTTTATTAATCATATTAAATCCTTTATCAGGTTCTTCTGAGCCCTATATTAAAAATAGCAAACATTTTTTGGAAAAACTATTTGAAAACAATTTTAATAAGAATCATCTAATGGTGAGTTTTGATGGAGTAAGCATTTTTACAAATGTTCCGGTAGATAAAACATTAACAATCATTGAAAATAAATTGCAACATGATGGGAATTTGGCGAATAGAACTAAATTAAGCATAGAAACTATAATGGAATTACTTACTCTTTGCATTAAGAAGACATACTTTCAATTAAATAATGACTTCTATCAACAAAACTTTGGTATGGCCATGGGTTCTTCTTTATCTCCAATATTAAGTAATATTTTTATGGAAAATTTTGAAGAAAATAATATTAATAACTTAATTTATAAACCTATAGTGTGGTGGAGATATGTTGATAATATTTTTGCGTTATTGCCTAATAGCAAAAAATATTTAAATAATTTGTTAAATCAGATTAACGAAAAGGAACCTTCAATTAATTTTACAATAGAAGTAGAGAATAATAATGAATTACCTTTCTTTGATATTTGAATTAAAAAGTTAGATAATAAATATGAAACCAGTGTTTATCGAAAACAAACACACACAAACAGATATTTGAATTTCAATTCAAATCAACATATTAGCATTAGAAAGGTGTTATATGTTTGTATGATAGGGCTGAAGTAATTTCTTCAAATGATGAAAGTTTAAGTAATGAGAAAAAATTTATTATTGAATAATCAATACCCCGAGGGTTTTGTTGATAGCCAGATGGCAAACATTGAAAGTAGAGTAACCACTCAACATTTACAACCTGAATTTAGATCTTTAGCAGTAATTCCATACATACAAGGTTTATCGGATAAATTGCGAAAAATCGGAAACAGATTTTCTGTACGAACAGTTTTTCAAACAGGAGCCACATTAAGATCTGTTTTATCAAAGACTAAACCGGTGAATATTATTCAAAATTCCGAGGATTATATTTATAGTGTTCCATGAGAGTGCGGTAAGCGTTATGTAGGTGAGTCATCTAGACCTTTCAACGTAAGGCTTGGTGAACACCGAGATTATGTTAGAAAGGGAGAATTTCAAAAACCAAAAATTTGTGAACATGCGTGAGATAACAATCATATCCAGTGGGACTCCGCGAAAATTTTGGAAAAAGAAAGCAACTCAACTAAAAGAAAACTTAAGGAATCCGCTATTATTTTGTTAAATGAGGATAAATGTGTTTCTAATTATTCTATAGATTTCTGTACCAGCTGGTTGCCGATCCTCAGAGACGAAGTAAGTAAAAATAAAATAAATATAATTTAATGTCTCACGTGACTATGGAAGTACATAAACAACAAACTGTCTGGTTTCACATTCTCAAAAGTGAAAGTTTTGATAACGGAAAAAGAACTATTTTCCGAAACGTCAACTGCCTTCGTTTTAATTTTTCAGTTTATCATTTAACAATTTTGTTTCAGTTTATATATTTTTAGGTGTGAGACATTTTCTAATAGAAGTATAAAAACCAGCCTCTGTCTGATCCTTTTGGCGCAGAGGTTTATTTCATCAAAATTTTTAAATATTTTTACAGTGGCAAAATACCCAACAAACTAAGAAATCATGAATATGCCACAAATAATAAATTATAAACAATATGAACATTCTTTGCCATATTTTTTTTATTAATACCTGTAGAATAACAAATTTATTTCAGTACACTCTGAACGTTTGATAATTGCAATTTAAGCATAATTAAATTAATTAAAATAAAGTAGTCAGTTACATACTACTACTATTTATTTTAATTGATTAAAAAAAGCAATATTTAGTATTAAATAGAAATAGTTAATATATCAATTAACATTGCGATTATCCGCTGCTTTCAGCTGCAATCAAACACTATATTTAAAAATATCTCTCAGGACAAATCTTCTTCTCCTTCTCCTTCTCCTTCTCCTCCTCTTCCTGCTTCTTCTTCTTCTTCATCTTCTTCTTCCTCTTCTCCTTCTTCTTCTTTACAGCCTTCGCGCTACGGTGCATTTAGCCAGACTCTAGTTTTTCGTTGTGATTGTAAATATCAGATGTATAAGATACGTGTGAATATGAACTTCATGTTTTCTGATTTCCTTTCTGTCAAAATCCCAAAATTGTCAAAAATTTGTTGTTATTGTGTTTGTTTATTAGTTTCTCAGCGCGATTAATATACTACTTTTTTTCCAACTATTAAAGATCTGTCTGACTGTACTTTAAAAATTTGTCTATTATTATAGATATATGTTAAATTGGTTAGAATAATGTTTGTATTCATTGACGTCGATACATTACAATTCTGAGCTAGGTAAATCCTGGTATTCTATTTATTTCACATTCAAATTATAGATGATCTAAGATCAGCAGAAGTCATGCACATACTCTGTACAAGCTGAAACTCTTATCAAGGAATAGTATTAAGGTTTCAATATCTGAAATTGAAAACAATTTACCGAAATTCGCTCTTAAAGATACCCCTAGACGTTCAATAATATTGCACAATATATATAATGCGCAATAATCAGTTTAGTTCTGGAAACAGACGAGTTAGAATGTATAAACAAAAAGCTTGTTTGGCATTTTGCTTGTAAAATATCAAGAAAATGGCGTTGGTCAAAGACTAGTACTTAAAGCGGAGGCATTTACCTTTTTTAATTTCTTTTCTATAATAAGACTTCTCAATTTTTTTTGCCATTGCTTTGTCAACTATTGCGTCAACCTTTTTATATTTTTCTGTTAATACCTAATATGCTTCATTTTTTAAGTTCTTATCAGATTATTCTTTACTTTAAATTTTCCACAAACTTGGTTATTGTTGAAATAAATTTAAAAATTCTAAAATAAATGCGCGATCTTCAGTCTCATTTGCCATGATAATGTTATAGAAAAGCCCAGAATCGATCTAAGTCGAAGACTAAATAAACTTACTTAGGTAAAAATTCATTTAAAGACATTTTTGAGCATAATATACAAGTTTGAAAGAAATCAGAGCCGAAAACTAGCACAAAAGGATGGTCGTTAAGACGTAAGGTACAACCAGTTGAAAATGAGAAGAAACACCGAATTTTCACTTAGGAAAATATGTTCATGTTCAGGCCATGAGAATGAAAGTATATTATAGTATTGGGAAAGTATACTGAAAAAAGTTCTTATCAGATTATTCTTTACTTTAAATTTTCCACAAACTTGGTTATTGTTGAAATAAATTTAAAAATTCTAAAATAAATGCGCGATCTTCAGTCTCATTTGCCATGATAATGTTATAGAAAAGCCCAGAATCGATCTAAGTCGAAGACTAAATAAACTTACTTAGGTAAAAATTCATTTAAAGACATTTTTGAGCATAATATACAAGTTTGAAAGAAATCAGAGCCGAAAACTAGCACAAAAGGATGGTCGTTAAGACGTAAGGTACAACCAGTTGAAAATGAGAAGAAACACCGAATTTTCACTTAGGAAAATATGTTCATGTTCAGGCCATGAGAATGAAAGTATATTATAGTATTGGGAAAGTATACTGAAAAAAAAGTATAATTTTGGTCAAAGACAAAAGTACAATATACTTTTCCAAAGGTGTGTTAAAGTTGGACTTTGAAAATATTTTTATGGACAAAAAAAAGGAAATAATATACTTTTAACATACGTTTTCAAGAGTCCGCCAAAGTTGCAAATATTTTTATGGACAAGAACAAAGAAATAATATTAGCGGAACCGACAAATAGGGGGTTCGTGGGAAAATAATGATTAAAGCATGGCACCCATATTATATGTTAGCATATACATTTGTCAACAACAAAACCTTTCTTGCCTCCCCCAATTACCCGACCCTCACCCTTGACGCCCCTTAAGGATAAAATGGTTAATGAATTATATCTCTTAAATCGTTTCTTTGCTTTTTTTCGTTTTTTTGCTAGATTGTCATGTTTTTACTAAGGAACAGGAAAGGCTATTAGCCTTTTTGTCCAATTTTTGTTCCTAACAAAGTTATTAAAAAAAAAATGGTTTTTGTAAACACCATGGCATTTTAAGTCGCCTTTTTCTAATAAAACTCACACTCGATTAAAAAAACACTTCAAATAAAGTTTGTTCGCTAACGATCCATTTTTCCAAAGTTATAACTATTTTTACTATTACGATACTTGCGTGCCTTGAATTTCACTATATTGGTCGAAAGTAGTCCGCGCGAAATGAAAATATGCATTATTTCGGAGTAATTACGGGAAGCATCGATTTTCCTAAAACCTTGTGATATCGCTTTTACGTAGCTAAAAATAAAAAGTTATAAACAGATAATGTTGATAAAATTGTCTATTAATTATTTAAACAAAAAGAAACTTTTTTTTTAACAAAATTATTATAAGTTGAAAATTTTTAAAGCAATTTAATTCAAATTGACATATGAGGGGGTTTTCGAAGTCGCTGAAACAGATTATGATGTCAAAGAAAGGTAATTCAAAATGGCTGATCCAATATGGCCGATTCCCATCAAGCAATAAAATATTTCAAAACACTATTTAATTAAAAACACAATTTAAATATTCGCATAAACACTTAAAAAAGATGCTGAAAAAACGTGATATTGTACATAACATTACAAGATGATCTGTGCAAAAGTACCCAAACTACTTTTACAATGCTCTGCGGACACACACACAGCGCAGCGTGCGGGGCAGGTGATGTGTGTACTTCTTGCCGCGAAGATGTTTTACTTTCAATCTCTTTCTAATATTCAAGCATTATAATTTGACTCATGGCCCTATACCACGTGGATATTTTTAATATATTTTCGATATTTCAAACATGATAAAAATTGTAAAAACAATCAACATTGAGTCGATTTACCGAAAAAAACTAGATTTTTTTCAATATTACGTGAAAAGTATAGGTTTATATATATTCCGGAATTTCTTCATCATCAGATTTACTTATTTTGAGGTCCTACTATAAACGTATGCTGCATAGGTAGGCTGAATAATTTTTTTTAAAAGTTATTAACTTTTATTTTATCCATAATTTCACGAATATTAAAGCAAAAAAAAATGTTTCTTTTATTTCCGTAAAACAGGGGCTTAATTTCATTTTTAAGGTAAATCCCCTTGAAGCATCTTAAAGTACACATTTGAAGCTCTCAAAATCGCACTTACAGAGATCTAATAACGCGATTTAAAACAGAGAAATAAGTGGTTAAATTTATTTATATATATCATTTTCTCAAAAATTTGAAGTTTTGGAAGTGTAACGTCTTCAAAAATATATTTTTGAGATTTTTTTCACCCATCGGATCTTTTTATACATTACTATAAGAGTAAAATGTGAAAGACCCAAATTTTTGTCTTTAAATTTTTATAAATGGTAGAGCTTTTACCTATTTCATCGCAAATCTCTTTATGTTCCGACTTCATGTATGTACAATTCCTACACACATTCATTTTTATATTATTTGAAAATATAATAATCCAATAGCTACATGTTTGTTCTTTCATTTAAGCTTTTGTGAGGTCAATTTCATTAATTAGTTTAAAAGTTACAACAAATTTAGTATAGCGCGCCCGAGGCTGCGCGCGCTTCGCTTGCCGTACTTACGTGTCTCCGCGTTCCATTTTCGTGCGTTAAACAAATAAATCTGGAGCCTACAATCTTAATCGAACAAAAAAACTTCATATATATTTTTGATGTAAAATTTCCAGTACTTTCGAATGGCGGAATTACTTTTTGAAATAAAAAAATATTTTAAAATGCATTTGACAAAAACTGTTATTTTCCAACTAATTTGTTTAATTACGCTTAAGGACTATTGTTGGTAACTTTTGGTATGTTGTTCCTGACATGTTCAAAGATGTATTTTTAAAAGTTACCGCTTCCCGGAATTTTTCCGAAGTGAAAATCTCTATTGACTCCACTATATACACCAGCTAACATGTTCCGTGATTTCTCGACCTAAGATTGTTTAAAATAAGATGTGTATAATTTTTTCGAAAGCTAGAAGTATGAACTATAACTCTTATTTACAATTTTTTAAAAGTTATAGTATAGGCACTATGTTTGAAACAATTGAAAATAATGTAGAAAAAAGTTGATTTCGTTATAACTCTAGAAATATTCGAAATTTCGAGGAAGTCGTAATGAACTATTTTATTGTATGCTAGAAGATAAAGATTGTCGCATAAGAACTAAATTTGTATCTTTATTCGTTTTCGAGATGCAGCAATTTTAAATTTTTACCCTTGAGGTGGGCAGGAGTGGGGCGACGCGTATCTCAGGGTGGCAAGAAACATATTGTTATTTAGTTTGACATAATTAAACATAAAAAATATCTTGCAAGTTTTAATCATTTATTTTCCACGAAAAACCCTATGCGCTTCTACTATATACTTTTTATGAAGTACACCAAAAAGGTACAGTCGTTGTAAATATCATTCAAAAGAATGAATATAAAATTTTAACGATGCGACGTACTTAAAGGGCGAAACCGATAAATGTGGCAAAGGCGCAGTTACGTGACAAAAATGAGTAAAAATGGACAAGGCCGGTTTCTCGAATAAAACAAATTTGGATTCATCCAGTGGTTCGTTAATTGGACGAGTGCAATGTAGAAAGCGATAGTAGGAAAAACAAATGCAGGTTCTTCCAAATAAGAGAAAACCGCCTTGTGTTTAAAAAAGACAAAAAACTATTTTGCCAAAAAGTCGCTCGAAGGCAAGCTCGTGTCAGATTCCCTATCTGAGGAATGGTACGTCGCGAGACTGAGAGAATGTTGTAAACTCATATACCGGGTGTAAACGAATAATGGGCCACCTCTGCAACTTCCTTGTTTTTAAAGATATCGGGATAAAATTTTGTATGGTGAAATTAGGTAAGATTTCCAAAATTTTGAGACTTATCCGCCATATTCCTTTGCAAACTGGCGACGGTCAGGATGATTCCTATATGGATAACACCTTGTAGGCCGGGAGCCCGTGTATAAAATGACTGACTATCCTGCGAACTTTGAAAATATGTAAAATGGATTGTTCTTATATAAGTTAGCAAGGAATGGACCGTCAGCTGGTTGGGTAGCGGTGGGGGTGGCTGTCAAAGGGTTGAAAACACGTAAAAAAAATTGAGAAAAAAAACTATCCGGCGAACGCTGAAACTTATATGAGGGGAAGATTATGTTATATAATGAAAGTAGAACATAGTCAGCTGGACGGGGGGCGGTGGATTTACCGTCAGCTGATCGATCAAACAGGTCCAAAAACATGAAAAATTTATATTATTCGGCGAACTTGAAAATTTGGGTATAAGATAATATATATACTGAGATTCACGAAAAACATAGTCAGCTGCAAGTATGTGGGTGGAAAAGTCGTCAGCTGGTACAGAACAGTGTTGAGTGTTGATCGCCTGCGAGGCAGCGCGTATTACCTTTCTTGCATCAGCTGACGACTTTTCCACCCACACACTTGCAGCTGACTATGTTTATCGTTAATCTTAGTATAAATAATATCATATACCCGAATTTCAAAGTTCGCCATAAAGATTTAATTAGTAATATCGATATTGATAACTTAATGTTAGAAAACGTGCGTGCGGCATTCCCGAGTTTTTTTTTTAATTTGATTAAATATTCAAATTATTATTAATATACATTATTTTATGAGAATACAAATTAATACATTCGCACATTTCAAAATTACACAGAATGATCTGCTCAGAAAATTTATTTAGTTTAGTGAAAATAGAGATAAATTTATTCGGCTTCAGATAACAGATCTTCCTCATTCTTATTTTCATCCAACTCATCCAACTCAGCACAGTGGGTGAAAGATCATTTTTCTCTTTGTCACCCGCATCTAAAAAAAATAATTATTTATAAAAAATTGATTAAGATTATAATAGAATGAAAAGTGAAAAGCACAAATGATATAATACCCTCAGTATTTTCGGCATCTCGGATAATCATTTCCACTTATGGATGTAATTGATCTCCATCAAACCACTTGCAAGTTAAGTTTGTTTTCCTCAAGCTGTCTCCCATAAACAAGGGATCTAATGTAGATGGCACATTTTTTTGTTCACCTTGTTCCAAATCATATACATACATACACAGTTCTTAAAACGTGCTGTACAAGTTTCGATTTCGATGGAGGCGAGAGAGATGCATCAAAATTTTGGCTAGTAACCGAAATTCGTTATCATTTTCTCTAAATTTATACACCTTAGTGAAGGTAGCTACACGAGCATCATTGACGTTTTTTATAGCTTTAAACCCATACATCGTGCAAACAAACTTCTCTATTATGTTAACGACATTATTTAGGTTCTCCTCTGGTAAATTATTCAAACTTTTAATTGTTTCAATAACTTCTTTTAGAAGCTCTAATCATGTTTCTTTCAAAGTATTGGGCAAGTGATGAAATGGTTCCGTTCTTAGGTAATAAAACCCTATACCTAATGCTGAAAACTGCTATAGTTATTGAGTTCGAAACAATGATACCCAATCTAGTGTCACTCAAGAAACTGCGGAAAGCTTATCGTGTTCTAGTCACGAGGAGGCGGCCACTAAATAGTATATTGTGTATTTAGGTGTGAAAGCAACACATTCCCGGACGACGATGCAAATTGTTGCCGAGGCGCTAGCCGAGGCAACAAACATCGAAGTCCGGGAATGTGCTTTCACACCGAAGTACACATACTATTTTTTCTGAAATCACAATCAATATCATTATGAATTAAGGAATTTGTATTAATGCATAACATTTCTTCATTACGATCTAACTGCTTACTAATAAATGCAATTTTAATGTGAGTTGGTTTGTCTGCGTGTATTTATTTACTGTCTAAAATATATATAAAGAACAGTACGGGAATGTTAATTTCCCGGCCTAGGCCGGGAAAGTAACATTCACGTACGGTTTTGTTGATCGTTGCTTGGCAACGGATCTTTTTCGGTCTGTTTTCTGATAGTTTCTTAGCAACGGACTAAAATACTGGAATTGTGCATTTTTCGATCTGAAATCGCGCCGAAAATGTAGACATTGCCGATCGATTTCAGAAAAATGATTTTTCACGTATAAATGAGAACACCAATGTGGTCATAAGTTCAGATACTGACATTCCTATCATCATGTTGGGAAACATGAAAAATGTACATAATAATGTGAAAATTTGGATAAAAATGGAAATAAAGAACGATTTTTATATCTAAACGATTTGTATTCAGCACTTAGCGACGACTTGTGTAGCACATTGCCTGCTTTCCACGGTTTCGCGGGATGTGATTATAATCCCGCATTTTTCAAGAAAGGAAAAAAAAGCCTTTTACTGTATTAAGAAAAGATCAAGAGTTTATTGAAGCATTTAAAAGTTTGAATAATTTACCAGAGGAGAACCTAAATAATGTTGTTAACATAATAGAGAAGTTTGTTTGCACGATGTATGGGTTTAAAGCTATAAAAAACGTCAATGATGATCGTGTCGCTACCTTCACTAAGATGTATAAATTTAGAGAAAATGATAACGAATTTCGGTTACTAGCCAAAATTTTGATGCATCTCTCTCGCCTTCGTCGAAATCGAGACCTGTACAGCACGTTTTAAGAACTGTGTATGTATGTATATGATTTGGAACGAGGTGAACAAAAAAATGTGCCATCTACATTAGATTCCTTGTTTATGGGAGACAGCTTGAGGAAAACAAACTTAACTTGCAAGTGGTTTGATGGAGATCAATTACCTCCATAAGTAGAAATGATTATCCGAGATGCCGAAAATACTGAAGGTATTATATCATTTGTGCTTTTCACTTTTCATCCTATTATAATCTTAATCAATTTTTTATAAATAATTATTTTTTTTAGATGCGAGTGACAAAGAGAAAAATGATCTTTCACCCACTGTGCTGAGTTGGATGAGTTAGATGAAAATGAGAATGAGGAAGATCTGTTATCGGAAGCCGAATAAATTTATTTTTATTTTCACTGAACTAAATAAATTTTCTGAACAGATCATTCTGTATAATTTTGAAATGTGCGAATGTATTAATTTGTATTCTCATAAAATAATGTATATTAATAATAATTTGACTATTTAATCAAATTAAAAAAAAAACTCGGGAATGCCGCACGCACGTTTTCTAACATTAAGTTATCAATATCGATATTACTAATTAAATCTTTATGGCGAACTTTGAAATTCGGGTATATGATATTATTTATACTAAGATTAATGATAAGCACAGTCAGCCGAAAGTATGTGGGTGGAAAAGTAGTCAGCTGATGCAAGAAAGGTGATGCGCGCTGCCTCGCAGGCGATCAACACTCAGCACTGTTCTGTACCAGCTGACGACTTTTCCACCCACATACTTTCAGCTTACTATGTTTTTCGTGAATCTCAGTATAAATATTATCTTATACCCAAATTTTAAAGTTCGCCGAATAATTTAAATTTTTCATGTTTTTGGACCTGTTTGATCGATCAGCTGACGGTAAATCCACCGCCCCCCGTCCAGCTGACTATGTTCTACTTTCATTATATAACATAATCTTCCCCTCATATAAGTTTCAGCGTTCGCCGGATAGTTTTTTTTCTCAATTTTTTTTTACGTGTTTTCAACCCTTTGACAGCCACCCCCACCGCTACCTAACCAGCTGACGGTCCATTCCTTGCTAACTTATATAAGAACAACCCATTTTACATATTTTCAAAGTTCGCCGGATAGTCAGTCATTTTATACACGGGCTCCCGGCCTATTGCGTATAACGCCGCGGCTTGAACAGAATTTTTCTTACATATTAAAACAATGTCGACTTTCTCACTTTGACGAAATTCCATTTTCAAAATCATTTTGGATGCTAAACACTCAAAATTATCAAAATCAATTTAGATGCTAAACACTTAAAATACGAATAATTTAGAAAATTGACACATGAGCATAGCAATTGTTTATTAGGAATATTACGATGGCAGCAAGAATCTACTTTGATTAACTTTTTTTTTTGCATTTATGCGATGATAATGGCTTGACTAATAAACAAAAAACATACTGGTGAAAGGACTTTTCTTACTAAGATATAAAAAGTAAGTAATGAAGAGTACATGTCCATATAATATTTAAAAACTGCATCATGCGAGTTCTTCTAACTCGGAATTTATTACTGAAAATTTAATTAAAAAACATCGGAGGAAATCGTATTCATTCTAAAATTTATAAAATAAATAGAATAATTCTAAGAACGCCACCCTCGCAGGAGACAGAATGAGCCTCTGGCTCCTTCTTGTTGCATATCATAAAATATTAACACAAATATACAGAGTTGATCAAAATTTAATTGAAGTTAGATATAAATCATAAATTTCTTAAGAAAAATTGTCATTCCTGTCGGTAACGATTACACATTACGGAATTTTTGGTACCGTTTAAACCCTACTAAATAGAGCTTTGTGAATATCCAGGTGACCCATATCATAGTATTTAAAAAAATGAGTCAATTTGAAAAATGTGATTTTAATGAGTTTACAGCACCCTGTATGATGTATTATTGTACATATTTATGTTTTCGTATTTTTTATATGAATTACATTGGAACAAAAATAATTTTAACATATTCGTAGCCATCTAGATTGACAACTTATTTTTCGTGCAACACTGTATAAATTGTTCAAAATAGTATAAATATATCCAAAATGTAAAAACATACAGGGTGGTCCATTTAGAAAAGCCTATTGGTTCCATTTTCGGTGAAACCGGAAGTGATAAATATGGCGTATAGGTCTCAAAAAGTTGAAAATCTTAGCTAATTTTACCAAACAAAATTTCATCCCGATATCTTTAATAACAAGGAAGTTACACCCGGTATAGTTGAATTCATATTGAACTCCGTTCTCGTGAATGATATATCACGATCAAGAACCTTGAAGCTAACCCAACATTTTGTAGGTAAAATATTTTTATATTATTTTAAGGCAGCCATAAAAAAAGACAAAAATGCTTCCATCAATTTCTAGGGAAATTGTGTGAATCTCTTCTACCAAATCGATTGTTAGCGCACGCTCTCCATTATATGGTAGCATTTGAAACTCTCTTAAAGAGATGATCGACCTTGCCTTGGGAGAAGCGATTCTCTTCAAATTATATAATTTATTAGATAGGATATCGCATAATTTCACTGTACACCTAATTAATAAATGGTATTTTGAACTTTTGCATTTTATTGATTGTATGACTTGTTGTAAATCTCATCTCTCGAAGGCTTTCGTTTGAGAGGCCGAAAATGAGTAAATTGAGTTTGAATCTCAATACCCCGGTTACCTTACGAAAGCTCGAGAGGGATTCTTTTATCAAAAGAATTCAGAGATCTTTAGGCATAAAATTCATTACCATTAAGTAAATTAGCAAAATTGCATCTAGAGAAAGATCAATTTTTATTGGAGAGAGTGTCGTTAGTAATCTACGGTAGTGCATCCTTGGCCTATTTCTTATCTATCAAATATCTCTTACCTCGAACCCGCTTGGGAGTGGAAGGCCACATACGAACAAGGGAGAACGCGACTGGCGCCCTTAATAAATAAATCGATGTCACGTCACTTAGACGCTGAGTGCTAGGTTTTTCTCTCAGTTTTTCTAATAACACAAGCTTTTTAGCCTGTGTTATTAGACGTATACTGTATGAATATTGCTCACATATAATCTTTGCGTAATGAATTTCAAACATGCATAATATTTATTCAATACTTGCACAATGTGCACAATATAGAGCATAAACACGCAATAATATTGCGCAATATCAAATATTATACAATGTTATTGTGAGTCTAGGAGTAGGAATTTTATATTTCACTTATGTCCAGTTTAGGCTTTAGCTGGTGCTGCTTTAACCTGCATGTTCATATTGCAAATGTCCTAAGATAATAGAATTAGTAGTAGTAGATATTCGCAATATTGACTTTGATTTATTAATAAATCATTAGCTCAGCGCCATGTGATAATAGAATTAAAATCAGATTTTTCGATATTTCTTATAAACATTTTCTTTGCAATTAACATACGACACATACGTCACAACCAATAGTCTGTGTAACACCACATGCACCACTGCAATAGAGGATAATTTGAATAATCCGTGCTCGCGATATTTTCACCATTTCAGTATTAATTTTGTTTATTAGCACGGTACAGAGGAATAAAATAAATCGTCCAGAGGGTGCGAACGAGTAATATGTTTCACAAACACATCTGTTAGATGTAAATAGATACAAATGCATTAAGTTGGTACAACAGTTGCTGTTTGTTGTTAGAAGCCACGGAGAGCCATTAGTGTTGTACGCTACTAACTATCCCTCCAAGCAGATTACAGTTAATCGCGATATTTAACTTTAGGTGTAGCCACAAATACTTAGCAATGCTGTTATTCTCTTTATACAGTTCGATCTCCAAGCCAATTCCCTCCGATAAACACAACTCTCCAATTGTTGGGTTAACCGCACCTCTACTCAAATTTAAATTTGTAATCTATCAGATCTGCATAAAACTTCGTACTTACCTTTGTTCGTCGAAGCAAATTCTAGTAAAATGTAATTCCTACAAAAAGAACGGTAGAAAAAAGGGGAGTATTATAATTATTGAATCAAGAGTGCTATTCAGCAATGCCTAAGTTATCAGGAAGCTGAATGTTCAAAATACTAAACAAATCTATCGAAGTGTCTGTCTGTCGGTAAACATATATAGATCTATAGGATGCTACGAAATGTAATGAAAGTCTAGGCATTTAGTCAACAAAAAATTCCTGCTAATATAGTAGAAATGCATCAATAATTTCAAATTGTTTAGATGGTAGAAGGTGGTATAAGTAGTGGGAATCTTTAAAAAATACGCACATGTTATGTATTTAGAAAAAGGAAAAGCAGAAACTGGTACTGTACATTGCAGTAGTTTAAAGATTTTTAAAGTGAAACTCCTTGACATTTCATTTCTTTAAACATAAAATAAAACTAGAGTAAACATATTTATCGCCAATTCACTGCATGGTTGCTAGTTTTCATTATAGCATCACCTAGATTCTCATTTTTTTTTGTTCGTCTAAAACACTTGTTTTAGAAAAAATTAATTAAGTTTGAATTTTTTAATTTTGATTTCATATTCGTGCAATCAGCGATCCCAAAAACATAAATATCTTACGTTTCAAAAATATATTAGTAATATATATGAACTCTAGTTGCAAAAATAACCCGAAATGATATGGATAAACCACCACAAACTCCCGCATATCAAAAAACTATGATCATTTTTCCAACTGATGATAGCGAAGTTATAAGAAAAATAAACTCCAAAAAAAAACAAAAAATTTAGTGGGGTTGATGGGTTTTCAGCGGAGTTGCTAAAAACGATACAAAATTAAATTGCTAGTCCACTTACATTTATAATTAACAAAATATTTGAATCTGAAGAAAGCCCATCTCATTTTAAAATCTCTGTGGTCAAACCGTTATTCAAAACAGGTTCAACCTGAAACAAAAAGTAGAGAATGATATGAAGCAAATACTGAACTGGTACTCAAAAAACCTACTTACCATTAATAGAATAGAATAGAATACTTTATTCGTCTTTGTGGCTAGAATATTTGTAGATAAGATATGTCATAATGTAAAAATTTAAAAAATAGAAAGATAGTGAAATACAAATGTTAAAATACAAATGTTAAAATTACATACATATAGATTAAAACGTACACTAATAACATACACGTACAAAAGCTACATTAAACAAAATGAAATAAAAGAAAAAACATTAAAATGATTCTAAATTACAAGTCTCCAGTTTGTATCTTTAATGCAAACTCCCCAATGGCATAGAATGCTTTATTTGCTAAGTAATTTTTTAACTTTTTATTAAAGTCTTGAGTAGGCAAGTCTGAGGTTTACAGGAAGTAAGTTGAACATATGGAACCCTGCATAAAATGGTGATTTTTCGTAAAAAGCGTGGTGGTGTTGATTTATATATATGTTAATTTTATGCCTTGTATTATAAGTGTGAATGTCAGCATATAATGGGAATTTATTTTTGTTTTCATAACTCCATATTAAAAAAATTAATACTTGCAATTAATATTTTTCTTTTTAAAAATCTCTCTGTAGGAGGTACGACTATCAAGGTTATATATTAGTCTCATAACTCGTTTTTGTAAATGAACACTCTTTCTACATGGGCGGATCGACCCCACAAAATAATATTATAACTAATAGCTGATAAAACAGAGCATAATATACTGGCAATAGAGAATCTGGATTAAGTTTATCTTTTAATTGTTTAATTGCAAAGTAGGCCTTATTTAATATTTTTGAAAGAAATTTTATTTGTTCTTGCCATGTTAGCTAGTTGTCAACGATGGTTCCAAGAAATTTTGAATATGGTTGAAATTTAATAGGTTTATTGTCAAAAGTGATGTTAAAATTGTATATTTCTTTAAATTTGTTATGAAATTGAATCGTGACTGTTTTTCACTAGGTATTTATTATCAACCGATTTTTGTGACACCAATCATGGAACTGAGATAGAGTAGTTCTAACTTTGCTGTCTACTTCTTTTGGATTGTGATGTGAGATAATAACCGACGTGTCATCAGCGTATAAGAAGACTTTACCTTCGCTTAGGAGGTCGGGAAGGTGGTTAACATACAATAGGAAGATTAATGGTCCAAGAACGCTCCCTTGTGGGATATTAATGTCAATATCAAAGTGTTTTGATTTTGCATCAACATGTTTGACACAAAATTCTCTGTTAGATAAATATGATGAAAGACACTTATTAATGTTGTCACGAATTCCTAGGTTATTAAGTTTATCTGATACGAAATCTACATGAAGGGTGTCGAAGGGTGATAAATCAAAGGATATACCAATTACAATATCATCAATGTACATTTTATCACTAATTTGTTGGATAAATTCACTAGTAGCAATCTCAGTTGAGTGAGACTTCCTGTAACCATGCTAGCAATCGTTCAACAATTTATAGGTTTTTAAATATTCATGTATTTTCTGAGAAATGACCGTTCCTATGATATTAGATATTATACTAGTTAATGCAATTGGACGATAATTTTCAATATTTGATGAGCAACCAATCTTTGGTATTGGGATCAGTTACTGAACCCAATACCAAATAAAACGCAATTTTTTACTCATCTGTGTGCACTGTGTATGAACATGCATGTAAAATCAGAGCTGTTACGAGTACTAAAATAAAGTAACCGTAAAATTCTAAGTACGAGTACTCAAAAATTTTACTCGAGAGCATTTACTCATAAGTACTGTGGAAATTATAAATCTACGAATACGGATAATACTCGTAAAAGCACGAGTAATAAGTACTGGTAGATTTAATTTATTAAAACAATTGTGTTATTAATAAGTAAATATACGTTATTTTTTAATGTTTATTTAAAATAGCATTTGTATGTTATAAACACTATTAAATAAAATAGCCTAGTATACACTCAAAGAAATAGTATGGGTAAATTAACAAAAAAAAAAATGGTTAACTAACAATATCGTCAATTTTGTTAAACTAAACTATATTGATGGTATTTTTAAACAAGAGGTGATTGTTATTTTAATTAATAAAAAGTTGTCGTACAACAAAATAAACATTAACTTAAAAAATAGATGAATAAGACTATTATTTTTTTCGTCTGACTATTATTTTGTTGAATTCTGTCAAATTAAACTAGATAATAGTATATTTTATTTTTAACTATTATCGAATTGTAATTCTAACCCAGTATTAGTTCGCTGTATAATTGTAATTGGTAGACAAACCAATATTATTGTCGTCTTCTAGAAGTTCTAAAAGAATTACCATAAAATTTGCTTGCCTACCACGTAGTCTATTACAGAAATTATTCCCAGATGACGCCACATACAAATTACTGACAATAATCAATCACGCATTATCTTATACTCTTATGAATTTATAGAAAATTAATAACATGATTGCAATGTTCAAATTCTCTCAGGGATCATCGATATATTTGGATGGATCTTATAAACGATCTCTAATCTTTGGTTTGGGTGGTCTGATGTCTCAATACTGAGATTTTGGCTAACCAAAAAAAACTTCATCATACAACAAAGTGTAGATCAACCTAAAAATTAGTTGGTAAACAAAAAACAAAGTCGTTGTACTATTTAATTGTAGACCAAATTGAAAATGGTTAGCGAACATAAAAAATGTCATTGTACTATTTAATTTGTTACAAGCAACATTTATCTTGGAGAACAAATAGGCTTGCAGAACAAATAAGCTACGCTACACTAAATGTTGTGGTAGTAGGGAGTCCCCACTCTCCTACTCGTAAATGTTATATTACTGTTTTCACGAGTATTTCATACGAGTATTTTTACTTCCACGTCCAGTGGAAGTATAGTAACGACAAAAAAATTTTTAAAAATTTTTATTGTCCAAATAGGCTTAAAATGTCATGAAACGTCGAGATTTTAAGTTTGAGCGAAAAAAAAATTTCTGTCTGTCTGTCGGTCTGTCTGTCTGTCTGTCGGTCTGTCTGTCTGTCTGTAACTTTTTTTTGTGCGCACGTTTACTCTGGAACCGTTTAAGATATTGACTTGAAATTTGGTACACATATGTACTTTAACAAGATCTAGAACTAGATTATATTTTCATCTTGTTCCGTCGAAGGGTTGGGGGGTAAATTGGGGTAAATTTGGGGTAAATGGGTAAATCAAGCAGGTAAGGGTCCATGAAATTGGTATTTAGTATATACAAGAGAAGCTGAGGTCTCAAAAAATTTTTGGCGTTAGCCACCCCCATTACCACCCCCATTACCACCCCCACCTCGTTATTAAGGGGGATGAAAAAAAAACTTGATTTAGTGCATGTACAGGAACCAGAAACCTCAAAATATTTTTTTACTTCGTCCACTCCCCACTACCACCCCCCTATCACCATCCCCTCCCCACTACCGATGTGGGGTATCGTTTTATGGGTTTTTGGGGTAGAGGATTTCAAATATTATATTATTAAAGTTCCATAAACAATTATTTTCACATACATTTTCGTTGTGAGTGACTTGTATAGAGAATCTGGATGTGGAAGTAGTGATTCCTTGGACAGCGGTTTTTAATTTGTTGTAAGTAAGAGTAATAAGTATTTTAAATAAAAAGTACTTATGAGTAAAAAATTAGAGTATTTTTTTTACTCGTGAATAAAATACGAGTAAAGTACTCAAGTACTTGCCCAGCTCTGGATCAGTACAGCTAGTCTTAAAGAAAAATACAAGATATATAAGATTTTCTCCGTACTTATATGATTTCCAACACCTGAAGGTAAAAACAAATGATCAAGGATTTATTATTAAATCCATTAATAAAGATACTTACTTTGGAGTGGTTATTGATAAGCATCTAAGATGGGACATGCACGTTGAAACGTTAAAAAACTTTTGAGATATATATTATGTAAAATTAGACAAATCAAAGACTTTTTAGAATGGAAACAATTAAAGATGGTATACCATGCTTTAGTGGAAAGCCATCTTAGTTATGGTATTATTACCTGGGGCGCTGCTGATTAAACATACTTAGAAGACTTGTGTATACTGCAAAGTAAAATATTGAAATTAATGTCAAACAAAAATGGCATATATCCTTCAAATGTTTTATATAAAGAATTAAATATTTTAGACATTCGCTAACTGTCCTACTTCAAAATTGCAATAAAAGCACATTCAACGAGAGAGGATCTAAAACAAATCGACCACAATTATAGCACACGTTGTAAAGAAAAACACGTAACTGTTCCACTAAAATCTACAACAAAAGGATAGCACAGCTATGACTATCTAGCCGCGAAGATTTCTAACTCCATACCAGAAGATAGAAAAAATACAAAATCAAAGAACATTCAAGTACCTGCTAAAGAGACATCTTCTCAATGAAAACAGACATAATATATGAATTAATGAATTGATGGCAAAATCTTAACCGAAATACATACTTGTTCATCTCGTTGTTCATAGTTAACTAATTTATATTAATAATAAAAATACTCTTCCATGTATTAACATAGAATATAGGAAAACCATTAGCCATACTTATATTTATTATTTTAGTGTTTGCAAATTGTTTAAATATTAAATTATATTTACTCAAAGATAAAGGCTTGGTTTTGTGTTCCATTATATTTACCTTAAAAGATATCGTTTTTTTTTCTTTTTGTATTGAACTTTCTTTCTTATTCTTATATAATCTCACCCTCAAGTGTTCTACTTAAGTGAGTACTTACTTTCTCAAATATTAAATATCTAAATGCAGGGGTAGTTTTCACCCCTAAAGGATACGAGTAAGTGTCCAGACCATATAGAAACTGAAAATGATGCCTTTTACTACGATAATAATCCATAAAGAAAATTATCATTACGAGATTATTCCTAAATTTTACATATATGTTACCTCTAACTATTGTACTAAAATACAAACATTTCTTTATCGAAACCCTGACAAAAAATTCATATAGTACTTTTTTGCTCCTCGAATCGCAACTTGCGCTGAAATTTTAGAAAATATTTTTGGGAAAATAATTTTCTAATTTTTAGGCAAAACAGTTCAGTTTTCGACATTCATTGTAAAAGACAGTTTTAGTCCAGCATATCAGCAATTAAAATTACGACTTTACTACTACCAACATCCTATATGTTATACGAATAATTCAACGGTAATCCAAGAATCTGCATTTATATTCAATTTTATTATAAGTCAAATACCAAAAATAAAAATAAACAAACTAAAGTCTATATAGGTGTAGTATTTGTTTTCTAAAGTTTTACTTGCTCCGTATACGAATGAAAGGATCAAAGCTGGAAAATCCTTTTCTATCCAATCAATCGTAATATACAAGATTTGTTCTTCCGAACGCCATAGACATTTGATTTTGACCTGCAGAAGCGGAAAAGTCGTCAAATATGAAATCGAATATTGAGTCAGGCTAAAGTAATCATAATATTTGTTCGACGTGTGAACAGCAGCAAGGGTGAGAGCTCCCCCAAACTGTGAATCGGAACGAGTAACGGTAGTATCAAACCTTCTCCGACAAAATCACGTTCACAAATATTTGTCACAATAATTGCAAGTATTTTATCTATCGTTTATAGTGGAGATAAAACTAAGAGTCTAAAACATTTAAAAAGGAGTTATTTTACTAAAAGCAATATTCCTTTTTAAGCAATTGTTTTTTGTTGTAGGTGTTAGTTTTAAAGCCGAATGTTGAGATAAACTATGCATTTCAACAATATTGTGAAAGTTTGAAACTAAAATTTTACTTTATATTTTGCTTAATCGCTCTTTTAGTGGCTGAAACAAAAGTGTTAATTTGTATTGATAAAAATATATTACACAGCAATGAATAAAACGACAATCAAAATGAGTAAAATTTCTCGATATAAAACAGCGTGTAACAATGTTTTTCTTAAATTTTTACCTACACTGAAAAAATGTTTTTTAATTTTAATTAACAAGGCCCTTATTTGGGCTATATTTATTTATGAGCAGCATATTAAATTATTATG
The DNA here is from genome assembly GCA_936432065.2 of Rutpela maculata. Taxonomy (NCBI): domain Eukaryota; kingdom Metazoa; phylum Arthropoda; class Insecta; order Coleoptera; family Cerambycidae; genus Rutpela; species Rutpela maculata. Next base: position 119,121,888 of record OW386288.2, read on the forward strand.
AATAACGCTTCTTTTCAAATAATATTTTTTTTAAGAATGATATATTTATTACTAATCAGTTTTATATTGTTGCTGTTTTTATTATCAATTAAAATAGCGTATTATTAAACAATATTGTTTTATTGTAAAACTCAGGTATTAAGTACACCAATCAGTAACTATAAAAAGAATATTTATAATTAATAGACAATATTAATCATAATTAAATTATCTCACTAAAAAGTGATGTATGTAATAGTTTTTATGATTACAATTAATTATTTTTTATTTCTTTGCTTTCATCATGATAAGAGAATATATTTCGTCAGTATTAGCTAGAAGAGTAGCTGTTTTGATTGGCTCTCCAATAATGAGTGTTTTAAAGTATTTACCTGACTAGTATATTAGCATGCCCAGATTAGGGCAACAATATACGGAAAGTAGATAATTTCATAATAAATAAAAAGTGTGCAAGTTGTGATTTATATAGTTGAATATAGATTAGAATTCACTATTCGACGACATATCACACGTTGCCATTTTTTTTTTCAAAATGGCTGCGTAGAAGCCATATTTCCTAAATGTAATATGGTGGAAGCCTGCCGTTGTTAATAAAACTTGTGCCAACAAGATAACAAATAAAATGTGGTTTCTTACTGGTTTTTAATTAAATTTGCCAATCTTTTAATTTGTCACAAAATGGGATATATTTTAGATATTATTTAGAATGCCAATATTTTTCATAAATCTTCTCGAAAATTTTGAATGGAAACCGCTACCTATTAAATGTTAACATTAAAGTGTGTCTTATTACCTACAGAAAAATTTATAATATAATGCACTTTAGTTTTTGGTTTTAATTTTTAAAGATTTTTGTGTTTCAAACAATAATATTGGTTTAATGAACTAGTTACCTAAGTAAATAAATAAAATATACATTAAATTGATAAAAAAATTATTCAATTAAATGTTCTTTGCATTGTCTGTCTTATTTCCTACACAATTTGATTCTCCTAATATTTTCTCTGAGCAGGTTTTGTAAATGGTTTCGAGAGGTGCCGTCAGTACCCATTCTAATCCTGTTTTCCAAGATTTTTAAGGTTAGTGGAGGAGTTCTATACCCCTCTTCTTTTAGATAACCTCATTATTGAGCGGGATCAAGTCAGGTGGTCTTGCTGGCCATAGGATTGGTCCATTGGTTTCCAACCAGTTTTCACCAAACCACCCATTCTAATAATTTGCAACAATTATTCTTGAATTATGCGTGCGCCATCTTGCTGCAAGTTATTTATAAAATGCTCAATTTGATTTTGGAGAAAGACCAAATACATTTCTCCATTTAATGGTCGATAGAAAAATATTGAACCAATGATATTAAGTTGAATTTTGCCCAACCAAATGTTTACTCCAAAACGTTCCTGAAAAGCACCTTCTCTTACTAATCTCTGATTTTCCACAGCCCATTAACGAGTATTATTTCTGTTGAACATAACTTAATTGGTGAACCTGGATTCATCCATAAAAATAATATTATGATAGAATGCTGGATTTATGATTAAATTATCTAAAAACCACTTGCAGTGATTAAGTCATTTTCATATATTTTTTTGGTACTTAAATGATTTAAATCTGTGGTTCTTTAAAATTCTCCTGGCACTTTCATGGGAAGTATTGCATTGCATATATAATTCGCGAATGGAAGCAGTACGGTCATATTCGACATAAGTTAAATGTTTATTTAAACTTCTTCTTTACAATGAAACGTTCATTATTATTGACATTAATATCGCCATTATCTTCATTTTATAGATGCTGCACCAGCCAAGGGTAATATGCATGTGAAGGCGCATCACGATCTGGAAAAAGTTCTTGGTAGATCTCTTTCAGTGTTTCTGGCATTTTTTCGACACTCCCCATAAATAAGGAGTATGTCAATTTGATGTTCTCTTGAATAAACCATTATTCTTCCAGCTAACAATTATTACTAGTACTTACTGTTAAGGGTGGCGGCGCCCTGCTTAAGAAAATAATTTCGTAATTCGACAATTTCTCCTACATCCCTGAACCGATTCAAAAAAAAATTTAATAGGTTTTTAGAGACAACAATATAGAATGGTACTTTTGTTATTTTTTCTGTTCTAATATTTAACGGGTGGTTCTTCAAAATAATACAAAAAAGAGCTCGAAATGGGATTATAAAAAATGTTGCATACAATGCGTTTCTGCAGAATTAAATTTGAAATATAAATGGTACTTTTTCAAAATGAAAAAATATGAAAATTATTTAAATAACTTTAAAAATCTATTTGTTTTATCCTGTTTTCAATGGTGTATGGTGGAATGCTAGTACATTTGATAAAAAATATATTCCTGCAGACCAGAGAGGGGTAAAGAAACCTTTCCATTTGAAAGTTCCCGGAACAAAATTTTGATAAAAATGAAAGTTTTCAAAAAAGTATTTGAATATTTCAATATTTGAGAGTTTCCAAAATTCCGAGAAGGTTTCCTTTGGAAACTTTTGGTATATTCAAGTATTTCATTGGAAACTTTCATTTTTATCAAAATTTCGTTCTGGAAACTCCCGAAAATCTCCTGGGAACTTTCATTGGAAAGTATCCTTTACCCATCTCTGCTGTAGACAGTAAAATTGCATTAGGGGAGAAACTAGGTAGAGCGTTGATATCTAGAATTAATGAAACCCAGAAAGAGTTAAGAACAATTTAATACTTTTGATGTCAAAATACATCGAGATGCTATTATGTCACTTCGGCGGTGGTGACGACTATTCCCTTTTGTTCCTTGGCTCTTGCACCTGTTTCATCCTTCCGATGAGGTGATCGTGGTTAGTTATTTTGTCCTCATTAATAAGTTCTTTCATTCGTCCCCAGATATGAAAGTCGACAGGTGTCAAGTCTGCGAATCTTGCTGATCGCAATTTCTAAAAATACTGACATCTCCAAAACTGTAATACTTTGTATAATGGTATATATAGTCCCTAATGACTATATTACAGGGCCTAGGCGCACTTATAAAAGGGGGCCCCAAAAACTGCTAAACCTCTAACGCAGGGTAGGGTAGTCACCCTGTGCCCTGAACAAAATTTTAATATTTTACGTGCAATACGTTAGCGAGGAGAGAGTCTCACACGGCCGACTAGTCAGGTCATTGGGGGTGGCTTCGATAATTGGGGTGGTGTAGGTGGTCAGATATAAAAGACAACGTCGTTCTAATTAAACATTTAATAAAATATCAGGGTACGCAGTACAAAATATTTCACAATTATCACCGATAACTCGGTACGGGTACAATGTATCACAATATACCCTAATAAGTGAACTAATAAGTGGGGCTCACACGCTTAACCTAATATACACAATATATCTTACAAAATAATAAATCCTTAATAAATATACAAAAGGTCATATGCCAGAAGCGTGACAAAAAATCTACAAGTGACCCAAGACACGGTAAAACATAAAATTACTTAAAACTATTGACATCCATTTGTAAAATAAGGCAAAACTATTCAGTTAGTGAAGTAACGATACACAAAATATGCCAAATATTACTGAAATCTAAAATGTTACTGAGGTTTACGTTACAAGCAAAATATTACCAATATTCCTTGAAAGTTTATTTTACTGTCCCATGGGCGTTGAGTTGATGTACCGGATCCCTCGTTAAGAGAATATGATTCCGCTTACCTTTGGTACTGTCTGAATACCTTTTCCCTTCCTACCAGGGTGGCGTAATTGTAGGTGATAACAGCCGCAGGTGGTAGACCATCTACGTGGAGTCTAAGGTAACGTGCCGAGATCCCCAGTACCATACATACACAAGATGTTAGGCAATAATCCACCATCTAGACACCAAAATCTGGACTAGAAGTTGAAACCAGAGTCAGGCTGGAAGTACCTCGTAAAGTGTAGAATGTGACATAAAAGCTCGTGTAGAATACGAGTAACAGATCCAAGTAAAATCACAAGGTAAAAATCCAAATAGCCATAAACTAACAAATAGATCCCAATACTTGTAACATACCCAACAATCAAACAATTAACAAACAAACAGCCCTGTAATAAACTAAATAACGTAAATTACAAATCTATTTCAACTTTAAGTGGGTTTTCAGACACGTACCTGAGATGTGATGTGTGTGCCGTCAAAATGGCACTCCAAAGTCTTGCATTCAGACGACTCCACGTACTGTTAGAAAATTGACTTTATCTGGACATATCCGTAGTTGTATTTCCCAAAACGATACTCAAAACCAAATGAAAATACGACTAATCTTGTCGTGATGAATACTAAATCCCATAAATGGAGCAAAACTTGCAATATTGCTAAAACTCGTATTCAGGCGACTCAATCTTCTAGCACGCCATGACCAAGATAAAATATCCCCATATCAAAATCAAGTTCTTCTCACTTTCGACGGAACGTTCCGAATTTCCACTTTACGGTATATCCCACAACTAGAATAGATTTTCCTAACTTCGTTTATATCCACAAATATTATCATAATATACTTCGAAGGCCGTCCTCTCATAAATCTACCCACCAAAAGAAGGTTTAATTAACAATACTGGCCATTGTAGAAGCTTTAAAAGGGCGTTTTTGCAATGCACACTATTAATGAATATCTGAACGCACTCACCCATACTTCCTGTATCAAAGCGGATTTAATGGTCGACGTGAAAAGTCCGGTAGTGCTATTATGCAACTAGTTATACTCTATTAATATCTATTAGGCAAGAGACGGTACCAATATGCTCAAATGCACAATAAAATGTGTGAAAATAACGAAGGTAGTACCTAAAATTCTAGCAATTACTAAATGCGAAAATATACTGTAACAACTATAGCCCAAGTTTTGCAACTTTAGATTCTTTAGATTTCTTAGAGTGGTTTTATATGATGGAAAATTACCACTACAAAATTTTGTCAAATTTGGATAATGGGAAATGCCGCCAGATAATGAAAATTTAACATATTTATAATAACATCAGCTTTTATTTGGATCAAAAATCATAAGCCAAGATTATAACATTTATATAAATATTACTTATGAAAGTAGTGTTTTACATAATAATAACTTATATTAAAACATTTTGGTAATTGTTTCTTTCTTTATGTCGGTAAAATGCTTACGATGTTCTATGTTAATTTAATACTTCTTTCAGCTATATCGTTTACAACTTTTAACTTTTTAGTAACTTCAAAACAAGTTTTGTACTGCTGATTAGTCTCTCAGGTTTGAGGATCGTCAGTAAGAAATTCGGTAAAGAGGTTAAATCGTTCAAAAAATTGTTTTGTGTCCGAGGAAATAAAATGACATATTTCCTTACTTTGTATCTCATCAATACTACTAAAGTTGAATTGTTTATTGCCTTCTTCAAATAAGTCTTATTTTGCTAAAGCCTTGTCCTTTTTAGCATCTATTGAAATATCATCATCAAAGGAAGATAGAGCAGAAGCTTCAGGAATTAAATATCACAAATGGTTTTGAAATCTTTGAAATTGCACTTTGAGATATAGCAGGATCAATGCTTTCATAGTTCCTAAGAGTTTTTATAAATTGAAGGTCATGATGTGGAGCTTTATGTGGAGAAGGAGCTATAAACCAGGCTTTAACTTATATTTTAACAATAAAAATACAAGTTTCAATAATATTTTTTGTTTCTTTTGCTGTTAATTTAAGTTCGTCTCTAAATAAAAATATCTTTAAGCAGTAGATTGCTTTTGCCATCCAGCGTGCGTGCTGGAAAGCTCCAGGAACGTGAATATTTTTTTGATTATCTCTTTTGCCTAGAAATAACCGATTAAGATTTAAAAAATTTTTATAGTCATCACGAGGTTATTTTGTCTTTAAACCGTTTTCCACAAAATCAAGAATGTCAATACCATCATGTTGCAATATTTGATTAATATTTTCATCCTCCATTGCAGATTTAAATTTGGTATGATCAATTTTCGGCCAAGCCTGTTTAAAACGTTTAAATAATGAAACATCAGGGCTGCTAGAAGAAGGCATTTTCATATCAAAAACACTGTTTAAAATAATTTCATAAATGTGATGTCTACAATACAGTAAATTTCTTTCTAACATTTGTTCTAATAAAACACTAATACACGCACAGACTTCTAATACAGCACCATTTAAGTGAGCCAAGTTCGAAGCAGTTGTATCGCAACATAGTCTTCACTTTATCACATAGGATCCGGTGTAATAGTGCTTCATAAACTTTAGTTCCTTGCTTTCTTCCTCTCGAATTCTCTAAAACTGGTATTCCTAGTATTTGTTCTGTATCTCCACTTGTAATTATTTTCGCGAGTCTGTAGGGTTTTTCAGTGCCAGTTAAATCCCTTAAAATGTTTCCATCCCAGTGAATAATAGGAGATAACAAATTAGATCCATTAAACCGTTCCATTGCTTTTTGAAAAAGATATGATATCTTTCTCTGTTTTATTGCCTACTTCTAAGAAGTACTGGTCTTTGAAAAAAGACAAAGCTGCATTGCAATGCGGCTTCCGCTCTTGAGCGCTTTCCGCGGTATTGTGGGGTGATGTTTTCTTTCTTCTTTTCTTCTTCTTTGGTATGTTAATATGTCAGGTGGGTTGGGATAGGCAGGATTACAATATTTTTGTGTGTGTTTGTTAGTTAATATAGCTATTCTAAGTTTGTCGACAATGTTGTGTGTTAGTAGTTTTGTTTGGTTGCTTCTGGTGTTTGTTGATGTGATGTTCCATGTTTTTTTCCCATGGTAACTTTGGTATGTTTATTGTTTTGGTATGAGTTTTTTTTTGTTTTTGTGTTGTTTGTTTTTTTTTTGTTTTTTTTATTCTTTTTTTCTTTCAATTATGGTTTACAATATTTGGTTTGGTATAAGTGGTTTATAGGTTGTATATATAATTAAGGGATGGGTATTTGGGGGCATGAAGGAATTGGGTAGTTAGTGGGTCCTCCAGTGACGGGTTGGTATGAGTGACTAGCTTTTGAGCAAATCTAGGGATGAGCCTCAGAAGTATAAATTGCTCTAGTGTGGGGATACCGGTGACATTATGGAGATATGAGATGTACATGGATTTAGGGAGTTTGGCTGCAATTCTTAAGTTTTTGTTTTGGTCTACTTGCAATTTTTTTTTGTCAAGCGGGGGTTAGAAGGGGGTGGCAGACCGGGGCAGCATAAGTGAGTATGGGTCTGATATAAGACTTATGGATCAGTGCAGCTATGTGGGAGGGGACATTTTTTAAGACGAGAAATAGTTGCTCGGTACGTCTCTGGGCTTTGGTGATTACACTTTGCAGTTGCCTTTCAAAGGAAAGTTTTCTGTCAAGGTGTATTCCCAGGTATTCAATGGCATCCGACCAGTCAATTTCCTGGCCTTTGACCTTAATTTTGGTCGTGGGGTGGGAGAGGGTACGACTTTTTGTGACCATTAACGCCTCCGTTTTGGCCGGATTTTCTTTGAGCCCCCACTTTTCAAAGTAGGCGGTGGCTCTGTCCGTCTGACAAAACTGCCAAATCTCTCTTTAATTAAATAATCCCACTCTCTTTGCTTTTTATTGCAAGCAGGCAAAATGACCTGCCAGCATCATAACAGCAATTAGAAATAATAATTTACATATAATAAAATATAGTATTTAAATTAGTACCAATAAAAATAATTATAAGAAAGAATGTCCTTTACTAATAAATTTACCCACAAAAAGTTCCCTTCGCTTTATTCTAGGAAGACCAAATTTGGTGGAATTTTTGTTTTCTTAGTAAACGAAACAATTTCAATACAATAAGAATTCCAAAAAAAAAATATTTCCTATATAAAGATGGGCCACCCTAATAGTCATATAGGTTCTAAATGACCTCCTCTATAACCTTCTTAAAACTTTTTATAAACGTTTCAAACACTCTGTACAGTGGTGTGAGTTGTCTTTCATAAATGCCGTCTTATTTTCTGTCGAACTTCACCGAAGTAACGAACAGCCAATAGAACATTCAGGTAATATTTTTGGTTTTATAACTCATAAATGAAGTAAGGTGAAGTAACTTTTGCATTGCTTATTGTCATATTAAATAATACTGTGAAAATAAAACAGAAATTGACTGTAATAATGAAAAAGATACTTTCCGCAGCAAAATATATTTTAGTTATTTTTTACCCTTTTATTAGCTATCAGATATCTAAGAGAAAGAAGGGGTGGAAAATGATAAAATGAAATCACGGGTGGTGACGAAAGAGACAGGGGTGGAAAATTCGATGAGCGGCAAAGCAATAAAGTGATGATTGGGCCAGTCGGTGAAAATGAAAAGGCGCATTCTACACATTCCGTTTTGTTTCAGATACAGATTTTCGGCTTCAACTCACAACTCTACTCGAACTTCTCGGAAGCACTGCACAAAGCTCAAGGGATTGTAGTTATTTCTCTCCTTTTGCAGGTAAGTTTTTTGTAATCTTGCGCCAAAGACATGTTTGCGCTTATAACTAGTCAAGCGATTTTATTTTATAGGTCGTTACATTCAAATTCACTTCAGAGAAAATAATTCTAATTTCATTTTTGCACTTCTTCGCTTATATGTATGAGTACTTAAATTGACTAACGGAATTTTATGTCTGTTTGTCTACACTGATTCTTCAAGAACTAGCGACTATTTTGAAACCATTTTCTGCTATAGCATGCACATTAAGTATCAGATATATATATCACTGGACAAAAGTTTTAAATAATGTAACTATAAATAAATACAGAATTAATACCGGGTGCCCCATCATATTTTGACCCTTTTTAAACCCATATAACTTTTGAACTAGTTGAGATAATGAAATGCGGTTTTCGCCAGTCTTCTTCTAATTTTGTTTAGTTATGTTTTTGTTTAGTTATTTCCTGAGTATCCTTCTTTTTTTGCTCACTTCCGGTTTAACCGGAAATGACAAGGCATATTTTCGGGGTTGGGGCAACTTTGTCATTTCAAACGGAACACCCTGCATATTTGGAAAGCCCATTGTTTCCCCTTTCCAAAAAGTTCATATTTGTCATGGAAATTATGCAGAGTGATGTTTTATAAGCTTTTAAAGTTAATACTGCGATTTATTGAAATGCTACGAAAGAAAATAAGGATTCACAAAGTAAACTATGGAAATAAAACACAACATCACTTGTAAGTTTCTATACCCTTTTCTAATTGAATTTTTTGTTGGAGGTTCTTTGTTAAACATAGTTCTAAATCTTCTTGGTGTTGTTTTGTAAGATTTAGTTCTAGCAAAAAAGATTACACACTTAGCTTTTTCATTTAAAGTAAACGTTTTTCTAAAAGTAACTCGAGTACCCGAGTTGTCAACAAACTAATTATTGACGTTTACAAGTGATGTTGTCTTCTATTTCCATAGTCTACTTTGTGAATCATTATTTTTCTCGTAGCATTTCGATAAAACGCAGTATTTATTTTAAAAGCTTATAAAACCATCAATCTGTATAATTTCCATGACAAATATGGACTTTTTAGAACAGGGAAACAATGGGCTCTCCAACTGTGGAAAAATATACAGGGTATTCCATTTGAAATAACAAAGTTGCTCTATCCCCGAAAATATTCTGTCATTTCCGGTTAAACCGGAAGTGAGCAAAAAAACACGGATACTCAGGAAATAAATTATCAAAATTAGAAAAGGACTAGCGAAAACCGCATTTCATTACCTCAACTAAATAGTTCAAAAGTTTAAAAAGGGTCAAAATATAATGGGAGTACCCTGTATAAGTATTCCAAAAAAATATTCTCATAAAAATAATAGTAACTTATGCAACAAGTGCATAAAGTGGTACTTTTCCATGAATAGGAAGTTTGACGCACGAGCCGTAGTCCGGCAATCCCATGAGTGAAAAAAAGGCACTTTATGAATGAAGTTCATACAATGTATTTTCTACGACAGTCCTTAATTTCCATATTTAGACAAATAATTTTCAGAATTAACTTAAACATCAAAACAAATTCATAATTTTAGTTTTTAATTTCCAGTTTTCACGCTTTTTACCTTTTTTCACTATTACCATAAACATATGTGTTACGCGCTAAAAATAATGAAAAAGTAGGTACCGTTTTTTTAACAGTCGCAGAAAAAACTATTAATATTACCATCTATCTCTATACAAACTGCTGGCCAATTGAAACGGATCAAGCGAACTTTTAGGTTGAATTTAAATCCACATTTTTTGAGAAAATTTTATAACTTCCAAGATTCCACAAACATTATTTTATATTTTTTTGATGCACATTTTTTTAGTCACTGATTTATGGGGAAAAAGCAATTTCTCAAATTTTTGATATCTCTCTTATTTTATAATTTTATAAACTGTTTTTTTTTTCAAAAAAAGTGTCATTTTTCAACTTTTGCCGTTAGGCCTTATCGTGTCTTGTAAGAGCCGATCGTTGTAGGTTATTATAATCTCCTTATAGTACCGCCTTTAAAATTATAAAAATAAGTACATGTTTTGCATGGTAATCTGTGGAGTACCCAATCTCGGCATACGTTCACGGATTGGGTTTTCTACATCAAAATATAAAAAACGGAATCCTACTTATCTCCGAAATTTGGCACACATGTAAAGGGGCTAAATAGCTTTACCTGTAGATAACATAAAATATGTTTTTATATTTTGCTGATATATTTTTCACACAAAAAATACATAAATATGCGAAACATTGTATGTACATCTTTTTAATGGAACAAAATGGAAACTAAATAAACAATAAGAAAAAGCATTTTTTTTTTTAATCGCCTTATTTATTTTAATGTCCTGGCGGAGTTTAGCCGATGGCTATTCTACCACTCAACCATGACAGACACACACATAGACAACATCACAACACCCATTTCCTGCGACATTGCCGTCTGCCGCAGCTGAGACTCGAACTCAGGAGAGGAGAGCAACTAGACCGTGTTGTCTCTCACACAACCGCAGTCTAGCCCACTGCTACCGTCTCGGCAACACGAGAAAAACGCCACTACACATCCATGCCCTAGCCGGGATTCGAACCCGGGACCCCGTGGTCGCAAGCCTAACACCTTAAGCACTGCGCCACCGGGTCGGTGTTTATCTATTTTTATAAACAATATCATTATATAAAATATCAACTAAAGGAAAAGTGAAGAATGAAACTTTTTATTATTATTAATGAAGCAATAATAACAAAATGCGTATTAGGGAGGAAAAATATATTTATTCACTAACTGCAAGTACAAAAAAATGTACTTATTATTATTATTCTTATTATTATTATTATTTTCTTTTCGCGTGCGCGATGCTGGGCAGTTCTGCCGTGTCTCCGACATTCTCACGGGAGGAACGCCACCAAATTATCTACAGCCACTTCTGGCATCCCACAGGGTTAGTGACTGTAAATTCCAGGTTCGTGTGCCCTAAGAAGGCGGAAGGACCCCAGGATAACTGCCTTTTGCATTTGGTCTGCCAACCACTCGGCTGACTTTTGGCAGGCTGGTATGGTCTTTAATTCCGAGAGCAGCTTAGGCCTCATTCCACCAAGTACTCCGAATATATCAAGAAGTCTGGGTATAGCAGTCGGAGCTCATACCGGAGATCTCGGTATTTAGTCCGTTTTTCCCCCTCCTTTAAGATGATGTTTGTCTCGGCAGGTGCCGAGAAATCGATGACATACATCATCTTGGTTTGGTGGTCGAGGAGGACTATGTCAGGCTTGTTTGCTTGAATCTGCCTGACCGTCGAGAACGAGTAGTTCAAATAGATTCGGCATTTCTCGTTCTCGACAACGGACTCGATTTCTCCGCGGACATAAGGCAGCACTGGTGTTTGGTATACTTGGTACAAGTACCGTAGGTAGTAGTACAGTACTCGTAGAGCCGCGTTATGCCTATGGATGTAGGCCAAAGTCGCGTATATTGGACATGCGGATAGTAAGTGCATGAGCGACTCCGGCGCCTGACGGCAGGTTCTACCATGAACGTCAGGGACATCCACACCCATAATGCGACTGCGATAGACCAAGGTATTAATAACACCATCTTGGCAGGCCATAATAAATCTCCGACTTTAGCGCTGGTGACCGTAAAAAACCAAAGGTCAGCTTCGTCGATAAACCCAATGTCTCTATGTTGTTATAGAATACACCGTGCATGGGCTTATCGACGTGCTGCCTGAACAGATTTATCTGCTCGGCAGCGTTCATTTGGGCTCTCAGACGATTTGGCGCCGGCTCAGTTACTGATTCTGGATCAGCACCTCGCCGGCCTCCTCGCCTGAAGTCTAATATGAGACCGAGATCACCTGCGGCCTTGCGTGCTGACTTAAATAAAAATGCGCCAACTCCTCATGAATGTGTAATATAGCGGTCTATCAATAGGTTCTCTTTGCAGCCTGCCACACCTTTCTTGCCACCACGCTGCTCGTGTATCCGTCTGTAGACCGGCTCAACTGACCTCAATGTCCTGGCATACAAGATACTTGTAAATATCTTGTAACAGGAATTGAAGCAGGTGATCAGTCTATAATTCTTTGGGTTGGACAGATCTCCCTTTTTAGGAATCAGTACAGTACGCCCCTCGGCAAACCAGCCTGGAATCGGCTGCCCCTCGTTCAACCATGAGTTGAAAACTCGAGCCAGATAGCGGTGCGTGGAAGGGAATTTCTTCCACCACCAGTTGTTTATACCATCTGGACCCGGGGCAGATGAGGTTCTTAGTGCCAACAAGTGCTTGTTGAACTTCCTCGGTACTGATCGCCGGACACATTTCGTCTTGTTCTCCCAACAGATTGTTGCAAAGCTCCTCGAAGCATGCTATCGCTAGAGTGTCGCTGTCGAATGGACTCGTAGTCTCATAGATTCCCTTCCAGAATGCTTCGACAGACTACAGACGGCGGATTTTCGACAACACGCGGCGGCTCTTGGAACAGACGAGAGGACTTGTTTGGAACAGATGTTTCATGGCCCGAGCTCGTCTGACCAAAGATTTTTGAATGGCCATTAGTGCTCGAATCCTATCTAGAGTATTATTATTATTATTATTATTAATATTATTATTATTTTTTTGTTAAAAACCGGTCACCCTTCTCTGTAGCTCCGACCCTCACAGAGGGGAGCTGGTAGTATCGGCAGCAACTCCCCACACCCGTAGGGTAAGTGACTACTGGGTCCGAGAATCGTGTGCCCTGAGCAGACGTAATGAACCGAGGATGACGGCCTTCTGCATTTCACCGGCCAAGACCTCTGTCGAATTTCGGCATGCCGGTATGATCTTAAGTTCCGAAAGCAGTGTGTGTGTCTCGTTCCACCGAGGGCTCCTATAATCAGTACCACTATCCTAACAGTATGGTCTGGATAGTCTGCGGAGTTCGAAGAGCAAATATCGATATTTTGTCCGTTTTTCCTCCTCCTTCAAGACAATGTTGTTCTCCGCGGGTGCCGAGAACTAAACGACAAACATTGTCTTGAGTTGGTGGTCGAGGAGGACTTCGTCAGGCCTGTTGGCTTGTATTTGCCTGACGGTGGGAAACGAGTAGTTCCAATAAATTAGACACTCTCATTTCCCACAACGGACTCAATATCCCCCGGAGCGTAAGGCAGCACTGGTGTCTCGTCTATCCCATACGGGTGCCTCAAGTGATAATAAGGCACTCGTAATGCTGCGTCGTGCCTCTGGATATAGGTCGAGACTGCATATACTAGACAAGCCGACAGCAAATGCATTAATGTCTCCGGCGCCCTGTGGCAGGTCCTGCAGCTGACATCAGGGACCTCTATACCCATGACACGACTTCGATAGACGAGTGTGTTGAATACACCATCCTGGCACGCCATTATGAATCCCTCGGTCTCAGACTTCAGCCCGGCTGACCTTAAGAAAGCAAAGGTCAGCCTTTCGGATAAGCCGCGGTCTTCTATATTTTTATAGAAGACTCCGTGCAATGGCTTATCCGAGTGTAGCTGCAGAAATAGATCAATTTCAGCAGCTTTGACTTGGGCTTTTTGCCGAGCAGGTTCTAACTCGGTGACAGAGTCGTGATTAAACCGCTCAGCGTCGAAGACCAGACTGAGTTCATCGGCGGCTCTGCGTGCTGCCTTAAACAAAAAGGCTCCTACCCCTGCACTTTCATGGTTTCGGACCATGCAAAGGAGGGGATCCGAACTCCTTATGACCTTACAGGCTCCATCCAGAACCATCCTGTTATGGAGACTCTCCAAACTCAAGAGTCCACGGCCTCCCCGATGTCGTGGGAGATATAACCGTGGAACGGACGATTTAGGGTGTAAACTCCTATGGAGATGCATCTTTTTTCGGGTTCCTACATCGAGTTGTCGCAGCTCCTCTTGATTCCATTTAATTACTCCAAAGGAGTAGAGGAGGATCGGAACGGCAAGCATATTGGTAGCAGACACCTTGTTCTTCCCCGACAGTTCTGAAGACCAATCTGTCGGAGTAGGTGCTGATACTTGCCGCGGAGAGCGTTTTTTACTACACTCACTTCTTGAGTGGAGCGTTGCTCGACACCCAAGTAAGTGTACGACTCTCCGGCAACTAGATGATGTAAGATGCTTCCGTCTACAAGCTGCCGCATCCTCTCCGTAGTCACCGCATCGTCCTCTCTTGAGGTGGACTAGTGCACACTTGTCCAACCCAAATTCCATGCCGACAGCCTGCGTGTACTCCTGTACCACCCTGAAAGACTGGCTTAAATCCCTCTCTCCGGAGGCATAAAGTTTAAGGTCATCCATGTAAAACAGATGGGTGACCTTATGCCTCCTGTCGCCGGGGGTACCGCAGTTGTATCCACGGGTATTTCGAAGCGAAACGGATAATGGTAATAGTGAGATGCAAAACAGAAGGGGGCTCAGGGACTCTCCCTGAAATACTCCCCTTCTGAACAATAACAGCTCTGTCTGGGCTCTGCTATTACCCGATGTTATGGTAAAGCGAGTCTTCCAGAGCGGCATGAGTTCTTCGATACATTTCACTACGGAACCGGGCACCGCAAGACATCTGAGCAAGTGGACAATAAGCTCATGGGATGTCAGATCAAATGCCTTGCGGTAGTCTATCCAGGCCACAGAGAGGTTACGCTTATATTGGAATCTGTAAAGGGAGACAAAATTATCACTATCATAGAAAATATTAAAAACTCAAATTCAATAGGTGTTGACGAGATACCTATAATATTTTGTAAGTATGTTTTAGCTGATTCTCTTGCATACATTATCAGTTTATCAATAAACGTTGGACAATTCCCGGATATGCTGAAGTTAGGTAAGATCATTTCCTTGTACAAAAAAGATGATCCGCAATTAATTCAAAATCATGGACCTATAGCCCTTTTAAGTATTTATCTAAAATACCTGAGAAAGCAGTTGCTAATAAATTATACTCTTACTTAGAATCTACTAATATATTTACTAGCAGTCAATTTGGTTATAGAGCTAATCAATCTACAGAAGCGGCAACCCTTGAATTTGTTACAAAAATCTACGACTACCTCGACAAAGGTAAAAAAAGTACCTAGCTAGTCACTTTTTAGATTTAATAGCGGCCTTCGATTCTGTTAATCTGAATTTTCTAGAAACTAAGTTACATGCAATAGGAATATATAGCAATATTCTAAAATGAGTAATATCATATCTAGAAAATAGAAAAATGTTAGTTTCGATGAAACATCTAATATCGTTGATATGGAAATTGGCGTCGCTCAAGGTTCTATTATAGATCCACTGTTGTTTCTTATTTTCACTACTGACTTGCCAGATTACGTAACAGATGGAGATATTTTTATGTATACAGACGACACATCTGTCATAATTCACAGGAATACTTCAACTGGACTAGAAAATATAACAGTGAAATAATACTGTATATACTCTTGTTGGTTTTAATCTTCCATTATACTCTTACAATGGGAACCGAATTTTGAAGCAGAGAATTTATGAAAGAGGAAATACTAGCTTGGACCGGTTGCACACGTGATGTCACTTGCTGGAAATTTTCAAATCGAGTTGGTGGTAGCCATTTAAGGCGATTATTTCACTCATTATTCTGTATAACACTGCGCCAATCGAATTGTCAGTATTAGTAGAAAACTAACCTAGGTCGGTTTTTGACGGTACTAGCACGAAAAATTTGTCACTCCAATTTTCTATATCGACGTATAGACAAATATTACGGTGGCGCAGTGCTTAAGATGTTAAGCTTGCGACCACGGGGTCCCAGGTTCGAATCATGGCTAAGGTATGGATGTGTAGTGGCGTTTTTCATGTGTTGCCGAAATGGTAGCAGTGAACTAGATTGCCGTTGTGTGAGAGACAACACAATCTAGTCGCTCTCCTCTCCTGAGTTCGAGTCTCAGCTGCGGCAGATGGTAATATCACAGTATAGAGAAGACCAGTAGTTTCGCTCGCAGCGGTCCCTTTGATATTTGTTGTACTCGGTTTTATTTTTTTTAATCCACTGCGCATCTACTGTTTGTATCCCACGCGCATTTCGTCGTATACTGGCGACAGTGCCGACTGTTCAGAAATGTAAACGTAAACGAAAATAAACATCCACCTCACTGAAAATCTTATACAACTGTTCCGGCTGAGTAGGACTACTGGTCTTCTCTCTACTGTGGCAATATCGCAGGGAATATGATATTGTCTATGTGTGTGTGTGTCCATCCTGGTTGAGTGGTAGAACAGCCTACGGCTAAACTCCGCCAGGACATTAATATAAATAAGGCGATTAAAATAAAATAAAAAAAAAAAATATGTCATGTTTTGTTTCTCTAGCTTATTCCTAATTCAAATATGTACCCAAAGACAATTGAAGGTATCAGAGATCTCTCTCTTTTCCGATCCCTGAAGGTAAAAAATGCTGCCAACTTATGGTATAGGTGGCTTTGCTTTTTCGTTGCTATGGAAACGAACTTGTGTTAATTGTTGAGATAAGTGATAAGTTAACTTTTACACGAGTTTTCAAAGATCAATTCACAAGTTATGGAAAATGGGAATTCAGATTTGAAGCGTTACAAGCAGAACTTGAAGTTGTATAATAGTGCCGGTCGGAAAAATATTGTATTAATTAGTTATTATTATTTGTCGCTGTATTTGTTATAAATGTATTAAAAAAATAATACAAAATTGTTTTTGTATGACAGTGTCAGCCGAAAAAAAAATATATTGTACACTACATAACCAAGAAACAGTGTTTTGCAGGTGTCCCCAATCTGCTTGGGTTGACCTGCAAAACAACTATTTCCGGTCTTGTAACATAAATTACTATTTTCTGACTCTGTGAGTGGCGGAAAAAGTAATATCCATAGCAACGCGTATTTTATTCAATACGCCGGCCATGCGATATTAACACAATGCGTTTTTGGTGGTGAAATTCTAGATTTTTATCTTTATTTTTTTATAGCTAATCGACGTTTGAAGAAAAAAATCGGCAGCTACTGGAAGCGGCTGGAACCTCCCCACACGGTGGATCCTTATCAGCTGTATTTGGATATTACATCGGAAATCAGAGCACTAAGCAAACAGATAAATTACACGTGACTTTGGAGCCATTTATTTCATCAACAAATATCGAACGAACTGAAGCGGACTACAAGCAATCTGTTAAAACATAACCTCTCATGTTTGTTTATGTTGCATGTTAATCAATTGCCGGATATTATAAGGGTATTAACAGATAACGTTTCGAAGATTTTGTAAAATATTGGATAATGAAAAAAAAATAATAACACAGAATTTAGCCCAAATGACACTCTAACTTCAACAAGTCAATAATATTATGGACTGTTCAAGCAGACTACGCATGGGTCAAATTAAAATCTTCCTGCTCGATCAAAAAGGTCGAGCAAGTCGAGCTTCGTCCGAGGCCTTTATTTTGTAATATTCGAACGTTTAAGATTTAGCTCAGTTAGCTCGATTTGCAATGAACGATTGTGACGTGTCGCATCAATCAGACGTAATATCCGAACACGGCTATAAACAATTATTACCTTAAAAAAAAAAAACAACTAAAATAAGTTTTGACATTGTCAAAAATATTTGGGTTGGTAACCTTTACGAATGTTGATTTTTAGGTTATGAAATATATTTAGGGACATAACATGTTTAAGTTTTTCAAGTTTATTCTCATTTTTAATGTTTGACTACGCATTTTTAGCTTGGAGCCACAGTGACTCCGAGCAGATAGTTAAAAAACTCATGCAAATAATTTTTCTATATAGACCATCTTAGGATGACGTCACGATAAGTCGACCATATTGCCTGAGGGATAACCAAACTTTCTATTCCAATGTAAACAAAGAAGTAATCTCAGTTTTAAATGTGAAATAAAAATAAAACACCATCTTTTTTTGCGACAAGGTGCGATTGTGAGATAAGGTTTATTTTGAATGTAAAAAAGCTTAGAAGAAAGGTAAAGAAATCACTTTCTGGCAGAGTCTATTGAATATTACATACGGATAATATATCACTGAAATCTAGCACTTAGTTATTTAAATGTAAACTTGCCTTGCCCATAACAATGAATACATTTCAGTTTATCTTTCCTGCACAAACTTCTTGCACAAATCCAGCCTCATAATATTTATATGCTTGTAAAGATTTGTATGCCTTTAACTGCTGATCTGCGAAGAAGCTGTGAGTCGACACTAAGTAATTTACCATATTAATTACGGACACACAAGGTAAAATAGACAAATCTGCAGAAAGGTCTCCAGTCTCCACTCCAAGGGTGTATGGGTCAATATTGTCTATTATTTTGATTTTCTCATCGTAGCGACACTTTACATCACGGGTTGGATAATATTCACTATATGACATTATTACGAAAACACACACAGTTTCTCAAGAAAATCAGAAAAAAATATATAAAACCACGCAAACTGCGTGTTGTTGTCCCTCGAGCAAAATGTCAAAATTGTCAAAACCATGTGACCTAAAAATGATTGATTAATAAAAAAATAGATTGCTAATTACAGGTTAGATTTCTAACCCACAAAAAGAGTCCTATTTTATTAGGACAAAGTATTTAGGACTTCATAAACATTACACTGTACTAGATTTTAGTTGAAAGTACGGGAACCAGGCAGAAATTTTAATAACAGCTACGTAATATTCTTAAATCTTAAGAAATATATATTTTTAAGGTTAGCTGTGACGTCACGTACCATAAGCTATAAATCAACATTCACAAAGGTTACCAACCCAAATATTTTTGACAGATGGCAAAATACGTTTTCCCCTAACAATAATACCAATAATATTTTTTGGATGCTGTCATATGTGCGCATATAACGAATTATTTTTAATTTTTTTAACGGAAACCAAATCGAAAGGGTGCAAGTGTGATATATCGTTGAAATTGGAATTTATACTTCTTTTTAATGGTTCAATTACAAATTCTAAGTAATCATAAAATAAACAACTTGTGCCAAAATGGCACTAAACGTAATCCGATCTCAACCAAAACCTTTTCAGATCTTCTGGAGCACTAAAGAAACCCTCATGTAAAAGTTTCATCCAAATCCGTTTAGTAGCTTCGTAGCTATCGTGCTAACACACAGGCATTAGTTACAAACCACTTTTTTGGGTTTCCAGGACCTCGAAATCGTAAAGATTTGATGTTATCTCAATTTTCGATTTTGGATTAATTGTAGTAACCTCCCACAATTATTGTGGGGAGGTTAATAAACACAACACTATAAAAACTAAGTTCGTAGGCAAGAGCACTTAATAATTTTGATTATTGATACGGGAAACAACTAAACGAAAACATCCGTTCGTTGGTAATGGGTGGTAGGGATGGCCATCTTTTGGAAAAACCATTAACTCTTGGTGGACAGCTTCCCTGCCAGATGTGGCCGGAGTAGTGTTCATGGTGGATCGTTTAAGTTTGAATTGATATATTTTGTTTTATCTTCTGGCCTCGGCCGATTTTTCACTAAATCGGTCGGGGAAGTAAGCTGTCAAATTTTTGGTTTCAATGTTTTTCTGGGGGAATTTGGTTTTTGACAGTTTTCGAAAAAATATTTTACGTTGGTACCAATGTCTTAAATTATTTTTAAGTTATGTAGCACTATTTTTAGGTTATGTTTCCGGAAGAATTTCCGGCGGGATGGCGGAAGTAGAGGAAATAGTTTTTAAAATATAATGTCACTTTTGAAGTTTTATTGGAAAAAACTCACCGAAAACGTTCCGGTGAGATTGCTTATACTTGTAGGGCTTGTGAGCGGTTCACGAAGGCTTCTCATACCTTCCGTGGGCTTTATGAACGTCGAAAAAACTTGTAATGTCTCGATGCACTTGACACTCAAATTTACTCAGCATACAGTCTGCACGCTTTAACACACTAGTCTATTGAACGTTAGGTTAGACCACTGAGTACAGTAACTATACAGAGGCGAAGGCTAGCCTTCCCGCCAAAACCAAATTTGTATACTCATCGCCATTTCTTAATTGTTTAACAATCAACCTCACTTTTATCTTGACACTGTTGATGTTTATCGTGTTAAGTTTGGATTTGTGAATTTTTTTTTCCACTCATTTTGGGATATTGAAAACATTAACCGAGAATTAAAATTCTCATAAATAAAACCTAGTGTACAACTCAATTGAAAATAGGCGCCGATTATAAGCAATTCAAATCGTAATCTTTTTCAATCCAACTCGAAATACACTGTCTTTTCAGTGTATTTCATGCTTTCGACCAAAATCTAGTTCAATATTATGTTTATAAAGTTCTAACTAGTTTGTAATAGATGGCAGGACCAATAAGTTCTCTCATTACTTACGCATAGATAGAAAATTTTACAGGTTCTGTGCATACGTACATACAGTGTTGCATACATTCCCGGCTTCTTGTTTTTGACAAGAGTCCAGTGACATCTGACATTAAGTAGCTAAATTAAAACATTGAAAGAATATATGTAACACTACATGCAGTATTGCACGTGTCGTCACAGCTAACCTCAAAAATATATATTTCTTAAGATTTACAGGTATTACGTAGCTATTATTAAAATTTCTGCCTGGTTCCTGTACTTTCAACCAAAGTCAAGTTCAACGTAATATGTATGAAGTTTTAAATAGTTTGTCACAATAAAATAAGACACTTTTGCAGGTTAGGAATCTAACCTATAATTAGCAGTCTATTTTTATTAATCAACAATATTGAAAAATTATTTGCGTGAAATTTTAAATATTTGCTTGGAGCCAGTATGGCTCCGAGCTAAAAATGGCTATACAAACATTAAATATGAGAATAAACGAAAACACCTTAAAATTTGAGGTTGTGTTAGTTATACGATGCACATGCCCAGGTAATTATAGGACCTTATTGCTCGCGCCATCTATTAAAGTAAATAGAAACCATGCACTTACGAAGCCATTATTATAATAGGAAAGTGCCGGACCACCTATTTAATACACCGTGGTGTAGACGCAACTGGTACGCAAGGTCACAGAAAACGAGCCATCAAAACTGAAAGGAACCGCCAAAGACTTCGCATCTGTGCAGTTACTGTATTCTGTGGTTCCACTATAAAATATATTTTACACAAGAAGCGTGTTATTTGGTTTTTAATTTTTTTCACGGAAACCAAAGCTAAAGAGTGCAAGTGTGATATATCGTTGAAATCGGAATTTTTACTGCTTTTCAATGGTTCGATTACAAATTGTAAGTAATCATAAAATAAACAACTTGTTGTGCCAAAACAGCAACAAACGTAATCCGATCTCAACCAAAATCTTCTGGAGCACTAAAGAAACCCTCATGCAAAGTTTCATCCAAATCCGTTTAGTGGCTTCGCCGCTATCGTGCTAACAGACATACACACACACACACACACACACACACACACACACACACACACACACACACACACACACACACACACACACACATACACACACACATACACACACACAGACATTTTTCAAAAACAACTTTTTTGGGTTCCTGGGACCTCAAAACGTAAAGATTTGATGTTATCTCAATTTTCGATTTTGGACTAATTGTAGTAACCTCCCACAATTTAATTGTGGGGGTTAAAATAGCATGTTTTATTCGGAGTAAAATCCCCTTGTTGTGACTAGTCTGTAATTGACGAACGAAGCGAGTCCGGCAAACCTACAAAGTCACAGTTTTACTCCTAATAAAACATTATACTATTATGCGATATTTGTGTTTAGGGTGTTCAAAATTACATTTTTTCCTATTTTTCCCGGTTCATGAGCTTTATATTTTCTCAAAATAACATTTAAGAAATATATCGACTTGTGATTTATTAACATTTCATTTCATATTATAATTAACGCTTCATCAAAATCTCTATTATTCAATCTATGCTCAGCCAGTTGGTTTATTTCCTGTATTAACTAATTTAAATGACGTTTATATATGTATAAACGCTTTATATAAGTTATTAAGTTTTCGAGGTTATTGTTTGATGTGTATTGTTAAATAATAAATCACGGTCTAATACCATAACACTACATTTCAGTTTGAACAATTCAAATGGGGGCCCACAGTGGTAGTTTACAAACAAATTGGTGTTTGCTGTGCGACTCGAAAATGTTTACCGAGTAAACGTTAAGGACTGCAAAAGGCCGTTGTTTAAACAGAAAAACGTTTAATTTAAGACCTCGTAGTGACATTGTCAATATTGTTTCCTTGTGTTCATTTTATTAAATGTATTGAGCCGCATCTCGAAATGGCGTTGAACAAAAAGTTGATTAGCTTCAGCGAATAACACTGACTGTGCAAAGATCGCAACTTGAAGTATATTTTATCATTATTCTCTTGGCGGGATTCTACATTAAATTAGTCATCTATATTACAAACGCAGCGTATTTCATGCATGTCTTTGATTTTCTATTTGTGCCAGCCTACATCCCTGAGATCTAAAAAATTTGAGGTAGATATAGGCACCTTACACATATTAATTTATATAAATTACCATAGTGTTACTAAACATTAGCAATTGAAGAGCTAAGTGGATAAAGGTGTTATGTCACAAAACACGTTATTGAGTAATTTAACTCGAAAGTTTTTAGGCGAGAACTTTTTTGTTATAACGACTATACAGCTTGCATTTTGCGATGATATTGACATTTGATGTACTTTTCAGAGACAAATAACTAAAGTTGTCAGTTGTCATTATTTTTGAAAATTTTAAAAAATTAATGTATATAACACCTTTATCCGTTCATAAGTTTCTCTGAAATGAATAAGGAATTAGTGAATAAAAATGTTAAGAAATTAAACATATTTTATTATAATTAAAACATTGTACAATTTTTAGGTAGTCGGACAGTTCTACGGTTTTGAGCCACAGTTTGATCATTTCCAAGTATGTTGTGATAATACGGCCTTACCATTCATTTATGAATGGTAATTGTTCTTTAAGATTGGCCAGTTTTCCTACACTTAGGCTGCCCTTGTTTTCATTAAACACCGTTAGAGCAATACAGTCGGAATTTATCTTATGCATATTCCTTTTTTTTTTTTAAATATCGACTTTGTAAAATGGAGTCATTTCATCTAGTGATGTAATAGTAGCACCCATAGGTGCCATTTTATACCGTCGTGAAAATAAACCTTTTCATTGTTCAAGTTTTCCTTCCTGTTGTACAAATTGAGTTTTGAGGCAATTCCATCAATATCCTTGAAATGATTCTTCATATCTATGACAACGGCGTCTTTGGGAGTTCTTAAAATTTCTCGACACTGGTCCGGAACGTAGATGTTTTGATGTTTCCTTAAAATTTTCTCGACTCTGCCAAAGTCTCTGTCTGTATCTAAATATGAATGTCCCACCTCCGAAAATTTATGGTCGATAACTTTAAATTCTCTCTTTAAAATCAACAACTGGTAAAGTGTAATGATATTGAAGTTTTTATTTTGTCCACCACAGGAGTCGGGCCATATTATAATGTGATCGATCTTTTCTTGGAAATATTCATTGTAAATTTGTGAAAAGGTATGTAAGCAACTAGCATTTCTAGGCTTTCACGGCTGGCCATATCTTCAGTTCATGTGAAAAAGAACGTTTTTTTTTCAGTATTCCTCAATGTATGTATGCCAAGGTTGTAAAACCACATTTGACGAAGGTAAAATGCTTTCTATGTACTTAATTTTGGCAGCGGCATGGTTTGCTGAAGATCTAAAGTAAGAAAGCAAATCGTTCTATCTACTGTAACTTTTGCTCCGTCACGCTTTTGTTGTTCGAAAGCTAGTTTGTAATTTTCTCCGTATTCGTTAGTATTATTTATTTTATTTTTTTTTAACCCAATAGATGTAAGCATAGCGAATCCAGTAATTCTTAAACGATAACCTTACAAAACATTATTAAAACTTGCCTGGGAAGAAATTGCCACTATGTGACTGATTTCTGCTGAATTGCCAAAAGGAATAAATGTGTTTACAGCAATTAGATACTCAAGTACCATATCGACTCTTGTACCATCTCATACCATTTCGAAATTGAGCGAAATGAATTTATAAACTATACACTGTAAGCACTATTCCCAAATATCAGCCAATTTATAAACATCTTACATGATTCATGAAATCGTTTATTCATTGCCATTTGTAATATCAGTTTACTACGACTGACCATTTTCACTATAATAGTAAGAAACACTTAACACAACTTGTCACATTAATGTCAATATAACATAACTTTAAAATCAAAGTGTTTTGGATTAAAACAATTTAATATCGCACAGTAATGGATAAAGGTGGTATGTGATCATGACACCTTTATCCATTAAATTATACAAAAACCATATGTACATAACACCTTTATCAAACATTAAAACGCATTTAGGAAAGGTTTCTTATCCCAAAAACTTATTGAAATGATAGATTATAAGTTAAAATAGTTGTCTGTGTAGAAATCTCAAAATTTTCAAAAATGTCACATAACACCTTTATCCACTTAGCTCTTCAATTATGAAATCTGTTTTCATAATTTCTAACTGAAAAATATTTAAATCTCCGACTAATATCCGGAAGGAACAGATACTAGGGGCGTGACGTCATCTAACACTATATCTCTGTGAGTGCAATGATTCGGACATATAATTCGTGCAGTTTGCGGTTATTTCATAAAATTATTTAGTTGTATTCGGTCTGTGATATTAAATTATAGTGTGTATATAAGTGTACCATATTTAAAAGGATTTAAATTGTTTTAAATATTACCGAAAAAGGTTATTTCAAAGGCCAATCGGATAATTTACCCGGAGTCGTTTCCGTGGTGATCCCATAGTATTTTTCAAAAAGTGCTTTATATTCTGCAGAAATTATAGGAGTAAAAGCAAATAGGTTGCCTTCTTTTATGCTTGTAATTATTACTGAATTAAACGCAGAATAAAACACCAACGTTTAATTGCTATACCTATGTGTTTTGCTCATGCAAGGTATTACTTGCAACGACTCTATAATACTACTGATACAAGATATGATTATGCTTTGTTTATGTAAGATGTTTCTTGCGTCGAGTCTATAGTAGAACGGAACACAATATGATTCATATTTTTAAATATAAATATGGGTTCTAAATTTGCATTAAAGACTTTAGGATGATGGCAAAATCCAGCACACTGCAATAAACTTAATTGATCAATCCATGTACATTTCTCTAATTGTAACTTTAAGGGCCCTTCAAAATATTAGAATCTATAGGTTTACAAGAAAGACACAACAGTAGTGTGCTCATAAATTCTAAGTAAATATATTTCAATTAATCGTATTAGTAAGTAGTGTGTGAGAGGCAAGGGAAATAAAAAAAGGCGACAACTCATCTCCCGTCTTTACTCCACTTTTACATTAAGTGAGAGAGAAGATACCGGCCACTCGATGTCGGCTATCTGACGTAGCTTGTGTAGTTCTTTGAGGGATATTGTAAGTGTAATATTATAAATTATTGAAACAGTAAACGAGCGAACAATATAGTTAATGCGATTGCTTCAACTGTACATTAATATCGCTTGATTAGGAAAGAAAACATTTACGAAATACAAAATATGCCAAAGTATAACATTTTAAAGGTGACTGTATAATACTAAGTACTTATTTTTCATTTGCTTAATTTTATTTGTAACAGAACAGAACAGTTTTATTCTTGAAAACTGGTAGTACCTATGCAATACAATCCCTTATATATACAGAGTGCCTCACCAGGAAATGCATCGACCGATATCGGGAAAAGTACGCACCAGAAAATTTTGAAAATTTAGGGAGTCTAACCACACTTTGTTGGATTGATTCAAATTCCCAAGCAAGAGGTGCAGAAACCTAGCTCCTGCTAGCTCAGCATGGGTCAGTAGGTTAATATTTTTTTTTTTTAGATGCACTGAAAAGTTTTTTTCTTAAGTTGTACTGGGCCTTTTGGACGCCAGCGTATTTCCTTTACCAAGTATTATCAAGTTAATATTAAAAATCAATATCTATAAAGATTAGGTAGTCTTTTCTTGAATATCATGAGGGTAGGAATAAGAACGCAAAAATAATTAAAAGTTAACAGTATATTACAAGAAAAAAATAGTTTTTTAAAACAAATATTTACAATTTCTTTACAAGTTAAGTAAAATGGATTAAAAACAATGGATAATTGATATATAAATAGAATTTAAGATTAAATGAAAAACAAGTGATTAAAATAAGTATGAACAAAAATTCAACAAGTTGGTGAAATTAAAAAAAATTATGAAAAAAATTGAATAATAAAGACTGAGAAAAAAATTAGCAAAGTTGACTGGTTTTGTACAATGTTTCTTCTGACCAATAAAACTTAGACCGTACAGTTTCCAAAAAAAATTCTTACGTAACTGCTGCAGCAGGAGAATGGGGCGGGAAGCTTCCAATGGTTGTGATTTCGAGGGACGTATTTTTAGAGCTGGGATCCCACTATCAGTCTCCTTATTTTGGAGTATCAGCTCTGTCCACTCCAACGATGTTGCTGTCCACGACCACCAAATTCCTTTACTAAGATGGAAGACATGTACTGGGTCTCTCCTCTTCACTTGGTCCAAGTGTTTACATAAAAAGGGGAAAAATGATTAAAACCAGTCAGGGAAATATTAATAAAAATAACTTAAAGTTGTGAAGCAACTTCGGTATTGAGAAAGCTATCCTCGGTAGCAAACTCCCTAAATTAATTACATAAATCTAATAAAAAAACTACTATGTGACTTCAATGAGAAATTGTAAAATTTAAAAGGTTCGATAGCAAATATTACCAAAAAATTATATGACCAAAACTTTTGAATAAAAAAAAAAAATTCTCTGCACAAGATTTAATTAGATAATGTATTTTAAACAAAGATAATTAAGAAAAGAAATTTAAGACATTTCGACTAAATGATTAAGATCAAGAAAAACAAGGTATTTAATATTTAATCATACACAAAATTAATCGACCTTACTAGTCTATATCGAGAGAAGAAAAAAAATGAATTAAATATTTTAAAACGATGCAAAAGTTGGCTTCCTAGAAAGCATTGGTGAATAAAAACTCTAGCAAAAAAAAAACGTTAATCAATGGCACAAAGAGTATGTTTCCACTATAAAAAAATAAATAATTATCCGTACAAGGAATATGCTCTAAAACATATTACTTGAATGCACCAGCAAAAAGATAAAAATAAATCGGTATTCCTTTGCAAGACAAAAAAAATACAAAAATTCTAGAATGCACCAGCAAAAAGATAGTTAGGTAATGTGAAAAGAAAAAAATCACAAGGATTCTAGACTCTACCCGAAATTTAAAGAGGAACCAGGCCTTTACACGAGCTGAGTGGTATTTCGTTTGCAAATTTACTTTTCACAATGAAAAATTTAAAAAAATGAAAACCACTCACCTCGCATATAGCAGGAAAAAAAATCCACAGCCAGGCCCTTCCTTGGAGGTTCCAGAATAGTCGGCACCTCAAACAGTAAAGTCTAGATCCGCACTGCTTCTCTTTTCACACCTATAAAAACAAAATAGACGGCAGATATTGTTCTACACAAAGATAAATTTTAAACGGAGTCACCCGTCTGGTATTCCGCGTCAAGATAAAAAAAACTGCACCGGTGAGTTTCGAACATACCCACGTGCCACTGAAGAATTTATGCGGTAAATTATATTTCAATAAAGCAAAGATAAAGAAATTATTTTGTACGGAGAATCACTAGAAATTTGAAACAACTACTATGCCATTAAATTACCAACTAATCATTATATTAATATCATAAATTATTAAATTATAATTACTAGAGTATTCATACCGAACTTTCTAGGAGAGCACAACAAGAAGAAGCAAGTAAGTTACGAGACCCGATTTTTAATACCTCCCCACCGCGCTCTTTTGCATTCCTTCCACCGGAGCGACACAGTCTCGGGCAAGCCGTTTTGCTCAAATTGAATTAGCTAAGTTACCGTCTACAAGATGTTAAGCAGCGGCACTCAGACTAGGTGAGCTATCACGTGACAATTTTGGGCGCAAGTTTGGTATTTCAATAAACTGCATTAATAAATTGAACTATGTTATATACAATGAATGCATAGTATTAATGAGTCAATTATGAATAAAAGGAACTGTAACGGAATTTCGACAAAAATCCCGTTACAGGAGCTACTGAATGGCAGTGTGGCCAATTCAACTAAAATAATTACAAGCATCTGGCACTTTCGGTTATACCGGAAATCGATACCAACTTGCTTATTTTAAATGGAACACCCTATATATTTTAAGGGTTTCGAAAATAGCATAAAATTCTGAGTCAGAAAAATAATACCCTATGCCTAACCTAGCCATTTCAGAGTTATTTGGCATTTAAAAAAAATTGACAGGTGTAATTGTTTACAATAACCTTCACAATTTTTTTATGTAAAAGATACTCATTTGCTTTTTGGCATGTAGAGAGAACACAAGGAGTGCTATACTCTACAATTGAATTACATTCAATAATAGCATACCAAGTGTTCCGTTTTTGACGTTACATTTTGTAAACTTTAAACCGCGAAAACTTGTTTAGGTCAAATGGAACACTCTATATTTTTTTACATCAAGTTATGTAAAATTAAATTCCTTTTTCTCTGATATAAGCATCGTGGGGTTTAAGTTACAACTTTTTGAAATTCAAGAAATGTAAACATTTTACCAAATTAGCCATGATTAGAAACAATCAGTAAAGTAATCATTCTCTTATATCAAAAAATGCCATCGCGTTTAATTTACACCCACAAAGACTTTTTGAATTTGTTTATTATTTATGGAGAATGCGATAAAATAATATCAAGAACTTGTAGTACATTTGTTACTAGTTATCCACAAAAACGTAAAATAACACTAAACATTAAAATAGCTAAGATAAAATCAACTAAAAACATGATTCCATTTTAATTTAATAATTGTTCAAAATTTCTCCCTCGAACCTCCACACATTTTTCGCACCTTCGGATTAGTTCTTCATGGGTAGCTCTCCTAATTGAATCCTGTGTTTTGAAATGCATTTCTTACTCTCTGCATACAATCTTCAATAGTTGTTAATAGGCTCTCATATACTTTATTTTTAATAGTTCCCCAAATAAAATAATCTAGAATTGATAAATCGGGCGAGCTAGGACGCCATTGGCGATCCATTGATCGTAACAAATACCCGTTATGAGGGGGAGCACCGTCGTGCTGATAAAAAATGTTTCTATGTTCGGCGAAAGGTAAATTTTCTAAATAGATATTACTCAAATTTTGTAAAATATTTGGTATATTTCACCTAAAAAAAAAAAAAACAAAAACAAGAAAATTATCTATGAATATTAGCAGAAGAAATCTTTTTAACTTACTGTTTAAGTTTTCTTGATAACATTCTAATGCCAACACTTCTATCATTTCTTATGGCGCAGTAAACATTAAACTGCCAACTTTCTTGAAAATTTCGCTCCCTGAACACATGAGGATTCGAGTCACTCCAATAATGCGAATTATGTCGATTAAAAAGTCCGTTTTTGGTAAATTTAGCTTCATCTGACCATATAATATTTCCCAAATAATAATCGTCGCCTACAAACCTTATTAGAACAAATTCACAAAAATTTTCTCTTCTTAGGAAATCAGTTTCTTTTAATCGTTGAACCATTTGGAACGAAAATGGGTGAAATTTATGTTTAATTAAGATTCTGTGAATTAAATCCTCGCATAGTCCCGATTCCAGAGCAGTGTGTCTCAATGACATCATTGGAAATGCATGAAAATATCCCAGAATTGCTATTTCTCCGTTTTCGTCATCAGCAATAGACTTCCGCTTTTGAATTCTTGCCTTGACAGAGCCATAGTTGACTCAGAATTTTATGCTCTTTTCGAAAACCCTAGAATATATAGGATGTTCCTTTTAAAATAAGCAAGTTGTATCAACTTCCGGTATACCTGGAAGTGCCAGCTGCTTGTAATTACTTTAGTTGGATTGGCCACACTGACATTAGTGGCTCCCTAAATTTTCAAAATTTTCTGGTGCGTACTTTTCCCTATATCGATCGATATCGATGCATTACCTGGTGAGACACCCTGTATATATGTGACTAGCCAAAGTAAAGTACATTATTTTATTTTATTAAACATGATTAAAAGATATTATTTAGGTGTTAAGCAAATCACAACTTACACACTTTTTTATTTATTATGAAATAGGGTGTTTTCACTTTTTTTTAAGTCGAAAAATACAAAATACTTATGGTAAATATTACAACTGAAACAATTTTTCGGCAAAAAAATTTTTTTTTATAATTTTAAAAGAAATATAAATTTAAATTAAATATTTCCCGCCAAAAAAGACAAATCTAGCATTACTGGTCATCTGTGACGTCATTGCCTATATATGTCAAAGATTATAAAATCTAACCTTACTTAATGACTTTTGTTGTTATTGTAAATTGTAAGTCAAAAACATGAGTAGTGCACCAAATAAGTGGTGTTTTGTGAGAAGGTGCAGAAATACTTCAGTAAATGCTCCAAATAAAAAGTTCCCATGTGTTCCTATAGCAAATTATTCACGGAAAGTGAAAGCGAGGCGCGAATTTCCCAAATCGAAATCGACATATTGTTGTCGGGAAGATTATTTTAATGTAAGTATAATTTATCTTTTCTCATCATGGTAAAATTTAACCGATGATAGCTAGCTAGATGGATAATTACCTTCAATATTATAAATAGATCATATATACCTACCGTAAAATTATGCTTGTAATGGTATGAGATTTCTTTTGAATTGAAAGTAATATATTATAGCTTCTAGTATTATTGAACATTTATAATGAAATTTTGCTAGGTTATGATTATTAATTAAAATGACCAAAATATCAAGCGATGCATGTCATGGCTAGTGATATTCGACGTCACAAATATATAAAAATACTTGTTTATTATTTTCAGCTTGAGGAAATCATAGAAAATTACATCTGAAACAAAATTTTGGGAGAAAAAATTATTCTGAAGGAAGATGCAGTTCCACACATATTTAACTGCCAACCAGGCAGAAAAGGAGCAGCGTCTGCACCAAAACGATCTCTTAAATATTTAGAATCTCACTCTGTAATAGATCATAATTTGATTGCCCACACAGTGTTATTGTTATTGCATGTGCTGTTATTAATTTACAACCTTCCATCATTAAATAAAGTAGTATGTGTAGTAAATATGAAACTGTAGTTTTCCCCTATAAAGAAAAAAATCAATATACTAAAAATACAAATTTTGGTTTTTATTATTCAGATAGACATATCTTCAATATATATAATTTTAATTGTCAACAACAGTTATTTATAGTTATCATAATCCATGTTTAAAATGTCCAC
This sequence comes from Rutpela maculata, assembly GCA_936432065.2. Classification (NCBI taxonomy): domain Eukaryota; kingdom Metazoa; phylum Arthropoda; class Insecta; order Coleoptera; family Cerambycidae; genus Rutpela; species Rutpela maculata. Next base: position 119,153,710 of record OW386288.2, read on the forward strand.
AATTTTGGTTTTTTCAAAATTTGAGTTCGCAACACAGAAAAGTCCTTTTTGTTGAATTGCACATAACATTTGTAAATATACTTGCGCTTTAAATATGTCTGTAATTTGATCATTTTTTATTTAGTTCTCCACATACTCTGAAAGGTAAAGCTGCAAAAACGAGATATAATGGCGACAAGAAAAGTCCACAATCTTTTACTTTTTAAGTTTCAATTTTTCCCCCACAACGGCCACCACCTTCTCTAAATTGCGGCTCCTTTCCATATATTTATTATCCCTTATTTTGTATGCACCTACTATAGACTCGACAGCTAGCGAACGATTAACTTCTCAGCTTCCTCACACAATTTCTCTGACATTTTATTTTTAACAAATTATAAAAATCACTGCACTTTTTACTACTATCAGAAGCAAATTTCAACAAAAGTTTATAAACCGACAAATTTGCAAATTTGTCTTGAACCATACATCTGAATTATATTTCATTATTTGTACACCGAGAAGATTTTGTATCCCAATATTTAATAATTCTTGTCTAACGGTGCTCTGGGCAAATTCTTCCTTTTACAGTGCATAATGAGTCTTCTGGTTTCAACTTCACATACCCAAAAGCACTATTCACGTTGTTCTCGAGATGAGCTGCAAATAAACATTTAATTATATCTCTAGCACATACTATTAATTCTACTTTCTTTTAAGGTTATGTTGTTAATATAAATAATCGTAAATAAACCAAATTAAATATAACATAATAATGCGTAATAATACAAAAACTAAATCATAAATTTAATAAGTCTATTAGGCTCAAGCTGCAAACAACTAATTCATTAACTTATTTTAAATACTTACGCTGCTGTTTTTACGACCTTCAACTCGGTTGAATGAAATCGATCATCATTTTTAATACATAAAAATATTTAAACTAGGTAAATTGTTTGTAGAAGCTTTCACAAAATTATCTGTAACCATTGTTCACTTTCTTTAATTCGTGAGAAACACTAGGAATATCCAAGCCAAATATGGTAAACATGTAAACAATAATAGGTCCGTTCGCTTAGCTGCACTAGTGAAATTATTAGAAGGAGATAGATTGTGACTCTACATAAGTTGAAGAGAGACAGATTTGCACTGGTGCAGATAGTGGAGAATTCTTGAACAGAAAACGAACAAAGCTATTTTGTCTTCTGACAGGTATATGAAGCGACGTCACCAGTATCATTACCCAATAAGGTGACGTTCTCGATATTATTCAAATATTTGAATTTTAAGTCGATTTGTTTATTAAATATTTATTTTAATCTGACGATATAATTAATATGAATGCGTTTAGGCTTTCGTATTTATGTATTACTTCATATTAATGCATCATTTGAAGTGAATTGTTATATATGGAAAACACCCTATTTACTTTCTATATATTGTTGCTCTAATCTGGACATGCTAATACATTAGTTACGTAAATATTTTAAAATATTCACTATTGGAGAACCAATCAAAACAACTACTCTTCTAGCTAATACTGACGAAGTATTGAATTACTAGATAGGATTCTTAGCATTTTAAAGCAAAAAAAAATATTAAAAACACTTAAATCATTTATTTAAATTCAGTCGTTCATACTTTTTTATTTAATATGAAATTATCTACTTTCTGTATATCGGTACCTTAATCTGGTCACGCTGATATACTACTTAGGAAAACACTTTAAAACTCATCATTGGAGAACCAATCGAAACAACTACTCTTCTAGCTAATACTGACGAAATATTGAATTACATGATAGGATTCCTAGTACTTTAAATTAAAAAAAAGTATTGAAAATACTTAAATCGTGTATTGATATTCAGTCATTCACAACAATTATTGAACTTTACATTCTATTTCAACTCTAGAAAAGTTGCACAAGTTTTTTCGAACTCGTTAGTTCTCATTAGTAAAGTATAGAATAATTTATTCAATATTTTTAAGCCTATTCTCGATGTATTTTTACTAATTTAACTAAATTAATTATTTTTTATTTATTTGCTTTATTTATTATGAAATTGTCTACGTTCTGTATATTGTGTTTTAAAGTATTTACCTAGTGTATTATGGTGCCCAGATTAGGACAACAATATATAGAAAGTAGGTAATTTCATAATAAATAAAAAAGTGTGTAAATTGTGATTTGATTAATACCTAAATAATATTCTCTAATCATGATGAAAGCAAATAAATAAAAAATAATAAATTGTAAAAATAAATCAAGAATAGGCTTAAAAATATTGAATGAATGTTTTTATACTCTACTGATGAGAACTAACGAGTTCTAAAAAACTTGTACAACTTTTCTAGAGCTGAAAGCGCCCTCTATGTGATACACCAAAACTGATAGCTTATTCAATTCCCTCACGTCAAAAAACCTAATTGTACTGACTTTTATGTACATGTGTGAAGAAATAACATTACCGAATTATTTTTATAACTTTAATACTTTCTGTATCTCAGTAAGTATTATCATTTGACCCCCAGTTATTAAGCAAAAAATTTATATTTTCCGCTATAGAACCTGCAGGTAAAATATTATCCATTCCTTATGAATCACCCTGTAGAACTATATCTATTTATTTGACCTATCTGTAAATTGTTTATTCAGTTATAACAGAACTCATTCACTTATAAAATCAATTTTACGATCTAATTGCTATATATTCTAAATATATCTAATAACCCGAAACGATTTATCCTGACAAAATAATCTATTATTATAGTCAAAGGTAAAAATAAAGAGCATATTTTATTTGTCTAGACTCTTTTCCAAAAGTGCAAATATCGCGTGTATAGAAAATTTGTTCATATCATTCTGGCCCTGTACCCTCTGCCCGTCTATCCATCTATTCATTTTTCTATCAGATTTCTTGTAAACATGATAAATTTAAAAGGAAAAATGGGATAGGATTGAAATCTGGACAATAAGTTAGTGTTAGCTGAAGGAAGAACTTATTGCTTTTTACAAAATCGGTAAGTGTATATTAAAGTCATTAAATATTTAAAAAATGCACACAGACTCAATTGCGACCTTTTATAGTGTTATATAGAAATACTGCATTGTATACCGATAAATGTTTCGACAACCGATCTGACATCATCAGGAGATGACAAAATTAAAAATAAGGAAATTATACCTAAAACTGCTAAGGGTATAAAATGGTCAGCAATTGTATAAAACTTCAATAAACATACGAGAAATATTTACATGTTTGCATCTAGTTGAATATTTTTTTTAATATTCATTCTTTCCATTCTGTCTAAGAATATTTAAATACGAGCAAATAAAGTTTTTAATAGGCTTTATTTGTAACAGCCTTATTTATGATATTCGAATTTCAGCAGAGTGAAATTTTGCAAGCACGCTTAAAATAAGGAGTACATAAATATCGATCTACTAAATTGTTTACTGTCTGTAAGTTCTTTTCTCTGGGGATTCTAAGTAATTAAATGCGGTTCTAAAGCAGATATAAAGCTGCAAACCACATTACATCTCTATCAGCCCAAGGGTTATTTCTGTTAGAAAATCAATTTTATTCAAACGTGTAAAAGGATTATTCTATTTTTTATCAGTAAACGGATGGTATCATTAATAATGATTACTATATTAAGTGGGAAAAATATTTACTCTTTCTAAAGTGGGATTCATCAGAGCAATAGAGAAAGTAATTGGTACTCGAGTATTTCAAAATGAAACACACGGGTTTTTGGCTATTGCAAATTGATTATTATAAGAAACACTTAGACATGCCAACTTATTAATACCACACAACAAAAATTATAGTTTAAAAAAATAAAAAACGCGCTTTTATGAGTAGCGCACTAAAAAGTTTAAATTAATTAGTTATTTCTTGTAGAAACTGATGGTCATTTAATTACCTTTGCTGATGACGTGGTGATTTATTATGAAGATGATAGCTGGATAAACCTAAAAACAAAAGCAGAAAACGATTTTGCTAAAATTAAAAAGTGGCTCAACTGCAAATTACTGTCTATAAACTTTGAAAAAACCTATTTTATTCTTTTTACGTTCTATAAACCACAACTACCTAATTATGGCGTATTAAATATAAACATAAACGACAAAATTTTTTACATTTCCTATGCGAAGACGATAATGTATATTGGTATACATATAGACCAACATCTTCGTTGGGATATACATGTTACCGAATTACTAAAAAAATTACGCGGAATAATTCCACTTTCTAGAAAACTGAAAGGTATATTAGATTGAGAATTAATAATAATGTACAAAGCTTTTGTTGAATCACATCTCCGGTACGGTATAATAGGTTGGGGTGGGCTGCTGAATTTTAGTTTGTCAAAATTAGATGTATTTCAAAAAAGGGCTCTAAAAATCATATTTAATGAACACCATACTTACCCTTCTAATGCGTTGTTTAAAGCCGCGGATGTAATGAACATTCGACAATTATTTTGCCGTACACTAGCCATCAAGCAGCATTTCGAAAATAAAACAATTGTATGCGGATATCTACATCATACAACTAGAAACAAAGGCACCTTAAGAATTCGAAAAATGCGAAAAACGGTGGGTCAACGGGGTTGTTCCTTTCTAGCACCGAAAATATTCAATTCATTGACAAATGAATCAAAGAAATTAACACTAAAAAAAATTGAAAAGATCATGCACGAAATATACATTAGAAAATGAAAGAAATCTGTTTCACGTTTTAGTTGACCGAAAAAATTATTAGTTTTTAATAATACAACACTATTAATATAGGAAAATAAAATCAATAAAAAAACACACCAACTCTTCAGATCCTATGTTGCTATAGAATATTTCTTTTCTTTTTTTTTTCTCTTAGGTAACAAATATTTTTCTTTTAATTTAAAATAAATAAATTGAAAAAATAATTAAAACTTATTCTATACTTACCTTGCTAATGCTTATATATTTTATTGTTTTACACACTTACCTAGTTCTTAGATAGTATACAACTTAACAGCAGCAAAAATATTATTTTAAATGTTAAGAAAATTTGACCAAAATCCGCTGCTATAGGCTGGTATTAAAAAGAAAATATGTTAATCGCATTATTTATATTGAATGGTTATTTGTTTATATTTTTGTACCCGTACAAGTATCTTGGAGGTACTTCAGGGATTCTTTTCTTTTATTTGTACATTCATGAATAGTTAAAACTATAAATTACGTGGCATCATCTAGTAAATATTATGTATACTTTACAATGTATTTAGGAGTAATGTATGAATAAAGATTATTATTATTATTTAAATTTAAAAGAATGTGGCGCACTTATATAGCGGGTCCACCTACTTTACATTTTGTTCATTATGCCTAGACCGCTATCCAAGGTATTCGAGATTTGAGTTTTCGGACGGGAACCTGTAACTTCTGAATTCATATTGGGTTCATACAACCCAACTTACCTTAGTCCAAATAAGCACTCCTTAGAAAGTACATCCTCTTAAAGTGAGGAAGAAAAACATTTTTTTTTAACAACTTCCTTTATATAGAAGATAACATTTTCAAATTTTGATGGGAGCTGTATCTTCATAAGTACACTGTGTAAACTTGATAACGATAAAATAACTTCTGTTTCTCATTTTTTTTTTTTTTTCATAATAATTATTATTTGACTGGCTGTAATCACCCTGTAAAATTACGGAATACTTGAACATTTTTACAGAGCATTGAGAGAGTTGCAAATAAGGTACCCTTAAAAAGGTTGGTAATATTATTCAAAATACAAGAAATTATCGTTTTTTCCTCTATTTGTATTTAATATTTTCATCAACAGATGACCAGTGATCAGCATTATGTAGATTAAATATTACGTTCCTCGTGAATGCTGCTTAACCGGTGAATAATATTCGGGAAAAGAAATTTTGATCTTGATTTTGTTTGTTTCGTAAACACTATGAGAACTCCAATCGATGTGGAAAATCACGTTCTAATAATGCTTGGACATTTTGAAAATGAAACTGCTATGGTTGTTGTTTATTATAATTCTCCAGATAGTACTCTTTAAAAACCCCTGATGCATTGCCACTAACCTTCTGATACTTATTCCAGGATTTTCATCAATAGCATCTAAAATCATTTCTTTGTAATCGGGATTTACTTAGTATTATTTGAGGGGCACACTGATCCTGTGTCCCTTAAACGTTGGTAGACAGCAATAAACGTTCTATAATATGGTGTTCTTCGGTTTGGGTACTTCTACCTTCGCTCAGCGGATCGAGAATTATACTTAATTTCTCCATACATCAAATGAATATCAGCATATTCTTCAATACTAAATTGATTCATAATACCAAATTACAACTCAACTGGTCGCTAGTAGATTACCTAAATTAAACTTATACTTACTATTACTTCCACATCCAGTGGAAGTATAGTAACGACAAAAAATTTATGAAAATTTTTATTGTTCAAATAAGCTTAAAATTGTCATAAAACGTGGGGATTTTAGGTTTGAGCAAAAAAATATCTGTCTGTCTGTCCGTCCGTCCGTCCGTCTGTCTGTCTGTCTGTCTGTCTGTCTGTCTGTCTGTCGGTGTGTCTGTAACTTTTTTTGTGCGCACGATTACTCTGGAACCGTTTAAGATATTTACTTGAAATTTGGTACACGTATGTATTTTAATGGGACCTGGAACTAGTTTATATTTTCATCTTATTCCGTCGAAGGGTTGGGGGGTAAATTGGGATAAAGAGGGGAAATTGAGGTAAATAGGTAAATCAAGCAGGTAAGTGTCCATAAAATTGGCATTTAGTATAGACAAGAGAAGCTAAGGTCTCAAATTTTTTTTAGCATTAGCCACCCCCATTACCATCCCCCACCTCATTATTAAAAGGAATGAAAAAAAAATGTGATTTAGTGTGTGTACAGGAACCAAATACCTCAAAATATTTTTTACTTCATCCACCCCCACTACCACCCCCCTATCACCACTCCCACCCCACTACCGATGTGGGATATCGTTTTATGAGTTTTTGAGGTAGAAGATTTCAAATATTATATTATTAGAGTTCCATAAACAATTACTTCCATATACAAAATTTTTTCGTTGTGAGAGACTTGGTGGATAGGCCATTGAAATGCTCTGGATTGGATAAAACGTTGGATAGTCTAACGGTTTTTATTTTTTTTATTGCTCTGAATCTTACAAAAAAGACATTAACATTGTCAAAGTAATTATTTAAAAGTGATTATAATAAAATAAAAATAGAAAAATTTGGATGTGGAAGTAGTGATTCCTTGGGCAGCGGTTTTTTTTGACGTTATTAATGAATTAAGTTTTGTATATTCATATTCATATATAAAAAATGAAGCTTCACACAATTATTATAAATTATTAAAGAACTACACCACCTTGGCATGTAGGAATGAAAAAAAGCATATTTTGAACATAAACTTAGAGATAATGAGGTCAATAAAATATGGAAGGATTTAAAATCATTAAGTATTGGCAAGCAGGTTAATCTTTTACCGAATAATTTAAAAGACGTTGATGGGATCAATAATTATTACGTAAATTGCATCCCAAATCTACTAATTGACCATAACATTGTTGATTATTATAATAACAATCTTAAACCTACTGCAGGTTCATTTGAATTTAAACCAATAAGTGAATTTAATATACAAAAAATATTATACAGCATAAAATCTAATGCTGAAGGTTATGATGGGCTTACAATTAAATTATTGTTAATGTGTTGTCCTCATATATTGCCATTTGTAGCCCATATAATTAATTATTGTTTACGCGAAAGTATATTTCCCGATAGCTGGAAACAGGCCTTGATACAACCAATCCCCCAAAAAAATAACCCACTTGAATTTAAAGATTTAAGGCCGATTAGCATTTTGCCGGCGTTATCAAAAATATTGGAGAGAGAGGTAGACTCGCAACTTCGTGAGTATATGACAAAGTATCGGATACTCCCTGAAGTGCAGTCCGGGTTTCGATCTTTACATGGTTGTGAAACAGCCTTGTTGAACATCACTGATGACATTTTGAGAGGAACAGACCAAAATAATGTTACAGTTTTGGTACTACTTGACTATTCTAAAGCATTCGATACGATAAATTACGAAATTTTGTTTTCTGTGCTGAAATATATAGGTTTATCTGAGAAGGCGGTAGAATTTTTTCGTAGCTACCTAAACAGCAGATCACAGAGGGTTAAAATCGACAACACAGTGTCTGCTCCTCTCAGAGTGTCCTGTGGTGTTCCACAAGGATCGATACTAGGTCCACTTTTATTTACTCTATACACGTCAGACTTTCAAAATGTCGTTAAACACTGCAATATACATTTTTACGCCGATGATATGCAGTTATACCTCTCATTCTCCCCCGATGACATAGCCGAAGCTACTGATGCCATTAACAAAGATATTGAACCTCTTGTGGCAAAATCACGAAGCCACTCCTTAAATATAAATGCCAGCAAAACAACAGCTTTAGTCTTTGGACCTCAAAGTGTCAAATCGGCTGTATCCAATCAACTGAAACTAACTGTAGAAGGTCAACAAATTTCGCCAGTTGAAAATGCAAAAAATCTGGGATTAACCCTCGATTCTAATCTAAAATTTCGAATACATATACATAACAAAATCGCCGTGACATATGCTAATCTAAAAATGATTTATGTTAATAGGTACTACCTTACTAAAAAGATTAAAATAATTCTTTGTGAGGCTCTTGTTCTATCACAGTTTAATTTTGGTGATGTTGTGTACAGTCCCTGTTTGGATGCAGAAAATATACGAAGAATTCAGGTCGTTCAAAACTTCTGCTTGCGGATTATCTTTGGCATTAGACGGAGACAACATATTTCTCACAAGCTTGATGATATTGGAAGGCTTAACATGTCTAGGCGGCGCCTACTGCATTCAGCTTGTTTGTTTCATAAAGTCATCACAAACAAATTGCCTAGTTATCTAAGTAAAAAAATTAAATTCAGATCTGATGCACACAATATAAATATCAGATTTAAAGGTACCCTTACTCCACCATCTCATCGAACAGAAATATTTAAACGGTCGTTTACTTACCAGATAACCAGAATATCTAATACCATTCCTGACTCTCTAAAGTTATATCCTCTTCCTGCATTTAAACATAAATACAAAAAATATCTCCTTAATATGCAGAATCATTCTTTGACTTAGGTAATAGGACATTTCACATTGTATATAAAGTTCATTTCTAATGCCTTAATAGATTGTAAAACAAAATATAAGTCATTTCAAATGTACTCATACTAATTAAATCAACGGGTTTAAATAAATATTTAAAAAATTAATTTACTCAAAACTTGAAATATTAACGTCACTCTACTGATTGTGACATACTATTTTATCCAATAAACACATTGTTTACATCTCGTGTTGATGTGATTGGGTGCTTTATCTGAAAATGTCTACATTACTTGACTTAAAAGTAAATTTTACCCGCGTTTTAGATATTTTAAATGGTGCTGAAATTAATGATACGGCAAATAAACACCTGCTGATTTGGCAGATAATAGTTGTGACGTCACATTTTTTTTATAATAATGAGAAAGTACCCTATTAAGGCATGTATGGAAATGTTTATATATATTTTAATTGGTTTGTTATATTTGCTCTTTTGAATTTAATGTTTTAATATTGTTTTCTCGCTTAAGATGAAAAACAGGGTCTGTGTGTCTTGCACAGACATCTGATCTTCGGCGATTTCCCGATATATGTGTATTTTTTATTTATGTTATTTTATACAAATCTCGTGTAACATGTTTGGGAAATAAAGACCATTTATTATTATTATTATTATTTCGCATTTCTCAGCTTATGCTGGATGATATTCGCCTGTCCTGGGATGTCATACATCAGCAGGATGAGGTACTGTTGAATTTTTCTGTTCTATTGTAAAAACTTTCTGACCATTGCTGCTGTTTTAAGTACTACTGCTTTTTGGATGTTTGTGTGAATGTATGTGTTTATATTTAGTGTTTTGAGCTTATCGTGGAAATTGTTCAATGTGATTCCTGTGACTGACATGATGATTGGTACTATTATTACTTTTTCTTGTTGCCATAGTTCTTTTATTTCGATTGCTAATGGTGTGTATTTATCTATCTTTTCTTGTTCTTTTTGTATGATGTTTGCGTCATTAGGTATGGCTATATCTATCAGGAATGTTTTCTTTTCTGTTTTGTTGACTAGTGTGTCTGTGTCTGGTCTATTGCAGGAAATTGTTTTGTCTGTATGTAACGTTCTATCCCAATATAATTTATATTCCTTATTTTCGAGTATGGTTTCTGGTGTGTATTTGTAGTATGGTGTATGTGTTTGTATGAGTTGATGTTTAAGTGCAAGTTCTTGATGTATTATCTTTGCTGCTGTGTTGTGTCTATCTGTATAATCTGTTCCGGCGAGTAATTTGCATCCACCTGTTATATGTTCTATTGTTTCTCTGTATTGATGGCATTTTCTACATATGTCTGTGTCTATGTTTTCTTTTATTATATATTTCCTATAGTTTCTGGTAGCTATTACACTATCCTGTATTGCCAAGAGGAATCCTTCAGTTTCTGGGAAGAGTTGCCCTGTTGTGAGCCATTTGTATGATAGTTGTCTGTCTATATTTGGGTTTTGCATAAGGTTGTAGTGTTTACCGTGTAATGTTTTTTTTGACCAGTTTTCTTTCTTCTGTTCTATTGTGTGTGGATTTATGTCTTCTTGTAGGTTTTCTTGTCTTAGGTTGAGTGGTGTATATTGTCTGTCTGCTTTGACAATAGCTTGATGTAATGGTGTGGTTTTGTTTTGAAAGTAGTTTCTTAGATTTTTTATTTGTGTGTTGTGTAGTGCTTGTATATCTATTAGCCCTCTTCCACCCTCCTTTCTACTGATAGTAACCCTTTCGATGCATGAGTTTGGGTGTAGTTTGCGATATTTTGTAAGTTTTGTTCTATTTTGTCTGTTTAGTTCTTCCAGGTCCGTATTAGGCCATTTCACTATTCCGAATGAGTATGTTAGGACCGGTATCGCATATGTATTGATTGCTTTGATGATATTTTTGGAGTTAAGTTTAGATTTGGCTATGAGCATGAGTCGGTGTTTATATTTCTTTTTAAGTTGTTGTTTGATATAATTGTGATTTATACTTGTATTTTGATCGAACCCAAGGTATTTGTATGTTTCGTTTGGTTCCAAATTCTCAAGTATTTCGTTGTTAAGTGTGTCTGTTGTCTCTTGTGTGCTGTGTCTGCCTTTTTCTATGTGGAGTATTTTGCATTTGCTCATACCAAATTCCATGCCCGTGTCGTTTGTGAATTCTTCTGTTATTTTTAGGAGTGCTTGCATTTGTGTTTTGTTTGGTGCAAATATTTTGATATCGTCCATGTAGAGTAGATGACTAATTGTATGTTGTGGTGTATTTTGATGTTTGATTTTGAAGCCGTACGTTGTGTGATTGAGCATGTTTGAGAGTAGGTTGAGACACAGGCAAAACCATAAGGCGCTGAGAGAATCACCCTGGAATATCCCTCTATTAATTTTTATAGTGTCTGTTTCTATGTGTGTTTGGTTTGTTGTTAAGTGTATCGTTGTTCTCCAGGTTTGCATGACTATGTGCAGGAAATTTTGAATATGTTGGTCTATTTTGTAAATTTCTAGTGTTTTGAGCAGCCAGCTGTGTGGTATAGAGTCATAGGCCTTTTTATAATCGATGTAGCATGTTGTCAAGTTTCTTTGTTGTTTTTCTGTTTGTTTCATGATAACACTATCTATGATAACTTGTTCCTTGCATCCTTGGCTATTTTTTCGGCATCCTTTCTGTTCTTCTGTTAGTATGTTATTTTGTGTGAGATGTTTATCTATTTTCTGTGAGATGATGGCTGTGATAATTTTGTATAGTGTAGGTAAGCATGTGATTGGTCTGTAATTGGCCGGATTTTGTGTTTCTTGGTTTTTCGGTTTGATGTATGTTTTTCCTTGTGTTAGGAACATTGGCATTTTGTGTGGATCTAGTATTATCTCGTTTATTTGTTTTGTTAGATGTTTATGTAGAGAGGTGAAATTTTTGTACCAAAAGTTATGAATATGGTCTACTCCGGGTGCTTTCCAATTGTGGGTCTTTTGGATAGTTCTAGTGAGCTCTTCTTTTGTGATTGTATAGTCTATTTGTTGTGGTATGTTTATGTGCCTCTCTTGTTCTTCGTTTATCCAAGTGGCTGATTGATTATGTAGTTTCGGTTGTGACCATATATTTTCCCAAAAGTTTTTAATTTCGTCCATTCTTGGAGGTATAATTTGTATCTCGTTTTGTTTTTGTATGTTTTGGTAAAATAGTTTTTCATTCCTATTGAATTGGATGTTTTGTATTTTCCTTTCGTTTGATTCTTTATATCTTCTAAGTCTTGTAGTGTAAATTGAGAGTTTTTGTTTCAGTGTATCTAGTATTTCAGTTGGTGTTTCTTTGTTGTTATGTGTAAGGTGTTGTATGTGTTTCATGATTCGCTTTGAATGGTTTCCTTTAGTATATTTTGTTATTCTTCCTATACCTTTTCTTATCATGTCTATTTTGTTTTCAAGTCTTATTTGCCATTTGGGTTTTATTTTGTTTCTTTTCTGTATCTGTTGCTCTGGTATGTTCTGTTTGTTTAGTGTTATGACTGTTGTGGCGGCAGCATATATCAGTAGATGTAAATCTTCAAGTGTTATTATTATTATTTTTCTTCACACTTTCTCAGTATTTATACTGGTAACTAAGTAGTTCGTGCAATCGGGGAGAGTATTCCCTCTTTCCCAATTACCCGTTTTTTTTTTCCTTTTCTTTTAATGGTGGTTTAGAAACTTCCTCGTAATGTGACATGTCTGGAGGATGGCGCTCTTTTGCATTTATTATTATTATTATTATTATTATTATTATTATTATTATTATTATTATTATTATTATTATTATTATTATTATTATTATTATTATTATTATTATTATTATTATTATTATTATTATTATTATTATTATTATTATTATTATTATTATTATTATTATTATTATTATTATTATTATTATTATTATTATTATTATTATTATTATTATTATTATTATTATTATTATTATTATTATTATTATTATTATTATTATTATTATTATTATTATTATTATTATTATTATTATTATTATTATTATTATTATTATTATTATAGCAATGCCGACAGGTTTTCTGTTTCACAAGTACCTATGACATACAGAGAGAAAACCATAATTATCGATTTTTTTATTGATATTACATGATATTAAAAGTACTAATTTGTATACTGAAACAGGTGGACGTCATGTGAGGCATTTGTTATGAATGTAATTTTTTTAAAAATAAACTGTACTTTTCTGTTATTACAAAATTTTTTTCTAGAATTGTAAATAAATACAAATAGAGCAACAAACGATAATTTCTTGTATTTTGATTGATATTTCAAAAATTTTTAAGTGTACTCTTTTTGCAGCCCTTTCAATGGTCTGTAAAAATGTTCAAGTATTCCGTAATTCTACAAGGTGTTTAAAAAATTTCAGTCAGTCAAATAATAATTATTATGAAAAAAAAATTGAGAAACAAAATATATTTGGTTGTTATCAAGTTTACATGCAGTACTTATAGAAATACAGCTCCTGCCAAAATTTGAAAATTTTATCTTTTATATAACGGAAGTTATTGGAAAGATTTTTTTTTGTCTCACTTTAAGAATATGTACTTCCTCAGGGATGCATTTTTGGACTAAGGTAAGTTGGGTTATGTGGGCCCAATATGAACTCAGAAATAACAGGTTCCCGTCCGGTAACTCAATTCTGGAACACCCTGTATAAGTGCGCCACACGCTCTTAAAGTTAAATTAATTAATTAACCGGCACGGTAGCTCAATCGGTTAAGGCGTATTGAGTGGCGAATACGCTGATCGACTCGCTACCGTGCTCTGGGTTCGACCCCAAGCCCCGGTATTGACAACACCGGTGGGTGTGGATGTATGTCTGCGTTTTTCCGAATGTGCAACCCCCTTCCGGACAGCCTTGGCTTTGGATTTGGGGGTTGTCTACTATCTGTAGTGTGTTTAAATGGAAGTAATACTATCCTTGTTATGTTTTCTCCAACTACTGACCTTGATTATTCATTGTACGTCCAATTAAAAGGTCTCGAAATGGAAATGAAAAATGTGAAATTTCTTGGCATTACGCTAGTTAGTAGGTTATATTGGGGATCGTTCACTGATACTTTGATATAGAGATTAAATTCGTTATGTTATCTAATACGTTTTATGAGAAATAAACTTTATTTTCATTAGACAGCATAAGAATATTTTATTTTTCATATGTACAGAGTAATTGACAATATGCAATAATATTCTGGGGTTCCTCCCTACATTGGCAGAAAGTATTTATTAACCAAAAACGTATAGCAGGATGTATGATGAATGTCTGTTGTAGAAATTCTTGTAAACCTTTCTTTAAAGAACGAAAAATACTTACTATCCCCTTCTCTGTTTATACAAAAATTAGTTTTATTCCTTAAACAAAATACAACTGAGTTCGCAAGAAATAATGATATATAATCGAGTGAAAACAACAAGGCATCAGCTCATCACCACAATATTTATGAAAAAGATCCATATTAAAACACTATAAAGCCTACAATGCCCTGCCAAGAGGACTAAAATTCATAAATAATATTTATTCCTTTAAAAAACAACTTAAATTATACTTACTTGAAAACGCATTTTATTCTTTTGGTGATTTTTTAAATGCATAAAAAATTATAATTTTAATAGTCGTTAATTATATTTGATAGGCAATAGTTTATAGAATTCTTTTACCTTTTAGTTTTGGGCATATGTTATTTGTCTGTTTTTTCTTCCCTCGCTTACCGTAGTATTGCAATCGTGAAAAAAATCACTCTACGAGAGATTTCTCAGGATTTTCACGTTTCAGAGTATGTAGATTTCGAAAATTAAAGACATTTAATTCAATCAGTCTGTCTGTCTGTCTGTTGGCGCTATATATATAAAAAGCCACTGACGGAGAAGGATAATATTTTTTAGAAAGTAGTTGACGCTACTGCCTACGAAGAACTGGGAAAAATTCCGTTGAAAAATATACAGGGTGGACCCCATAAAAAGTGTAATCAAGGAAACAAAAATGACGGAATACTGTAATATTTTGACATGCAGTTAACACGACTGTCGAAGAAGAAAAATATTAACAAAAAATATACTGGGTGGTCACTTTTTTTTAATTTGACGGAGAGCGATAATATTTCGCATGTAGTTAACACAATTGTCAAAGAACAAAAATATTATAAAAAAAATACAGTGTGGTCACCCAAAGAAAATTACAAAAAATATGACCGAACACGATAACATTTAGCATGCAGTAAAATATAAAAAAAAATGTATACAGGGTGTCACTCAAAAAAAATTGTTTAAATGTTGATGATATTTCTCATGTAGTTAACACAACTGTCGAAGAAGAATAATATAAAAAAAATACAGAGTGGTCAAAAAAACAATATACAGAGTGGTCACCCAAAAAAAAAATTTAAGAGATGTGACGGGGGACGATAATATTTAGCGTGCAGTTAATACAACTGACAAAGAAGAAAACTATGAGAAAAAAATATACAACATTTTTAAAAAAGTGTGGCGGAGCACGATAAAATTCAACATGCAGTTAACACAACTGTCAAAGAAGAAAAACGTGAAGATGAAAAATATACATCAATTTTTTTTTAAGCATGTGGAGGACGATAATGTTTCTCATGCAGTTGCTATTAAAGAAAAATATGAAAAAAATATATAGGTTGGTCATCCAAAGAAAAATTTAAAAAATGTGGCGGAGCACGATAATATTTAGGTTGCAGCTAACGCAAGTGTCGATGAAGAAAAATATGAAAAAGATTACAGGGTGGCCACTCAAAATTTTTTAAAAAAAATGTGAAGGATGATAATATTTCGCGTGCAATTAATATAACTATTAAGGAAGAAAAATGTGAAGAAAAAGGAAAAATATGAAAAAGAATATACTTACATGGTGGTCACTCAAAAATTAAAAAAAAAAATGTGAAGGAGGACGATAATATTTCGCATACAGTTAACACAATTGTCAAAGAAGAAAAATATGAAAAATATATAGGGTGGTCACCCCAAGAAAATGAAAAAAAAATGTGACGGATGGGAATTATATTTCGCATGCAGTTAATACAACTGTATAGAAACAAAATATGAAAAGTGTACAATATTAACATATAGAATAATTTATGAATTATTAAACGCCCGGCACGAGGCACGGCAAGACGTTGCGAAGAAGAAGAATAACAATAAACAGAGATGGAAGTCTTGAGTACATATCTTTACCGATTTTTTCCCTTTGCTGCCCTGGTTTTCTTTTAAATATTTTGCATATTATAATGTTTGTTATATTATTTGTCATATTTTATTTTATTATAATCACTTTTAAATAATTACTTTGACAATGTTAATGCCTTTTTTGTAAGATTCAGAGCAATAAAAAAAATAAAAACCGTTAGACTATCCAACGTTTTATCGAATCCAGAGCATTTCAATGGCATAGAAAGAAAAAAGAACATACTAACGAGACATTGCAATGAGTGAGTGAATCTTAATCGAGGAAAATGATTGCAGGTCAGGTTAGATAATGGATATATTAAACAGTGCGTCTCCAGACATTACTTTATTGGATGTTCTAAAAGATTCTAAATTTTGCAATTGTAATAACATTTTGGCAAACTAGTTTAATAATTTAATTCATTGCGGTTACGATAATGGCCTGATATAGTTATTACTTAATTTAACTGTGTTAAGCTTTTAGAGTCGTCAGTTATTTATGACATATGATATCAATTTTGATTTTTGACATTTAATGAGAAAATAAAAGTACATTGTCATTATCTGAGGTAAAATCTAAAGCACAAATGTAAAATATAAAGTAATCAACACAACACATTTGTTGTACCTTTTGTAAGTATTTTAAGTTACAATACAACTCAATCGCCGATAACATCATAGTCCCACGCAAAAATATTATTTTAGTGTGTTTACTTTGAACAATCAAGTAATAATAGTAATAGTTTTATAATATTGTGGATGGGTTACGGCTAGATTGGATAATTTACGGACAATAAATGATTAATGTTGGGGACCTAGCTATTTTGTTAAAAAGCATCTTTCTATTAATGGAACTCCATGTTTCCATGTTCATTTTCGCGAGCTTCACCTTCCGAAGGTTAAAATGTTTTAATTTAAATATCTTAAAAACTTAATCTTAGAAATATTGTTAGACTTTTGTCTCAAATTTACTGTTATAAATGTGTACCTCCTCTGTTAAGTAATATTTCTTCTTTATAGGTGTGTTGGCATTTTATTAGCATAATATGCTATTAAAAAATAAACAAATTAACAAATACACAATTGCCGTCAATAAAATGGGAATAACATGTCCTTCCATGATGAAAAGAGATATTCTCAAAAAATACTTTATCTTAGAAACGAATAAAACAAAAATGAAAAACCCAAGTGAAGTGAATATCTGCCTGGCGCTGTCAACTGTTAAAACTTTACCTTTAGCGGCCTGAATATACGCAGTTTGATGTAGGACGGGCGTACCTATTGCTATAGTTCCAGCGCTGTGATTCATTTATTTACTTGAACTTGTATTTCATTTTTACGTATGAAAATAACAATTTAAGAAAATAAAAATTAGTGATTCACATTTGTGGATAAAAAGCTTTATTTTAAAAAAGAGTAATTAAAATCGGTCCAGTGGGAGCCGCTGGCGAAGCCGGAAAAGAAGACGGCTTGTGTCTTAAATATATAGATTATGTCTCACATAATGCCATTCAGGAATTATCAATCTGAGGATAGGAACTTGAGATTTCATAAATAAAACTACGTAACTTGACATAGAAATTATGTGTCCAAATTTGATCATTTATTTCTCACGCTATGATACGTGAACTTCTCTTTGCGAAAAATATATAGATGTATACATAGAAAAGAAATCAGGTATTAAATAATTTCTTAAAATTTGTATGGTATATTCACTTCTTCTGACTCATTTTCCACAGTTTTTGATATATTAGTAAAGAAATCTATTTTCAGCTATAATGTCCCAAGGACGTTGATAATATGAAATAATTTTATCACAGTTTCCGAAAGCACGTTGCTTGGTAATATCCCGACACCGTAGATGGAAGAATATTACCTAAAAGCAACATGCTTGAGGAAGTTGTGATAAACTTATGAGCTATTTATCAACATTCGAGGGGTATTCGCATAGAAAATTTTGTACAGTTTATTTTATTTATTTGTACCTGATTCATAATTTCTGGTGCCGCAAAAGTTTTACAGATGTACTTTTTACTTTTAATTGTATTATATGACGTGTTTTCCTCTATTATTATATTTATCGAGTAGTTATTTGTAATGCCAAACCGTAATTGTGCCATTGTCAAAAATAAATTATTGAACTGACAAACTAGATGACATAAGTGATAATTGTCCTAGGGAGATTATGAGTGTAATGTTTCTTTATTTTTTTTATTCATTCATTCATTCATTCATTCATTTATTTATTTATTTATTCATTTATTTATTTATTTATTTATTTAGATACATCATCCAACAGTCGTACGACTAATTACAAGATGAGAACACATACATATTTACATAAAAGAGAAACAAAAAAATAACAAATAAAAATAAAATAATAAAAACAATACAATAGTACAACACAAGTGAAAACTACAAAACATATACAGAAATAATTACAAATTCAAGCGTTTAATGGACGATTCAGAACAGTGAAATATATCGAGCTCATCTTGCAGGTGATTGTAAGTGTTACACATGAAATGTACTGGAGAAAAATTCAATATATTCGTTCGGGGTCTTGGGGTCTAGTAAGATATGATGTCGTGTACTGGCACGTGGTACATGGAATAACAGTTTTTCCGTTATTTCAGGGCAATTGATTTTATTATTTATTAACTTGTGTAAAAATCTGACTGCCTGTTTTTCCCTCCGAGTGTTCAAACTGTCAGTTGAAAATCTGCCCAAAAGTGCATTATGAGGATATCCAATAGGAGGATAGATACCATCAATTTTGTAGGACAAAAATTTCAAAAAGCGCCACTGGATACTTTCGAGCATATTGCTATATATGACATATTCCGGGTGCCATATTAATGATGCATATTCTAATTTAGACTTAACAAATGTGTTAAATAATAAGGTTAACCAGTGAGTGTCAATAAAACATGACGAGTTTCTGATAACAAATCCGAGACTTCTATTTGCAGACAAAACTGTGTTTTCAACAGTCTATTAAATGTCAGTTTGTTGTCAAACATGACATCCAGGTCTTTGAATACTTCGACTGTTTTTAGTGATGTGAAGTCAAGATTATAGTTATAGAGTAACGTTTCTTTTTTTATAGAAAATAATATCACGTTGCATTTATCGACGTTGAGGGGCAGTGTTGTTCTGATTGGTTGTTTCCGCACACGTGCTTAGAAATAGAATTTAATAGGATTTCTATTTATGCAAAAAACTTTCACGTCAATTTTTTCAAAATGGCGCCTTTATCCGATGAATTTTAATATGTATTTTAATATAATAAAAATAATTTTTTTAGGTAAATTTTATATGAAAAAGTCTTTGTTCAGAAACTGATATTAAAAATGCAACTTACTAGTGACTCGAATTTTTTTAACAAAATAAACGAAATGATGTTTTATTTACATACTTATATTATGTCATTTTCGTTTCATTTTAAACGAGAAATATTCAACTCAACATTTAGGATTTAGAATAAATAAATCAACAGAATCGGCTTCTTATCGTTTATTAAACTTTGTGTATTCCGAGCTTGAACAAGGCAGATATGTAGTATCACTAATGTTCGATTTATCCCAAGCGTTTGATACTATAGATGTAAAATTACTGATACAAAAATTGTATAATTTTGGTATACGTGGTAATTTGTTGAATTGGATTGAATCATACATGATTAACATAAAAATCAGGGTGAAACTGGAAAGTCACCTTACACAGCCAAAAGACGTAGCACCTGGTGTTCCTCAAGGGTCAGTGTTGGGTCCACTCTTATTTATGATTTATATTAACGATTTACCGAACTTCATCAGTAGATGTATGTTTGCTGATGATAGTATCATTACGGTCTCTGGTAGTAGTTCTGAGATACTCTTAGAAAATATCAGAGTTGTTTCTGTGAAATTGAATATCGGGTGCCAGCGAAATCGTCTGATCTTGAATAACACCAAAACAGATTATTTACACTTCCACCAATGTAGGACAGTTGGCAACATTGATAATATCCAGTTTTCTCAGAACTCTAAATTCTTGGCTTGATTCAAGATTGTCTTGGAATAAACATATTGATTTATGTTTGTTCTAAATTAAATAGGGCATTTGTTGCCATTTTACAAATAAAATAATCTTTAGATCAGGACAGTTTATTACATGTTTATTATTCATTGGCATTTAGCCATATTGCAAATAATATAATGTGTTGGGGAGTTGCAACTGATCTATGTAGAGTGTTTTTCTGTCAAAAAATGCTTAATATTTAATCTTGAATCCCGGGCAATATGCAGGGATATTTTCAAAAGTAAGAATTTGTTAACTGTGCCTAGTATTTTTATTTTCATTTGCGTTACTTATGTGAAAAGTAATACATTCAGCTGAGGTTAAACGAAAATGATGACTATTCAACACGACATGGAAATGTGTTAGAAATTCCTAGTCATAAAAATATATTTTTAAGGATTCACCATACTATAACTTTATTGTCATGTACAATACATTGCCTAGTTACTTAAAATGAATCAACATAGTAAAAATTTTTAAAATAGTCCAATCTACTTTTTACAGTATAAGTGATTTTTAAAATGAATAATACTGCATATATATTTTTTTAAATACGTATGTGTATCTATACGTATATGTATGTGTGGACACATACATATTTCGTTTTTTTTTACCTTGTATTTGACTACAAAATATTATATTTTTTTATGCTTATATTTATTAATTATTATCTATGTTTGTTCGACTTGCCATAATGTACATTAAATGTGTCTCTGAATGGATAATAAAGATTTATCTATCTATTGTTTTCTATAAAAACTTAAACTAATACAAATACCTACGCGTAATTTGTTTCTTTTGAATACGTAAGATGCAGCAGCATCGATAATGAGGCCCTAAATATCACCACAATATTTTAAAAATCATACAGTTGTATATCATGATCTTTAGTTCATATTTATATAGATATCTTTAACTTTAAAAAGAACTTAATATTGGTTCTCTCTAATTAACGAAGTAGCTATATTTTTTGCTACCGTTAAGACGTATGTAATAAGTTCCCAATTTAATTAAAGTATGCCAAGTGCTAATGATGTTTCTTCGGTAATATGATTTGCGCAAGACTATTATTCATTTTGGAAATTTCTGTATACATTGCAAAGTCTTACCATAAATTATGGGTAGGTATCAGTGGATTTAATTATAACTTAGGTGTATTTCAGTGGTAGTTAACACAAGAGAAGTGGAAGTTCAAGTGTCGCGTATTTATAATGAACTTTGTCGTCGTTACAGATTCATCAGAACGACGGAGGTGAAACTAATTAAAATTGCGTAATTAATTCTGAAATGAGTTTTTTTTATAGCGTTTTAACTGTTGTCAGCTCAAACTAATGGCATTTTCACCAGTGTATTTTATCTCGAGTTTATATTTCATCAGCTTTTTGTTTTTACGAGTATAATCACTATTTAAGTATTTATGCGCTATAAAGCAAAATACCTTTGGTGTTTTGAAGATATGAACTTTCAGGAGACACGGGTCTATTTTCATAATTTGGTGTTTATTATTTTCTCTTACTGCCTGAACACAGATTAGGGACACAAACAGCATTTTTCGTGGTTTATAAACTATATGATATATTTAGGAAAATGCATTACAATACATTACTAGAGGTATTTTGATATTTAATTGTTTATCAAAATTACAACTTTAACAGTTTAACTCAACTTATCTTTGTTAATCAAGTTATCTAACGACTCAATTTTTATATATCCCAAACTGAATACTAAGGTTTATAATGATTTTTCCTCATCTGTAGTCAATATTTCAACATAAACATAACTACTATATGAAATTCGAAAAAAAAATGTTTCTTGAATTCTCTCTTCTAGCATTATTTCTATGCTAAGCAAACTTTATTTTGCACTCAGAAGGAACAATGGGAATAGAATTTTTGTAATTTTTAGCTATATTTATCGGTTCAGTTTTTGTAACACAAATCTTAATATTGTGCTGGTTTGAAAAACCGTTCATAAAGGAAATCCATTTCCAATTCTTCGTAATATATCCGACAAATCGTGTATAATGGGAATTATAATAATGGAGTCAAATTGGGATTTTAATGTGAATTGTCTGGCCAGGGCAGTTATTCTGTTTTAACGTGTTCAGGGGGTCAAGTTAAATTCAAAGCTCAGTTTTTCAGTTCCTGCGAGGTCGGCGTATTGTTTATTAATCAATTTAATATTTTAGACCGTATTTTCCATCGGTTTTCTTTGAATATCTCGAAATCTATAAGTCCTATGGAAAATAATAAAAATAAGGAAAATGTTCGTTTCGAGCTGTATAATTAAACAAAAGTGCAAAAACTATAATTCAGCCCAATTGTTATTATTATTTTAAAAAAATTGAACATTGCAAAATTATGCGTTTTAAAACATATCACTGTTCTCTCAAAAATAATGGATAATATTCAATGAAATTTTAGAAAATATAGCTCTTATCAAGTATATCATTACTTAAAATTTGAAATCAAAATGATTACTAAAACGGTTCAAATATACAATTGCTGCTAAAATTTTGCACCCTTGTGAAAAAATCAATGCTCTACTTTCATTTGTAGCTGAGATACGTTAGTTTTTACGTTTAGATCAGTTATAAATAAACAAATCGATATTTCCCCTTGGAATTTGAACTGGTTGTTCTCGAATGCCTATTATTTTTTTTCTGCTATTTGAAGTTAATCCAAAGCTACAATTGTTAAATAATACCGAATAAAGCGGCTTTGAGAACATAATGCACATTTTCAATTTTTTTATAACTTTTTAAATTTTTGTCACGAAAATGGTAAACCAACCTAACTTGAACAACTACCCTTATGTTCATGTACACAGCTTTCTACAACTTTTAATATTACTGATACTGATAAAGAAATATATTTCGGGAGCAGGATTTGAACCCGAGACGTCTGCATCATGAATAAGTCTAAGGCTTACCCACTGGGCTATCTAGCTACTAAAGTCAGGTTTGTAAAAACACAATATAACATTTAAATATGATTGGTAATTTTCGGATCTCTAACAAAATCTCTAAAGACCCCACTTTCTGGTCTTTATACAGTATCTTTTAACAATTGTAGCTTTGGATTATTTTCAAGTAGCAGAGACAAAATAATAGACATTGAAGATTTACCACTCCAAGTTTCAATAAGAAATATCGATTTGATTATTTATAAGTGACCTAAACGTAAAAACTAACGTATCTCAGCTCCAAATGTAAGTAGAGCATTACATTTTTTTTTAAGTTGGATTTTTTAACCTACTTCCATTACTTGTTCACCGTTTTTGATTTCATAAAAAAATCCGATGTGAATTTGTTTATAACAAGTTCGAAAATTATAAACAACTGCAATAAAATGGTTTTAAATTTTGAAAAAAAAAATCTCTCTGCGTGACCTTAAAGTACTTTTAATAAGCTAAAATTTGAGCCATAGTACACATTTCTTAGTTTTGAAGGCAGGATTTCACAAGGGTGCAAATTTTAGCCACAATTGTATATTTGAGCCGTTTTAATAATCATTTTAATTTGAAACTTTAAATGGTGATTGTGCTTTATAAGAGCTATATTTTTCCAAAATTTCAATGAATATTATCCATTATTTTTGAAAGAAGAGTGATTTGATTAGAAACACATAATTTTGAAATATTCCTTTTTTTTTTAAATAATAACAATTGGAATGAATTATAGTTTATATAACTTTATTGTATAGCTCATATCTAACATTTTCCTTCTTTTTGTTATTTTCCATAGGACATAGATTTCGAGATATTCAAAGAAAACCAATGGAAAACACGGTATAAAAAAATTAAATTGTTTAAATAAACAATACGCCGACCTCGCAGAAACTGAAAAACTGAACTGTGAACTTAAGTTGTTCCATTGAATAAGTTAAAACAAAACAATTGCCCTGACTAGACAATTCACATTGCGAATTTTTTAGTCTTAATTTGACTTCTCTATAAAGATCTAAATTCAGTTTGTAATTGCTGAAGGTTCATTCTATTTTCGATGTTTGGTTGATAGCTAGCGAAAGAAATCTTTGGATATATAACAGTTTTCAGAAATTGTTTTTCTTAGTTAAAATTTTATAATTGGAAAAAAATATGTATGTTAGCTTTATCATATATACATTTTAAAATATGTTTATTTGAATTGAAATTTAAATATCTGTTCGTGTGTGTTTGTTGAAAACTTTTTATAATGAAGAGCTCTCCGAGAGCAAAGAAATAAGCCATGGGGTTCCACAAGGCTCCTTATTCGGCCCTATTCTTTTCCTTGTTTATATGATGATATCTCTGTTGCTACTAGCAATAGTGAACTAATAGTATTTGAAGATGACACAACATTAATTAACAGAAATCATGATCCAACGGAGCTAGCAACTACTGTAGAAAGAGGTATCGTGGATATTGCTGATTGGTATGCAGCAAATCACCTGAACCTAAACTTAGCCAAAAATGTTCTGCTCTCTACGCAAGAATCAATTACACAACTCTAAATCTGTTACATTTAAATCTGTAATAAAGGAGTATCTGATAAAAAATCCCTTCTATAAGATAGACGATTTTATTGCCCACACATGTAATTTTTAAATTTTTACCTAAGAACGAAATGTATTGTTGTGTATTAACCCCACTTTGTAATTTGTATTATTGTACTTGATACTATTGTTTTTCTGTGGACTTGTATTTTGTTAGCACCAATAAATATCTATCTATCTATCTATCTGTTTTCTGTAAACACTGGTTTCGTATATGTTGTCTAATATCTTCACTAAAATATCTGAGAAAGGTAATTAATTTTTATTTTCCATTTCCATTGTAGAGTTAATTGGTGGTTCTATTTCACTAATCTGCTTAAAAATTATTTACACTTTGCTGAAAAATATCAACTAAGTATGTCCACCATGCAATCTGTTTATAAATTAAATCATATAATATTATTTTCCTCAAAATTCTCCATTAAAATATTACTTAATATTGGAAATAATAAAGAACTTATGGCTAACCGAAGTCTTGCAGCCTAAACTTAAAAAGTAATTTCATTGTAGTTTCTATGCTTAGTTTAGTTCTATTTTCCAAATCATGATGCAATTTGTATTTAATTTTTGTCATGTTTTATCTACCCGAACATTTGAAAAAGCTTACCACATCAAAATTCACCATTTGATGATTCTCATTAAAATTATTTTTGATATTATTAATATGACTCAGAGGAACCTGATAATAAATTTAAAAGTTCATATCATTATATTTTTTAAAATTTTGCTGTAGTATCAAAATACTCAATACAGAGTAGGAAAACTGTGCAGCCTGTACACATGCTCCCCTCAGCAAAATTTCGAACTAATATCTAGTGAATTGCAAATAGTGTCGATGAGTAAACTGCACGCGCTATGTTCAAAATAATACGAAGAAAGTGTTGATAAACTATAAATATCATGTAGTAAATCTTGGCACTTACTTTATACGTTGATTTCTTCCATCTGTCTCCTTCGTTGCATGCAAAAATAACATCAATTACACTTATTGATGACCTATGTATGTAGCAGAGTGTGAGAGGAAGATAGGGACGAAGGCATTTTATTCTAATGAAAAAGTAGGAAAGCGATACTTAAGGTCCATATCTCACACTTATCTCCATATTTTTAAGCGAAATTGTTGTATTGGAAACGAGTTAACAACATTATTACACTGTCCAATGTCTTTTCTAACAGAAAAAATAAATTAAAAAGGGTAATCTATAAACATCCCCCTGTATAATGTGTATACTCTTATATCAGGTAACGCTGGTGTGAGAATTGAAAATCTTTCTGAACGTAATGAAGCAAAAAAGCAAACTTAGTCCGGAATTTGTCAATGGTGATACTAGTAATGGCTGGCCTATTAGCAGTTGTGTTTTCACAGAAACTTTTTTCAAGTTGCCTAAAAAATAATTGTGCTCCCAAATTGCACATTTATAACTTAGCGTTTAAGGCACAATAGACTCTTATTAGTGAAATTATATAATTAGTTAGTTTTAGTATACCGATTAATTATAAATTTAATTACATTGGAAATTTCGTAACAGGCAGGTACTAAGTGTTCCGTACCAACCGCATTGACGATTTCTATAAGTTAGTATCGATCGGCACTCCATAAGAAAAGGCAGTTCAGTAACTCCGATTGAAATTAAATAAATGTTTCGTTATCTTTTAGATTTATTGCCTCACTAATATTTCTGTATTGCGTAAAATCGAAACCACTTGAAACAATAACTTCAACTATACTTATAGTATAACAGTCTAATAAGTTAAAAAATTTAATTTTTTACAAGAAAGTTGTACAAGCAAGAGAATTTTAGACATATCAATAGTAAATAGTTACAGTATTTACCTAACTAGTATTTCAACTCGTCCAATATTCAGAAAGCAACCGATGTGAACTTGGCAGCAAAAGTTAGCAGCCAAAATGACGGAAGGTACATAGACGTGCAATTAAAATAAAAAGGAGGCACATTTTTTTAAATTAATATCCTAATCTAAGAAATTAACAATTACTAGTGGGAAAAAGGTTCAATAACACAGCCATACAAAAAAAAATTCTGTGCAGCGGACCATATTATATAGATGTGGTGTATTTTTCGACGCTGAATCCGAATCCGTGGTCAAAAAAAAAATCTATCATGTCAATTTTGTTTTTTAGTCAAAAACATCCCTTAAAATGGTGTAAAATCATAGAAATAATGTAATAACTTAATGAGGTGTGAAAATTGGTAGATGTTTTGTAGTCGAGAGTAGAGAATATAAATCC
Organism: Rutpela maculata; assembly: GCA_936432065.2. Taxonomy (NCBI): domain Eukaryota; kingdom Metazoa; phylum Arthropoda; class Insecta; order Coleoptera; family Cerambycidae; genus Rutpela; species Rutpela maculata. The sequence goes on from OW386288.2 coordinate 119,180,964, forward strand.
GAGCCATAGTAAGCTATCTCTATAAATTAAACCGAAATCCGCCCGTATGGGGGAGTGAAAACTACCTAAAACTCAAAAGACGCAGGTAAGTGTAAATAACATGTACAAAGGACAAATTTTTGTATCTCTTAGTGCAAAATATTTGACTCTGGTGCGACCAGCCATTACTCTCCTATGGAGGGTTAAAACTACCCTCATAGGTTTCAAAACGGAAAAAAAAATTCAGGCAGGGTGAACAGATATGGAGTAAATTCATTCCAACCACCAATACATGAATAGAGACTACCCAGATTAAGGGTGGTAAGAGCTACCCCCATGCTCAAATGTTACATTGTGCCAAATATATAAATCTGGTACGACAACCATCAAATCTTTTTAATAAGGTTGAAAATCACCCCCATTGGGGTTGGGGGTAAAAAGTACCCCCACATACGGACGGAAATAGATAGACGGAAGTTTAGTTAATTTAGGCATATAGCTTACATAGATAGAAAAAAATGGTCACTGAAGAGCTAACATCCTATATCTGTGACCTAAAAAAATAGGAAAAGAAAACCACAGAAAAGATATTTTGAAGATAAGACAGAAAAATCATAAGAAAGTATTTGGATTGATGGTCCAAAGTGTGATATAAATAAGAAAAAGAATAGCATTGCACACATTAAAAGATAGATAAGTTGATAAATGTTAAGATAAACAGTTGAATAAGCAGATATGGTATAATAAATAAAACACAACTGGTCAATGCTTAATGTATGAATTCACTCCATGTCTAAAACTACATATGCCTAAATTTTTGTTCCAGGATATTAGAAGTAATGAAATCCGTCCGTCTGTGAGGGTAGTTTTTACCTTTCCCCCAATAAGGGTGATTTTCAACCTTATTAAGATTGGGTGTCGTACCAGATTCATATATTTGGCACGATGAGTTATAAGTTATGGTGCGGGAGCGGCTTTTTCGGACACTCATCGTTACAAGCATTTTCTATGCGTTGATTAATTCTATCGAACTTAAATAACGACAAAATAGACTTCTAGCATATGTCAACCCGTCGAGTTGGCCATGGTTCAAGATACAGTGTGTTTCACTTCTCGTAAAAACACCCCTGTATCTTTTTTATTTGTGGCCGAATTAATTTCAAATTTTTATCAGCCTTACAAGTCCATAAGGTGACTTTATTCAACATATAAATGCCGTCTATATCTAAAACGCCGGCCTACTGCGATAAAAAGAAAATGTCAATTTTCGAGAAATCATAGTAGGCTTAGAGATAGACAAAAATTTTGTTAATGAAAGTTGTTCAGGATCACTTCATATGTCCCTCTGTAAAATTTTTGTGAAAATCGGAATATTTAAAAAAAAATAATTTTTGTTTCACTTCTCGTGAAGACACCCCTGTATCTTTTTTATTTGTGGCCGAATTAATTTCAAATTTTTATCAGCCATACAACTCCTTAAGGTGACTTTATTCAACACAAAATGCAGTCTAAATCTAAAACGCCGGCCTACTGCGATAAAAAGAAAATGTCAATTTTCGAGAAATCATAGTAGGCTTAGAGACAGACAAAAATTTTGTTAATGAAAGTTGTTCAGGATCACTTCATATGCCTTTCTGTAAAATTTTGTGAAAATCGGAATATTTTCAAAAAATTGTGTTGAATAAAGTCGTCTTATGGAGTATGGCTGATAAAAATTTGAAATTAATTCGGCCACAAATAAAAAAAGATACAAGGGTGTCTTCACGAGAAGTGAAATACACTGTACTACATATAAAAATCAGTGAAAATCGTTACAAAGCCAATATTTTTGTGTGTACACATTTTATGTTTAGAATGAATAAAATAAGATCGCCAAGAAGTGTGGGCCTTCAGGAGCGCAACCAGAAAGGTCAAAGAGGTAAAAAAACGGAGTTATATAACATCATCGTTACAAACTTTTTTAAGGTTAAGCATGTTTATTTAAATGTTTTGAACACAGGAAAAAATTTCCAGAAAGAAACTCCCGTCAGTAAGGCTAGCCAGAAAGAAAATGTTTAGGATTTTTGAAGAAAATTGGATTTTTTTTCACATATTTCATCTCAGAACTCTAAACTCATCGTTACAATTTCTGGCTCCTTTTTAAAACGTAAATATAAGCTCCTTCAATAATAGAATAGCCTCCCCGTAAAGTTCTTAGTGTCAACAAAAGTACCATAGGCTCTTATATATACAGGAATTTAACACTATCAGCTAACTTGACTCCGTACCGTGCCTCAGATGTATTGTATCATTATTACCTTTCAGGCTGCGCCTCCTGACGGCCCACACTTTCTGGCGATCATATTTTATTCATTCTAAACATAAAATATGTACACACAAAAATATGAGCCTTGTAACGATGACATGATTTCACTGATTTTTAAACAGGAGGTACCCCGCCAGAAGTCGATGTTATGGATCGTTATCATCCATTAAACCATAAAAATATCTCAAAGTTAATAAAACGATGAGCTGCCGAAAAAGCTACCTAGCTCCCGCTCTATTACAAGTATTTGATCCTTTCCGAATTTCAATGGCACCTATATGCATCATTTGTGCATATACTAGGGCATGTGTCGGTGGTTGGAACGAATTTACTCCATATTTGTTCACCTTGCTTAAAACTACAAAAGCCTCAATTTTGTTTGCCGTTTTGAAACCTATGAGGGGTGGAGGTAGTTTTAAGCCTCCGTAGGGTTAATTCTCTACCCTTTGAGAGTAATGGCTGGTTGTCGCACCAGAGTAAAATATTTTGCACTAAGAGATACAAAAATTTGTCCTTTGTACATATTTACGTAACAGTAGTGTAATTGTAAATGTTGACGGGACTCAGTCAGATGCAAGAAACTGTGAACTGGGTGTGCCAAAGGGATCTATTTTAGGTCCCTTAATTTTTATAATATTCATTAAAGCTTTAACAGATAGTTGCACAACTTCTGATAAAACTATACTTTATGCAGATGATAAAAATCTTTTTTTTTTTTTTTGTGGCACTGTGGAGCTAGTCCAATCAGCCAGAAACAAATTATTGAAGGTAAGACCAATACTTAAATACAGATTTAGAATGGATATTTAATTTGTATATGCTTACTAGTTCTATGAATATTATAGACCATATAAACACCAAAGCGGTGTAGTTAAATGGATTTCATCAGATGTGGAAAAATACATTTAAATGGAACTTGAGACAATTAAAGGAAAGTAGACAGGGACACACGTTTCTCGCCTAGGGGCCGATCAAGGCATTTTTAATGTTCTTATACAAACAGGTTAAGGCCTCGGTAAGAAAGGAGAACAACATGAGGTTAGACGATAGGATGTATTACACAGCCTAAAATATTTCTATATTTTAACTCCAGTTCTACTGAGAAAAGTAATTATACATTTCAGTATTTCTACTTTGTTTAGACACAAAACATGTAGTAAGTTGAATGGAGCCATGACTCCGCTTATGATTAAATTTGTATACAGGGTGTTGCATTCATACATATATTTTTGGCAGTTAAACATTAAATGAAGTTACCCTCGGTATTACAATATTCACATAAACTGGATGGAATTAAATTGAGTCTGGCAAGGTGTGCTGGATAACATCCATGTCCAAATTTTAATCTATTTATAATGGTTATGTACTTACGGGGAATATTTAGATCGTCGTGCTAAAACTTTATCGGTATTTCCGGATGAATAAATGAATATCTTGTAGGAGATGTAAAGCAAAACTGTCGCCAGAGGTGAGCCCATTTTTTTTCATATTTGTCTTAAAAACATTAAAGCAATCATTCAGACTTATATCATCGGTTATGTCGGATCCAAAGTAGATACTATTTTTAGCTAATGTATCAACCAGTTCATTATATTGTAAACCATTGTGTCCTTTAGTCCATACAAACGAGATAAGCCCACCATTTGCTTTCCATTTGGACAAGAGTAATTTAATTTTTGTAATAAATGGGTCTAAAATAGTGCTTGGGCTATAGCTATTTTTGTTAGAACGGAGAGTGAGTCAGAGAGGATGACGGAAAACGGTATATTTTTAGACATGATATATTTTATGCCCTGTAGTATAGCAAAGGCTTCTGCAGAAAAAATCGACATATCCGAAGGAAGTTTATACAAGGCTTGGGCATTTTCTTGTGGGCTGTAATATGCACATCCTGTGCCTAAATGAGACTTAGAAGCATCCGTATACAGAGTAATCTGATAAGATATATTTTCTAAGGTATGCAGTAGAATGCAACGACTTAGAGTGTGATTTTCACTATAATTTGGAATTATAACCAAGTTATTATCAGATAGGTCAAAGTACTCGTGTTCAGGGCAAGAGGGATATGAGTTGGACAGGCGGTCAAGGTATTTGCTAGTTTCACGGAAGGCGGAGCATAACGGGGGAGAACCTTTTTTAACCCAATATTTGTTGCACAGATCAAAATTACTTAACTTACTTAGTTTTTCAACTAGTCTGGGATCTAATAGGTGTGATTTTGTGATAAACTTTTCTGATAGAAAATCTCGACGCAGTTGTAAAGGAGGTTCTAATGCTTCAACATGTAGAGGTTCAATAGGGGTTGAATTCATAGCACCCAAGCAAATTCTTAGGCACTTATTTTGGACAGTATCTAAACGCTTTAGAAGTTGTTTACTAGCAGAACCAAGAAGGATACCACCATAATCCAAGATAGATCTAATATATGACTTATAGAACATGAGAGCTGATTTTTGATCCGCCCCCCACCACGTTTTACAGGTCATTCGAAGAAAATTAATACCCTTGTCACATTTATTGATAATATTTTCCACAAATGGTTTCCACGTCAGTTTTTTGTCCATGGTGATGCCCAAATATTTGACTTCATTTTTAATCACAAAATTAAATTTTCCACATTTAATAGTTTGAATAGTGATATTATGTCGGGAGAAAAAAGTCACATTGGATTTTGACTCAGAGATTTCTAGGCCATTTTTCAAGAACCAAAGTTCGAATCGTTTCATACTATTGTTTAATTTTAATGTGTAGCGATCCAATTTATTTGCATCGGCGTAGATGCAAAAATCGTCGGCATATTGGATAACATTAATTGATGTGTCGATTTTGTGTATGTCTGCAGTGTAGATATTAAACAATAGTGGACTTAATACTGATCCTTGAGGAAGACCTATTGATACAAAACGTGGACCAATTTTTTCGTTATTGGCACTTCTGACATAAAGTTCTCTATTATATAATGTGTTAACAATGGTGTGAGCAATGTGATCTGGAATGGAGAAGTCTGACAATTTGTTTCTTAGGATATGTAAATTTACAGAATCATATGCTCCTTGTATGTCCAAGAAAATGGCACCTAGGTAATCGTTTTTTGAAAAGCATAATTGAATATCTGTCACTATGTTTGAAACTGCATTTAGAGTACCTACACCTTGTTTGAAACCGAATTGGTTTTGTGGAAGGGACTTATTTTTTTTAAACCACCACTCTAGTCTACTTTTTACCATCCGTTCAAAAGTTTTTAAAATACAGGAAAGTAGGGATATAGGGCGATAGGATTCGGCTTTATTAGGATCTTTGTTTGGTTTATTTATAGGTATAATTACTACTTTTTTCCAAGATTCTATTTGTTCCCCTTTCACCCACACATCGTTAAAAATTTACAGGAGAAATTTTTTTGCATTTAGCGGCAGGTGTGCCAACATTGAATAGTTGATTTCATCAAATCCCGGAGCAGAATTATTCGTTGTTTTAATAGCCCAGTCTAGTTCAGTTAATGTAAAGGGTCTGGAAATGTCATTATTATCATTGGGAGTGTTAACCGATACATGTTCATCAAGATTCTGGTTAGCTGTAGGCGGTGATACGTTAATAAAAAATTCTTCCAGCCATTCGTAATTATGGCATTTTTCTGTTGAATGGGAATTCTTTGTATAATTTTTGCTTGTTTCCATAATTCTGTGGCGGGAGTATTTTTATTTAGTTTTGCAATCCATTCTTGCCAATTATGTTTAGCTTTCTGCTTAAAAAGTTTTTTTACTTGTGCTTGTTTACATTTTACAAAGTTGTCATAAGTACTATTCGATTTATAGGAATTTAGCGCTATTTTTCTTTTATCAATAGCTCTTTGGCAATCGTCATCCCACCATGGGGGGGGTGGACGCTTTTTCATTTTAAATGGTTTATTTAGTGGAATCGCAACAGCGGCTGCCTGGTTTATTTTTTCATTAAAGAAGATGTATTTTTCTTCAGCATTTAACATGTGTGGTACATTAGAAAAATTTAGGAGAGCATTCTCTTCGTATAGGGCCCAATTTGCTTTATTAATGTTCCATTTGTACTTTGGATATATGACATCATTGGAAATGTGTGTGGTTTTAAGTTCCATCAAAATAGGGAAATGATCTGATGATAAGGTATCGTCGGTAACGCTCCACTGCATTTTATTAGCCAAGCCCATGGTTGTAAGAGATAAATCTGGTGCCGATACGTTGGTGTTAGGTGCAGTCAGTCTTGTAGGTGAACCATCATTAAGAATTACTAGATTTAATTCGTCCACAGATTCCATGACAAGAGTACCTTCTTGATTGTTTTTTCCAGACCCCCATACTCTATTTTGAGCATTGAAGTCGCCTCCTATAATTGCTGGGGCATTGCCATAATTAAATATACTTTTTCAGTCCGACTTTCGTGTGATAATGTTAGGTGGTCTATAGATTGATAGAACAGTAAGTTTTGTATCATTGTATGGAATTTGGATCCCACATACCATTATATCACTATTGAAATTATCTGAAAACTTTAATTCTTTAAATGAGATAGATTTTTTAATAAATATTGCCGTACCGGCCTTACCATCTCATCTGTCTGTTCTTATGATATTGTACCCTTGAAAAATGATTGTTTGTCCTGGTTTGTACCAGGTTTCGCTTATTAATGCGATATCAATATTATTAACAGATAAAAATTGCTGTAAGTTATTTTTATTGCTCACAGCGGAACGTGCGTTCCACTGCATTATTTTATAATTTTTTTGGGGGGGATTGAATGTGCTAGCTGTTAATAGTTATATTGTCTAACATTGAAGATATTTCGCCTTTTAAATACTGACTATTTATATTCTTTAGATCATCTATATGACTAATTTTGGTAAGCATATTATGAAACAAATTTATAATATTTTCTGTAATTTTATCCTTATTTATCCCATATGTAGGATTGTTTCGGTTAGTAGGGAGAGGCTGGGATGGTCCCATTACGAATGGAAACATTGACGCACATTGTGGCGTGGGTGTTGATGGCGATTGAATTTTACGTTTCTTATTAAAACTAGATGAGCGTTGGCCGCTGGTACTTGGTAAATTCGGTTGGGATAGGAAGTGACCATTACTAGGGTTTTTTCTGTTTTGAGTTCTTTTTTCTGGAAGAGTGGGAAATTCCTTTATGTTATCTAAAATACTAAATCTATTATCTGTTGTCACAGACATAGAAAATGAAGATTCAATATATTTTTTTGCTTCCAAGAAGGACATATTTGAGCTGGCCATTTGTTTTTTAATTTTTTGTTGTTTTATATAATGGGGACATTCTTTTGAAATTGTTTTATGTGAATTATTTTTGCAAAATAAACAATATATTTCATCTTCCTCGCAAGTGTGATTTTTAATTTTTTCTTTTCCACAGTGTACACAGAGAGCTTTTGTGCTACGACACTGATCTGCAACGTGTCCATACCTCAGACATTTAAGGCACTGAGTTACCCTTTGTATAAAAGGCTCGACAGGAAAGATAACACTATTAATTATTATATGATTCGGTAAAATATTTCCCTCAAAGGTTAATACAATCATTTGTCTAGGAACTAATGACGTTTTTCCGTCTATAATTGTTTTTCTTTTTAATCTCGTAATTTCTAAGATATTACCTTCACATTCGATATTTTCTTTTAAATATTCTTCATTAAAATATGTATCTACCCCCCTTATTAACCCTTTTCTTATCAATAAATTGTTAGGTATAAAAGCTGTCAAATTCTCTGTTTGTAACATTTTTTTGTTTACTAAATCGTTAGCATCTTTGGCTGACTTGAGCCCGACTTTAACGCGGTTTATACAATTCGATCAATGGAAGTAATAACATTTTTTAAATTTAACTTTTTATGTAATATGTGTCCCACATATAGCGGGTGTAAACGGCCTATTTTCTGATTGTCAGTTTTTTCAATGAAAACATAAATACTTTGAAAATTATAATACTTATCTTTAGCAATATTAAAAAACTTTATGTTTCTTTGGGTAGTAGTCAGCGGTCAATCGGTTCAGCTTCGTTCATGGTAACATCAGGCGTATGATTCACATTTTGATCCACTGAATTTACATTATGGGACGCACTAGCATCCTCGTACGTGAGGTCTAGAATTTGCACATTTTTACACACATTTATAGTTTTTTCTGTCCCTCCCTCACCCTTGGGAGGTATGAGCATGTTAACACTATTTTTTAATTACCATCCGACGGTATTAATTAATAATAATCAGTACTACTATTTAAATGGGAATAAATGAAAATTAATTAAAAACTGTTAGCACTCTTTATACACGTGTAGACACTTGTACACTCGAACGCGAACTGGGAAAAATCTTCTTCTGCATCAGAAAAATCTTGATACTCTCATTTAAAACTGTCACAAGAAATTTTAAACTGGTGTTCAAACAATGGACTAATGTTGAACCCGAATAAAACCATGTACATGAAATTTTTAACAAAAAATATTACTTCTGATAACAATGTGTTGATAAACTTTGCGGTAAATCCATACAAGCTGTTCAGAAAATAAAATTTCTTGGCGTAAATATCGATCATAAACTTACATGGGAGGCACATATAAATAATATCTGCTCAAAACTTAGTAATATATCTTACATAATTAGAACACTTAGAGATACAGTATCAAGTAATATTTTGAAAATGTTATATTATGGACTTGTGCAATTAATCCTCCAATATGATCTGCTTTTTTGGGGTTCGTCAAGCCATCTAGAGAAAGCATTTATAACTCAAAAAAAGATAATAAGGTGTATAGTTGGAGCTCATCCTTTCTCTACCTGTAAACCGAAATTCTTACATTACCATGCTTATATATTTCTCAACTAGTTATGTATATTAGATCTAATAAACAGCATTTCTTAAAGAACAACGATATGCATTCTCACTGTACCCGCAATAATGAGTTAATACAGCACCCATTCTCTAGGCTAAATATAGGTCAAAATTTTCCTACATACATCGTCGTAAAATGCTATAATAAAATTATTTTTTTTGGAACAAATGACAGTATCAGTGCTTGTAAACACAAACTAAATAAATTTCTCATAGCAGACTCATTTTATTCTGTGAATGAATTTTTGAATCATTAAATACTTGTAACTTTGCTGTATATGGATTACTATTTATTAATACTTATTTATATGTATCTTTTAATTTTACTTTTGGATAGAGAATATTATTTAGGTATTATGCAAATCACAACTTACACACTTTTTATTTATTATGAAAATACCTACTTTCTGTATATTGTTGCCCTAATCTGGGCACGCTAATATACTACACTGTGGATGTAGTATAACTTACTTGGGAGCCGATGAAGGGTTCAGAAACCACCCCTGAAGAAATACATAATTATCAAATCGCATGAAGGAAACGAGTTATCAATTTGAAATTGACAAGAGAGCTAGGAAATCATATACTAAACCCTGTGGATGTAATACAATCTTTTTGGGAGCCGTTGAAGGGTTCAAAAACCACCCTCGAAAAAATACATAATTTTCAAATCGCATGAAGGAAACCATTTGTCACTTTGAAATTCACAGGAGAGCTAGAAAGTCATATTTTAAACCCTGTGGATGTGGTATAATTTACTTGGGAGCCATTGAAGGGGGCTCAGAAACCACCCTCGAAAAAATACATAATTTTCACATCGCATGAAGGAAACCAGTTATCACTTTGAAATTCACAGGAGAGCAAGAAAATCATATTTTAAACCCTGTGGATGTAGTATAATTTACTTTGGAGCCGTTGAAGGGCTCAGAAGCCACCCCTGAAGAAATACATAATTATCAAACCGCATGAAGGAAATGAGTTATCACTTTAAAATTGACAGGAGAGCTAGTAAATCAAACACTGCAGATGTAATCTTGGGGATCGTTGAATGGTTCAAGAACCACCCCCCGAAGAAATACATAATTTTCAATTCGCATGAAGGAAACGAGTTATCACTTTGAAATTGACAGGAAAGCTAAAAAATCATATACTAAACCCTGTAGATGTAATACAATTTACTTGGGGTCGTTAGAGAGTTCAAAAACCACCTCCGAAGAAATACATAATTTTCAAGTCGCATGAAGGCAACGAATTATTAATTTGAAATTCACAGGAGAGCTAGAAAATTATATACTAAACCCTGTGGATGTAGGACAAGTTACTTGGGAGCCGTTGAAAGGTTCAAAAACCACCCCCGAAGAAACACATAATTTTCAAATCGCATGAAGGAAACGAGTTATCACTTTAAAATTCACAGAATAGATAGAAAATGATATACTAAACCCCGTGGACGTAGTACAATTTACTTGGGAGCCGTTGAGGTGTTCAAAAACCACCCTCGAAAAAATACATAATTCTCAAATCGCAAAAAGGAAGTGAAATGACTCTTTGAAATTTACAGAATGGTTATAAATTAAAATATTAAACACTAATTTTAAGAGTGTAATTTACCTGGCGGCCGTCGGAGCAAAATATGTGGTTTTGCTATAATAAAGCAGGTGGTAAATAATATACCAAAAAATATAACAACACATTATCAAATATATATAAATTACCAAGCAGCCGTAACAGAACGGCATTTTCTACGAAGAATTGTTGAATCCTTATATACATAAAATCTAATCAAATCAATTATTGTCCAGTAGAAATTAATGGACAAAGTAAAGAGAACAAGGTGTATATACAAACAATTAAAAAATAGACAACAAAGTAAACACAGAAAATAAGATCAATACAACAAAAGACAATTTAAAAAACAAATATGAATAAACACATTACATTACAATGCATTGTCATAATATTCTTCTAAATTATAATAGGATTTAAGAATGAGCAGACTTTTAACCACCTTCATGAAATTATTATTTGAATTAATTTCATTAACATTGTTAGGTAGGTGATTATATATCTTATAACCATTGTATATAATAGAGTCTTTGTTAAAAGAAACATTAAAGTTACCAAAATACTCATCAGGTAATGTATTAACAAAAAATATATTTTCTAAATGTTTACGTAATTGTTCAAGGTGCACTGTTAATGATGAATTTATATTTTGAAAGTAAGTTTAGAGTACGTTATAGAGATAAATGTTATTAATCTGAAGTAATTACTACGTGCAAGGTTGGACAAACATACAAAATATTTCGAAACTAGTCACAAGGAAAACATTTCAGATGTTTCACAATGTGTCAGTTCTACATCGATCACGTGGGTGTGTTGGAGGGTAATAAAAAATACCTGACAGCTGCCTATATTCCTAAAAGCATATCAATATATAATTTTTATGAATATTAAGTCGATATAGTCTACACAAGTCACACATGTTGTTCAATACTTTATCTGTAATTTCATATCCATTTTTAATTTCTTCCAGTGTCGATAGGCTCAGAATATGGATATATCTGCGACATATTCTACACTGAAATAAATCAGTAGTTTTATACGACGTAACGTGAATAGAAAAGGTACTTTTTTCTCATACTAAAACTAGCGTTTAATAGAAGGTGTTTTAACTCTCTCCTATAATTGACAATATCTATAAAATCCGACAATTTCTCAACGGCTTCCAAGTAAATTGTACTACATACACAGGGTTTAGTATATGATTTTCTAACTTTCCTGTAAATTTCAAAGTGATAACTCGCTTCCTTCATGCGACTTGTTTATGTATTTCTTCGGGGGTGGTTTTGAACCCTTCAGTGGCCCCCAAGCAAATTATATTACATTTACAGGGTTTAGTATATGATTTTCTAGCTCTCCTGTGAATTTCAAAGTGATAACTCGTTTCCTTCATGCGATTTGAAAATTATGTATTTCTTTGGGGGTAGTTTCTGAACCCTTCAATTGCTCCCAAGTGAATTATACTACACCCACAGGGTTTAGTATATGATTTTCTAACTGTCCTGTGAATTTTAAAGTGATAACTCGTTTCCTTCATGCAGTGGCGGTCTGGGCGTCTAGGGCTTAGTCGGCATTTTACAAGCGAAGCAAGGAAGAATATTTTTTTATCGGGGAGAGAGGGATTTTTTGGGCCTCGCACCGGCCTATATTGGGGCTTTTCGTAGTTAGTAGTCCAAAAAACGCCCAGACTCTATAAAAGTTGACCGATACAAATATATTTTTTTAAATGTTCTTTAGAAAATTTCTAAACGATCCCTCACTAGCTTTTTTGAAAAAAGTTACTCTGCATTAACAGAAGTTGGTTTACATTTTGATTATTGATGTAAGAAATTGCTTTTTTTTATTAAACCTCAGTGAAATCAATATTATAAATACCCTCCTACCCCCATGTGTTTCGGTACTCTGAAACCGAATATGACAATAAAAAAAGATTTTAATTATCTAATTTTCCATCCTAGCACCCCCTTACAACCCTCCTGGGGGATTGAAATTCCACTTGTTCTAAAAATTTGAAAAGCAGGTTTTTTGGTGCGCTGAAATCGAATATGATGATAAAAATTGATTCGAAGCACCCAGTCACCACCTACGAACCCCAGGAGGCGTAGAAATTCCACTTGTTCTAAACATTTAAAAAGTACGTCAATTTTTAGGTTTTTTGGTGCGCTGAAACCTAATATGACGATAAAACATGTAAGGGATGATTAAAATCATTTGTTATCGTCATATTCGGTTTTACCGAACCAAAATACTTAAGAATATACATACATTTTCAGTTTTCATAAGAAGTGAAATTTTAACCCCCCCCCCCCCCCCCGAGGGTTGTAAGGGGTGCTAGGGAGTGATTAGGTGGTTGAAATCTGTTTTTATTATCATATTCGGTTTCAGTGCACCAAAAAACCTAAAAATAAACATACTTTTTAATCGTGGAATTTCAACCAATCCTGGGGTTTGTAGATTGGTGCTAGAGGGTGCTAGAGGGTGCTAGAGGGTGAGTGGATGGTTCATATCAGTTTTTATCGTCATATTCGGTTTCAGAATCCCAAAATACATAGAAGTAGGAGTTTCAACTTTTTTTTGTGTGCCTGTGAATCAAAATGTAAACCAACTTCAATTAATGCAGAGTAACTTTTTTTTAAAAAAGCTCGTGAGGGATCGTTTTGAAATTTTCTAAGGAAGATTTAAAAAAAAAAGAATTGTATCGGTCAACTTTTATAGGCTCTAGGCGTCTTTTGGATTACTGACTACGAAAAGCCCCAATGTGCGGCCATTTGTTCGGGGGATGGGAATTTTGTACTAAACTTTAATGTTCAATAATAGTATATTATTTTATTAGGAGTAAAATTGATACTTTTGTGACGAGTCTGTAGGTTTGCCGGACAAACGAAGGGAGTCCGGCAATTACAGACGAATCACAAGTGGCTTTAACTGCGAATGAAACATGCTATTTTTTCTTCAAATGTCGATTAGTTATAAAAAAAATAAAGATAAAAACTCTCGAATTTCACCACCAAAAACGCATTGTGTTAATATCGCATGGCCGGCGTATTAAATAAAATACTCTTTGCTATGGATATTACTTTTTCTGCCGCTCACAGCGTCAGAAAAAGTACTCTTACCTCCTTTGTTAGTGGCGACGCACAGCTGTCTAAAAAATCAAACTTTTATGCCATGAAATGAGTTTGAAGAAAAATATTTCTTTTATTATAATGTTTAAGGACTGGTTTAAGGATAAATAAAATCATAGGTTCTTTAGAACTGCAGAAAAGTAAAAGAACTTGTTGGAAAAATCATGTCGCAAAAAGTGCACTCGATAGCCAAACTAACGACATGACAATTCACTTAATATTAACAATTAAAGTTTCGAAATTAGCTTCATCGGTTGCTTTTGCTGCCTCCGCACTGCGCATATCTCGAGTTCGTGCTTCGGACTTCGGACTTCCACAACTTTTAAAAATAAATAAACATTCAAACGCAGTTCGTCAGCGATTTGAATATTTTTGTTTCGCATGTATATTAACGCATTATGTACTCAAAAGGCAAAGGGCCCAGTCGGCATTTGCCGACTCGCCGACCTGGCCAGACCGCCACTGCCTTCATGCGATTTGAAAACTATGTATTTCTTTGGGAGTGGTTTCTGAACCCTTCAACAGCTCCCAAGTGAATTATACTACATCCACAGGGTTTAGTATATGATTTTATAGCTTTCCTGTGAATTTCAAAGCGATAACTGGTTTCCTTTAAGCGATTTGAAATTTATGTATTTTTTCGAAGGTGGTTTCTGAACCCTTCAACGGCTCCCAAGTAAATTCCCTGTGAATCTAATAAGATCCATAGGGTTTAGTATATGATTTTCTTCTCTTTCAACGACTTCCAAGTAAATTGTACTACACCCACAGTGTTTAGTATATGATTTTCTAGCTCTGCTGTCAATTTCAAAGAGATAACTCGTTTCCTTCATGCGATTTGAAAATTATGTATTTCTTCGGGGGTGGTTTATGAACTCTTCAACGGCTTCCAAGCAAATTGTACTACATCCACAGGGTTTAGTATATGATTTTCTAGCTGTCTTGTCAATTTCAAAGTGATAACTCGTTCCCTTCATGCGATTTGAGAATTATGTATTTCTTCTGGAGTGGTTTTCCAACACTTGGACGGCTGCCAAATAAGCTATACTTTTAGTGCACCACCTATTACAATAATTTTCTGGCTCTCCTGTGATTTTCAAAGTGATACCTTATTTTTTCACGAGATTTTAAAATTACATTCTTCATTTAATTTAAGAATTTTATATTTCAATGGATGGGGCTTGGTCAATAATCATGGTCAGTAATTATTGAACCTTTTCCCACTAGTAATTGTTAACTTCTTAGATTAGGATCTTAATTTAAAAAAATGTGCCCCCTTTTCATTTTAATTGCACGTCTATGTACCTTCGGCCGTGTCCGTCATTTTGACTGATGTCTTTAGCTGACAAGTTCACATCGTTCAGAAAGCTGGTAATTTCATAATAAATAAAAAAGTGTGTAAGTTGTGATTTGCTCAATACCTAAATAATATTTTCTAATCATGATGAAAGAAAATAAATAAACAATAATTAACTGTAAAAATAAATCAAGAATAGGCTTTTAAATAACACAGGCCCACAGAAAGAAGTGGTTTGTGCTGGGGTACTGACCATACCTAGCCCTTGTATTTTGAGCGGCTGAACACGAATCTGACCTTAGTTTTTCCCCAGCACGTTAGGTTTTTTTAACTTTTAACACCAAAAAAGTGGATCGTGACAATTCTTCTATCCTCATAACCCACCACAATCCTGAGGATTCAGTGAAAAAAATAGGAGGCTCTCGATTGGGGAATCAATTTGATTAGTTTTTATTTTAAAGGGCAGAATATTTACTAGTGAAATATTTTTGTCGAACTTCTCTATATGTTTCCTTAAATGTATAAGGAATCAAAGCCAGACTACAACCAACAGCTATTCTTCGGACTAAGGCCCCGCCGAGCACTGAATTACGAATTACAAGCCTGGCCGCGTTAAGTACAATAACTATGTATTGCCACAAAATGCTAAAGTTTCGATTGTAACGGACACCAACCGAAAGACTTATTCCTACTCAGGCAGCCACTCCACACCACTTTCAGACTGCAGTTTCGAGCTATTGACTGTCGTCGGTGTAAGATATGTCTGAGATGGCCTGAATTAGGCACTCGTTCATTCTTGGTACATGACGAGATTTATAAAACCACGACTTGAAATAAATATAGCAGCAAGCCTAGCCACTACTACTACCCTTCTACTACATAATTCAGTAATCCCGTAACCCATAACTGTATAACTCTGGGAATATAGTAGAAGAATGTGAAGAATTTGACTAGGGGAATTCATGAGACTGTCTCATAATCTTGAAATCGGGTAGCCCCCTTAACTCTTGAACAGCAAATCTTTTAACCGTTTAACCCTGTGATTATGGGTATTTGATAAAACCAAATTAGGGAATCTTAGTTAAGGATTCAATAAGAATGTAACTTGATTTAATAAGAATGTAAGTGGGGTATCTTTTCTGGTGATTTCTGTTTAGGTGACTTTATTTGATCTCTTGCTTTTGCAATTCTTTTATCTTACCATATCAAGGAAGGTAGAATGAGCATATGATGGCAGACTTTTGCTGGTTGTTGAAGGGAAAACATGTGATGTAGAGCAAGAAGCGTAAAAGAAATCCGTTACATAGGTCGTTCGAAGATAAAAGAGTTCGCAAAAGCAGATATCAAATAAAGTCACCTAAACAGAAATCACCTGAAAATACACTCCACTTCCAAAGTTACATTCTCACTAAATCCTCAATAAATATTCCCTAATTTGCTTTTATTGAATCCCCAGAATCACGGGGTTAAACGGCTAAAAGTTTTGCTGTTCAAGAACTAAGGGGCACAGGCTACTCGATTTCAAGATTTCGAGAACACAATCTCATGAATTCTCCTGTTCAGATTCTTCACATTTTTCTATTATATTTCCAGAGTTATACAGTGATGAATTTATGGGGTTACTGGATTATGTAGTAGAAGAATTTGCTGCCGGAATAGGTTTAATTGCTCACAAGGTAACAAGGTTACGAGGGCACAATCTAATTGATTCCCCAATCGAGAGGTTCCTATTTTTTCATTCACCTCAGGATTATGAGGATATAGGGATTGCCGTTGAAGAACTATGGTGCCGTAAGGTGCTTGTTTCCAAGATTCTAATGTCTTCTTCTTCTTCTTCTTCTTCTTCTTTTAGCGGGGCAACCTAAAATCACCGCACTCAGGCCCTGTGGCCCATTGTGCTACCGCTACGAAATTATGGAGTACCTCCGTTCAGGCCGGATTCTAATCCAAGGGCCAGAATCCTACCTAATGTCACAATGTCACGAATCACTCTACTTAGAATCTAAATTTTTTCCGTTGGATCTTCAGAGTTGAGGGGTTGAGGGATGGGATGGGAAGCTGAGGTTATGAGATCATGAAGTTGTGGATATATGATTCTTAAGCACAAGGATCCGAGGTCACAATATTATTAACTCCCCAATCAAGATTCTCTACTGTTTTCAACGGATTCTAAGGGTTATGGGGTTGGGGGATTATGGAGTTAAGGAGTTATTGGGTTTTACGGTTTCCTTTGAGTTATATGATCAAGACTGAAGTGCCACAATATCATTAGGTTAAAGTTTGAAAGTTGAATCTCTTTTGGAGTCTGATTTAAATAGACTTTTTTAGTGTTAAAAAAAAAACTGACGTGCTGAAGAAAAATTAAGGTCAGATTCGTGTTCAGTGCTCAAAATATAAGGGATAGGTATGGTCAGTACCCCAGCACAGACCTCTTTTGTGGTCCTGTGTACGTTTTTCATCCCTGCTGCAAAAAACAACCCTAAAATGAAAATATGGTATGTCCGGCAGCTTAGACCAATGTATCTGTATGTATTTTGACCAGCTGAATCCGAATCCGAAGCCAGAATTTTCAGATTGGCTCGTTTTTCATCTCTAACCCCAAAAAACAACCCTAAATAAAAAAAGTGCTCTGTCCGGCGGATCAAACCAATGTATCCTTATGTACTTTGACCTGCTGAATCCGAAGTCAGAATTGCTTTATTGGCTCTATTTTTATGTCTAACCTCGTAAAACGTCCCCAATAATCCAGTTTTTCGACTGACACACTCAAATGAGCAGTTAGAATTTTTTAAATATGTTTATTTAATAATCTTAAACGCCATAACTCCATATCACTGTAACCTCATAACCTTACAACTCCATAACAATGTCAAAGGCGAAAAACCGATTTTTATTGGTGTTTCTTGGGGTTAGAAATGAAAACCGAGCTAATTTGAGAATTATGACTTCGGATTAAGATTCAGCAGGTCAAACTACATAAGGATACATTGTCTGATCCGTCGGACAAAGCACTTTTTTATTTAGGGATTTGGGGGATGAAAAACGAGCCAATTTGAAAATTCTTACATCAGCGGGTTAAAGTACATAAGGATACGTTGGTCTGATTCGCCAGACACGTCACTTTTTTTCGTTTTAGGGGGTTTTTAGAGTTAGAGGTGAAAAATGGGCCAATCTGAAAATTCTGACTCCGAATTCAGATTCAGTCGGCCAAAATACATAGGAATACAGTGATCTGGTCCACCGGATAATCCACGTTTTTTGTGGGTCTGTGTAATCAGAAATTAAATATCTCGAGAAACGGGATCAGCTAGGATTTTCCGGTTTCCACTTTTTTACCCTACTGATATGCTGAAAACATTCTGTGAAATCCGTTTTTGTTTTGGTCAAGCTTTCTTCAGCTTGAAGAACACTGTGTGCCCTGATCATTGTTTACTCGCACCAGACCTGATTGTAGAATGAATATATTTTAATTCTAAAATAAAACTACGCTCTGTATATTTGAAAATAATTTTTAATTATTCAGTAATAAAAAGCACGCCTAATGTTTTGTTCATATTGCTAACTTTAATATTAACGTGTTTGATCTCACGTTAAATCACCGCCTTGTATTATAAAATTTTAATTTGATGTCAAGAATGTACCTGCAGCAGAGATATTTACATTTCCTTTCTTACAAAATTATTTTAATTGCAGTTCACGTCCTTTATATTTTAATAAATCACATTTTATGAATGTAATAACCTAAGAAATGTGTTATCGTGAGTAAAGTAGCTCAGGATTAATTTAAATTCAGGAAATGCCATGTATCATACATGAGATAGCAGATAGGCTAACTCGACGGCTGCTGTAATGAAAAATGCAATTATAATAAAGGTACACGACAAAATTTGCATGATTACTCGGTGGCTTAAAGAGTGTTTTAAAAGTTGGACTACAATACAATTTGCATAACAAGGAGGGTGTGCTCGTTCCACCTTCAGCCTTCAGCCACTTTCCTTTATGTCTCTCTAGCCACTTCTACTGTTCCAGAGATATGGCAAATTGTATCGTAATTTTATGGCCATTTTTGACTGAAAGCAGATTACAAATTAGCCCATGTATATTTACTGCCTTTTAAAAATACAAGCGAGAACAGATTCTCCTTAAAATGGATGCATATTTATAACCAATTACTTATAACGTATTACCTACAATCAATGTAAACAACTCTTACTAATTGAGTTTTAATTAGCTCTAATTTAGATGGTTAATGGGGTTAAGTAACCAATTATGAAGATTAAAAAGTCAATAAATAAATCACAAATAGCGAATTTGCTCTGAATATACATTAAGTACCCGGATCGACGCATGAATAGGTCAAATAATCTCAAAATATTTGGCTTGAAATTTCAGCCCTGCTTGGAAATAAAAATCAAGTGTGCCTTGGAAATTTACAAAAAAGTTAATTTATCTACTAGCAAAAGTGGTTTTTCTTTAAAAAAAAGTTGTTCGGAAAGTAATACTGAGTAAGAATGCAAAATCTCAACGTCCAGTTATATTTTGTCTAATTTTTTTTTTAAGGAAGTAGGTGTTGCAGATATTGGCAAATTTCGTTAAGAAAAGTTGTTCATATTGGTGAATTATGCAAGTGTACTAAATTTCAAGAATTGTTAACATCTGCAACAAGGTACAAAGACAAAATAACAAAGTAAGCAGAGGGATTTGCATTCTTACTCAGTTTTACTCTTTGAACAACTTTTCTTGATAACATTTTGTCGTATTTCCTACAGAAAAATCATTTTACTAGTGGGAAAATTAACTTTTCTGTATTTCCAAGGCATACTTGACTTTCCGAAACTACAATTATGGCACAAATTATTTTCTATCTAAGCAGGACTGAACCCCAGAGAAGCAACTCAAATATTTTCAGACTATTTCACCTATCATGCATCGATATGAAGACACACTGTATATACCGGAAAATATTGAGATGGGGGCGATTAATATGCGCAGAATATTGAGGTCTACTGTTGCTTATTCATGTACTTTAATAATTGAGAAATGATAACTTGTCAAAGTTAGGTAATTTCCGCCATTTTAGACATTCAAGATTTTTTTACTCTTACTCGCAAAAAATTGCAAGGGTCGAAATATTTTTGTTCAAGTCCAGTAAAGCCAAAGAATTTTTTTATTAACTTTTAGGTTAATTACAATATATATGTCATATTTCGATATGCTTAGGTGGAATTGGCTATTTTGTAGTTAAAGTCAAACATTCCTATTGCACTGAGTCGATCCTATGGATCGCTTCAGGATTGCTTGAAGGTCCTAACAAGGTAACGAGTAATCTATGTACGTGATTACGAATGGCTTCCGGCGTGTTTTTTCAACGTTTCCGGATCAAACTCATTAGAACTAATTTTTCTCACAAACGTTCGATCCTTTGGCTAAAATGAAAGAGGACATTTTTTGTGTATTGTTAATCAGTGAATGACAGTCTGGTACCAAAGTGAAAAAAAAATAAAAGATATTTGAAATTAATGCAAAATATCGACAGCCCCCCTCAATACCACCCACTTTCGGTAAACAATATTTTTAAAAATAATGCAGAAATAAACTTGTATTATTGTCAATATGCTTATAAAGTCACGTCCCTGTAAATCAAAAGGTTTCTGAAATATATAATAATAATCAGTTTTTGGGTGCCCTTTCCAAAGGGCCGTAGCTCAAAGTATTTACGGACATATTTTTGCATGTAGAATCTGCATCAGAAGTTTGTCACCGATATTTCTGGAAAACCATTTATACACTGCCACATACCTACACACAGACGCACGTACACAAACACGCTGGAAGCCATTCGTAAATACGTACATAAATAACTCATTACCTCCTTGTTAAGACCTTCAACCACTTCTGAAGCGATAATAGGATCGACTCAGTGCAATAGGAATTTTTGATCAGCATGATTTTAACAACAAAATAGCAAAGTTTCAGTCAATTCCACCGAAGCCTGCAAGATAAAAAAATTATTGAATGTCTAAAATGACGCAAATTACCTAACTTTGACAAGCTGTATCTCAAAAACGGTCCATAGGATCGACTCGACGTGATAGGAACTTTTGATCAGCATAACTTGAACTACAAAATGGCAAAGTTTCAGCAGATTCCACCGAAACACAATTTTCAACTGTTTTGTTCCGGGGTTCCTTGTTCATCGAAAAAGTATCTGCAGAAATATTGCCTTCCAGAGTCGAAGGCTGAAAATTTTAAAACCCCAACTTCTGAAAAACCTTTCCTAATAATATTTAATAAACTTACTGAGATATGCCCACTACGTGTAATGCGAAAGTTATTATTTTAATCTAAAGTGTAATTTTGAAATGGTGAGGAAATAAATGCTGCCTGTAAATTTCTTTGTGACTTACTCAATAGAACTTAATCAACTGAAAACTCTTTGTTTATTTCTGTTATTTACTCTGTTGTGTAGACAACGTGTTTCTAACAAAAATACAAGCACCCAAATTAATGTAAAAATAATTAAATTATAATTCGCCATACTAGCCTTTTTATGAAACTTGAAATATGAAATTACTTTGAGACCAAAAGGCATCTACGAAGTGGTTGAACGTCTTGGGACTGAAGGGGAACGAAAAGCTGCATCATAGCAGCGCAGAACTAAATGCTAGATTACACCAAAGGATGATCTTGAAACAACCTGTTGAGAGCAGGAATTGAATGTGTAACCTAAGAGTTACGTGGTGGCGGGATGTATTACATTGGAACTATCGGAATAGTTATACGTAAGCACTTCAACATAATGGTGCCACAAAAGTATTATGGAAATACCCCTAAAAAGTTGCTAATACCAACGACGTTATACTCATGGGGACGGGAATATACTCTGTGATATATTCGACTATTTTTGTTTAAACATTACATCCAGAGAACCAACGCGTGTTTTTACAAATATTAGAGGGCAAACACATTCTACATGTCTGGATTATGTCTGGATTATATAGCGGCAAATATATCCCCCGAGTCATACAATATTACTATTTTTGATCAAATGTTATCTGATCACTTTGCTCATTTATTTTATTTCAGCTTTGTAAACGAGCCAAGTTTGACCGATACAAATAATAGAAAAGTATATTAACGTGATATTCAAAAAGATAACATACAAGAATTTAATGAGAGACTAAAGATGGTAAATTGGGATGAAATGTTAAATCTAAGCATAACTGACGCATTTAATTTTTTCTTTGATAATGTCACGTGGCGTTTTAACGTTGCATGTAAAACAACTTAAAAAGTGACCCACTTCCAAAAAGGATAAAGCATGGATAACAAATGTGTTAATCGAAGAGGGTAACGGGGTTCGCAAAATTTATTATGTTATGAAATATTCCAACTGTCCGGAAAAAAAGAACTGTTTTATAATGAAATCAAATAAGGTATAGGAAAAACATAGAAATTGCTAAACTTGAATACTACAACAATGAAATAATAAATGCAGAAAATTAAAAGTAAAGAAACGTGGAATATAGTTAATAACAAACTGGGAAGAACAAGGGTCAGTCCTTGCCATATAAGCCTTAATATCCACAACAAATTATCTTCAGATGGAAATCAACTGTCAAATTGCTTTGCATCATATTTTTCCAGTGTCGTCCCTGACAATATTAATGAACATTTTCGGTATAATTTACTACTACCGTGTATATTATCGAAATATATCCCAAATTCAAAATTTTTTTATCTTCTTGACGAAAAAAAACTATCAAACGTCATATGTAACCTCAAAACTAAGAAATCACCTGGTATGGACGGCCTTACTGCACATATAATAAATATATCTGACAATTACCATCACTTTTGTACCTCATAAAGACGTCACTGGTTAGCGGAGAATCTCCTGATTTTCTTAAAATCGCGTCTATAATCCTCATTTTTAAAAAGGGCTCTAAAAATATTGAAAACTACCAGCAAATTTCTCTTTTAAGTGTGTTCTGGAAAATACTAGAAAAGATTATTTACGATCATATCATGTCATTTATAGAAAAAAATAAAATACTGACCGAGTATCAACATGGATTCAGACCAAGAAAATCAACTGATACGGCATCGGCATATTTCTTTAAATGTATTTACAAAGAATATATTTACAAAGATGCGGCCAAATATGTAGTGTCACTGTTTTTCGATTTATCGACAGTTTTCAATTTTGTCGACAGACCTGTCCAAAAAATTAAAAAGCTATTGGTATCCTCCTACATGGAAAATCGTAAATTAGTAGTAAAGTGTAATGAATTTCAATCGAATATCCATGATGTAACCCAGGGGGTCCCCCAAGGCTCAATATTAGGCCCTCTATTATTTTTGATTTACATTAACGATCTGTCAAATACATTCAATATCACATTACCACGATTTGTGCAGATAATACCACTGTCTCGGTATTAGCTGTCACGCGGGAGGAACTATATCATAAAATTTATGTTACACTAGATGATGTACACGGATGGTGCCAGAGAAACAGTTGAATGATGAAAAAAACTTTAATTTTAGAAGGGCATTAACCTCCAGTGATGACATAAATTTTACCGAATCAACAAAATTCCTAGACTATATAGACAGCAGGTTAACATGGGAACTGCATATAGAGCACATTTGTAAATTGATTAATAAAGCCTACTTCGCTGTTTTACAGATAAACAATACAATTGGCCAGACGGGTCTCTTAAGTGTGTATTATGCTCTAGCATATTCACATTTATCATTGAATATATTAGCCTGGAGCCGTTCAAGTCATATACAATGAGTATTTGCCTCCCAGAAGAGATTACTAAGATTAGTTTTTAACCTAAATAATAGATCCAGTTGTAAGGAATTATTTAAGAAATATAATATTTTTACAGTTCCTAGTATCTATATCTACAAATGTCTGATATTCGCAAAAATGAATTTTTACACCTTCTCCACTTCCGGAGATAATCATTTATATAATACAAGACAAGATCTGTTGGTGATCTCAGTGCATAGAACAGCGACATTCCAAAACTCACTGCACTATAATTAATTGTATTATTTTATTTAACAGAGTCAGACAACTTGTTTATCTTAATTTTGTGTGAATTACTTAAATAAGTATTGTTATTTAAACGTGTCAAATGTACATGATCTATGTACCAAAAAATAGTAAAATAAATTCTACTCTATTCTATTCTATAGCTGAGAGATAAGTTCACCAAATCGGCCAAACATCGTCGTACATAGCAAAAAAGAGAAATCCCGTTGGCTGATCGATGTGTCTATCTCGAATGACGCTAACGTGATGCTCAAAAGAACTAAGAAGTTGAGCAAATATATAAAAAAATCTCCTCTAAATGAGAATTATCAGCAGAATGTGGAATGCAAATATCACAGTCGTGTCAATGATTGTAGGATTCCTCATAACTATTAAGAGGGACCATGACCGGATTTTACAGCAATTTCATGTCAACCGAGCACAAGAAGTGCAGAAAGTCGCATTGTTGGATGCGGCGCATATTTTAAGGATTGTTTCTGGAGTAGGAATCTCTGTTGTGATCCTTTGTTGAGATCTGGACTCTGAGTTGCTGGAAGAGACATCAACAACGTCGTCTAAAGGGTCCAATAATGGACTCCAAAATAACTGCATTCCTTGGTTTCGTTACGCCAAGAGATCGCTAAAAATTTCTCCTTAAGAAGGAATATGCAAAGCTGGATAATGTACAGCAGAGCAGTACTAAACTACTAAATGTTGCCTGCTATATCATCATTAGCTCAAGTTCACTTCTGCGGTTGAAAACAGTTATGAAACCATGTTAATGTAGGTTAGTTTAAGGTAGCAAAACTGGCAACAGATGAACTTGGCTTAGCATATGACTTCAATTGAGGAAACGTGCGGCGTCCTCATGCCGAGTTTGTAACTAAGTTTCAGCCAAATTGCTTGATTTATATTGAGCTTATTAACAAAGCTAAACTTTGCTTTGTTAAAGTCAGCAGAGCTAAAATCAAAGACCGAAATATTTATTTTAGCCTATCAGAGATTAGTCAACACCTCAGTCTATCGTAGACGAGTAATGGGTGTAGACGTAGAGGTTTCTAACGGCAACTCCAGGACCTGTTGTCAGGCGTTGGAATCTCTCAAGCATTTACTATCTGCATGACCAATTTATGATATTTTGGTCTACATGCATAAGTATAAATCTATACTACTACTTATGCACGTGTACGGGCTAGACCAAACACCTATGTTTCGTCCGCTGTTGAGATCGAGAAATGCTGAATTTACTGGAATTGCTCATTTCCGACCGCCAGGAAATTCAAACCAATGATCCTGACGAAGATTTTTCTACTATCAAACCAAAGTAATGTATGTCGTTGAGTTCTGGATACCAGCTACTAAGAGGAAAAGAGACGGACGTCACTTATGGGAGCGTGAAATATATTTAAAAACTTCATTCTATCTAGTTTTATTTTTATATATGATAGTTTGTACCTTTCTCTTTTAACTTTGAAACTAACTGGTAATGTTTATTTTGCTCGATTCTTGCATTAAAAAGAACTGGAGATATTTGAAAATCGTAAGATGATTACATTTGAATGTCATTTTAATTTCTCTTCAATATCAAGTGGTTAATTACGCCATTATACTTTTTAGTATCATAAAAGTTTTTATTCCTACAATTACTATACACTAAAAAACTATTATTTCCAGGTCAATCTTTTACTACTCGTCTATTCAGAAGCATGCAAAATAAAATCTGATTAATGAAAAAAGCTTTAAAATTATCAAAAAGTCTGTGATAACAAAAGTTTATTAGATTAAGATAAGGCTCGTCTAGATATCTTACTCAAAATATAATTATTATCAAAGCTCTTTAAGAATGGGTAGTTGAAAAATTTCATAGGATGCGGCTAATAGTCATTGAAAAGCAAGCAAGGAAATAAAATA
Source organism: Rutpela maculata (assembly GCA_936432065.2). NCBI lineage: Eukaryota > Metazoa > Arthropoda > Insecta > Coleoptera > Cerambycidae > Rutpela > Rutpela maculata. The sequence goes on from OW386288.2 coordinate 119,207,071, forward strand.
AATGTCCACAAATTCATGAATTCAACTTGAAAACATTGAGACTGCTATACTTTAAAGACCGGACCTAAATATATTCTGCTGTGGGAATAAGAACAGTACATGAAAACATATTTTTTACTGGATATTTTTATGTAATGATGAAGTGTTGCTTTGGTTCAAATATCACTAGAGACACATTTGTTTTCCTTTCTTCGTTTATAACATCCAAAACCTATATTACTAGGTTATCATTTTGATGATGTGACAAAACTGAAAGGCATCTCATCATACGAAGTTTTATATTCTGCGTTAATATGCTTCCTGACAAAGTAGGAGACGGTATAGATGGTATCGACGTCTTTTCCTCCCTTGAAGTTATTCATAAAGCTTACAGAGCAAGTTTAAAATCAGTCTCCGAATTTTCTTTCTTTATCGTCATGATATATCTTTTTAAAATATATTTAAAGTTAAGAAACAAAAATAATCGCACAATGTCAGATCTGGCTACTATGGTGAATGTAATCAGGGGGCATCTCGCTAAAAACTAGTTGGTACTTGTCGTGGTGCAGATTGCAGCAACCATGCATGACCAGTTTTCCCAACGTTCTGGATTTTTATAACCCGTATTTATGTTTTTCAAGAAGGCTATATCATCTTTCTTGTTCAACAGCTAATATGAAATTTCTATTCTGTTTTGCTTCTGATCTTTATTTAAGATAGGATAGAAACTTCTCAGCTACACATGCCCTGCTGTGCCGTTTTGTTAAACAGTAATAAAAGACGAAGAGAAATAGCTATCTAAACTCTAGCAATGGCATATTGCTTATTAGAAGTTGCTTCGTTAGCTTATTTATGCGTGTTCCCTAAACACATTACCAATTTGTGAGTTACTTGCGCAGTCCAAGTATTCTTTAATAAAACCTTGTACATCTCGCCAAACAATATGGTTATTTTATTTTCCAAAAATGAACCTAACAATACTTGATCTGGTAATGTTATTTGTGTTAAAACATTTTAATTAAATTAATCACTACGAGTTTTATATATTTAAACATAACTATTACTTAATAAAGAACTTAAAAAGTCTGATTATATGTTTTGTTGCAGTTGGGAGATTTATCGAATCCAGAACTTAGGATACTAACAGATCAGTTAGATAAAATTAGATATGGAGGTGAGTACTCTTAAACACACATTAAAAATATGCCAACGTCTTTCAAAAAACCTATGCTGTTTGTAAAGAAAATTACACTCTTAAAAGAACTTGTACTGGTTCAGTAAGAAACAATTGTGTATAGTACCAAAATATCATCACCTATTACTATGATTATTTCATTTTTTTTAAATGAAGTCTTTTGAAAAAGGTAACTACGAATTTTTATATAATATTTCTGTTAAAAATACATTAGGTCATCACTATTAGGTAGTATACCTGGAACAGATGTTTCTAAGTCTCAACTTCCAATTCAGCGGATATTCCTGGTCGTTTACTTGGTGCTATTTTCATTTATGAAATTATAGAAAGAACTATTTTGGATTCATTTTAGAGATACAATTCTCGTAAATAACCAATATTCCGAAAGTCTATTAGATAGTTTACAAACATTGAAAGTTGAAAAATTGGAAATTTTTGTCGTATACACCCAAACAAAAATAAAAATTCAGCTATGGGCACCTGTTTCGAAGTTATTGCTTTAAATCGACGTACATAAGTGCACGATATTTTTTTACATCAGGAAAATAACTATAGCGTACTGATTGTTCTCATTTGAAGCCCTCCATATAACAGTACTACTAATGTAAAAAATATCCTTAAGCTATGTACGCCGATTTGAAGCAAGGTACGAAAATTGCGTATCTATCACACTTTCCACCTTCTGTCTTCTGTCAGTTTTGCTCCTAATCTATGAAATTATTGAGAAGCCGTGTTACGCTGATGAGGAGCAGCAACCTCGAAACATGTGTTCACAGCTGCGTTCTTGTTTCATTTTAAAGGTGTCTTATTTATTTTATTCAATCTAATAAACTCACTTTATTGAAAGTAGAATTAATCTTCCATAATCGGTAGTTTATTCTATGCATATGTAACTCCATGTATATGTATTATATATACGATAAATTTTTAAGTAAATGGGTTTTCTCTACGAACGAAATTATAAACCCTAAAGCTAATACATTAAACGATATTCAATATTCCAAAACTTTTGGGACGGTCAGTACTCCGTCAGTAAGGGATTGGTGCGGTTCATTTGATGTTTATTCGATACCCTTTCAGCACTATGGTGCCGTGAACCCTGCGAAACCGAGCATTATCGAGATCACTTTTAAGGGTGATTATTAAAACAACACCATTTACGCATCAATCCTCTTGAATTATCATTACTAGTTTTTAGAAATACGTGACTTAAAATTCCGAGTTGAAAATAATAACATTAAGCTATCTTTTCAATAGCTTTATATAAAAGGTTACCGAATTATTATTCTTTTTGTTCGAAATGAGATCCATTATTGCTAATTCATTTCAGTCATCGACTTCTTATTTCAATCCTAGTCCTTAGTCTTATTTCCGTTCGTAATTGTATGACATCTTGCTTCACTGTTGCTATCAGTTGAGCAAGGCTTTAAATTTCCCCATTGTGGACAAATTCTTTCATGGTACATCCCACGAAAAAGCCCAGTGGCGTTAAATCTGGCAGATGCCCAGCTCACTAGCACGTGAAAATACGCCAGTTCTTAAATCAAATATATCCCGATTGGTAGTGAACCTATTCTGAGATCTGCACGGTCCCCAGATTTAACCCCAGTGGATTTTTTTATGTGAGCTAGGATGAAGAAACTTGCCTACAATGAGGAAATTCAAGCCGTACTCAACTGATAGCAAAAATGGAGCAAAATGCTTTGCAATTACGAACAGAAGAGGTCAAGGGCAATGATGCTGCCAACAACTAGATTTCTTGCAGTTCTGTTGCCATTTTTCATATGCTCGTATCAGTTGTTAATGTTCGAAATCCATCGCTTCCATGATATAACAAACACGCCATTTTGTCACTCGCTTCACACCGGGATCCTTTATCCGCAGTTGTGCTGCCTCCTGAAGTATTTCCCCGCTTTTTAGCTCTATACAACTTCAAATTGCTGAACTTGACGTAACAAGATTTGTACCGTGCGCCATGGTTTTGGACCAGTTCATCCGCACTCACGTCGCTTCCAAAATTTTGTTTCACTGGCAATGACTCCAAGCTTCTAAACGCATTGATATTGTTCAAGAAAAACCGGTATGGTGTTGTCCTGTCATCGATTTCATGTGCATTAAGTGGACATTTTAGATTTTCTGAAGTTGTTTTCTGACAGATCATGCACTTGTTTCAATCCATCTTGTATTACAATTCAATCTGAAACAAAATAAAAAAAAACATATTAGAAAACGTGGACACACCGAACAAAACAGTTCATCGGTGAATAGTTTGTAATTGGTACATATATTAGTGAATAAATATATAGGGTGATACATTTAAAAATTATGTAGTTGTATTCCCCGACACCAAATATGCATACTTAGACACCAAGTTTGTGGTTCTAAGTGATTTAGAAGCCGAGATATTAATAATATACATATATTTCAAAATGGCCGCTATAAAATCCAGATGCCGACGGAGGAGTTGGTTCCTATCAAAAATTGAAAGCTAAGTACCTACCTAACTAGTACCTGGAAAAAATTTGGTGGTTTTGTCCGGTGTGTCTACATTTTCATGATAAGCTGCCCTACGTGGTCACACAGAACAAAAAAATTTTAATGTGCCGATGGACAATAGTATTTCGCATGCAGTTGATACAACTGTAAAAAAGAAAAATATGAATGAAAAATAGACAAAAAAAAATTAAAAATGTGCCGGCAAAATATAAAAAAATATATACAAAAAAAATTAAAAAATGTGGCTGAGCAAGATTATATTCAGTATACAGTTAACATTGTTCAGAGTTAGCTTTTATATCATATTAAATAAGGACCATAAACATTTTACATTTTCTCATGTATTTATTATTTTACCCCGTTGTTATAACAACACACATCAATTAATAATAAATTAATCTAGTTTATCCTTGTGACACCAGGTGTCACTAAAAGTATAAGTTTGCAACTATAATTAAATAAATTTTCTTAACATCTTCTCCTAATTGCAAAATTATACTTTTAAATTTTATTAAACAATTCAAGTTTTAATCATTTACATTTTTAAACATATTTCATTCTTATCTTCATATCCTTCTGGAATTTTCATGCAAATTACTTCATTCAATTTTCCATATAAAAAGGTGGTTTTTATGTCGAATTTTTTTGTAATTTTTATTTACGGCTAGAGCAAATAGAATTCGTAAACATGTGATATTTACTACTGGACTGAAAGTCTCTTGATAGTCTATACCATATTTTTGTTCAAAACCTCTTATCACCAGTCTGGTTTTGTATCTTCATAGTTCTTTACTCGAAATAGCCATTTACTTGATAAAATATTTTCGTTAACTACTTCACTTCGGTTTACATAAACCCACGTATTATTTTTCTTTAAAGATGTCTTCTCCTCATTTATTACATGTAGCCATTTTTCCTTTTCTTCACTGTTTATTGCTTCTTGGTAGGTCAACATTACGTAATCATTATATCTTTCTGTTTTTTTTTTATGATTCGTTTAGGTCTGTTCTCTATTGATTCAACTTGAACTTCCTGTTCATTTTGGTTTCTTTCTTCTTCCGATTCTTCTTCATTTTGGTTTTGTTGTTCTTGTATTTGAATTTCTAGACTTTCTTCAGTCATTTTCATTTTTTCAATATTTACTTGTTGCATGTCATTTTCTTGTTTGCTTTCTGATAATTTTTCCACAAATTTTCTTCTATGTTGTTTTTCAAAAATCACGTCAAATAATCTGTATCATTTTGTTGCAATATAAAAATATATTTCTTGCTCCTTTCTTCTAATTTTTTTTTTGGTGCATAAGCATCACATCCAAAAATCTGTAATCTAGTTAAATCGGTTTTTTCTTCAACCATTTTTCTGCTGGTGTTACTTCAAAATTTTCTGTAGGGCTTCTATTCAATTAATATGCTGCTATATATACAGCCTAACACCAAAATTTTTTATCCATTTCAAAATCGAAAATTAAAGATCTAGCTTTCTCCATAATTGTCCCATTGAGTCGTTCAGCTTTTCTATTTAATTGCGGTATATATGGGATTGTCGAGTCCATTACTATGCCTCTGGATTTACACCATGATTTTAATTCTTTGTTAATGTACTCTCCGCCATTATCGCAACGTAACTTGTATACTCTTAAATTCATTAATGCTTCTACCTCCATTATGTAATTTCTTATGTATTCTGCAACTTCATATTTTCCACTTAATAAGTATATCATTGTATAGTGTGTATGATCATCCATCAATGTAAGAAAATATTTCTTATTATCCCATATATTTGACTATTTAGGTCCATAAGCGTCTGTATGTATAATTTCTAGTGGCCTTGTTGTTTGTTTTCTTGAATTTTCAAATGGTAATCTTGTTTGCTTCGCTTTCATGCATATTTCGCATATTTTGTCTAAATTTTCAGTCTTTCTCTGTTATGTTGATTTCTGTTGATAATTTTACAAGATTTTTCATGTTACTTTTACCTAAATGACCTAGTTTTCTATGCCATTCCTCTACTAATGAAATTTTATGATTTTTCCTAGTTTTTTCCGAGAGTAGATTTTTCTCTGTGCCTCTGTAGTTTTACTAAAAAAGTCCATCTTCTTGCTTTTCTCCTTGTATTATTTCTTTGTTGGTTTTGATTATTAAAACTTTATTTTTAGTAAACGTAACATTTCCTCCATTTTTAGTTATACCACTTACAGATAATAAGTTTTTGCTTAAGTCAGGGACATACAATACGTCTTTAAATACACAGACATCACAATTTACGCTTCCTACTCCTTCTGCTTTTATATTTTGGTTTTTCTTTGCTATACCAATGTTTTCTTCACATATTTCCACATTCTTGCTTTTTACCATATGTGACGTTGCTCCTGAATCTATTATAAAATCTGTTTCATTTGTATCTTCATTACATCCAGCAATAAAAGTTAATTTGTTATTTTCTTCATTTCTTTGTGGATATTTCTTTCTAAGACAACAATTTTCTTCTGCGTGATTTGTTTTTTTACATATTGAGCATGATTTTAATTTATCCTTTTTAAAGCACGTCTTAGCTATATGACCTATAATCCAGTCAATGAGTGCTCAAAAGAAGGGTGTAGAGTACATGGAATATGCAAGACTTTCTGACTTCAGGACTTCGTTAGGAGTAGTTAGCAGGTAAACATACTAAAAGTTCCCGCCCCTGGGAGGTGAGCTTACTGCGGGAGGAGGGGGGAAAGGTCCCATTTTTGGGTTTTTCGATTATATCTCGGAACCGGTGGACTCTAGAAAAAATATGTTTTAAATAAAAATGAAAGCTAATTAAATTTTCTATAAAATTGTTTCCATACATATTCGTCGAATTTCCAACGGTTTTCGAGGTATACGTTATTGAAAATCGATAAGTTTCGAAAAAATCATTTTTACCTAACTCTTTTTGTCAAACATTTGCTTCTAGTGCGTCCCACGATCGTTTCTCAGAAAAATTGTCAGAAACGAAGTTGTAGAGCATTAAATGTTCTTCAATTTGATAATATACGCTTAAAAATAATTTTTTCGAAAATTATCAATTTTCAATAACGTATATCTCGAAAACCGTTGGAAATTCGACAAATATGTACGGAGACAATTTTATAGGAAATTTAATTAGCTTTCATTTTTATTATATTTTTCTAGAGTCCACCGTTTCCGAGATATAATCGAAAAATCCGAAAATGGTACCTTCCCCCCTCCCACCCACCGTAAGCTCACCTCTCAGGGGCGGGGACTTTTAGTATGTTTACCATTGACTGGACTACTAACTTTCATAGCATTTTGTTTTATTTGTCAATTTTGAGTTACTTACTTTAAAAGCCATTATTCATTGTTAAGTTTATGTTTTGGTTCTTCGGTTAGTAATCTAGATTAGATTTGTTTTCGTTCGTTCATTTATAGAAGTTGATTCCCATGCTGCACTAAAGTATTTGTACTCATCTGGTAATGTCGTTAATAACTTTGATATCAACATAGCATCATCAATTTTGTGGTTCAATGCTACTAACTTATATATTATATTTTGTAGCTTACTGATATGTAACGAAAGATCAGTACCTTTTTTATAGCTGTAGCTGAAAAACACCTTTAATAAATTGCATTTTTGTTCCTCGGTGCCTTATTGAAAAATACCACATAGCTTGTCAAACATCATTTTTGCATTTTCACAATTCATAACATGAATCATTAGTTTTTTTATCTGTACTTGTAACTATCATTTTTTGAGCTTTTGCGTCTTTTCTTAACCGATTTGTTTTCTCCTCGGGTTTTGTTAAATTTATAAATTCCTTCTCACCATTAACTATTTCCCATAAGCAATTCACCTTAAACATAACTGTTGCTTGAAATTTCCATATTTGAAAACTTTCGGCATATTTTAATTTTTCTATCTGCATTATGTTCTCCATTGAGGTAGCCATGTTTTATCTTTTTATTTTGACGTCTTGTTTTTTGAATTATGATTTTATAATTTTAGTTTTATTGATTTTAATTTTACTTCTTATTTGTTTACAGTTTTATATCACCTTTTGGTTGACGACCCATGACCTGTTCATGGTTAGCTTATATATTATATTAAATAAGGACCATAAACATTTTACATATTCTCATGTATTTATTATTTTACCCCGTTGATATAACACACATCAATTAACAATAAATTAATCCAGTTTATCCTTGTGACACTAGGTGTCACTATAAATATAAGTTTGCAACTATAATTAAATAAATTTTCTTAACAAACATAACAGTCGAAGAAAATTTTGAAAAAAAAATACATGGTGGTCACTCAAAAGAAAATTTAAAAAATGCGACGGAGGACAATAATATTTCTCGTGCAACTGACACAACCGTCAAAAATGAAAAATATGAAAAGCATGTTCCCTATAAAGATAATTAAAAAATTTTACGGAGAACGATAATATTTTGCATGTAGTTAACACAACTCTCAAAGAAGAAAAACAAAAATGCAGAGTGACCACTCCAAAAAAAAAAATAAAAATATGTGATGGAGGGGGGTAGTATTACGATTGCAGTTAATACAACTGTCTAGGAAGAAAAATATGAAAAATACACAGGGTGGCCATCTTAAAAAAAATAATGAAAGAAGTATGATAAATAGAAAGGGAAGTTTTGCGTAAATACCTTTACCGATATTTATTTGTGTTATGTTGCTCGTTAGCAGACTAGCTTGAACTGATAAAACTTCTGGGAAGTTGTGCGGGCATACATCACTAGTGGTGTAATATTTTACTGTGCGTATAGTTCTCTTAACGAGATGTACTTTGAAGAATTGGAAATGAGGAAGACAAACTTATTCTTAAGAATTGTAATATTCTTTAATGTCGTGGCCGACGTGCTGCACCATGCCGTGTATATTAGGGCTGGTCTCACGACAATGGTATCAGTCATTTTTTTATTATGGCTATTGAATCTGCTATTCCTAGCAGAGAGCGGAATAGGTAATAAACTATCCGTGCAGTTTCGTATTTACCTTCCAGTGATTCAGGCACTACCTTCGTGTTTCATCGAAGACAGTTTCAAAGCAAACTGACAGTTTCAATCACAATATATAAATCGCAGGCCTAGACCCTGATCAGAGTTGGTGTGTACCTCCCAATGTTCGTGTTCATCTGCTGATAACTTTATGTCTTCTCAAGAGTTCACTGTGCATCGGATGTGAAAGTGAATATGAAGACAGATGTACAGCAAAGAAGCAAGAAAAGCTCTTAGAGAAATCTGTCACTATTTACAAAAAATCAAGAATTGTAACATGCTGTGCATATTTAAATGATGCAACTAAGCAAGGCTTTATTCTTCTATAGTCATCATGAATAAATAGTGAGAGCATTTTATTATTTTAGATGACTTCCAGTTTCATTTTCTCTCCAAAATACCTGCCGAAAATAGGTTCAATAGGTTCAACATTATGCCTCACATGTTAATAGAAATTCATAAATAAGAATCTGTAATATTTTTGAATAATGTTTAAAAACATTTTGAAGTTTAGATATGGATATGTATATTATTTTTTGTTAAAAAAATATTTCGAATTCTGTTTTTATTACAGAAAATTAATTGTATTTAACAATTTTATTTCTGGTTTATATATTTTATTATCTTCTCTCACATGAGGTGTTCAATACTGTTCACCCTATGTGTTTTTCACTGCAAGTATAACACATTTCTTTGTAAACAATAGTGTCATCTACCTACTAAATATTATTCTTCTCCGTTAAGTAGTTTTGTCGATGTGCCAACAGACAGAAAGATACCAGTCCAACCGACAGACAGACAGACATGTGAAATTAAATTACAATAGGACGCGCGACGACTGGACGTGGCAAATTAGACGCACGACAATTGGACCCATATGCATATGTCAATTGGACGTCATGCATTGGGGCGCATGTTACACTGCCTTATAATTTTAGTATGCATCTTGTAAAGCTCTTGATAAAACCATAAAGAGACAAATTACATGTAGAGTATTCTAAATATATTGTTTACGTTTTGTTTTTGACAATTTTTGGCTTTTATTACTCATGTTTTTAGTGAAATCTATTCCTCATAGCGAGTCTGTTTCTATGTCGATTCTACATAAGGTGTATTATTTAATGTCTTGCATTTTTTTTTAAATGCAATATGTTTTTATACGTTAATATCTGATTTCATCGGAGTAGAGTTTATATACATGGTTATTTTTAATAAACGCGTCCAATTATTTCAAGCGTCCTATTTTACCACGTCCAATTGACTTATGCGTCTAATTGTTGCCCGTCCAATTCACTGCGTCTAATTGGTGCGCGACCAATTTCCTGCGGCCGATTGTAGTCCGGTCGAATTATTACGTATTAAAATGTGGTGAAAATACATAACCACGATTATATTGTTTTAAATTGATGGGTTGGACATCCACAGCAAGCCCTTATAGTTTGCCAACTGATGTCATACCGGATACGGAGGGTGGGGGTCGTCAAGTTGAAAAGTCGGTTTTTCACATTTAAATAGAAGGTTAATAATCTGAGAGGAAAGTTCAAATGGGAAAGTCATAGGTACCTATTCAAAAAACCTATAAAATGAGCCTTCGAACGTTAAGATAGCTTTAATATGTCAGGATTGGGCAGTTATAAAATGCGTTTAGGCATAATAATTGAGACAAAATATTAGCTACTTAATTTATATTTTTTATATTTTTAAAATGTGATGGCAGTTGTAATTATATACACAATTATTTAAGAATAATTATTTTTATTTCATACAGAATTTGAAAAAATTAAATTAATTTCATACACTCGTCAAATAAATCGCTTACACATATAATAATAATAATAATACACTTTATTCAGTAATGACATGAAAGGGCGAAGTTCAGCTTAGTACATCACAGACGCTGTAAAAGCTGTTCTTCAACAACAAGACAACACATTTTAAAAACAGAAATATACGTAACAATATACATACTATTCTTTATATATGTATATATTTATACACTTTGATCTAAACAACTGAAATACACACGCAGTTTTCTTCCTTTCCTTTCCCAAGGTGGCAACACCTTATGTTAGCAAATTCGTTAGACATTTTTGGGAAAAGAAGGAACAGAGAGAGAGACTTAATTCCAGTTAGTATGGAGTTATATATAGTAGAAATATTTTGAGAAAATGAACTATCAATTATCGCGGTTTATGAACCGGCGGTGTGTCTAATATTTATGTTGTCTACATCAGTCCGAAATAGACTTATGAAACAGTATTATTTTACGGTATAATGTAGCGCAATGTAGCTTACGCTTATTTTTCGTGTTTAACCACTTGGCCTCTGGTAATTTGTGACAGACTGGTTCACATTTTTCGATTTCATATACGAATCTCAAACAATAATTCTGAATTTTATGCATGCGTTCAGAAGAAATTGCTGTGAGACGGGGCCCATAAACACTATATCGCATAAACAAACAACTTACGAATCGTTTTGATCCAACCTAATTCTTTTAATACTATCTAAATCTTCGTTTTCATCTGGTTCGTCTGGATTTACCTCACTATCCATATCTATATTTACATTGTCATCGTCGTCAGGTAACTCAATGTTTTTAAGTTCAACGTTACAATAAGTTTCGCCGTGATAAGCTACACAAATACTTGTGCATTTCAAACCATGTTTTTTACAGCTGCAAATCATTGTTTTATATCCACTTTCACATGCGCAACTAACTATTTTCAATAACTTTTCTGGAATCAACTTCTCTTCAGTATAAACTGTATTTAGACCTTTGGAGAAACTGTCCACCCATATTGAGCAGGGCTTAGTTCATTTCCTAACCAAAATTGTAATTGTAAATATGTCCTCAAAGCATGTTGTTTAACGGTCCCTTCAGTCGGTGGTAATAATTCTAATTTAATAAATTTCTTACAAGTTAATTTTTGAAATAAGAAGAAGCGATACTCATTGAGTGTCATGTTTTCGTGTTTTAGTCCGTATAAATGGCAAGTAATTTTGTTAGCCGAATTAAAAATTTGTTCTGGTATTGCATTTGAATCATAAAAAGCATTAGCAGCTGTTTGTAAACTATCGTTATTTGTAATAATTTTCAGGAGTTTATTTTTCTCTGGCCATAAAAGCATGACGTTGTATCACTTCCGGTAAAAGTTTGACAAAAACCAACTCTTTTTTATAGATTCATATAGAAAATTGTTACTATTTTAATATCTATCAGCAACTTTTCCATTTCCTGGCTTAAGTAGAAAAATTTTATTCTTTGAATGTCCTAATTGATTTAGTATCACAAGTAAATCTATATTAAAAAAATTAGGTTGGATGAAAACGATTCGTAAGTTGTTTGTTTATGCGATATACTGTTTATGGGCCCTGTCTCACAGCAATTTCTTCTGAGCGCATGCAGAAAATTCAGAATTATTGTTTGAGATTCGTATATGGAATCGTAAAATGTGAGCCAGTCAGTCACAAATTATCAGAGGCCAAGTGGTTAAACATGAAAAATAAACGTAAGCTACATTCCGCTACAATTTGTCGTAAAATAATACTGTTTCGAAATCCTAGCTACTTATTCAGAAAAATTGTATTTCGGACTGATGTTCGTTTTCTCAAAATAAAATATTTCTACATATATAACTCCATCCTAACTGCAGTTAAGTCTCTCTCTGTTTCTTCTTTTCCCAAAAATGTCTAACGCATTTGCCTATCATAAAATGTTGCCACCTTGGGAAAGGAAAAAAAGAAAGAAAATTGCGTGTGTATTTCAGTTGTTTAGATAAGTGTGTATAAATATATACATATATAAATAGTATGTATATTGTTACGTATATTTCTATTTTTAAAATTTGTTGCCTTGTTGTCGAAGAACAGCTTTTACAGCATCTGTGCGGTACTAAGCTGAACTTCGCCCTTTCATGTCATTACTGAATAAAGTGTATTATTATTATTATATATGTAAGCATTTTATTTGATGATTGCATGAAATTAATTTAACTTTTAAAAATTCTCTATGAAATAAAAATAATTATTCTTAAATAATTGTGTATATAATTACAACTGCCGTCACATTTTAAAAATATAATAAATATAAATTAAGTAGCTAATATTTTGTCTCAATCATTATGCCTGAATGCAATTTATGACTGCCAAATCCGCGTATCGCTACGCTCGCGCACACTGCTTTTTCATATTTTTCGAAAACCAATTATCATAGAGTAATGTTTTTTTTTTGAGGTGAACTAAAGAAATAGAACTTCAAAATGGTATGCATGATTTTTCGACACTGCATTCCATTCAAAAGATATTTAACTTTAATTGGATTTTTTTATGCAAAATAAAATTATATTTTTTCAAATTAAATTTTCACCACATTTTTCTGAATGATGACCATATAGTAAAAATTGAACAATTCTCGAAGAATAGAATTTTTCTTCTCATAGCAAAATCTGACAGAAAGTCAGTAGTTATAGCCATTTTGCGAAGACCATTTTTTTTTAAATTGAATATATCAAAAAATGATGCAGATATCGATTTGAAATTGTTATTAGATGTTCTCTCCTATACAGCACATTAGTAAAATTTCAAAAATTTCTCTAAAATATTGCTGAAATTAATTTTTTTTTTAAATTTCGGTTTTTTGAATTTACTCTTGACCTATTAAAGCTATCTTAACGTTCCAGGGCTCATTTTATAGGTTTTTTTATGACTTTCCCATTTGAACTTCCCTCTCACATTATTAACCTTCTAGTTAAACGCCAAAACCTGACTTTTCAACTTTACGACCCCCTACCCCCCTTATCCGGTTTGACATCAGTTGGCAAACTATAAGGACTTGTTGTGGATGTCCATACCCTAGCCATCAACTTAAAACAATAAAATCGTGGTTATGTATTTTCACCATGTCAAATTACAATTCGACTGTACTATGACGTATATTCATTTCCAAAGCAAAATTCGACGTGATCAAATTGTGGATATTTATGTACCCATATCCATTGAGGTCTGACTGATTTTTTTCTGTATTCTTTTCCGTACACTCACGATAGTTTTATTTTATTTAAACGATTTGACTTAAAATTTCTGTTGTCGTTTTTAAATATTCGATATCATCATGAATGTCCAAGCAGCCTTAGGTGTCCTCTTTAATGTAGATAAATAGATTTGTCTTTTATTTTCCTTTACTCAGTGTAATTTGCTTAGAGTAATATTAAAAGTTAATTAGTTAAGTAACTGAAAGATTGCAATATTGATTAAATTCCTGTTATCATTATTTTTTTTAATTACTCGTTTCACTAGCATTCCTTCTACCAAGCTACTCAATGAGAAAAGTAGGATCATAAACTATCCTATAAATTTCTAACGCACGTGAGGAGTAAATAATCAAGCTGAATTTATATAACTTTTACTCGTGGTTATCTAAATGACACCGTCGTCTATCTCGCGCCTACCATATTTTAGACTGTACCTAACGCAAATATAAATAAGTAGGATAATTAGATTTTATTGACATTATTATTAAAATACCTCATAACTTTTCCTTGGTGTTAAGTCAAGGATTTGCAAGACTAAGTTTGCCTGAAGAGTAAACTGAGATCTAATTTTCTCGCTTTAATTCAGTCAACATAATAAAGTCGTTCTAACGGTAAATCTGTCGCAAAAAGTAATTTATGAAATAATTCTAATTTAATTTTGTGGAAATAATTCCATAAATGTAAGTAGAGGAGCTAAATCAATTTAGATTAATGGATTATTAAAATTAAATTTCGTTCCGTGAAGTATATAGGGTGATCTGTTTATCGAGTCGATTCTAAAAATCCCATATACGTATCACCTCGAACCATCTGTTACTGATGTACAGGGAATTTTCAATTTCTAACATGATTTTTGAACCCATATTTTTTTACCATGGACAACAAATAGAAAGTGGTCTGTTCGGCGAAACAGATCGATGTATCCTCATATATTTTGACCCGGTGAATCCGAATTTAAGTCAGAATTGTTAGATTGGCTCGTTTTTCATCCCTAACCTCAAGAAACACCCGTAGATAGCCGGTTTCTCGACATTCACACTCAAATGAGTATTTTTTTTAAATATGTTTATTTCGTAACCTCATAGCGCCATTGTAACATGACTCCTTCGGTGTTCAATAAATTATTAATTTTTGTTATGACATTTGGGATTCAGATTGCACTTTATATTATTTAGAGGAAACAAGTTACTACACCAGCAGCTCAGAGATTCGGTAGACGAGTCATGAGCCAGAAAACACTTTACAAATGATTTTACGTGTTTGGTAGATTGTAGTTAATAAATGATAGATGTTTTTATAATTTATCTTAAAGAGATGTTAATTTGACTTATATAATGATAATTTTCCTAGAGAACGGCGGGGCGCCAATCTTTCTATATTCGTAATTTACACTAAGACTTAAGTTTGATTACAAGAAAGATAAACTAATCAAATTATAAAGAAAGTATAAATTGTTGACTATAAAAAGTGTAAATTAATAATCCAAATTTAGAAAAAATCAAGATTAGATTAATACTTGTAAATATTTCTAAAAGATGTTCAACTTTTTATTTACAAAAAGGTTAATTAATTAATTCAGTAGGTATTATCTAACTGATTTTTATAGTTTGTATAGCTTGTATGGTTTGCATAGTTTGTATCAAAATGGTTTGTATCAAAATACCTGAAATAAGTGGACAAAGTGATTATAAAATTGATTTTATTATAAACCAATCAAACTGGATGTGTTTTTGTTAGAAAACGACTAAACTGAAGCCTTAAAATTAAACAAATTTATGTACAATGGAGAAAACGAATGGACGATAATATGTTATGTAGATATTACTTAAAATATTGTCTTAAACATGAACCGACAATATGGTGTTTGAAAGTCATAATTAATTACACAGCCCCACAAAAAAAAAAAAGTTCAGACCAGCGGACCAGACCCATATATCCCTATGTATTTTCGGTCACTGAATCCGAATCCGAGGTCAAAAAAATTCGTACACCCCCAAAATCTTGAGCTAGAGCCAAAAAACACCCCTGGACTGGGGTAAAAAGAATATTAAGCTACGAGAATAGTTGTTACATCCTAATCTATCGAATTATACAAATTAAGGTTAAACAGCAGCGTACGTACAATAGATATGAAACACACCC
This sequence comes from Rutpela maculata, assembly GCA_936432065.2. NCBI lineage: Eukaryota > Metazoa > Arthropoda > Insecta > Coleoptera > Cerambycidae > Rutpela > Rutpela maculata. The sequence goes on from OW386288.2 coordinate 119,222,922, forward strand.
CCAGTGAGGGGTGAAAACTAGCCCCCATTTATAAAAAAATCGATCCAAAACAGCAGTGACTGTTGAAAAAGCTCGAAAGGTCTAAGTTTTGTTAAAGTGCATCAGATCCGACGTAATCTTCATAAACTGCCCGTATAGGGTTGAGAACAACCACCCTCAAGTTTAAAGGACACAAAACAAGAGAAAATATAAAATCCGACAGGATTTCTATTTTGCGTAGTACTCTAAAATAGAACTAGAAACTTACGTACCATCAACGCCCTACAGTGTCAACCCTCAGATGGTGTGAAAACTACCCCCTATCTAAGATTTATCTATAAAAAGGTACAGTGACTTCTATAAAAATTCGAAACACCTACGTTGTGTGGAAGTGAGAAGAAACTAGACTATGTTCGGCGCTGTGCTTGAAAACCACCCCCATGGGGTTGCGAGATGCTACCCCTATATCCGTAGGACACTGGAAGTGTGCATCACGATTTTTGCTAATCATAGCATAAAAATGTAAATCCGGTTAGTTTCTCTCTGTTTTTCCAGCATCCTACAGATATAGGGGTGGTATCTCGCAACCCCGTGGGGCTGGTTTTCAAGCATAGCGTCGAACATAGTCTAGTTTCTTCTCACTTCCACACAACGCAGGTGTTTCGAATTTTTACACTACATTTTTATACTGTAACTTTGTAGTTTAGGGGGTAGTTTTCATACCCTCTGAGGGTTGACACTGTAGGGCGTTAATGATACGTAAGTTTCTAGTTCTATTTTAGAGTACTACGCAATTTCAGCCAATCATAGCATTCATGAAAATAGAAATCCTGTTGGATTTTACGTTTTTTCTTGTTTTTCTCGTGTCCTTTAAACTTGAAGGTGGTTGTTCTCAACCCTATCTTCATAAACTGCCCCTATAGGGGCGTTGGACCTGATGAAGTTTGTTATCACTTTAACAAAATTTAGACATTTCGAGCTTTTTCAGTACTCATTGATGTTTTCGATCGATTTCTCACCCCTCCCTGGGGGTGTGTTTTATATCTGTTGTATATACGCTGCTGTTTAACCTTAATTTGTATAATTCGATAGATTAAGATGTAACAACTATTCTCGTAGCTTAATATTCTTTTTACCCCAGTCCAGGGGTGTTTCTTGGCTCTAGCTCAAGATTTTGGGGGTGTACGAATTTTTTTGACCTCAGATTTGGATTCAGCGACCGAAAATACATAGGGATACATGGGTCTGGTTCGCTGGTCTGAACTTTTTTTTTTGTGGGGTTGTGTTATTTAAATATAAACGTTTCGTAGAAATTGTGATCACAAAGTCTTTACAGAACTTTTCATATATTTGTTTTCAATTTACACCCTAATAATAATTGAAAATACTAATTGTTCTTTGAAAACATATTAAAGATAAATTTGAAAATTGAAATAATTTCACAAACACATTTGTAATTTGATTCTTTAAAGAACTCTAAAAATGTTAAAGCATAAAAATATGAGATATATATATAAAAAACATTAGATAAAAATTTTATTTTCGACACTTATCTGAAATTCGCAGTGAATTAAAGTAGTGAATCCAAGTGAGGGATGATGATGGTGAAATCCAACCCACTGTGATGTAATCGCTGATTTCTAGATGAGCCCAATATTAAGTCAAGGAGTTCCCAGTACCATATTCGACGCTTACAGAAATTCCATAAGGACAATTTACATCTATCCTACCATATTACCGTCGCGATCTCCGAAAAAAGTTGTCCTAGACTAATATATACATTCAATCTTCTAATTACGTAGAGGAGAAGGAAGACAACCCCATTAGATGATTAAAAAAATAAAGTTTCCAACCCAAACTTCAATGTGACATTAAAAAAAAACGTATCTAGAATGCATATCTACAATGTGCATCTAGAATTAGAAGGCTTGCATCCAAAATTAGAAGATTTGCATCTAAATTTAGAAGATTTACATCTAAATTGAAAATCCTGGAAAGAAATGAAGTGTAAGCATGACTTGCTGCAAAATGGCCGTTGCCAAATCTAAGTTACAAAAAAAATTATTTCTTTATAAATTACTTACGGATTAAACCGGTGAAAAACAATTAGGCCTGCTTCGTGTTCATGAAGAGGGACTATCAACTCTTTCGATGTTGAAGTCGTTAAAAAATAACTTAATGAAGACAAATCACTATTCAAAAATTTAGCAGACAATTACGAAGTACCAAGCTTCTTGTAACGGAGAAATATTAGTTCTGATCGCCTACTCGTAGTATGCAAATTGTGTCGCTAGTTTACCCTTTCCATTCCATTCCATTAAAGTTAAGTTAGAACATCCACTACCTTGAGTACACTTAGACGTGACTCTGGTTGCATACCGTTGTGTTTGTTATGAAGTAAATTTAAGAAACAATATTTGAAACTTCCGCGGTCTTTCACGCTTGAGTTAAATTATGTTTTAATTTATGAAGCAGCAATATATATGCTACATCATAACCTCATATCACTGAAACCCCATAACCCTACAACTCCATAACTCCCTATTGATCGGGGCGTGCAAGCTTCTATAACCACAAAATAGGGATTTTACACATCTGACTTCAAAAACCACATAACTTCAAGTGTACAGGCTTTTATAACCCCATAACCTCTGAATCTTGTAACTGAATAACCTCAAACTCCATAACCCCATAACGAGGCATCGTTTAACATCATGCTCCGGGACAAGCAAGTTTCTGTCAATGCGTCACGAGCGAACATTTACTTTTCATATCTAGTACTAATCAGCTCAAATATGAGCCTTCATCGCGTGAATAGCGAATACAATTAACTCTCTTTTTTGTGATATCGAGTTTTTTTACTCTAGGAAGATCATTTTTTACGTTTTCGTCCTATCTCAGGTATATCTCGCGCGAGTTCGCATCAGTAATCACCCATCACATGTTTATCCCACCTGCCTTGGTATCGACGCTTCACATCCTTGAGGTTCTCTGGTGGAATCTTTCACCTTGTTTTTTACTGAAACTGCCAAAATTTATTACGAGAATCCAAGAAATGCAATTTGGGATTCATCAAGCAATCCATTTCTCTATTCACACGCAGAAGCTCAAATTTAAGCTGATGAGCACTAGATATGAAAAGTAATTATCTCTTGGTGATGTATTGACAAAAACCTACTTGCCCCAGGGCATAAGGATAAAGGATGCCCCGGGTTATGGAGTAATGGAGTTTGGGGTTATGAAGTTACAGGATTTATAGGTTATGGAATTAAAAAATCAGGACCACTTCGAGATGTATGATTTTTAAAGTCAAATCTGTAACATTTCTGTTTACTCAAAGTTTTGTGGTTATAAAAGCTTACACTCCCCGCCCGACTAGTAGGGTTATCAAGTTGTAGGGTTACGGGGTTACAGTGATATGAGGTTATGAAGTAAACATTAAAAAAAAATTCTAACTACTCATTGGAGTGTGAAAGGCGAAAAATCGGCTTTTTACGTGGTTCGTTCTTACGTGTGTTTTTTGAGGTTAGAGATGAAAAATGAGCCATTCTGACAATTCTGACTTCGGATTTGGATTCGGCGGGTCAAAACACATAAAAATATACTGGTATGGTCCGCCGGACAGCCCACATTTTTTTGTGGGCCTCTCTAATTATTTCAAAGGACTCTGCACAAGTCTTATGGAAATTGCCCTCCCGGTTAAATTGGCTGAGTTTTTAATATGTTGTAGATTTTGAGTTTCTGATCAAAAGTTCTCATGGGCCCAACTCGATACAGCTCAAGAAATGTATAAGAATGACCTCTTGTACATTTAAAAAAATTCCGAATTTAAGATTTTTTTTTCATATATTTTATATGTGATACTCCTTTATAATATTTTACACTCGAAAGATTTGTTCTCTTGATAAAAATAGTGTGGCAAGAGTTTGAAAAATGTTGGCGTAGGCGCCGAGAATTCTACATAAAAATAACAAGTGAAAAAATATTCTGTCAAATTGGCTAAAAAATGCATAAAGTACGTGATCAAAAGACATTAATTGAAAAACTTTCGGAAATATCTCCTTTGATCTCTAATACCCCATCAATAAATTAAAAGATCGACAAAATACATATTACAAGAATTTATAGTGTATTTCGGAAACTAGATATAGGATCGAGTTGGACTCATGAGAGCTTTAGATCAGAAAGTCGAAATCTACAACATATTAAACATTCAGCGAATTTAACCTGGGGCCAATTGTGCGGAGTCCTTTGACATATAATTTGTGGTCGTTAGATATACCCGTACTAATTCTGGATTGTTAAAAAGTGCAGATTCTTAAAGCTGTGTATTTAAAATATACAGTACACATTAGGGTGGCCCATCTCTATAGGGGGTGAATTTTTTTTTTGTATTTTTTAAAATATACTATTATACTAGGAATAATTTATGTCAAAGTTTCAGATAATTCGGTGAACGGTAACCCGTGCCGCATTCAGGTAGAAATTTGTAGATAAGATTTTATTACGGTAACCCGTGCCGCAGTCAGGTAGAAATTTGTAGATAAGATTTTATTACGGTAATACACTTAAATTTTACTTAAAATACAAATATCTACCTCTTTTCTCATAATGTTTTATTGGTGTAATTATTTCCTAGAAATTATTTGTTTTGGAAGTTTGGAAATATAATGCACCTACGGTAGGTTTTTATGTCAGTTTGCAATTGTGTTTTACAGTGGTGACATTATAAGTTCTAGCATACGTTCCTTTTTGAAAAAACATTTAACGATGGCTGATCCTTACGAAAGGATACTTTCATTTACTTAGTTGGACACTATTCGTCACAAATCATTGGCAATAAATTGCCGTCTAATAGACAAGTATTACAAGTGCTCTTTTATAACATTCGTGTAGTGAAGCTAAGTGTACATGAAAGTGCTAAATTAACAATAAAAGATGTGTCAGTTTTTTGGGATAAAGCTCGCATTCCGACACGTCAGGATTTTCATTGTGTTAAACAACTAGATAAACTTTATGCAGAGTGGAGGAACTTACAAAAATCGGCTAAAAGGGCCAGTGCGAGAGGTAAAGAAAAAAAATTTCGTTGAAAAATTGGACGATCTCTTTGACGTTTCTCATGCAAATGCATTGGAGTTGATGAAAATAGATGAAGATAAGCAGTTTTTAATTAACCAAAGAAAAAAGGGACGTTCTGGATTTATGCATGGTATTGATTACCAACTTGCTTCTCAAGAAAAATCAGCTGAGGAGAAATTACAGAAATTATCCGAACGAATGCAACGAAGTCAACAAGAAAAAGCTAGATTAGAGGAAACAGTCACCTGCCCATCATCAAGTAGTAATTCAGCCGACTCCAACGAAAATGAAGATGAAATAATCGAAGTCCAAGAAGAGTTGTTACAAGACCAGCCTGGCCCGTCACAGCCAAAAAAGAGGAGATTGTATGGAACATGTAACATCATCACACCAAAAATAGCCGCTGCATTTGATGCTTGCAAAATAAGCGACAGGTATGGAGTCCATATTTTGACGGCAGTAGCAGAAGCACTAGGACATGACCCCTCATCTTTGTCCATCAGCAGAACCACACTTCAGCACTCTAGACAACGCATCCGCGAAGAAAGAGCTGAAATATTAAAAACTGCCTTCGGTAATTCTGAATTGCCGGCCCCAGTCATCCATTGGGATGGAAAACTTTTACCTTCTCTCACTGGAATGGGAAATATCGATAGACTTGCTATCTTAGTTACTAGTGGAGATATTGAACAACTACTTGGAGTACCAGCTTTGCCCAATTCAACTGGAAGAGAACAGACTGAAGCAGTTTATGATGTGCTTTGTGAATGGAATTTGGACGAAAAGGTAATAGCTTTGTGTTGTGATACAACAGCATCAAATATGGGTTATATAAATGGGGCAGCCACACTATTGCAACAAAAATTAGAAAGAGATATTCTATATTTTCCTTGTAGACATCATATTTTTGAAGTGGTTTTGAGAAGTGTGTTTCACACAAAAATGCCTTCCTCATCTGGTCCAAATGTGCCACTATTTAAACGTTTTAAGGAATTTTGGCCTCAAATATATCAAAATAAACTAAAAGCTGGATTTCAGGTATCAAAAACACATTTTACAACCAGTTAAAGCCGAAATTGTAAAGTTTCTAAATGCAGCTTTAACTTTGCAACAGCCTCGTGATGATTATAAAGAATTTTTAATGCTTTCTAAACTTTTTGTTGAAGAAGAGCCCACTCACACGACATTCTATCAACCAGGGGCATTTCATCATGCACGTTGGATGGCCAAAGCCATTTACTGTCTAAAAATATTTTTTTTCCAAGATCAGTTCCAACTAACTAAAAAAGAAAAAATAGGTATTGAAGATATATGTCTCTTTATTGTAAAGGTTTATGTAAAGGCCTGGTTTACAGCGTCATTTGCTAGTAAAGCACCGCTTCATGACTTAGACTTTTGTAAAGAACTCATTAATTATCAAAATATTGACAAAGAAATATCTCAAGCCGCAAGTAGGAAAATAGTGAACCATTTGTGGTACCTTAATTCAGTAAATGTTGGCTTATCTTTCTTTGATGACGATATTTCAGTTACCACTAAAAGAGAAATGGTTAAAGCTTTGAATAGGAAAGCACCAAATCAAGAGGGTATTAAACGACTTATGATTAGTAACATTACTGACGTTGAAAACAAGGAAATTCAGGACTTCATATGCGAGAACACTAAACAGTTTTTTCAAAAATTAGGTTTGTCTATGGAATTTTTGGAAAATGATCCAACAACATGGAGGGAAAATGAAAGTTATACCCGATGTTTCAATATTGTAAACAAAATTAAAGTTGTAAATGATGCCGCTGAGAGAGGAATCAAACTTATTACTGACTATAATGACATTTTAACAAAAAATGAAGACCAAAAACAGTTTTTACTCCAAGTTGTAAATGATTATAAATCACAGTTTCCAAATGTAAAAAAAGAAACCCTGTCGCATGCTTTGGCCTAGTGCAAAAAATATTGTTTTTATTACTATATGTCTTGTAGATTTAGGATAATATTTGGTACTATATATGAAAAAAACGTTTCATAATAAAATACACAAAGATAAAACGAGAGTTTTATTTCAAAAACTTTTAGTCTAGTTTTCTTAGACTACGAATTTACAGTAGTATGACACATGTCATAGTCACAACAGATAATGTCTTTGATATTTGTACGACTTGATTAGTCATTCTAAAGATAAATGTTGCTGATTAAAAAAAAACAATGCATCAACCAAAGAATGTAAATAATTCCTTTTATTATTGCATAATAATGCATTCTGCGGCACCCCTTGCCTTCAATTTGCCTCAATAATATTTTGAGGGGACTGTTTTTTCTTCAAATGGAACCATTTGCAGGGTGAGGGGTGAGAAATAAAAAAATTCGATTTCGAAAAAGATGGGCCACCCTAGTACACATAATACGTTTGTTAAGTTTTGAAAATGATGCATTCTTCTTCCGAAATTTCGGCGAAATACTTTATTTTATTTTTTAAATTTGTATTTATATTATTTATCAAAAGTACCCGCTAACTGTTATTTTGTAGTAACATTATATTATTACATCGCTTTTTGTGTTTGCGGCAAACTGTTTTTCGTACCAGAGTCACACGTCCTGCATTTGGATTTTTTAAATAACTCTCGTTAACTTCATTTCTATCAATGATGATAACGGAAAAATAAATTATAGAATAAAATACTGATGTAATAACTTACCTTACTAGTATGAGTAAAAACAGCCTTTTAAGCAAACCTACCATTCATATTTAGTTTAGAATTCTGCAATCGGCTTACTGGTAATTCCGCTAATGAGGATAACTCACTTCATTGAAAATTGCCACTTGTAATCGAACTTCAACGAAAAAGCAGCAGAAATAATGGTTGGCACTATTCGTAGTAACCGTATAAAAAATTTAATTACAGTAAAAAATTGCGAATACAGAACATTTCTTATAAGAATTGCGAGTTACATAGCATAAAATAAATTGTTAAAATAAGCAAATAGTAACTTCGGAATAACGTTATGTGAATTAGATTTCGTTCATTTTGACAACTTAATAGTAAATACTTCAAAGAAAAGTTTCTATATTGTGCGGGTGCTTGCTAATTTGTAGGGGATGGCACCTAATAAAAAAAACAATGAATAAAAATAAGATACTAAATTAAGGATGAATTCCGTTTTTTCCTAATTTCTGTAGAATTAATGATTTCGGAGATCTGGAAGTATAAAGGTGGCGTCCAAACGTCTATAAGATGAAGTATTTAGTTTAAGTTTTAAATATCTTAGAAACTGCGGCAATTATGTTAAAAATGGTAACAATCAAAATGAAAATCTATTAATTAGTCTTTCAAATGATTTTTTGGTTATTTCTATAGCATAAAAAACAAAAAAGTCATGACAGAAATAATGCGCTCTTTCACATTTTTTTTAATAGAAACGTCGCCATTTTGTTAAGGTAAGTAGTCAGTAATTAAACAATATATTCCCATATACTGTTTTTCATTAATATATAGCATGATCTAGATGCTCTAATTTTTACGTTCAATCACAGCGCTTGCTTTAGAAAAAAGAGTGCATTTTAAATGGTAATGAGTCTTTAGAAAAAAACGTAACATTTTCGTTTCTTTACAAATGTATCAACTAATATTAGTTTTAGCGAAAAAATAGTGGACATCAAAAATGAAGCTTATAAACTGAGAACAAATTTTTAGGATGAAGTATTTAGTTTAAATGCTGGACATCTTAGAAACTGAGACACTTCCATAAAAAATATAAGGAATTAATTTAAAGATAATTAATCAATCTTAATAATTTTTGTTTTTTTTTACACCATAAAAAATAAAGAAGTTATGGGCAATACAATATACGTTTTTTTCTTTAGCAAAATGTCGCCATTTTCTTGTTGTGATTGCCCAATTTTTTTTTTTTCAAAGGTGTTGCTTTTTGTTAATATATATAGCAACACCTAGATGAACAATTTTTCGTCCGCTTAAAACACTTGTTTGAGAAAAAATTTCCATCCGCCATATTAGAGCCACCATTTTGAATTTTTTTAATGTTGACTTCGCAATCAACGATCCCAAAAACATAACTATCCTATTTTTCAAAAATAAATCTACAATACTTTTTCAAATATTAAACATTTAAATTCAGGTGGTTCTCACCCCTCGAGGTTAAGAGCAAGTATCTGGACCATATAGAAACTGAAGAGGATACCTTTTACTACAATAATAATCCGTAAAGAAAAATTATCATTACATATTAGTACAGTAACTAGAGGTTTTAACTTCGAAATAATGTCATATTGAACGGATTTCGTCCATTTTTGGCAGTATAATAGTAAAGCCTCACAAAAAAGTTTCTATATTATGCAGGGGCTTGCTAATTTATAGGGGGTGGATGCCACCCTCTCTCAGGGGGTGGCACTTAAAAAATATATATATTTATTGGAGGTGAAATAGAATCAAATTTTGCAATTTTTCACATACATTGATAGTTTTTAAGTTATAACAACTTCAAAATTGCGATTTTAGCTTAAAAAAAAGATATTTCCAAACGGCTTTCGTCAAGTATCTCGAAAAGTATTACTTTATCGAAAAAATGTTACAGACCAATTACAGAAAGTACAAACTGGACATTAATTATATTTTTTGTTTACTGATGTAGGATTAATAATTTTGGAGATATTTAAGTTTATATTTGGTATCTAAGTGTTTCGAAATTACCTTTAATGTTTAAAATGCATTTTTATCTAAAGCAAGTGCTTTAAATGAGCAAACAAATTTGAGCACCTAGGTAATGCCACATCTTAACGAAAAACTGCATTTGAGATAATTTTTTTAAGTTACTGGCTAATTGGAGTAACAAAATGGCGACCTTTTTATATAAAAAAATATAAATACTCATATTTTTCCGTCATAACTTCTTTATTTCTTATGCTACAGGAACGAGTAAAAAATAATTTGAAAGCGTAATTAATTATCTTTAATTTCATTTCTTAGCATGCGTCACTTAGGTGTCACAAGTTCTGAGATATTTAACATTTAAACTGCACTTTTCGTTTTATAAACGTTCGGACGCCATTTGTAAACTTTCATATCTCGGAAACTATTAAATCTATGTAAATAAATAAAAAAGCGAAATTCATTATCAGTTTATGAGCTTTATTTTTCTATCCATTTTTCAATAAAACTAATATTTAATGAGATATTTGGAAAAGGAAAAAAATTACGATCGAAAATCCAAAATACCTTTATAGTTTAAACTGTATTTTTTCTAAGGCAAGTGCTGTATACACACCAAAAAATTTGAGCATCTACGTTATGCTATATATTTATGAGAAACAGTGCTTGAAATTCCTTTTTTTTAATTACTGGCTAATTACAGTAACAAAATTGCGACGTTGTTATTAAAAAAATGTGTAGACGCACATTGCTTCGGTCATAACTTCTTTGTTTTTTATGTTACAGAAACAAATAAAAAAACAGTTGAAAGCTTAACTAATAACCTATTATTCTACCTATTAGCATCCTTGACGTAGGTGTCACAGTTTCTGAGATATTTAACTCTTACTCTAAATAGTTATCTTATGGATGCCAAATGTAAACTTAAATATCTTCGAAATTGTCAATCCTACATCAATAAACAAAAAATATAATTTATTCCCAGTTTGTACTTTCTGTAATTGGTCTGTAACATTTTTTCGATAAAGTAATACTTTTCGAGATACTTGACGAAAGCCGTTTGGAAATACCTTTTTTTTAAGCTAAAATCGCAATTTTGAAGTCGATATAACATAAAAACTATCAATTTATGTGAAAAATTGCATAGAATCTTTCCTTCTTAAAATTTGATTCTAATTCAGCTCCAATAAATATATATATATTTTTTAAGTGCCACCCTCTGAGAGGGGGTGGCACCCACCCCCTATAAATTAGCAAGCCCCCGCACAATATAGAAACTTTTCCGTCAAGCATTTACTATTATACTGCCAAAAATGAACGAAATCCGTTCAATATGATATTATTCCGAAGTTTTGCATATTTTTTACCTCGAAATACTGTACTATATGAAACTATTCCAAAATTTTACATATTTTTTACTTCTAGATACTGTACTAAAACAGAAACGTGTACATATACCTATATAATAATATAAGTAAGCATTAGGGCGGCCCATTTTGTTCTAGTTCGGAATTTTTAACTTCCCGCCCCTGCAAGTGGTTCCATTTGATGAAAAAATAATTCCTGTAAAATGTTATTTAGGCATAAAGGAAAGGGACATAATATTTAGAATAGTGGAAGTAAATGAAACTGTTTACATCCTTTGTTAATAACTTGTTTAATTCATATTTTTATAACTATCTTTATCTCTATTTATCTTTAAAATGACTAATGCCTCATCAGACCATATAATTATTGAAAATTTTATCTACGTTATGAGCATGGAATGTCTCTTCTACCACCGTAAATTTATAATCTAAAAAAATCTGTAAAGTAAAACCGTTTCAATCTTCCCTTATTTTATTACAAACTTTTGTGAATTTCCTTTCATAAATAGTAATAAATAACATTCTAATCTACAAGTGTAGTAACAAAAATAATATTTTTGCACTATTCTAAAGTTTGTGACAGCTATTTTTTTGACATTTGGGAAACGTGAGCCAGCAAATACACAAAGCAATGGACCATTAGATTTATGACTGGTAAAATGTTGGCAACTTTTGCCAATACCTGAAAGGCAAGTACAAAGTACCGTTTAATATTATATCATCGGCAAGTCGATGGCCCTATGTGTTTAATGCGCCCTTTTGTTTTTGCATACTTTGAACTATTTCACCATGGTTGGTACGTTAAATATATAAAAGCACTCTTTTGCACATACCAAAAAAGCTAATGCAAAGTACTGTCTAACCATTACAGCTCCCGTTTTGTAATGGTAAGTTGATGGGCCTATGTGTTTAAGACTCCCTTTTGTCATTGTGTTTTTGGAAATATTTAACCATCACTGGTATGTTAAATATATAAAAGCACTTTTTCCGGTACCTGAAAAGCGAATACAAATCACTTGTGTGTTAATCATTATAACCTCCTTCAGATCTTTAGGACAAAATGGGAAGCATCCAAGTTTCCATTTGATCGAAAACTAGATCTAGCAAAATTTGTTTTTACTTAAATGTTTGTCCGAAGTCATATTCTAACTCACCATATCAATGTATTAACTACTAATGATTACAGTTGATGACCCTGTCATCTTAAAATTTTGCAAAAACTATTCAGATTAATTCTATTACTCGTTCTTAAAATTTAGATATTTCATAAGTCCCCTTTGTTTTCTGTGGCTATTTTATATATGATTACAGTAAAACTGACTGTACAAATATCTTTCAAGCCTACGAAAATGCATGAATTAGGTTGATACAATTTTCTAAAATCGTACATTACTGTAGTACGTAGTGAATACATTCGTCATTATCTGCATCTATCCCTCTCGAACTATATCTGCAATCCCTATATATCAGTATGCTACCATATATCAAGGCAATACTAAAGGAATAATACTTTTTATTAACGACACGTGAAAGGTAAGTTAATACTGAGAATTCAGTATACCTCCATTATTATTGACAAAGTGTGTGATGGCCGAGAGCTGGCCAGTGTTTCACTTTATTCAATAATTTGGCGCTCGTTGCCAGTACTCTCCCAATGATGGAGTAAAGCCATATAGGTAGTTTATTAGTGATGGGCCAATTATCTGTGTTTGCTGCGGATTTATTAATTCTTTACAACTTTGAGTAAAAATCGTTTTTGTTCTTCATTTTTGATTGATGAAAATTCACCGATAGACTTGATACCTATTTCAGCTGCATCATTTACAACATTAAGTTTATTTACAGCACTAAAATAGTATTCATAAAACTCACTTTCATTTCAAGAAATTTTTAAAAAGTTCACCCTTTATAGAGATGAACCACCCTAATCTAATAAGTGTACACCTCGGCATGCAGCAAACATATAGTTTTATGCATAATCAAATGCATTGCTGCTTGAATAACATTATTTTAATTTCATACTTAAAAATATTCACAGAAGAAGATTTAAATAATTTTTAAGCAAAATTATAATTTGATGCAACTCATAAGAGAATAAGTGCAGAAAAATAGAAATATTGCGTTGTGGTATGATCAAAGTTCCAATAGATCATATGTTTACATGATGAATATTTCATCGAGTTTTTGCTTAAGATAATTCAGTACTGAAGTAAAACTAAACGAACAAACACCAGCAGGTGATATTATCTAATTTTGTTTAAATATTATTGAAAATATTCACATACAATTTTAATCCGGCAAGGATCGCAATGTGACTATTCTTACTCTGCCGCTTCATGCAATGCTTATATGTTATATTTTTAAGAAACATTTCAAATGAATTCGGCGATTTTAAAAGAACACAAACACCAAATTTTTAGTGACCCTTGTTCTTCTTTAGTCAACTCTTTAAACTCTTTTTCCATCTCCATGCAGATATTAAATTGTTTTGCATGTAAAAGGTGCGGTTTTACGTACTAATAGTATAATTTCCCTATTGCGTTTATATATTCAAACTGACCCTCTTAAATGATTTCATCAACATTTACTATAAATCATAGTGTCTCCCGCATCCCTTCTTGCTCAAATTTTACCCACATCACCACTACTGAATCATATTTTGTGCGCACGAAAGGGATATTGTAACATCGTATTATCAAGTTGTCTTGTCTGTCGACAGGAGATGAGGTGGAGGTAAAGCGGTTATCAGTTCGAGGACTTCTCCCAGAAACTGACTATTACATGACGTACGATGGATCTACGACGATGCCAGCCTGCCATGAGACAGTCACATGGATGATACTCAATAAACCCATTTACATCACCAAGCAACAGGTATTTATAAGTAGGGAACATAAAATACGTAAAAGGGCCTATATTTCAGGTAGATATTACTGGGTGAAAGTTTACATCAACGCATATAAATTTTGGAATATATTACCATTTCTTTTGTCAAGTAAAATAATCATGTTATATTGAAAAATGTGTAAAATTAACAATTGAATAGTTGTTTAAAAATCTAAATATTTTTTCCATTCGAGACGTTTTTTAATTGCAAAACAAGAGAATTTCTACATTTTAGTACATCACAAACGAATACTGTTAATAGCCTTCAATTTTCAATAGAATGCAATCATTCTGGTTTAAGAATTTAGAAAAATGGAATTTATTATAGTTTTATTTCTGATATTTCGAAAACAACAGGACATAGATAGAACTTGCATACACAAGTAATTTTTATCTCTAAATTTTCAATAAATTACCCTAGCGATTTTTGGCTTAACACTGATGTATTGACATGTCAATATGCAGGAGACCCAATTATTAATTTATTTATATACGACTAACAAATAATATGAACATTAAATAGGTGATTTTTGGTATATAATGACATCACTTAATCCTAGAGGGAATTATGATGAGGGAATTCTGGTCATTATACCCCCTCGTCTACCAATCAAAAAATTATGCATGAATCAGTATATCCGTGCACATTAAAAATTCCATAGAGACAGGTAATTATGAAATTAAAAAAAAAAATTAGCAGGCACCGTAAACAATCAAAGTAAAAACGGGTTTTGAGGAATTGTGTTTGTTGTGTTAGTTTTGTTAGTTTTGAAAGTGATTCAGAAGATACTCTCCCTGTACTCCACCAGAAATAACTGAAAGAGCAGAAGTGACAGCATCTCATTTACTACCACAGAAATAGGGTTTGGGAAGTATCGACATTCTCAAAGTCCCGGGACACGAGACATCGCAGGATCAAAGTCCCGGGACGTCCCAGGACTTCGAGACTTTTCAAAATAAAATTAGAATCGAGTTCATTTTAGACGAGACCTATTAATAAAATCGCCATTTTAGCCCATTAACGGCCAAAGGTGCGTAAACGCACCCTTTCAACCAATTTTTTGTTCAAGTTCGAGACCAATATTTTACACTTCTAAGATTTACAGAATGTATATCAACAGTTCAGAAAGTGTACGAATATTTTTGTTTTATTAAAATATCTGTCTTTCATATTTTAAAACTTTTTTGAATATGCCACAATTTAACCGGTTATGTACATCACCATCAAATTATTTTTTTGAGTTGGCAATTATAAAATAACAGCAATTCTTTCATGCTATACATAAATAAAATACATACATTGTGATAACTATATTTTTGTATTCACTCATATGGCGCTGAGCTAATGATTTATTAATAAATCAAAGCCAATATTGCGAATACTACTACTACTATTCACTCATATTTTAAAAATGACGTCCATATTGTCATATATACAGTGTGTCTCACTTTTCACCACTACACCCCAATATCTTGGCCATTTGTTGATCGATTTAGATCAAATTTGGTGTACTACGTTTGCTTCAGATTGTGATCAAAAAGTTATTTAACTTTTTTTTTTTCGAAATTAAATACGCCTACTATGATCAAAAGAAATTGGCAAAAATTACGAATTTATATTAGCGATTGAGATAGGGTTTTTGTTTTTACAGAATCTTGTTCGGCATGACCTAAAACCCCTGTATACCAAATTTCGTTAAAAAATATTCATTTATCTACAAAAAAATCATATCTAAGATTTCAATAATAATCACCCTACTATTCGAGTTATTTATTGTCGGATATTTCCATAACTTGGTAGTCGTGTAATAAAGACGTTAATTAAGCATTAGGACACATTTTTTATCCAAAACACTATTATGAAATGAATATTTGAAAAATGGTAGCTATTTTTTAAAATACTTACAACTCGGCATACCAATAGCTTTGTTAACATGGAGTGCTTTGGAATAGATTTGACAATTGCATCGAATGTCAAATTAAACTTAAACACGGCTGCACAACAATTAATTATTCCTGATAAAATTGAAATAATAAGAATTGTCAAATCCATTCCAAAGCACTCCGTGTTAACAAAGATATTGGTATGCCGAGTTCTAAGTATTTTAAAAAATAGCCACCATTTTTCAAATATTCATTTCACAATAGTGTTTTGGATAAAAAATGTGTCCTAATGTTTAATTAGCGTCATTATTACACGACTATCAAGTTATGTAAATATCCGACAATAAATAACTCGAATAGTAGGGTGATTATTATTGAAATCTTAGATATGATTTTTTTGTGGAGGATTGAATATTTTTTAACGAAATTTGGTATACAGGGGTTTTAGGTCATGCGGAACAAGATTCTGTAAAAACAAAACCCTATCTCAATCGCTAATATAAATTCCTAATTTTTGCCAATTTCTTTTGATCATCGTATTTAATTTCGAAAAAAAAAAAATTTTTAAATAACTTTTTAATCACAATCTGAATCAAAAGTAGTATACCAAATTTGATCTAAATCGATCAACAAATGGCCGAGATATTAAGGTGTAGTGATGAAAAGTGAGACACACTGTATATATAATGGGTGCGTAAGTAGTAAAGAAATGACAGTTCTGTGACACCCCCCACCACTTTTTAGTACCCCCCTCCACTTTTCCAGAACCCCCCACCAATTTCTCAGAACCCCCCTCCATTTTTCATAAGCCACGCCCCATCCCCTCCACTCTTCCAGAACCCCCCTCCATTTGTCATAAGCCACACCCCACCCCCTCCACTATTCCATAACCCCCTCCATTTTTTCATAAGCCACGCCCTACCCCCTCCCTACCTCATCGGAAATGTTATAGGTTAGGCAGTACATATTTTACCATTGCTCCAAACACTTAATCATTATGCCCGTCTGTGTATGGATATGTATCAGATGTAAGAGTGTATTAAAGGAATACAGTACGTTCAAAAATGAAAAAATATTCACCGTGTGTGACAATTGTGATATACAACCTATCAAGGCACCTGCTGCATAATTGATTTCACATTTCATACTAATAAGTGAAAGTAGTGGTGGATTTTCAACCTCCCCTCCACCATAATTTAGGATCATTCCCTCCCCTCATATCATATATATGATCATCATCATATATATGTATGGTGAGGACCTCCCATCTCTCCCACCACAACTCAAAACCTCCCACCACAATTCAGCACCCCCACTATATCAAATTATTCTGATTATAAAAAGAGACGTACACAGGCATTGTAACAAAGTTTTTTGTGTCAACTAGTTAAAGAAATTCAAGTGTTCACAATGGCTTACAGTGGCAGTTTATTTAGTTTACCTGAACTGAGTATTAATGATTTAATTAATAATTTACCTCCAGCACCGCAAGACAAAAATGAAATAGTAGTACTTGGTGAGCGAAGGTACCAACTGAATAAATCTAGAAGTAAATATGTGACAACGGGATTATCACATGACTTCTGTTATAACCCATGTGTGAAGCTAAGTGGAAACAAACTTGATGTAATAATTTTTAACGAAAAGGAGTGGCTTCATTTTCTCACGTATCAAGGTGTAATAACTAATTATGTATACTCCAATGATAAAGTTGAACCAGTAGAGACTGATAACTTTCTTATAAAATTTGAGCAAATTTCCTATTCCAGAGTTATAAAAATAATAAAAAATAACTCTTACATTTACTTGGGATATGAATCGATTTGCAAGTTGTGGGAAGCATTACCACTCATTAAGGCTAACATTGAGACCTTAAAAAGATTGCAATTCCAAAGTTATTTCAGGAATGTGGTGAGAGAACTACAACATCAAGAAGGAAATGTATTTGAAAATGCAGTAAATCTTATTGAAAAGAATAAAAATGGCTATAATGAAAATACCATTATGCTTATGGAGTTAATTTATATTTATCCAGATATATTGGAAGCTGAATATTGTGGTAGGATCTAAAGATGAAGAAAGTGACATTTAATTTAAGAGACAATAAGATTAATTTTATGGTGGTGTGGAATTTTGCGTATAAATTATCAAGAAAGAGATATTGGGAAATTGTAGCCCTCGATAGAGTTCGGTTTAATAGAAGAATAAAACAAACTTCAAATATTATAAACCCCATTTTAGACAGTACTCATAGATATAATGTATATAATGAGAGATTTTGTAATTTATATGATACTTAATCATATATAACCACATAGGTAGTATTTTTGTATTTATGTATGTGAAATAGATATATAGAAATAAAACATATTTATGCTTGAATATTTGTTTTATTAGGTAAAAATATATTATAAATTAAATAATACATGAAAAAAGTAATAAAATATAGATTATATTCATACAATGCTATTATTTGAAATCCATGAATTATGCTTATTGCTTAATCCTAACCATTTAACATAGAGCTTGTTATTCTTTTTTCTTAAAATTTTTTCCACGAGATATACATCGGGATACTTTACTTTCTGCATTTCTTCCTCATAAAAACTCCCTAAAATTTCCTCTCCCATTTGGTCTTGTAAAAGATAAGTTCTAGGATTACCTTTATGAACTTTCCTAATTTTGAAAATTTCATTAGACCAGTTAGGCGTATATCCCTTTGAAAAAGCTTGTCGATATTTACTAATCCTCACATAATCATTTACTTTAAATTTTTTTTTCCTTGGATCGACTGTTTTCGGGTGGTTATAGACAGTTTTTAATAAGCGTTTTTCATCTTTCTTTTTAACATTTTTAGGTTGCATCCCAATTGTCCTATGTTTAGTGTTATTGTATTCAACAACAATATCCGGTAACAAATTTAACCACTTATAGTTTCCGTTTAGACTAAAAAGTTTCCACATTTTATTTTTTAAAGTCCTATTAACTCGTTCCACAACACTTGCTTTGAGATCTGTATAAGAGCTATAATGGTTAATTTTCATCTCATCCATTAATTTTTTAAATTCTTTATTGTAAAATTATTTACCCAAATCTGTTTGCAAATTTTTCGGTACAGCTTTGATATCTGATAAGATCTTTTTCATTGCTTCCGTAACATTTTTTCCGCCTTTAGTTTTCACAGGTTCACACCAAACAAATTTTGAGAATACGTTAATAACTACTAAAATATATTTATAACCTTTGTTTACTTTAGCATAAGGGATCATCTGTACAAGATCTGCTTGAAAAAGATCATTAATACCTTTAACAATAACTCTTCTTCGTTTAAAAGATTTTCTAGCTGGTTTATGAAGTTCATTTACTATTTCCTTTTTAATGTTACTCATCTTTACTTATCGATAGGGTAAATGAATCCTTAACTTCCCACATACACTATTTATCTTATTATTTTAGCCTCTTTTAATTCCTCTATTATTGAAATTATCTCGTTATTATGTCCCGTATTTCCTGCCAACTGTGAAGCTATGAGTAGTCTTAATCGGTCTATTATTTCATTATAGTCATCAAAATGTTTATATTCAATTTTTTTATTATCAAGTTCCATCAGTGTTAATGCACCACCTTTTTTTTTTTCATTATTTGCCTTCCTTATTTGTTCCCTTGTCTTTCTCATTTGTTCAGGTGAAGAAAGTGAACTCACTCTCGATCTCGTCACGGGTGGCTTAGCTTCTGAAGAAAATGTATTTATTCTTGGTCTTACCACAGCAGGTATTGCCGATGCACTTTTTTTATTAGCCCTTTCTTGACTCATAGAGTGCAAGGTAGAAACACGTGGTTTAATAATATCTATAAATTTAGACGCATTTGATGTAGATAGACCTCTGTCCGGATCATAACCTAGGTAATGAGCATTACTCCTCCTAATTATATCAATATACTGATCCACATCAGATGCTCGATGCCCTGCTGGATGCTTTTTGAACATTAATTCATACAATCCTGGCGTACCTTTGTATGGAAACTGATCATCAATAATAAAATTAGCACCATCAAAATCAACAGTTGCAGTGCCAATAGCGAATTTCTTCTTAAATGGGTCGAAGTAAATACCAAAGGTATCATCAAACTCGTTTTGTGAATCCTCAATTTTATCTTGTATGTATGCTCGCGGTAGAGGTGCATTAAATTGTTGCAAGTATCTCTCATTTTCTGATAGTACGGATGGATCTACTACCTGTGATGGAAAAGTTTCATCAAAGAAACTCCCTACATATTGAGGTCTTTCTTGGGTAGAGTCAAAATGAAATGTTTCATCTTCCAAATTAGTGGGTGCTGTGTGATAAAATTCAAGAGGGACTGGATCAATTGATCGCCTGTTTAAACTCTCATTTTTTATTTCTGTTTTCAAAAAAGATTTACGTGGATCACTTTCATTATTAACGATAGTTGTTACTAATTCACGAAGAGGTCGCGTTATCGGTTTATAAGTTTCCTCCAATGCTAACTGAGATTTAGCAATATCAGTTTTCAAACTTCTATACTTTTGCCTTAAGGCATCTCGCGTCTTTAACAGCTCTGCTGCCACTCTACTATCCATGGTGAATGGTTGATAATATTAATGTCTCTATTTTATATATGAAAAAATTGATCAAAACCTTTTCGATATCTCCCAGAGTTGATTGGACAATCTTTATCGATTACAACGAATCCATATTTATCATTCCAACAAAATGCACAAAGTTCTTTGAAATCTTGGAAACTCATATCAACGTTTACATGATCATCATAGATATGTTTGAGATTGGTAAGGTCCTGAGGAAATATCACAAGAAGATTGGCATTGTCTCTACATAATTGTTTAGGGATAGCAGCGTAGGTTTGACATAAATAAAAACAATCAGTGTTTTTATGACGCCCAAAAGAAAAATAGCTTTTAATAATACTTTGATCACATGATACCAAATCATCGAATATTATGACTGAATTCGGTTTTATTTCTTCTGGAGGTATCACTGCATCCCCGTCATTATATTCGAAATATCCAATTTCATTCATAGGTTTCACAAGCATCCTCAGATATTCATATTTCGGTTGGTATAGAGATTTAGAATATAAATAAATATTTTCAAAACGTAAACCGTTAGGATGTTCCAACAAACTAAGCATTACATTTGTTTTTCCAGACCCAGAACTTCCAACTAGAAGTCCCCGTTTCGACTGTCCACCAAATAAAATACCATGTTTTTGAAAAGTCTTTGTCTTGGAAATTTTGTCGTGATTAACTATTGGTAAAATTGTTGCTTGCTGTTGAATCTGCATTGTGTTCAAATAATCACATCACACTAGTGTGAAATCGAACTGCATTAGAAAGAGAACTGTTAAAAACTGATCAAGCATAACCCTCTACTCTATATAAAAGGGTATTCTACAAAACCAAGAATCAGTTTATTCCATAATTTGAGATATAATGGGTCGAACCAAAAGTTCACAGCTTACTTGTACTAGAAACTCTAAAAAGAGAGGACGTGGTCTGCTCAATAGTATAATAAATAAACTTCCGGTGGAACTACATATACCTGGTTATAATTATTGTGGGCCAGGAACTAAACTCACAAAACGCCTAGAACGAGGTGATAGAGGAATTAACCCATTAGATGAAGCGTGTAGAGAACACGATATAGCATATTCCAAATTTGAAGAGGTTGAAAAAAGGAATCAAGCAGATAGGGAATTAGCTGAAGCTGCATTTAAACGTGTAAAAGCACCCGACTCTGGTTTTGGTGAAAAAGTCGCTGCATTGGGAGTTGGTGGGGTAATGAAATTAAAGAGTAAATTGGGAATGGGTCTTAAGCGACGAAAAAATCGTGATTCAACGAAGAAGAGGAAGAGAGGTGGACAAATAAATGTAAAGGTTGCTGTAAAAAAAACATTAAAATCAAAGAAGCGAGGGAAAAGAATTCTCAACACTCCAAAAAGAGGGGGGGTTCTTCCACTTCTGTTACCTCTTTTGGGAGCATTAGGAGCTGTTGGAGGGGGTGTAGCCGGTATTGTGAAAGCAGTTAACGATTCCAAGTCAAATGGTAAGGCGATAGCTGAACAATTGAGGCATAATTTGGCGATGGAACAGGCCGCTAAGGGGAAGGGTTTATATTTAGGCCCTCATAAGAAAGGTTCTGGATTATATCTTAAGACGTATAACAGCAAAAAAAACTAATTAGGCTACCTCACCGTCCACTTACTAACATAGATTTAATGAAATACTCGAAAATTCTAAAAATTCCAAATTTTCGAGGTATTTTCATGAGAGATACACTCCCCAAAAAAATTAGGAAAAAAGAATCTGGTATAGTAAATCTGGATATCAATGATGGAGATGGAACTCACTGGATTGCATATATAAAGAAAAATAAGGAAATAGTTTATTTCGACAGTTATGGAAATTTAAGACCCCCAGATGAGTTGAGAAAATATTTTTTAAGTGATGGTAGCCTGAATGAAATAAAATATAATTATGATTCTGTACAAAATTATGATTCATATGTCTGTGGACATTTATGTCTATTATTTTTATATAATCAATGTAAATAAGTTTTTCTTATTCATTTTCTAATAAACGTTCAAAGTATCACTATGTCTTTTACATTCGCTCTCAGTGGAGAATCTTCTGTATTAAATTACAATTTCAATCCACCGATATATTTAGATGATGAGGCAGATTATGAAATTGGATTAACTAATTTTGATACTTATAATATTATCCCAAATATTGACAACAACAATAATAAATTTGCGTGGGGAAGAAATAATGAACATATAGTTCAAATACCTGTAGGGTGTTATGAAATTGATGATATTTTAAAAATCATGACAAATAAAATAGTTCAAGAAGATGATGAAGCAGTTCTTAGGATTGATATAGATATTAACACATCCAAAATTATTATAAGAACAAACAGGATAATTAATTTTAACGTGGAGGATTCGATAGGTCCAGTATTAGGCTTCAAGAAAAGAGAGTTAAACGCTAATGATACTAATATTTCCGATGATCCAGTAAAGGTTTCCAAAGTGAATGCTATCTGCATTGACTGTAACATTGCTGTTGGTTCTTTTTTTAATGGAAAACCTGTTCACATCATTCATCAGTTCTATCCAACAGTTCCAATTGGGTATAAAATAGTAGAATCACCTCTAAATATTATTTACTTCCCAGTGAGCGTTAAAACCATCAACAACATCACAGTTAAAGTGATTGATCAAGAAGGACATCTTGTCAATTTTCAAAAAGAAACGATAACTGTTAGACTACATCTTAGAAAATCAATTCGATAATAAAATGGTGTTGATATTTAATTCAAGGTCTCCCATTCATACACAAAAACCACACTATAAAAGGATACGTAGGAAAAAAGTCAACAGTTCTAAAAACACTCTCAACAGAATAACATCAGCAAATCGACGGTTCTTAAAATCACTTGGATTCGAAGTATTAGTATAATGGAATTACTTAATATAACCGAGCAACCCATAATTGACAACTCCGTAGTAGAATATCAGTATCATTCATATCAACCCAATATATCTGGAACTCTAGATTATAATGATGAAACGAGAATTACCATTCAGGATTTAGATACCTATACAGCACCATGTTATAGCTATTTATACATCGAAGGAAAATTAACAAATGAGGATGGAACTTCACCTACCAACTTAGAGTTTATCAATAATGGTGTTGCGTTTTTATTTCGAGAAATTAGATATGAGTTAAATGGAATAGTAATAGATTCCGTGAGAAATGTTGGCTTAGTTTCAACTCTATTTAATTATCTATCACTGAATCAAAATGAAAGTGTTTGTATGGAAAATGCTGGATGGTTCCCAAAACAGAAAAAAGGTAAAAAACCTAAAATTTTGATAGATACAAGTGGAAATTTCAACGTCTGTATTCCATTAAAATTCCTGGTTGGTTTCTTTGAAGATTTTCAAAAAATAATCATTAACATGCGACAAGAATTAGTACTGGTACGTAATAGTAATGATTTTGACTGCATTACAAATACTAAGGATGAAGTAGATAAAGATGGTGTTGCTATAGATGAAAAGCCGAAAATCACGATTTCTAAATTATTTTGGAGAGTTCCACATGTTACCGTGGGTATTTCAGAGCAGCTTCGATTAAATAAAATTATAAGTAGGAATGTGGATCTTCCTATAACATTTAGAAGTAGGGAACTGATTGAATATCCATCTCTACCGGCCTCAAGCAGACATACGTGGCCTGTCAAGACATCTACTAAAGTTGAAACTCCTAGGCATGTAATAATAGCATTCCAAAAAAATAAGAAAGGAAATATTAGGGCTGATATGAGTAAATTTGATGATTGTGATCTTAGAAGCATTAGAGTTTTCTTGAATTCTGAAAGATATCCATACAATGATTTATATCTAGACTTCAAGAATAACAAATTTGCAACTCTCTATCAAATGTTTGCCGATTTTCAAGAATCCTATTACCCCCACCAAATAAATCAACCCATTTTCAATCCCACTGAATTCAAAGATTTTGCACCAATAGCTCATATTGATTGTTCTCGTCAAAAAGAAGCTTTACAAACAGGATCGGTGGTTATGAGAATAGAGTTTGAGACTGGCACCCCTACTACCACGGATACTAATGCATATTGTCTCATTCTGCACGAGAAGCATTTCACCTATAATCCTCTAACAAAAATCGTTCGTCAGCAGTAAAATGCGCATGACATATTTTTACCTATATATAAAAAAATTATAATGTAAATTATTAGTATGAATATGAGATCAGACTATATTCAAAAGTTAAAAGAACACAGAAAAAAATTACGTGACTTAAGAAGAGCGATTGAATTATACTGTATAAAAGAGAAGATGCTAAGAGAACTACAACGTTTAAAGATATGAAAATTATTATCGATGTTCAAGGATTTCGAATCGAAAACAATAAGTTTATTGTTAAAGAACTGGCA
Organism: Rutpela maculata; assembly: GCA_936432065.2. Lineage (NCBI taxonomy): Eukaryota > Metazoa > Arthropoda > Insecta > Coleoptera > Cerambycidae > Rutpela > Rutpela maculata. Next base: position 119,247,786 of record OW386288.2, read on the forward strand.
GGATATGATGGAATGAAAACGTGTCACTATATATTTAAACCACCCTACCCATTTAAGATGCTTTCACCAGACTTACAAAAACAAGTGTGCTGGTTAACAGGAAATTATCACTGCATTAAGTGGTCTGATGGCTTTACACCACTACACATGTTTGGAAAGATTATTGATAATTTGGTCACATCTGATGATTGTGTTTACATAAAAGGAGGAGAAAAGGCGAACTACATTAGACAGTTCACTTCACAACCCGTTATTGAATTTGAGGAGCAGCCACCTTTACGAAAATCTAGTGCAAAATGTTTTTATCATTTAAATACTAATTGTATGTGTGCACTTTCTAATGTATATTATTTGTATGAAAATTTTATAATGTCATGAGTAAAACAATAAAAAAACTATAAATGAATTTCTGTTGTTTTTATTTAAAAAATTTTATAACAATACAACTACTAACAAATACAATTCCAATTTAGCTACACATCTTCACTACTATCAGTCAGAATCCCCATTACAAGCTATTACCTTGCTGGCAAGATCCGGCTCCAAAAATTGTTTTATCCGATCCAAATATGTGCATAGATTCAAATCTATCAAAGATTGCACAAAGCAGTGCTGACAGATCGCCCTCTCCAGAAAGTTGCAACATTTTCTATATGCTTCATCAAATCTCAAGGCTAGATCGTTACACGCATCCTCTTCGTACATTACCATTCCATAAACTATTTTGTATTTCATATTTGAAAATATATGTCTTAAATAAATCACACCACTTTCTAAATCAACAATTTTGATTTCTTCTTCCAAATACGCCAACATCTTGAAATTTACTGTTTATTTCTTCCCGAACTAAATTGATAGTCACTAAAGTGTCCGTGTTTTATAATGAAATTCCCACCTAAATATATAATTTTATCGTTGCATATACTCAATTTAGCTACACATCTTCACCACTGTCACTGTCAGAGTCCCCATTATAAGCAATCACCTTGCTGGCAAGATCCGGTTTTAAAAATTGTTTTATCCGATCCAAATACACACACAGATTCAAATCTATCAAAGATTGTACAAAGCAGTGCTGACAGATCTCTTCATCCAGAAACTTGTCACATTTTTGAAGACCTTCATCGTACTTCTTGGCTACCTCGTTACACTCTTCCTCTGTATAAAATCTACCCATTCCATAAACCGCTTCATGTTCCGCATCGAATCTCAAATTTGAAAATAATTGTCTTAAATGATTCACACCACTTTGTAAATCAACAATTTCGATTTCTTTCACATACGCCATCCACATTTTGAAATTTACTGTTTATTTCCCCCCCCCGAATTAAATTGATAGTGACTAAAGTGTTAAATTAATGCTCCAGTTTTATAATGAAACTCCCACCTAACCATATACCCCACCTATTTCTTAAATGTCTATACAAAGAAAACAATTTTATCACTTGATTTACCTACCCAGCTGCACAGACAGCAGTTCTATTTTCAATTAGCAAATCAGCATTTGCATAGTTAACACTTTACAATCAGAATAATGTTATTATTGTATTATCTATCCACACAGTCAGCAGTTCTATTTTTAATTACCAAATCAGCATTTGCATAGTTGACACTTTACAGTCTAGACATAAATGTTATTGCAAGTTCAGCAAAACTATTCCTCCACTTAACCCAGCTAAAGAAAATATACAACTATAAAAGGAAACCTAAGCTTGTGAATGGCAGTTGCTTAATAAAATTTATATAACCCAAATTAAATTTAATATCTGAAATGAGTACAGTGTGTGTATGTAATATGTTCAGGAGTCCTGCAGTAAATTATTGCACGTGGAATTATAAATTGGTGCAAATAATTAAAGAACGCTTCCCTGAAGAATATGAAGTTTTGAGAAATTTACCAGGTCAACGTTGGGTAATAGCTGGCAGTTTTATATGTTTGCTATTAAAATTAACTAACACCAGTGGGGGTATGGACATATTTTATTTCAACAACGAATTTAGTGAGAAATGTGACAAAGCTGATTGGCATCCATCCTCAAGCTACCGCAATGTTTTTAATGTATTCAACCATCGAAAATATAATATACAAATTATAGAATTTATAAATGTAATACCAGGGATACATCTGAGCCATGAAATATTCCAATTGCTGTGGTGTTTTGATTGTGTCTTGGTTAGGAAAGCCCTACATTTAAAAAGTGCTTTATTTGTTGACTGTAATTTTGGTCCTGTGAAATTTGGAACTCCTTTTCGACAAGAAAAATATAAAGATCGTCTCCTGCAACCGATTATCACTCAGCCCAAAACACTGTACCTAATAGCTTATGAATGTATACACAAAATCTAATAAAAAACATAATCAGAGTATTAATGTTGTTTCATTATATTGTACACACACATCCACTTTCAATTCATATATGATTTAACTGTAATAAGATGGGATGATTAAACGATAAAAAAACACAAAATTTTTATAATAGTGTTTTATTAGACAAAGTTAGTGATGTTATTCATATTATTTACAATAAATCAAAGTCCATTGCTAAATTTTCCTGTTCAATAATTTCATCGGCTAGCCTTAAAAGAATTGTGAGGTTATCTTCAGCGGTATTATGGTCAGCGTTATTGTGTAAATTACTGATAGAGTAATGCCCCCACGCCAAAGTTTTTGTACTCCCGGGTACAACATATCGTTTGTCGTCGTGTGCTGAGAGTGCAACCTTATTTTTTAGTTCGGTATATAGAGTATGCAGATGTGATGAGAATACATACATTTTTCGAAATATCAATCCACCATCCTCAACAATTTGTTTATAATCGATCAAATGTAATTGATTTTTTACAATACTTTTTGAGACTCCTTTAGCTTTCTTTGTGACGTCACCATTTGCTTGAACACAGTAAGCTTTTGCTCCAGTGCCAAAGAAGCTATCTATTGGTACACCTGCATATTCGTCTTTCATTTTGCCTACAACTGATTCCGTTTTTGGAATGTTGTGTATATTTGGAATAGGAAAATTTGATGTGTCGAATAAATCTATATATTTCTTAATGTCATCGTAAACGTTATCAGTGTAAATCTCTAGAATTAAAGAGTCTGTATCGGTGTAGCATAGAGAAGCTTTGTCATCATATTTCTTTTTTATGAAATTATAAAAAAAATCATAAACTATAGTTTTAGATATATCTAAAATGGTAAAACCTACATAGAGCGGCTTATCGTATAGTATTTTTAACAAAGACATTTGCACTGCTACTAAATTTTCCGAAAACACTGTACAGGATTTGAAATTTGGTTTTGCAATTAGTCCTTCAGCACCAACACTGCCTATACTATTTGCCCAATGCGATACTAGCCTCACATCAGTTCTATTGTCTACATTTTCCATAGTTTTGCCAAATATTGCATTATTAAAAAATTTAAAAAGATCTCGCTCGAATGCATTTTTTGAACAATTTCTAAGTTTAGTATTCAAATCTATATAAGTTTTTAACCAAGCAGATTGTGAAAATTCAATGACTCTATGTATTTTTTTAAGTATTAACCCATGTTCAATGCATTGTTTTAAATTTCTGTAATGGATTATATATTTATGTTTATCATGTAAATTTAATAGTAATTTTGAATTTTTAGAGTCTGGAGGTATAATATTTTCAGGGCAGAAAGGCAAATCATTATGTTTATCATGTAAATGTTGTGGGTATTCCAAATCTACTTCAAGTACATAACCCTTTGGCGAATCATCACCAAGATTAGTACAATCAAAGTTTTCAATTTCACAATCATTTAACCATCTAAAATTTCCTGTGGGCATACATTGACTCATCGCACAACCGTAAAGGTTTGTGGCGTCTAAATATAATATATATGATGTTGGTTCTAATGGATTATAATTTAAAATAAATGGGTTGTTTGCCACAGCCTTTCTATTACTACACTGACTGACACCACCACGTATTCCCTTCCTAAAAAAATGTAGCATATCTATATCAGTTAAAAGTTCAAGTTGAATACCAGTTTTTCGTAACATAGCATCCCAACTTAATGACGGAGCCGTTAAATATTGTGCAGGATCTAATTTATATGTTTGCATGCATATTTGTCTGAAATTTTCAAAAATGTCAGCAAGAAGCAGCACGTCCGATACCAAGTAAATGTCTGAATATTCACCAAGAGTTTGACAATTAAAGGTTTGCCACACATCACAAGCACGATTATAATCCTCCTGAGAAATTGATTCACCACTCAAAATATTAAAAAACTGTTCAAGTGATGGTAATTCAATGTCATTCAATTTATCCATGGATTCAACGTATGAATATGGGAAAACACCTTTTCGTCTTATTAAATTGAATTGTTTCTCATCACTGTAATATTTTTTCACTTCGAGGCATTGATGTGGTTCCAATGTTTGACTTAATTTATCTAATGAAGCGGGTAAAAAGCGAAATGAATCCACAAACCTCAATTTAATGTAAATATTTTTCGGTTTTTCATCATTAGATTTATCAACAAGAATGTGTTTGGAAAATGTAATATATTTTTCTTTATTTTGTGCAATAACTTGTATTTTTTCTTTCTTTAAGGCTAATTTCTTAATAAATAGATGAGAATCATAATTTGTTAAGTTGTGGAAAAATACTGGTATAAATTTAGGAATTTTGAAATTTAGATTACAAGAAGAATGCGCAGCTCCTCTAAAATTACCAGAAACGTGGCAGTGATCGCGGACCTTTCCTTCATCATTCTCAAATGGTTTATCACAAATATGACAAATTTGACTGTTGTCGAAAAATGTTTGTTGACTTTCTGTCAATGGCTTCATTTCGACTATATTTTTCAAATGATTCTGATACAATTGTAAAACATGTTCTTCCAATTTTTTAACAAAAACTTCCGCAACATCAGTACCTCGATAATATTCAAGTGTGGAAAATTTATCATCAAAATTACACTTTATATAGAAACAAAATGAATATGGTTCATGCTGATATGTTTTAACAGTAAATGATTTACTATCGCATGGTTCGTTGTGATGAATCGGTTTTAATAAACTTTCAAAGTCAGCATATATCACGAAAGGAACGGGTAATTGTTTTTCAAAATTTATAAATTTCAGGATATTCCCAGCAAGCCTTTCACCACACTTATTAATTAGAGGTTCTGGGTTTGGTAATATGGTACATAAATGGTTACAATCATTGCTTTGGTGGGTCATTAATTTCTCACGAGAGTTAAAAAAATATAGGCAACCATCACAAATATAATTTCTACCATCATGTTTTGATCTCTGAGAAGAAACTAATCGCGATAAGTCTTTAATAAGTGTGTAGTGACTGTTCCCTTTATTATCCGTAATTAGTAATAAGTTCACATGTGTATTTTGTCGACTATGTGTAAAATATAAGGGACCTACAATCTCACTGACCATTTCACCATTTTTAAATTGAGTATCTATTCCAAATACATTTATAGATATATTATTTAAACTTTCAAATTTATGAATGTCTTTAAGTTTAACAGGAAAATCTATACCTTCAAAATTTAACAATGTGGAATAATGAGGATAAGATGAAACTCTCCTTGGATTTCCATTGGCTGGGAAGATGGCGGCGTTGACAGCCCAAGCGAAACATTTTTCATCCCCACTCTCGATATTTAAAACAGCTTTTCTATTTTCTATTTTCCTCGGCAATTTAATGTATGATGATGCAAATAGTGGATTATACTTATTAATGTTGACCTCGAGAAAACTAACATGTTTCAAAGCCCATCCTGAGTCTCGCTCCTGAAATGTTGAGGCTTTCTCTAGTATCTCCTCCTTAAAGTCATTATATAAGTTTAATAAATCGGTTGAAAGTGTTACAACTTTATTTCTTGTATTGAATGATTTTATTTCTGACAATTCTTTCTCTTCAATAACATATAACCCAAATAATTCCACATTAATTTTTAAGCTCGAGTACATTTTAATATATTCCTCAATCAAACGGAAAACTTTCTCTTTTATTTCATCCAAAAACTGGGATATATCAACACTGCATTCCTTTGAAGAAAAACGAAAACTTGCAATACGATTCTTAAACGCATTCTGCAGCTTTTCAATTCCGTCTCCAGACATATCAATCCCTTTATTGTGTGCAGAACTTCTTAGATGACCAGTTAATTCATTTTTTTTCACTTTTTTATCACATACTGGACAACGAGTCTCTTGTGAATTTGTAGGAAACTCTATGCTAGATGAGGAAGAAGGGCCAGGTTGATTTACTGATTTATCCTCAACACATTGTGATGAATTTTTCACTTTCATTTTTTTGGTTGTATGACTTTCACTGATCTCTCTATAGCGACAACTTTCCCGTTGATGACGTAATAAACTACTTTTCGCAGTAAAAGTTTTCAAGCACTGAGGACACTGCATTATTGAAATGTACGTTCCAACACAAGAAAAACTCTAATATTAAAAATCAGAAATGTTCTTGCCCCTTTATATCTCTCAAAAGAAGTGGTGGGGGTACCTGCAATAGCATACTGAATTTACATAGGCCACCGTGTAAAAAATGTGCATCTCAAGTTATCTATTGTTTAAACGCTTTAATGCATAGTGAAATAAAGTTATATTAATCATTTAAGATTTCATTGTAAATAAATTTCATTTAATTAATAATAAATTTATGCTGTAATAAAATAAGTTTTATCATAATAAAATACTTTTTATTTACTTATGTGTTATTTAAATAATATATGAACAGTAACTGATAAATTGCGAAAATAATAGCCCATTGTTCTATTTATAGCTGGTTTTTATAATGAGGAAGTATTTATTATCTTGAATGAAGAAGCCTTTGTTTGTTATATGATTACACAACTGTGCTTTGATATTTTATCTACGGTGTTATATTTTATTGTCTTGATAATTTTATAAAGGAATGTTATTATAATAAATTGTGTAATAAGAATGGTATATGGACTGTAGGTAGTATACATATTTGTGGTAAGTACCCGTAATTTTTGGGGGGGCGACTTTTGGGGGACTGGGGGGGGGGTAATTTTGGGGAGTACTTTGGGGGGGGGGGGGTGTAATTTTGGGGAGTACTTTTGGGGGGGGGGGATAATTTTTGGGGGAACTGTTTGGGGTGGGGGGGGTAATTTTTGGGGGTATTTTTTTGGGGGGGGGGGGGGTTATAATTTTTGGGGGAAATTTTTTTTTGGGGGAGTAATTTTTTTGGGGGGGGTGGTAATTTTTGGGGGAACTTTTGGGGGGGGGGGGTAATTTTTGGGGGTAATTTTTTGGGGGGGGGACTTTTGGGGGGGGGGGGGTAATTTTTGGGGGTAATTTTGGGAGGGGGGGGGGGGGGGGGCTAATTTTGGGAGGGGGGTAATTTTTGGGGGTAATTTTTTTTTGGGGGGGGGGGTAATTTTGGGAGGGGACTTGGGGGGGGGGGTAATTTTTGGGGGGAACTTTTTTGGGGGGGGGTAATTTTGGGAGGGGACTTGGGGGGGGGGGGGGCTTTTTTTTTGGTGTGTGTGTGTGTGTGTGTGTGTGTGTGTGTGTGTGGGGTATATAGTGTAAATACAGTGAGTCATATCAATGAATAATACAAATTATGGTACTTCAATACTTGCTGACTACTTCTATTTATAAGAACGTTACATGTTTGTTTCATTCCCATCAAAGTATATAACTTGATAATGCCTCGAAAGAGGTGATAAATAACAATGTAGATAAATAAGGAGCCTACATATTTTTTTATCTATTCATATCAATTCTTTACAAACAATACCCGCTTGCAAGTTCAGCACATTATTTCCTTACTCTGTAGTATGTGTTTATAGTTTCTGTATGACTTGACAATGCTTCTTTCATTATTATGATAAATAACAATGTAGATAAAAGACGCTTACATATCTTTTTCATTTCAATGAATTCATTTAGTAAATTATTACCGTACTCATCTATTCTTATCAATTCTTCACAAACAATATCCACTTGCAATTTCAGCACATTATTTCCATATTTAAAGCTTGACTTTATCAGAAATACATTTAGTTTCAGTCTCACTTTTCTTGCGTTATTTATCTACTATAAAAAATCATTAAAAATGTGTGCACAAAAAAGTTTCTCAAGTAACAAACGTTCGGCAACTCCTGATGAATTATATGAAGACATATCATTTGAAGAAAAAGTGTGTCAGCGAATGAACTCAATTCGTTCAGTTGAATCTGTAGATTCTGAGTTCTGCATTACTGAAGGTGATCTTGGAACTCTTCGCCCCATTTTTGAAGCAGTCCCATCAGCCCCATCAGCTCCATTAGCCCCATCAGCTCCATCAGCCCCATCTGCATCACATCAAAGAAGTGAGGTTGCTCGTCGTAGTTCTGAGGAAAATGAGGATGACTCGGAAGATGAGCTCTTCACAAATTATATTCATCAAGTTAAGAGGAAATGTGATGCTCATGATGATGAAATGAAGGGAGCTAGAACTAAATTCCTGCACGAGGTACGGAAGGTATTAATTGTTGAGTCAGGGAGGTATACTCGACACTGCCAAAATCAGCAAAATACTTTAAATAGGGAACTTAAAAAAATTGAAAAAAAACAACGAGAATTAGCCGATTTACACTCCCATATAAAAACGAAGCAAAATGAAATTGAAGGAAGTTTGGAATATGTGAGAGACTTTGTAGTAAATTTTCCATTTAAATAGAGTATTTTTTTATTGCTTTTTAAATTTATTTTAATTATTATTATTATTATTGTTAATACTCATTAATATATGCATATTCATAATTTGTATTTACAAAAATAAATGTATAAAATTAAATGTGTATTTTTGTTTTCTTATTACAACTCTAATTATACAGGGTGGTTCAATGAAAAATTAATTTATTTCTTAAATAAAAGGACACACATTATTGTTTATTTTTTTATTATTTCACCACATAAAAAGGTATTATCATAAATATTTACAATTATTTAACACAGCATAAATCACCCACATTTTTGAAGCCCCCATTTACATACATTACATCTGGATTGCGACTCTGGTGGGCCATCCACATGACTATGCCATTCTGGTCGGTTATGGTGTACAAAGCAAGGTAGTTGAACCATTAGTTTAAAATCTTGTGTATATACTCTTGGTAATTTAGACCATGCATAAAGAAGTTCAATGGGTTTGACTTTTTCAATCAGATATATTAATGGGAAATGTTGTAACTCTTCCTCAGTAAAATCATACAAATTTTTACCATGCTGGTGCTCTTTTATTAATTCACTTCTTTGACAGTGTGGGCAGCTCAGTGCTGAATCCATATTTTCCGAAAAATCCTTACAATTGATCTGGTAACTAATCACGAAGAACACAGTGTGATGTAGTAAACTTTTACATCCGACACATTCATACACGATTAGTATAATAATGTTAAGGTGTTTAGAATTGTGGTAAAATATGTACTGATTAACCTATGACATCTCAGATTACCCTCTTCCATGGTAATTATGGGGGGGGGGAATTATAGTAGGGATGTGAGGTGGGGGGTTTGAATTATGGTGGGAGAAAGATTTTCATGTATTCCTTTAATACACTCTTATCTGATACATATTCATACACAGACGGGCATAATGATTAAGTGTTTGGAGCAATGGTAAAATATGTACTGCCTAACCTATGACATTTCCGATGAGGTAGGGAGGTGATGGGTGTGGCTTATGAAAAAATGGAGGGGGGTTCTGGAAGAGTGGAGGGGATGGGGCGTGGCTTATGAAAAATGGAGGGGGGTTCTGGAAGAGTGGAGGGGATGGGGCGTGGCTTATGAAAAATGGAGGGGGGTTCTGAGAAATTGGTGGGGGGGTTGTGAGAAAAGTAGAGGGGGGGATCGAAAAGTGGTGGTGAGATTGAGCGGGGTCTGGGGAAAAATGGAGGGGGGTTCTGGAAGAGTGGAGGGGATGGGGCGTGGCTTATGAAAAATGGAGGGGGGTTCTGAGAAATTGGTGGGGGGTTCTGGAAAAGTGGAGGGGGGTACTAAAAAGTGGTGGGGGGTGTCACAGAACTGTCATTTCTTTACTACTTGCGTATACGCACCTTTGGCCAATAACAGTTAACATTTTTATGTACTTTATTTCGAGTGTGAAAAAGACGAAAATCTCGGTATGTCAACATCGTGCATGGAAACAGACACGGGTCCACTATTCAATCCTGTCGAAAGGGGGAAGGCCTGCGAGGATGATTCCCCCCCGCCCATCAAAAAAAAATCGAGCCAAATTAAATTTCTTCGGATTTCTGCCCCACCCGCTCATCAAAAAATTTTTCGGAGTAAGCAAATTTTTTTTTGGATTCTCCCCCCCTCGCCCACCAAAAAATTTTTTCGGACCAAAATAAAAATAAATTTTTTCGGATTTTTCCTCCCTCGCTCATCAATTTTCAAAAAAATCCCCCGGCTCGTATTTCTCTCCACGGCCCTGCCACTATTTATTTTTTGTCCCAAATTATTTTGTCAAATACTATCGCCTTCCGCCTCACGCAACAGAAATATAATAAAATCTACTTTGATATGGCAACATTTCGCTTTCGCATATGCGTCATATACAAAGCACCTACTTTATTACAACGTGAACTGCAAGTAGATATCAACGTTCCTTTTAGCAAAAATCGAAAAAAAAACACCCGATGATGGAAACAATAAGAGCGAAACCGCCATTTTCAACTTATTTTGACTCTAGCACAAAATAGTACGACGATATCGCTTTCATATTCACAAGTCGATATCTTCTTCCGTTTTCGAAAAATCAACGAAAACCGTCACGACGATGGAAACTTGAACAGCAGACCAGAATAGCATATCCTAAGATCGGCCAGCAAAAAGTCCACCTGACGATATAATCAATAAGGACGAAATAAGAAAATCACGAAAAACGAGCCGCGTAGGAAGAAATGTCTGACGATGAAAAAATGAAATGAGGAAATGACGAATTGAGCAACGGCTAAATACGAAACGTCAAGTAATACTATTTATCTATGTAAGAAGTGCAAAATGCATCTGCACCCAGATTGCTTCGAGATTTTTCGGAAAAAAAATTATTCTGATTCATTTCATTTTTCTTTGTTTAATAATTTACATGTCGGTTTCCGCCAAAGGTGCGTATACGTACCTACGTGTTTTTTTTTTCAAATATTTACATTTTTTTTAATGCCAAATTAGTCTTAATTTATGTATTCTTCATATACTTTAATAAAAATATCTCTAAAATGGCAACTTCTTGTTGTCTTGGCTGTTAATGGGTGAGTAAAAATCTACATTTATTGAATATAAAATCAAATTCTAACATTTCTAATGTAAAACGCGAGCAGATCCGAAGATCCGCAGTACTCAGGACTATCGGCCCATTGTATATTCACATTTAGGAGCCCCTGAAAAAGACCACTGCTCTCCACGAAGGAGAGCAGCCCTTACCAGGGTAGATTCCGTAATTCCTCCGGCTATAGGAACTGCCTTCCGAAATACCTATACCTTGAATTCCTATTGGTGCACAATGGCACAGAATATGAGTGATGGTTTCATCCTCGACTCCACACATCCTACAAATAGAATCATCTTTCAACTGCATTGTATGCAGGTGCTTGTTCATAGGACAGGGTCCTGTTATTAGGCCTCCCATCTGTCTCAATTGGGGTTTGGGTCCCGGGACGTCTCGTGTCTCGAAGTCCCGGGACTTTTCCAAAATTTAATTGTCTCGTGTCCCGGGACTTTTGGGACGAGATTCGAGACACTGACATCTGTTGAAAACGAGAGAGTGTTCTCTTTGTCCGGAGGCATTATTACAAAAATCAGAAACAGGTTGTCGGACAAAGCTGTTAATGCTCTAATTTTTTTAAAAGCTTATTTTATTAAATTAGTAAAAAGACTAATTGATAGTTTATTATAATATTTATGATAATGTTTTATTTTATAATTATAAGATTTTATTACCAAAAAATGAATCTGTGTATGAGAATTAAACACACGAATTGTTTAGACTTTAATTAACGTTAAAAATATACGTTAGATACAATCAGAGCTGCAAGACTGGGCTACGGCACAGTCTCACAACTATTGGGCTCAGACCTGAGACAGTCGAGGCTCCTTATAAAGGGGCCCTCGACTGACTCCACCGTAAAGTGGCTGATTGAGCTCGATACTGAACGATTGAGACGGATGGGAGGCCTAATAACAGGACACTGTCATCTAAACAAGCACCTGCATACAATGAAGTTGAAAGATGATTCTATTTGTGGGATGTGTGGAGTGGAGGATGAAACCATCACTCATATTCTGAGCCATTGTGCTCCCATAGGGATTCGAGGTATAGGTATTTCGGAAGGCAGTTTCTACAGCCGGAGGAATTACGGGATCTACCCTGGTAAGGGCTGCTCTCCCTCGCGGAGAGCAGTGGTCTTTTCCAGGCGATCCTAAATGTGAATATACAATGTAGCCCGTCGGGCAGAGCGCGAAAAGCCTTCTCTTTCTTGACCTACCCAATACTGAAGTATAACCAGATGGGACCTTCACTACTTATTAAAGCATGTTATTTTACATAGGAAATCAAAATTGACGACACTCTCCATTCTCTCTAGACTGAAGATATAAGAAAAAAACTAAAAAAAAAAAGAAATTTAGAAATTTAAGATTTAATCAAATATAACTTTAGAACTAAAACAGATAAAAATACAATTTTTGTTTGGTTTTGACAAATAAACATTACTTTTTAATTTGAAGTATAATTTATTGCAATAATTAAAAAATTAACATAAAAAAACTAGCAAAATTCAAAAAGATACACAAATCAGCAACATTTTTCTAATTCTTAACTCGTCATAACTCGCTTATATAACGAGGTATTCAATTTTTTCTTTCACCAAAAACTGACAAATTTAATAGGCTTCATTTTGTCTCGATTAATGCTGGATCTAATTTTTTAACTAAAAGCGCTACAGCCCTTGAAACACAACGAAGCACAGTACGGCGACGAACACGCGAGGCTTCCTTTCCCGCCCCCGCTACTTTCTCGGCCCATCAAGAAACGTATCGGCTGCTGGACTCATTATTGTCTGGATGAATATTAATAAGTATATACTATTTTACTTACATGTAGGCTATTACAGTTTATGTATATTGTAGATTCATTTTTATCAATGGAGAAAAACTACATGTTTGTTTTACGAAACTGCTGAAAGCAGTGAAAATCTAATGGTAAAAAACCAACTGGTACTGGCATCAGGTCTATTATTAATTGTGCAAATGAAAGAAAATATGCAATTTCATTAAAATTTTTATAAAACAAAGTGGGTGGCACTTATTTGCACACCCTTCGATACCGATTTCATTATTCTTGTCTGACATCTTTTTGTAATAAATAACATTAGCAAAGATAATACGTATTGTCTCTGATATTAGCAACGCGATAAAAAAATGCAAGTGAACCTTCATGTAGTTATAATAAAGAAAAAAAAATCAGTTTAAAATAAAATGGCATTGTCTCATTTGTGGAAAATCCAGAAAAATTAAGAATAAATTAAGAACATCTTTAAGTACCAGTTTGTACAGGAACGGGTGCGGAAACTAGAAAAAAAAATATATTAAAGCTGCAGTGTCGCATTGTGATACAGAAATACAAGGCAGGTTACACATTTATTCAGATTTATTTGGGCTAATGGAAATTATCATAAAATTTATTATGCAAAATATATTAGCAAAAAAAAATTAAATGTGTACAAACTAAACAACTGAAAGAAAAAAATGAATTTAAAGTAGCGTTAAATATTTTATTTAGGGAGGTTTATCTTGCTGTTTTGCAAAAAAGAATTCTTAACTCTAATATTTCTAAAAACACGCCTTAATGATATATTTGAAGAAATGACGGAAGAAAAATTAGATTATTATAGCAGTGGAAATATAAGAAAGAGATTAGAAAAGCATTTAAGCAAACAAAGTGTTTTGTGAACACAAAGAAAATACAACAGCAGTTCATTCAAGTGATAATAAAGCTAAAAGGATTTTTGTTGTCAGTCACAAGTGAATCAGGCGAAGAAAACTTGGTTCATGAGAATGAATTGACAATTCCTGATAAAGCTGCCGGTATCTTAAGAGAAGCTATAGCTGGATGTTTTAAAACTAAAAAAAAACACGACTACTAATCTGAATGAACATAAATGTAAACAAGAAGTTTCAGATTTGTTATAAACATTTATGTCGTGGATACTAAATATGTCAGGACAGACAAATTTGATTTAAACGTTATTTCTATAGTAATGGAATTTATATTAATACTTATGGGAAAAAAAAACAATCAGCTTAGGCCACTTTTTTAATCCTTTACATATCACTACATGTGTTTCGTGCCGTCAGAAGAAAAAGAACTTAATGATATGCTTTATTCTTTTGGCTATGGTTATTCCTACGATGAAATACGTACATTTTTAACGTCTTTAGCTAGTCACGTATTAGTAAAAACTGGTGACGACATTTTTATACCACCTGGAGTTCCTCCAGTAAGTTCTGAAGAAAACAATTACATTTATCGCAGCGATAATTTTGATCAAAACGAAAATAGGCTAGATGGTAAAAATCCCACTAGGAATAGTATTATTTAAAAAAAAGAACAGCCTATTTATACAAGCATATTTAGATCGTCTATCGAATTTTAACCGATTTTAACCATTCCAGTGTACATGAAAACAAAAATATAGTTATGTACAAAAATCTAACTAATCGTTCAGAGCCTCTACGAGTTAGTGAAAGCATGGCAAATAATTGTTTTGATTATGTGGTTACCTCTGACCTTTTATGGAAAATATTAAAATATACGAAGCAAAGTAAAAACTTTACTAGCTGGCATGACTTTACTTCCACATCCAGTGGAAGTATAGTAACGACAAAAAAAAATTTTAAAAATTTTTATTGTTCAAATAGTCTTAGAATGTCATGAAACGTCGAGATTTCAAGTTTGAGTGAAAAAAAAATTTCTGTCTGTCGGTCTGTAACTTTTTTTGTGTCCTATTATTTTCACTTTATTAATGCACCACCCGCGTAGTACGACACCATATATAGCAGATTATTACAACTAATATCATAGTATTCAAGTTGATTTGTTAATTTTATCATCTTACAATAAAGGAAGATAATTCTAAAGCTTTTGTTACGACCGCTGATTGTAGCCTTGCGCGATTTATGGTGAACACGGGATGTACCGGAAACGAGTGGGGAAGCCTCGCGACTCCGTCGCCGTAGCGCGCTTCGTTGTGTTTAAAAGGCTGTACCGCTTTTATTTACAGAGCTAGACCCAGCATTGATTGAGACAAAATGAAGTCTATGAAATTTGGCAGTTTTTGGTGAATAAAACATTCGAATAGCTCAATACACAAGCGAGTTACAATGAGTTAGAGCTTTCAAAAAAATCGACAATTTGTGTACCATCTAAATCAACGTCAATTTTTTAATGTTAAAGTTATTATTTTTGTAATAAATTATACATCAAATTAAAGAGAATCGTTTGTACTATAAAACTAAAAAAAATATATAATTTTATCTTTTTTCGTTTGAAACTTATTCGTGGTTGAATTTGAATTTTGTTATTTTCATTTTTTTTTGTTTTTTTCTTGTAACTTCAGTCTCGACCAATGGAGAGTGTCGTCAAAAGTGATTTCCTATGTAAAAAAACCTGCTGAATAAAATGAAATAGGTTTTATTTGGTTATACCTCGGTATTGGGTTAGTGAACGATAGAGCCAGCCATCCGACGTACTAATGGGCTGAGTACTGTAGATCTTCGGATCTGCTCGCGTTTTACATTAGAAATGTTAGAATTTGTTTTTATATTCAATAAATGCTGATTTTTACTAAAATGGCTATTTTATTAATAGGTCTCGCCTAAAATGAACTCGATTCTAATTTTATTTTGAAAAGTCTCGAAGTCCCGGGACTTTGATCCTACGATGTCGCGTGTCCCGGGTCTTTGAGAATGTCGAGACTTCCCTAACCCTAGTCTCAATCTTTCTCTATCGAGCTCAATCAGCCACTTTACGGTCGAGTCAGTCGAGGGCCCCACTATATGGAGCCTCAACTGTCTCAGGTCTGAGCCCAATAGTTGTGAGACTGTGCCGTCTTGCAGCTCTGATTGTATCTAACGTATATTTTTAACGTTACATAATTAAAGTCTAAACAATTTGTGTGTTTAATTCTCATACACAGATTCATTTTTTGGTAATAAAATCTTATAATTATAAAACAAAACATAATCATATAAATATTATAATGAACTGTCAATTAGTCTTTTTACTAATTTAATAAAATAAGCTTTTAAAAAAATTAGAGCATTAACAGCTTTGTCTGACAACCTGTTTCTGATTTTTGTAATAATACCTCCGGAGAAAGAGAACACTCTCTCGTTTTCAACAGATGTCAGTGTCTCGAATCTCGACCCGAAAGTCCCGAGACACGAGACAATTAAATTTGGGAAAAGTCCCGGGACTTCGAGACACGAGACGTCCCGGGACCCAAACCCTACACAGAAATCAACAAGTTTTTATGATAAAGCGTACCAAAGTATCATGGACTGGCGCCTTCAGAAAAAAACTTACTCGCTTTCTGAAAATCTATTATTATCCTATTTTGCTGACTTAGCTGACAGATACAAATCTTCTTCATTATGGTCATTTTATTCCATGTTAAAAGCAGTTTTGAAAATAAAACACGACATGGATTTGGAAAAGTATGAAAAACTACGTTTTTTCTGAAAATAAGATCTGAGGGATGTGAAGTGAAAAAGTCAAAGTCAAAACTTTGACACTAGAAAAAATTAATGAGTTTATAAAGAAAGCACTTGATAGAGTTTATCTTTTACATAAGGTAAGATTACCAGATAATAAATCTCAAATCTAACATATTAATTTATTTAAGATCGTATTAATCATGGGAATTATGAGTGCATATCGCTCTAATGAGCTCTATGAAAGGGCAAATTAAAGACGTGAAACATTATTATTAATAACTAAACTTAAAACGAAAACCAATGTGGTAAGAAGTTTTGCCATTACTGGTCAATTTTATGGGATTGTAAAAAATTACCAAAGAGGTAAATGTACCATTCAACGAATTGGAAATAATAAGTTCCTGTACTTGGAAAACAAAGAGCAACTGATTTGAATTTGCTAAATCCTGAACTTTTCAGCGGTCGGTCATTGCTTTCGGAGATCTTCGGCTACACTATACGTGGATGGAGGTGGCAATATTATAGGGTTGAAGCGTTACGGAGGCTGGAAGTCCTCACTCGCAGCTGAAGGATACATCCACCAATCTGTTAAAAATAAAATGATAACAGCCGAAATTATGTGAACAATGACACGGCTTCTACTTTTACAGCTTCTAGAGTGGTTAATGCTGATAGTGTTACTACTGTTGAAAATAGTGCTAATCATACTATGACACAAAAATGCCCTCATCAGTTCAGTTTATTAACTGTAGTAACATTAACTTACATTTTGTTGGAAAGAAATAAATAATTTAAAAATTAACATTTTTTATGCGTTTATATATTATGTATGTACATATATATATATGCTATATTTTACATACAGGTTAGTTGTTTATAAAGTATATTATACAACTCACT
Organism: Rutpela maculata; assembly: GCA_936432065.2. Taxonomy (NCBI): domain Eukaryota; kingdom Metazoa; phylum Arthropoda; class Insecta; order Coleoptera; family Cerambycidae; genus Rutpela; species Rutpela maculata. The sequence goes on from OW386288.2 coordinate 119,265,433, forward strand.
ATAATGGCTATTATTACCTCGGATGGTTACAACACTCGCTCGAGTTGTAATCTCCATCCTCAATAATAATAGCCTTCATTATAGCGTCGTTGCATAATATACTATTATACTTCGCCTGACAGTACAAAAATATTTACGGATTGGATATAATAAATCACAAAACAAGAATTAACATGTACGAATTCAAAATATGAAATCAGCGTATATTAGACAACATGAATTGAAAGTATAAAAAATTTCAAAAATATTACTTTCACTAGATTGTGCACAATTATGTAAAAATATCATAACTCTCTCGCTGCTTTTTATCATAAAAATTATATAGCACTTATAAACTGTGGTTAACATGTAGCAAATAAATTCAACTTCAACGTTACTAATAATATTTATGCGAAATCTGCTCAGAATTTGTAGCCCCCACTTCACCACCCCTTTCGAATGACACTTACAACCCCTAAATTTTTAAATTGGAAGAAGGTACTTGTAATACCTTACTTGAAAGCTTTTGATTCTCTATTTAGCACGTTTTGATTTCGTTTACTAGATATCGAGAACATTAAATTAAATTATCACATGTGTAGCTCTGTACTTTAGAAAAAAAAAAAACAAATATTCAATTGCAAATCGTTCACTCTTTGACAATATGCAAGGTGGTTACTAAATTATTTTCCAAGAACGTTCATAAAGAAAATTATAAAAACCTGAGAACTTATCTGTTCAACTTCTTGCTTTATTCTATCTTTTAAATATTCGATATTGCCCGGTCTAGTAACAATCATAAGTATTGTTGGTTGTGGCATTGTTTGACATGATTAAAAGTGAAAGTTTTGATAACGGAAAAAGAAATATTTTCCGAAACGTAACTGCCTTCGATTTAATTTTTTTAATTATTGCTATGTTTGTATCCGCTAGCTCGCATAGATTCTAATGTCTTCTAATAAACCACAAAATATAATATGTATTTGAATGTATCTTTATTTTGCATTACATGTCACTTCTTGACAGGCATAAACTACTCTATATAGATATTACTATATATTTTAATTATTAATAGTTGCATATATAACAATTGTTATTTAACATTTTTGTTTCAGTTTATATATTTTTAAGTGTAAAAGACATTTTGTAATAGAAGTATTAAAACCAGCCTCTGTCTGAACCTTTTGGCGCAGAGGTTTATTTCATCAAAATTTTTAAAAATTTGTACAGTTGCAAAATACCCAACAAACATAAGAGATCATGAATACGCCACGAATAATGAATTATGAAAAATATATTTAACATGATACATAATGAACATTTGCATAAATCGTTGACAACAATATTGAAAAGCATCGATCTAAGAACAGATCCTCGAAGTACACCATGTATAATACCTGATTCTATAGTTTGCAACATATTATTTCCGTCAAATACGATATAAAAATGTACATACATCAAAAAAGTACTTTGATAAAAATGTTTAAAACCAGTAATGCCTTGGATCCAGAAAGATATATCAGTCAATAAAATATTTTTTAAATTAGGTATAAAAAGTAACAATATATGAAATTCGTAGAAATATCTCTCGCCCTGTCGAAGTATTCAATGATAACGCTTCAGTGAAGAAAATTCAATTAACAGCCCCGTATTATTTACAAAAGCAAAATAAATAAACTCTTGACTAAACCAGCTGGCACATTTTATTTCCATTACTGACATGATGTTGTATTCTTAAATATAAATAGTACGTTTTTCAGTGAATACAATTCATTAAACCTGAATTAATTAGAAAACAAAATATTTTTTTTCAACTAGTGTTTAAAATATGTAGTGAAATTAAAAAATTTCAGGAGTGAAGTACTAGCTTTGAACTAAAAATCGCAATAATAATAGTGTAATATTGACCAGACGACATTTTTTGTAAATAACTTTTAAAATAATGAAATAAAAATAATGACAAAAATTGTAATTTTTTTACATTTTTATATTGTAAAAAAAAAATCGAACCGCCTTCAAAACAAATCTCTAAAAAGTAAAAAATAAAATTTCACTTGGTTTTACAAATATCTGTCTACCTATTAGTGGAAAGTAGCAAGGTGCTGTAACTTATCACTTAATATCAATTTGAAATCGGTGCAAAACGTATTTTTGAAATTAGATATTTTTGCACCGACTTCAAATTGGTATCAGATAATAAGGTACAGTTCCTTGTTTCTTTCCACTAATACGTAGGCAGATATTTGTGAAACTGAGTGGAATTGTATTTCTTACCTTTTAGACATATTTTTTTTTCAACTTTTTTAATAGCTTTTTTTATTTATTTAACTTCTACGTAGTGTAGTAAGCTATTTTGAGAAAATCTGTACACACATCTTGGTGTGAAATAGAAGACGGCTGTCTGAGGAATCACTACTTCCACATCCAATTTTGCGGTGGGGGTGGTAGTGGAGACGGCTGATATTAAAATAAAATAATTACTACACACACTAAATCGCAATTTTATTTTTGTACCCTCTTTAATAAGTAACGGTGTGGTAGTGGGCTGATGTCAAAACAAAAGTTAAGGCATTTGGTTCTTGTACATACACTATATCACAATTTTATTTTTTCACCCCGATTAATAATTGGGTGGGGGTGGTTGATGCCAGAAAAAAATTGAGACCTTGGCTTCCCGTATATACACTAAATCCCAATTTACCACTCAACCCTTCAACGGAATAAGATCAAAATATAATCTAGCTTGAGATTTCGTTATAATACATCGGTGATGAGCGCAGAATGCTACCAGCAAATCTATGTCGGGTGTAGTCTATGGCCCTCGAGAAAAAAAACGCCATTTGATGATACAAGCAAACCACTTGGCGCAGGTGTTAAAGACGATATTTTAATCAATCGGTCCGAGACTAGTAAAAATGTTTCTCTTAGGACTCGAGATTCCGCCAATTATTCAAAATGGCCGCCGAAAAATCACCAAAATTTATATCTGCACCAAGATAGACGTGATTATACCCATTTCCATATAATTCGGGTGTGGTGAATAAAAAAAATATATATTTCAAAGCTCTATGATCTTGCTTGACCTTGAAATAATTGAGTTAAAGGTAAAAAATGTCATATTGCATCATTTTCATTCAAAAACATTCTTAAATGGCAGTGTAAAGTTATAAGCTTTAATATGCACAAAAAGAGATTTGAAATATGTGTAAAAAAAGATTATTTACTTTTTCTAAATAAAATAGTCCGGTCAAAATAGCTTAAACTTGAAAACGATTTCAAAATTTAGGGCTCGACCGATGGCAGAATTTTGCCGATGGGCCGACGCCGATGCCGATGGCCGATGTTTGAATTTTGAACTTAGACAATAGACATCAATCAACATGTTCAAAAATTAAAATTAATATTTATTGCACAAAAACAGAAACAAAGGTACACATTATAAAAAAACATAAAACAGCTTTCTAAAATAACAAAAAATTAAGTATTCATATTCAATATAAATAGGTAATCAGCCAACCAACTAATCAACCTTCTCGGTACACTTTGAAAATTGCCATAACAACTCTTAAAAGTGAACTGGTCTGGTGGAATTCCAGCGTCTTCAAAGCATACCGACAATATTGGCTTCAGCAGACCAGCTCACTTTTACGAATTCTCATGGCAATCTTCAAAGTGTACCGAGAAGGTCGGTTGGTTGGGTGGATCGTCTATAGACTCCTTAAGGCACATTTGATTCATCCTAAATATAAACAATAAACATTTCATTCCAAACAGAGACTTTAAGTATGCAACCCGTAAGAAAATCCATCGGCACCATCGGCATTATATTTTGCAGATGGCCGATGCCGATGTGTGAAATTTTGTGCCATCGGCGCTCGTGCCGATGCCGATCCATCGGTCGAGCCTTATCAAAATTTTAACTAAATAGATCTATGCAATAAAGTACTACTATGCAAATTTAATTTCAGTGGAACCCTTTACTCAAGCTAGACGAGTTTTTGTATTTTATTTTCTGGTGACCTTGACTGATCATGACTGGAATCGAAAAATACTAAAATAGTTATTTTTTTCAAAAATTAGTAGTAAAGAACACAATCACATTGCATTGCAAATGAAATAACTTTATTTAAACATATAATTAACAAAATATCAAAAAGTAAAGGACGGATCAGGTTTCTAATGACTTGCATTATGACATTCACCTCTACAATTACTACATGCGGGTGTGTAAGGGAGCTGCAGTCAGCGACATGAGCATCTCATACGTTCGCACATTTTCTTACAGCCTCCAAGTCCTTCAGCTCCGTCCAAACTGGACACACAGAGCTCCATTTTGGTATCCATTTTTTGTCACCAGCCCCAATTTTCAGGTGATGGATTTTTTTAGCCGGTCAATGCGCGGCCCCATACTTGACCCGCTTGAAATGCCGCTCTATTAATATGCTCCACAAGGCAAGCTTTAGTTGGTGTTATGGTACTTATAGGTTTATCTCCACCACAAAAAAGTATTTTTCATAATATATTGGATGTCGGGCTGATGTCATACATAAGAATAGCGAATTTTTCCAATGCTTCTATGACATCATCAGGAATATCTCTAGAACAGCTTTTACTTCCCAAGTATTTAAAAGCAGAAATGAACTGTTCCTGCCTATCCAAGCTATTCGTTTGCCTCTATTTGCAAAAAATGGCATGGAAACCCCGCAGTGCTACCGATTTATCAACTCCTAAATTCAAAGCTATGCTGTGTACTGCAATATATCTTTGAGTTTTGTCCGAACCAAACAAAAACCACAACTCTTCTAGACCTAAAGCTTTCAGGTCATGGACAAAAGATATTCCTATAACCAGGACATCCGTATCTGAACATCTTACTAAAACAGATTTGGCTCCATTGACAACCATGTCTTTTACGTGAAGTATTATTCGTCCATCAGCCTCTTCTAATGTTGTACAAGAGATTCCGTTTAACTCAGTGCTTTCTGTTTGTCTCATCCTAAAAAATTCTTTTATAATATGATTCGTATCATATACATTTTTTTACTTGTAGACAAGCTGTCCTCGAATTGGGAGAAATACCTTAAAGACAGTTTGAACAAAGAAGAATTATTTACGTATTTGGCAGAAACACTTATAATGTCGGTGGATACCCCATATGTCACCAATATTAAAGATAAAATGGCTTCATGTGGTGTTATGTGCTTATCTATTTTTCAATCGTAGGCAACTGTGAAACTGAGTTAAACGGAATCTTTTGTACAACAATAGAAGTGGCTGATGGACGAATGCTACTTCATGCAAAAGACGTGGTTGTCAATGGAGCCAAATCTGTTTTAGTAAAATGTTCAGATATGGATGCCCTGGTTATAGGAATCTGATGTTATAGAAGAATTGGAAAAATTCGCTATTCTTATGTATGACATCAGCCCGACTTCCAATATAGTATGAAAAATACTTTTTTGTGGTGGAGATAGACCGATAAGTACGATACCACCAACTAAAGCTTGCATTGTGGAGCACATTAAGAGAGCGGCATTTCAAGCGGGTCAAGTATGGGGCCGCGCATTGACCGGCGAAAAAAATTCATCATCTGAAAATGAGGTTGGGTGCTTTCCAACCAAAAATGGATACCAAAATGGAGCTCTGTGTGTCCAGTTTGGTCGGAACTGAAGGACTTGGAGAGTTGCGGCTGTAAGAAAATGTGCGAAAGTATGAGATGCTCATGTCGCCGACTGCAGCTCCCTTGCACACCCACATGCAGTAATTGTAGGGGTGAATGTCATAATGCAAGTCATTAGAAACCTGATCCGTCCTTTACTTTTTGATATTTTGTTAATTGATATGTTTTAATGAAGTTACTTCATTTGCAATGCAATGTGATCGTGTTCTTTACTACTGATTTTTGAATAAAATAACTATTTTAGAATTCTTCGATTTCAGTCATGGTCAGTCAAGGTCACCAGAAAAATAAATACGAAAACTCGTCTAGCTTGAGTAAAGGGTTCCACTGAAATTAAATTTTCATGGTAGTACTTTATTGCATACATCCATTTATTTAAAATTTTAAAATTGTTTTCAAGTTTAAGCTATTTTGACCGGACTATTTTACTTAGAAAAAGTAAATAGTCTTTTTTACACATATTTCAAATCTCTTTTTGTGCATATTTAAGCCTATAACTTTGCACTGCCATTTAAGAATGTTTTTTAAAGAAAATGATGCAATATGATATTTTTTACCTTTAAATCAATTATTTCAAAGTCAAACTAATATAACTTTGAAATATATTTTTTTAATTCACTACACCTGAATTATATGGAAATGAGTATAATCACGTTTATCTTGTGCAGATATAAATTTTGGTGATTTTTCGGCGGCTATTTTGAAAAATTGGCGGAATCTCGAGTCCTAAGGGAAACATTTTTACTAGTCTTGGACCAAATCGATTAAAATATCGTCCTTAACACCTGCACTTAGCGGTTTGCTTGTATCATCAAATGGCGTTTTTTCGTAATATTTCGCCCGAGGACCATAGACTAGTGGTGACAGTTCATAAATTGCAAGGCACTACGTTAGATAAAGTCGTAATTGATTTGGGAAAAGATTTTAGCAAAAGGACAAGTCTATGTCGGTCTGAGCCGATTTAAAAATTTATGTGGCCTGGCTCTATCGGATTTGGAATCTAGCAAGGTTATAAATAAACCACATGACGAGAAAGACCTTGCAGAAATGCAAATATTACGAAGACTTTCGTGATCACTGATACACCCACGGACGTTCACACATACACATTGTTTTTTTTCATGGCCGATATATTTGATTTTTGAAGTTTGACTTCAGATCTAAATTAATGACAAGAAACTCTTATGTATCAAATTCCACACAAACCCACAAAAATGTTTCAATTATGCCATATTGAATTCTTCATCATACTAGCTGTCGCCGATTACTAAAATCCCCATGTACCAGGTTTCATGTACTTATATCTGCAAAAAATTGCTGGCATTATCACATCTCAAAAACCATCATATAATGAAAAATTTGTTCGCTGGCGTAATTATCGGTCAGGTCTGTAATGCAGTTTTCTTCTTCGTCATCATTAACAGCATCGAAAACAACGACATGGGCGAGAGCGTGCTGTTTAATTTGTTTGTAAAAGCAAATTGTTCAACGGGCACATTTCTCAATAAAAGTTTCAGTCCATACTGTTGTAGTAGAGAACATTATTTAGCAGATTCTCCTTCATTGCGAAAGGTAGTTGACATGCTAGAAAGTTATAATAATACTCTGTTGTTTGTGAAAAATTATCACTATTTTAAATCGAGAACTAAGTTTTTAATTGATATCACCGAATTTTCGAATATCCTTGCTAAAATCTATTTTTCCGTATTATACCGTTTAGAACATTTTATGTAAAATAAAATTTTCTGTTTAAATTCAGCGGAAACTAATTTCACCCACATGAAAAATTAGTTATTAATCCCGGCGTCTGAGCTTCTGGGAGCAACTCGCAACTCCTATTTTATAAAAAAAAATGTGTACAAATTTTGTTAAAGCGAGTGGGCGACATTTTTATTTGCTGGAATTTGCTATTAACAATGTCAAATACCAAAAGTTATCGCTGTTCTTATAATGATGAGTACCTTTGATATGAAGGTTATTTCTGTCTAGTAATATCCAAAGGGAAATTATGTTTTTTATTTTGTGTCGTCTAGCATATTTTTTTTAGTTGCTTCGGGATGAACACATTAAAACTGATGGCAATTAGTTTCATAAAATTTTGTAATTAAGAAGTATAATAGTAAGAAACTTTGATAATAATAATAATAATAATCATTTATTGATGTTCACATACAAAGTAAGTAATTACATAGGTCAAGGAAATAATACAGATAATAATAAAATCATTAAATTGTTAAAAATAACGAAATTAATACACATTGGAAATTATTTTCCTCTAGAAATAAGAGAAAAATATTACAAATGTGGAAGAGACCACATCGAAAAATGAGTTCTACAACTCGATCTCTAAACGTGTATCGCATTCTATTTTTCTATGCTTGTGAACTTATATTTATTAAAATCAATATTTAAAATGTTATAAAAATTTCAAAATGGAGTAAATGTTGATTAGTCCTCTGACATCTCGAACTGAGAATTACATCAAATAATAGTCTACCTACAGTCTGTGTTATAATATTTACTCCGTATTGAGTGTTGCAAGGAGACATTTTCCAAACCAATTTTGGGTTTTGATTCTCTGGTTTTCCAATGTGAACGAAGAAAAACGCATATCGCGTTAAAGAGTGATAAAGCAACTATGGTTGGTAATATCGCAGCCGAGGCGCTTAAGTTGATGAAGATAGTGAGGATCCTTCACAGAATATACCAAAAAAATTATGCTGTACGCGTTTTTAAATTCCCTTCTTATCCCCGCGACTCGTCCCAAAAATAAAGAAAATAAAAAATCTTCTGGCGTCGGCTCTCAACTAGCTGCTGTCTTAGAGAAGTTCATGGTTCGACTCATCTTAGACTTCAGAGAAAAGTGCAAACCTCTATAACTACCAGCTGTTAAAATTCATGTTAGAAAAAGGAGGATTTATAATAATTAAAGGTTGAATATAGGAGCCCCACCTGCAGCACATAGATCCTTTTCCCAGAACAAAACTCCCATAAGTCCAGAAAGGTAATCAATAAATTCATGAATAAAAATGTAAAAATTTAATGCAATAAAATTTATTTAAAATTTAAAAATGTGTTTACCACTGTGAGCGGAAAAATGTAAAATGGCCGTTAATTAAATTCTACGAATTTTGTTTAAATTCTTAACAATATCAAATATCGCTCAAATAACAAAATTGTATAAATCTTAATAATAAAATAAAATCGTTCTCGCCCCACCTTCTAGAGGCTTGTATATCAGTGTATACTCGGAAGTTACGTAATTTCAGACGAGGATTACGTAGTGGATATACCATCCTTCGCAGGGGATGTAAAGCAGGCGGTCCCTTGTCTATTAAATGTTAGGCAAGTAAAACATCCCTACTCTTCTTAAGGGAAGAGGTTCGGCAAAATTTCCAGGTTGGGGGTAGCTCGTCTCCTGGCGTCGGTGATAGGCCCTGGTAGCGGAAATAGGCCAACGTTAAATAGTTAAAAAAAAATAAAATAAAATAAAATAAAATCAGTAAACAAATGTTAAATAAGAAATATGAAAAATGTGGCACAATAGAAATGTAATCAGGTACAAATAGAAATAAGAGAAAAAAAATGGTTCTGATTATTGACTCGCAAATTTTACGCAACAGAGAACTTAATACCTCTCACTGTACTAAGACCTGATCGACGACGTCACCTCGACTCAAACAGCATGGAATGATGTACAGTGTGTTCCCATCTGGACTCGATAAGCGTTATAGTTCGGCTGAAATTCTGACGACTGACTAACTGAATTTGAATACAATCATCTGTAATCTAGACAAAGTCCTAGGTCCTAGGTCCTAGTCTACGGATTCGTTACTCCAGTACGTGAATATGCAGCAAAATTACTTCGTAATAAGATTCAATAAACCATGTGCCGGTTTATTCAAAAAATAATTAAATAATACTTGTGAGAATATGTCAATATGTCATAATTATGTCAATAATTGAATTTTACTAATAATAATAATAATAATAATAATAATAATAATAATAATAATAATAATAATAATAATAATAATAATAAAAATAGCAATAATAATAATAATAATAATAATAATAATAATAATAATAAGGAAGGGGAAGAAGGGAACAACAAGGTGTCTGCGACTAATCTGCTTGCCGTTCCGGTCCTTCTACACTCCTTAGTGGGGTAGTGAAATGGACGCAAGGCGAGCTGCGCCAACTCGATGTAGGAACCCGAAAGATGATGCATCTCAACAGAAGCTTGCATCCAAAATCGTCCGTTCCGCGGTTATATCTCTCACGACAGCAGGGAGGCCGTGGACTCTTGAGCCTGGAGTATCTACATAGCAGGTCTGTTCTGGATGGAGCCTGCAAGATCATCAGGAGTTCGGATCCCCTTCTCTGCATGGTTCATGACCATGAAAATGCAGGGATAGGAGTGTTTTTATTTAAGGCAGCACAAAGAGCAGTTGATGAGCTTGGTCTCGACTTCGACAGTAGACGGGTAAACCCAAGCTCTGTTACCGAGTTGGGACCCGCTCAGCTTAAAGCCCATACAAAAGCAGCTGAGCAAAGCAGATTCCTACAGCTGCATAAGGATAAGCCCTTGCACGGAGTCTTCTACAAGTACATTGAAGACAGGGGCTTATCTGAAAAGCTGACCTTAGCTTTTCTAAGGTCAGCTGGGCTGAAGTCTGAGACCGAGGGTTTCATCATGGCTTGCCAAGATGATGTCTTTAACACGCTCGTCTATCGAAGTCATGTCTTGGGTATGGAGGTCCCTGTTGTAAACTGCAGGGCCTGCCGAAGGGCGCCGGAGACACTCATGCACCTATTGTCGGCTTGTCCGGCATACGCTGTCTCGGCCTATATCCGTAGACATGATGGAGCATTACGGGTGCCGTACTATCATCTACGGCACACGTATGGGATAGATGAGACACCAGTGCTGCCTTATGCTCCGGGGGATATTGAGTCCGTGGTGGGGAACGAGCAGTGCGTAATTTATTGGAACTACTCTTTTCCCACCCTCAGGCAAATACAGGCCAATAAACCTGATATAGTCCTCCTCGACCACCAAACCAAGACAATGTTTGTTATTGAGTTCTCCGCTCCAGCGAAAACAAACATTGTTTTGAAAGAGGAGGAAAAACGGACTAAATATCGAGATCTTCTCTTCGAACTCCGCAGACTCTATCCAGACCACACCGTTAAGCTAGTGGTATTAATTATAGGATCCCTCGGTGGGGTGAGGCATACACTGCTTTCTGAACTGAAGACGATACTGGTATACCGAAACTCGGCAGAAATCTTAGCTGGAAGAATGCAGAAAGCCGTTATCCTTGGCTCGTTACGCCTGCTCAGAGCACACGATTCGCGGACCCAGTGATCACTGACTCTACGGCGTAGGGAGTGGTCTCTGGTATTACCAGCGTACCCTCTCTGGCATCGGAGACAGAGAGAAGGGCGACTGGCTTAAAAAAAAAAAAATAAGAACTCTTGAGCTTGGAGTATCTACATAGCAGATCTGTTCCGGATGGATCCTGCAAGATCATCAGGAGTTCGGATCCCCTTCTGTGCATAGTTCACGACCATGAAAATGCAGGGATAGGAGCGTTTTTATTTAAGGCAGCACAAAGAGCAGCTGATGAGCTTGGTTTCGACTTCGACAGTAGGCGGGTAAACCCAAGCTCTGTTACCGAGTTGGGACCCGCTCAGCTTAAAGCCCATACAAAAGCAGCTGAGCAAAGCAGATTCCTGCAGTTGCATAAGGATAAGCCCTTGCACGGAGTCTTCTACAAGAACATTGATGACAAGGGCTTATCTGAAAAGCTGACCTTTGCTTTTCTAAGGTCAGCTGGGCTGAAGTCTGAGACCGAGGGTTTCATCATGACTTACCAAGATGGTGTCTTTAATACGCTCGTCTATCGAAGTCATGTCTTGGGTATGGAGGTCCCTGATGTAAACTGCAGGGCCTGCCGAAGGGCGCCGGAGACAATCATGCACCTATTGTCGACTTGTCCGGCATACGCTGTCTCGGCCTATATCCATAGACAAGATGGAGCATTACGGGTGCTGTACTATCATCTACGGCACACGTATGGAATAGATGAGACACCAGTGCTGCCTTATGCTCCGGGAGATATTGAGTCAGTGGTGGGAAACGAGCAGTGCCTCATTTATTGGAACTACTCTTTTCCCACCCTCAGGCAAATACAGGCCAATAAACCTGATATAGTCCTCCTCGACCACCAAACCAAGACAATGTTTGTTATTGAGTTCTCCGCTCCAGCGGAAACAAACGTTGTTTTGAATGAGGAGGAAAAACGGACTAAATATCGAGATCTTCTCTTCGAACTCCGTAGACTCTATCCAGACCACACCGTTAAGCTAGTGGTATTAATTATAAGATCCCTCGGTGAGGTGAGGCATACACTGCTTTCGGAACTGAAGACGATACCGGCATGCCGAAACTCGGCAGAAATCTTAGCTGGAAGAATGCAGAAGGCCGTTATCCTTGGCTCGTTACGCCTGCTCAGAGCACACGATTCGCGGACCCAGTGATCACTGGCTCTACGGCGTAGGGAGTGGTCTCTGGTATTACCAGCGTACCCTCTCTGGCATCGGAGACAGAGAGACGGGCGACTGGCTTCACGAAAATAATAATAATAATAATAATAATAATAATAATAATAATAAGTATGAACAGAATTTGCCTCTGGCTATGGTGAATATAATAATAAAATCAAATTACCTCAATCAGTTATGATGCCCAAGATAACTGTAGATATAACAAAAGTAGACAATGTTTCGTTGATATCTAGAGATAAACTTTACTGGTTTGTGACAGTGCAGAAATTAAAATGAATTAAGGCAGACTGTGGGTAGCTAAACTCTACTTAAAATCTAGAGCATTTCCGCCCTCTACTTGTTGCTAGAATTACTTTACTAATTTATATTCAAACTTTAAAAAGGAAATTATTAATTTGTTAGGACTTGAGTTATTCATTAAATCTTTACAGAAATCAATAATGAAATACTTTTATAGTACAGTGATTTATCAGAAGATATTTCATAGTGAATTTAAAATAGAACAAACTGTATTATTAGAGATTGGAATATCCAGACATCTGGTGTCTATTACTCCCGGACTGCATGAACAAAACTCTGGTTTGCTGAAACGATAAAATCAACTCCAACAAATATAAAATTGGCAAAGGCATCAGACATGTTTGCGCCCTGCCACCAATCCTCCTTAACATCTGTAGTGAACAAGTGATGCACCGTATGCTAGAGGATTAGCAAGGTGATAGTTTTAGGTGATTTAACTTGAAATTTGTGAATGAAACTATACTTGTTGAATAACCTTCGAACAAAAGGTTCTGAGTATGATTTAAGTGTAAGCTACAATGAACAAACATTATGATTGTAGAGCTAGCAAATGAAATCCACTTAAACACGCCAAGGACAGGTAATTGCGAGGTAGTAAACAAGATGGTATACTTTGGTGCCCTTGCGGATCATATCAGCAAATAAGAATAGCAAATTTGAAGAAGAATATAAATAGCAAGAGCAGCAATTTCCCATATTTCTTTACGCTTCTGAGACATGAATCATTAGGAAGAAAGCCAGACGGCATATTGATGCTTTCGAGATGTAATGCTGAACGCGGTTGTTATGAATTTCTTGAGCAGCCCATCGTACCAACAGCTCAATTTTTCGAGAAATACGTCTCCCACGTGACTCTATAGCATCATATTTTCCTAGATTCTCTGACTCATTGATCATATCAACCAGAGAGAGACAGCAATATGGAATGGTTAGTAGTTCAAGAAAAAGCAAATACCAAAATGAGAAGGGGACACCCTTCTAAACATTGAGCTGAGTTGGCTGATGAGAAAAAGTTTTGGTGACGCCGTACGTCTATCAAGAAACGTGATAGATGGCGTGGAGTTGTCAGACATGACATACAGCAAAGGAAGACCTACTATAATAATTCATAGAACGCAAAACTGTTGTGAATGCGAAGATTACTCTTAAGTACTAAACTAAATTATGCTGAATAAATACCTATTAAAACTGTGTTTTTTAAGATATTTCTCTAAAATAACCCCCAGCAGTAATCTATCAGGACAACTGCGACATATTTGGTAGAGACAAATATCTTTAAAATCTCTATTCTGGATACAAATTTTGTAAATATAGACTGGCAATAAATTGTCGACCAATGAGTGTGCATGAAGCTTACGGAAAGTTTATTTTTAAATATTTAACTTTATCGTAATATTAGTAAAAGAAACTTTGACTTATAATTAAAGCATCTGTTGAGAAAACTGTACCTTTATATAGCTTTGACTTGTTTTCTTTAGTTCAGGATTGTTTTATGAAATATCACAGTTGCACAAATATTGCACTACTTTCAATATTGCCTGAACTTTCAGCAAACAATTAAACAATCCCATATTGGAGAAATAAAATATAGTCTTTTAATGCAGGGGATTTATTAAATTAAACGATGCATTTCCATTTATCGAGATAGAAATCTGCCTTTAGGCCAGCAAGATTAGTTTTTTTTTTGTGAAAAATGAAACTAGCTCGAGTTTTATTACTAGAATAATCCACAAGTGAAGTAATATTAAACACCCAAATAGTTTGAGCAAAATTATTTGGGACAATATCCCCAACTTGGGGATGAAAGTAAAAAACGTTTGAAAAGTTAATAATTTGGCAACGCCACAATCAAAATTCATAAAATCACTTCCACATCATGGAAATATGGTAATCGTAAATAAAATTTAAAAAAATGTTTTTGTTAAAATGTCATGAAACGTCGAGATCTTAAAGGGCATAGCAGGATAAGCATGTGTTAGTTGCGTTTTGCGCACAAGTTGATAGTAGTGTTAGATAAAATTTCCCAAAATATTATTTTTGGAAAACCATTTTTAGGGAAGTTATGGGGGTAAAAAGCAAAATGGATTTTTTTTTTCAAGAACGGATAAACCGATTTTCATGAAAAAAATATATGTTATGGCTTCTGATGGTACAAATGTAGAAAAAAATTATTGAGTCCATTTATAGAAAAAAAGTGGTGAAAAAATATTTTCAACTTAAAAAAAAATTCCTAGGGGATGTTCTCGAGGCACACTTATCTTTCCTTTTAAATAAATACCTATATGTCCCTTTAAAACATATCCAATTTTCAAAGCGATCGGAAGGGTTACAACATATTCGAAATTGATAATCATGAGCATACTACGGGCGGCGCGGTTCATTTCTACATCTTATTACCACGGTCACTGGCGGTCATTACACCCCAACCGTTTAAATCAGTATCAAATTTCAACAAGTGTGGTGCAGATGTGGTCCAAATTCTCTGACGTCAACTGTTGGATCAAACAAAATCTAGTTTGAAAATCTGAACATTTTGCAATGATGACGTCTGTAGTCAGCCTACGAAAGAACTAGTTTTCAAAGTCCACTACAAGGAGGTTACAGTGCCTCTCACTAGTTAGGGTGCCTGTTTATTGTGAGTCTCCTTGCCTCTCACGAGTCGGAGTGTTTGTTTATCGTGAGTCCCCTTGCCTTTCACTAATCGAGGTGCTTGGTTATTATGAGTCCCCTTGCCTTTCACAATTCGGGTTGACTTTTTTGCGTAAGTCCTCTTGCCTCTCACGAATCAGGTTGCTTTATATTGATGAGACTTCTCTTAGTCTTCATTCTTTGAGAACGTCCCATCATTTTTTTTTATTTTGAAAAAAATTTTTTGAAAAATTTTGCAAAACATTTGCAATGATGACGTTTGTAGTCAGCCTACCAAAACTGTAGTTTCTAAGGTCGACCACGTGACGATTTTAGTCCACTTATTATGGGGTGTTTGTTTATCGTTTATTGTTAGTTGAGAACGATAGCAATGAAGACTAAGAAGTGTCTCACCAATATAGAGTAACCTTATTCGTGAGAGGCCAGAGGACTCACGCAAAAAAGTCACCCCGGATTATGATAGGTGAGAGAACTAAAAATAAACAAGCTCCCCGTCTAGTGAGAGGCAAGGGGACTCACGATAAACAAGCATCCGGACTAGTGAAAGGCAAGGAGACTCATGATAAACATAATAAGTGGACCAAAATCGTATTGTAACCTCCACGTGGTGGAAATTCGAAACTACAGTTCTTTGGTAGGCTGACTACAAACGTCATCATTGCAAAATGTTTTGCAAAATTTTTCAAAATGAAAACAAAAATTTTTTAGGATGTTCTCGAAGAATGTAGACTAAGAGAAGTCTCATCAATATAGAGTAACCTGATTCGTAAGAGGCAAGAGGACTCACAAAAAATAGTCAACCCGAATTGTAAGGGGCAAGGGGACTCATAATAACCGAGCACCTCGACTAGTGAGAGGCAACAGAACAGAACAATAAACAAGCGCCTCGACTAGTGAGAGTCAAGGGGATTCACAATAAAGAGGCACCCTGACTAGTGAGAGGCACTGTAACCTCCTCGCAGTGGACTTTTAAAAACTAGTTCTTTCGTAGGCTGACTACAGACGTCATAATTGCAAAATGTTCAGATTTTCAAACTAGATTTTGTTTGACCCAACAGTTGACGTCAGAGAATATAAGCATTTATTTCGAGAACATACAATAAAAAAAAATTGATTTTGAAAATATTTTTTCATCACTTTTTTTCAACAAATACACTCAATATACAGCTAACCTATTGTGCACATTTTGATAAAAGTACCAAATTTGGCACAGAGGTAGACCGATGTAATATGAACAATTTTGGATGTGGAGCCATCGGCCAACTGCCCCCTGGCGGCCGTGGCGGCCATTTTTGAAAATGGCCACCAGTGGACACCTGAAATGGCAAGCAGCAAATGAAATCCCTCAGGAACGACGTGAACCTTTTGTCTCGTCTGTATATCGGATGCCAGAACCGGGATGGCAATCTAGACGAATTCTTCCAACATGAAAACCAAGCTTTCCCTCCTGCATTATCGGACGGCGGTGGCATCCGGTTTGGTGTAAAGAGTGATCTTATCACTTGTCTAGAAGACTTCAGACAGCCTAGGTCTGAGGTTCCTCCAACAAGCTGCATTGTCCTACATGGAGCAGTCATCATCCAGTTGCTGAAGCCTGCTACGGCCTGGTGTGGGCCTGGTGTGGAACCGCTACATTACAAACTCGTTGAAAGATACAGCAAGAGCCAAGCGGGGTGAAGAGAAGAGGAGTGATGGGTGGTTCAACTATACCCGGGAACTGGGCCAGCTTCCTCAGAGTCGACGAAAACAAGACAGAGCTGTTCATCTTCCTCTCTGACGTCCTCTACGACTCATTCCAGCTTGCAAACAAGGAGCTGCTCGTCACTAAAGGAGATGATGTCTTGAGAAAGCTACCGCTTCTGGATATTTCAGCACTGGCTCCTTACAACCACGAGGAGGCCGACACCCGCATTATGTTGCATGCCGCCCACGCTGCTCACAATGGCCACAAGAAGACCCTCATCTGCACAGTTGACACTGATATTGTTGTCCTGGCAGTGGCTCTGAGACGCACCTTGAATGAGGAAACTGAAGTGTGGGTGTCCTTCGGCTCGGGGAAGACGTTCCGCTTCTTGGCAGCCCATGAGATTGCTCGGCCTTTGGGTTCTGAAAAAGCTCAGGCACTACCGATGTTTCATGGTTTGGCGGGCTGCGACACGGTTTCCTGCTTCGCCGGACGTGGAAAGAGCACAGCATGGGCAGTGTGGACAGTGCTACCTAACCCAAACTCTCACTCTTCTCTCCACTGCACCAGATCGTATTCATGAAGACGCCATGCACACCATTGAAAGGTTCATCATACTGCTTTATGACAGAACAAGCACAGACATCGATATCGACAAGGCATGTCGCAAACTGTTTGCAAGGAAAAGCAACGTCCAGCTGATCCCCCCGGCAACGGCAGACCTGGAGCAGCATGTCCGAAGAGCAGTGGACATGTCTGAGGTCAGGCCCTGGTTCCTGCACCAACACTGCCATCACCAACCGACTGGAGTTGGATCAAGACCAGCGGCATGTATGAACCTCTCTGGACAATGCTACCCGAAGCATCCCAGATCTGCAGGGAGCTCGTCTCTTGCAAATGCAAAGACTGTATGAAAAAGTGCAAGTGCAAGAAGGCCGGTCTGGAATGCACACCACTGTGTGCTTGCGACGGGGATTGCTCTGAGAACTGAAGTCGCATTCTTAAAATGAACGTTGTGAACTGACAGCATGTTGTACTGGTACTGTAAAACAGATTTTTAATATTTTGTCTTTTAATTCTTTAACGCAATATGAAAAATGTACAGAAATGAAAAAGTTTATTTGAATGTAATAAATCTTAGTTTTCCATTAATCTTTAAATTACTTTAAACATTTCACATTATAATATGACTCACAATATATTTCAGAGTCATATTATAAAGTTGAATAAATATTTTGTATTGTATTTTTTTAAATAATTTCAATATAATTCGAAATGTGAAATATAAAATTATTAAATAATAACTTACAAACTATCTGGCATGTTTTTATTCAAAAAATTCAATAAACATTCACTTAAAACCTTCAGCAGCAAACTTTATCTAGCTTCTGTTGTCTTTAGGGTGTCCACTGGGCGGCCATTTTGGAAAATGGCCGCCACGGTCGCCAGGGGGCAGTTGGCCAATGGCTCCACATCCAAAATTGTTCACATTATATCGGTCTACCTCTATGCCAAATTTGGTGCTTTTATCAAAAAGTACACAATATGTTGAAATATCCTAGCTAAACTGCCACACTAATATTTTTTTCTACATTTGTGCCATCAAAAGCCATAACATATATTTTTTTCATGAAAATCGGTTTATCCGTTCTTGAGAAAAATTTTTTTTTCTATATTTCTTTTTACCCCCATAACTCCCCTAAAAATGGTTTTCTAAAAATAATATTTTGGAAAATTTCACCTAACACTACTATCAACTTGTGCACAAAATTTCAACCCGATTGGTGCGGGGCAGCTAACACATGCTTATCCTGGTATGCCCTTTCAGAAAAACAAATTTTATGCCTGTCTGTTGGTCGGTTTATCTGTATGTCTGTCTGTCTGTAACTTTTTTGGGCAAGATTACTCTGGAACGGCTTATGATACTGACTTGAAATTTGGTACACAGGGAGATCAGGAACTAGTTTATGTTTTGATCTTATTATATTCAAGGGTTGGGGAAATATGGGGGGTAATTATGTAAAGCAAGCAAGCAAGAGACCATAAAATTAGTGTACGTACAAGAAACCCAGGTCTCAAAATTTTTCTGGCATCATCCGCCTCACTATCTCCCCCAATCTATTATTAAAGGGAGTGGAACAAATAAGATTGTGATTTAGTGTGTGTACAAAAACCAAAGGCCTCAAACTTTTTTTGGCGTCAGCCACCTCTACTACCACCGTCGACCCATTATTAAAGGGGGTAAAGAAATAAAATTGTGATTTAATGTGTGTACGAGAACCAAAGGCCTAAAAATTGTTTTGGTATCAGCCACCTACACTACTCACAGAAAATTTGCCTGTAAAATTGTATTTCGTTAAGCACCGTTTTTTATAACTGATTTAACTTTATGATGATGTAAAAATATATTAAGTGTTCTACTTATAAAATAGATAAGAATGTTCACTACGTTCGTTCGAGGCACTAATTGTATATATGAATTTAAATATATAAATACTATCTAGTTGGTACTACTTGTAATTGTGTGAAGAAAACATAATTTGGCAATTAGGGAAAGGCACCAGATAGAACATAATTGCTTAACTTGCACTCGCTTTTGCCAACTATTGAGAATTCGAAAAACTTAAAAAGGTAAATATTAACTTTACAGAATTATATCAATCATTAATTCCTTTAATAAATTGCTTAGTTCGAATTTTACAGTTTTGTGCATATTCTGTTAAATAACAAAATAGTTTGAAATCTAGACTATGCGAATAGTGTGTTTTGTACGTAATTGTAAAGTTTTAAAATTCAGACTAAAGTAATTAAAATTCCCTGGTATATCTGCAATTTTTAACTCTGTTGATTTATTATAGAAAGAATGCACTTCGTAAGTTCATATGTCATCAGCAAATCGATCAAATTTATTATTATCAATTTTAACCATAGAGATATGACAGTATATTCAGTCAGATGCAATAAATCTCTTCTTACCCACAACGTCTTACCAAATGTTCTCTAATTGGTGCATTACTCTAGTTGATCTCCGTTTGCTGCATAGCGCTTCTGACGGTATCACGCCATTTGTCGGGGTTGTCTGTTAGGTACGGAGCCTCACCAAAGCTCTTTCTCATCAGCTCCTTGATAACATAGCTCAAAGTTTTGGAGAACATCCTTTTCGTTTCTTGCCATCTTCTTTTTTCTTGTTGATGGAGGAATTCCGTCATGGACACTTGGGACCAGCGGCGGCCCGTCAGGGATAGCAGGGTAGGCAGTGCCTACCCAAGGCCAAATGGTAGTTAGTAATAAAATGTTGCCGTTAATTAATTTTAATATTAAAATTATAAAATTAAGTTATTTTTATTTATGATACTATTTTTATTATTTTACTACATATTAATCCGCCTCCGCTAAGTTCACATACGAATCCGCTTAATCTTAATACCGAGTCACTTGCCGCTAATACTTTCAAATTTCGATTAGAAGTGTCTTGCGCATGCGCCTAGACTCTATTCACTGGTATCCAGGGTGGCAGTGTACACTGAAATCGTGTTATACTACGTCTACGCATATGTTGGTAATTCTCCTCGATCTTGCTCCTACAATACGTATCAGAACGGGACATACGTCTTATGTCTTTAGGACATTTACATGCTAGGGGGGGCAAGCCACTCTTCGCGTAAATAAATAGGAACTTAATCTTAATAAACTTATGAATAACGAATATTGAATTATTGAATAGAATATGTTTATATTTGATACAATATCAAAATCAAACTGGAAAATGAAAAATGATTAATTAGTAAACGTATTAAGAGTGATTAAATGATTAATTAATTTCTTAATCGTATGAGAATATTGAGAATATCAAATACCTAGAATATTAATTGTGTAATTTCTAATTTGATATTTGATAAATAATAAAAAAAGGAAGTTAGTGTGACATTAATTGAATTAGTGGCACACTAACTTCATTTTTTCAATTATTTATCAAATACTAGCTGATGCCCGCGACTCCATTCGCGTGGAAGTCTTCTCGCGCGTGGGATTAAGAAATTGACATACCAACTTATGCCTATAGAGAAGTACTATATGTTCACTGTGTACTCCTATAGTACTCAGGAAGTACACTCAAGGAACCCACTGCGCATCCATGATACTCGGGGAAACCTACTGAGCATACTTTCCACTCAAGGAAAACTTCAACTTCTGCGCATCCATAGTACTTGGGGAAGCCCACTGCGCATCCATAGTAATCAGGGAAGCACATTACATATCAATTGCATTTTAATACTCGGGGAAACTCACTGCGCATCCATAGTTCTCGGGGAAATCCACTGCGCATCCATTGTACTTTAGAAGACCCACTGCGCAACCATAGTACTCTGAGAAACCCACTGCGCGTCGCAGTTTGATAACAATTCATTATTCTATTTTTGTGTTAGAGCAAGTTAAACGAACAAATAATTATTTTAATCGACAATAGAGCACATGGGCGCGTATGTGTCAAATTTAATGCTTAAAAACACCCCCTCAATGTTCACCTGTCGAATACGTGTCTCCTTATTTCCTCAGAAGATCCCGTCGCTGGAATATCACATTTCTGACTTACGCGATTTCAGAGATACGGGTACCATTTAGACTATCTTCCACCACCATTTTCACTGCTTCAAGAAGTGAAAATCGAAATTTCGTCTCACACGTTCTAATAGATTCCCATAAAGAATATTTCTACCAAATTTCATGTTTCTAGGTCTAACTTTTTCCGAAAAGCTTAAAAACCTCCTTATCCCCGTTTACCCGTTCGGGGGGTCTCTTTTTGAAAACCGTCAAATACGTGTCTCCTTAGAAAAGCCCGTCGCTGGAATGTCACGTTTCTGACTTACGCGATTTCAGTGATACGAGATTACCTTCTAGATCATCTACCAACCTCGTTTTCACCCCTCCAAAAATCGAAATTTCGTCTTACTCGTGTCTAATAGATTCCAATAAAAAGTATTTCTGCCAAATTGCTAGGTCTAACCGTTTCCGAAAGGCTTAAAAATCTCCCCCTCCCCGTTCACGGGGGTCACGGAGGTCTCTTTTTGAAAATCGTCGAATACGTGTCTTCTTATTTCCTCAGAAGAATTCATCGCTCGAATAATCACGTTTCTGATTTACGCAGTTTCAAAAATACGTGCGCTTTAAACCATCTACCCCCCTCGTTTTCACCCATTCAAAGAGTGAAAATTGAAATTTCGTCTTACAGGTATTTAACAAATATCAACAAAAAATATTTCTGCAACGTTCACTGAATCTAATCGTTCCCGAAAAAGCCTAAAAATAAAATGGAACTGTAAAACATTAAGATCAAGGTCAACCGATGACCTTGAAGCCTCAAAAAATTTTCGCGCTGCCCACTCACAGCTAAAAGCCACAGGCTGCCACTGCCTGAGAGTTAGGTTCTATCGTCCCAGGTAGTGCCGGACGTCAACCGGCTAAACCTCCACCCCGTTCAGTGGTTCCAAGTGCCCCGGGACCGCTTCCGTTTAACTTCAGGACACAGGTCATTGACTTGATACTTTTTTCCCATCCCTATTTTTACCCTACGTCCGTTTGACCGTTAGGGGTCCAGGTAAAGTTCTCCTTCGTCCGCCTCCTTTGTCCTCATTATTAGCCTCCAGGCGTCTGCTACGGCCTTCCATTTCCTCTCCAACTCCAATACTTGGGTCGCGAAATTTTTAGGGGTGAGATAGTGTCCCAGTGCCCTCTTAGCCCTCCACGGGCTGCAGTGGAACATGGTATGCTTCACGTCGTCGTTCTTCCCGCAGTAGACACACTTCCGGGTCTCCACCCTTCCTATATCGTACAAGTACCTTGCGAAGCTACCTTGCCCCGTCAAGGCCTGGGTAAAGTGGTAATCCGCCTCCCCGTGTTTCCTCTCGGCTCACTCATTTACGTCCGGAATAAGGCGCCAGTCCATCTCGCTTTTGTCGCAGCATCCCACCTCTTGCCATCTGGTTCTCCCCGAACTGTCAACTGTTCTATATTGTCCTCTCTCAGTTAATATGGCCAAAAATTGAGAGGATTAGGGAAAATACGACGGTGGAGTGTTGCTTGGAAATCGAGCTATTAGTGAGATGGGCTGCCCAGGGAATTCGCAGCAAACATCTTCAGATCCATGTCTCGAAAGCATCAATATGCCATCTTTCCGCTTCCCTAACGACCATGTCTCAGTGACGTAAAAAAAAAGATGAAGAAAACTAGAGCGTTAGCAAATCTGAATATTGGAAGTCTCGTGATATTTTTGTCATGCCAAATTTTGTTCAATTTTGATAACTGGCAAGTTACCGAACATATATATTATTCGTGTCATATATTCGCAGGTGCCCGTATGGCCAATAAGGACTGCTAAGTATACTACTATAGTCACCGATCGTTAACATGTCTGCTGGTTATCATTTGCTCGGTTTACAATCATAATTTTGATTTTGTTGTAATTCACACGAAAACCCTGATCAGAGCATACTATCTGATGTCGGCTTAGTAGATGTACGAACTCGCTGCGACTAAGGTGATATCATCTGCAAATCTCAAGTTAAAAATTTTGGTTCATAGCTACTTGACTCTAACACATGTCGCAACGCGTATTCACATTAATAAGGATTCGTGACAGAACACAGTCCTGTCTGATGCCTTTAAATCACTTGGTCCCACTCTGGCGCATTCCATTTTTTAACTTCAAAATATCAGTTGTAACATTTTATATTTCTAATAAATTTCTGCTGTTTACTGGTAATTTTCTGACGCATTATATTTAGGTAATGGTAGATACAATATATAATATTAATTGGTTTGGCAACAATAAACCCTTTTGATATACAAAAGCTTTAGTTAGACGAGACCTACTCCAATAAAAATGAGAGAATAATCCAAATCGATACCACTTCGCAGTAGGTAACACTAAAAAAGTCAATCAGAATTAATAATGAAGTGATGTGAACATGATGAATTAAGTTTTTAAGCCTGAAATAGCGATATAGATAAGTATTATTCGCAAAAGTACCATGGCATAAAACATCTTATATTTATAATTAAATGTTAAAATACCTAGTATTATTCGCGATGGTGCGAAAAGAGGTTAATGACACACTAAATGGAGATTAAGAATTATACTGACCTTGATTTTATTTATATGTATGAATACCTTTTATAATACTATACCGGGATAAATTTAAAACTAGTTTGCAAAAGCAAAACTTCTTAGTTACAAAGGTACGTCTTTCTTGCACTCGAGGCCGAGCACAATGAAATATGAATATAAAAACACTTGATATTTATATAAGATGGACCAAATCTGCTTAATGAGTTGGGTGAAAATTTAGCTTTAAAAACATTTCATTTGTTTAAATTCGTATTGTTGCCTTTTAGCAAAGCCGAGTTCGCTTCATACAGTTAGCGCAGAATAAAAACCAGATGTAGATTATACCACCTCCGTGGTATAATCTACAGTTTATGCTATTTTATACTGTCAAAAGCCATAGAGTAGTCTACGAAACGAAAGTACATAGGCAGGCAAATTATCTTGTCTTCTCGATAAGTTTTCATAAATTCTCTATTCCTTTTCTAGTACCACGTCTTTCAATAAGGCGTGCATGCTCAGGAAACATTTGCCAAGATAGATAATGCTGAAGTGTGGATGGAAGAATATACAGCATTATTTTACTGGTGTTTGATATTTATCCTAGCAATTAGTATTTATCACAGACACATGTCGTTCCATTCTAGTTTTCCCGTCTCAGCAGTCGACAAATTCTCCCATTTATCATTAATTTTTCTCATGCTTTTTAATTTTAAATGTTGTCCCTTGAACATTTTATTACGCCACGCCCGCGTTATAATAAACCTGCTACGTAAGTAAAAATAGGACATCAGCAACGCCATGCCTATTTAGGGACAACAGGAGCAATGCTCTCCTGTCCCACAACAGCTATGGGGGGCAAAGCTGAACCTACTTGCTCTGCACTTGTATATAAGTAAGGAGGCAGTATTTAGTGCCCTAAGGCTGCATCAGGCACTTAAATTCAGACCAGGCGACCTGGTCGGTCACTTAAGATTCTGAAGCTAATCCAATTTGAATCCATGATCAAACGTGGGACTCAATGCCAATCAAGCATGACTTTGACTGCTTGTTTGATGTGCTGATTGAAAGCCGACAGGCGAGCAGGGTCGAAGTACTGCGGTTGGAGAAAGAGTCACACATCTGGTACACAGATGGATTCAAGATGGACGAAGGGGTTGGTTTGGGCATAGCGTGGCCTAAATGCAAGCTATCTAAAGCCCTTAGTCACACCCTAACCATCTTCCAGGCAGAAATATATGCTATAGTATGCCTAGGAATGCTTAAATAGAGACAATCGAAGGGCAAAGATCTATATACTTTCAGATATCCAGGCAGCACTAAAGGTTCTTAAGTTTAAAATTGTCTGGAAATGCAGACAATTCCTGAAGCAACTGACAAAAAACAACAAGGTTACATTGATGTGGGGGCCAGGGCATGAGGGAATAGAAGGCAACGAATTAGCTGACAGTATCGCAGGAAAAGAGGGTCCTGAACCGTTCTGTGGCTTATCTAAGAGACACATAACCGAGGAGGTCCAAAAATAGGAAAAGGAACAAAAGAAGTACTACTGGAGAAACGCTCCAGGCCAAAGAAAAGCAAAAATATTTATAACCTATTCAATAAAGAATGCCACAAGGCTTCTCGAACTTGAAAAGTCTGACCTAAGGCTGATCACAGTCCTTCTAACTGGCCATTGCCCCTTGAGATATCATCGCAAGAACATGGGCATGGCAGAAGATGACAAATGCAGATACTGTAAAGCTGCAACTGAGACTGCGGAACATATACTTCGTGAATGCAAGGTACTAATCCGCATTAGGCTAAAATACCTAGGACAGGCGGAATTAAGGCCTAAAGACATGGGGAAATTAGCTCCCAGGAAAATCACAAACTTTGCAAAAGTCTTGGAATCCTAGGCAACAACTATTTGTAGCGTAATCCACAAAAGACATTTTAGGTCGAGGTGAAGAAAGGCCAACTCATGGCCAAGCACTCCTTAAACAATCTACAATCTACAAGAGTAGAGCATTATTTTAATTAATTTAAACTATCTCAGCCTTGCTACAGTCAAACTCCTCAATTTCCACAATGCCTCAGTGCTGTGGATATTCGCCTGGACAGCGTGTGAGTACCGCTTAGATCTTAACGTATATAGACGACCAATAAAGATTTGATTTAATTTGTAGTTGCATTTTTATATAGTGGTCCAAAGACTGTCTCCCATATTCTTTGACAGATTCTGTGAGGGATTCTCACTTCATTTTCATCAACTAGCCTAACCGCCTCGGTTGTCATATTGCGGTCCCAGCTGCTTTACCAATTTTTATTTCCTGTATGGCTGTCGCCAATTCTGACTTCAATGTTGAAGGTTCGCATTCGAAGGTCCACTGCCAGACATCTTCCACCCTAGTGGTCACTTCTGAAAAGCTCTTAACAGTATAAATGTCAAACCTCAGTAATCCGATCTCTGTTATTTCCACAGTATTGGTGATGTTCTCAATTTGCATGGAATAATTACCCTTACTGTTTAGGCAAGTCCTTGCTATCATCTTAATCAGCAAGTAACTCCAGTTATTTACAGATGTCTTGTAGATACGAGTTTGAATTCTCCGCGTCAGTCTGTTATACTCTTTCGTTCCAAAACAGTATTGTTACCTTGAGTCTTCAAGTTTTTTCCTTTACTGTATTTACTTAGAGTTTTAGCTTACATGAGGTTGTTTCACGTTTCTAGGTATCTCGCTTTGTGTTTCCGTTAATGCTCATATGATGTTCTCTTTTACAAAATATCACAAAGGTATTTAGATCTTCGTCATATGGTGGGTTGACTTTTTCCAAATTTATTTTGAAAGACTGGATCGTCAGTTACAATGGACAGACGTTTCTCTATTTGTCCTCAACACATTTTAAACTTCAGGCGCACATTAACGATTTCTGATCTAAACCTCAGTCAGCTTCAGATAAAATTTTACAAAGCTTTATTAACGACCTCCACTGAGTTCCTGTCACATTATAATCAATCTAATTCCGAAATCTACCACCAGGTCAGTCAAGTATAGTTTTTATTTTGTTTTAGATATTGTCTAGACAGAACTAAATAAATTAGCCTTTCTAGTTTTTCATTCCATTCTCCGATACCAAATATACCAACAATTTAGGAATATATTTATTACTGTTCACAAAATATATATATTATATATTATATCAATTATACAAAAAATATTTCTGAGGATTTTCTATTAATATCTTTTATTAAAGTATATGAAAAGTTCTGCTTTGAGTGATTTCGGCGAAATATGCATAATAATAAAATCGTATTTCAATATTATAATGTGTTATACGGAAATTCTTTAACGAAGAGTTAACTATTACAAATACTAGTAATATTTTATGTAACCTTTAGGAGAGGCTGCTAAAATTATATTAATATTTAAATATACCCCAAGGTCAATACAGAAATTTATTAAAAATATTGTCTATATAATGAAATATTAAAAGTTAAAATAGGACAAACTGCTTTAGTATGTAACAGTTAGCTATTAGTCCAGTCGAATTGTCACGAATTGTATTAAAATGTGGCGAAAATAGATAACCATGATTTTATTATTTTAAGTTGATAGGTTGGACATGCAAAACAAGCCATTGTAGCGTGCCAACAGATGTCATACCGGATAGGGGAGAAAAGTTCAAATGGGATAGTTATAGGTATTAAAAAACACGTGCTATAAGGTCTTGTTTTGGAACTTAAAACAGTAAAATCGTGGTTATCTATTTTCCCCATGTCAAATTCGACAGGACGATATGTGAATGTAATAAAGTTTCGATAATTCATGTTAATTTTATTATAATTAACATATTATTTTTTAAAATATTAACTGCCTCCAAAAATTAAGAACAGTCAACAAAAATAAACCAACGTTAGTTTGAACTCTGACATCAAATGATTCCATCGTGGCGACCGACACGGTAGCTCTGCAAGATAAGGAATGTTGAATGACGAGCATTGTTTACTTGGGTTTGATTTCCAGCTTTATCATTGGTAATGCTAATGGGTAATGGATGTTGTCCACTTGTCTTCAAATATGTGCCTCCCTCCCCAACAGCTTCGGCTTTTCGTGTAATCATTATACGTTACAACTGAGGTCTTTTCAAAAAAATCTCATACAAGCAAAGGAATGGAGCGAGCTTAGAGGCGACTTCAATGTGAATGTCAGTCGATATTCCGTTGAAGCAACGTCGAGCGCGGTTAGTACTTGGATGGGTGACCCATCTTGGGAAACACAGCGTTCTCGTCCCACCTTCTAGCGGCTTGTATATCAGTGTATACGCGGAAGCTACGTAATTTCAGACGAGGATTACGTAGTGGATATACCATCCTTCGGAGGGGATGTAAAGCAGGCGGTCCCTTGTCTATTAAATTTTAGGCAAGTAAAAGATCTCTACTCTTCTTAAGGGAAGAGGTTCAGCAAAATTTCCAGGTTGGAGGTAGCTCGTCTCCTGGTGTCGGTGATAAGCCCTGGTAGCGGAAATAGGCCGACGTTAAATAAATAGTTAAAAAAAAAAGCAAAGGAATTGGTAGAATAGTCTCTATACCCTTCTAATTAAAACACTATACGTTCTCCAAAATAAGTTGTGTTTAAGCCGCCATCTTGAAAAGAGGAGGACAAAATACGGTTTTTAACTTCTTTTAAAAACCGTCCACTTTTCAAAAATTTCAAACAAAAATTATTAAGCAAGTTATTATCTACAACTTTTGTTATTACTATTATTTTGTTGGATTAACTCTAGAGGTAATATATTGCACTGAAAGTTTCTTCCACATAGCATGATCTAGGTCGTCACTTGAACTATTTGACCGTTATTCGAAGCCTAATAATATACATAATATAAACATCACTTCCCTTTAATTCGCAGCCTTTATCCATCCCTTTTATGCCTCATAGTGCCATCTCTTTCTCTCGTCCCCACCACCACAGCAGTGGGATGTCCCTGGGCGCTTTTTATATTTAATCCAATGAGGGTAAACTGAAAGCTATTATATTACCATTCTTCAGAAACATCCTAAGCTGAAGTCAACTGCAAAAGTTTTCAACCAGCCTTCGGCCTCAAAAGAAGATGTCAATTCTGCATTATATTTGCAGGTGCGATTGGTAGAGGTGGTTGCGGACTCTACAGTTGTTTCGAAGGGCATTAAAGAAGGCACATAGTGGTGCTACGATCACAGTTGCTAGTCAAGGTACAGATTTGCTAGTTCTGTTAACTTCATTTGCTTCCGAAATTAACAAGGTTCTGTTCCTGCACCCTGCTTCTCATTCTAAAGTATAAGAAACTATGTTCGACATATCACGACAGCAAATCTAGCTAGAGGAATTTAGAGAGGTCCTTCTGATTACATATGCAGTAACAGGACGTGATGCAACATCTACCATGTTTGCGAAAGGTAACCTAAACGCATTGAGGCTATCATTAAAAGACCGTGCCCTGAGCGAAGGCATGGAAGTGTTTACCGATCCTTCTTCAACCAAAGAAGAGGTAGCTTCTCCAGAAGAAGTATTTTTACTACCTTAGATTATTTATCTACAATACTGTAGATCATCTGATTTCTATACAGCCAGTCGGCAAATCTCACATCTTTGCATCCAACTAGTAATGCAGCAGCTCAGCATTCATATCATGTCTACTTACAACTTCAGCAATGGATAGGTAATGAGATGAACTCTACCGACGGCGGATGGATACAAAAGGGAGACACTTTGAAACCCATATGAATGACCAAAAACCCTGCTCCGTCAGAACTGTTAACACTCATCTCGTGCACTTGTAAACCCAATAGATGTGAATGTAGGAGATCTGTAATGGAATGCTCTGCCGTGAGTAGACACTGCCAAGGACTATCAAGTACGAATTCTAAACAAGTCATTGAATTTCTATCTGATAAAGGAGATAACTAACTTGTGTAGTATTTGGTGAATGTGGAATGCATTTTTCCATCAAAGGAATATTGTCAATATTTTTTACGTTGCAGTTTATCATTTATGGTATTCGGAGAAGGTCGTTGGTGGCGTAGGCGTACATTTATGACTAAATGGAAATATTCATGAAAAATTGATACTAAAAAGAAAATTAAAGAAAACTTAAACAATTTTATGTCCAATATTCGTTTGATGCCATTTTGTGGCTTCAGAGTTGCAAAAATTCCAAAAATTGTGGTAAGAAAAGATTAGTAATTTTATGCTAAACAAATTTTATTTGAATTTTTTTTCCATACACTGAATATTTTTTGAACATCAAGAAACTAAAGCGATATGCCTCCCCCTGTAGACAATTTTACATGCGTATTCATACACAGATGAGTAAAAAATTGCGTTTTGTTTAATAAGGTAGAACTAATTAGTAAACTTCCCGTATTTAGATAAAATAAAAGTAAATCTTTTGTTCCTAGAATTAAAAGTTTAGAGGTAATTATAGTAGGTACGGTCGCATTAATAATGGTAATTTACGACACTGATGCATATCTCACGTTTCTTTAGGTTTACTTTAACAAATTGCCGGAGCTTACACCCAAGCTAAGTATATTATATTCGCTGTTGACACTCTTAATTCGATTATACTCTATCCATTATACTAACAGTTATTAAAATTAACCTTTTTCGTTATTAGTTAATTAAATTTAAATAAGTGTTGCTTACGTTATTAGCTAAAATGAGTTTCTTTGTTTGCCCTACAGCGTAACCACCAGATACACTTAGCAAACGTGAAAATGCATTTTTTTAGATTTTGTTAGATCCTGATTTATTTTTTCTCATTTAATCCAGTCATATAGGAATTCCACCTCGGAATGAAAGATAATAAGCTATATAAATCTTTGTTTTGGTTTTTTATAATTTTGCTCAAAAGTCTCATAGAATCTCGTGTACGCGAGTCAAGATATTCAAAGTTAAAGGTCGGAAGAAAGGATTTTTTGTAAATATCTCGTTTTCTATGCTCTAAATGATATTTTGATTTACTATAAAAGTTGTAGAACATAAAATTCTCTACAAATTTTGTTTCAAGCAATATTTTATACATTCAACCGTTCTTGAGATAGAGCGCGAAGAGTGGGGAGCGCTTAGCCGTATATATCATAACAAGGTCAACTGTGGAATCCAATAAATAATACGATTTATAAAGTTAAATATTTATTAAAAATATTATAAGCATGAAAAAACTTTGATTATTTACTATTTAATATATTATATTTATAGATATTATTCATAAGTAAGACATCCGTTCAATAATATTTACTTAATTTATACAAATAATAAAATATTAAAGTGAAATAGTTTAAATACAATATATAATGCTCTAAAATCAGAACACAATATTGACAATTTTCGATATACGCAATTCATCAAATTAACAAGACTTAACAAGCCGATGCAGTTATCAACTCTTCCACCTACAAGTGCAGCAGCTCAACAA
This sequence comes from Rutpela maculata, assembly GCA_936432065.2. NCBI lineage: Eukaryota > Metazoa > Arthropoda > Insecta > Coleoptera > Cerambycidae > Rutpela > Rutpela maculata. The sequence goes on from OW386288.2 coordinate 119,296,840, forward strand.
CATATCAATCGTGTCTACTACCAGATCCAAACTTGGTTTGAAAATGATTTAGAACTCCAGGAATGGAGCTGGTTATTGCAAAATGAAATCCTGGAACTGATAACAACATTATTACCACCAGCAGCAGATGGACTGCTCAATACAATATTTTGCAACTGTAAGAATGGTTGTGGTTCACGCTGCGGATGCAGAAAATCAGGGTTGCAATGCTCTTCAGCTTGCGGTCATTGTAATGGACAAGCATGCCTCAACGCTTCATCATATCCAAATGATCTCGATGAAGAAAGTGAATATGTACCTGAAATCCTTGAAGCTTTAGAGACGAATTTAACAGGCAATGAGAACGATGATAACGAAATTGAAATTCAAGTTGAGCGACCGGAAGAAGAAGACGATGATGAAGGAAAAGAAAATTAAGTTGCATATTTGCTATTAATAATAAAAATTAAAAAAAAAATCCTCCTCACATTTAAACTTAAATTGTAAAACATTAATGATACACGATTAGTAAATAAAAATATAATTAAAATGTATTTATCTACTCTTATTAGGTTATATACTAATTAATGAACTGCTTTTGAACAATTAATAGTATACATAAACAAACACCATGAGTTATAATGCGTGAGTTATTATAACTCACGTTAGGTACAGAGCCAATCACCTTTACCTTCATGCCTAGCCTGTCCAATCGACGTAACGCGCGACACACGAAGGTGGACCCAGGGAGGTAGTGACAGATTATTCCCGTTAATGTCTATAAAGATTTTCTGAAATGTCACAAAATGCTACTTTTGATTCGTTCGTGCCGAGCCGAATTTTAAAATTTCGCCGTGCAATTTACGATCAGGTTTATCTGAGAGGCTTCCTCTTTACGTCGCGACATCGTATGGCCGTCCCAATGGTGTTTTCCGAAAAATATGAACGTGTCAAGATTGCATGTTTTTGCAATTTTTTCGACTCCGAAATGTTATTTTTGTTATTTTTCGCAGATATCTCCGAGACGGTGAAAGTTAGCTCAAAATAAAAAACAATGCCAAACGAGTATTTTCCATTACGAATCTTTTCCTACTATCAGAATTTTGATTTTTTTTTCGTTTCGGAGATAACTACTGAAATGTTGGCCATGTATGGCAAAAAATCGCAAATTTTGAGCTTCTACAGTTGGAAACTTTTTAATCTTCGCTCCTACGCCAAAAGACTACTCTAGTTAACTTAAATAGAATTAAATTTGCTAAAACTCTTTTTTTTATTTTTTGAATTCCGACAAAAATGAAGGAATTAGAGGGGGCGGGATTTGGAACCTTTTTTTTCAGTAGAATTTCTCTGTTTTGTCACCGTAATTAATCGGTAATTAACTGAAATCGATCTCATATACGATGTTCACTTAATATCATGTACTACTTTGACGCTCCGTTAATCTTGGCCCTTCCAAGCAAAGGTTTCTGAGAGAAATTATTTTTTTAAGATTTACATACGCTCTAAAGGAAAACGTGTAATTTCTTACATTTTCTCGAATATCTCGATAATTATCGTTTTTTTCGAAAAATTTGTAGACAGCTTATGTAAAGAGAATTGAATGGGATTTCCGACGCTTTTTTAATTTTTTCTCTAACATAAAAAACAAAGACAACAAATATAAAAGGGCGAACAAAAATTAAATTTTACAGTTAATTTTATTAATAAACAAACTGAGTAATTTAAACAAGATTTTCTATTCATTGTTATAATCGTAGATAAAGTATAGTATTCAACTTGCGGTAATGGTAATAACTCACTTGATGAATTACAGCACTCGCCTACGGCTCGTGCTGCAAACTTTCATCTGCGTGAGTTATTACCTACATTACGCTCGTTGAATAATATACTATTAAACTATTTCACTTTAATATTTTATTATTTATATAAATTAAGTACCTAAATATTATTAGACGAATGTCTGATTTATGAACAGTATCTATAAATATTACTTGAAACAAAATTTGTAGAGAATTTTATGCTCCACAATTTTTATAATAAATCAAAATGTCATATAGAGCATAGAAAACGAGACATTTACAAAAAAAGGGATTCTTGCGCGTGGTCGGCTCTGAATCGGGACTTGACTCAGACGCACTTTTCTACTATTAATTGTAATAAAACCTTTTTGAATTGAATTGAATTGATCAGAAAAATTCAGCAGCAATCTTAAAGTCTATTACATAGGCAAAGTAGAGAATAAATCTCCAAATAATCTGGATATAAATTAAAGTTTGTGAACAGTTTCTCGGCTGAACGAAAAATTTTCCAAATTCTTAATTACCTACTGTGGAATACCATCTGACTTGATTACGGTTATTTTTGAATCTTCATGGATGCCAATGCCCAATATCCGATGGTAATATTATGTGAAAACAGTTGAATCAATTAAAAACCAATCATATCAATAGTTTTATTAATGTTAAAGATAACAATAATATCCTTGCAGGCACAGTGATGCTCTAACCAAACATCCAATAAAAATGGAGGCTGGAGGCACAGATAGTTCTAACATGAGGCTAAAAGTAATAAAAGCAAGTAATAAAACTTGGATATTTACACTGATAACCTTATTCTTATGTTAATAAATCAGTTATACTTATAAAAAAGGCGGTCCGTAACTTTTGCAAGCAAATAAGAATAATGTTTTTCTAGAAACACTAAAAAAATTTATCTTTTTAATACTTTTTGTCAGTGTAAATAATGGCCAGGTAGCTTTAGTAGTAATAATGCAGGTAACAAAAACGGAATCAATATTATTCGCCGAAATTATGGCAAGGATTTGGTACGCGGGTGAAGGAGCAAAAACTCCTTTCCCTGGCTCCGAGCCAGCCTTCGGTCTGCCAAGAAGTCTGATATAATCAGAGCTGCAAAACTAGGCTACGGCACAGTTTAACAACCATTGAGCTCAGGCCCCTAGAATGAAACAGTCGAAGCCCATATAAGGGGGCTCTCGACTGTCTCCACCGTTAAGTGGCTGATTGGGCTCGATAGAGAACGATTGGGATGGATGGTAATCCTGATAACAGGACACTGACCTCTGAACAAGCACCTGCATACAATGCAGTTGAAAGATGATCCCACTTATAGGATGTGTAGAGTGGAGGATTAAACTATCACTTATATCCTATGCCATTGTGCACCAATAGGAGTGTCAAGGTATAGGTATTTCGGAAGGCAGTTTCTACAGCCGGAGGAACTACGGGACCTACCCTGGAAAGGGCTGCTCTCCTTCGTAGAGAGCACTGGTCTTATCTAAGGGATCCTAAATGTCGCGAATGTACAACGGTCCGATAGACCTGAGTACTGGGGTTCTTCGGATCTGCTCGCGTTTTCCAATAATAATAATAATAATGGCACGCAATGCTCTTAGTTTTTAACAAGTTGTCTATATAACCATTCACTAACCTTCCATCACTCATATCTCCCATTGTAGTAAGATTAACACCGGCGTTTGCCAACAAGTTGACGGACAAATAACAGAAGCAGTGTTCGGTATAACATCGAGAATGTATAGAATTCAGGAATTCTGCAATATAGGCAGACACTCTTCCTAGCGTATTGATTTCAATTAGAGTCTTGGCATATCTATTTAATGAAAAGACGTCGATGGTTATTATCCACTAGATGAAGACTATGTCTCTATAACAGTTCACTTATAATGTACCGGTGATGACAGTTGGTATATAGTGTAGTCCCTATATCTTTGATATTGCCTAAACACAACTGCCATAATGGTTCCCGACGATAGACCCAAATATACTGATAATTGTGGCATCCTTCGGCATGGGATACTTTTCATATTGCGCTTCTGGTGAAATATATCGATTTTTTCCTTAGTCAAGACTTTAGATATCAAATTTTTTCTGTCGGTATCCTTCTCCTTTTTGTTTCAAAACTTAAAATAAGCTTTTGAAGTTTCCCGGTACTTGGCCGATTTGAACTGCTGAAGTCTTTTCATTTGACGCACATTGCATTATATCATTTTTTTTTTATTTAAATTAATTCATTATAATATGATGAAATGTGAATCAATTATATCAAAGACTAAGCATCGAGTTCCGAGAATTACTAGCACGGTCGATCAACATTTCCAATCTTACGTGTGTAAAGTAACAAAATTTGTATTCGAAGTCGTTGATAGGGGAAGTGAGGTAGACTTTACTTGTATTGACTTCTCCAATTCGTTTGACCGATTTGACAACACCCTACTTTTAAACAGCGTTAATGATATTAGACTATGTACACACTACAGGCCTATATTTGTCAATCATCCCTTACGGGTAGCTCTCAAGTTATACAATATGGAAGCTTTAGCTCCAATTCGTTTCCTCAAACTTCAGGTTTCCCTCAAGGATCAATTTTAGGACTCCTCTTCTTCATAATATTTATCAACGATATATAAATATTTATCAACGATTGCTTCCGCTATTAGTTAAATAATATGAACATAGTTCATTGTTGTTACTTGGTGGTGGTGGTTTTCATTTTCCCGTTTCATTATTGCCACATATTTGTTCAATATTATTGGATTTACGATTATTATCATACTTTTGTTTTACTCTTTATCACAGTGCATTAAGGTACTTCTCCTGTATTGGTCGCTTTCCCAATTTCAGGATTCGTATATTATTGCCATAAATGAATAAATAAGTATAATAGAATAGAATAAAATAGAATAGAATATTTATTGATCATTTAAGATATATGTATGTATTACGATATGTCAAGAAATTACAAAATGGTACTGTCGTGAGCAAAAAAATAGGACAACTATTTTTTTCTAATGTATATCTGTCTCTATTTGAATGAATGTGATGAGTAATCGAAATAAAATAGCACTTTTATTTTGTTTTTTATTGTAATGCTGTAGTTATTGCTATACGCGTCTGAAATTAAGATTGCAGCGCCTGTGCGGTTGACATCGGAACTAATTCCTGTGTGATAGGTGTTTTGTTTACATTCAAATCTTTGTATTTTCGGTGATTTAAACGGTATTTTATAAATAAATTTCAATGAAAATATATGTATAGCAATTGATTTTATTGAAGAGATATAAATAATTTAAAAAATCTTGCATAATTCTGCTGAAATACGAAAAAGAAGAGCTAGTGTAACATAAGACAAATTACATTTTAATTTAGTAAATAATAAGATTCTCTCTTTTACTGTTAATCTAAAAACAGACTGCACAACCTCCACTATTGTGTCCAGGAGTTTAAAACTGTTAAGTCCAGAAAAACAGTTCAGCTTACTATTTGTTGTTAACAGAGTACCTACACAACGTAAATACTTCCGGAGTATTTACTTGAACTTGGGAGCCACAAAAACTTTTTTGTCCAACATAATCAGGTTGTGCCTGTAGTACTTGCAATAAACTCTCATCTTCTTGGGTGTTTTCATTTTCTTCACAATCACACTGATCGTGGAATGGGCGTTTCGGGGACCGTTTCTGCCTTCTTTGAAATCGTTCAGACCTATTGGATGGTCCAGGAATGGCATCATTATCACTTACAGTAAATTTCTTGATGGGGCTGCTGTTTTTTCCAAGATTTTATTTTTTTTACTGTGTTCTAAAGATAAGACAATGTCTATTTAACCTTAACGTTAACATAATAAATACTTCCTTGATAAAAATAATCATCTTCTGTGAAATGAAGTGAACAAACCTTCATGTACTTTGTCACTAGCTTTCCAATTTTTAATTTTATTCTCCAGGCTTTTAGCCTGTCCACAAAATCCAGGAACTGAACAATATTGATTCATATTGTTTTCAACTTTAATTGAATCCAATCGACAATAAAAATAACTATGACACAAGCAAAAAATGAAAGTTTTCACTTGTCATCTCACACAAAGTAGTTCGTAATGGGCACCGTAGGTGGCGTATCGCTTATTTTGAATCACGTATAGCAAATGATGTATGGTCAATGAGACAAGTTGCACTGTGTTATAACATTAACAAAAATTTGGTGTTTAATATTTTAAAAAAGTGGAGAATAAACGGCACAATAAGTATATGTCCTGGATCAGGGGACAAAGGATATCCAACTTAACAAGAAACTATCTATTAGTATGTCGTTATTACACCATTTCTATTTATAACTTCTATAAGTCTGTTTGGCATTGAATTAAATAACCTTATACAATAATCATCAGTAATAATATTTCCCCATGCATTATTTATTATTTCCAGTAATTCTTGGGCATTCCTTGGTCTCACATTTAGTTTTTGAATACTTCTTACGAGTAGTCCCCATACGTCTTCCGTAGGGTTAAGATCTGGACTATGACTGGGCCAGTTGAGAACATTAATGTTGTTATCTTGAAACCAGTTAGTTATGGTATGAGCAGTATGAACGGAACAATTATCTTGTTGAAATATGAATTCATTATTGGGAGATAATTGTGGGAGCATAATATTGTCTAAAATCCTAATATACGTTTCACTATTAAATCGTTCTTCGATTGCCACAAAACATCAGGACCACGTGCAGATATCCAAGCCCACATATTAACGGAAAATCTACCACTTTTGTCATTGTTAGATATATATTTCTCATCGAATCGAGTATTCGGAGGTCGTTAAACACGAATACGACCGCTGTGTATTGACTGGAAAGTTTTTTTGTCTGTAAAAACTACATCGTTCCAAAAATTTACATCATGCACTGAAAATTCAAGCGCAAATCCTAGTCGAGCTTCTTTATGCTCAGCTTTAAGTAAGTGTTTCTGTGCTGCCGGCGACCAGTACAATTCGATCCAGGAAAATTCGTTTCTTCAGCAGCCTGAATAACTGTGTAAAATGGATTTTCTACTAATGTATTTACCAATTGCAAATCTTGTTGTTGAGTTGATATCCTTCGTCGCCAGGATTTCTACGAATCGTGCCGTTTATTATCCACTTTTTTTTAAACGTAACACACTGAATTTTTGTTAATATTATAACGCAGTGCAATTTGTCTCATTGACCATCCATCTCCTGCTTTAGCAATAACTTCAACTTTAACTAAATCGCCTCTATGGCACATATGAATTCATTATTGGGAGCTAATTGTGGGAGCATAATATTGTCTAAAATCCTAATATACGTTTCACTATTAAATCGTTCTTCGATTGCCACAAAACATCAGGACCACGTGCAGATATCCAAGCCCACATATTAACGGAAAATCTACCACTTTTGTCATTGTTAGATATATATTTCTCATCGAATCGAGTATTCGGAGGTCGTTAAACACGAATACGACCGCTGTGTATTGACTGGAAAGTTTTTTTGTCTGTAAAAACTACATCGTTCCAAAAATTTACATCATGCACTGAAAATTCAAGCGCAAATCCTAGTCGAGCTTCTTTATGCTCAGCTTTAAGTAAGTATTTCTGTGCTGCCGGCGACCAGTACAACTCGATCCAGGAAAATTCGTTTCTTCAGCAGCCTGAATAACTGAGTAAAATGGATTTTCTACTAATGTATTTACCAATTGCAAATCTTGTTGTTGATTTGATATCCTTCGTCGCCAGGATTTCTACGAATCGTGCCGTTTATTATCCACTTTTTTTTTTAAATGTAACACACTGAATTTTTGTTAATATTATAACGCAGTGCAATTTGTCTCATTGACCACCCATCTCCTGCTTTAGCAATAACTCCAACTTTAACTAAATCGCTTATATGGCGCATATTAGTTTTTGCACACTTCCAAATGAATTTTAACAAATAATTGACAATGTCACAAAAATTAAAGTTAGATATACACAACTAGATTTTAGCAAACATACGTTATAAGACTTGTGTCATTTTTTTGCGCACGACAGTACTAGACATATATTAAAAACAAAAGAAAAGTGAGTGTGCATAACTGCACATTTATAAAAACAATTATCTGCATATGTTGCACTCTTTATACTAAAATAATGAAATAAATAAATTAAAATCACTAAATAAAAATTAATACTAACCGAACACAACAATCACTAAAATAATAAAAAGCAATAAACTTTGAGCGAAAGAAATCCATCCATTACAAATCTGAAAAATTTGAATGTGAATGTGTGAGGTGTTTTATGTCATAAAATAAACTAAAAATCAATAACTGTTTCACTTTATTTGTAAATTTATAACAACTTAGAAACTGTGCCTTCACATAAAGCAATATAAAAATACGCAAACTTGTCGTATGGCACCAAAAACACTTCACAAGTCTTATTGGGTTTTCTCCTTATATTCTTCTCCACTATTACCTGGTTTGTTAGTTTTTTGAAGCTGATCACCTGGTCGCTGTAGTATACTGTGGGCCAGGACCATCGTCTCGTACCCATTTTCATGATCTACTATATGGTCTCTTTCCGAAATACTTTTTACAGCTATAGTACTTAAAATGTTTATCTCAGCAGAGGTAGACTTCATTTCTGTAAGCAATTCATCCGTTCTTCTCTTGATGCCTTCAATTATCGAATTTAAAAGTGACACTTTTTTATTTCGTTTAATTTTCGCAGGAGCTCTCTTAGCTTTGTCAGACACATTGTTATCAGGTTCAATAGATTCATTTTCTGACGATTTAGCTTTCATAGCACGTTGCAATATCTTTCTTCTGTTCATTTTCAGCTGATGTAACTCTCGATTAATAATAATTAATAGACGTTTAATGACCTTATTGTCGGTAAATGTCAAAATGACATGTTATGTAAGATTTCGAAAAATTTATTATTTTCGAAACATACCTAAGGAATGATGCACTTTCATATCGAGTCCTACGATCAATGAAGCCCAACCACCAGCGTATGAGAAATTTATTAAGAAAATCGTATCCACCAATTTAGATCCTTCTCACCATAAATATGAAATACACCATCTTATTATCTGCAAGAGGTAGCTATAAAATCTGTAAGAAACAAGCGCGTCCATCTCCCCAAGTCTGTTGTAAAACTACCTACTATAATTTCAATATGGTGTAACTTTATAGAAAATCAAAATGTATTAATAATTTTTCTTCTTGGATGTTTTGCTAATGTTATACGAGAAATTTCTTTTACCAGAAGTCCTTTTTGTACTTGCCTAATAAGGTGAAACTAGTTCTCGTTAATAAAAAGGTATCAAAGATAAATATAAAAATGTTTGCCCAAATTTCTTTTACCAGAAGTCCTTTTTGTACTTGCCTAATAAGGTGAAACTGGTTCTCGTTAATGAAAAGGTATCAAAGATAAATATAAAAATGTTTGTCCATATAACTCCCTTCCAAAATAATCAATCCACTACATAAGGAAAATCCACATGCCTTGCTGAATTATCTAAAGGAGAATATCACACGAGCAGCACTAGGAACACAAAGTTAAATACGTAGAGATGCGAAACAACCTTCGAGAAATGCTGAAATTTTAACTGAAGTACAAGCTAGAAAAAACCTGAAGGCTCACTGCTCATTACATTGAATTCAGAAGAGTACAATAGACTATCTGTCGAAGAGATAAGAATGCTTGTCTACAAGACATCTATAAAGATATGGATATGGAATCACATCCTGAAAACAATAATAGTAAAGCATTTTGCAAATAATAAGGGCGATTATACGCAAATTTATACTTAAAACAGAGTTAATTTAGGATTATACTGGTACATTAAGAACAGACATGTATAAAATTACTGAGATTTGGCAGCAAAACAGCAAAAAGTTTTTCGAAAGTGATCATACTGGCAGAGGACTACAAACGTAAATCTTCAATACTGAAATCAAAAGTGGAGGAAAACTAAAAACTGCCAAAGCAGCTGGGGTTGATAATATCACGGCCGAAGTGCTTAAGTTAGTTGATGAAGATGAAGTGAGCTTTCTTCATAGTCTAGGTTTATTTCTTCAAATTCGAATGTTTAGAAGTAAATCATATTACTTTTTGCCAACCTATGTTTTTAGAGTAACTCGACCCCGCTAATTCCGAAAATTTCGGTTGTCACCTCGAATTCGGGGTTGAACCACCCCAAAATAACCCCTAAAGGTACATTTTTTCAATTTATCGAGAATATCTTCGTAAGAAGTGAATTGAGAGAAAAATGTCAAGAGAGTTGAAATGTAGTTTATAAAATCTACAAAAATAATATGAAATTATAATATTACCTAATTTCACCACAATCTACTTACGTGTTCTTTATTTGCAGCAGTAGTAAGTTCGAAACAAATCTGAACGAAAGCAGCATTGCGTGTCACTTCTGAAGGCAAACATTCAGTTTTTTTCACATTTTGCTGGTTTTTCAGTAAACAGCTGCTGTGGTAACGAGTCTCACAAGCTATTATATCTGACATACTTGCGACATGGAGGCGAAGTTCGTAGTTGACTTTCGCAAGTTGCTTTATTTTGTTCTCCATATTAAATGATATAATTTGTTTAGATTGCTCCTTTGTTTCACTCTGTCAAAAAATACATCATTTGCAATCAGGCACATTGCTTCCTTGTTGCCTCAAACATTTTCTTGATTCTCGATCTAAAGTTTCCACATTTCCTGAATTAGCAGCAACATGAGTTAACTTCTTCCGAAGGCTCTGTATCATAGTTTTGTTAGTGCAATCCGACTAACACGATTTATGATATTTAAGATTTTTCGCCATATCACTTTGTAAAATATTCTCCAGTTTCAAAATTATACTGGCCCATTTCTTATCTTGTAGTGTATTTTCCGATGATGCGTTACCTCAGATAAGCGAGACAGTCTTTATCTTCAACCGCGCATAAACGATCCAAGGGCAGTTTCACGGGGAGTTGTAATGATGATAATTGTGCCCCTCTAGGAACCATCAGCCAGCCGCGTCGGTGCAATTATATCTGCTTCGGCACTTCTCTGCATATGAGAATAAATTCAAAATAATATTTTCAATTTCCATGGTCGACCATGTTTTGAGGAAAGTATAGTAATTTAAAATGTCATAAGTACACTTTAGTATTCCTAATATTTATTAAAATTAAAGAACGACTGTTATAGATAGAGTTAAATTATGATAAATATAATCTTCAAGTAGATTAGATGTTAGTGCATTTTGTCTATTGCACTTAATAGCCCACCTGGAATTGGACCTGCACCAGTATATATAGCTTTAGTTCTATTTGTTTTCGATATAATAAGCTATGGTCTTTATCCTATTATAAATGTTCATGCTCAAAACATAGCTTAGAGCAATGATGAACCAAGACCGATTGGTTGGACTCGCCATTTTACACATACACAAGGATATTAAATTATTATCAGTCTCTAATGTAGGTAGTTGATAGATTCGCCCAAGTCAAAAAAGAAGACTAGAGTTTATAATATGACTAACATGTAAATATGTTTCATGTCTATTTTTTTAAGTTTCAATAGTTCTTTAATGGAGAACTTGCCCATCTTTTTAATTTCATTAAAGTGTGTATTTATGTATAAAAACACGCCACACCGAATATCAGCTCTTAAATCGCAGTACTTTGCAATAAATAATTAAAGTTGAAATCCTCACGAAAAGCACTGTAAGATCACCGGGTGAAAACTGGTGTCGCGTGGTGTCCGACAGATGGCGTACTTTAGCCATTCACCCTAATTAATAGACTGGGCGGCGCGGCGGTTGGCTTTGAGACGTCCACATATTCGGTCATAATTTTTATGTTAGAGAAAAAATATAAAAAGCGTCGGAAAGCTCAATTAATTCTCTTTACATAAGCTGTCTACAAATTTTTTGAAAAATTCGAGGAAACGTAGGAAATTACACGTTTTCCTATAAAGTGTATGCAAATCTTAAAAAAACAATTTTTCTCAGAAACCTTTGTTTGGAAGGGCCGAGATTAACGGAGCGCCAAAATAGTACATGATATTAAGTGAACATCGTAAATGAGATCGATTTCAGTTAATTACCGATTAATTACGGTGACAAAATGGAGAAATTTTTCCGAAAAAAAAAAAGTCCCAAATCCCGCCCCCTTCTAATTCCTTAATTTTTGTCGGAATTAAAAAATTAAAAAAGGGGTATTAGGAAATTTAGTTATATTTAAATTAGCTAGAATAGTGTTTTGGCGTAGGAGCAAAGATTAAAAAGTAGCCAACTGTAGAAGCTCAAAATCTGCGATTTTTTGCCGTACCTTGCCGACATTTCTGTAGTTTTCTCCGAAACGAAAAAAAAATCAAAAGTCTGGTGATAGCAATAGATTCGTAGTGGAAAATACTCGTGACATTATTTTTTATTTCGAGCTAACTCCCACCGTTTTGGAGATATCTGCGAAAAATAGCAAAAAACAGCTTACATTTCGGAGCCGAAAAAACTGCAAAAACATGCAATCTTGACACGTTCATATTTTTCGAGAAACACCATTGGGACGGCCGTACGATGTCGCGACGTAAAGAGGAAGTCTTCCAGATAAACCTGATCGTAAATTGCACGGCGAAATTCGAAAATTCGACTCGGTACAAACGAATCAAAAGTAGCATTTTGTGACATTTCAGAATATTGAAGATGTTTTTCTAACGAATTTTAGGTTAGGTTGTGTCCACTGCTAGTTCTTTCTGACAAATGACTTCAAATGGGCCGGCGAAAGCAGAATCGGTGTCGCTTGACGCCGTCATCCAACTTTCACCTTCTGACGTCACGTTTCAGGAGTGGGTAAAATCCGGCAGATTTTAATCGCTTATATTTCTGGAGGATTTTTAAAAAAAATTTTGTTGTCTATGAGATTTTGAATGATGTTAGTTTACGATTTTGAGTATTTTAATTCAATTTTGTTTTTTGAGCAAGTTCCCTATTTGTTCATTTCGCATTTTCTTACTAGAATAAAATTTTATGTTTCTATCTATTAAATTAAAGACGTTTTGGAATGTAGATACTAGTTACTACCCCTCCCCCTCCTTCCTCCCCCCAGAGTATTAGCCTGGAACCGCCCTTGAACCATCAAATTTAGTTTTCTGACACAACACACACACACTAAAGTCAATATCTTCTAAGCTAAAACTAACAAGTGAATCCATTCTAATGTCCATTCAGAAGCAAAACGAAATATTAAAACTCACGCATGATAGTTGTTTACCCATTTTGGACGCCCATGGAATTTCAAATGATGAAAATCTGAATATACTTTACACACAATGTGAAGTAATATCTTTCTGAACAACTATTTTGTTGTTTTTTTTTAATGTATCATTTTAGACTCCCATTGCACGCCAATGAGCTAGGGTAATTATAACTTTATATACATCATTTTAAGGAAAATTTTATAAACTACATTTCAACTCTCTTGACATTTTTCTCGCAATTCACTTCTTACGAAGATAGAATTTAAAAAATGTACCTTTAGGGATGGTTTTGGGGTGGTTCAACCCCGAATTCGAAATGACAACCGAAATTTTCAGAATCAGCGGGATCAAGTTACTCTAAAAACATAGGTTGGCAAAAAGTAATATGATTTGCTTCTAAGAGTGACTTCCGAAGGCTTTTTAGAAAATTGAGCCTAATATGAGAGAAAGCAATCTAACTTGATAACTGGAGAAACTCAATCTTCGTACCACTGTATAAGAAGGGAATGACAGATGTCTGTGATAACTACAGATTACTGCATTTATATCACACACCAACAAAATAGTGCTCTGTGTAACCTTCAGATAATAAGCTCGGAGTACGGTAAATTGCAACAAAATGAAAATTACAATTGCAGACCAAGCGAATGAGAACCATTTGAACCAGTTGAGCAAAATTTGGCGTGACAAAAATATCACGAGGTGGACTATACATTGTTACAGGGCCTGGGCCCACTTGTAAAGGCTGCTAAATAGCGAACGCAGGGTGGGGTAGTCACCCTGTGCCCCGAACAAAATTTTAATGTTTAACGTGCAGTACCCCCTCTGCAATACACTGGTGAGGAAGGGGTCTCACATGGCCGACTAGTCAGGTACTTGAGGGTGGTTTCGATACCTGAAGTGGTGCAGTCAATTGGTGTGTTGTCAATTATATAAAGACAACGTCGTTCTAATTAAATATTTAATAACGATAGCTCGATACGTAGTACAATATGTCACACAATATAACCTAATAAGTGTGGCCCACACCCTTAACCTAACATACACAAAATATTTTACAAACAAATAAGTTCTTGATAAATTTACTTAAAGGTCATATACAGAAAGAGTGAAAAATAACTCTATGTGACCCAAGGTACGGAAAAACATAAATTGCTTAAAACTATTGAAATCAATTTGTAAAATAAGGCAAAACTATTTAGCTATTGGAGTAATGATGCCCAAAATATGCCAAATATTTACTGAAATTTACTGAAATCATTCTGAGCAAAACATTACAAATATTACCGAAAATTATTGAGGTAGCTATGTGGAAAATATGACTAAAAATATTACTGAAAATCATATGCAATGACGAATGGTATAGCAACTATTACTTTATAATTAAACTAAATGCCAGAAGTGGCAAACGGTAGCACATCTACTACTATGAATGGTGCGGGAGCTACGTGGCTTTTTCGGAAACTCATCGTTACAAGCTTTTTCTATGCGTTGATTAATTCTATCGAACTTAAATAACGACAAAATAGACTTCTGGCATATGTCAGCCCGTCGAGTTGGTCATGGTTCAAGATATAAAAATCAGTGAAATTATACAAGGCTAATTTTTTTTGTGTGTACACATTTTATGTCTAGAATGAATAAAATAAGATCGCCAGAAAGTGTGGGCAATCAGGGGCGCAGCCAGAAAGGTCAAAGATGTAAAAAATCGGAGTTATATAACATGATCTTTACCAGCTTTTTTAGGCTGAGGATGTTTATTTAAATGTTTTAAACACAGAAAAAAATTCCCAGAAATAAATTCCCGTCAGTAAGGCTAGCCAGGAAGAGAATGTTTAGGATTTTTGAAGAAAATTGGATTTTTTCGTATATTTCCTTTTTAAAACGTAAATATAAGCTCCTTCAACAATAGAATAGTTTCCTCAGAAAGTTCTTAGTGTCAACAAAAGTACCATATGCTCTTAAATATACAGGAATTTAATACTTTCGGCTAACTTGACTTCCTACCGTGCCTCAGATGTATTGTATCATTAATAACTTTCTGGCTGCGCCTCCTGACGGCTCACACTTTCTGGTGATTTAATTTTATTCATTCTAAACATAAAATGTGTACGCACGAAAAAAAATGAGCCTTGTAACGATGACATAAATTCACTGACTTTTAGACAGTGTTTGTGACGCACGTGGTCGCCAGAAGTCGATTTTATGAATCGTTATCATCCATTAAACCACAAAAATATCTCAAAGTTCATAAGACGATGATGTTCCGAAAAAGCCACCTAGCTCGCGCTCTAGAACTAGTTGAATACAAAAAAGGACGAACGGTCCTGTTCATTCTCTTGTCTCGGGTAAACAGCCCCTGATTATTTTACTATAAGGTGGACGTTGTATTAATGTACCGGATCCCTCCTTAAGATAATATGATTCCGCTTACCTCTGGCAGTGTCTGAATATCTTTTCCCGTTTTACCAGGGTAGCATAATTTTAGGTGATAGCAGTCACAGGTTGTAGACAATCTATATAGTGGTCTAATATAACGTGACGAGATCCCCAGTACCATACACAAGACGGTGTGAAGAAGGATTCCTCATCTCCGGAACGTGTGCCAACGAGAGTTGCCCATACAAGCACAAAATAACAGACAATAATTCAAATGCTAGACACCAAAATCTGGACTAAAAGTCGAAACCACAGTCTGAAGTGAAACTGAAAGTTTCACGTGAAATGTAGAACGTGACATAAAAGTTCGAGCAGAACGTAAAATAACAGTCCCAAGTAAAACGTAGAATAACACATCTAAGTAAAACGTAAAGTAACAGATCCAAATAAATCGTAAAGTAACAGCCCTGCAGTAAAATAAATAACCTAAATTACCAATCTATTTCAACCTTAAGTGGGTTTCAGAGACATACCTGAGATGTGATGTGGACTATAAGGGATCCTTTACTGTTGAATGGCACTCCGAAATCTTGCATTCAAAAGACACCACGTACTTCAAAAAAATGATTTATTACGGAAATCCGTAGTTGTATCTCCCCAAAATCGATACTCAAATACCAAAATGGATCAAACTTACAATATTGCTAAAACGCATATTCACCCGACTCAATTTTCCAGGTAGTCAAAAGGAAAATGACCAAAAAGATGTCCCCGGATCAAAATGTCAAGTTCTTGTAACTTCCGTCGGTACGTTCGGAATTTCCAATCCACGGCGTACCTCACAACTCTGAATTGATCTTCCTACATTCTTTTACATCCACAAATATTATCGTAATATACTTCGGCGGCCGCCCTTTCGTAAGTCTACACATCAAAAGAGAGTTTAATTAAAAATACCGGGCTTGTGGAACCTTTACCAAAGCGTTTTAGCAACACGCTCTCTTAAAGAATACTCGAACGCACCTCATTCGGCTAGCTCCCTTTACCAGTAACGCATAGAATGGCTCGAAATAAAACATTGAGTATCGCGATTAGGCAACCCGTTATACTCAAGACAACGAAATTAGTCCATAAAATTCCGGAAATTACTAGATGTGAAAATAGACTGTAACAATATTTATGGAATAAATAATGGACCACAAAACATTCGCTTAGGTGCTGAGAATAAGAAGTAGAATATTTTTTATTAAATAGAATTCATTTGCCTTCCAACGATGTTAATGAATTAATAATGTTAATGAATTACCTCAAGTGCTATAAACCCATACCCTGAGGGAGTATCTCGCCAAGGTAGACACAAGTCGATCTATTGCAGATTCGTGCAATAAAGTGTGCTGTGGATCCAGCGTGCTCTAATCATATTCGCTGATGTGATGCATCGTCCAATACTTCCGATAGAATCTGATGCATGTATTAGCCTTGAATTTCTATTCGGTGGTAGAAAATATGTTTCCAGTAAATAAGTACCATGCGTTCTAGAGATGTTATCAAAAATCTATTTCTGTGGGTAAACTCTAATATTCTACCTACAAAACGTTTTAGAACATTTTGTATAAGATTTTATTCTCAGTTTATAACAGTCAGAAAGACACCCTGTGTATATGTAAATAATTTCACGGATTCAGCTTTTGTTAAAAACAATGATCATAAATACGCCACTTTATTGATTTCATCAGAAGTACATTGTCACTAAATGTATTTGACTTTTGTAGCTGCATGCAAAATTCGAAATCAATCGTTAGGTTAAAGCGGTACATTGTAGCCATATAGTTGAATAATTTGGCTAGCTATTGTTGTGCAAATGAAGCTTTTATTGGAGTTTCCTGTGTGCTGCGTGTTGGCTCGTCATGAGCTAAGATAATTTATTTCCCGCGGCCAATGAATCACGTGGTTCAGATCGAAACGGTGACCGCTAGCTAGATTAACATGTACTCTTTATCTCACCTTTTTATCATTTTCCTTGATAGGAATAATTCACTGTAAAT
Source organism: Rutpela maculata (assembly GCA_936432065.2). Taxonomy (NCBI): domain Eukaryota; kingdom Metazoa; phylum Arthropoda; class Insecta; order Coleoptera; family Cerambycidae; genus Rutpela; species Rutpela maculata. Next base: position 119,314,297 of record OW386288.2, read on the forward strand.
GATTGAGGTATCGTTATGATTTAATTTTCTGAGTGTTCTAAGTAACTTCATTCGACCATCAAAGTTCTTCTCTATTCCTTTTTTATGTGTATCCATACCAGGGTAGGGTGGTCCTTACATGGGGTTGTGACGCATTTTTTTGGTCTCGTCCCAAAAATTAATCAATATAAGTAAAAAATCTCCACAAATCCGCAAATTAAAAAAAAAATAACACGTGACACCAACGTACAGTGGGCCCAGAAATAAAATTTTATTAAGAGGGATGTTTTTGGGGGTGAAAAATGCGAAAAACGTTACAAAGTAATTTAAAAATGTTCCAGTTTTCTAAAAATGAGTATATTTGGCATGGAAACATTATTTAAATAAAAATAAAGTAATGGGGGGTAGTTTGCGGGAATGTAAAAAGTAAAATAAGTGTTAAAAAAAAATAAAAATGGACAACTCGACTAGAAAATAGTATATAAATATGTTAAACACATATTGGATTAGATTGCAATATAGTTAGATGCCTTTATTAATCTACAACATAAAGAGTTCATAATCAAATTCATATTTGTTCATCTTCGGTATCGATACTGATGCTAGAAGACACTTCTATCTCACTATTTTCAGGGGATTGAGTATCGTCCGCCGATTGAGTATTATCAGCCGATTTAACCACGGGTACATGATATTCTGGCTCTTTCAATAACTGGAAAACTTCCTTAGGAAAGGTTACCATTTTCTTTTTGGGTAGATTTCTCATAGAAGAAATTACTGGATCTGAAGACATCAATAGTCTATTCAGCAAATCCGTGTTTGTGAAAGATATTAATCATCGGAAGATAATTACCTTTATTGGTAGAAATTTCCGTGGAAAAAATTAAAATAATCATTCATGTATTTAACACCTCGTACTTTTATTTACTACTCATTACTTCCAAACCGGGATGATCCGGGTTCTAAATTTTGTACCAAAATTTGAAAAAGCTATAATAATTGGATCAGTAAAAGGACCATGCTTGGAACTCGTTGCGCTTTTTTGTAGCTCAAACAAAATATACCCATTAATTTTTATTGTAAAGTTTCATTACGATTTTGCTGAAATTACACAAATTACATTAAATAGTACGTTCGAATGTGACAAGCAACTATTCACAACTTTATGCTAACAGAACGCTGGCGCTGGCGCTGTGTTTCTTAGGGTGCATCAGGTGAAAATGGGCAACAATACGGTTGAAATGTCTGGTACGTACTGGATATTTATAACTACAGAAATATTACTTTGAATACAATTAAACCTCTTTCGAATGTTGGCTTTTTGATCACGTTTTCCTATTTTGTGGCCCACTGTGCAATGTGTTGAAAATTTCCATTTAAAATACATGGAGTTTTGACGCATATTACTAATTTTTTGTTCACGAATCCGTAACATATAAAAACTACACTCACGTCTTCGAGTTCTTGTACAAAGTTTGTAGCTTACATAAAAAGTACATAGTAACACAAATTACTAAATCCGCAATAGTATAAAACAATATTATTTAGGCAAGTTTTTCAAAAATTCGCTCAATCTTTTAGTTATTTTCATTTTTGAAATTTTAAGAATAATGAATGAAAATAATTGCTTGATGATGTTTTCTTGAGAACATCATATATGAAGTGTAATGAATTGACCATATTTCATTAGAAAAAATTCTCTTTCGAAACTTACTTATTTTTATATAAACTTTATATAAGTATAGTCCAGTCAACGAATGAGCCAAAGGGTGGTGTAGAGTGCGTGAGCAGGGACCTAAGCGATTCCTTGAGAAAGCTGTTCAGATTGCGTCGTAGGAAACATTTTCTTGAATGAAGTTTTTTTTTTGAAAATTGTTATTTCCTTATTTTGCAACTAAACTACGTATTTAAGCTCTTCTTCATAATTGAAAAAACTTTGTTAAATAAAATTTTCAATATGAATGTAAAAAAAAAGGTCGTTTGCTTAAATATTTAATTCTCATATTTCTAATTTTTAGAATATCCTGTATAATTTATCTTAAGTTCCACAGCTTCCTAAAACAAGCAAAATTTTTTATAAAGAATGACTTTTTCTCAGCAAATCAAAAATAAGAAAGGTTACAAGAGTGCTGTACCCTATCCGGGAACACACTGTATGTATAGGGACTATAAAACATTTACTGTTACTTTGAAATCTTAATAAGTACCAAAGACGACTGGAGCAACATAGAAAATGACGATTTGTTTAACCGTGTGTCTCTGCTCGTAACTGGTACGACTCCTAACATAGCATTGTAAAATCTTGACTAAACATTATTTCCATATATATTTTTAATAAAACTTGATATATTCCACTGATAATACATAGTAAATCTAGCGTACCAGATTATAACCAGACTCAAAAGTCAGAACAGTCTAATGCGCCATCTATGGTACACTAAATTTACTATCTGCTTCTGGCACTACGCGTGGATTACATCAGAAGAAGTAATCTACATTTGCAGTTTCTGTGATGTCTAGAAATAAAATATAAGCACACCACATATAGTACACAACCTCCAAATCCAAAGCCAAGGTTGTCCATTTGTCCATTTGGAAAAACACAGGCATACGTCCATACCCACCGGTATCGTCAGTACCGGACTGAGCTACCGTGTCGGTAGTCAAATTTTGTAAAACATTACCTTCTGAACAATCCTTATCATCTTACATAGATGACACCGTTAATACCTAGTGATCATACTCCGCAACAAATTTATGTAGTATTGGTTGAAGCGTTTGCATTTTCCTTTGTTCTCTACCATATGGCATTGATGGGCCTGGGAAGGCGAAACGTGTCTGCCACTGTTAAGAAATGAATGATTATGCAGTGAGCTTCAACCAGCTCCTAATAGTGATAATACAGTAAAAATTATCCTAAAAACAACATAAATAATTTAAAAAATTACCCTACTTTGAAATTTGGCATACATGTTCATCAGCCATCAAAGATCACATAAAAAGAAGTTTGCTACCCAACCTCATCCAAGGGGGTTTGGGTGAGAAGGGGGGCAAGACGATTTCTCGTAGATACTAAAAAAAATAACATTAATGAAAATAATATACTTTGAATCAAAGTTGTTGTTGCGGAAATTATTCAAATTTTAATTTCGTATCCACCTCTCTACGATAAAATATCTCCTAGATTTAAATTTTTGAAATTCGGGTGGTTTTAAAGATGAGTTGCAAATTAGCCGTTTACCATTAGGCCTTTCTTTATTATCTTTTTCAATAGTTTCAACTGATGCAATTCCAGAGGTAAGTTTTTCATCAACTGAAACAGATTTTTTATAAAAGAAATATAATTTTCTTCAGTCGTTCCCTCCATTTTAGAGAAAAGGTTTATTTCTTGATCCCCAAGTTATTACTTTATTTTGAAATTTAGACATACACAAACAGACACTGAAATATAATAAACCATTTATTTTTGTGTAAAAATTTTGTATAGAAAAAACATAAAAACACATAAAATACATTAGAAATCAGCTCAAACAACTAAAAATGGGTCTGTACTGTCGACCGTTCAGAAAAAAAATGGAATCCAGCTGACTTTAGTATAAAAGAGGGGAGAATATTTCAATTACAGACATCAGCTGCAAAGACATCTACTGTGAGGAAAATATTGAAATTTGTGTAACGTGTCCAGAATGATATCAATCTACAAAAAATGATTATCATTTATTATATGCAAATTTTAAGCCGAGGTTCAAGCTAGTTCAATTGAATGAGTGAAAATATAAATAATAATATTAAGAGTATTTTCATTTATGCACTTGTTAGTATGCTTCTTTAATCGAAATATCGCAACCGAATTTTCTAATCTCCTGGTTCACTATACAGTTGCAATTTTAAAAGAAACTCGGCTAAACCACGGCGATACAATCGGCTGTAAGCCACATATTATGTTATTTCTAACGTGAGTTTTAGATTTTCTATACCTAAAATGCAAAAAACTCCATTATTAAAAGTAGTAGAATCTACAGAACTGCTTATTACGTAAATTTTGAGTACAGAATTTGATGTAAATTCAGATATAACATCTCAAAATCAATCAACTGTGTATATAGGGCATTTTCCTGATATCAAGAGAGAACGGCAGTTCTAGATGATGGAAGCAAACGTTTCTCGTATAATTTCAGTCTGTGTATTTGAACAAACACATTCTATAAAATTAATATGGCAAATAATAACAAAAGTTAAATGCTATGTTTGTGTTTATAACTGTATAAATAATTTTTGCAGCGTTATACTAATATGTATTCCAACATATACTTCATGCGTACTAAATTGTTTATTTCAAAATTATGTATTTCGTTTTCTGCAGGCTATTTTTCTTATTTAAAAGGAGATTTCGAGGTAAATTCCCACTAAAACATTTTACTGAATAATTTCATATAGTTCTAAAATTATTCATGCTCACGGCAATATACTACCGAATAGTCCGCATATTATTGCTCAGTTATTTGTACAATATAAGTAAATATTCAATGTCTAATGTTTAATTACATATTCCTTGATAAGAAACAAAGCGAAAATAAAAAATAGCAGAATATATCATACTTTTTTATTATTCGTAAGAATAACAGAAACTAATGACATGAAATATTTCTCAATTTAATACATTCTCAAAGGTATTACTGTTCCATTCAATACATTTACGTGATTGCATAATAAAAAACCGCTGCCCAAGGAATCACTACTTCCACATCCAGATTCTCTATCCAAGTTACTCACAACGAAAAAACTTTGTATGTGGAAATAATTGTTTATGGAACTTTAATAATATAATATTTGAAATCCTCTACCCCAAAAACCCATAAAACGATACCCCACATCGGTAGTGGGGTGGGGGTGATGATAGGGGGATGAAGTAAAAAAATATTTTGAGGTTTCTGGTTTGTGTACATACACTAAATCACAATTTTTTTTCATCCCCTTTAATAATAGGGTGGGGGTGGTAAAGGGGGTGGCTAATGCCAAACATTTTTTTGAGACCTTAGCTTCTCTTGTATATACTAAATACCAATTTTATGGACCTGCTTGATTTATCCCAAATTTACACCAATTTACCCCCACAACCTTTCGTTGGAGCAACGTGAAAATATAATCTAGTTCTAGATCTCGTTAAAGTACTTACGTGTACCAAATTTCAAGTCAATATCTTAAATGGTTCCAGAGTAAACGTGCGCACAAAAAAACGTTACAGACAGACCGACAGATAGACAGACCGACAAACAGGCAGACAGAAATTTTTTTTTCGCTCAAACTTAAAATCTCGACGTTTCATGACATTTTAAGCCTATTTGAACAATAAAAATTTTTAAAATTTTTTTGTCGTTACTATACTTCCACTGGATGTGGTAGTAATTATTTTGAATAAGCTTGAGAACATTCACAATAAATTCAGCTACTCATTGCTTCATGAGTTCAAGTAATCAAGTCCTACTTGTCAGCAGGTAAAGAATGATAAACTTTCTGCTTTCTTTTCTCTTTTATTATGTTTAAACCCAAAAATCAATAAGATCTAGGACCAGAAGAGGACCTAGGTGGTCCGATCAACTAACGAAATTGGTACAGTATTATCATCGAATTTCTTATAATTTGCAACACTTATTGTTACAATGACCAATGATGTCATCCCGCATAGTTTTTTATTTTAAATTATGAAAGTTCGTTAAAAACAATACACCCGTATTTTTTTATTTTTTAAAGTTTTCCCGCGCTACTCGTGACGTAGCTGATTCCGCGCCAATGAGAAGGCTGGGGGCCTTCTCATTGGTTGCCGCTTTTGTCGCCGATAACCTAGAAACTGTAGTCTACTCAACTACCTAGCTGTACTTCGTCGATAAATTCCAGAGACGGCTTTTGCATGTACGTATCAATAATAATACATGTGTAAAATAATAATTAAAATTATTTTTGGAATAAGGAATGAAAATTTTCCCAGAAATGCGATAAAAGTAATTCTCCAAAAATTCGCTATTTTACAAGCTTTTATTTAACTTGCAATTCTGTCTTTCCGGTTAAAAATTTGTGATGGAATTTTATCACACTTCCTGTTATCCCATCAAGCTGAAATTTGGCACACTTGTATAAGTCCTTTGTCAATGCTATTGAAAAATATTGAAAAATTAAATTGGCGGCGCCAAGATGGAGAATCATTTTTTCATTTATGATCCGATACTACTAAAAATCGACTGTGCGTTTTCGGGAACGCGGATTATTATTTTTTTAACAAAATTAAAAAATCAAAATGGCGACGCCAAGATGGCGGACCGTTTTTCCATTCATGGTCCAATACGACTGAAAACCGATATCTGTGCGTTTTCGGGAACGCAGATTATTATTTTTTTATCAAAAATGGTCTGCCATCTTGGCGTCGCCATTTTAATCTTTCAATTTAGATAAAAATATATTAATCTGCCTTCCCGAAAACGCACAGATATCGATTTTCAGTCGTATCGGTTCATAAGTGAAAAAATGGTCCGCCATCTTGGCTTCGCAATTTTTCAATTTTGATAAGAAAATAATCATCTGCGGCCCGAAAACGCACAGATATCGATTTTCAGTCGTATCGGATCATAAGTGAAAAAATGGTCAACCATCTTGGCGTCACCATTTTGATTTTTCAATTTTGATAAAAAAAAATGATAATCTGCGTTCCCGAAAACGTACAGATATTGATTTTCAATCGTATAGGATCATAAATGAAAAAATGGTCCGCCAGATAAAAATATATGCGTGAAAATGTTTAGGCGATGGCACATTTTCTGAAGCCATCCCTGTTGTTGATTAATAAACATCCCGCCTTTAACTTCGGACCGACTCGAGCACGCTCGTGCACGATATTTGAATTTGGTGATTAGATACGTCATCACGCAGGAATTCAAATTTCAAACATAAAAATAAAATACTAAGAGACGATAACTAAAATTTTATCGCTGTATTTATAAACTAGAACCTCTAAGCTGTTCACCACATATATTAGAATAGCACGATTTAGATGTGCGGGATGACCCCATTCTAAGTCTCAACTGACCAAATTTATATTCACATTGCATTAAAAACTATCATCTCCTAACTATTCTATGTTAACGCGATCAAGTTGAGATAACAGTATCCAATATCCAGTCAATGTTATACAAAATCTAAGTGATGTAAAAGATTCTTTTTTTGGCATTGCTGGTCAACTATCAAACAAAAAGTGTTATCTAGACAAAGTCGACAACTTCAGGTGTAATTTTAATTAGTTTTAGGCCCTTGTGGGCAATATAGTTAAGGACATTGTTGTTTTTAAATTCGCTCCAGGCGAATGGGAGTTCCAACATATCACCCCATTATCATTCTTGGCCAAACCGGCCCTGTCCCGTCCAACCGTTACGTTACACGCCGTGGTTGTTTGGTTGGCTCCGGGCCAGGTTTCCGGCTAGGCGCATGTATATTTTTACTTTGAATAAAATCTTTTTGAATTGAATTGATTGATCAAGTTGAGATAACAGTATCCAATATCCAGTCAATGTTATACGAAATATAAGTGATGTAAAAGATTCTTTTTTGGGTACTACTGGTCAACTATCAAACAAAAAGTGTTATCTAGACAAAGTCGAGAAATCATGAACAATGCAATATAAATTACTTTTTACTTTCATTAGCCGTAATTATGTTTGCTAGCAATTTGCAAGTAGCACTACATAGTAATACCTATTCAAATGAGAAAATTTCCAGAGATAATTAGAATTAATGCTAGACCTACATCAACCCTCTTTATTGCATTCAATTCCTAACCATTTGTAAATTCATTTGTACAATCCTAAAGTATTTATGTTTATTGCACCATAATATTCATTCTAAAATGTATTCCTAAATATTTGGTAAACTTAAATTGTGTAATAAAATTATTTATAAATACCCGCATTCATTTAAATTGATCGTTTAAAAATATATATACGTTAATGTGCCAAAACTGCAGTAACGTTTTAAGTTACAATAAATTGGTGATAAACTGATAAATAACAAACTAAGGTGTTCTTATATCAATCATGCTTCTGCCTCCGATTGTACTTTATACAGATAGCCGCTAGTCTGTCCTCGTTACACGACGATGTTCTTTGTTCATCTTGTGTGCATCTCAGAGGCCAACTTACGATAGTTGACTAGTACGTAAATAATATTTTTCTAATTACGATTTAACAAATGAGCCAAAAATTGTTCGTAATATCCTCAATGTTATTAGTAGTTGTAAATATTCTCGTAGGTAGTTTGATATACTGTTTTTACTTACAAAAACAAACAATGTTACTAGACTATATTACGTTTGAATTCATTGACACACAATGCACCAACATAGGAAACAAAGTGAAATTAACACCGCGGAAGAAGTAACTCATGCCACGAAATACGTTTATCACAATTGTAATCTGCCTCAATCAACGGTTACTCTCCGCAGTAGCCAATTCTATACAATTTTCGCAAATAAATTTACGAGAATTTAGCTAACATTACGTTATATGACAAATTTGATGAATTTGTAATAGAAATGTTGCTCTAAAACATCCAAAACTATCCCTATTTCTATAGCCGATTAAAGGGTATTCCTTTCACAGCTTTGGTCACCCATACTATGGAAAAAATGTATTTTCTAAAAAAACATATAAATGTTTTCGAGAATTTTAGGTGTTAAAAGTTTCAGCAAGTCTAGTACATAACTTCCATATACGAAATAGTACAAGATCCGGCATAAGAAGTTAATACCCTCATCTGTTATTTATATAAGAAATAGTTTTTATGAAAGATAACATGTAGGCTAATAGATCGCGACTAGGTTTCCTAGCCATATCTTGAACCCATGACATTTAATTTGAAAAAAATTAATTAATTTTTACTTTTTTTGCCAGGTGAAATCGAAATTTTGTCTTTAAACGTATATAGCAGCGAAACCATTAATCCTACAGGTATTCTTCAACGAAGCAAATTAATCTTCATTTTATAATCTTTCTAACAGATCCCTACCAGGTTTTTCCTACAACCAACGTTTCTCTAGATATTCGCAAGAGATGGGAAAAAAACACGTTTCCTTGGAAAATGTAAATTTACAGTTGTATCGCTTCTAGCGTTCTTATTTTTTGTCGTAGGACAAAAAAAGAGACATGTGCCTTATTAAATTCTCTACAAATTCGTTATATCACAGTTTTTTGCCGTAGGAGCCACTGTTTAGGAGTTATGGACGTTTTAAGCAAAAAAAAGGCAATACACCTCCACCTTAAAAGGCCCGCCGGGCCCAAACCAAGAGTCACAGTTAAATTTGGTATGCGGCAAAACGTTCCTCACATTATGTAGTTTTCCTCCAGGAGTTTTTATTTTTGAGCTATCTCTCACGGATTCCGAGTTACGGGCGAAAAAGCGTTTTCAGAGATGCGTCATCCGAAGGGAAATTTTCGTCGAAAACCCGACATCTAAATATACTATATTTTCAAAAATACGATACCGCGACGCCCGTACCATGTCGATACGGACAGAGGAAGACTTGTAGTTGATCCGCATCGTAAATCTCACGCCGAAATTCGAAAATTCGGTCGACACGAACGAATCAAAATTGACATTTTTGGTATTTTTCGTTTGACGTTTCTCGATCGCGATTTTGTGTTAGAAGAGTGTTTTTCGCCCATCTTTTTCCTTCGCAAAAAAAGAGATAGTCGACCTTCCCCTGTTAATAACTGATCAACCATAAATAATACAACAACAGAAGATAACCTAGCAGACGTAGAATTTAATTCTAAATCGACTTGCACCTGTACCGATCCCGTCAGATATGTTTAAAAAAAGCCTTTGTTAATGTAAATTCGCAAAGAGTAAAGAGTACAGACGTGTAGAATTTTACTTCAAAAACCCGTTGCAACAGTCGAGCTTCTTTTATTTTTTGCCCTACGACAAAAAATAAGGACGCTACGAGCGATACAACTGGAAATTTACATTTTCCAAGGGAACGTGTTTTTTCTCATCTCTTGCGAATATCTAGATAAACGTTGGTTCTAATAAAAAAACTGGTAGGGATCTGTTATTATATATATTATAAAATTATGATGAATTTGCTTCCTTGAAAAATTCATGTAGGATTAATGGTTTCCCTGCTATATAAGTTTAGAGACAAAATTTCGATTTCGCCTGATAACACTTTTTTCAAATTAAATATCATGGGGTCAAGATATGGCTAGGCAACCTAGTCGCGATCTATTAGCCTACATGTTATCTTCCAAAAGAACTATTTCTTAGGTATTAACTTCTTTTGCTGGATCTTAGACTAAAAGTGTTGTGTAGTAACAGTAGTCAGTTATCAGCGAGAATTGATACATTCTGTAGAATGCGAATGTACAACATATGCAATAATTATTTTTTCAACACACCGTTGCATAATCTGACGACTAAATGTAACTTTAGCTTAGGCGTCGTGTATAGTAAAGGTTAAACCACTATAAACAGACTTGCATTACTTAATATCGTACGTGAAAGATACATAAGACAATGAACTGTGGAATAATATGATTTATAAGAATTGTATTTTTGGACAACGACAAGGGTTTAGAAGGGACCCAAAGAGACTTAGGTCAATCCCCTAACAGAATCCCGATTGTGTCGTGAGATGTGTTTTACAAATTTGCGGTAGTGCTGTCTTGCCTTACACTTATTTGATTGATTAGGAATGGGATATCTTCATTTAAGTAAGTAGTTTCTAATTTCAAAACAGTTGACATTCTAGAAATTTAACTTAATTGGTAAAACATATTTATTAGCCTAGATGAAAAAGTAGGTTTAAGGCTATTTGTACTCTGTTTAATGCTATTTTTCTCCATTCGCCTAACATAAATAAATAAAAATTATCATCCAAATTAAAATGATAAACATGAATTATAAATAATTAACGATGTCGGTCCCAAACACAACAAACGCATGGAGCCCGATGAACGAAACATAAATCTGATATTATATCAGAAGTGTTGCAATGTTTACATTTGTAACATTTTTAAAATAAAGAAGGAAAGTACTAAACAAAATAAATTCCATAATTTGAAAAATATTTTCGATTAAAAACTAACTTGGTATACGAGATACATAAACTGTCCACTAGGATGCAGTTAGAAGGTGGAAAAGGTCAACAATTTATCACAGATTTAAAAAAACCGCTGCCCAAGGAATCACTACTTCCACATCCAGATTTTCTATCCAAGTCATTTACAACGAAAAAATTTTGCATGTGAAAATAATTGCTTAAGGAACTTTAATGATATAATATTTGAAATCCTCTACCCCAAAAACCTATAAAACGATACCCCACATCGGTAGCGGGGTGGGGGTGGATGAAGTAAAAAAATATTTTGAGGTTTCTGGTTCTTGTACACACACTAAATCAAATTTTTTTAATCCCCTTTAATAATAGGGTGGGGGTGTTAATGGGGGTGGCTAATGCCAAAAATGTTTTTGAGACCTTAGCTTCTCTTAAATATACGAAATACCAATTTTCTGGACTCTTACCTGCTTCATTTACCTAATTACCCCAAATTTACCCCAATTTACCCCCATAAGATGAAAATATAATCTAGTTTCAGATCACGTTAAAATACATACGTGTACCAAATTTCAAGTCAATATCTTAAACGGTTCCAAAGTAAACGTGCGCACAAAAAAAAGTTACAGACCGACAGACAAATTTTTTTTTTTTTCGCTCAAACTTAAAATCTCGACGTTTCATGACATTCTAAGCCTATTTGAACAATAAAAGTTTTTTAAAAATTTTTTTGTCGTTACTATACTTCCACTGGATGTGGAAGTAATTAAGTTAAAAATAGCGGGTTTAGTGAGTTATAGTTTAGTACGCAGTATATTAATAATGAAAATGGTACTTCACATATTATATTATATTTTATTATATTTATTGACATGTCCTATTTCATTGTATTGTGATCGAAAGGATGAATAAAATTATTATAATTATTATTATTATATGTTCTTATAATGCTCAAGCATTACGAAACTAGTGGGTAACGACGTAATAGGTACAGCAACATTAAAGGTAACAAAGTGAAAAACAATAGTCAAATTGACATATTTAATGTAATTCAGAACGGATCATAGGGATGAAAGTTTTCTTCGTAAATGGTTCAGAGTCGTCGAAATACTGGTATATCACACTCATACGACCTCATACAAGGTTACAAATTAATTACACATTTTAGCAGGGACACTTCAAATCATGAAGGTGTAGTGATATTTGTTAAAGAATTCCAATTAACATATTGCAATGAAATACATTGTATAAAAAATTTATCAGTAGAACAACGCGTAGAATGCTCTGCCATATCCTATCAATCGACATGCATAATAGTAATGTATCGACCTCCTCAGGATGACTTTGGAGATTTTTTCATAACATTAGAAAACATATTTTCAAATGCAGCCAAGAAATTTAAAAAAATTATTTTTTGTGGAGATTTAAATATAGACGAAATAAATAATAACAATACTCATAAAAATAGTTTATATGATGCCATGGGTTTATTTTAATTAGTATCTCTAATAAATGAACCAACCCAAATTTCAAAAACTGTTGTAGGTACAAGTTCAACATCAATTGATTATATAATAACAAATATCGAAACCAATCTTAAATGTGAAAATTTGAATCCTGGATTTTCAGACCACCTTGCGCAATACTTCGAATGGCAGCATTCCATGGAAAGGACAGAAAAAAATGATAATTATAAATTACATCGTAAATTAAATTCGAACTCCATTTCGGAGTTTAAATATTTATTCAATTCTGAAATAGTCATTATTGATACAGATAAAAACATAGATGATATTTTCAATTCGTTTTGGGAACATTTTTTTTGGTGTTTCGAGGTTTCACATCCGTTGAAAAAATAGAATGTAACACAAACATAATCCACAATAAGTTTGTGCACTCAGAAGATTAAAAAATTACTCATACAATTTAAAACAACTTAACTGGTTACGAAAAACTACACCTGATCAAGAAATACATAACAGTTATAAGAATTTAAAAAAAGAAATACAAAAAAATATGAACAAGAAAAAAAAGATTTTTAATCGGGAATAATAACTAACCTAAAAAAATGTGGGAATTGGTTAACATGCAATTAAATCGTTCTAAAATTAATTCTAAAAAAATTGCTTTAAGAGGGGATAATACACTAACAGAAAAAAACAGCGAAGTAGCTAATAAATTTGCAGTATATGTTGCAACCTCTATAAAAGGTCTGTTAGACAATCAGTTAACACAAAAAAATCAAAATTATACTCAATTTGAAATAAACATTAAAACCATGTTTTCTACTCCTTATTCGGTACACGAAGTGCAAAACATTATTCAGAAACTTAAAAACAAAACCTCAACTGGATTAGATGAAGTTCCTATAATATTAATAAATGAATGCTGTGAAGAACTGTCAATTTATCTTACAGATATTATTAATACTTCAGTAACTACAGGAATATTTCCCAAAAAATTTAATACCATCTAAAACAAGCCCGATCTATAAAAAAGACAATGCAGCGGAAGTCGAAAATTATAGTGCTATGGTAACATTAAGCCTCTTTTCAAAAATAATTGAAAAAGCCGTGTATGAGAGAATTATCATCATAAATATAATTTATTAAATAACAACCAGCATGGATTTCGACCCGAACGTTCATCCGAAAGTGCAACAAAATAGCTAACACAGCATATATTAAAAGAAATAGATGATAAAGAGTATGTTGTTGGATTTTTTTTTGATTTGTCAAGGGCCTTCAACACCCTAGATTCAAACTTTCTGTCAATAAAACTTGATGCCTTAGGCATTAGAGGTCGTATGAATGAATGGTTAATCTCGTATGTAACGAATAGACAACTTATTGTAAAACTTGAAAATTCTATTTCTAAACCAATTGATGTGGAGCTTGGCACCCCTCAGGGAAGTGTCCTAGGTCCGCTGTTGTTTCTACTTTATGTGAATGACCTGCCAGACTTTATACAGGACGGAAAGATGTTCATGTATGCAGATGACACAACAATAGTAGTTTCGGGTACTACCCCTGTTGAAGTAACCACCAAAATGAATGAAATTATTCATCAATTTTACGAGTGATGTGAGAAAAATCATATATCAGTTAATCTCAATAAAACAGTATCTGTAGAATTTACGGGCGTGTATAAGAAATCGCAAAATTTTACTTTCCAATATAGCGAAACCCAAATAGATACTGTGTCAAATACTAAATTTTTAGGCACCCATATACTCCAAATTTCAGTGGATTGTGTAGGTAGAATAGTTACTGAATCAGGCTTATTACTCCATATTCACTCTGACAACTAATTTAAATGAAAAGGCTCCCATCAACGTTTACTATGCAAGTTATAATATAGTATCATGGGGCTTGGCAATAGAAGCTCAGAGGGTGTTTGTATCTCAGAAACGAATATTACGATTAATTTTTGCCTTGAAGGCAACTGAATCCTGCAGAGCCATTTTTAAGACAAAAAAGTTATTAACTGTTACTGGAGTATATCTCTTTAAAAACTTATTAACTGTGCACAAAAATATTGAGAACTATCCTAAAATTGAAGAAGTCCACAATTATTCTAAAAGAAATAACTCTAAAATATATTTAAATAATTTTTCATATACGAGCTATGAGAAATCTCCAGATTATGCCGGCAGTAATTTTTATAATATTTTACCGAATAAATTAAAAGAAGAAAAATCAGTGGACGTTTTTAAAAACAAATTAAAAATATGCTAATAGATGGATGTTTTTATGATATAAAAGAATACGAAAATACGCAAAGAATCTAATTTAAATTCATATCTATTTAGCTCAACTTAACGAATTTTTTGTTTGTTTGTCAATACTGTATTTGGTGTATAGGTATTATTTTTTATATTAACTTGTTTGTACTTTATGCAGCACTAATGTAAAACTCTTTTTTTAAGTAATGACTTAGTCAGTTGAATTATAATTTGAGGTACCTTACAATTGTAAAATTGAACACAAAAGGTGAATAATAAAAGTAAAGTAAATTATTTCAGTGGTGGTTTAAACCAAACCTTTCTGGTTAAACTTTTAACTTTCCGGTTAATAGTTTTTCAGTTCGTGATCAAAGCAAATCAAGCTTTAATTGAACCTTTATTTAAGCAGATTCACTTGATGGTTTAAAGCAAATTTCCTTGTTCGCGCATGCGCAGCGCTGATTACAAATGAAAACTTCAATTAATGTTCCACTCGAGAGGTTATATTAATTCAAATCCATATTTGCCCTTTTGAGTAAACACAATGGGAACACAATAGGTCTGTATAGTAAACACTAAATGTCTAGTAACATAGCTCACTTTCCGTTTCCACTTCGGGGATAAAAGTTACTTACAAACTTAACTTCGTGCGTGGCGTTAAAGTATTGGTTAAAATTTAAACTCGTTTAGTTAACCGGATACTGAAAAACCGGCTGTTAATGAGATCTTTTCCACACTAATATTAATATGCTAATGTTTTTGTAACTGTGAAGATCCCAGTTTGAAGGAGGTTGTAGTGTTTCCGAATACAAGTTGGCCTGATAAGAAGAAGCCAGTCAAACTATTAACCTTTTATGAGAAATGAGATCAGTTATCCTTAGAAGAAGGAATACTTTTATGGAAGGGCCGAATATGTATTCCAGATTCCCTGAGTAGTACGATTTTATAAATGTTACATGACGGACATCCTGGTATCTGCGCAATGCGATCCATGGCGAGAATACATGTTTATTGGCCTAATATTGACAACGAAATTGACGACTACGTCAAACGTTGTACATCGTGTCAGACATCACGACAGAATGATACTAAATTGTTATTGTGTCCGTGGTGTGCATCACCAAAACCTTGGTCGAGAGTTCACATAGATTTTGCTGGTCCATTTGAAAACAAAATGTGGGTTATTGTGATAGACGCGTACTTGCGTTGGTTAGAAGTGCTACCAATGAACAACATTACTGCTAAATCTGCAATTATAGCCTTATGTGAAGTGTTTGCGCGATACGGTTTACCAAAATTTATAGTCAGTGACAATGGACCTCAACTAACTGCAGATGAGCTTGAACAATTCTGTAGAGAAAACGGTATTACACATATTAAGATCACACCGGTGCGCGGCGCCGTATCACCCTAAATCAAACAGGATCGCGGAAAGAGTGGTGAAAACATTTAAAATCTATATGTCAGCTAGTGATCATGAGAAAAATATTCAGGTTCGGCTACAACAGTTTCTGTTCTCGTTCAGAAATACTCCTCAGGGATATACAAGTAGGGCACCAAGAAAGTTAATGTTCGGTAGACCACTAAGATCTTTATTCGACCAGTTGAAACCAGATATTCAAAGGAACATGGAAAAGGAGAATTCAAACAAAAACAGTACCATGATAGCGGGGCTCGAGATGTATCCCTAAACAAGGCCTTATTCGTATTTAGTCAACGTCCAACGTCCCTCAAAGAAAACGTGAGGACCAGATACGATCACACTCAACGGTTCAAATGACTGATGGAAAAAACTTTTATGATTCACCTGTACCCAGTACAAGTACCGACGGGTTGTTGACAGATTATTCTGTATAACCAGAAACAGCATGTAGTACATTGCCTGAGATCCAAAAATCTTCCTTCAGAGTTCAAAAGATAATATAAATATCACATACTCTATTTCAGAGAAGCCTAAAACGACTGAACATCCAGTAATTTCGTCAGCACTTTCATTCAAACCACGAAGAAATCCACCTCGAACAAGAAGAGTTCCCGTTTGTTTCAGTGATTATTAAAATTATGTCTATATGATGTTTTATTGGTATTGTTTCTTTTTCATTTGTTGTTTATATTTTGTTTTAGTAAGGGAGAAATATAATATAATAGCATGACATGAGGTTTAGGCGATTTATAGACCAACATGTCATAAAAAGTCTGGAGAGTTTGTATTATTATTGTTTAAATATTTTTAACAATCCATTCACAATTATACTACATTGTTAATACTGTTTTTTTTTCTATGCAAATTAAGGGATAAGTGCTTTTAGGCAATAGGTTCTAACCCATTATATAACAAATTTTTGTGGTTTTTGTATTTCAACAAATATTTGAATAGATAAACATTCAGGTTTAATTAATTAGTCTGTTACAGTTAAATAACACATTCATTATTCATTTAGGTGATTGGAAGTTACATTCAGAGTGATATTCATTATTTTCATAATCAATTAACCATTCTGATTACAGTATTTATTATACTAACACTACGCATGGCTTCATAATGAAACGTGTCGCTTAATAAATTATATAACATGCTTAATTAACCGAATAGAAACAAATTATAATCGTAAAATTATCGTCCAACTTTATTATTTTATTTTAAAAATTATCTTCAAATATCGATACCAAATATATTAACCTCTTAGAACAAATTTTCATCTTAGTGGAGTCATATTAGGACTAAAAAATTCCAATGTGAATTATCTGGTCAGTTCAGATTTTTATTTTAAAGTGTTCAGGGGATCAACTTGAGTTCACAGTTCAGCTTTGCAATTTCTGAGAGGTCGGCGTATTGTTTATTTAAACAATTTAATTTTTTATACCGTGTTTTCCATCGTTTTTTTTTAATATCTCGAAATCTATAAGTCAAGTCAATTCACTATTCTTTAAAAAATAATGGATAATATTCAATGAAATTTTGGAGAAATCTCTTATAAAGTACAATCACCATTTAAAGTTTCAAATCAAAATGATTATTAAAACGGCTCCAGTTTACAATTGTTGCTACAAATCTGTATCCTTGTGAAATCTTGCCATCAAGAAATGTGTGCGACGGCTCAAACTGTAGCTTTTTATAAGTACTTTAAGATCACGGAGAGAGAATTTTCCTTTTTCAAAATTTAAACCCTTATTATTGCATAAACAAATTCAAATAACTCTTCGTTTTTTTTTAAATCAAAAACGGTAGAGGAGTAATGAAAGTAGGTCAAAAAAGCCAACTTTTAAAAAAAATTAATGATCTACTTGTATTTGGAGCTGAGATATGTTTATTTTTACGTTTAGGTCACTTATAAATAAACAAATCGATATTTCTTATTGATTGGACTGATAATTCTTCAATGTCTATTATTTTGTCTCCGCTACTTGAAAATAATCCAAAGCTGCAATTGTTAAAAGATACTGTATAGAGGCCTGAAAGTGGGGTCTCTAGCGATTTTGTTAGAGATTCGAAAATCACCAAATATCTCCAAATGTTATATTATGCTTTTGCAAACTGGAATTTAGTCGCCACTGATCAGGTCGGCCATCACAAACGCGGCGCCGGTGTGGTGCAGCATTTCGGCCACGACAATGCGAAAACTTCGGGTTCTCGAACACAAATTTATGCGCCTCATTTCTGATTCCGGCAGATACACCTCTCTCAGAGATCTATACGCACGATGTCATGGCATAACCTCACTAACGGACTACGTCCAACAAATCTCCCAAAAATTCTACACCTTCAAACTGGCCGATAGCAACATAACCCAAATCAGAATGCATAATGCCCCATTCCAGATCAAACACCCCAGGCGTTGCTATCTTTCGGCAACCTCTTCCCTAGCCATACTTTCCTATACCACAACCTACCATTTCCCCCGATCTTTCCTCAACTTTATCTTTCCAATCCATGCTATTGTCTTTCTGTATGTTCTATTTTTGTTCCTTTTTTTATTCTCTTTGTTCCTTTTGTCACCAAAAATTCCATTTTGACCGATAAACTTTTAAAAAATTCAAACATTTTAAACCCTATCCTTTTTCCACACCATTTTCCTGGCGTCAGAGAGACCACCAGATCGGCAGTTCTCGTACGGGTTTTTTCGTTTAGCTTTTCACCCGAGTCAACAGCCAAAATTTATTCAGTTACAAACAATAACTAGTTCTAAGATTTATATATATTAGTTTTAGGCCTTTGTGGGTAGCAATTTTTAAATATATTATTAATTTTAAACCCACGCTAGGTGGGTAGGAATTTTAATTGTTCTATTTTTATCATTGTCGCCAGGCCGAGCCGAACCTGCCCCGCATAGCCCTACAATCACCACGGCGCTACGCGTGGTTGTCTGACTGCCTCCGGGACAGGTTTCGGGGAGGCGCATATGTATATATGAATGCCAATAAATTTTATTTGCTTGCTTGCGACACTTTTTTTCAGGATGCAGACGTCTCGGGTTCAAATCCTGCTCGCGAAATATTTTTTCTTACTGTATCAGTAATATTAAAAGTTTTGCAAAGCTGAATACATGAACATTGAAAATATGTAGTTGTTCAAGTTGTTGTTGTCAAGTTGTTCAAGTTTTTGGTAGTTGTTCAAGTTAGGCTGGTTTACCATCTTCATGACAAAAATAAAAAAAGTTATTATAAAAATTGAAAATGTGTATTATGTTCTCAAAGCCGCTTTATTCGATGTTATTTTAACAATTGTAGCTTTGAATTATCTACTAATAGCAGAAATAAAATAATAATTGTTATTTTATCTAATAATAAAGTAGTTATTATTTCTGTTTGAATATTTTTATTAAGTAGAATAATTCAAGTTTGACATTTATTGTTTATAAACAACCAAAGTGAAGTTGATCTAAAAAGGAACATTTAATGAGTATATTTTCGCTGACAAACATGTAACATCTCACGTCGATGTTTAAAGACATCTCTTGATAAGGGCTTGATTAACAGATCTGTCTGTTGTTCATGTGACGACACATGTTGTAGATAAAATATTCCCAAGGCGAACTTCTCGCTAATAAAGTGGTACTGAACATCGATGTGTTTTGTCCTCTTGTGAAACTCGGGATTCTTAATAAGACGTATTGCACTTTGATTATCGATGTGCAACGTGGTGGGTATTTTCTTAACTCCGGTGAGATCTCGTATTAAATTTTGGCACCATATAAGCTCTTTGATAGCTTGACATGCGGCAACATATTCAGCCTCGGTAGTCGACAGAACAACAACTTTCTGTTTAGTAGATGCCCAGGCAATTGTTGCATTTTCTAGTTTCAATACAAAACCACTGGTTGATTTTCTAGTCTCGACATCACCTGCGTAGTCTGCGTCGCTGAATACCAATATTGAAGTGCTTTGTGAACTTGGAAAATGAAGCCCATATTTTAATGTTGCCTTTATATACTTTAAAATTCTCTTAACAGCAGTCCAATGAATTTTCTTAGGTTTTTTCAGATATTGAGTTGCTGTGAATACAGTAATATCAGGTCTCGTAGCTGTTGATAAATATTGCAGACTTCCAACTGCTTCCCTATAAGGTGCATGTTACGGTCGATTTTCACATTTAATAATGGCCAGAAATTTATGTACTAATTTTCGTTATTTTCCCAAATTTTATTGTGCATTTGAGCCTATTGGTACCGTCCCTCGCCAATAGATAATAATAGAGTATAACTGGTTACATAATAGCACTACCTGATTGTTCATGTCGGCCATTGAATGCGTTTTGTTACAGGAAGTACGGGTGAGTGCGTTCAGATATTCATTAAGAGAGTGCATTGCAAAAACGCCCTTTTAAAGCTTCTACAATGGCTGGTGTTGTTGATTAAACCTTCTTTTGGTGGGTAAATTTATGAGGGGACTACTTTCAGTTTATATTATGATAATATTTGTGGATATAAACGAAGTTAGGAAAATCTATTCTAGTTCTGGGGTACGCCGTGTAGTGGAAATTCTGAACGTACTGTGACGAAAGACAAGAACTTGACATTTTGGTAGGGGACATTTTCTTGATCATTTTTCCTTTTGCTGCTAGAAGATTGAGTCGTCTGAATACGAGTTTTAGCAATATTGTAAGTTTTGCTCCATTTATGGGATTTGGTATTCATCACAAGATTAGTCGTATTTCCATTTGCTTTTGAGTATCGTTTTGGGGAAATGCAGCTACGGATTTCCGGATAAAGTCAATTTTCAAAGCACGTGGCGTCGTCTGAATGCAAGACTGGAGTGCCAGTTTTGACGGCAAAGGACCTTCAGCCCACATCACACCTCAGGTACGTCTCTGAAAACCCACTTAAAGTTGAAATAGATTTGTAATTTAGGTTATTTATTTTATTGCAGGGCTGTTTGTTTGTTTGTTTGTTTGTTTGTTTGTTTGTTTGTTTGTTTGTTCGTTTGTTAGTTGTTTCCTTGTTGAGTATGTTACAAGTATTGGGATCTATTTGTTAGTTTATGGCTATTTGGATTCGTACCTTATGATTTTACTTGGATCTGTTACTCGTATTCTACCTGAGCTTTTATGTCACATTCTACACTTTACGAGGGACTTCTAGCCTGACTCTGGTTTCAACTTCTAGTCCAAATTTTGGTGTCTAGATGGTGGATTATTAACATCTTGTGTATGTATAGTACTGGGGATCTCGGTACGTTACCTTAGACTCCACGTAGATGGTCTACCACCTGCGGCTGTTATCAACTAGAATTACGCTACCCTGTTAGGACGGAAAAAGGTATTCAGACACTACTAAAGGTAAGCGGAATCATATTATCTTAACGAGGGATCCGGTACATCAACTCAACGTCCACGGGACAGTAAAATAAATATTCAAGGAATAATAATAATAATAATAATAATAATAATATTTATTTACATTAATTTATATAGTACATACGCATATATTAATTAGGTAACAGTGTAAATAAATATTGAAAATAGTGGCAGACTATAATAGTTACTAAAAGTAGGTGTCCGAGACTTCCTTAAGTTTTCGAAAAAACTTGACTGTAGGTCTCGAATTCCTGGGGAGTAATATATTCTTTCAACGCTATTGCTATATTAAATGTAATAAAATACTAAAATGACAATAAAAAAAATCAAATAATAATAGGTGACTAAAGTGATACTTAAGTATTATACAATACGTAAACATGTATATACATTATACGTACACATATCTTATGAAAAGGGAAAAGACAAAATATATAAACATAAACATAAGGAATGCAAATAACAACGATTCTGTCAAATGTATATTTACACCATAGAAGAAAAGGTAAAAAGAAGAAAAGCGGATATAATGATGAGCTTTCATAAAAGCGTAGGTTTATTTTCAATTAACCACTGGCGAAATTTTATTTTTGAGGACTTTTTATATATTATTTGCTTTAATTCGGGTGGTAGAAGATTGTACACTTTTATGCCAATGTAGTGGTACACTCTCTGTCCAATGGTCTTACTTTTTTTGGGTAATAATAGATTTTTTTGTGTTTTGTGTCTTGTATTATGTATATGTGAGATATAATCCGTTATTAATTTGTGTTTTGACATATTTGTTAACGCAGTTAAATAAAAAAGGTTTCTTACGTCACATATTTTGGTATGTTTAAAAAGCTCCTCAGTTGAAAACCTTGCCGGAAAATTAAAAATGATTTTGAGTATTCGTTTTTGTATGACTTCCAGAGGTTTTATTACATTTGAGTATGTTCCACCCCAGCCAATAATACCGTAAGTAAGCAGTGATTGTACTAACGCATAGTAAACGGATTTAAGTTCGTGGATACTCAGAATGTACTTTAATTTTTGAAACATGTAGGATAGCGATCTCAGCTTCCTGACTAAGTTTTCAATGTGGTGGTTCCATCTTAAATGATTATCTACAATTATTCCAAGATATTTAATATATTCTGAGTTTTCCAAATTCCATATAGTATTCCTATGTTTGAGTTCAACATCGATAGTTGTATAGGATGTTTTGTAACTCGAAAATGGTATATACATTGTTTTATTTAAGTTAATCGTTAGCAGGTTGTTATCAAACCATTTTGTTATTTTGTTTAAATCTTACTTTATTTTTTTATTTATTTCAGCCCAAGTCTCTCCTTCTACAAATAGTACAGTGTCATCAGCATATGACACTATGTCTCCGTAACAGTCTAAGTTAAGAAGATCATTTAGGTATATTATGAATAAAATAGGTCCCAACACAGTTCCTTGTGGGATACCAAATGTTATTTTTTGTTTATCACTGATGTTGGTGCCTATTTTTACCGATTGATATCTGTTTTCCAAGTAGTTGCTAAGTAACTTGAAAGTCTGTCCCCGTATTCCCATATTTTGGATTTTGCGTAGAAGTAATTCATGGCTTACCATGTCGGAAGCTTTTGCCAAGTCAATGAAGACTCCTGCACATGGTTTGGCTGAGTCTAAACAATTATAAATTTTTTTCGTTAAATTGGCTATTGCATCATTGGTTGACATGTTCTTACGGAAACCATATTGCTTCTTAGACACTAAGTTGTAACGTTCCATGAAACTAACTAGCCTAGTTTTTAATGCTTTTTCAAATATTTTAGCAACATTGGATAACAAACTAATGGGCCTGTAATTATCAACTATTTGACTGTCACCTGATTTATAAATTGGTGTTATCAGAGCTTCTTTATATTGGGATTGACAATCCTCTGTCTCAAAAATAAGGTTTATCAGGTATACTTATGATTTGAGATAACTCTTTCAGAATTTTAGTTGTTATACCATCAGCACCGGGCGCTGAGTCATTCTTAAGTGACATTATTATCTCAACCAGTTCATTTTCATTAACCGGCTTTAAAAATATTGTGTAAGGGTTATTGCGTTGTGTTTGTTCATGTTGATCGGATTGCCAATCTTTTTTTATTTTCTGTGCCATTTTTTCACCAACAGTAGCATAGTGATTATTAAATATTTGCGCAATTTCTTTTCCATCCGCAACATTTATGTTATATTTATTTTTTATTTCAATTATGTCGTTATTGTTTGTTTGTGGACTGTTTGTATATTCTCTCATTAGGTGCCAAATTTTCTTGCTATTGTTTTTATTTTGGATAATGACATCTTTGTAATAATTTTGTTTCGATTTTATAATTAATTAATTTAGTTTGTTTCTATAATCTTTCTATTCTTTAAGTGAATCTACATTTGGATTTTTTCTGTACACATTATACAATTTATCTCTGACATGTATCGACTTTATTAAACCCTCTGTGATCCAAGGTTTTTTTTTACCGTTTGTTTTATTGTAATTGTTCGTGTTGACATTTCTATAGCCTCTTTGATTGTATTTATGAATATTTCGGTGGCTCCCTCCACTGTATTTTGCATGTAAATATTTTCAAATGTGTTCTGGTTTATTATTCTACATATTTTTTTATAATCTAGGAATGTTTTTGTCAACTGTGTTTGTCTTGATTTGAAGTTATTATCGTTAATTTTTAATATTGTTGGAAAATGATCTGTTATTTTAGAGTGTAAAATTATTGGCAGTAACTCATCTACCGTGATGTAATTACTTTTAAAAAAAATATGATCAATACAGGATTGGGAGTTATTTTCTATCCTAGTATGCTTGTTGATTAGCGATTTATAACCATTTTCGTAAAGAACATTTAAATATTCATGGCTAGCCTCCGTATTCTCTAATATATTTATATTCATATCTCCTACTATAATTTCCGTATTATTGTCTTTGTTAGTAACAAAAGTTTCTAGTTCTTGAATGAATGAGAGTGTATTAATTGTGTGTGGTTTATATATAGCTGTGATTGACGTTTTCTTGTTATTATCAGTTGCTATTGTTATTCTTATACAATTTATATTTGAAATATTAACTATTTTTGCCTCAAATTTATGTTTGTTTTTTACATATACTATAACACCATCGTTTTTGTTTACGTTTCCTTTATTATAATTTTTTTTTTTTTTTTTTTGGTAATATTTTGCTCGTAACGTAAATCTCAGTAAAATTTTAGATTTCAGTAATATTTGGTATATTTTGTGTATCGTTACTTCACTAACTGAATAGTTTTGCCTTATTTTACAAATAGATGCCAATAATTTTAAGTAATTTTATGTTTTACCGTACCTGGGGTCACTTGTAGTTTTTTTGTCACGCTTCTGGCATATGACCTTTTGTACATTTTCAAAGATTTATTATTTTGTAAGATATTTTGTGTATATTAGGTTAAGCGTGCGGGTCCCACTTATTAGTTCACTTATTAGGGTATATTGTTATACTTGTACTGCGTACTGAGTTTTCGGTGATAATTGCGAAATATTTTGTACTACGTACCCTGATATTTTATTAAATGTTTAATTAGAACGACGTTGTCTTTCATACCTGACCACCTACACTACCCCAATTATCTAAGCCAGCCTCAAGGACCTGACTAGTCAGCCGTGTGAGATTCCCTCCTCACTAGTGCATTGCAGAGGGGGTACTGCACGTAAAATATTAAAATTGTGTTCAGGGCACAGGGTAACTACCCTACCCTGCGTTCGAGGGTGAGCAGCCTTTGGGGCCCCCTTTTATAAGTGGTCCCAGGCACGGTAATATCTTCACTTCCATCTGGATGCATCATTGCGTACATCTGATGGTGTTTATCTGCAGGAATCGCAATCCGATTTGCATTGTCCATATTGCAACGTTTCAGGACTGCTCTTGCATAACTTTCTTGATGGAGAAATATCGATCAATCAGATCATTTTTCTATTTGCAATCCAAGATAATGACTGACTTCACTTGTTGTCATTTCAAATTCAGTTTTTAAGTCACATACTAAAGTGTCAATAGCTTCGTGATTTGTCCATCATCCATCATCAACGTGTATGGCTAAGATAAGCTGCTGCTGATTTTTGTTGCTGACGAAAACACAAGGATCTGCATTGGTAACCTTCATCGAAAATTTGGAAAGAACACTGGTGAATCGTTGGTTCCAGCATCTGGAAGCTTGCTTAAGTCCATAGATGCTCCTCTTCAGTAAACACACATGTTTACTGCTTTCTTCAAATCCTGGTGGTTGTCTCATTAAAATTTTCTCATCGATATTTCCGTATAAAAACGCTGTCTTTACGTCGAATTGCTGCATTTTCATACATTTTGATGCTGCAAGGGACAGAATTATTCTTAACGAGTCGAAACGTACAACCGGACTAAAAGTTTCATTATAGTCAACACTATTTCTTTGCTTGAATCCCCTGGCAACCAGTCTTGCCTTATATCTAGAAATGCTCCCGTCTGCATTTCTCTTGACCTTGAAAATCCACTTGCAATCGATGATCTCTTGGTCCTCAGGAATTTCAGTCAAAATCCATGTATCGTTGCCTTTCAAAGAAGCAATTTCTTCTTTCGTAGCATCAATCCACTTCTTGTGATCTTCGCACGAGAGTGCGTCATTATATGATGTTGGTTCGTAATATTTATTGATAATGGCAGCATTAACATGAAAATTCTTGAGACGCTCTGGTCGTTTTAATTTTATTCTATCTCTCAAATTAAGTTCTGTTTGATGTGTAGGGACTGGATCAGGTTCATCCTGATTGCTTTGTAAAGGACATGTGTCTCCGACATCATGAAATTCTTCTTCAACTTCTTGTTCATCTTGTAATACTTTCTTCAACATATTCTATAGGATTCAGTTGATGCTGTGCAACATCTATTTCTTCCATTTGAATTTCATTAATTCTAGCAGAAGTGAAGTCTTTTTCATCTTCTTTTTCTTTTACATGAATAACATCATTATAAAGTTTTCCAGTAAATATGACGTCCCTGTAAGTTTTTACTTGATCTGTGCTAGGAAACCAAATACGGTACCCTTTTACGTTGTCATCATATCCTACAAAAAAACCTTTCTCAGACTTGGGGTCCCATTTTCTCCTTTTTTCTTGAGGAATATGAGTAAAAACTAGTTCACCAAAAATCCTTAGATGCAAGATGTTTGCTTCTTTACCAAACCAAAGTTTTTGAGGAGAGATATCTTTGACACTACTTATACCGGTTTGATTCAAAACAGTCACTGCTGTATTAACGGCCTCGGCCCAAAGTTCAAGTGGTATTCCGCTAGCATGTAGCATTGTCCTCGCAGCCTCAACAATAGTTCTGTTTTCACGCTCAGCTGACCAATTTTGTTCTGGACAATAAGCCACTGTTCTTTGATGTGCGATTCCATTTCTGAATGTTATATTTACTTCTTTATTCACAAATTCTAGTCCATTATCTGTCCTTAGGATTTTTACTCCATTTGCAACCTGTTTTTGAATTTTCTTCAGAAAGTTTTCAATACAAGTAGGAGTTTCTGACTTCTGCTTCAAGAAATATAGTCTTCCAATGTGAATAATCATCCTTCAATAGAAGAAAATATCTTGAGTTTCCAATTGAGTTTTCTTGCATGGGCCCGCAGACGACAGCATGTACCAAATCTCCTATCTTGAACGTAGCTGATTCACTTCTGGGAAATGGTAATCGATGTGATTTTCCAACGACACAATTTTCACATAGGATGTTGCCGTCATCAGTAAAATCTATTTTCTGGCCTCTCAACACTTTTCTAACATGGGATATGTTTTGGTGAGCCAGTTTCTTGTGCCAAGTTTCAATTTTATCTTTAGTAACTACATTTGCTTGAGCTATGCTGTTTCCTGATATTACCTTGAACTTCATTTTATATAATTTTTTATTACGCTCTCCCATTGCAATTATATGCTCTCCTTTTAACAACTGATATGTATGTCTCATTAGAGTTTAGTATCATAGAGTAGCACCTAAAGAAAACAAATTATACTTGATTTCAGGAACATATATCACATTTGACAAGTGTTTTTCATTCCATTTGTCTCCATCAAAAGCTAGAATATTTATATTCCCTTTTCCATGAGCGGGTATATTATTTCCATCACCAATGCACACAGAAAATCGACTTGAAAACTCTTCATAATTTATAAACCAGTTGCGTTCATTCGACATATGGTCAGTGGCACCAGAGTTAAGATACCAAGAATCTACATCTCCTTCTTCATCTGAAACTATTGTTAATGTTTCGCCAATGAGTGCATCACCTTTTTCCTCACAATGCAACTTGGTGTTGTCACGACTTTTACCGCTCCTACATTCTCTCGCCCAATGACCTTCTTTGTGACATTTAAAACATTTACCTGGTTTTTGTAAACTTTTATTACCAAATTTTGAATCTCCGCTGAAACGTTTTCCTTGTTTCTTGGCTGTCAGTGCATCACTCTCAGATTTATCTTGAATTCCCATTTTGGTCTCTTCGATAGTGAGTCTAGCTATGAGATTGGATAATGTGCGTTCATCATGCTGAGTAGAATCCCATGCACTAACGAAATGATTGTAGTTCTTTGGTAACGTCATCAATATCTTGGTCATTATTATTGAATCTGAGAAATTTTCTCCAAAAGTTCTTAAACGATGAGCTAGATCTTGAATTTTCGAAATATGAGTAGCCATATCATCACGCTCATTCTTGTTTGCATTATACCACTGTTGTTGTATACTTACCTCAGATCGCTGTTCATATACTAACAATAACTTATTCCACATAGATTTTGATGTATCGCAGTTTATGATGTGCATTAGTGGCCGGTCCTCCACTGACGTAGCGATGATTTTCTGAGCTGAACATTCAAATTTCTTCCATTTTTCAAGCTGCCCTGCTTGTGTTTGCACCGTTGTGGGATCTTCGTTTCCAACAGGCTTAATTAAATTGCCATTTACGACTTCCCATGCACCAATCGTTTGCAACGTGACTCGAATTTGGAACTTCCACGTAGCCCAATTATCAATACCTTTCAGCTTTGTTACTTTTACATCATTGTCCATTGTTTCCTTTTTGGTTTGTTTCACTATTGCACAAGGTTGGAGTTTACCATAAAACAACTTCAAACTTTTTCAATTCAAACTTGACAAACTACTTATGAGCTTCCTGGGCCATAACCTGTTATTTTATCTAATAACAAAGTAGTTATTATTTCTGTTTGAATATTTTTATTAAGTAGAATAATTCAAGTTTGACATATATTGTTTATTAGCAACCAAAGTAACCAAAGTGAAGTTGATCTAAAATGAAATATTTAATGTAAAACAAATCAATAATTCAACAATAATCACTGGAGAGCCCAAATTTCGGGAAGAAATATTGATTTGTTTATTTATAAGTCACAGTAGGCTAGAACCACATTTAAATGAAATATGCATGCACTCTCTCAATTCCTACGGGAAATGGTAGCTTTATATATCCTGAAACAATTCCCGTAAACTCTGAAATCATTCCCTTGGCCGTTTTCTAGAAAATTCATTGTTAATAATTTTTTTTGAAAACTAATTTTTTGCATTGGTAAAAAGTAAAATTAAACATTCCAATTCAAATTTAAACTTAAAGCAAGTTTGGAGAAATAACATACAAGAAACCTTCATGCTCGATAGCCCCAGACGTTTTGATAATAATCGGGTTATATAAACTTTCCAAGTGGGTAGTCAATTTAGACATAATCATTAGATCTATTCCTATGTTATTTTGAATGACAGCAATTTTGGTCTACCAATACATCCGTAACCAATGAATAACAGTACTATTTGCGTAACTGGATTTACTAGGGAAATCCGAGCGCCTCTACTGGCCGTCTGAGTAGACTTTCCATTCTCGAAGGATTACGTAGTGGACGTAAGCACATGTTGTTCACGTATATAGTTCGCGACGATCATTTCGTTCAGTCAGATAATAGGTGAGAATGAAAACCATACCACTGGCGATGGGCCGATGAAGACAACCCACAGAAGAGACATGACGATTACCGAACCACCTACCCACCACCCTGCAGGTACCTGACAAACACCCTTCAGTATCCGTAGTCACCTAGCTCTGTGTAGACCAAAAGTGCTACCAAAGCACTTAGGTATGCACTACCTCGACCTACATAGCTCATCCCTACCTAACCGATGATCCGAATGGCAGGATATTTTGCCAAAAATACCCCTCCAGGGGTGACAAGCTGGCGAAGAAAGATCATCAAGACAGAAGATAAAGACCTTAGCCAGCAAGGTCCAACAAGCCAAGACCGGGGAGGTATACCGAAATTCACACCGCTCACATTTGTGAGTGGGGTTGATGTAAAGTAAGCTCGCCCGCCCCGCACGTGGCCTGCTCTTTACCCTAGTACAGTGATGTACTAGGGTAAAGAGCAGTAGTCCTGCTCGACCCTAGACATCCGAGACCGTCATCACTGCCAAAGAATATTGTGACCATGATTGAAATCAAAGATCATGAAAAGCGCACGAGGAAAATAGATATTGTCTTTGTCTATTGTGTAAACGTAAGAATCCGGGATCGAAGAAGAATTGATACTTAACTGATAGGTTGTTTGAAATATGTCCGGGTAATCAGAGACTATAAAAATGTAGTAGATTCTTGTTTTTATCAATACAAAAAATCAATTTTCAAAAAAAAAAATTAAAAATAAATTTTCTAGAAAACGGCCAAGGGAATAATTTCGGGGTTTACGGGAATTGTTTCAGGACAGATCAAGCTACCATTTCCCGTAGGAATTGAGAGAGTGCATGTATATTTCATTTAAAGTTGGTTCTAGCCTACTGTGAAGTGACCTAAACGTAAGAACTAAAGTATCTCAGCTCCAAATGCAAGTAGATCGTTAATTTCTTTTTCAAAAGTTGGCTATACTAATCTACTTTCATTACTTATTTACTGTTTTTGATTTCATAAAAAAACCAGACAATTACTTGAATTTTTTTATAACTAAAATTTCGAAAACTATAAACAACTGCAAAAAACGGGTTTAAATTTTGAAAAAAAACTGTTTTTTCTCCGTGACCTTAAAAGTACTTATAGAATGCTACAATTTGAGCCAACATATATATTTCTTGGTCTTGATGGCAGGATTTCACAAGGTGCAAAGTTTTAGCAACAATCGTATATTTGAGCGGTCTTAGTGATCATTTTGATTTGAAATTTTAAGTGGTGATTGTAATTATAAGGGGTATGTTTTTCCAAAATTTTATTGAATATTATCATTTTTTAATGAACAGTGATCTGTTTAAAAACGCTTAATTTTGCAATATTTAATTTTTTTTAAATAATAATAACAATTGGAATGAATTGTAGTTTATGTACTTTTATTATGCAGCTCAAAACGAACATTTTCCTTGTTTTTATTGTTTTTCATAGGACTTAATAGATTTCGAGATATTCAAAGAAAACAATATCAAGAAACCAATGAATGAAGTTGCCTCCTATTTTGTGATATTCCATTATAACAAATAACGAACACAAAATTTTTTTGTTAAATATCACTATATATTTCTCTTTTTGCGACTACAGTTTTTTGTATTTGCTGGGACTCAATTCTGAAGCACAGTAAATATTCAAATTAAATTGTATTAATACAGTGCAGGAGATGTTAAGTGGCTATGATTAAACAGACAGACAGAGCAGGTAGGCCATCATAAAGAGCTCTGTTAAGACCATAGCTTAATATTCAACCGTGATAGTTGATGTTGAACGTATATACAGCAAAGGGAGGCCGACTAAAATAGAGCATGAGTTACAAAACTTCTGTCAAAACGTTGTGCATACGAGAAAAGTATGGATGCTGTCCCTGACATGGTAAAATTCTGCACAGGTTTTTAACAAATAATATAATTTTAAAGTGTGCAATATCAAATATTTCAGCCAGGTCAATGGATTCTGCATATATGCGGAATAATAAATTTTATATTTCCTACACCAGTTGCTTCTGACATTGGCTTTCTTTCGAGAATAGAGTCAGTGAATTATCTGCTTGAGTACTTTTACATAACGGACGGCGAGATTAAAGTTCTCCTGCTGCTAGGTAATAGACAAATGTTGCGATGAGACGGGTTAATTAATATTCGTTAAATCGCAAACTTAATTACTAACTTATTAAAACATGATAGAGTATAAAATTATATGTATTTTAGAATTGCTTTAAAAACGTTTTTTCTTTATAGGACGTGTATCCTTAAAAGAGATCCAATTGAAAAACGTATATGTTCTATAGGCATACGCAGTAATAATAATAATACCTATTGATTTCAGAAAATTCAGTACCTGCTGTAATGTACACAAATTTAAGAAATTTAGTCAGTGGTACAAAATTATGATATATCAAGTAAAATATCCACACAAAACAACGAGGATAATATGACAAACACATAAGAAACGGAAAATATAAGAAGGAGATATTACACTAAAATTACAAAATTGTAATACAAGTGTGGCAAGGGCTTCATTGCAAAACGAAGAATGGAAGTAGGAACGCGAGCGCACCGAGTGTTACTATCATATGAGTTTTGCAATGAAGCTTGCCACATGTGTGTTACATACTATTTTTTCCACGGTTATTTCCCTTTTTTAAAGTCTTTCCAAAATTTTAAATTTGCTGCCTGTCAGATTTTATTTAAAGTGACATTTCCCGCAGTCATTCTGAAGTTAGAAAATTTGGCTTTGTAATTGCAATTCATGTGTAATTAATGTATATTTATAGAATAATTGTTATTACCAGTAAGTAATATAAAATTCTTTAAGGTAAACACACTATTTTATTCCGGTGTGTGAAGAAGTAATTAAGGCGTGTGGCAAATTCTTTGCCGCACGGCGTGCGGCAAAGTGATATTTTCTGCAGTCATTTTGAAGTTAGAAAATTTGACATTCAGCACAATCGTATAAAAATAGCTATTTGTATGACAAGGAAGAAAAGGGCATAATTTCTTCCCGCGGATAGTTTGATATCCAAGGGAGGAAATGGCACTTTACTCCCGTGTAATACATATGACTTTTTCTACGACCATTTACAGTGTTTTTTACATTGGTTTTACATATATTTTATTATATTTTCTTATGCATGCCAATCAAAAAACCAAATATGTCAAAATATCATAATAGGTATTTAGATAAGTAAATATTTAAAAAAATCAAAGTACATGGAACGTTGATAAGGTTGCTTCTTGTTTTCAAAATAAACAAACTTCCAAAAAGTTTATAATAATGTATTCCGAATGTGAAGATGAAATTCCTCAAGATATTCTGGAAGAAGCAAACGTGGTTTTATTAAATCTATTACCGTTAAAGTCTCGTGAAAAATATGAAAAAGAGTACCAGCTATTTAAATGTTGGATGGAGACTAGACAAATTAGAAAAATATTTGAAGAAGTGGTCCTATTTTACTTTTCCAAAAAATGCGCCGGCTTGAAGCCTTCAACATTATGGAGCAAATACAGCATGTTGCGATCTACACTCCAAATTAAAGACAATATCGACATTAAGTTTTCTAAATTAGTAGTTTTTTAAAAAGAAAATCTGCTGGATATAAAGCCAAGAAAGCCAATACTTTTTCAAGGGAGAATATCAACAAGTTTATTGCAGAAGCTCCAGATGAAACTTACTTACATATGAAGGTAAGATTGATCGTTATTGTTGAATAATAAATAAAAACGTAATGCAGTATTTGTTATTAGAAAGTATATATAAAATGACAATTAAGTGACATTTTAGGCAGTTGTCATAAGTGCATTTTCCTTTTTCAGATCGTGCTAATATTTGGAATTGCTGGGGCATGCCGTAGCGATGAATTAGTTAATAAGGTACTTGAGGATATCAGTGATAAAGGCGATATTTTGGTGGTGAAAATACCTGACTCAAAAACTAATATCAAAAGGACATTTACAATAACAAATGAGATTTTAAACGGAGTATGTCTTGGATATGTATAGAAAATATCTGGCATGTAGGTCCCCTAAAACATGTCATTCTAGATTTTTTGTAACTTATGCTAAAGGGAAATGTACAAACCAGGTAATTGGCAAAAACACAATTGCCAAAATTCCATACAGAATAGCAATATTTTTAAATTTGGATGATTCGAAGGGCTATACTGGACACAGTTTCCGCCATTCTTCAGCAACGTTATTAGTCAATGCTGGAAGTGACATTCTCACTCTAAAAAGACATGGGGGATGGCGAACAAACGTAGTAGCAGAAGGGTACTTAGATGATTGTATTTCTAAAAAATGTGAGGTAGCCAGCCAAATAATTACGGGAGAAAGTACTACTTCAAGTACCAAAAAACGTTGTCTTGTTTTTGAAAATTTTGTTTCTACAAGTACTTCATCAGCGACCAAGACTTTGGAAAACAACAAACAGGAACTGATCTCCACCAGCAGAGCCAATATTTCTTCAGGGGATTCTCCATTAGTAATTTAACTAATTGTACCATAAATTTTAACAATATTTAGTTACTGATGTTAATTTAAACCTTGATTTAAACTGTTTTCAATTTTTATAAATAAAAATAAGTAATAAAAAATCTGTTTCAAAGAAAAGCATAATTATACATTTTCAGGAAGTTTGTGTATCAATACAAGAAGTCTATACACTACTATTACAGCTATTTGAAGTTTTTACTTGTTTGCTTCCAGAGGGAGCCAAAGTATTTTCCTCCCTAGGGAGGCAAAGTATTTTCCTCCCGAGGGAGGAAAAGTACTACTTTGCTCCCTGAAATGAGGGAGCAAAATAATATTTTCTATGTAGGGAGTAGAAAAAGTATAATTTATTCAATTTAAGTTTTTAAAGTCATATAAAGCCTCAGATTCTCTATTTAAAAAGTTCTGAATACTATAGAAACCACCTTTGAGTAGAATGTCTTTAACCATAGCCTTGTATTTTTTGTAGCTTTGCATATTTCTAGTTTCTACAGGGAGACTATTGAAAAGCAAAATACAATTGTATTGCGGAGAATGTTTATAATTGAAAGTGTGGCGTAATAGTGTACTAAATGGATCTCCATGTCTAGTACTATATGAGTGACAATATTTTCTTAGTGTATGTCATATATTTTAAAATTAATAAGCATGGTACAGTTGGAATTTTTTTGTTTTTGAACATCTCTGCGCAGCTCTCATTATATCCCATTTTAAATATAAGTATATAAATATTTTTTGGCTAAAGAATATTCTAGACTTATCGTTTGAATTACCCCAAGCGATGACATTAAGGGAGATATGCGAATAGGCAAGGCCGTAGTATACGTTTCATCAGGTGTACTTTTCAATTGTAACGTAGCAAAATAGGCCTTGTTAAGCTGTGCGCACATATGATCGATATGTTTGCTCCACAACAATTTGCTGTCTAGGTGTACATCAAGCAATTTTGCATTTTCGAATAAAATGGTATTGTAGTGCAACATTAAATTGTTTTTGCAAAGTACTGTTTTTAATAGTTTTCTTACTCACATTTAAAATTAGTTTGTCTCTCTGAGCCCAAGTAGTGGTCTCTTGAAATGTTTGATCAACAAGTGAATGTGACTGCTCTACTGAATTCGTTGATACGGTCACAGTAATATCGTCAGCTAAAATTGTCAGATGATCAGATGTTACGTGATTCGGGAAGTTGTTTATATTTATACCATGAAAAGTATAGACCATAAAACAGAGCCTTAAGGTACTCCAAATATGATGGCATGAGTATCTGAGAATGCGTCATTAAGCCGTACTTTTAAGATCCTACTTTTCATGTAGCTACTAATCCATGATTGTAAATCCCCTCTTATGTCAATACTACATAATTTCTGTTCTTGGAAAGAACTATTTACGGTGTCAAATCGAACATTATCGAGACAACAAATTTTCCACTATCTAGGCAGGTATATACGTGGTCTAGCAAGTAACAAATTGCTGTCTCTATCAATTTTTCAGTAGTATAACCATGTTGAAAGGCCGTAAGAATATTGAATTTTTTTTAATGAAATAACTCTATCGTAAATAATTCTTTCAAATAAATTGGAAATTACACACAGTACACGAATTTGACGGTAATTTCTCCGGACGACCCTCTTTTTAATACAGGTATCACCTTAGCTTGTTTTAGTATGTCAGGAAAATAGTCCTGATCAACTGACATATTAAACAGATGGACTAAATATGCCTATATATTTGCTGTTATACCATCCATCCCACCCGATGACTTATTTTTTAAGTTATCTATGGCATTATTTACCTCATCCAAAGAAATTGTCGCGAAATATATTCTTGATACAAGGTGAAATAGTGCACGGTAAAACTATGCTAGACCCAAAGTGTTCAATTAATTTTTTGGGGATATCTGTGGAGAAGAAAAATGTTGACTATTTCATGTTTATCTGTAATCATTCCGTTTTTACCAGACAAGTTTATGTTACTATTTTTCAACTTTTTATTTTATTTTATTTTTATAGTAACTTTGTTTGGTTCTTTTTATGTGGTTTCTGTGTAATAGTTTTTGTTCTTTATACAGAATTTGTACATCGAAATGTTATACATATATAATTGGAAGATTATTTTATTTTCATAAAATGTAATTTCTTTACATTTTTCTTATACACTTAATAGTTGAATAGGAACAATGAAGCTTCGGTTGGCATAAACAGGCACCAGAACATCCATGTTCTCGTCGAAATGCCAGGACACACGTTAGGTGTCCCATGAATTAATTGAATTCGCAACAGCTGCAGCAGATGGCAGGGAATCGTTGTTAAAAAACGACCAATGAAGAAGAGTTTGTTGAGGTCGTACACCTAGTAGACAACCGCGATAGATACCGTGTTGTTATAAGACATCCCTACAATAAAAAGGAAGCTAATTCGATTAATTCATATGACACAAAACCTGTATCCTGGCATTTCCACGAGAACATAGATGTTATGTTGCCTGTTTAGTGTTTATGCCAACCGAAGCTTCATTATTCGTATTCAACTATTAAATGCAAAGAAATGACATTTTATAAAAATAAATTTTCTTTCAATTATGTATGTATAACTTTTCGATATAATCAACAGTTTACGGATACTATTGAAAATAGATGAAAATTGCATATTTTAGTGACTTTTAATGGTCTTGGGACACGGGTTAGCGTTATCCGATCGAGTTAAAATTTTATATACTTCATTTTTTAAATAATTGGAACCACTTTAGTTGGTGAGGCCGAAAAAATTGTGAGAAAAAAACTATCGATGAAAATTGCGTATTTCAGTGACTTTTAATGACCTTGAGGCACGGATTAGCGTTATCCGATCTAGTTAAAATTTTGTATGCTTCATTTTTACAATAATTGGAAAAATTTTAGTGGGTGGGACCGAAAGAAAATCCAATGTCGCAAAATAAGGACCACCCTAATATACACCCAAGATCAATTTTGCTTAACACCAAAATGAAGTTTTTCATACTGTTTTCATTTAAACATATTTTTTTCAAACGTAATGAAGTTGGTGGCATCATTTTCAGTTTGAGCATTGCTTAATTTTAAGATATGCGCGAAGTGATCAACGATATTCGGATTCTACATTTCAAGTTTAAAATTTTTAATGGGTATATTGGAAACTACGTAGTCAACTAGAAGTAGTATCACTATTTATATTTGTAAACGTGCATGTAGGGATTACCGAGGTTAAATGTAATTCAAATGAACTAAAGACATAGAGTAGAATGTTGGTATTATGTCAATTTTTCATTTGCAATAATTAATGCCCGATTTAAGTTCATAACTTTATCAATATAACTACTAGGCGGCCCTGTATGCTACTATTACAATGTACTTGGCCCCAACAATTGTATTTAAAAATGTGAATTTAAATTCAAATCGCTAACATTTTTCGTTTGAAAATTATTGAGTGTGGTGTTTTCAAATTGATACTCAGTGCATGAGATTTGTTATCTATTAGATTAGCTGATTAAACATATATTCGCCAGTATCCCAATACATTCATCCATCGCAAGTAGCCTTATACTTCACATTCTACTTTTATAGGTCAAATTTTAACTGCATTCCAGTAAC
Organism: Rutpela maculata; assembly: GCA_936432065.2. Classification (NCBI taxonomy): domain Eukaryota; kingdom Metazoa; phylum Arthropoda; class Insecta; order Coleoptera; family Cerambycidae; genus Rutpela; species Rutpela maculata. The sequence continues at coordinate 119,352,009 of OW386288.2, forward strand.
AACCTGTAATATAACTTCTGTAGTAAACAATAAATTACGATTTTAATTAATCGCTAAAAGCAGAAGTAATGATTTTTCTCATCAAGCAATTCAACTCATGCGAAGCTCGAAATATAGTCGGCCAACCAATTTAACCACCGGAACTTTCTTGCTTCTAACGAGAATATTTTTGTGTAATTGCCCATCTAGAGCAATATCCTACTTACAAGACCTACTTCACAACATAAACATGTCATTACTTGACGGAAGCGCACTTTAATAATTTGTGATTATATTAGGAAGCCCGCAATTAATTTCGGAATATTAGTTTACCCTTGTACTGCTTCAGATTAATTAGTCGCATAGTGAACGTTTATATTGCGGCTAAATGATAAACGTTTTTTACTTCCGAAATTGTGGGCTGTAAATGGTATTTTCCCACGAAATATGAGGAACATTTAGTAATAATATATGTATACCCTGCGATATTTAAGTTGCACTATCACCAATACATAAGACTGTAACATTTTTTTTCTGAACGATTGTGGATGCACCATTATTTTGGTAAGTAATCAAAAATAAAAAAAAGTGATCTTTTTCTGTTACTCCATTAGGTAACCCATATGTATTTCGATGTGCTGAACACCAATCAGATGTCCGTTTAGCTCCATTGGCCACCTTTTTTTTTTGTAAATCGCGAAAGTAACCTAAAAAAAAACACATAATTTAGGGTCAACCGGGGTTAATGTGATACACCCAAAAATATGAGGCTATTGTGATACAAGCAAAAAAAAATGTATATCTGCAACAAAACTATATGAAAAAAATAGGTTAGATTGGCCAAACCTTATATAATATGATGCCATATTCATGTTACAGATTAAAAAGAAAGTTTCAGCGGAAAAAAATATAGCTTGCGTCATGTGATTTTGTGCTCCAAAAACTTTTTTTTTCTTTGATAAAACTTTTACTCTGGAAAAGTTCCATGACTATTATTCTGATGTTTTTGTACAGTAAATTATCAAGGGTGCTTCCAACAGTATTTTGATGTATAATTTGTGTACATCTATTCAACTCCTCAACTCTTTGTTGATGGTGTCATAATAGATATCAAATTTCAGGGGCTATTATGATACATTTTCAGGGTGATACAGTTTTTGAAAAGTTAGCATTTAACTGTTCTTTGTATTTTCATATCATTAAAAGTTTTTCATTAAACAATGTTTTACATTTGTGAAGCATTTTTTCAAATGGAAATAAGTCACATTGAGGAAAAAACGAGTAGTTATGAAAACATATAAGTAGCTTGGTTAGGCCTTAGAATTCTTTAAAAGTCATAACTTTGTATCTTCACTAATTAGCTAGTGACTAGCTAGTCATCCTTCGGTCATAACTATCTCGGAATTTTCTCTTTTTTTGGATCTAAGTCAATAGCTCAAGAAATGGAGTAATTGCCATTTGAAAAAATGCTCCACATTTACTCTTTAACCCATACCATTTGTAAATGTTAGATTGTTTTTTACGTTCTAAAGTAATTTTTTGTTTGATTTAAATCACTTATTTTTCGAAATTTTTTTCGGAATATTATCATAAAAAATTATTTAGGAGACTGAATAAACACGCTAATATAAAGTCGCTAATACCGTGTGTGTAGTCGCGGGCTAGGCATGGGGAGAAGAATTACAACATCGCGCGTGCCAGCTGGCTGAAATGAAATAACAGAGCTGGAATGCTCCATCGACAGACGAATTTACGGCTGACGGTGTTGTCAAATGTCTCGCGCTACGTGAATGTACATGCCTAATGGGAAATTACACGCACGGTATCTCAAAAACTATTATAGCTACAAAAACCAAATTTTTGCAGCTGATAGATAAAGGACACCTATGTATCATACCAGCACCGCTGATCTAAATTCTATCTACAAACGACACACTACAGTACTGTATCTGAATAGCCCCGCGGTGTATCAATAATAGCCCCAAACGGGGGGCTATTTTGATACAGAAATTTCGTTTTTTTGTTGGTCTACTCTCTATTTTAATAATATTTTTACACTGTAATCTTAAAAAGAAAGTAATTTAGTACACAACAGTATTTTTTTAAAAACGTCTAGGATAAAAAACAAAATTTTATTTGAAGTTTTGGTTTTTGTATCATATTATCCCCGGTTGACCCTAGGTTATTTTCGTGATTTACTAAAAATTGGTGAGTAACGGAACTAAACGGATACCTGAGGCGTATTCAGCATGTCGAAATACATAGGAGATGCCCAATGGAGTCAAGCTAGAAAAAAATAAAAAATAGATGGATAGATCATGTATCTATGAACAAAAAATGTCCTAACAAAATTTATCGTTAAAGCCATGGTTTTTCCGGAAAAAAAAGTCAAGTGTAAGGGGATGGTGGCTCAGTGGCTTAGCGCGTCTAGCTTACACTCTGAGCGTACCTAGCGAAGTGGGTTCGAGCCCTACACAGCGAAGAAATTTTTCATAGTTAATTTTCTACAAGAAGTGGTTCGGATTCCACTATAAACTATAGAGCCCCGTCTCCTTTACTCAGACAAATATAGATCTCCTAGACTTAAGAGGGTCATTGAAGTGCCATGGAAGGCGGTTAAAACACATTTCAAGCACATTTCATTTCAAACGTTATAACTCGGAGCGAGATCCATGCGTGTACAGGCTTGAATACGCATGACTGTGACACCGACGCACTGAATTACATGTCACTAAATCAGAATTTGTTCAATCTCTACGAGTGTTGGTTCATTTAAAAGATGAAAATTGTGGCTTTCTGATGCTTTTTTGTTTCAAACAATACAAGCAAAGGATGGATGGGAAAAATATGCTTATATATATTATTACGCCCGAACTCAATCGTCGCAATAAAAAATACAGAAAAAATAAAAGCTCTTCAAAAAAATTCTTTCTTCATTGAAAACTGTTAAAAAGTATGTACACTTCATGATTATTAAGTTGTAGTAACGTGGATTAAAAAAAAAGTACATCTCAAATCATTTTAATTTAATTACTTGATGATTTTCTTGATAAATATATATATTGGAGGCTGTAACTTGCCGATAAATTGACCCATTGGAAAAAAATAAATATCACTATTTCGGAAGAAATGTATACTTTTCGAATGTTCAAACACAAATTCGTTTACTTGTATGCATTTCCTTCGAAAATATGATTAATCATATCATGATAAGAAATTGCGATTGTCACGATCTTATCCTTATAACTATGAAGATATCTTTGACTGTTTTGAATATAAATTCTGGAACTTTTCCAATACATTAACAAATGTATAAGGAATTCAATGGATACAGCTGAAATGTGAATAGGTGTACCTGTAATAAATACAATACAGTAAAGGCACGTGTGTATGCTTTCATAATTATATATTTTCCCTCCAGACTCACTATTTATTCTCTTAATCACTAAGAAAAATGTTAAAAATGTGTAATCAGAAAGAGAAAAAAGCTTTATTTTACTTGTTAGAACTGCTAAGAATTTTTAGAGGTTCCGTAGTATGCATTTAACCGTGCGCTTGGCCGAGCAGAGTGACAAAGTTATTTCACTATTTTTTTCCGGGAAAACCGTGGCTTTAGCGATAAATTTTATTAAGATATTTTTTGCTCAGAAACACGTGGTCTACCCACCTGTATTTTTTGTTTCTTTCTAGCCTGACTTAATTTAAAAATTTTGAAAAAAGCGTTAAAAAAAATTTTTTTTTTCACTTTTTTATGTTCTGCATCCGAGCGGAATGTAAACTTTTCAGGATATTATTCTATACACTTTCACGAACTCATTAAAAAAAAATTGTTCCGTTTGCAACTTTTTGTGGGTTTCACTATAAAATGACCTCTGTCCTCATTCAAAACTCCTGCTTGTGGCTTATCTTTGGAATTAGACGGAGACAGCATATATATTTCTTATTAACATCCTGGTGAATTAAGTTTAGCTAATGCTACTCTACCACTTAACCAGGACGGCGAGATGAGATACGGTCACCCGTTCTAGTGACAGACTCGCCCGACGTGCCTTAACTTCGCCGATCGAGGTCTTGTCACTGAAACTAGTACCGTACTTCACCTCATAAGCTCTGATAAGCTTAACCCTTAAGCTTAGATGGCTATGATTTGGATCGAAATGATCATAAAAGCTTCGGAGAAGTATATCCGTTTGTATTTCAGATGTTCCATGCATATATTCTTCATAATTTTCCGTTCTAAATGCTGTAAGAATTAAAAAATTTAAAAAAATTTCGAAATGACGCCATTGCGGTTAAATGAAGGCTCGGAGAGGAAAACGTACCCGAATAAACATTTCTCTTCATACATTGGGCTTTCCACTAGTATGTATACCTTTTTTGTAGCGTCACCCGTTACGGCGCTACGCTGCTCCGAGTATCGCCGCGCGGCGGCCGAGTCCGTCATGCGCCCGGTGGAACTACCCTGACTGCGCTGATGAGACTTGTTGCGAATTCCTGTTTATATATTATTGGTCTTTTATAAGATTTATTGAATGAAATTCAACTTTTCAGACTCAGAGAATGACTTTATTCATCAAGACAATTGACATTATTGAAATACTGGGAAGTAGGGTCATCCGGATCATCATTCATATCCACTGACTGGCTGTTTGTGTCGCTGGATCCTCTACAGCTCCTGCACATTATGCTGCAGTTAAGATCAGAGTTCCTGCACTCGCACCCGGCACCAGGAGGTGGCTGCCTTGTGGTAGGAACCTGAACCATGCCCTGGAGTCCTGATTTTCACCTCCAGTCCCCCGGTTGAGGTTGACGTTTAGCCGTTGCTGGATCTGCAAAAAAAAGCACATGCACATTAGTTGAGGGCTGCCAGTTTTCCGAGATCCTCACACTATTCTCCGTAACGCCCTCACCTGAAAGTATGCGCGGAACGACAGGTGACACTTGTTGGCTTCTTCGTCTTCTTCCTCATACACGCTTTCTCTCCACGGAACAAGCAGACCCTTTCTATATCGAAAGGACTGAGCGCTGATCTGAGCTAAATCATCTCAAAGGCAATGTCCTTCTTTATAGTGGAAGGTCTAGAGTAATTTTTTCTGCAAGAAAAAATTGCACTGTACTATGTATGTGACTAAAACACCAGCGTCTTGGGCTACTCAGAACATTTCTCTAGAACTGGCGAGTATCGTAGGGCATACCTGTATGTCACATGTACGATGATAAATGAATTTTTCTTCACGAGATCTTTAAACAACTCCTCATTTTTAATGTGTCCTTTTTCCACACTAGCTCGAAGCAAAGTCCGCCATGAACGACCACAACATTTCCATCTTCAAGAGACAACTTACAAAAAACGCAAACGCCTGTGTCCACCATGACTTAACTACGATCACTCAATTTTTCCTCACCAATAAGCCGATGCACACATTCTCCGAGGACCGTCACAGCTACTGAACTAAGAAAGCATAGCTCCACGTGCGGCTGCTTGATTGTTTAGACTAGACGTGATCGACGCAACAATGGACGCATTTAAATGTCCGAGTGTCGCCACTCATGACAACGATCTGCGCATGATTTGCATTACCCGTAGCTTGAAATATTATACGAGTTCTTTCTTCTATGTTTTGGAATTCATAGTGTTCATAGGATGCGAGATATTTGCAAAAAATTTTGACCTTCAATATCTTGGGTAGCCATGTTGAGATTTTTGTGATTTTTGTGGATTTGGATTTGGGTCTGTGCAAAAATTCAGATTTTTACTAATTTTGTCCAGGATTCCTCATTTTTTCGTATAATTTCCCTGCACACTCAAAGAAATAGTGTGGGTAAATTCAACAAAAAAAAAAAAAAAATGGTTACTAACAATATCGTTAATTTTGTTAATCTAAATTATAATGATGGTATTTTTAAACAAGAGGTGATTGTTATTTTAATTAATAAAAGGTTGTCGTACAAGAAAACAAACATTAACTTAAAAAATAGATGAATAAGACTATTATTTTTTTCGTCTGACTATTATTTTGTTGAATTTTGTCAAATTAAACTAGATAATAGTATATTTTATTTTTAACTATTATCGAATTGTAATTCTAACCCAGTATTAGTTCGCTGTATTATTGTACTTGGTAGACAAACCAATATTATTGTCATCTTCTAGAAGTTCTAAAATAATTACCATAAAATTTGCTTACTTACCACGTAGTCTATGACAGAAATTAAAAAATGCTTTAATATGTTTCGATACAAAAATATATGCTCTATCACTAGTGTTTATTCACGTTCAAATACATCTTGCATAAAAAATGCAGCCTCCCACCGAAAAGACTTCCTTTCTTGACTTTATTAAAAGAATTCCATAATCCTATGTCTCCCACAGTGCTATAATATTTTATATATCTTTCTAATTTTTATAACCGCGAACCGAAGATGTATCAAAATATTTATAATTTGTAGTCTGAATCATCATTTTAACCCACTGTGCGACGCCCGTGGATGCAAAACTTTTTTAAGTACTCTACCAAAATTAATCAACAAGTTACATACAAAAGAATAACAGCTAGTCATAAAAATCCCAATTTAAATGTGACATTTATTTTAAAAATAAGTGTTAAAGTTACTAAATGCCAACAAACAAAACAAATATAAGGTAATATTTTAATTTAAAATGCAGCCAAATCATATTCGGTGTGAAAACTTTACATTTACAACCATAAATGTAATTCTAAGTCTGACATCCTTTCCGTTTCCTGGAGCGCAACAGAATTTATGTTGCAGAGAGGGCCGTCAAGACTTCTAATCTGAATTCAGCGACGGCCTTAGTGGTTGGTTTTGCGCCTTTAACTCGCTGAAATGGAGTGCGTTTTGTGTTATATCGCCAACTTGAGGGTTTTATTCAGAGGCAGCGATGCGTGTGGCGTTTTTAAGGCCTTGTTTCGCGCCTGGTTTGCCGTTTTGTGATTATATTTAACGTAAATTAGCCGGTAATTAATTTATTAGTTACGTTCTACGAGTCAAGGAACGTACCGATTGAAATAAGTAATACAAAATAGATGTTTCGATAGGACAATTAAAGGAATAAAGGATATTTGCAGCAAATTAATAAAAATACCTGTTTTCTGTTTCATTATATGTGATTTAAATAAATATGTATATTACACTCTTTAATATATAGTGGAGTTAATAGAGGTTGAAAATATGCATTATTCGATTTTCCTAAAACCTTTTGATATCATTTTTACATAGCTTAAAATAAAAAGTTGTAAACATATAATCGTGAGGAAATTGTTTATTAATTATTTAAACAAAAAATACGTTTTTTTTTAACAAAATTATTATAAGTTGAGAAATTTTAAAGCAATTTAATTCAAATTGACGTATAAGGGGTTTTCGAGGTCGCTGAAACAGATTTTGATGTCAATGAAAGGTAATTCAAAATGGCTGATCCAATATGGCCGACTTCCATCAAGCAATAAAATAATTCACAACACTATTCAATTAAAAACACAATTTAAATATTCAAATAAAAACTTAAAAAGAAGCTAAGGAAACGTAATATTGTACATAACATTACAAAATGATCTGTGCAAAAGTGCCCAAACTATTTTTACAATGCTCTGCGGATACACACACAGTGGGGCAGGTGATGCGTACTGCTTGCCGCGAAGGTGTTGTTTTACTTTCGGTCTGTTTCTATTATTCAGGCATTATAATTTGACTCATGGCCTTGTACCACGTGAATATTTTTAATATGTTTTCGATATTTTAAACAGGATAAAAGTTTTAGAAACAATCAACATTTACCGAAAAAAACTTGATTTTTTCACAATTTCGTGAAAATTATAGGTTTATATATATTCCAAAAATTTTTTACATCAGACTTACTTATTTTGAGGTTCTACTACAAAGATATGTTAGATAGGCAGGCTACATACATTCTTAATAAAAGTTATTAACGTTTATTTTACCCATAATTTCAGGAATTTTTGAGGCAATTTTTTTTTTTTCGTAAAAAAAAGAGGAATAATTTTATTTTGAAAGTAAATCCCCTTGAAGCATCTTAAAGTACACACTTTAAGCTTTAAAAATCGCACCTGCAGACATCTAATAACGTGATTTAAACCAGAGTAAGAGGTGGTTAAAGTTAGTTATATATATCAAATTTTATCATTTTCAAGTGTACATCTTCAAAAATAAAATTTTGAGATTTTTTCACTCATCGGATCTTTTTATACATTACGTCAAGGATAAGATGTGAAAAACCTAGGTTTTTATCTTAAAAGTTTTAGAAAGCTTTTACCGATTTCATCGCAAATCTCTTATGTTCCGACTTTATGTATGTACTATTCCTATATACATTTTTATATTTGAAAATATAATAACCCACTAGCTACGTGTTTCTACTCCTTTGGAGTAGTGAAATGGACTCAAGAAGAGTTGCGTCAACTCGACGTAGGAACCCGCAAGAAGATGCATCTCAATAGAAGTTTGCATCCTAAATTGTCTGTTCCACGGTTATACCTCCCACGACATCGTTGAGGCCGTGGACTCTTGAGTTTGGAGAGTCTCCATAATAGAATGGTTTGGATGGAGCCTGTAAGGTCATCAGGAGTTCGGATCCCCTCCTCTGCATGGTCCGGGACCATGAAAATGCAGGGGCAGGAGCCTTTTTGTTAAAGGCAGCACAAAGAGCAGCCGATGAACTTGGTCTCTCCTTCGACGTCGAGCGGGTAAATCGCGATTCTGTCACCGAGTTGGAACCTGCTCGGCGAAAAGCCCAAATTAAAGCTGCAGAACACAACAACTTTCTGTAGCTTCACACGGATAAGCCAATGCATGGAGTTTTCTATAAAAATATAGAAAACCTTAGCTTATCCGAAAGGCTGACCTTTGCCTTCTTAAGGTCAGCCGGGCTGAAGTCTGAGACCGAGGGATTCATAATGGCTTGCCAGGATGGTGTATTTAACACCCTCGTCTATCGTAGTCGTGTCATGATGTCAGCTGCAGGGCCTGCCGCAGGGCGCCAGAGACTCTCATGCTCTTGCTGTCGGCTTGCCCGACATATGCAGTCTCGGCCTATATCCAAAGGCACCACGGAGTATGACAAGTGCTTTACTACCATCTAAGGTACTCGTATGGGATAGACGAAACACCAGTGCTGCCTTACGCTCCAGGGGATATTGAGTCCGTTGTGGGAAATGAGAAGTGTCTAATTTATTGGAACTACTCTTTTCCCACCGTCAGGCAAATACAAGCCAACAAGCCTGACGTAGTCCTCCTCGACCATCAACTCAAGACAATATTTGTCGTGAAGTTCTCGGCTCCCGCGGAGAACAACATTGTCTTGAAGGAGGAGGAAAAACGGACAAAATATCGAGATCTGCTCTTCGAACTCCGCAGACTGTATCCAGACCATACTGTTAAGATAGTGGTACTGATTATAGGAGGCCTCGGTGGAATGAGACACACACTGCTTTCGGAACTTAAGATCATACCGGCATGCCGAAATTCGGCAGAGGTCTTAGCCGGCAGAATGCAGAAGGCCGTCATCCTCGGTTCATTACGTCTGCTCAGGGCACACGATTCTCGGACCCAGTAGTCACTTACCCCACGGGTGTGGGAGTGGCTGCCGGTACTACCAGCTCCCCTCTGTGAGGGTCGTAGCCACAGAGAAGGGTGACTGGGATTTAACAATAATAAAACCCGTGGCTACAACTGCGGTACCCCCGGCGATAGGAGGCGTAAGGGCACCCATCTCTTTTATATGGATGACCTTAAACTTTATGCCTCTGGAGGGAGAGACCTACACCAGTCCCTCATGGTGGTATAGGAGTACACGCAAGCTCTAGGTATGGAGTTCGGGTTGGACAAATGTGTACTAATTCATCTCTAGAGAGGACGATGCGGGGACTACGGAGAGGACGCGCAGCTCGTAGACAGAAGCATCTTACATCATCTAGATGCCGAAAAGTCGTACACTTACTTGGGTGTCGAGCAACGCTCCACCCAAGAAGTGGGTGTAGTGAAAAATGCTCTCCGCGACAAGTGTCAGCAACTACTCCGACAGATCTGGTCTTCAGAACTGTCGGGGAAGAACAAGGTGTCTGCTACCAATATGCTTGCTGTTCCGATCCTTCTCTACTCCTTTGGGGTAGGGAAATGGGGAGTCGAGAAGAGTTGCGTCAACTCGACGTTTGCATCCTAAATCGTCCGTTCCACGGCTATACCTCCCGCGACATCCGGGAGGCCGTGGACTCTTGAGCTTGGAGAGTCTCCATAATAGGATGGTTCTGGATGGAGCCTGTAAGGTCATCAGGAGTTCGGATCCCCTCCTCTGCATTGTCCGGGACCATGAAAATGCTGGGGTAGGAGCCTTTCTGTTTAAGGCAGCACAGAGAGCAGCCGATGAACTTGGTCTCTTCTTCGAAGTCGAGCGGGTAAATCGCGACTTTGTCACCGAGTTGGAACCTGCTCGGCGTAAAGCCTAAATTAAAGCTGCAGAACACAACATCTGTCTGCAGCTTCACACGGATAAGCCAATGCATGGAGTTTTCTATAAAAATATAGAAAATCTTGGCTTATCCGAAAGGCTGACCTGTGCTTTCTTAAGGTCAGCCGGGCTGAAATCTGAGATCGAGGGATTCATAATGGTTTGCCAGGATGGTGTATTTAATACCCTCGTCTATCGTAGTCGTGTCATGGGTATAGAGGTCCCTGATGTCAGCTGCAGGGCCTGCCGCAGGGCGCCAGAGACTCTGATGCACTTGTTGTCGGCGTGTCCGACATATGCAGTCTCAGCCTATATCCAGAGGCACGACGGAGCATTACGAGTGCTTTATTATCACCTAAGGCACTCGTATGGGATAGACGAGACACCAGTGCTGCCTTACGCTCCGGGGGATATTGAGTCCGTTGTGGGAAATGAGAAGTGTCTAATTTATTGGAACTACTCGTTTCCCACCGTCAGGCAAATACAAGCCAACAAGCCTGAAGTAGTCCTCCTCGACCATCAACTCAAGACAATGTTCGTCGTGGAGATCTCGGCTCCCGCGGAAAACAACATTGTCTTGAAGGAGGAAGAAAAACGGACAAAATATCGAGATTTGCTCTTCGAACTCCGCAGACTCTATCCAGACCATACCGTTAAGATAGTGGTACTGATTATAGGAGCCGTCGGTGGAACGAGACACACACTGCTTTCGGAACTGAAGTTCATACCGGCATGCCGAAATTCGGCAGAGGTCTTAGCCGGCAGAATGTAACCGCTACGTGGATGTTTAGTAACTGCCACTATCACTTTTTAAAATGGTGTTTATCTTTTAGCGACCTCTTTGTTTTTTTTCTTTTATAATAATGGCGCAATGAAATAATATTATACCAAAAATAACCTTTTCTTGTAAGTTTTTGACAAAATAATTTAAAAAGGCAAGATTAAAAAATTTAAATATTTATTAGGGAAACATTTGGAATATTTTCAAAATCATGTTTCGTAAAAGTTTATGATAAGATATTAACATAACCATTGTTTGTTTTTGATTAAACCCAATTTTTTTTTTCTAAAAATTTTAACAACTAATAATGGCCGATTTTAACAAAGGTACTATAAAGTTAGGCCCTCCACCATAAAGTATCTGTGATTTTGGTAACCCAATAGCAACTATCCTGATGTGACTCTATAGTATCAGATTCTATTTTGGAACTGTAAAGTACCAAGAAGAACTATATCGCTACCCATATTGCCACTAAAATGCCACGATACTTTAAATTTCCAAGTGATGATCACTGGAACTATCCTGGAACCTAGATTGCTTCTCTATGTACCCAGTTACTTTATTTAGGCATCTTAGTGACACTGGTGGGTGGCAGTAACTAATTCACTGGTACTATAGAGTAATAATATATTATAGAGTAATAATAAAATGATACTGCTTAGTTCCAGTAACTACCCTAATGTTACTTTGACTTTGAGTGTTTACACTTCCAATAAATGGTATCGATGTGGTAACAGTTACTTTAAAAGAACCATATAAAGTAGCCTTTCTCAATAAAGTAGCAATATTAGTACAAGGGTGTATCCCAGGAACTAAGGCTTCGTAGCAAAATCGAAACCGAAAGGATTTGGTACCATGTGTGTTACTTGGGACTACACCATCACCTACCACGTGAAAAAATGAAAATGTTTACATTAAAAGCAACCAGTTGAAATCATATTTCCGCGCTTGGATATTACATTATGAAATGTACGTTAATAAAATATATAATTGAATATTAAAAGGAAATATCATTTCACCTGATTTCTATTCAATTACAAAAACATAAAAATCAAAAAAAAAATTTTAATTTAATAACTTTTTTAGTTACTGATTGATTTTCATCAAAAACAACAGGGTTCTTCCTCTAGCTAACACTAACTTATTGTCCAATTTTCAATATAATCGGACTTTTCTTTCTTAAGTTATCGTCCTTACAAGAAATGTGACTGATGGTCAGACGGACATATTGAAAGTTGTTCAGGATTTGTTCACTAACAAAATGATATTAAATTTTGTTATCTGCGAGCGATATTTACTATTTTAGAAATGTGCCGATCAAATGCAATATACTCTTTGTTTTCGCATTTGCGAAGAGTATAACAACAGTATAACATCTCACGTAACGGCTGTAGAAAATTTAAAATTAAAATTGTGACGTTTCGATTAACCTTCTACTCTTTACTATCGCGTAATCTCAATCCAATTTGGAAATGAGACACATTTTCCTAATTTAGAACGAGGTTGATTTTATATTGATCTATAAAATAGTTAAAAGCAGACACACTCATTAAAATTAAAACCATCAGAATGTGTCATAATAAACACCTTAACGTCCCATGAAGGTATAGGTAATAAAACTTCATAATATGTAAATTATAATGATATTCCATTAAGCTAATGCAGGTTAAAACCACTTTAATTATATACCATTCCACAGCCTGGTTAATATAAAGTACAGTACTAAACACTGAAATTAAAAAAATTATTATTATCTTACACCACCATACGTATATATGATAATTTAGAAGTAATATTGACAAAAACTATATAGATCAGTAAAATTATACTTAGGAGCGGAAAAAAACTCAGATTTAAGATTATATTGCTGAAATCGATTGCAGAAGGAGTACTGTTAAACGCTTAAAAAGTTAAAGTAAAAATATTTAGGATCACGTCTTCAAATTAGATGGAAAGAAGGAAAGAAGCGCTTTCTAGCAAATATCTCGAAAACTATTGATTTTAACTAAAATATGTGTTTAATCTTGATATTTAAAGAGATAATATTTTACAGGTGCTTGCAGACCGATTTTTTTTTAAATGTGACCTTTTACGATTAAAACTAAAAATAGAAAAAAATATATCTTTTGAAAATTAAAATAATATCTGAGGTCTCAATGAGCCCAACTCCCTAAAGCCAAGGGTCTCCAAGATATTTAAGTATGAAGTTTGAAAAATGCAACTGACCGGGGCAGTACGTTTCCACCAAGTATACAGGGCACGTAAGAAAATTGAGGAGGTGATTATAATAATATGGCCAATTTCAAGCATAAAGTTCTAATGAAGATAGCCCTAAAATGCTTCGTGACTAAGCTACAGCCCTATTAAGATTGCTTCCAATATTGGCGTCTAATACTGTCAATTACTGTTATTCATTGTCAAGTAACTTTAATTTGAAGCTTCAAGTAGAAACGTTGTTATTTTATAAAAATGTTAGATTTTTATTTTCCTCGCTTACCGAAGGGAAGTATTGTAATCGTGAAATCACCCTCCTTGATTTTCATGTTTCAGAGTACGTAGATTACGAAAATTAAAACCGTTTAATTCCGTCAGCCTGTCTGTTTGACGTCTGTCTATTGGCGCTATATCTACAAAACCACTTTACGGAAAAGGATAATATTTGGTAGGTAGTTGACGCTACTGCCAGCGAAGAACTGGGTTACAGTTTCGCTGAAAACTATAGAGGGTAGACCTCGTAAAAAATGTAATTAAGGAAAAAAAAATGACACAACACATTAATATTTGGCATGCAGTTAACACAATTGTCAAAGAAGAAAACTATAAACAAAAATACAGGGTGGTCACTTAAAAAAATTAAAAAAGTGGCAGAGCTCGATAATATTTCGCATGCAGTTAACACATCTGTCGAAGAAGAAGAATATAAAAAATATACAGGGTGGCCACCCAAAAAAAATTATTTTAGATGTGACGGAGGACGATGATATTTCGCATGCAGTTAATATAACTGTAACAGGAGAAAAATATTTAAAAAATGTACGTAGCGGAGTACGGTTATATTTCGAAAGCAGTTAACACAACTGTCCAAGAAGAAAAATATGAAAAAAATAAAACACCCTAACAAAATTTAAAAAAAAAAAATGTGGCGGAGCATGATCAAATTCAGCATGCAGTTAACACAACTGTCGAAGGAGAAAAATTTGAAAAAAAAATACACAAGGTGGTCACCCAAAAAAGATTTAAAGAATGCGACGGAGGACGATAATATTCCGCTTATAGTTAATACAGCTGTCAAAGAAGAAAAATATGAAAAAAAAATATACAGGGTGGTCACCCTAACAAAATTTTTAACAAATGTGACGGAGTACGATAATATTTCGCATGAAGTTAACACAACTATCAAAAATGAAGAATATGAAAAAATATACAAGGAGGTCACCCCAAAAAGATAATGAAAAAATGTAGAGGAGAACGATAATTTTTGACATGTAAACACAACTGTCAAAGAAAGATTTAAAAAAGTGTACAGGGTGGTTACCCTAAAAAAAATTATGAAAAATTGTGGGAAATAATATCTCGCATGTAAACACAACTGTCAAAGAAGAAAGGTATTGGTAGTGGCCCCAAGGGTGCTGGCTTAGATGTGGCACACAATAAGCTAGATTTGCGTTTACCAGGCGAATTATTTGAAACGATAAAAACGCATCCCCCATAAACTTCTTCAGAGGCGTCACAAATCAGAGTTCGATCTATTATAAGCGTATTTAAGGAATTAAATTCGGATGAAAAATGATGCTAAGTATGTATCGTATTCAAGTTAACCTCTCGATCCAAAGCTTTTGCAAAAAAAAGTCTGCAATAATTATACACGGCGAGAATAACCCTAAAAGAACATAAATTGACGCAATTTGCGAAAGAAGTTTTCGTTTAGCTAACTTTCTTTCTGGCTCGCATATTAAAAAGTTCATCAATTTATCTTGGTTACTTGTCCAAGAGAGTCCCGAAATTGTACCTAAGTGGTTTTTATTTTCAGAAAAATCTAATGTATCTGATTTTGTTTGCGCATTAAGTAAATTTTTTACAACATCCGAATTATTCGATTTCCATTTCCGCAGTTCAAAGCTTAGTGCCATTAAAATTCCTGAAATTCTTTTGCAGTTATCAACTGCATTCTCGTCTGTTAACATATCATCTACATGTATATCTCGTTTAATTATTTTCGAAACTTCTGGATCCACGCATTCGTATTAATTTGCAACCTCGTGCAGACAGCGTGTGGCCACAGGAGGAGGCCACAGTAGTACCGGTAGGGTTGGATCTGATCTCCAAAATATTTTTTGTAGGTTTCTTTCGTTTGAGTTTATTAAAACTTGCCGATACATTATTCGAATGTCTGCAGAAATAATAACCGCATGAATTCTAAACCACAAAATGATCGAGAGTAAGTCTTATAATATGATCGGACCCGTCATTTGAAAATTATTCAGTGACATGCCTGTACTAATAAGTTGTGATGTGACGCATTAGAAACTACACGCAATTTTGTGGTTTTACTTTCGCTAGAACACTGTGATGAAGCATAAAATATTCTGGTTTCTCACACGTTTCTCTAAGATACCGCGTATTGATCTTCTGAAGAAATTGCTAAATTTTCCGTGAAATGTTTTTTGCATGCATTTTCTTGGATAGATAAAGGTTTAGTTGTTGCGACTTCTTCTACCTCTCAAAATGTTGTCAATAGTTCTTGTATCTCATTGATTTTGCAAATTTGCAACTAGTTGAGGCAGAAAATGGACCCGCCATGATCCAACCTAGTCAAGTGTTTTGAACAACAGAGATTGACTTATCCTATCACTAATAGTTGCCAAGATACGTCAGCTGCTATTAAAATGTCTATACTTTGGATACGTAGAATTCGGGATCTGCAAGTTTCACATTAATAAAAATTTTTAAAGAAGAACGATCTATCTTTTTATTGGGAAAATTGCTTGTCAATTACTAGACATCGTTAATCTATTTTGTATAGCTTTTCTATAATAAATATTTTGTAAAAAAAAACAGCGTTCATACAGTCCATACAATCACATTAATACATGTTCCTTCGAGTCTCATTTTCCTTTTTTTTACAAAACGACTATTATTGAAAAGTTATACAAAATAGATTAACAATTATTTCGTATGACTTGTATATTAATTCTCAAAAACATCAGTTGCTGCTTCAAAACCTGCTTTTGGCATATTTTTACGCTCTCGAACAACGTGTCTACCTTGTATTTGGGGGTTATATACTATATGTACTCCCATGTATATTTATGTGTTTATGTGTTTATTAACAAATTTGGAGAAAACACCACCCATTGTAAATTATCTAAAACATCAAGTAATTTTTCCGATACTATAATAATTCGAGGGCTATTTAATTATCTAAACAAAAATAACCTGAATAATTATTTCGTATGACTTGTATATTAATTCTCAAAAACATCAGTTGCTGCTTCAAAACCTGCTTTTGGCATATTTTTACGCTCTCGAACAACGTGTCTACCTTGTATTTGGGGGTTATATACTATATGTACTCCCATGTATATTTATGTGTTTATGTGTTTATTAACAAATTTGGAGAAAACACCACCCATTGTAAATTATCTAAAACATCAAGTAATTTTTCCGATACTATAATAATTCGAGGGCTATTTAATTATCTAAACAAAAATAACCTGAAATGAATTATTTCAAACCATAAACTGGCTGCTTGTAGCATCATGTTTTTATGTTACTTTAACGTTAGAACCATTTTATGCCCTACAAAATAATTTATATATCTCTTTGCAATACGTTGCACTATTACTAATATATTTGACCTGAAAACGTAGAAACCGCGATCTATTTTAATTAATTGTTTATCCTGGAGACTATGCTGTCTGATTTAGGACACTTATCTACAATTTCACACGGCCTATTGAATTGTTTGATAGGATAGACCTAATTAATTTCATGTGATCGCACTACTACTAACGAATTTTAGAAGTATAATAAACTCACCCTGTTTATATGTTCTGAATATCTAAATTTAGCAAATAAGCAAGAAGCTTGGACAAATTCAGTCCTTTAACTAATGGTCTTGACACCCTTAGCAATAAAACTCTAGCTGAACGATGAAAATTCACGTATGTTATTTTTATTATTGCAGATGCATGGTCTACGGAGACTAATGCAAGGGGATGCCAAACATCCTAAAGCACCCTTAGGAAACAATTTTAGACCTCCCCAACCTCTACATCATCGACCAGTTCGAACAAATATTGACTTCAATGTTAAACACCGGAGTGATGTAAGTATTTACTTATCGTACAAACATTAATAATGCTCGAGTCTGAATTATGTATTGTAGTGTTTATATAAATTGTACTGTTCCAGAATATCTGGCAAATACTTTTTTAACCATTTTCAATTACGCAGAAACGTAAATTGAGGTTTCAGACGTTTTCAGTTTAACGTCTTTCTAATAAAAATATAAAATATATGGGGTATCTCTGATTGCTATATAATTACAAACTTTGAGTGGGAATTTTGTTCCCAAAATTAAATATAAAATCTTATACAACAAAATATTCTAATTCTCCCGATAATTAGATAAATGATATTGAAGTTACTCGGATAATTCGATGTTTTATTAATATCTCTAAAATGGTAAACTACGAGTATGGTACTTGTCACATGACTTTTTTTTTTGGCCACAGGTTTTAGACCAAACTTTTTTTTCCTTATGGGTTGCGGTGCCGAAACCTCGTCGTACTGAAGCTTAAGCTAATTGTACTTCATAGTCTCGTTATCCCATTAGTTTCATTTTCCCCAAAAGGAGAGTGTCCGGTCGATGGGAGCTCTGGCTATTGCTACTGTGGTCACGAAATTTGAAAGCATTCCAGCCACCAGGGCTGGGCATTCACATAGTATATGGTGAGAAGTTTCCTCATCTTCACCATACCTCCTGCAGGATTGTCCCTCACTGCTATATTGGTTAGGTGTCTATTCAGTGTGCAATGTCCTCATATTTAGCAATCCGTTGGCCTTTGTCTTGGATGGTCCGTCAGTAATGAGCATACGCGACTGTCTCATTCCTGACGCCCCACTCCAAGAGAAGTTGGTATTTTGCGGTAATGTCTGATATCCCACAAGTTGGCTCGGGTCCGATCAAGACTGTTCTTGTGCCTTTCTTTGGCCAGCTTATCTGCTTTTTCATTACCTTTATTGTCCTGGTGTCCTCGCGTCAATTCCAGATGTACACTGTTGTGTTCCAGAAGTTTCACCAGGGAATTAAGGTAGTCTCTTACCGTTCTAGAACATATCTCTACTGCATCCAGAGCTTTGAACGCTGCTCGGCTGTCAGTGATGATACGAATTCTATTGTCAGTATATGATCTCCGTGTAATTTTTTATGCAGAGATTTCTGCTTGGAATACCGTTGCGGTACTTACCAGGTTCAGAGTCTGTCCCGTAACTCCTGCTTCAGTACCTCTTGACGTTTTTGATCCGTCAGTATATCGTATGGCATCATTTGAATGTTTTCACAGTTGTCTATTCCTTCCTCGTCCCTGTCAGGTATGTATACCCTGAAGGTTTTTGTGAAGTTGTGAATTGTGCTGATTCTATCTGATTGCATGTCTAGTAGTCGATTTTTTCTATTTGCTGAAATATTTCGGTATGGTATCTTATTCTTGGAATAGTCCAATCTCCGTTTGTTTTCAGCCTGCACGATGCTAGCAGTGCATCACTCTCCACGACTAAGTATAGTAGATGTAGGCAAAGTAGTGCTTTCATGTCTGCGGTAGGTGCTGCTGACAGTGCTCCGTTATCCCTAGACAATCCAATCTTTGTATCTTTCTTTTCTCATTTCCTCCCTTTTTCCAACTTTATGCCACTAGCTTAGGGAGTCATAGCTTATAATTGGAACCACAATCCTTTGGTACAGCCAATGCACCATTTTTGTTGTAGTCCCTAGTTTTTGCCTACCATTCTTCTGCTGGCGCATATGGTCCGCGTTGTTTTGGTCACTCTATCTAGATGTGCGTTGAAGTTTAATTTGGTGTCTAGAATCAGTCCCAAATATTTGATTTCGTTGCTCATCTGCATTTCATTTCTCCGGAGATATAATTTTCCCACGTAGGTAACTACAGTAGTTTTCTCTGGGCTCACGGAAAGGCCTTCCTGGGTACAAAATCTGTCTACCATAACGAGGGCTCTCTGTATCTTTTCTGATGCAGCGCTCTTGTATTTTCCTGTTACTAGAATGGCGAACTATACAGTTACTAACAATTAAAATTTAAGATCTGATTGAAGCAAACAATAACACAGGTCTACAAAAAAAAAATGCCTGCTCCAAGGACTAAACCTATCATGTTTTAAGTATTTTTGAGTGCTGAAATCGAATTTTTAATTTTCTACATCGTAGATTTCGAGGAAATCCCGATTTTTATTGTCAAAATACGGGAAAAATTTTCTACCGCTTAGATTTCGACTAAATCCCGACCTCAATTGTCAAAAACCCGTATGTTGACAATAAAAATCGGGATTTCCTCGAAATCTACGCTGTAGAAAATCATTTTTTTTTAAACTGAAAATTCAATTTCAGCACACAAAAATATTTAAGGCATATAGGTCTAGTCCTTGGAGCAGAATTTTTTTTTTTGAAGAACTGCACAGATCGCCAAAAAAGAAAAAAAAATGCTCCAAGGACTAAACCTTTCATGCCTTATGTATTTTTGTGCGCTGAAACCGAATTTTCAATTTAAAAAATTTTCTACCACATAGATTTCGAGGAAATCCCGGTTTTTGCTGTCAAAATACGTTTTTTTTGACAATTTTTGACATTTACTCGAAATCTACACGGTAGAAAATTTTTTTAATTAAAAATTCGGTTTCAGCACACAAAAATACTTAAGGCATGATAGGTTTAGTCTTTGGAGCTAACTTTTTTTTTAGTTGAATGGTAATGGAAATAAATCAGTAAAAAGCGACAGTAAATGGCTGAGATACATAATTATCTAATTCTTATTCTGTGATCGATCATGATATTTCTGTAACTCATGAACACACGGGAACTTTGGAAAGTAGAGAGAATTAACATAAGGAAAAACATTGTGTATACGAGATAAACATATATTTGGCTTAATTTCAGTTCATTTTATAAAAGTGAAATACAGTTGTTTACAAGTATCTTGAGAAGTACGAATTTATCGAATCATATGACTTGCAGACTATGAAATTGCCTCGAATCCGAGGTTTGTTTAAATTTTTTTTTGTATTTTTTTAAACAATCAATCAAATTACTTTCCTTAAAAATAATTAATAACCTAAAAAATCAATTTTCTTCTATAAAATCGTGTTTCTATTCGAGTTTGTTATAAACAGTCATCGTTTAGTCCAGTCGGTAAAGTAAAAAATACACCCGAAGCTCGCAAAAAATGTTATCTGAGATTTTCCTCCAGTAACTGTTGGTTATACATCACAAAACCACAAAAATCCGTTCTGGAGGTGCCGCGCAACCCCCCCAAAAAACCACCCTTCGGTGAAGAAAGCCTTATTTTACTGATAACTCGTTAACCGTTGAAGATCTAAAAAAATAGCTCATCATAAAAAGAAAGCTTGGCTAGTTTCCTAAAAAAAAGTCCTATTGTAATTTTATTGTATATGCCATGGTTTTCGGGAAAATCGATATTGAAAAAAAATCCAAAATTTGTATTTTTAATGCGAGCGAAATTTCGTTTATTTGAAATTTATTGCGCGCGGCCTATAGAAAAAATTGAATTGCTCGAAAACCATACAAGCTAGGCAGAAAAATCAAGATGGATTTTAAAGGGGATATAAAATACTCTCTTATGTTGTCATTTTTGATGGCTATTGATATTTATCTAATATATAAAAATCTTGTGTCACAGTGTTTGTTATCGAACTCCTCCGAAACGGCTTGACCGATTTTTATGAAATTTTTGGTGTATATTTATTTGGTAGGTCTGAGAATAGGTCGTAGGCTATTTTTTATACCCCTAGGTGATAAGGGTGGCCCTATTCAGAAATTATCTTTTTATTTTTTGGACAAAAATTTATAATTTATATGGCAAAACAACGTTTGCTGGGCCAGCTAGTTAGTATATAAGAAAATAACAATATAATACAGTTATCTCTTAATTTTTTGCGCCTCTAACTATTCACAGGCCCATAAAAAAGAACTGACTTTAATATAAGTTATAAATGCATTATCTTTTAGTTCAAGGTAGTATTTCAATGCAGAAAAAGTTAGGAATAAAAATATTCACATTTACAAATTTACCAGCATGTTGAAGTTAGCCAAATTTTGGCCTATTTTTTATTTTGATTTTGCCAATATAACCATTTTCATATAGGTAATCCAAAGTTTGGCCGTTTTTCCTTTCTTTTCAATTTCCTCCATTTTATTGAATAAGTTTTTGAGCTAAATTTTCAAGATGTTTGGATCTTTTTTTTTTTAGGAAGCAATAAAAAATTGGCCAAAATTTGGCTAACTTCAACATCCTGGTAAATTTGTAAATGTGAATATTTTTATTCCTAACTTTTTTTGCATTGAAGTACTACCTTGAACTAATTATATTGTTATTTTTATATACTAATACATATCAATAGCCATCAAAAATGGAAACACAAGAGAGTATTTTATATCCCCTTTAAAACCCATTTTGATTTTTCTTCCTAACTTGTATGGTTTTCTAGCAATTCATTTTTTTCTATAGGCCGCGCGCAAAAAAATTCAAATTAACGAAAATTCGCGCGCATTAAAAATACAAATTTAGGAATTCTTTTCAATATCTATTTTCTCGAAAACCATGGCATATACAACAAAATTACAATAGAACTTTTTTTTAGGAAATTAGTCAAGCTTTCTTTTTTATGATGAGCATTTTTTTTTTTATCTTCAACGGTTAACAAGTATCAGTAAAATAAGTCTTTTTTCACCGAAGGGGTGGTTTTTTGAGGGGGGGGGGGTTGCGCGGCACCTCCAGAACGGATTTTTGTGGTTTTGTGATGTATAACTCCTCCACTAACAGTTACTGAAGGAAAATTTGAGATAACATTTTTTGTGATGGAAATTTTTATAATTATTGGACTATTAAACAGACAAAATATTGCAAATTTCCGTTGCAAAATAAAGATTATTCAATTATTTTTCAAATGGGAAATGGAACCAAATGCGTTCACGTGTCCTAATTACAGCGCCTTCAATAACCACTTGAATATAAAAATTATGGTAAAAAAAAACATTTTAAAAATTATTTTCAGAAAGAAAAATTTAAGGCTTGCAAAAAAAAGTTAATGTTGGTTCTTGATGCATACCGTTAAAGCTAATCGATCACGGGGGAATTTTTTCTTCCTTACCGTTTAGTTTTTCTGCTACACATGTTTGAAAAACACTTTTTTTGGAAAAGTTTGTTGTAATTTTGTGTAATTCTGAATTTTTCGAAAACGTTTTGAAAAATACGTATTTAAACTTAATTGAAGCTGATAAAATTATCTTGAATATGCTTTTTGGTACGTGTCGATCGGATGTTTCTGTACAAAATTGCAGCTATTTAAAAAATAGGGAATTTTAAACGTTAATATACTTTTCAGTATATATAACGAGATATTGTGGAGGTGCCAGATACAATATTTTTCTCAAAAATGCTTCTTAGTTTGTTTAATTTGACTTAAAATTACACAGGTTTACCAAAAAAAAATGTCCTAGCAATGGGATTCCATTATCGTACCCCGAAAGTTTTTGACGTGCTGAATACGATGCCGTAGTCCGTTTTGCGCCATCACGTCAGGATTTCGAGAAAACTTAACCTAAAAGTGCTAAAAATACCTTTTTCGTCTTCGTTCATGCACAAATTAATTCACTCAAGCGACCCCAAAAATCCCAAGTATAAAGTTTTGGGCCACAATCTTCAAATTTTGATAAATTTCTGGATTTTAGCATATGCTATGTTGAATCCGCCATCTTGGATTTAGAAATGTCAAATTCTGACTTCAGATTCGTGATCAGCGACCCCAAAACCCCCGAATAACAAAATTCATGACAAAATATTGAGTGAATTAATTTGTGCATGAACCAAAAATTATATAGGACGAATACAGGTCTAGAAAGGACGTCCTAAAAATGTTGTTAGGACATACTATTGAAAACATATAGTACCTCCCCCCCCCCCCATCACTTTGAAGGTGTATTCACAGCAGAAGGTGTCTATCTCTCTTTTTGGATTTTCTAACCACATGCATTTCTTTCCAAAGATTAGATTCTATTTCGAAAGGAATGAATGAAAAGATAAAAATGAATAACACAATCAACATCTAGACAAATTATTCAAATAGATTGCTTTTTAATACCTACTTGGTATTTCTTTTATCAACACCAAATGACAAATTTATGCGAAAATTTTATTTCTATTGTGCTATTGAAAATAAAGTTATGGCACTTGCACTTTTTATTATAATTATCTTATTACTATACAAATTTAAGTGTCAAATGTCAAAAATAAAATTCTTATGGGATTTGAAAGTTATATATTATAATACCATAATAAGTTGTACAGTGTATAATATAATTCTATACATTATAAGTTACATTGAACATTATATTATAAGAAGGCGAAGTGTGCAATAAAACATAAGACAGATATAAATGTTTATCTTACCTTCTTCGACGCATATGCAGTGAAAGAAAATTTGGTAATTTTTAAGAACACCAACTTCTGGATTCCCCATTTTTTTTTCATGGACACGTCTATGTAAAAGAATTGGAGAAATCCCAGAAGTCGGTGTTCTTAACAATGATTGAAAATTTACTTAGGCCCATCTTTAAAACCACTGGAGTGCACTACATCTTACATCTCTTTAAATTTACATTAATCAGACAAAGAAAGTAAATATTGAGTGGTTCGATAGCTATACTATTCTCAGGATTGCAGCACAGCAACAGATTAAAATTATTGTAAGTCGAGTCGTTACGTACTTATAAATTTAAAACATTTAAAACTAATTTGCGACTGAAAATTTAACCTTCTCATGCCATTTTCTAAATACCTGAATCATTAATTAGTTAATGAAAACTTGAACTGGAAATCTGCTCCTAATATTATCTACTCATAAAATTAGTGAAATTTTCGCAAACCTTAAGTCACAGAGAACAGTAAGGAACCTGTGACTTTATGATTTACTTGCGTACTTGCCTGTCAGAAATTATCCTTGTGTGTGCTATTTATGGGGTGTCCGAAGTCTTCGTTTGATTGTATATGCTTGGAAGAAGGTAAAATATGCATTTCTCTTTGTCTAACGTTTTATTGCACACTTCGCCTTTTTATAATCCTAGTTTATATTATTCTCTAATATTCTCTCCAAATTTTTTGACATCCTCTTTCTTCCTTCTTTTGCCCTCCAATAATTTTCTTTAAGTGAATAAGTTCGCTCCATGATAAACAACTAAAAACTACATATACCCAGGTTCACGCATAAGATTTTAAGAGCCAAATAAGGTGGGTAGTAGTATATTTATTATAGGCTATACCTACAAAGCAGCAGTCGCACCAAAATCATCTAGAATAAAAATACCGATCTAAATACTATGTATTAATAAATTAATTAAATAGACTTACGTAATTTTGATAACAACGTTATCGAACATGCACATCAGCGTGTAATAAAAATAAAAATGACGCAATACCCAGGGCAGAAAAATTGAATTCACCATAGTTTGACAGCAAATACTCGAAATTCCCCCACCTGCGAAAAAAACACGACGTTTGGCGGGAATTTAAAAAAGTACAAATGGACTTCGCAAGATGAAAAAAATAGTTGAAACGAATAAGATTTATGAAATTAGAAAAATAAAGACCATTTCTTTACATATGTTATGTTTTATCATGAAGTAGTTAAGTACACTGACACCATAAAAATTGAAAATATATTATTATTTTTTTTATTTCAAAAGTTAATTTTGTCAATAAAACTTTTTAAGAATTTTTATTTAATTTTTACAGTTTTTAATTTCCTTTTTCAAATATGTTCTCATCTGCTGAAAAAAAAAACATACAATATAGAGCAGGTTTCACATATTTTTGTTTAAATTTGTCTGGACTAGACTCTAGCAGGATGTCCTTAAAACGTTTAAGCAGAACGTTTTGGGGACAATAGCAAACGGACGTCTTCGGGACGTACCATATAAACCGGGGACGTTCAGACCTAACCAGGACTTAAGTGTACGTCCTGGGGACGTTTGTTGTTATCAGGGTCGCTTCTGGAAGATTATACTATTCTCCAGCAAATAACACCAGTTCTCTAGTTATTTTCAGGATGGCTATATTTTGACGCCGCACATATATATGAGAACTTAGAGGCGACTCACATAGATGTCCACATAGACGTCTCTGGGGATAAAACGTGCCACACTGTACCCTACTTAAGCCTAAACGTTTCGGTCAGTCAATTTAGTCTCTTCAACGTACTTAGCCAGTCTGTCTAAGTGTACGGTTTTCATCTTTGACTTTTTACTTCTTTGAATCCGACAGACGACGTCATTGATTCGGGTGACAGAGTACGGTCCTTCCCAAGGCGGTTGAAGCTTCGGGGACCTCCCCTTCTTTCGCTGAGGGTTGTACAGCCAAACCAGATATCCTTATTGTTTGTCCTGTTTCCCCAGAGAATCTAGTTTGGCCAATAATTTACTGAGCATTTCATGTACGTCCTTAGTGTCCAGATTCCTTTTATCTGAATGTGCCTCTTCGACTGTCACAGCACGTAGTCTCGATCGCGGGGTATCCTTACGGGCAGCTTCTACTTCAAGGGCACGCACCAAAGCTTCGCTACTACTTTGGTGTCGCGATAAGCTTAGAACCCGCCTGACCTCTTTGTCCCTTATGCCATCTAAAAAGGCACCCACGGCTAGTTGTTCTTGGCATTCTCTTGGAGCACTTGGATATGCCAGGTGCGCCAGTCTCTCTATCGCAGCTTAGAATTCTTGTAAACTTTCTCCAGCCTTTTGTGTCCATGATTTTAGCTGGGCCTGGTGTTGGTCGCCATGTCTCAAGTCCAAGGTAGCTTCCAAAACTTTAAAGTCCCTTTGTTTCTCTAATGGGATAGTCTGAAATAACTCTGATGCTTGGCCACTTAGTACTAAAACTAATGTCATGGCCTTTTCCTCATTATCCCAGTTATTCGCAGACGCAGCTGCTTCGAATTGTCTTTTGTAGGTAGTCCATAAGATTTGGACGTCGAAGGAGGGAGGTTTCAACAGACGACCTGATGATGTTACTAGCTGGCCTCATTTCTTTCTCAACTGTCGTTTAAGACGCTCTACTTCTCCTTCGACCTTACTCATTTTTCCTTTGATGTCACTTACTTCCCGTCTTGACTTCACCTATTTTATCTTCGACCTTGTTCATCTCTTCTTTGACTTCACTCTTTAGTTCTTCATTGGCAGAAATGATAGCGTCCTGTTGTATTTTCCTTTGTTCATCGAGAATTTCTTCTGTTATAACTCCGCTTCTGACACCAATTTTTACGTGTTTGTAAACATCCTGTATCGTGCATCTGAAAATTATAACATCAGGGTAACACTAAATACTAATTTATTAACTTGCGTACTAGTTACAACAATTAATTACTTTACTAATATTCCACTAAGTACTATAGTTCACTACTTTAGTCACTTGATCACTTTACTATCTTTCTGATCTTACTGAACTTGCTATCAGAACTAAATTGTCCTCTCTGGGCTTCTCCAAATACCACCAGTTTTCCAGGATGCCTTGATTTTGACACTGCGCACGCCTTTACGGGATGATAGCCGAACCAACCAACTAATTTAATTTCCTGTTACATATACATGAAAACTTAGAGGCAACTCACATAGATGTCTCTGGAGGTAGAACATTCCACAATATATATATATATATATATATATATATATATATATATATATATATATATATATATATATAGGTATAGACGGTACATTGTGTAGCCCGATATATCGATAGGTCGTTCATTAGCCCGGCATTTCCCGAGTGTATAAATTAACAAATTTATTAAATATGGCGATTGTTATGCATCTTTTCTAACAGGAAGCCACTAGGGGTAGATAATTATTATTTTTCTTTTAATTATATAAACATGGCATATTTCAGAGCCCGGATATATTTACTGATCGTTTCAAAGCCCGCTGTATATAAGAATATAGTTAGCGTTCGTTCTCCGTCCCAGCGATGTTGCCAATGTAATCGGGCCTCAGTAGGTTATATTTTTATAACATATATTTCTTTGATGCATGCATCGTCACGAAGCACAATATTATATGGTTAGGAGTACTTACTATACTGCGCCACTATCATTACTGTTTACAGTAGAGACGCTATTGGAGGGCCAGCGAATAAAGGAAATATATTCATTCTTTGAACTCCAAAATAATATAACAGTTACGTTTTTTATTATTCATTGTTATGAATTTGAAAATATAATAAAAGAACCTAATATTAGGTTATTTTTTTATGCAAATAGACATTAATTATTAATAACTGATACTTAATGTAATTACTCCGTGGTAGGCCTATAAGTATTTAAATATTTTGAATTTGTCCTCATTTTTTGTTTTCCACTTTTAAAATATTGCCTCATTCACATTAGAATAAAAAGATGCAAAGGGGTAGAAATTAAATTACGTTTATTTACCTGACAGAGATATATAAAACAAATTGTTTTAATAGTACAGTAACATTAGGTATAATAGTAAAAGAATCCCTCGATGCAATTTTTCTTTTGAAACTGTACTTATTTTGAGACAGCAAGTTTGTGTTTCCGAGTATATGTTTCAAATATGAGCAAAAATTGATTGCCATCGAATAACAACAAAGCATGAAGTTCTCTTTGAAGTATTTATAACTTTATTATTTTATTTTATTTCACTGTCACTATACTTATAGGCTTAATTTTAAAAAAGTGATTATAATGACCTCTACTACGTACCGGCTGTCCCAAGTTAACATCAATTGGAAGTTGCATTATATGAAATAAGTTTTCAGATTCAGTTTGTTCCACTGTGCAAAGACGGATACTTCTTTAAAAATTAAAAAATATATATTTTTTTAAATTGCGCGGAACTCTAAAGGTGTAGGGATAAATGTATAGGAACAAAAGTGTCCTCTTTACAACAGCTTTAAAAACAAAACAAAAAATAAAATAGAAATCGAACCATTAGGAGCTGAGATTCTAAAACATTTAGTGTGGCTAATGGCGGACATCTTTAATGGCCGCCATTTTGGTGTTCTGCATGGATTTTAAAGTGGCTCCCTATAGGGAAAGTTACCTTTTGGCATCAACTATGACCACAGAAAGTGGCACATCCCAATCAAAAAGTGCAGCTTTTTGGCTTATATAGCCATGTACCCTACGTACTATAAAGCACAAAGTTTCCTTTTAAGTATGGCAAGCAAAAATTTAATATTTTCTTTTATTGATTATATTTTATATGCTTGCACTAATAAAAATAATAATTATTATTAGTGCAAGTATATAAAATATTTGTGCCCGACATTGATTAGTCTTCGCAGGTCACACTCTTAAAAAGAAATTTGTGTGGTATTCTTTTCTTTTCTTTCTTTTCGGGTTCAAAAGTTACTAACAATAATTGCAACAAAATGTGCTTTTTCCCCAATATTTTGAAAATTAAGCAAGACACACACACTATACATACCTTTTCGGTAGAGCATAAAATTCTCTAGTATAATGGTTATAATAAAAAACGGTATATTGATAGTTAAATTATCGTTATTAAAAGTAATACAATATTTATATTTTATTTTATATAATTATTTATAATTATATAAAAATTTATTTTAATAGTTTTCTCATTTTAATGTAATATAGTCCACAGTACATCGCCCTTTTTTATGATTAGTAACAGGCTGAATTTTCGTGAGTAGCTTCGTTTTGACGAGACGCCCAACTTTTCTCTCTGCGAAATTTCTCGGTAGTGGTAGTCATTTCCCATATAATTTTGCCAAACAACACCGATTTTCATAAAAATTTACCCTCTACTTCAAAGTTGACCCTGTACCGGAAGTTGCTTTACCCTGGTGGTGGATGCCACCCCTTCTCGGGGTGAAAAATGTTTCATTGAAAATAAGTCCGGGAATGGATAGATTGACTAATTCTAAGCAACTTTTGCTTCATAAAGTTTTTTCTGAAAGTTAATACTTTTCGACTTATTCGTGAGTGAAAGTGTCAATTTTTTAACCAATAAACCCACGTTTTTAGACGGTTTTTCGCGAATGACTCAAAAATATTTTATCGAAAAAATCATTCTTAGTAAAAATATAGCTTATAAAAAAACAAAAGAAACGGTGGGTTTATGGTGACTGTAGTCCCAATACAAACGGAGTAATAGCTTGTTGAAGGTTGGTTCTTATTCGTCAAACGCCAAAATTGCAAGTTTCAACGTGAAGTTGCCAAAAAAACAATGCATTTTTCGGGGAAACTCATGCAACCTTTTTTGAAGTGCTTGAAAAAAACCTTTATTATTATTTTTTATAAAAGTCCCTAGCATCAAAACTAAGCGAGTTATGACGAAAATAATGTTGGTCCCTATTTTTTTCGGCGCCAAAAAATGTGAAAATCACCCCCTAATTACCACCCCAATTGAAAATAATCGTTACCACTTTACAATTTACTTTATTTATGTACTTGTAACATGCTCTAGAAGTTTGACCGGTTTAGAGTGCTTAGTTTTGAAACAATTTGAGCTTGAAGTGAAAAGAGCATTTTTGTAATTTTTGCAAAAAATTGCCTTTTAAATAACTCAAAAACTATTAATGATACGCAAAATTTTGTAGAGTACAAAATTGTAGGTTTTTCTTTTCTGAAAATGTTCTTTTATTTATTTATTTATTTTTTTTTTGATAAAACTTGAGTAAGATATGGCCGTTTAAAGTTTGCATATGTTCGTAAATAGTAAATTGTTCAAGCCCTTTCAGCTCGAACCCTTTCAAAAATAAGGGCTGAAAGAAAATTAAATTATATGAGCTTATAGCGCTTCAAAAAACCTACAAAATGATTTTTTGAAGGACTTGATAGCTTAAAAACTAAGCGAGTTATGGGTAAAAAACCAATCACATATTTTTGCAGATATCAGAACACGTATATTGGAGCATTGATGAATACACATTATAGCTATATTTAGGCACAGCATACTTACACCTATTCATAAAAAACAAAAATATAGGTTTTTTTCAAGCACTTCAAAAAAGGTTCCATGAGTTTCCCCGAAAAATGCATTGTTTTTTGGCAACGTTGAAACTTTCAATTTTGGCGTTTGACGAATAAGAACCAACCTTCAACAAGCTATTACTCCGTTTGAATTGGGACTACAGACACCATAAACCACCCACCATTCCTTTTGTTTTTTTATAAGCTACACGTTTACTAAGAATGATTTTTTCGATAAAATACTTACTTTTTGAGTCATTCGCGAAAAACCGTCTGAAAACGTGGGTTTATTGATTGAAAAATTGACACTTTCACTCACGAAGAAGTCGAAAAGTATTAACGTTCAGAAAAAACTTTATAGGACAAAAGTTGCTTAGAATTAGTCAATCTATCCATTCCAGGACTTATTTTCAATGAAACATTTTTCACCTCCGAGAAGGGGTGGCATCCACCCCCAGGGTGAATGTGTAGAAGAACGCACTACCGGGCGTCAAAATGACGCGACACCAATTTATTTCTCAGGGGGCGCCAGTCGCGTATTACCCCGTTCTTCTACCTCCCAGGCGGGTTCGAGATAAGATGACTTCGGTAGCCGAAAAGCGGGACCAAGGCTGCACTACCACAGATCGGAAACTACGCTCTCTCTGGACCCGAATTCCCTCGTTAGGGGTTTAGGCACCTCTTAATTTCCTGAATTTTTGCATAAAAAAATCCCAACCGAAGAATTTCTCTGCGGAGGGATTAGTTTTGGTACGCGAAAATCGCGTTTTGGTCCATTAATAACGGAATATATTTCTCAAAAAACGCATAAAAAAATCCCTATCGAACCTCCGTACAACAACCAGAAGGTCGAACGTTAATGCGAATTAACTCGACACATCCGGTTTTCTATACGAAAGTTCCAGGGATTATAGACCGTCAACAGGCCTCAAGATCAATTAAGAAACATTAGTTCAAAGAATCCGTTTATTTAACAGAATTGGTTATACAAAATTCTCAAGAAAGAATCGTGCCTTCCCCAATCAAGGTAGTGACTTTCAGACCATACAAGCGAGAGCGCTCGCGCTAACGATCGATTAGGTAGAAAAGATTCATACGTACCTTCTCAGAATCAAAATGCGAGCTTTTAGAATCATTTCAGACTCTGGGTAAATGAATAATTAAGGCTGACTGAAATTAACTTAAAAAAGTTTTACTAAATGAATTTAGTTTCGCTAGAGACTACCTAGCTTTAAAGTTCTTGTATCGTGGAAATTCACGTACTCAAACACATTCTGAGGACTTATTACTGCATAAGTTGAGTGGCGTTCGATCAGTCCACGACTTACTAACCCTTATCACAGTCGATTAATAATATCGATTTGGCAGCGTCTCACCTTCGAGCGACTATTAGGCAAAATTGAATTTTTGGATTTTTATGCACAAGGCGTTTTCCTCTATAACTTTGTCATTTGAAAAGCCCCGTTATTGGCTTTTCTACCATCGCTTTGTCTGGACTACTCAACGCGCTCGGCCAAATTGCGAGCCGCTGGGTCAATCCAAACTCTTTCCATGCGAGAAACCGGCCTTGTACATGTGCATTGATTTTTATCAATTTTTGCTTATCGGCACTACGCCGGCTTTGACAAAATCTTCTATTTTGCCTTTTGGATGCAGTGCATCGTTAAAATTTTATGCTCATACTTTAGAATTGGGCTTTCAATGATCGTACCTCAAAGGTCAATGTCTTTGGTTGAGGAATAAAAAAATAAAAAATAATTTAAAGTATATTTTCGTGGTACTTTTTAAACTGACTTCGTGGTACTTTTGAAAAATCCAGTTTAAGACCAATTTTAGCGTACTTTTGAAAAATCGATTTTCGAGCCAAATTTCAAGGTACTTTTGAAAAACTAATCTGCGGGTGAAATTTTGGCGTACTTTTGAAAAATCGATTTTCAAGCCAAATTTCAAGGTACTTTTGAAAAGTTAATCCGCGGGTGAAATTTTGGCGTACTTTTGAAAAATCGATTTTCAAGCCAAATTTCAAGGTACTTTTGAAAAGTTAATCCGCGGGTGAAATTTTGGCGTACTTTTGAAAAATTGATTTTCAAGCCAAATTTCAAGGTACTTTTGAAAAGTTAATCTGCGGGTGAAATTTTGGCGTACTTTTGAAAAATCGATCTTCAAGCCAAATTTCAACGCAGTTTTGAAAAATTAGTCTGCAAGTGAAACTTTGGCGTACTTTCGATAAATCGATTCTTGGGCCAAATTTTGACGCCCTTCCAAAAATATTATTTTTCAAAGTCCAATTTATGGTACCTTTGAAAAAGTATATTATTCATAAATCTTTGTCATTATATACTTCTACTCTGATATTCTGAACCAAAAACATTTTTCCTAAGTGAAAATTCGGTGTTTCTTCGAATTTTCGCCTGGTCATTTCCAACGCCTTATAGAACCCAAAACGGTCCTTGTGGACTGATCTGCGCCTCTGCAGACTCCCGAAAATGTCTTTAAATGAAATTTTTGCCTAAGTCGAATTTTGATTGTCTTCAACTTAGGACGATTTTGGAGAGTTCTACAACACTCCCCTCCTTTGGTTGAATCTTTTCTACTCATCGATTGCCTTTAATTTCCATATTCACTTGTATGTCTGTATGCCTTCATTTGACGGTCTGACCTATGGTACAGATGTTTAAAAATAACGGCCTTAATTGGGGCAGACGGCTGATTCGCCTATCTAACTTAAAATAAATACATTTTTTTAAACAATACGACAAGTTGATACAACATTTTTATCAACTTAATTACACCCGCGTCGAGGTGCGAAGCGAAGCGAAGCGTAGCACAATTTTGATTAGCGTCCACTCTCACTAACTCGTTGCACTCGCTTTTTTGCCCTGGTCTCGCTCTTGCTTAACTTCGGTCCTTTCTAGAAGAGGCTGTCTATATCTCCATGCCGCAGCTTGGACGGTCCTCGCCTTTGAGTTCCAGACTTCACCATGCCGCGCCCTTGCGACAGGCTGGGTCATCTTTCCATTTTTGCACATGGAAAATGCAGTTCTGCAACTAGATTGACTTTTTAGCAAGTCGTCGACTGGAACGCGTCGACTAACAAACACAATGTGTTGTTTTTAATGAAATATTTTTCTAACATGAATTTTGTTAACTTATAATGGTTAGAAATTGGTTCTTCGTAAGGTAGATTGAATCGGCTTACGATACTCGTGCGGTCATCACTACTTTGTGAAAAAAAGTATAAAAAAAAATTGAAGCGTCTTCTTGAGTGAAGAACGGCTTCTGAAACTCGTCTCGTAGTTTCTCCTTCGTAAGGTAGATTAAATCGGCTTACGATACTCGTGCGGTCATCACGACTTGTGAAAAAAGTATAAAAAAAAAAAAATTGAAGCGTCTTCTTGAGCGAAGAACGGCTTCTGAAACTCGTAGTTTCCATTTGGGGTATACGTTAATTTTGTTGACTTAAAATGATTAAAATTGAAGTTGTCTTCTTGCATAAGAAAAACAGCTTCCGAAACTCGTACTGATTCGTACTTATGCCTACGTCCATTACTCGAACTTGGCGGCTCTCGCTCTTGAGAAGCTAGGCTTACCGGATCGCGCTCTTGCGTCGGGTTCGCCGTCTTTCCATGTCTGCTCATGGGGTAGACTTTAAATTTTCGATTCGACCGCATACAGGTCAAAATCGCCACTTAGAATTTTGAGAAAAAATATAAAAAAAAGCGAAAACGGCTATTAGCCGTGGTCGACCTCAGAAATATCTAGAGGTGACTCTTCTATATCTGGCTCATCTCGAGCATCTTCGGGATCTCGACTTATTACATCCGGCTCATCTTGAGCACTTGCGGGAACATTGATTTGAACTAGTGTGGTATCGCTACGTCGCTCTGACCTGGGCGCGATCTCATTGTCTGATGAGGAAGCGTCGTCACTAAGATGAGTTTCATCCGGACTATCTTCTGATTCTTCAGACAATTCCAATTCAACATCGGGGTCTCCCTTAGGTGCCGGCCTGATGGCATCGACATGTAACCTCGTCGAAGTTACCCCCTTGTGAATGAGGTAAACTTCATTAGACAATCTCTTTAAAACCTTGTGTGGCCCACTCCACGACGGTGTGAAGGTATGATCCTTCCTGATCCTTTTAGTCATTACCATATCTCCCACTTTATATACGACCGGCGTTACCGCCACTTTGGGCGCGTAACGCCATTGGTAATTTGTTTGATTTTTACGAATTTCCTTGACTCTTTCAAGGCGGGGAACGTCCGCTTGATTACGACGTTCTTGTCTATAAGCGAACATATTCCAATCACCAATCTGCGGTAATTCATAGCCGAGCACTACGAAACTGGGCGTATGCCCCGTAGCGGCGTTTTTTCTTGTTCTCAAGATATATGCCATCTGACTAACATGTCGATCCCACTCGTCGTTGGGTGAACCATATAATAAGGTTTTTAAGATCTTCTTAGCTTCTTGCACCCTCCTTTCTATTGGATTAGCCTGTTGGTGGTAAGCTGCTGTGAAGAATCTTTCAATATTGTTACGTGTACAGAACGTATCGTAAAAGCCGGAATTGAAGTGGCCTCCCTGGTCGGAAATGATGACCCTCGGAACGCCATATCTCGCCACTAGTTCCTCTTCGATAAATTGTGCTATTGTTTTTCCACTGACTTGGGTGAACGCCTTGGCTTCGACCCACTTACTAAATACATCCTCTACCATTAATATATATCGGTTATCTGCATCTTTGGTTCGCTGAAGCGGTCCGATTACATCGACGCTTAGAACTTCGAACGGATGCGATGGAGCATGGCTTCTGAGAGGAGCCTTCGGTTGTGACTGTCTGCTTTTTACGGAATTACAAATAATGCACTCATTTAAATATTTGTTAACTAGTCTCGACAAATTATTAAAATAATAGCGGCCCGAGATGATTCTAACAGTTTCATCGCGGCCGGGGTGACCTACTTCCGGTCGGTCGTGAAAATGAGATATTACTCTCATGACCATACGTTTTGGTACGTATAATTTTTCTATAACATTTTCGCCTCTCGTCCAAAGTGTGCCGCCTATCACTTGTCTTGTATTGACGAATTTCACCTCTGCCTCGGTTTTATCTGCTTGTCGCACTAGAGTATTCCATCGTTCAATTTGGTCTTGGATATCTCTGGAGTGCGTTTGCGCTTCTCTGACCTGATCGTTTAATTCCAATGTGGTAATCACTGATATTCGTTCCTTGTACGAGAATTTTGGTGGGTACATTCTCTCCTCTTCGTCGTCTGCTTCGACGTTTGGGCCTTGAGGATTCCTGCTAAGATAGTCAGCCAATATATTTTCCTTGCCGGGACAATGTTCTATGGTGAAGCTGTATTCCTGAAGTAATAATGACCAACGAGTAAATTTCGTTTTCTCGTCCTTATGCTTATTTAACCATAGTAAAGCTCGATTGTCGGTTTTGACTATAAATGGACGGTCTGCCAAATATATTTTGTATTTCCTTATATAATTAACGACGCTCAAACATTCCAATTCATTAATATGGTATTTTCTCTCCGTCGGAGATAACGTATTACTAGCATAAGAGACGATGTGCTTCTGGTCATTATCCCCCAATTGATATAATACTGCAGATAATCCTATTAAGGATGCGTCCGTCTGCAGTATGAACATTTTATTGAAATCTGGCCGGTGCAGTCCTAGAGGTTTATTCAATACTTCTTTTAGTAAAATAAAAGCTTCTTGGGCTTCCGGATTCCACTTGAAGCGCCAGTCTTTCGAGAGTAGTCGGGTCAAGGGCTTTGTAATTATTGCAACATTAGGGATATATTCACGTACCCAATTACATAGACCAAGGAAACTCTGAAGCTGGCGCCTTGTCGTAGGGGCCGGATAATTTTGTATCTGTAATATGTGTTTTTCTAATGGTTGAGTGGTGTTGGCATTTATTTGATGCCCGAGATAGGTTATGCTTGACGTGGCTACCACACATTTTTCCGGTGACACCTTTAAATTATGCAAACGCAGGCGTTCAAAGACGGCTCTCAGATGGTTTACATGCTGTTCTATATTTTCGCTGTAGATGATAATATCATCGAGATATACTTTGCAGAAATGATGCAAGTAGCCGGTCAATACGTCTCTTGCCATAAATTTTTGGAATGTACATGGAGCAGTCTTCAATCCGAAAGGCATCACGTTAAATCGGTAAGATGCTCCATCTAATGTTGTAAACGTAGAATAGTTTTTTGACGACTCCTCAAGAGGGATTTGCCAATATCCGCTCTTGAGGTCCAACACCGTAAATAAGTTGGCGTTTCCTAGATCCTTTATACTCTCGTATATCTTTGGTAAGACGGATGCTTCGTCTTCCGTTACTTCATTTAAGTGACGATAATCAATGCAGAAGCGAGGCTTCTTGCCGGGCCTTTCAATTATAATAGGAGGCGAACTGTACTGAGCGGTACTCGGTTCTATGACCCCGGCTTTCAGCATCTCTTCAATTTGATCGTACATAACTTTTTTCTTAGAAGGAGACATGGGGTAGGGTTTGATATTGAACGGGCGGTCGTCTTTAACTTTTATTTTATGTTTCGTTGTCACCGTGGTAGCTTGGGTAGGCACCGCGGTGAACAATTCAGCGAATTCCTCGAATAGAGGTTTTAAATTATCGTTTCCGATGATCAGTTCTTCGGGAAGCCGGCATTGCTTCCTTGCTTGATGTGCCGCTTGATTCCAGAAGACGGTTATTCGCTCTTCGGTGCCGACGTAGACACATTTACGTTGATAATCGAATACGACATTGTGAGCATATAAAAACGGGGCTCCCAGAATGAGCTCTTCATTTAAATTTTGAATGACCTGAAACGTGGTCTGAAAGGGTACATCTAGTACATTAACGTTTATGGTCGTAGTCCCGAGGGATTCTACTAAACCATCGCCACAAGCCATAACAAAAGTTTGGGGAGCTGTAAGTTGATCAATGTCGTTCAAAAATTTCGGTTGGATAATATTCCTTGTCGAACCTGTATCCAATAAAGCGTTAACCGCTCGATTATTAATTATAATCTTAATGCGAGGCAGAGGGAAAGCGTCGTTAGTTTGATTGATAGATTCTAATGGAGTGAATCGGTGGGGAGATAGGTTGACTTCTTGATCCTTAAACAGGTAATTAAGGTCAGGAAGGTCATCGAAGTTTTTTAATTTAAACTTCTTGCTTCGGAGCTTCCCCGAGGGTCGCTTCGAGCCTGCTGGGGCCTGGTAGGCGGGGCTGGTACAGTTCGGCCTGGGCCATCGCCTCTGACCCCCGCTTGGTTTCCCGTATTCATATTACGATAGGGATTGTTTGGGCATTCCGCATGAAAATGCCACTGCTCCGTTGGGCAATATCTGCAAGGGCGATACGGGACTCGGGAGTTCCTTACGTCTCCAGTACCCCTTCTCGGTATATCCCCTCTAGGCAGCGAGGAAATATTATTTGCAAAATGCACCCTTGGTGCTGGCGGATTATCTCTTCTTTGAGATCCATTGAATGGTGTCCTAGATGCACCAAAGGAACTGGAGGACGGCTTCGCTAATGCGGAGGGTTCCGTTCTCCAGTTACTGCTCGATTGCTGATTCCCTTGAGCTGAAGCGGTAGAGGTGGACGCTTCTCGGTCTTTGCTTTTCTTTGCATTTTGCAGAATCTCGAATTCTTTATTCTCATCCATGATTTTGGCCATTTGTTCGGTCATCGTCACTAGTGTATTTGTATCTAGTATGACGGCACTCTTTAGGAGCATTTTCATATCAGGTCTCAACTGATTGAAGATGGTAGCCGCCTTCATCGCCTCCGGCTTAAACGGATCGATCCTCTTGAAGAGGCATACCTTCCTTGAAATAAATACTGACGTATTTTCCTCGGCATCTTGTTTCTTGCCATATAAATTAGCTACTGCTTCGGTGAGTACTTCACCTGAATCATAACGGCTTCTGAACCGCTCGAGGAATAGAGGATACGTGGTAATTAGGGTTCGATATTGTTCGAACCATTTCTTAGCATCATCTTTGAGCTGTTCTGATATTTTATATAGTCGGTCGTTATCCTGCGTAATTCGTACTCGGACGAAAAATTCCTCCATTTGATAAATGAAGGTTTCAGGGTCTTCGTGTTCGAAGCCATGAAATTCCGCATTTGGATGCTTCGACCGATACTTATGCTCGTGCGTGGCTTCGCTTAGAGCTTTGGCAAGACCTGCTGCCATTTGGGCGAACACTTGTTCTGAGGAGGGCTGTATGACTCCTTCAGTGGTACTCGGGCCAACCCCCGAACTACCCAGTACATCCTCCGCGCACGGCCTCTCTAACCCTCTAGAGACGTTGTCCATCACAGATGTCGGCTCGTCGTAAAACTGGAAAGGCGTTGATTCATCCATATCCTTTCCAGAAAGCCCTGCTGACTAACAACGCCCCACGTTGGGCGCCATGTAGAAGAACGCACTACCGGGCGTCAAAATGACGCGACACCAATTTATTTCTCAGGGGGCGCCAGTCGCGTATTACCCCGTTCTTCTACCTCCCAGGCGGGTTCGAGATAAGATGACTTCGGTAGCCGAAAAGCGGGACCAAGGCTGCACTACCACAGATCGGAAACTACGCTCTCTCTGGACCCGAATTCCCTCGTTAGGGGTTTAGGCACCTCTTAATTTCCTGAATTTTTGCATAAAAAAATCCCAACCGAAGAATTTCTCTGCGGAGGGATTAGTTTTGGTACGCGAAAATCGCGTTTTGGTCCATTAATAACGGAATATATTTCTCAAAAAACGCATAAAAAAATCCCTATCGAACCTCCGTACAACAACCAGAAGGTCGAACGTTAATGCGAATTAACTCGACACATCCGGTTTTCTATACGAAAGTTCCAGGGATTATAGACCGTCAACAGGCCTCAAGATCAATTAAGAAACATTAGTTCAAAGAATCCGTTTATTTAACAGAATTGGTTATACAAAATTCTCAAGAAAGAATCGTGCCTTCCCCAATCAAGGTAGTGACTTTCAGACCATACAAGCGAGAGCGCTCGCGCTAACGATCGATTAGGTAGAAAAGATTCATACGTACCTTCTCAGAATCAAAATGCGAGCTTTTAGAATCATTTCAGACTCTGGGTAAATGAATAATTAAGGCTGACTGAAATTAACTTAAAAAAGTTTTACTAAATGAATTTAGTTTCGCTAGAGACTACCTAGCTTTAAAGTTCTTGTATCGTGGAAATTCACGTACTCAAACACATTCTGAGGACTTATTACTGCATAAGTTGAGTGGCGTTCGATCAGTCCACGACTTACTAACCCTTATCACAGTCGATTAATAATATCGATTTGGCAGCGTCTCACCTTCGAGCGACTATTAGGCAAAATTGAATTTTTGGATTTTTATGCACAAGGCGTTTTCCTCTATAACTTTGTCATTTGAAAAGCCCCGTTATTGGCTTTTCTACCATCGCTTTGTCTGGACTACTCAACGCGCTCGGCCAAATTGCGAGCCGCTGGGTCAATCCAAACTCTTTCCATGCGAGAAACCGGCCTTGTACATGTGCATTGATTTTTATCAATTTTTGCTTATCGGCACTACGCCGGCTTTGACAAAATCTTCTATTTTGCCTTTTGGATGCAGTGCATCGTTAAAATTTTATGCTCATACTTTAGAATTGGGCTTTCAATGATCGTACCTCAAAGGTCAATGTCTTTGGTTGAGGAATAAAAAAATAAAAAATAATTTAAAGTATATTTTCGTGGTACTTTTTAAACTGACTTCGTGGTACTTTTGAAAAATCCAGTTTAAGACCAATTTTAGCGTACTTTTGAAAAATCGATTTTCGAGCCAAATTTCAAGGTACTTTTGAAAAACTAATCTGCGGGTGAAATTTTGGCGTACTTTTGAAAAATCGATTTTCAAGCCAAATTTCAAGGTACTTTTGAAAAGTTAATCCGCGGGTGAAATTTTGGCGTACTTTTGAAAAATCGATTTTCAAGCCAAATTTCAAGGTACTTTTGAAAAGTTAATCCGCGGGTGAAATTTTGGCGTACTTTTGAAAAATTGATTTTCAAGCCAAATTTCAAGGTACTTTTGAAAAGTTAATCTGCGGGTGAAATTTTGGCGTACTTTTGAAAAATCGATCTTCAAGCCAAATTTCAACGCAGTTTTGAAAAATTAGTCTGCAAGTGAAACTTTGGCGTACTTTCGATAAATCGATTCTTGGGCCAAATTTTGACGCCCTTCCAAAAATATTATTTTTCAAAGTCCAATTTATGGTACCTTTGAAAAAGTATATTATTCATAAATCTTTGTCATTATATACTTCTACTCTGATATTCTGAACCAAAAACATTTTTCCTAAGTGAAAATTCGGTGTTTCTTCGAATTTTCGCCTGGTCATTTCCAACGCCTTATAGAACCCAAAACGGTCCTTGTGGACTGATCTGCGCCTCTGCAGACTCCCGAAAATGTCTTTAAATGAAATTTTTGCCTAAGTCGAATTTTGATTGTCTTCAACTTAGGACGATTTTGGAGAGTTCTACAACAAATGCAACCCCGGTACAGAGTCAACTTTGGAGTAGAGGGTAAGTAGAACCTAAATCCAAATTTTTGTGCAAATCGGTGCTGTTTGGCAAAATTATACAGTATCGCCGTATTTTACCTTCAATGACTGGACTAATAGCAAAAATTATTTTTTCTATTTCACACGAATTAGACAATTCGACAACCTATCAAATTATGTTGTTGTGGACAAACACGGGGCTTATTATAATTATCGCAAACGTAACCAACGCAATCGAAAAACAAACTCTTTAACAAACGTTTAATGAATGAAAAATATATTGCCAAACTAATTTGACAGGTTGTCGAATTGTCTAATTCGTGTAAAATAGAAAAAATAATTTTTGCTGTTAGCTACCACTACCGAGAATTTTCGCAGAGAAAAAAGTTGGACGTCTCGTCAAAACGAAGCTACTCAGGAAAATTCAGCCTGTTACTAATCATTAAAAAAAAAAGGGCGATGTACTGTGGACTAATACTGTGTACAGTCATATGTTTTCTTAATGTATATGGCTAGTTTAGGCTAACCTCTTCCTTTTGTGTGTAAACTCTTTTGTGCACAATGAACGCTTATTTATTTATTTATTTTACTTAATTAAATTTGTACCGGTCGCCAAACTAACAAAAATGAGGTAACGAAACGCTTGTCTGTCGTCATTTTTTAAATTTTTTTGTAGGTCATTTAAAATGGAATTAAATATCTGAAAAAGCTTACGTCATCTGTAGATTCCAGAAAACACTTTTCAAGACACAACGGATTTTTAAATTTATGTTGTTTCCATTTAAATAAAAACCGCTGCCCAAGGAATCACTACTTCCACATCCAGATTTTTTATCCAAGTCACTCACAACGAAAATATTTTGTATGTGGAAATAATTGTTTATGGAACTTTAATAATATAATATTTGAAATCCTCTACCCCAAAAACCCATAAAACGATACCCCACATCGGTAGCGTGGTGGGGGTGGTAGTGGGGGTGGATGAATTAAAAAAATATTTTGAGGTTTCTGGTTCTTGTACACACACTAAATCACAATTTTTTTTCATCCCCTTTAATAATGAGGTGGGGCTGGTAATGGGGGTGGCTAATGCCAAAATTTTTTTTGAGACCTTAGTTTCTCTTGTGTATACTAAATACCAATTTTATGGACTCTTACCTGCTTGATTTAACTATTTACCCCAAATTTACCCGAATTTATCCCCAACCCTTCGACGGAACAAGATGAAAATATAATCTAGTTCTAGATCTCGTTAAACTACATATGTGTACCAAATTTCAAGTCAATATCTCAAACGGTTCCAGAGTAAACGTGCGCACAAAAAAAGTTACAGACAGACCGACAGACAGAAATTTTTTTTTCGCTCAAATTTAAAATCTCGACGTTTCGTGACATTCTAAGCCTATTTGAACAATAAAAATTTTTAATTTTTTTTTTGTCGTTACTATACTTCCACTGGATGTGGAAGTAAAAA
The DNA here is from genome assembly GCA_936432065.2 of Rutpela maculata. NCBI lineage: Eukaryota > Metazoa > Arthropoda > Insecta > Coleoptera > Cerambycidae > Rutpela > Rutpela maculata. The sequence goes on from OW386288.2 coordinate 119,394,562, forward strand.
TGATTTCTTCGTATTGTCACCGCATTTTGCGATTTTCGGGTCTTAGATAATTTTATGATCTTATAGAAACATAAAAATAAAAACTTTTACTACGTAAAATTATAAATATTCCAATCAAAATTCTGCGAATTTACTAGCTGAGAAATTTGTACATTTGTCAGTTAACAAATAGACCTTTTGACATGAAATTTGAATTGGTTGAATTTTTATTTACACATGAAAAATTATTACAATTATGTTAAACCTTGTTAGAACACTATATATTTCGGCAAACGCGTGATCTTTCTTTCTCCCCTCCCTCCTGTGGTGTTGCATTATGCCTCGTTGAGAGTACCTTTTTTCTTACATTCTTCTACCTACATTCAACTAATGCTGGTGACGTTGCTTTCTTGCACAGAGCAATAAAACAATTAAAGCGTCTCAAATACCAAAAGAACTGTTGCCAATAGTATACAAAGCAACACAACGCCTGTTTAAAGCAAGATAGAGTTATATTACAGTATTTAGCCATAAATCTAACTAAAAAATTATTAGTCCTATATTACTATGACGAAAATTAAATGTATACATGGAGCATACAAAATTATTTTAGAATTCGTTAAAATTAAATAATCAAAACATTAGAATACATTACAACAAATTAACTGAGCAGTTGGAAATTTAAAATGAAATGAAAGTCATTGTTTATATATAAGAAATGCTTTTGTACAGAAAAAATAATTTTCAATTCCGTAAAAATACATGGCAAAAACTTTCGTGTATACTTCACGAAATTTCTTTATTTTTTGAATAGACAGACACGTGATATTTTTAACTTTATTATTTTATAAACAACTCGAAAAATAAAGCAATAAAGATATAGTTTTACTCACTTTCGTTATACAGTTATGCAATATTACACTATATTTCTTAAATTATATATAGATAGTAATTACTTCCACAGTCAGTGGAAGTATAGTAACGACAAAAAAATTTTTGAAAATTTTTATTGTTCAAATAGGCTTAGAATGTCATGAAGCGTTGAGATTTTAAGTTTGAGCGAAAAAAAAATTTCTGTCTGTCTGTCGGTCTGTAACTTTTTTGTGCGCACGTTTAAGATATTGACTTGAAATTTGGTACACATATGTACTTTAACGAGATCTAGAACTGGATTATATTTTCATCTTGTTCCGTCGAAGGATTGGGGGTAAATTGAGGTAAATTTGGGGTATTTACCCCCAAATGCCAAAGTTTTTTTTGAGACCTTAGCTTCTCTTGTTATAGTAAATAATAATCTTATGAACTCTTACCTGCTTGATTTACCTATATAGGTAAATCAAGGTCTCAAAAAAACTTTGGCATTAGCCACCCCCATTACCACCCCCACCCCATTATTAAAGGGGATGAAAAAAATTGTGATTTAGTATGTGTACAAGAACCAGAAACCTCAAAATATTTTTTTACTTTATCCACCCCCACTACTACCCCCTATCACCACCCCCACCCCACTACCGATGTGGGGTATCGTTTTATGGATTTTTGGGATAGAAGATTTCAAATATTATATTATTAAAGTTCCATAAACAATTATTTCCACATACAAAATTTTTCGTTGTGAGTGACTTGGACAGAAAATCTGGATGTGGAAGTAGTGATTCCTTGGGCAGCGGTTTTTTTAATGGTTTTTATTTTCTTGCAAGTTAGCAAATTATCAGAAAGTTTTTTGTCTATTTTTCTTGAAAATTTGGGGCGAGCGTAGAGGCGACTTCAATGTGAATATCAGTCGATATTCCGTTGAAGCAACGTCGAGCGCGGTTAGTACTTGGATGGGCTCCAATTGGGAAATACAGCGTTCTCGTCCCACCTTATAGAGGCTTGTATATCAGTGTATACTCGGAAGTTACGTAATTTCAGACGAGGATTACGTAGTGGATATACCATCCTTCGGAGGGGATGTAAAGCAGGCGGTCCCTTGTCTATTAAATGTTAGGCAAGTAAAAGATCCCTACTCTTCTTAAGGGAAGAGGTTCGGCAAAATTTCCAGGTTGGGGGTAGCTCGTCTCCTGGCGTCGGTGATACGCCCTGGTAGCGGAAATACGCCGACGTTAAACAGTTAAAAAAAAAAATTATTCAAAATTTGTCTTTTCATTTTTTGCGATTACTAAGACCGGAGATAATAAGAAAAATAGCAGAAAATTCTAATATTGACACATACATTGTTTATATTTTTTGAAGCAATATTTAGATTTAGTTCAGGACTTCTCATTGCACTTGTTACCACACCGAAACAAATTTAAATAATAAAATCGCGGCAGAAAGAATTCCATAATCACCTTTCTTTATGCTGTCATAAAGTTTTTTAGAGCAAACGCTCTGCTCTTTTCCCACTATTATTTGCGTTATTGTTTTCTAATTGTGATTAAAATATACCATTTTTATCTAAATATGTAGGTGCATTTGCCTACATATAATAAAACAAGAATAGCTACAAATTCTAAGAATTTTTTTTTAATCATAATATTTTATAACAAATAAAATGGCAAAAAAATATTTTTCAAAAATAAGTAATTTATCTATTTGTTTATAAAATTTGTTTAAACAAATAGCAATAAAAATTTAAAGTTTATGTAATCTATAGTCCAATCAACGAATGCCCAAAAGAGGATTGTAGAGAACATTTAGGAGGGGAAATTTTTCCTCTTCAGGGATGTGTTGGGGGCAGTTAGGAGGTAAAAATACTAAGAGTCGCCGCCCCTAGCCCCGCCGCATCAGGGCGGAGGGGGGTGGAAAGGTTCCTTTTTTCGATTCTTCGTTTATAACTCGGAAACGATGCGTCGCGTAGGGAAAAAAGTAATCTATGCAAAAATAAACGGAATTAAATTTTCCACAAGAATGTTTATATTCATTTTCTTCCTATTTGTTATAGTTTACGAAAATATGCTGAAAAAAATAAAACATTTTGAATGTTAGACATTCTAAAAAATGCATCCGATCGGCGCCAAAAACGTACATACACCAAAATTTGATTTGGTTATTGATGGGGGATTTCTCATACATAAGCTCATCTGGCAAAGGGGATCCTCAATTTCCGCAATTTGTGGTGGCTACGTGAAATTCTCAAGACCCATCAATATGATTTTTAATATTTTTCCTCATATTTTGGTACTGTAGGTGAATGATTTTCTGGTCATAAGTAGATCCTAATTTGTTCTATACTTGAGTAAAATTTGATTCAAATCGGAAACAAAATGAAAAAGTTATAAGGGTATCTTCATTTTAAGTGAGTCACACTGTACATTTAAGGAAATGTATAGATTTCGACAAAATATTACGTTAGTAAATATGTCCAGTGTTGTAAAATAAAAATTGTTTTGTGACTGTGATTTATTAGCAGACCACGGTAAACCGCTTTGATAGAAATGTTCAAAGTACGTAATTGATTTTTTTTTTATTAATTATCGATTTTCGCTGGCGAATATCTCATAAACTATAACACATAGGAAGAAAATTAATATAAACATTCTTGTGGGAAATTTAATTACGTTTAATTTTGCATAGATCACCTTTTTCCATACGACGCATCTTTTCTGAGTTATAAGCGAAGAATCGAAAAAAGGAACCTTTCCACCTCCCTCCCCTTCTGAAGCGACGGGGCTAGGGGGCGAGGACTTTTAGTATGTTTATCTCCTAACTACCCCCAACACATTCCTGAAGAGAAAAATTCTCGCCTCCTCAATGTTCTCTACAACTCTTTCATTGACTGGACTAATAGTATTTTTGAATATAAAAACAGTAATAATAAATAAAAAAAAATTTTGACCTCTCTATTTTATTTTTTATTTTTTTGTTAGGTTAAATAATTAATAACTAATAGACTGTAACAATTAAAAACATCGCAATGTCATAATCCCATAAAATGTAGTTGACATAAGGTCGCCACGAAGCGAAATAATTTTAGTGACTTTTGTTTAATAATTATCCGACTTAAAATATAAACGCAAACTCTAAAAAAAAATTTGTTAATAGGCTCATTTCATGAAAAATTGGTGAATTTTTTTTTTTCCAACAGGATATTGTTCCTTTAAGTGTTTAAATAATACCATAATTTTTATAAATTTTTCAATTAATATTTAATAACATAAAAAAATATTTTTACTTGTTGCGGATGGTTGTAGAGTTTCGGAGTCGGGACTTTTTATTGGAAATTTCTTCCTCTTTAAGAATCTTTCTTTAAAATTCCTTAAAGATTAATAGTTCTCGAGTTATTTGCAAAAAACGGAACTCGTTATTTTTCCAATCTTTATTAGTTTATAACTTTTGCAATTGTTTATGTGCGGGTTTGAAACTTTTGCAGATTTTTTTAGACGTCACACACAAGTGAAAATAAGTCAAAACCTGGACAAAACTTGTAACTGTGTAAATTACTTTTCTGTTGGTCTTGATTAATTACGTATTAGGTAAAAATGTAATTTTAATTTAGTTTTTGTGTTAAAACAGCCGTAATCATAATAATATAATAATAATAATAATAATAATATGACTTTATTTCAGGCGAAGTCTAGCCTTAACTACTAGAATCTGGTGGAATACGAAACAATAACACTCTATATAAATTTAAATAACTATTAAAAATTATTATTCTTGAACAGGCATTTCTAAACCTCATTTCGTCGATTTCATGTTGTCATGTGATTATTGTATTTTAAACTTTTTTCCAGGTTTTTATTTATTTTCGCCAGTGTGCGTCACTCCGAATCCAATGCATTCAAGGTAGGTGCATGATGTTGTCAGACGCACCATGCAGAGAGACCGACTACAAATATACATTCAAATAACCGTCATAAAAACATATGTGTTCATTAATAAAAAAAACCGCTGCCTAAGAAATCACTACTTTCACATCTAGATTTTCCTATCCAAGCCTTTTACAGCAAAAAAAATGTCGATACTATATTTGCAATCCAATTCCCCCCCTCAAAACTTCAACGGAATAAGATCAAAACATAGTGTATTTCCAGATCTCATTATAATACAAATTTTGAGTTAACATCATGAACGGTTCCAGAGTAATCGTGCGCACAAAGAAAAATTACAGAGAGATTTTTTTTAATGAAACTTAAAATATCGACCTTTCGTGACATTCCAAGCCTGTTTAAAAAAAATTTTTTTTTTACTTTTATTATACGTTTACTCCACTGTGTGGAGAGCTTATAGTCATTATGGACAATGCCTATTTCTGCATAATAATAATAATTATTGTATGTATTGTATGTATGTCCCGATGAAAATTTTAGCACCAAAATTATAAAAATTAAGTAGAGTATTATTAAATACTGAATGAAAAAAAACGCAATCCTAATTTAGGGACATAGAAATATCAATTTAGTACAACAATAAACAAAGACAATGTATTTTATATTTTGTTCTTATTCTAAATTATGATATATCTGTTATCCCTTTATTTCTGTATTACAATTCAAAACACATTTTAAGATGTTTAAGATGCTAACAACTATTCTTTCATAACACTGTACCATGTATTTTATAATTCTTAGTAGACATATAAATTTTTGAATTTAGAAAAATTGTTCGAACATGATACAATACTTGTGAGGTTAAAAATTGATTCGAATAAAGAGCTTTCATTCATCGATTGTGACTTCACGAAGAAAGTATTTAAGAGGAAATAAGAATCAAACGTTATCGAGCCATTACAACGATGCCAAATATCGGGCTTTATAACGTGCGCTAAGTATCAGTTGTATAAGAGTCTTGGATATACAGAAACAGCGCCGCCTGACTCAGTAGTGCTGAACTAAAAGTGTATCTCGGAACATGAAAATATGACTTTTTGAAGCCCACCCCAAAATTTTGTAGGAAGGAAGCTAACACGATTTGTGGCCATTTAGTGATGATATACACAGGGATACGTTGATGAGCCCGACCCCGGGCTTCACAGCGTCAAATCGGGCTGCACTACAACCGCTCAGTGTATGAAACGGGCCTGTATCTGACCATGCATATCTCTATATATATATATATATATATATATATATATATATATATATATATTTACTTTGCCGACTATACAAGCCCACATCGTAATAAACTGCCGACTATACAGACCAAAAATGACAGTTTCAGACCCGGCTTCGGGCTTGTGAACGTCTGACTATGTTTTTGGCATCAGTGACCTTGGGAGATTAACATAAACACAATTTCAGGTGGGCGTGTAAAGATGGTTTTATCACAATTTATATACTGATTTAGTTTCGGGTCTGACTGGGTAGGGGGCGCTCTTGTTGGACTTGTATATTGTATATAATCTGTACTACTTTCATAACTTTCACAGACCCTAAATTTGGCAACAACGCTTTTGCAACAAACTACTAAGTTGTGGTCTTTTCTATTCGCGGCAGGCTGCTGAGCTGCAAATTAAATTATTATTTATTATTTTGTTGACGTTAGTAGTCAATTTTTATTCGATAATATGTGACAAATAAAATTAATCCAGTTGTAATTATTTTTCGAAAAAGAGCTTCTTAAACACAAAGGAGATTTTAACAAGGGACCCCTCAGAATCCTTATGGAAAATTACTCTCGGCTAAATTTTCTGAAAATTATAGTTTTTCAGTTACAGCTGTTAGAAGTTTTGATCAATCAACGAAATTAAAAAAAAGTTCAACGCTGAATCACTTTATTAATTAAAACATTAATTTAGCAAAAAATCTGCGACTTCCAGTGCCATCGGAAACTACCCCTTGCCCTTGAGCCTTCGTATTTTAAAATTTTCAAGATTCAAAACTAGGCCGAATACCACTCTGATTTCAAAGATAATACAGTAAAATAATTTATTGATTAAAACAATATTAAAAAAAAGTCTCCCACGGCCATCAGAAACTACCTCTCCGAGATTCAAAATTAATGTTTTAATTAATAAAGTGTTTTAGTGCTTAAATCAGCATGGTATTCGACGTGGTTTTGAATGTGGATAAATTTAAAATGGAAAGGGTTGCTCAAGGAGTAGTTTTCGATGGTCGTGGCAAGCGGAAATGTTTGCTAAATTAATGTTTGAATTGACAGTTTTTTCAGCGTTGAAACGGCCTGGTATTCGGTCTCGTTTTGAGTCCTGAGAATTTTCAGATACAAAGGGTTGCTCAAGTGTATCTGATGGCCATGTATCTGATGACGAGGAAGTTGTATTTAACTCATAAAAATATTCTACATTTACTTTGCCAACTATACAAGCCCACTTCGTAACAAACTGCCGACTATACAAACCAAAAATGACGTCTGCAGACCCGGGTTCGGGTCTGAGTGGGTTTGGGAGATTAACGTATCAAAACTTAGGTGGGCTTGTGAAGACGGTCTAAAAAGTATTTCTCGTCATACCTCCCTCGTAAGAGTGCTCTAATTCCTTTGTTTTGTCGATCGTAAGTGACGCCTTATGTACCAAATACTTGTTGCCATTGGCAACGGGTCATAATTTTTCATCAGGTCCCTAGGGAAATAAAGTAAATTTGGGAAAAATTTTATATAACAAGTTAGCCCAGTCAATGAACGTTCAATAAGGGGGTCTAGTGGGAAATGCCAAGATCACAATTTTTGACTTCAGGGCTGTGTTTAGACTATTTAGGAGGTAAACATACCAAGTCCCCGAACGTAGGAGGTGGGAGGGGGGGGGGGGCACGGAGAAGGACCCGGTTTTTGGTTTTTCGCTCATATCTCGACAACGGTTAGCCCTATATGCAAAATTAAAGCTGACTAAATTTCCTACAATAATGTTCCTATTAATTTTTTTCGTATCTGTTATGGTTCAGTAATGGATTGTATATCTTCTAACTGCATTCTAACTTTATTAAAATTTTATTTAATAATCATCGTAGAAAAAAATTTCTTGTACAGATATCCGTTTCACAGCAGACTGAACTCAAATATCGAATAAAAAATGTCTTTGCGTCTGTGCGTGTATATGTATGTGTGCGTTAATACCGTTTCTTGTAAGTACGATAACTTCTGTTAGACTTAAAATATTTAATTACAATTTGGTACATATGTAAAACAGCATATTACAATAATCCTTATTGAAATTGGGCCATATCTGTAATACACGGTGATAACTAGAGGCCTACAAACTCTCACATCATAATAATCTTATTAAAAATACCATGTTCCATATTTTAGGATAACATTGATATATCATCTAATTTAAATAAAGTTGGTTTGCCTAACATACACCCGGTATTTTGCGGTTTATAAATTTTATACATCTTATTTTTGTATGCTTTGTAATATTTTGCTCTGAAATTAAAATAAAACCTATTTTACATATGAGAGTTTGTAGGCCTCTGGTTATCACCATGTATTACAGATATAGCCCAATTTCAATAGGGGTTATTGTAATATGCTGTTTTACATATGTTCCAAATTCTAATTAAATATAAGTTTAACAGAAGTTATTGTATTTACAAGAAACGGTATACACGCACACACACACTTACAGATGCAAAGACATTTTTTATTCGATATTTGAGTTTAGTCTGCTGTGAAGCGGATATCTGTACAAGAAATTTTTTTCTACGATGATTATTAAAAATATTTATCAAAAAATAATAATAATAATAATTTCGTTTGTTTAGCTAATGAAAGCTATACAATTCACAAATATTATTTTACATCTAACAAAAGCTTAATAAATAAATACATATAAAAGGGTAAATCCATAATTAATAATTAAACAAGTAGAAGCATGAAGCAGCCTCAGTGCTATTTAAGTATCACAAAACACTAAATAAAATACAATACCATACAACACAATGCAATACAATACAATACAATACAACCGCAGACCTTATGTTTCATATAGGTATTGTCAAATTATAATAAAGTTAGAATACAGTTAGAAGATATACAATCAATTACTGAACCATAACAGATACGAAAAAAATTAATAGAGAGAGAGAGTTTATGTCAGACAATTTTACATTGTATACACACAATAGCAACTTTATTGTAGAAAATTTAGTCAGCTTTAATTTTGCATATAGCCACTTTTTGATTATGTCTAACCGTTGTCGAGATATGAGCGAAAAACCAAAAACCGGGACCTTCTTCGTGCACCCCTTTACCCCCCCCCCCTCCACCTCCTACGTTCGGGGACTTTTAGTATGTTTACCTCCTAAATAGTCCAAACACAGTCCTGAAGTCAAAAATTGTGATCTCGGCATTTCCCTCTAGAAACCATTCATTGACTGGGCTAAGTGTTAAATTAAATGTTTTAACTTTTTTGGATGTAAATCCAGACAAGCCTTACTTGGTATACTTTACTACTAGTTTTCTAAAGTTTTTTTCTAGTTTAATGATTCATGGGTATGACGAAAAATATAATATGCACCGCAGGTCGTACAGTGCACTTACAACCCTTGGTACATAAGCAAACTAATTAAAACATCTTATCTCTGCAAGTAGTATTAAACCCCTAATGTTATAATTCTTAGCCAGTCTGAGGAAAAGTTGGGATTTTCACTAAGAAATTTAAGGCATTCAGATTTCTTAGGAGGAATCCTATTTTTTATGTGGTTTTTAAATGCTTTTAGCACTATATTTTTTTGATGTGGCTCTCATCTAACCCGACATTTATTGTTTGTCAACTTCATCCTGTTTTCTTTAGCAACTTCTTCTTGAATGTCTTATACTTCATCCGAAATATTATTGTCATCCGTCAGTCACATTTTTTCATTGATTTTTTTAGTGTGACCACACTGTATATTTTTGATATTTTTCCATAAATTTTTTTAGGATGACCACCTTTCACATTATTAAAAAAAATTGAGTGACCACCCATGCGAAATATTATCGTTTTCCGTCGCTTTTTAATATTTTTTTTTTATGACCACCCTGAATATATTTTTCTTCTTTGACAATAATTGTATTAACTGCATGCAAAATATTATCGTCCCTGGCACATTTTCTAAATTTTTTTTGGTGACCGCCCTGAATATATTTTTTTCTTTGGCGGTTGTAGTAACTGCATGTGAAATATTATCGTCCTCTGTCGCATTTTTTTTTTTTTTTGGGTGACCACCCAGTTTTTTTATATTATTCTTCCTTGATAGTTGTGATAACTGCATGTCAAATATTGCTGTGTTCAGTCATTTTTTTCCCTTAATTATATTTTTATGGGGTCCACCCTGTATATCTTCCAACGGAACTCTATCTCAATTCTTCGTTGGCAGTAGCGTCAACTATCTACCAAATATTATCCCTCTCCGTCAAGCAGTTTTGTAGATATGGCGTCAACAGACAGACGGACTAACCGAATTAAATGGTTTTAATTTTCGCAAACCACGTACTCTGAAACGTGAAAATCAGGAAAAATCTCGGAGAGAGGGGGTGGTAATGGGGGGTGGCTAATGCCAAAATTTTTTTTGAGACTTTAGCTTCTCTTGTATATGCTAAATACCAATTTCCTGCTTGATTTGTATATTTACCTCAAATTTACCCCAATTTACCCCCCAACCCTTCGACGGTTCCAGAGTAAACGTGCGCACAAAAAAAGTTACGACAGACCGACACAGAAATTTTTTTTCGCTCAAACTTAAAATCTCGACGTTTCATGACATTCTAAGCCTATTTGAACAATAAAAATTTTTAAAAAAATTTTTGTCGTTACTATATTTCCACTGTATGTGGAAGTAATATATTAATTTTTACCCTTTAATAACTTTAACCTTTAATTTGGTACACAGCGAATATTATATCCTATAAAAGAATTAGTTTCACTACTTATATATCTGATAATATTGTATTGTCTTCTGTCACTCAGGTGGCTTTAACATCTCCATTATTCTAAGTTTTTTGTTTAGAAGTTCTTTTCAACATTTTAAAATAGCAGCACACCACTACTCTAACACTAAGGCAATGAAATGTTACAAATTTTCGCGGGAATCGCATAGAATTCAAGGAGAGATGGGTTAAACAAGTATCTTATTGGTTAGTTAAATATGGCAACACTGTAGGGTCTGTAATGGTCGGCATTTTAACAGAATTTGTATAAAATGGTTTGTAAATGCGGCAAAATGACACGGTCCTGGAAACGTATAAGAAACAATATATTTTTTTTTTTATAAAAATTTGTTTCCCCTCTCGGTGTGCTCGATATGTCCAATGAGAAATAAGCATACAACGCTAAGTTTTAGGTCGGTAGAACCAATATTTCTTGTAGGTCTGAGGTCGCCTGTGAAGTCGACCGGGTCTGGAAAGTATAGCCAAACCAATATATATATATATATATATATATATATATATATATATATATATATATATATATATATATATATATATATATATATATATATATATATATATATATATATATATATATATATATATATATATATATATATATATATATATATATATATATATATATATATATATATATATATATATATATATATATACATGCATTTAGTACTCATACACCTCCGAATGTTATATGGTTAGGTGGTGTTTGCCTCCGATTTTACGCGTTCGCCTCCGATTTCGGAGGCGGAGACGTTTCGTGTTGTTTTCATCGCGAATGTCTTGATAAATAGTAAATTCATGACTCATTATTATCAATAATGATCAGCTTTATTGGTGCGCATATAAGATTATGACAAAAAGGGAAGAAATAGAGAGATAGAAGCATTTAACGACACTTTTTTTTGAGGCGGAAAATACCTATAAACATATGTAAACATACACCATAGTCCACTAAATTTTTTACCAGGTGGCGCTGCTGTTTTAAACACTTGATGTATATAGGTATTAAATGCTTCCTTACAATAAAGTAGCGATATCGCCTCCTAAACTTGGCAACATAGTAAAGAGGCATTACTATTCCTAAATACATCTATAGATATGGTAACAAAAATTATCTTACTAAAAATATAAATAACTTTTATACACAGGAATAATACTTTCTAGAGATCAATGGGTTTTTAAATTTTTTCAATTTGGGAATAAAAAAACGTTTATTTTGTTCAGAAATAAATATTTTTGTACCATTAAAAAAGGTATTTGTTTAAGGTATTTATTTAACAGGACACGAACATTCCTTAACGTAACTAGTTGCCCTTAATACACTATTTGTCACTGCTGCTGGTCTTATATAGTAAAAGTAAAAAAAAAATTAGAAGACGATTTTTATTGGGGGGGGGGGCTAAAAAGCAGAAAATAAAAGAATAATAATAACACAGGTCAACATTTAGTTTAAAAAAATACACAGGACTCTACCTAGGTACCCAGGGGTTTTTGGGGTCGCTAATTCCGATGCCGAGGTCGGTTAAGCTCTATCACGTCAGGTTCAAGGACATCTGAAGGTCAAACTAAGAAAAGGTGGTGAAAAAATCTGAGAAAATTTACACATAGGTTTTGGGGTCGCTGAGTCCGAATTCGGTGTTCGCTTACCCTTAAAAGGCATCCGGAGGTCATTTCAAGGTTAATTTGAGAAAAACGGAGAGGAAGCTGTTAAAAAATCTGAAAAAATTTACATATAGGGTTTTTGGGTCGCTGAGTCTGTATCCGATGCCGGTTGACCTCTATCACGTCAGTTTCAAGGTCACTTGAAGGTCAAACTAAGAAAAGGTGATTGAAAAAATCTGAAAAAATTCACGCATAGGTTTTTGGGATCGGTGAGTCCGAATCCGGTGTTCGTTTGCCCTTAAAAGGCATCCGGAGATCATTTCAAGGTTAATTTGAGAAAAACAGAGGAGAGCTGTCAAAAAATCTGAAAAAAATTATATATAGGTTTTTTGAGTCGCTGAGTCTGCATTCGATGTCGGTTGACCTCTACCACGTCAGTTTCAAGGTCATTTGAAGGTTAAAGTAAGAAAAGGTGGTTGAAAGAATCTGAAAAAATTCACACAGGTTTTTCGGGTAGCTGAGTCCGAATCCATTGTTCGCTTACCCTTAAAAAAAAGAGGCATCCAGAGGTCATTTCAAGGTCATTCTGAGGTCATTTCAAGCCGGCATTCGTCCGCCAGCTTTAGCTGCACATGAAGATTCTTCGGCTATCTCAGTGCAAATATATTTAACTCAATGAATCACCTACCTATTTTCTTCTGTGAAAGGATGGCCTTTAGGTATAGATGCAGAAACAGAGCGAACATGCAAGTAAAGAGTACCACGGGCGTTGGCTTCACTCACTTGGAGCTCAATCAGTGCTGGTTTTGCCTATAAGCTGAGTAAACGCCAGCTTAGGGCCTCGCATTTAGGGGGCCTCAGAACTCAGATTTCATACGCAGATATGCACGTTTATTTTATTAGAAGAGAAAGCTTCAACGAAAAACATACCTAGAGCTTAGGGCCTCCGGTTAACTAAAACCGGCCCTGACCTCAATCCTGTCAGGGTTAAAGTAATTTAATGGTTTCCTGAGTCAGACAAACTGACAAGGAGGCAGACAGACTGTCAGATAGAAACATTTAGTCATTCAGTCAGACAGAATTACTGACAGAAAGGCAGGATGTCAAATAGATGGACAGAGAGAAAATGCAGGCGGATGATAAATACAGACTAACAAGCAAACAAACAGGTGTGCAGGTATAAGGGCAGACAGATAAACAGACAATAAGTATTCAGGTGAGCATTCGTATAAATTTTTTCTAATTTTTTTCACCTCCTATTCTTACTTTAACCTTCAAATGACCTTGAACATGAGGTGATAAAGGTCAACCGACATCGGATTCGGACTCAGAGACCCCCCAAGAGCCTATGTGTGAATTTTTTAGATTTTTTCAAAAACCTTTTCTTAGGTTGACCTTCAAATGACCTTGAACCTGACGTGATTGAGCTTAACCGACCTCTGCAACGGAATCAGCGACCCGAAAACCCCTGGGTACCTAGGTAGAGTCCGGTGTATTTTTTCAAACTGAATGTTGACCAGTGTAATCTTCCACCTTCCAAAGATATTTTAAAAACCTAGATTATTCTGGAGCTAAAATGTAAATATTTCCCTCTAGCAAGAAATAAAAATGTTTTAAAAAGCATTCGAGACCAAAATTCTAGAATATATTTCTTGGTTAATCATAAATTTTGCTATACTAATTAATGATAGTTTGTTGGAGTCATCTCGAACGCTTTTCAAAAATGTTTAAACAATTCAAAAATTTTTCTCTTGCTGGAGGGAAATATTTACATTTTTGCTCCAAAATGATTAAGTTTTGAACATTTTACTTCTTTAAGTATATCATCTCTTTGAAATATTTTATATTATTTTCTGCTTTTCTGCATTCCGTTGGTTCCAAGTTTTCTCCTCGTCAAACATGAATTTGGAGAAATACTCTGTAAGAATGTTGACGTAATGCCTCGGATGTTGCTGGCAGTCTTCGTAGAATCCCGGTAGTACTAGATTGGCGGACTAACTTATTGAAGATAATGAATCTTTGATGATTCAAAGATGTAATTTCTTTTTTCGTTGAGCTACGGTTGTTGAATATACGGACAACCTCTTCGAGATCTTTTCTTTTATTGACGCATTCCACCGTTTGCACTTTTCCTTTACCAAAGAAAGCTGAAGTGTTATCGCATCCACTGAACGTGTGGCCATACAGCTTTTTAAAACTTCCGAGGACTGCAAGTCACGAGAACTGTAATCTTTATTTTTTATTTTTCTCTGAGCCTCTCTTAAGAAACGGATATCTTTATCTTCAGGTGCGAGAGCGATAATCAATGCGAGAAGATCAATATCTTGTCCGAGGATGACCACTGTATCGTTTCCATGAGATTCGTTTAAGGCGGTTTGAACTATGAGTACGTCAACGTCGTCTACAGCAGTAATTGTTTTGATTCCCTCGTTTTTAAATCTCTCCACCAATTGCGAAATAAACCGTTCCTTTTTGTGAGATTGTTTATCATTTTATTTTGCGTTTCAGTCAGTGGCGTGTTCTCATGAAAAACAATTTCCGGTGAAATGCGTTTCAAAAGACGCTGCTGTCTTTCTATGCTCTTCATACTCCAGTCAGCATATCCGTCAAACACTACAGTCACTTTTTGGCCGTAATGTTTACGAATAAAGCTGCTTCGGCCATACTACACGATGAATCAAATTGCCGCCATCAACAATGAACTGGCAATCGGAAAAATCTATTGGCCTCTCTCGTACAGCATTGAAAATATCATACAGACGACTCCAAATCTTCTTTTGTGTGAACAGTACAGATTATCCTCTAATATAATTGCAAAGAAGGGGAAAATACATAAACTACTTGCGACAAAACCCTCTATATATGCATCTAATAGAGAAAATTCTGCTCAATAAATTCATTCCTGAGCATTTTTCTCGTTAAATTAACCGGTTTTAAGATATTCGGAGTCAAACTTGGAATAGGATGGATTTTTACCTCCGCGCCCCAAACTACGCCTCTGTTCGGACGCTGTTAGCGCGAAATAGGTGAGGATAAGCTACAAGGTTAATAGTACATTTTTTATGCAGAATTTAACTTGACGATTTTTTTATTTCCTATACTTTTTTCTCTTTCGACGAACGGTTTACAAGATAAAAGTGAAAAACCAGCGTTAAGTCCCCGTAATATGGCCGAAGCAGCTCTATTCATAATCATTACGGATGTTTCACCCCTAAATTGTGGGGAACTATTCGGGTATCTATTTCGAACCCTATCTAGATTACGCATCCCAAATATTATTACTTTATAAATTATTTCTTCTAAAATATCTAATTTACGTGGACTAATATGTAACAATTGTGTTACAAAATTGAACTGATTCAGTGATGTCTTTTGAAAAGCATTTTAAATAGTAATAATAATTCCCTTAAGAACATATTTTGAATTACATACATTATTCTACAATAGATATTTAGCGTGAACGGTTCATTTTAAAACAGATAATCGCACATTATCGGGTAAAACACCAATGTAATCTGATTGAGTATAACTTACGCAATATGAATCATCATGATAACAAACGCACACGATTGCATAGCGCAACTAATTGCGCAAGCGCTAGAGCATTTTACACTATAGAAGTCTGGCAACCTCGAAGGAGGCAAAGGCTACCGTTATATATAACAGTTTTAAATACATTGAGTCAGAGAGGTACTATTTATATAACGAGGTGTAAACATACCAATCGTATGAACAAAAATGTGTATGTAAAAAAAGATAAAAATCGTTTCCCCTCTCCGCGTGCCCTTGGTAAGTGAAATTTGGCGGTTATGTATATGTAAACAGAACTAATCTATCTATATTATTTCTAGTGGAGGTGCGGGCGCCACAAATTTGTAAGGAGGCGGACACGATACAAATGCACATATATATATATATATATATATATATATATATATATATATATATATATATATATATATATATATATATATATATATATATATATATATAATTCTATATGATTTTGGTCTTAAAATGGGCCATTTTGAAATTACATTTTCTTAATTATTTTAAATACAAAATTTGTCATTAAGAGCTTGGAAACATTTAGGTGAATATTTTCAAGCCAAAATAACAGAAATTTTTCCAATTATAACACTTTCAATAAAATATTCGATTTTTTTGGAGTTCTAAAATGAAATTAGCGACATATTACGATTATAGAAAGCCATTAAAAAAGTTTTCGGGCAAATCCATTTAGGTGCAATCGATGTCCTAATAACTTACTTCTTTCTTCGAAGTACACTCCAGTAGTAGTCCAGTGTGAGCTTTCATGTAAATCTCACAGGCATAGGGGTTATTTTCCAGTAATAAACTGAATAAATGTATTATTTTGTAGATTCAATGGACTTTATTTTTTATAGAAGAGGATACACATGTGGTAGAAATTTCCAGAAAAGAAAACAGAAAAATGAAGAGAATTCCACAATTAATATTCAGACTTCCATATCATATGTCTTGTCAATATTTTTGATCAAAAAAGTTATGTTAAAAGTAACGGTACAAGAGAAAAAATATTCTATTTACAACAACATATCGAGAAGGCCATTGTATATTACGTGTTTATGTATCTCTGCTTCGTAGAGTGCTGTAAGGTTATTCACAATATGGAATGGACCATACCGTCAATTTTATTATTAAAGATGAAAACACCAGGTCAAGAAATCTTCAATATTCACCAACTATACGAAAGAAACTTCTCTTGTAAATGAACCACACTGGATTCTGGATTGTTTAGCGGGGGGTGAGTATGCGCTCACGTGCACTCAGTCCTCATAGGTGGGCCCATATTATGCTTCCCCGTAGGTGGCGGCATGTCTACCGAGCCCCTCACTCCACAAGCCAAATAACACTTGTAATGTATTTGAAAAGGCCAGGCGGGGCGCCACCTATACTGGCCATACTGGGCTAGAAGCCCCCTATGTGGATTATCTTTTCATTGAGAGAGCAGGGTAGTAACATAGCACATGATCGGCAGTCCCATCATCCAGATTACACCTTCTACATCTTCAATAACTCCCAGTGTATGGAGGTGTTTGTTTAGTCTGCACTGTCCTGTTAGCAATCCTATGCGCAGATTACTCCTAACATCTGCAGACAGTGTTTGCCTAGCTTAAGACTGGGTGTCTGCAGCTGCTTAGACTACTTCACACGAAATCCGACAAATGTAAAGTTCACAAAGGAGACAGAGCTGTGATGTTTACCCAATTCTCTTTAATATCTTTAGTCATGTGATGCTATGCGTGTCGGAGGAAGGCATAATGAATCTGCTGTAGATTAAACTAATTTCTAACTTAAGATTGGCAGATGATACAATATTAGTGGCAGCTCGCCAATCTCTAGGCAATAAGCTCTGAGTACGGTTTAAACGAAAATTAAAATAAGGTGAAAATTAAGCTATTTTTTTTTGGCACTTGGCCATACAGTCAACCGATACCCAAAGAATTATTTATTCCAACTAACCTATGTCGACAAAGAAATATATTGAAGATTAGCAAAAGAGGCTTCTCGTCCTTTGGTCTATCAGGACATTTGTTTTTTTAATAACAAACAAAATTAGGGAACCACTAGATTATAGGACGTAACAGAGGGAAAACAACAGAGGATACGAAGTTGACCTACTCAAACATTCACTTACAAAGTTCATAATAAAATTTTCGTTTTTTCCAAAAAACCCAACGATACAATAAAAAAATTTTGTTTATTATGTTGGCTGAGGCGAGAAAATACATTAAAAGGACATTGAATATTATAATTAATAATAATAAGATTGTTATATAAGCTGTTACGTGCTGCTTTGTATTTAAACACTGGAAAAAATATGATCCAAGTCACCTTTAATATTACAAATATCACAATTCTCTAAAGGCAGAATATTTATTGTATGCAAATATGCTGGATAACAGGCACGTCCAAATTTGAGGATAATGACAGGTCAGAATGAATATGTATATATCTTGTAGGACTGGAATGGCGGAACTCTCTGCACAACTCTAACCATCTATTTCTAAATTTGAATTTTAAAATGTTGAAGGAGTCAGACAGACAGATTTTTTATTATAATCGAAATCCCGAGTTGAAGCTTTCATTGGCCAAAATGTAGACAATTTCATTATTTTTCATGCCAATGTGTGCTTCTACCCATACAAAATAAACCTCTTCTAGCTAAGAGTGAGTAGGAGTTTCTTTACGTTTAGAAAAGGGTGTCTGCAGCTGCTTAGACTACTCCACACCAAATCCGACAAATGTAAAGTTCACTGGTTTTGATGTTGAAGGAAGTACTGCTTTCTAGTGAACATAGAACCGATAGAGAATCTGATAAAATTATAGAAGTGTCTGCATTAGATGGATAATTAAATTCGAGAGCTTTTGCTATTGCTTTTGCATGAAGCATTGAGACGGCAATCTGATTTTCATAGTTAGTGGTCGAAGGTATGCAGCATGCGCAATCGGTACTAATGGGAGACTTAGAAGTGTCTGAGTGTATCAACAAAGGATTATCCCACTTATCCAGAACTGTATTTAAGATATTTATACTAATATTTGGGTGATCACTGTATTGCGGTGTAATTAAGAACACTTTCGAAAAAAGATCAGATTTTTAAATGTAATTTTTAAGTGTAATTATATGGGTTGTCTATTGTCTAATACAGGAAGGATATCGCCGGAATCTCGAAAAGCTACACAAACAGGCGGAGAATTATTATTTCTCCAGAATTTATTTGTTAAATCTGATGTATTAAGGACATAAATATTATGTAAAGTTGGTTGATTGTTAATATTTATTTTATAAGCAAACTTTTCAGTCAGGTACTATCATCTGAGCAAAAGATGCGGTACCAAAGCTTCAGCATATAAGGCATCGATTGGTGTTGATCACATAGCTCCTAAACATATCCATATCCATATCCATATCCTGTATTTTGTAAGACATGTAAGCGTTTTAAAAGAGTATTAAAAATATGTGAGTGTGAAGTAGTGAATAGAATGGTATACCTTGGAATTCTTGTCAACAATACCAGCAACTGCGAATACCATCAGAGAATATATAAAACAGAAACTTACCACTAGAGCAAAAGTTGGCGTAACCAAAATATCACCAAATGCAAAAGGATTGGGCTTGCTAATGCCCTAGTTCTCTTCTACATTCCTTATACATCTGAGAGATCAACTTTTAGGACGGCAGGAAGATGGTGTATCAATGCTCTAGAGGTGTGGCTCTGGAGAAGTTCATTATGGAATAGACCATGGCATCAACAGCTCAATTCTGCAGAGTACAATTTGCCAAACCGTGCTCCAGCATCATATTCTCCAGGATCGGTTCATTTTTTTCACGTCTACTGAAGAGAAAAAAATTTAACGGCTAACGATTAAGGAAAAACAATTTGTCAAGACGTGCATACGAAATTAAGAAGAACACTCAGTCACTTTCTTTAATACTTTCATATAATTTTTCAGTTCATTTCTTTTCCCTTCGGTCAAAATTTAGCCACAGCATATTTATAATTTATTTAGTCGTATCCTTCGATGTTTCATATTTTATTTGAATTGTTTATTGAAATACATTCAATTTATTAAGTTACCCAAACAATATGCGTCAATTATTATTGGTTTATGGTCATTAAATCAATACGACTTGGAAATTATTGACACATTATGATGGATTATTCAAAATATCTACATACGTACACACAATCGTCAATCGAATCGAATTTGCAATTTACAATTATTAAATAGATTGTCAGGGACACAAATACAAATTAAATTCGGAAGTTAATATAGAGCGATCGTGATAATGTTATAACGGCAAATTGGGAAATATTTAGGAGCTACATTTTGACTAAAGATATTGCATACATTTTTCATGACAAACTTCAAGGTAGTACGGTTCTAAATAAACCATTTGATTACTAAGACAACAGTTAATAACTTCCACAACTCTCACATTTGCTGGTTAGTACTGGTGCAGAAAGTGCGGAGAACATATTGCCTCTAATTATCCTTGCGTAATACTTTATTATTTCTTACATTTGTGGGCAAATACATAATAGACCGGGAGGTAGTGACAGATCCCCGAGAACGGTTAGTTAGCGTCTGCCAATTTAAGGTTCAATTATTATGACGAATTATAAATAAAGTTTCTTCAAAAAAACTATTATTTTGAACGATCAGTTAGAGTTTGCCAAGTGGTTTTTTGTGAAACTTTGAACAAAAACAATCCGGCGGAAGCTAATGTCAGACGATTTCCGCGTGCAGGAGGGCCAAAACTTGCAAAAAAATGGACATATGTGAACAATGAGTTCGCGTCTGCCATTTAACTGAATTATCATTAATGCACATGCGTTCGAGGTGATTTTTAGAAACTGTATTACTTTGTAGATACTATGTAATGATAAGTTTGGAGTTGAAACTGAATTTGTTATGATATGCGACCAAGTGTTGATAATCATTGGCAGACATTTTGGACTTGCAGAACATAAAAAAAAAAAATTCGAAAAATGTTAACAACGTTTTAAACAATTAGTTAGCGTCTGCCATTAGCTTTTTAATGAAATTTATAATAAAAAATAATGATTTGATAATTTGCAGACAATTTCAGCACGCACAAATTTATATACAATAATAACAATATTACAAATGAATTCAACTGTTGTCGAATAATTAATTAGCGTCTGTCAATGGTTTTTTCATGAAATTTGAGATAAAGAAATAACGATTCGATATTTGGCAGTCGATTTAACATGTACAAGACTATATAAAACAATAACAACATCACAAGAAAATTCAAATATTCGCGTATTCATTTTTACTGATAATAGGTTCGGTGCTAATTAATTTAGTAGTATTTTCGATGACATGTTAATCAGATGTAGTGCATTCAAACTAAATTGCGAAAATATTAAATTACTGAAAAAATTGCATAGTGGCATAGTTTTAACAAAGTCTAAACTTCTTTACTTACTTCATCAAAATGACAAAAATGACCTGAAATCAAAATTTTTGAAGTTCTGGCTTGTATGTAAAGTGTTAAAATTCCTGTTTAACTTTAATTAAATTTAATTATTCGACTTTCACCGTTTACTTTTTCTGACAATTCAAGAATTTGACAATTTGAAGAATTTATTTTCAATTTATTAATGAATCTTCTTATTATATAAAATGTAAAAATACAAAAAATTTTATTTTGACGCGTGGCTCGTCGTCATCTTTGTCATCATCCTCACACCCTCATCATCATTATCTTCGTCTTCATCATCATCTTTATCTTCATCTTCATCATCATCATCATCATCATATTCATCGCTATTTCAATTTATTTAATGTTGTTATTGTTATATATAGACTTGTGCATGCTTAAATCGTCTGCCAATTGTCAAATTTATTACTGTTTATTATGAATTTAATGAAAAAAATAATAGCAGACGCTAACTAATTGTTCAACAACATTTAAATCTGTTTGCAATGTTGTTAT
Source organism: Rutpela maculata (assembly GCA_936432065.2). Lineage (NCBI taxonomy): Eukaryota > Metazoa > Arthropoda > Insecta > Coleoptera > Cerambycidae > Rutpela > Rutpela maculata. The sequence goes on from OW386288.2 coordinate 119,416,463, forward strand.
TATTGTATATAGTCTTGTACATACTTAAATTATCTGATAATTGTCAAAATATTGTTTTTTATTATAAATTTCATGGAAAAACTAATGGCAGACGTCAACTAATCATTCAAAACGTCTGCAAATTTTTCTTTAGTTATATTAACATAACATCATACACATATTTAAATTGCAGACACTAATTACTCGTTCAATGGTATGTACAAAGTAATACAGTTTCTAAAAATCACAGCGAACGCATGTGCATGTCGAAATTGTCTGTAAAGTAGTTTTTGGCAATTTCCATATCATTAACGATAATTCAATTAAATGGCAGAGGCAAAGTCATTGTTCTTAGATGTCCATTTTTTTTGCAAGTTAAGTTTTGACCCTCCTTCACGCGGAAATTGTCTGCAGATTAGTTGCCGCTGGATTGTTTTAGTTCAAAGTGTCACAAAAACCACTTTGCAGACGCCAACTGATCGTTCAAAACGTTAGTTTTCAATTACAAATAAACAATTAATTTGCAATGTCGCTGCAATCGAAGAAACTTTCTTTATACGCTTATAATTCATCAAACACCTATAATAATTGACCCTTAAATTGACAGACGCTAACTAATCGTTCTCAGGGATCTATCACTACCTCCCGGTCTATAAGGAGTTTGTATAAATTTAATACATAATCATTCCATATTAGCCAGGATAGCTGAATGTTGTTGGATAAATGAAAAATCATATTAATATATTATATAGTCATATGAAACTTTCCATTTTCTATTTCACCAACTTTGTATGTCTCGGATGGAAGTTTTTGTACATCGTTCATACTCCTGCTATTTTTTTGCCATGTTGTCATCTCCTTCTCTTTCGCATTAGCTTTGCTGACCATGCGATGTTGGAGGAAGGCTACTCTTTCTTCCCCTTTCCTCACCACCTGATGAGCGGCAACCTTCCACTTGCTAAGTTTGCCGTTGTGGAGATTGTTCTATAAGCAGCTGTAATGTGAATTGTCATTTAAATGCTCACTCTCTCATACCGCGGCACGTGCGATCACACCATGGTACAATAGAGTATGATCGATGATTCTTCTTCCTATTTATTTTTCTTATTCACGTCTTGCCAGACGTTTTGTGATCCATGAAAATTATTCTAGTTGGCCTGCATTTGCTGTATAGCACACCAGACTGATGATATTGTCAGGCTTTGATTTTTTTAGCTCAAAGGTATGTATGATTCTTGCTGGGGTTATTAGGTAGGATCTTACTGGCTGGTTATTTTCTTTGTTTCCGCCGGGGTCACCATTATTGTTTATTTTGTGTCCGGACTAATGCCCATTTTCTCTAATAGGCGGCTACTCTCATTGTTTTGTTGATCCAGGTAGATAACGAATGTTCCTCCTGGATCTATATTTGCACACACAGTTCAGTAATACAGACATAGACATAGAACACGTACCACTATATTGGACTCAATGCAAATCCCTGTTGGACTTCTGGGAGTAGTTTATATTATTTTTCCATTCGTTATTTAGATGTATCGATTAGTCAAATGAAGCTGGATTATTCCGACTAGGTATTTGCTTATATTGGCCTTGATAAGTGAGTTAATGTTTTTTTCAACGGTACTGAATTCAAAATTTAATCGATATCGAGGGTTATAATGACACAGAATTCCTGGTTTTGTATTATTTTTGTTTGATTTTCTTCCGAATGTACATTAGTTACGAAACCATACCAATGGTGGTGAAGCAAATTTTGTTCTTCGAGTTCATCTTCGAATCGATTTTTTCTAAATATTCCAGATATTTCTCAGTAGCATCTAATAAACATATTCGCGGTTTTGTGTTAGGGGAAAGTGGAGCCTATTTTGTCTTCTCGGTCAGGATAAGCTTAAAGATTTTCCATATAGCTAGGGTCTCGACCAGTATCATGCATTCATTTCTTAAGGTGAGCCTCTATGGGTTTTTTAAAACTATTGCTTTTTAAAAACAATAGGGATTTAATCCAGTTTTCTAGTTTTATTGGTCCTGTTTGTTTTTCACTCAAGCGCACAACGCTAATTCCTTGTTGAATTTGGTCCAGTTTTTTGTCAGGTGTTCGTAATCAGTAAGATCTATGTTCTGGTGTTCAGCCGTCTACGATAATATACGATAACGAGTTTTGTCATAAAAGCAAACAGTGGCGTTACACTCGAGAATTTTGATTTCCGCAATCAAGTACTGTGTCCTCAAATATTTAGCTATCGCTTCGAAGTTTTCTGAGATCTGTTTCTCAGTGTTCCTTAGATATTCAGATGGAAGTACCACATATATGTCTGTAATTACACATCTTTAGTTGATAGTAAATTAAATATTACTATTAACCAAAGATGTGTTTGAGAATCTCAGAGCTACAAATGTACGTAACAACTCAAATAAAGATTACCATTTCCGCCAATATGTTTTCGTGAGTTTTCTTGTCAGGAACATAGACATTAGCATTGTTTCCTTATCATTAGTCTCATCTGGAGTGATTTTGCCAACTCTTCACTGCAACAAGCTCTTACTACCCATTATCAGTACTACTTGTTACGGAAAACTATAAAATTCAGTAGATATTTTAGAACAAAAGTACTTCTACACAAAAAATCTTCATCCGCTTCTAATAGGGATTTCTCAACCTAGTCTTTCATAAGGATTTGATTAATGTGAAGCAATCGCTGAGTCCATCCATCAAGATAAATACTTTCCTTTGTTTGAGTTACTTTAAGAATGGCTTGCTGTGAGGTTGACGGTGGTACAAGTTTGTTAGGCGGGGTTAGCTAATTATACTTGTTATTGCTAGTTAACTTAAATATTTTTGGTTCCAAGCATGGAACTAGCCCTGTAGTATGGAGTGGTTCGAGGCTGGACATGGACATACGTTTCTTATATGGGCCAGGGTTACGGTGTATTAAATAGGTGGTACGACGTACGGCACTTTCCTATGAAAATAATGGCTTTATAAGTGCATGGTTTCTATTTACTTTAGTAGATGGCGCGAGCTTTAAGCTCCTACAATTACCTGTGCATGTGCATCATATAACTAAGTTAACCTCAAATTTTAAGTTTTTTAAGTTTATTCTCATTTTTATTTTTTCTATATGCATTTTTAGCATGGAGCCATACTGGCTCCAAGCAAATATTTAAAAATTCATGCAAATATTTTTTCAATATCGTTGATTAATAAAAATAAACTACTAATTATAGGTTAGATTCCTAACCTTCAAATGCGTTTTATTTTATTGTTACAAACTATTTAAAACTTCATAAACATTACGTTGAGCTAGATTTTGGATGAAAGTACAGGAACCAGGCAGAAATTTTAATAATAGCTACGTAATACGTGTCAATGTTAAGAAATATATATTTTTGAGGTTAGCTGTGACGTCACGTGCAGATGCTCCGTAGATGAATTGCCATGCTGCATGTAGTGTTACATATATGGGGCCCGTGCACCTTTTGGTTTTTAATTTAGCTATTTAATGTCAGATCTGACTGGACTCTTGTTTCACTGAACACAAACGAAAGGCCGGAAATGTATGCAACACTATATGCACGTATCTACAGAACCTGCAAAATTATCTTTCTATGCTTAAGTAATGACGGACCTTATTGCTCCTGCCATCTATTACATTATGTACAAAGTAAGCACTTATGAAGCCACTGTGCGGGCTTTTGTCGCATCACCTATTTAATACACCCTGGCCAGGGTATAAAGGTTCAAACAACTGAACACAATTTTTATTGAAGTGCTTTAGAAAAATTATACTCAGCTCGTGCAAAACAATAAAATTCCTAATTTGTCAGGGTGTGCCAACGTAATTTTGGGTGGGAAATGGCCCATCCTGGCCTCACCGTACTTCCGTACTTATTTGATTCAAATATTTTATTCAGTGGTTGTGATAGTTAAGATTATTGATGTTATTGTGTGCACATAGCACTTTTTGTTTTATTTGCATGGATTTTCTTGGTTGTGGTAATATTATTTTTCTTGAGATCCAATAACATTTAGGCTGAAGGCGTTGCTTGATCACTTGTATTAATTTTTTTGTTCGTTTTATTTTTTCTTGCTTTTTTTAAATTTTGTTCGTTCGTTCGTTCGTTTTGTTAAATTTTATTTCATGCCTTTTAGTTTCGTTTTTGATTTCGGTTATTTATATACTTTGTTTTTCTTTCTTTGTTTTTGTTATTAAAGACATTAGACTCTTGAATTTCGCTTCAGACTTAGACAATTTTGATGTATCTACATCCTTCTTGAATTTAAAAGTAGCTTTAAGCATTGAATGGTGATTCCACAGACTTGAGGACTTGAAGGCTTAATTATGTCTTCTATAGATACTAAAATTATCTTCCTAGCAATTTCTTTCACACTCTTGTTAACAATTAAATTTCTCGTTTCCAGTAAACTGTCCCATATCTCTTCTGCCACGTAGCGGGTAGCAACTTGTTGATATAAGTTTGTACGTCTTCACTAGTATCATTTGAAACAACTTAATCGCTGTTTTAGCTTATTATTGTCATTTACCAGCTACACATAACATACAAAATGAAAATAAAAATATTTGTCAACCGGTTCCTAAGAAAATGTGTTACAGATACTTCTAGATTTTTACGATTCCTAGTAATGCTTTATTATTATAATAAGCCAGGCATCAAGGAGTTCAGGATGCGTAAATACCGTTTTAAATAGGGCAAAATATTTCACTTTTAAAATCGGTTCTTTATGGGCCCGTCTTAGACATACTAATTTTTCCCTCTCTCCCGCCAACCGGAACACCCCCAATTTTGGGACAATATGGCTTAAAATTATTTCCTTTTGCAAATATCTTGATTCTGAATGGTCCTATAGAAAAAATATGGAGATCAAATTTAAAGATAAATAAATTCTCTATGGAAATGGTTCAGACATATTTTTATGTAGTATTAATAATCTTGGAGTTATAGGCGGGGAAAATCAAGCATCGTATCGCATCTGTGCTGTATATCGACACTTTCCAACACTTCCACGCTTTCTATCTGCTATGTGTGGGTGAAAAAGTTACCTTAGCTCTTTACGGAGCAGAACCCGATCAGCATTCTTTGAATGAATTCAGGTACAAATGCTTTATTGAATCAGTGGCACAAAGTTTTTTGGATCACGATAAACATGAGGAGGCTGAATCTGACAAATACGATGCAGAAGATAATGAAATCGACACTCGCAGTTTTATTGAAGCTGGTACCATTTTGGACGTTCAAGTTCAAAGAAATCCAAACTAATGTAATGCATTGGCAGTAGAGAATAAAAGAATTAGAAGTAAGTTAACCAAATAAACAAAAAATGGATTAGGCCTATTGGGGACACCACTTAAAAAAATAACGCGCCAAACGCTCTACCGCAAGGAGGTGTGGAAACGAGCGCATAATGGTAGTAACCACCGATGGTCGTAGACATTTGCAATTTCAAAAGTAATGACAAATGTATTTACTTTAAACTTCAAAAATGAAAATTACACGTAATAACAAGTAGAACGCGTGGAAATATAGAAAAGTGTCGATATACAGTGCGGATGAGATACGATGCTTGATTTCCTCCACCCATAACTCATAATACTACGTAAACATGTGTCTGAACCATTTCGATAGAGAATTTACTAATCTTTAAATTTGATAACCATATTTTTTTTTGTTAAGACTGTTCAGAACCGAGATATTGCCTCATCAATTATATAAAATTGAGCAAAAATATGCTAAAGAAACACAATATTTAAATCATTCTGAAACTCCTTCTATGGAACTCATAGGCCTTCAGTACTCGCCTTTGATATCGTCCTGAAATTTGCTTATGCATTTCATGAAGATGCGTTTTCCAGATTTGTTATGTAAAGTACCATTGCCCAGCCGCCTGGATTTCCATTTGTACATGTGTACAAGTACGTTAATAATTCAGTTAAGCTAAATACCGGCGAGATGCCAATGAAAGTTAATATTATAACGATAAAATTCAAATTTAAGTGGTGTATTTTAACCGAGACATTAAGGGAACAACAATGTACTTACATATATTAAACTCATCTTGTTAATATCAACCCAACATAATCACGGTTGTTACTCGGCAATAAGATTATCATAAATCATCCTAAGCCAGCTGTCTAAACATTCACATTACCCACAACAAACAACCCATTATACACATATATTACCTACGTTGTAACGTTACTTCAAGTTACTTTATCACATAAATTTATCATTAGAAGCATTTTACGTTGAGGGAGTTTCGTATCCTCATAGTGTATTTAAGTATAACGATGATACTTGAATCTGTGTTGTTTATTTTTGCCAATAAAGGAAACGTCTGGAAATAGAATTTTGAAACAGGAATTGGAAATAATATATTATATTATAGTATAGGCATCCTTTCAGTCGCATTTGGAAGAGTTACAAAAATTAATTTCAATGAATGATTTTTAGTAATTGCACTTCTTTGTAATTGCGGGATAAACGACAATTGTTGTACTAAATACCATTTACCACAACAAATTAGATACCATTCCCATAAATACTACAATTGACAATTACCAATTAAATTAATTCGTTCAAAAAATTCTGCAATCAAAGGTAATATTTTAATATTCCATATTTTTATTATTATAAAGGGTAACGATAGAAATTATATGATACTATATAGAAGATATTAAAATACAGGGTATTCGGAAGTTACTCCCGTTAACTTTAGGCGGTTCATACTCTAGTTTTAGCTAAGTTTTTGTTTAATATTTCAGTAACTCTTTGTGCTATAGTAATGGCATTTAGTACGTCATCTAATATCAATAAGGGCCATTATGTTATGGTATTGGCCATGGATTTTATTAATAACGCAGACAATTTTCAGATTTTTCACATAATATATACTCCCATGTGTTTTTGAACACGATCCTGATGTCAGTTTTACAAAATTAAGTCAGGATTTTTTATTAACTACGAAAAACAAGTTAAACCAGGCCAGAATAGGGTTTAAAATATAAATTAAAGATTTTGAATAAGTAGACTATGCGTTCGATGTATTTTTTGCCGCTGAACACGATGCCGATATCAGTTTTAACCGGTCAAGTCACGACTTCTTATTTATCCTGATTTATTCTTTTCTGTGGTACCGTACTATTTTGTCTTCAAATGATCTGCGTAATGGTTTTCTTTTTCGTTTTATTCCTTTCGTCTTCACATCCCTTTACATTGTCCAACAGTAGTCTGTCATCATATTAACATCCCTTCAACCTTGATATCTATGCTCCATTTCAAAGAAAATGGAGCGTATATATAAGACATAAAGATGTCTTGGTGAAAACGTTCTCCATGCTTTTCTATAACACAGACCCACAAAAAAAAAAGTCCAAAGCAGCGAACATGTAATCATGTATTCCTATGTATTTTCGATCGCTGAATCCGAATCCGGGGTCAAAAAAAATCGTACACCCCAAAATCATTAGCTAGAGCCAAAAAACACCCCTGAAATGGGGTAAAAAGAATATTAAGCTACGAGAATATTTGTTACATCTTAATCAAACGAATTATACAAATTACGGTTAAACAGTAGCGTACATACAATAGATATGAAACATACCCCCAGGAAGGGGCTAAAACTAGCCCCCATATATAAAAAAATCGATCCAAAACAGAAATGACTGCTGAAAAAGCTCAAAAGGTCTAAGTTTTGTTAAAGCGATAAGAAACTGCATCAGGTCCAACGTAATCTTCATAAACTGCCCCTATAGAGTTGAGAACAACCACCCTCAAGTTTAAAGGACATGAGAAAAACAAGAAAAAATGTAAAATGCCGCAGGATTTCCATGTTCATGGATGCTACGATTGGCTGAAATTGCGTAGTACTCTAAAATAGAACTAGAAACTTACGTACCATCAACATTCTACAGTGTCAACCCCCAGAGGGTGTGAAAACTACCCTCTATGTAAGCTTTGACTATAAAAAGTTACAGTGACTTCTATGAAAATTCGAAACACTTGCGTTGTGTGGAAGAGAGAAGAAACTAGACTATATTCGACGCTGTGCTTGAAAACCACCCCCACGGGGTTGAGAGACGCCACCCCTATAAAAAAAATTATGGAAATGAGACGAATAAGCAACAGTGTAGCTTTTTCGTTACGTCTTGAATTACGGTAGTTTACATCCTTTCTGGGTGTGTTACTTAATAACATTTATAGGACATGAGTTTCAAACTCTAAGTGTGCAACACGATTTTTGCCAATCATGGCATCCATAAAAATATAAATCCGGTTAGTTTCTCTCTGTTTTTCCAGCATCCTACAGATATAGGATATATAGGGGTAGTATCTCGCAACCCCGTGGGGGTGGTTTTCAAGCACATCGTCGAACATAGTCTCGTTTCTTCTCTCTTCCACACAACGCAGGTATTTCGAATTTTTATAGAAGTCACTGTAACTTTTTATAGTTAAATCTTACATTGGGGGTAGTTTTCACAGCCTCTGAAGGTTGACAGTGTAGGATGCTGATGGTACGTAAGTTTTTGGTTCTATTTTAGAGTACTACGCAATTTCAGCCAATCATAGCATCCATGAAAATAGAAATCCTGTTGTATTTTACTTTTTTCTTGTTTTTCTCGTGTCCTTTGAACTTGAGGGTGATTGTTCTCAACCCTATAGGGGCAGTTTATGAAGATTGCATCGGACCTGGTGTAGTTTCTTAACACTTTAACAAAACAGACATTTCGAGCTTTTTCAGTTTTCGATCGATTTTTTATATACGGGGGCTAGTTCTCGCCCGTCACTGGGGGTGTGTTTCATATCTATTGTATGTATGCTGCTGTTTAACCTTTATTTGTATAATTCGATTGATTAAGAAGTAACAACTATTCTCGTAGCTTAATCTTCTTTTTATCCCATTTCAGGGGTGTTTTTTGGCTCTAGCTAATGATTTTTTTTTTTACCCCGGATTCGGATTCAGCGACCGAAAATACATGGGGATACATGGGTCTGGTTCGCTGCTTTGAACTTTTTTTTTGTGGGACTGTGTAATCTATACTCACCTAAATTTTCTTGAAACTGGTCTATATGAGAATGCAGGAAATGTAGTTTCAAATTCATTAGACAGCCTAATTTTCCAAATTTCTCTACCATGTTGGATACTATTTCTTTGTATTCTTCGCTCTTATTGTTTCCTAAAAAAATATCAACAACTCCTTTAAAGCTCTGTCAAGCTCCCAAGTATCTGATATTGTAGTGATGAATTTCTTATCTCTTAACATTTTCCTTATTTGTGGGCCATTAAAAATGCCTTCCTTCAATTTAGCTTCGGTCATCTATGGAAATTGTATTCCCAAATACTTAAAACATTTTCCTGATTGGTTGAAACTGACTCGGGATCATGTTCAGCGGTCAAAAATACATCAAATACATGGTCTACGTAATTAAAATCTTCAATTTATATTTTAAACCCCATTCTTATCTGTTTTAATCTATTTTTTGTGATTTTTTTTGTGTGCCTGTATAATCTAAGTCGGCCTCAATTAAAACTCAAATGGTATGATTTGGCAACCAATTAAGTTCACTTAATTCTGAAATATCTTAAAAAATGGAAGATTTCAATTTTGGAGAAATGGCGAGCATGCATTTTTTCTGTGACAGAGCTAATGGTATAATTGCGGATGCGCCTCAAATGTATGAGGCAGCTTTTCAATACAACATACATAAATCTGATAGAGCCTTTATTACTTCCACGTCCAGTGGAAGTATAGTAACGACAAAAAAATTTTTAAAAATTTTTATTGTCCAAATAGGCTTAAAATGACATGAAACGTCGAGATTTTAAGTTTGAGCGAAAAAAAAAATTCTGTCTGTCTGTCGGTCTGTCTGTCGGTCTGTCTGTCTGTCTGTAACTTTTTTTTGTGCGCACGTTTACTCTGGAACCGTTTAAGATATTGACTTGAAATTTGGTACACATATGTACTTTAACGAGATCTAGAACTAGATTATATTTTCATCTTGTTCCGTCGAAGGGTTGGGGGGTAAATTGGGGTAAATTTGGAGTAAATAGGTCAATCAAGCAGGTAATAGTCCATAAAATTGGTATTTAGTATATACAAGAGAAGCTAAGGTCTCAAAAAATTTTTGGCATTAGCCACCCCCATTACCACCCCCACCCCCTTATTAAAGGGGATGAAAGAATATTGTGATTTAGTGTACCTATGTACAGGAACCAGAAACCTCAAAATATTTTTTTACTTCATCCACCCCCACTACCACCCCCCTATCATCACCCCCACCCCACTATCGATGTGGGGTATCGTTTTATGAGTTTTTGGGGTAGAGGATTTCAAATATTATATTATTAAAGTTCCATAAACAGTTATTTTCACATACAAAGTTTTTTTCGTTGTAAGTGACTTGGATAGAGAATCTGGATGTGGAAGTAGTGATTCCTTAGGCAGCGGTTTTTTTTAACGTCACAGGTTGCGGGAAACGGGCACTTTCAAAATAAGAATGGTTGATGGTGGAAGGGAAAGAACAACTAGAACAGCTAAAATAAATAAAAAATTTGGAGCCAATTGCTACTAATTCTAAAACTGGCACTAGAACAATAGCCCCCAAGATTCCAAGAAATATTAAGCAGCGGCAGATAGCAATGTTCTGAGATTTACGATTGTCAAATGTAATAACAGACGACTGCATTCGTTTTATAGATCATTTATGGGGCGTAGACATTCTGACTAGTCTTTGCAAAACATTAATAACGTAATTTGTCTAATTGGAGCCTTTAAGAAAAAATTAATATGTTTGAGTGTCATCTGCGTATAAATGTATTTGCTTTAGACACTTTATTATATAACATGTATAATGGCAGCGAGTATTGATTCCTCTGGTTCCCCATACAGTAATTTTTCATAATTTGATTTGCCGCTATTTTTCCCAACTCCTAATAAAAATTAATAATAGCACTATCAGAAAAACCATTATAATGCCGACTATCATCACAAATTTGGGACTATTCATGTCGAACGATTTCGAAAAATTAAATTAAGTTAGAGCTGTTATTATACTCCTCGCAAATACGAAAACGAAGAGTATATTGCAGATAACCGGCACATTTCTAAAACCGGAAATATCGCTCGTATACAAAAAAATGTCATATTATTGGGTTAGTGGGAAAGAAAGATGCACTCGTGAAAGCAATTTTGTTTGTCTGTTCAAACATAAGATAAGTAGACAAAAGTATAATAGACTCACAAAAATGTAGGAAGCCTAGCCCGCAGGTACTGCAGGTCACCGATAAACGCAATGGAGAAATACCGGGCGTGTAACGGAACGTTAGACATGGGAAGTAAGAATTACAACATCGCGTGTGCCAGTTGACTAAAATGAAATAACAGAGCTGGGATACTTCGATACTTCAGTAGTCGAGTGCCGGCCGGAAGACGGGTTTTACTATTGCTGGGTTGTCACATCTCTCGCACTATGTGGATGTACATGCCCATTTCGCAATTATACGCACGGTATAAATGTTCTTGTATCTATAATAACTGCTGTGAAGCGACGGACACGGATATGATAGATACAGAAACATAGGTGCAAATTGCGAATTTTTACCATTTCGAGGCAAACTAAACACTGGCATCATGAAGTACTTTATTGATAAAATGCACTGAAAGCAGCTACGATTACACTATCAAATTCTGCGTTTAATTCTTCACGTTTTTATTAGACAAATACTTATGGTAAACTTCTCAAAACTAATTAGTAAACTTCACTATAATAGTTAATTACACAAGAAGACTTGTAGGGCCAAAGGCCCGTCGAAAAAGTAATTCGAAAACGTTGAGTGGACATTTTATATGCCCCGTTCTGGCACTGGATTATGGGTACGTACAGAAGTGGAGCGTAGGATTACAAACCAATCACAATTTATTTATTCATTTATGATATCCTATTGGAGAAATATGTCTAACGTCGAAGCTTTTGAAGCATTATGTTCTCGCGTAATATTGTTTGTCTAGAAATGCCTTGAAAACAGTGGCGGCCTTAGGTATTTTTGTTAATAAAAATATTTAACGGTACGCTTCAACTGGAACTCGGGAAGACAATAAATACACTAACTCTGTGCCAGTAAATTCTTACACTACATACCCGCAACGGACCCGATCGTTGAAGTTCCTAATAAGATAGAAAGAGACAGATATCAGTCACGATCGAGTGTTGGCTTTAACTTTTATTTGAAAGACGGATCCGTTCCAGTGGTGCATAGTTCATTGCATTCTGCACTGACCTACACAATAACAGTAGCGAATCTTCTCAAGTTTTTATGAATTTTGATATACTAAATTACCTCTAAAATTTTGCAGGGGCTTTCCCACATTGAACACAAGTACACATTTTAATTTCCGCTTATCATGATAAACCACATTGTATGCAAGAATCTATGCCTCCACATCAAATCATGGGCCTCGGCACCAAATTTACTGGCAAACCCCGCTACGGGCCCCTCGGAAACCAACGGGTCCCCGCGCTTAATAACTGATGAGCGAGGAGGGGAGAAATTTGAAAACAAATGTTTTGTCAAGATCTCTGGCGGATTCCCGTTACGGGCCCCTCGGAAGCCCGGGCCTCTAAACTCAGTACCCAGTAGCCCCCCCAAACGGGGGGGCCTGTCTATGCCTGCATATAATAAATGTCATATTGTATATTGAATCGATTTGTCTAAATAATGGACTTCACAAATATTAATATTTAATAATATTATTTATAACGATATACCATTATCGCGGATTCAAGTTTAAAATGTCATATCTGTGAATTTATTGGGATATAGAAAGTTCACGTGGAGCTTATTTTACCTACTATTTAGCTTAATTTAAAGGCAGCTATGGGTGTATACCTCGTTTATATAATTTAGTTTGAAAAATTCAGTTATATCTTAAAATCGCGATAAAATTAAATAATAATTATTTCAGCGACATTTTAATAGTGCTTGGAACACTATATCTCGAAATCTATTAGTGATATAGAAATCGTTTATAAAATATCTTTATTCATAATTATTATATGCTGAAGGAATTGTTTCAATAGATATTAGACCTAGCTCATAGAGTTTCTTAGTCATAAAAGAATCAACAAATGGCATCCTTTTAGACTCGTGTTTTGTTAATCACACATATTTTTGTTCGCTAACTTACACACTTTTATTTTACACCTAAATATAACTTTTACTAAAAAAATATTAGGAATTATTATTGAATAATTAAAATCTCGAGAGATCAGCCTAAAGGTCAATATTATTATTCTTTATTTGAAAGACGTATAACGGGAACAAATTGGTTAAATGGTATTGGTGGATCTAAAATTCCCATGGGTTGAATATTATAACGCGCTACTTAAAGATATTCAGAAGTAAATTAAATTACCTTAAGAGACACCACTTTGCAAGCCCTGTTACATCCCACTCCAGAAATAAACAGTTCTAGCTGAAAAGTGCCAGATTCTTTTTATTTTTCTTCTATATAATGTATAATAAGCTTGCTGTACAACATATTTATTCATTTATAAATGGAGATCGGCTTTAGTTTCATAAAAAATATACAACTCCCAATTACCCTAATATGTAGAATAATTTTATTATAAAAAAGTTGCTTTGTATTCTTTTTATTTTTACAAACATAATGAACTGTTTACTTTACATTGAAATAGTAATAATTATTTTAATTTGTTTACGGTTTGTATAGGGTGTTCCCAATAAGCTTTGCCAGATTCCAACTATGTGTTGAACCTGTAAACGTAGATTGTAAAATACAGCTGTTGAATGTATTAATCATCACCGACTCGGTGGCGCAGTGCTTAAGGTGTTAGGTTTGCGACGGGTTCGAATCGTGGCTAGGGTATGGATGTGTTGTGGCGTTTTTCATGTGTTACCGAGATGGTAGCAGTGGACTAGACTGCGGTTGTGTGAGAGACAACACGGTCTAGTCGCTCTCCTCTCCTGAGTTCGAGTCTCAGCTGCGGCAGATGGCAATGTCGCAGGGAATGGGTGTTGTGATGTTGTCTATGTGTATGTGTCCGTCCTGGTTGAGTGGTAGAATAGCCATCGGCTAAACTCCGCCAGGACATTAAAATAAATAAGGCGATTAAAAAAAGTTAATAAATAAAGTTGCGGCCATCCATTATCCACAAATGTATAGAATTTCCAGATCCTTTCTTCTTGCAGTGACTTAGAAACAGGAATGAAATACAAAGATAATTTTTGCTAAGTACAATTGTCAGATTTCATATATTCGAATATTATTATGTTATGTTTTCTTTGAGTTTCTTCTTGTTGTAGATTAATTTTCCCACGTCTTCTGGATAATTTAGAATTATCTACAGATGCTTTAATATGTTGTTATCCTTTATTTTTTCCATACTTCTATATTCATTGCGTCTACGTTTAGCTTAATCGTATTTAATTTATTTATTGTCTCTCTGATATCAATTTGGCAACATTTATATTTTCATTGTTGATATTTGGTGGTATTAAATTATTTCTTTACTTCCAGCTTGTCAGAAGTATCAGTTAATTTTTAGATACTTTCCAGAAAAAATGGTAATAATTATTTACATTACGGGTAACTGAACCTAGATGCAAACCATGACATTTATAAAATGTGCTTTTGGGAACTAATAAAAACCGTTGGTAATTTTGTTTTTTCCTATGATGTCAAATAGTTTATTTGACACTATTCGGAATTGTTGCTAGAATCAATGTTTATTAAAATTATGTAAAAAGAAACAAGCGTTTTTCTGGAAAGTACAATTGTCAGATTTCATATATTCGAATATTATTATGCTTTATGTTATGTTTTCTTTGAGTTTCTTCTTGTTGTAGATTAATTTTCCCACGTCTTCTGGATAATTTAGAATTATCTACAGATGCTTTAATATGTTGTTATCCTTTATTTTTCCATACTTCTATATTCATTGCGTCTACGTTTAGCTTAATCGTATTTAATTTATTTATTGTCTCTCTGATATCAATTTGGCAACATTTATATTTTCATTGTTGATATTTGGTGGTATTAAATTATTTCTTTACTTCCAGCTTGTCAGAAGTATCAATTAATTTTTAGATACTTTCCAGAAAAAATGGTAATAATTATTTACATTACGGGTAACTGAACCTAGATGCAAACCATGACATTTATAAAATGTGCTTTTGGGAACTAATAAAAACCGTTGGTAATTTTGTTTTTTCCTATGATGCCAAATAGTTTATTTGGCACTATTCGGAATTGTTGCTAGAATCAATGTTTATTAAAATTATATAAAAAGAAACAAGCGTTTTTCTGGAAAGTAAATAATAAAATATCAAAAATCGTGTTTTATATCTAATATGTCAAAAAATGTCGCATTTTGCATTTAATAAACATAAACACACCACATATAGGAAGCAACCCCCAAATCCAAAGCAAGGCTGTCCGGAAGGGGGCTACACATTTGGAAAAACGCAGACATACATCCATATCCACCAGTATGATCAGTACCGGGGCTGGGGCTCGAATCCAGAACGCGATGGACAGTCGGTCAACATATTCGCCACTCAATACACCTTAACCGGCTGAGCTACCGTGCCAGTTAATGTTAAAAAGATATCGGTTTTTGCATCTAACGGAATACTACTCCATAAAAATTTGTTCAAGAGTACTTATGTTTTATTAAATTTAATTGATACAAAAAAATAAAAACAAAGTAATGTAAACTTAAACAATATCAAATTAAATCTTACGATCATCTGAATTATCCTCCAGATATCATCAAAGTCATCATCTTGTGCTTTGATAACAGTATAAGTGGACAATTTGTCTTCAGGCACATGACTACAAATTTGCAATGTGATTGGTCAAAAAGTAAACGCTGTGTTTTGCAACTTACATACATAACTTTTGTCGTGTATTGCACCTAACACGGAGATATAGAATGAAATTCAAGGGTTATTTGACTTCTTTTACATCTGGAAAACATTTCTAGTGGATACATAATGCAATATAACACAGATGATGCATATATCTCGATATTGGGAAAAATGTCATATTACACGTTTTGCATCTAAGGGGATTAATTGTTATCCGCAATTACCGGGTATTTCATTAGAAGATTTCTCAATTGGTGCTGACCCTTTCAATTGTGTCTACAGTATTTTTACATGAATAGCACTTCCAAAAAAATTTAAAACGTCTACTATTTTATGCAGCTGGATACCACAATTAAATGCAATTTTCTTTGAAGATACACAAAATATTCCTTTTTCTCACTGGCCCGGTTATGGAGACGATCTATTACATCCAAAGTAATTATTAGTACACTTTTATTACTTCAATTTAAATTAAGATAGGTGAATTTTAACGTCGAACTAACTGTGATTTTATTTACCAAATTGGTGTACATATGGTTTGGAGCATCATTGTGATTATATCAAATGCTGATGTCAGATTTCCATAGCAACGCTGCTAAGACCTAGGTTTGTTACTTGGGTCTCCAGGCCTGAGTGTTTATTCACCTTGGGAATGCAGCTGTATGATTGCTCTCCAACTTCCTTAAATATTTGAGACCGTCAGTATATCAATTATCCGCCTTGATAGGTCAACTCAGATTTGTCGTGTGTCCACTCAGATCTATTTTGGATCCACTCATCACTTTCCGTGGAACGGAAGTTAAAACACAGGTTTTTGTTGGATAGGCGTGGCATATAATAATATATCCCAGAATGCGGTGAATTTACATGTTTATGTCTATTTTTTGTACCCACTTGTTGGAAACATATCAC
Organism: Rutpela maculata; assembly: GCA_936432065.2. Lineage (NCBI taxonomy): Eukaryota > Metazoa > Arthropoda > Insecta > Coleoptera > Cerambycidae > Rutpela > Rutpela maculata. The sequence goes on from OW386288.2 coordinate 119,433,258, forward strand.
CATAACTGCACTCTAAATTTCACAGTGATCCAAATACAACAATCCGTTCTGAGATACAACGAATTGAAATTTTGTGATTTGTTAAATTGTAAATCACAAAATTTCAATTCGTTGTATTTCAGTTAGTAACGAAAATATTTCCATAAACTTCAAAACACAGTGTTGTATTTTTATGAAAAGTAAAATGCATATGACAAAAAAATTATTTTAAACAGGAGTCCCTAAACCTGGGGGGGTAATCGAATTTTGAAAAAATTTTTCGCAAACTGCTTTTTCAAAATTTTTTAGGGGTCGTTAGAGAAGTGCCTCTCGAGATATTATTTCCAATATTTCGTATGGGTCCCATGCGCCACAGACGAGAAAAAAATTATTGAAATTTCTAGATCCGCGCTTGCAGTGATCCAACACTTTAAAGGATAATTGACAATACTGCGTATATTGAAAACAAAGCGTTTTAGAATGTATAAGTATAATTTACTTTTATTGAATTTACAAGTACAAAGTACTGTTGATAACACAGCCACATAAGAAAAGTGTTCTGCACAACGAACCAGACTACTATATCCTTATATCTTTTGGTCCGTTGAATTCGAGTTCGGTGCCAGATTCGTTCCACCACGTCCAGATTTTTTTCCTAACCTCAAAAATGGGTCAACATCCCTGAAACGGTGGATTTTGTAGTATGATTTCGAATCTGGTCATGTAATTTTCATCTAATATCGATGCATTGATGTATCTGAGACCTGATGATCCTAAAATACACCGCACTTCACTGCTGCAGATCAACCTAACCTGAAAAAGTTGCCAAAATTGCTAATGTATATAAAATGGTATTTTACTTGATTTCAGATCTGAGACCAAATCTAACCTCAAGGGAAAGATCTGGTAAAATCTTGAACCGCTGATTTAATTACATAATTACAATTTCTGTTACACGATTCCCATCCAATAGAGATCTCCTTTTATATTTGAGGCTCGTAGATCAAGAAAATAATTCATCCGCCTCTATGCTAGGTTATTCCACTCCCAACAGTTGCGAAAAATGCTCCTAAGGTTTACCATTGATCACCTGATGTATCCTGATGGATCCTGTGTAACCAAAACCGTAATTATGTAATTAAATCAGCAAGATTTTACCAGATCATTCCCTTGAGGTTAGGTTTGGTCTCAGATCTGAAATCTAATAAAATACCATTTTATATATATATAGTCACGCTAGAAAGAATTTTATCCAAATATGTTGCATCAATCCGATTCACATCTGATCCCCCGAAATTATCCGTTAGACGTAATTTGGCAACGTTTTGAGGTTAGGTTGATCTGCACCAGTGAAATTGTGCCATTTTTAGGATCGTTAGGTCTCAGATACATCAATTCATCAATAATAGATGAAAATTACATGACCAGATTTGAAATCATTACAAAATCCATCATTTCAGGGATTTTGACCTTTTCTTTGAGGTTAGGAAAAAATCTGAACGTGATGAAGCAAATCTGATACCGAGTTCGAATTAAGCGGACGAAGAAACATAAGGATATAGTAGTCTGGTCTGTTATACAGAACATTTTTTTTGTGGGTCTGTGTAATTAAACAAACATATAAATGGAATCATGTATATAAATTGAATTAAACCAAAAACTGATTTGATTTTGATGATTTGAAACTGAAACTGATTTTCAAGCAAAATAATATGTAACTATCTCTATGGTATTAATAATATCGTGATGTTTCAGATTGGAAAGCAGTGTCCAAGTATGTACAAGGACGTCTATTACAAGGCAAACAGTTGGAAGCAGCACTAAAACCAATAAAGTGAACCTTGTGCCATGTCCAATAAACAAAAATAAATAACTAAATATAGTGAACGATCCATATCTAAAAAGATATCAAACAATTATTGTTAAAGTGAAGTGACCAAACTATTATAGTGCTAATAACAATACAAAAATTAAACATATCATATAATATTTTGCAACATGTATGTAATATGACTGAATTGTGTTACTGCTTTAATTTAGAATAGTTAAATAGGAAATCTGTTTTGTTCAAAGTTAATATCGGTTTCGTTTATGGCCTAAATGCTCCTGAATTTCAAAACAAATGTTACATATTGTAAGGTATTTTAGTAAAAAATGACGTATATTTAGGATTAAATAGTCTAATAAATTGTTTGTAATGATTAATTATTATATGTTGAAAGTTTATTTATTTTTCAAAAATATATGCTGATAATAAATAACATGTTGTTGTTTTTATACGTTTTTAATATCGGAACTGTCAGACGGCAACACCTACATCAAAAAATAATCATTTTATTCATCGCCGCACAAAACAATGAACATATAACATTGTTGCCGACAGCTACAAACTAATTTTTGTTTATTTAAAAGTTTATCTTTTAATTAAATTAACTAACAAGCACAGCACTTGTTTCAAAATAGATGGTGTTATTAAAAACAATTACAAATACATAAAACAATTGTATGAAATTTGCTTCCCCAGTGAATATACAGGGCGTACCAACAAAAACTGCCAGGTAAAATATTGTGGAAATTAATAGAGACATTTTGAAAATCCCAGGATGTACGAATGGCTTCAATTTTAAATACAAATCATTTTTTATTATGTTAAAATGTAGATGGCGCTCAGCTACAAAGAAATGTTTCGATGACAGAAACTTTGAAATGCAATGTATGTTAAAGATATTCTGAATCAAATTTTGATTCAGTTGGTTAAGTTTTGAAAAATTTTCGAAAATCCAACCGTTTTCGAGATATTCGACTTTAACTGTTATAGTCTTTGGACAATTAAATTTCTTGTAACTTTTTTTAATTAAATTTTAGACTAAAGGTCTTCTGAAACATTTTTAATAAAAGGGTAATATGAGTCGTATTATAATAACATATTGTAACGTGTTTCCATCCCTAGGAAACCACCCTTGCAGATTCCGTGGGTTCCAAAAATTATAACAAAAGATACACACTTTATTTAATAACTTACTGGATACTTCACAATAATGTACTTTACTGACTAAAAACAACAATGTTTATCACTTTGTTTGCACTTTGGATTCTTAACCTCACTTGTCAAATCCAAGACTTCTATACTTTCTGAACTGCCCGCCGAGAATGCGGTCTTTTATACCTAAAAATGACAGATCTCGATTTTTCTGTGATGACGCCACCATTCCCTAGATAATTCCGGATGTCATCACTCTAAAACTACTCGTAGGTTCTTTCTCGAGTAGGTGCAAATACATCTGAATTAATTGAAGCAACACATCACAATATTTTATACAACTTCTGGTTACACCGGATGTGACTTTATTTTCTATTTTTAAATGGGACACTGTACTTTACTATAAAATTTTCCAGAAAATAATACACAGATTTTTTTCAAATGTAACTATAGAAGCAAATTCTGTAGTAATGGAAATATTAATAAAATAATAGAATAAAACCATAACTTTTAATTTAAAAATAAAATGGAAAACAAATTAATTCAAAAACTAATTTATGATATCAAAATTATTATCATTTCCATTTATGTAAACTTCAACTCTACATACTTTACATACTTTAAATAGTTTATTCCTCTTGTTGGCTGCACCATTAGCATATATTTTATTATAAAGATAAATAATATCTTCTATCGGTTCTTTATAAACCTCATTTATTATGTAACAGTATAAATAAAAATCTAGCAGAGTAATATCAGGATATCTAGCGAGCCCCAATCAAAATCAAATATTTAGGAACACTATTTCTTCTCGACACTCGTTTGCGTATCCTGTCAGACATCCGCTTGCCTGGACTTCGCTGCAATTGCAATTGCATATGCATTATGCACTATTGTAATTTTGAATTTGGATTGAAAATACCTTAGTATTGCAGACAATGAAATGCAAAAAGAGAATATTTTGTAAATATTCAGTTCTGGTACCAAATGTTATTCAAATTTTTAATTATTTATAATTGTTTTCAAATTTAGAATAATAATTTATAAACAAAAATAAATAAGCAAATATAAACAAAAATTGCACAAAGAAAAGTAGAAAAAGAATTGAGAAAAGTGAGAAATGATAGATAATAAGTTTAGTTTTAGTAAAAGAAGAGATAGCTATGAGAGTTGCCAAAAAATGGGCAGCGCTTAGTATAGTAATTTGTGATTGATCCGAAACGACGCATTATGCTCTCTGAATTGTGTAATCTTGTTTGTTAGTTTAAATTGATAAAATTTTGTGACATATATGGTCTTGATGTAGTCCGCTAATGGCGGAACTATGTCGTTACAACGTGTGTATCTGCTTGAATTTGATATGATCCTCTGTCTACTCCGTTTATACCAATTCATCTAGTAATATATGTTTAATGAAGATGGTTTATCTGGATACTGGTTTCTAGGCCTTCTTCCTTGTAGAAAGAAGAAATCAGAGCAGCATCAGCAGCCATTCCTTAACAAGCCAATCCACCGAAACCAAACATAACGAGAGGAGAAAGAGAGGCCCTAAAAACACTCACGGACAACGTCAACACAACAGTTCTGCCAGCGGACAAAGGAAAAGCCACGGTACTAATGGATAGAGTAGATTATCAGCAGAAAGTACTAATCTAAAAGACCAAGTTTACGTCCAAATCACAAGAGACCCCACAAGGTCCATCGAGAAACAAGTAACAGAGGCGATCAAGGAATTATGTACACCAATAGAGTACCAAAAGAAACTAATACCATCAGAATCGAGAACACCACAATTCTACTGCCTACCCAAGATCCACAAAGCAGGAGTATCGTTGCGACCAAATGTAAATGCAGTTAGTTCACCAACCCATGCACTAGCAAGATAGAATGCACGCTCAGAGTATTTATTGCACCAACAGAACACCATATCAGGAATTTACATCATTTCATACAAGAGCTGAAGAACGTCACACTGGATAAAGAAGATATGCTAATCAGTTTTTACATAGCATCATTCTTCATAAATATACCAGTTGATGAAGCGATAGAACTAGCTGGGGAGGAATTGCAGTATAATGGATTGGATACCGCCTTAGAACATCTGATGGAGCTTTGTATCAACTCGACCTACTTCAACTTCAATGAAAGCCTATATAAGCAAAAAGATGCAGAAGGCATGAGTTCACTCTTATCACCAGCACTCGCCAACTTATTTACGGAAGCATTTGAAATATACACCCTGGACCACTACCAATTAAAACCAACATATTAGTTTCGATATGTGGACGACACATTCATTATATGACAGCATGGTCTTGAGGAACTGAAGAATTTCAAGGACTACCATCATCAGAAAAGGTAGCAAACTCCAGTTTCTGGACGTCCTCGTGTACAAGAAGGACAATAGAGGATTAGGACATAAGGTATACAGAAACACACACAGACAGATACCTTCATGCTAACTTTCACCACCACCTAGCACAAAAACAGGCCGTCTTTAACACTCTGGTACACAGAGTAAAGCAAATTTGTTAGACAGAAATTCTCCAATAGGAATATCAGACTTTGAAAACGTCACTATAAAGAAATGGATGCAAACCGAAAGACAGACAACGCCATAAAGAGATAAGATATAACAAGGACAGAAGAAGAAAAAATACACAGCAACAGCTTACGTACCATATATACAAGGATGTGCGGATAGGATCGGAAGAGTTTTGGAGAAAAAATCAAGGTAATATATCAAGGTCCAGAAGAACTAGAAACGCCAGGAGAATATTAGCATTCCATTTTCCTGCGGGCAAGTTAACATCGGAGAGACCAAACGACAAACACCAGAGAAAGAACACATTAGCCATACAGAGAGTGGAAATTCTATATCAGCGGTTGCTGAACATTCAGATGAAACCGGCCATTTGATAATATTCGACGAGACAAGAAATTAGCCAACACCAGGAATTGTTGGACAAGAATAAATAAACATCCGAATATTTATAATCTTAACACTGAACTACAATTAACAATAACGTGGAAGTCATTGTTCTGCATGAGCAATGATCCACAACACGCCTCCTGCAAACTTGTTCAAATAGAAGAAGACTATGACAAGATAGTTGAAGTCAAGCACTTAACAAAGTCAATGAGGAAATAGACTCAAAACCAACAGCCAGATCACCAGCTCCGCGAAAGCTTAGCACCAATATTTATTACGCCCATTATATTCTATCATATGGGCCTAAACCATCTTGTTGAAACCACATGGTGTCTAATTGAGTTGTTAAACTCTGTAATAGCAAAGATAAATCGTTTCGTAAGAATTGTAGGCAGCTGTCGCCACTTAATTCGCCTATGTATTCATTTATAATTCCACACCATTAACCCCAATGGTTTTTTTAATTTAGTTTGTCTCATCTATGTACGTTTTTTTTAGAGCAGTACCGAATTATGTTCGCATTCGTCACTTCGCATAATTTGGTCCAATAAGTTATGACTTTCCTCTAAAAGAATGGAAAATTGTGCCAAAAATCTGCATTGGTTAACTCCGTGTCTTAGACGATACCCCAAATAAAATTTTTGTGGAAGGAAATATCAATTCTTAGAATTGTGCAGAAAGTTACAGAAATATATACTTAACTGGCGTAGTGATATGTGGTTATTAGTTTCAATTGTGTCTAACGCTAAGGCTGTGTCTTCTTCATTTGTAACTTATATTTCTTCTTAGCCTTTTAGGTTTCTAAAACTGCCATAATTAGCTAAATTATAACAAAACTTACAAAGGTTTCATAATTAGGTTTGCTCTGTCAGAAAAATGCATTCCCCGTGATCTTGTATAAGAACCTACCACACAGCGTCTGAGTGACGCGACACCAATTTATTTATTAATGGCGCCAGTCGCGTTCTCCCTTATTCATGTGTAGTCATCCACTCCCAGGCGGGTTCAATAAGATGTATGAAATATTTGATAACTAAGAAATAGACCAAGGCTGCACTTACCGTAGATCACTAACGACGCTCTCTCCAAAAATTGGCCTTTCTCTCGATGCACTTTTTCTTATTTACCTAACGTTTTAATGGATTTATGCTTAGAGATCTCTGAATTGTCTTCATAAAAAAATCCTTATCCAGCTTACGTAATGTGTGTATCGAGATGCAAACTTGGTATGAGGCACCCAATTTACTCAGGTCCGGCCTATCAAATGAAAACGCTCGTGCGATAAGACTTACAAGACATTCAATCAATAAAATGCAGTCGTTCATATAGTACCATTTATTTATGAGGTTTAAAATAAGTACAACTAAAATTATGCAATATCCTACTTAATAAATTATATAATTTGAATAGAATCGCTTTCCCCAAGTAATGAAAGGTCGACCACCCCTTCTAGAGAGCTTTTGATGCTACCATACAATGGAGAGCGTGCGTTAGCAATCGGTTTGGTAGAAAAGATCCACACAACTTCTCACTCAACTTTTTGGGTTTGACTTGAAATAATATTAAAATATTTTACTTAGAATTTTCGGACGCTTGTGATCAGCTTTAAAGTTCTTTCGTGATTATATCATTCACAAGGACGGAGTTCCATTTGAATTCAACTATATATGAGTTATTACAACTTTCTGTCAGTTTCACGACGTACCGGTCCTCATAGAAGTTCAATATAGTGGATTTGACACGACTTCGCCTTCGAGCGACTTTTTGGGAAAGTGGCTTTTTGTCTTACTTATGCACAAAGCGGTTTCCTCTATAACTTTGTCATTTGGAAAGACCTGTATTTAGTTTTCCTACTATCGCTTTCTACCGATTTTCCAACGCACCCGTTTAATTGACGAGCCGCTGGATGAATCCAAATTTGTTTTATTCGAGAAACCGGCCTTGTCCATGTTTACTAATTTTTGCCAAATAATAGCCTATAGACGCTACGCGCCTTTACCACATTTTTTGGTTTCGCCCTTTCAGTCGCATCATTAAAATTTTATTTTAATTCTTTTGAATATTATCCGCGACGATTTTACCTCCATTTATTTTCATTGTGTTTCGTGAAGCGATTGAAAAGTTAAAAGTATTCACAAATATTTACAAAGTACACTTTTAGCGTACTCCTTAAAAAGTATATTGTTTCCTTTTCTTTGTCCAAAAAATTAGTCCAACTTTGGCGCACATTTAAAGTATAATGTATTTTTGTCTTTGGCCAAAAATATACTTTTTATTTTTGGTACACGTTTCCATGACCATAATGTACTTTCACTCTCATGGCTTGGACATAACATATTTTTCTAGGTGAATTTCTGGGCGCCACGTTTTGTGCCTTTTTTGTCTTTATTTAGTTATGCTCCAACGGTCTTTTTAACAAATTTTTCCTAAATCAAAACTTTCATATAGTCTTCGACTTAGGTCGATTCTGGAATATTCTTTAACAATCTCAGAGTTTTAAATGCATTTTTGCAGTATTTCTCGTAGATTAAAACCATGGCTAGTTTATGTTGGTTTATACGAAAACCTTTTCATGTATTCATGTAACAATTTAACCAATACAGGACACGAAAATTAAATGCACAGCACATGACAAAACTGTTTTCAGCAAATTCCAAAGGCACGTACGATTATTGGATTTGCTTCTGAAGTAAGAATGATCATTTGCATTTAATTAATATTTCTTTTATATATATTTATAAGTTCACTACTACGGTTAAATTGGTTACATTTGAAAAAAAATATAGATTGTTTCCTTTTATATTTCATATTCAAATACGTGTTTAAAAAACGGAAATAAGAATCATTCTAGGTTTCGCAGGAAGTTGGAAAAAAATTGTTGTATCATAGTTTTGCGTTAATATTTCATGAAAAAGTTTCAGATGACCTATCGTCTAAAATTACTTATACTCAAATATCTCGGAATAATTTCCAATTTTTTTTATACAAGATTTAGTAAAAATAAAATTTTTGACATACTTCTCTTACATTTCAAAGTTTCTGTCATCGAAACATTTATTTGCAGCGCAGCGCCATCAACATCTTAATATTATTAAACAACGATTTGTATCCAAGCTACTCAAATATTCTAGCAAGGGGCCTTTTCCACGTAATTGAACTTGATGTTTATTATGTCATAAATCATCTATTAACACCTACCTAATAAATATTGTATATACACTTCATATCTTATGTAATTTTAATTTTAAATGGATATTTTAAAAATAAAAATATTGTCTACTTTACCTCCTATTTCAAACAAGTAAACGCGCTCAAATTACGTCATAGGCTGACCCTCCAATCAAAATTAAACAATTTCCGGCTTCATACAAACATTAACCGAACATTTCTGAATTTTACATCTCGTCTGGAAACCTGCCGATGGGACTATTTCCATGTTGCCTAATGTATATGAATGTTAACGTTAGAGAAAATGCTTTAATTAATTCACTAAACAATGTCTACTTTTTATCTACGCTCTTGAAAATAACGAATTTCCATTGAATAATACCACCTACTATAATGAAAATTATAATAATTAACAGAAGAAACACACTTTATATGTCGGCTCTCAACAAATAACTGACACTTGGCAACACTGATGGAAATAAAATAGGTATTAAATAATAATTAAAAGATACTATTTACGTTGTGATCGTACATATCTAGTATTTTGACTTTATAACTTTGCTTCTTATTAATTATTTAAAAGTGTGTTGTGTGTACTGTGTAGACATTAAAATGGAGAAAGGTTTCGAGAAGGCAGCAAGTGATAATCTTCCTATTATTGATAGTGAAATGGTGAATGACTCAAATATGAACTTTTTGTCAGCAGAAATGACTAAGCTCTAAGTTATTAATTAGGACCTAAACTTTCATTTAACTTAAAGAGAACACTGAGGTAGAGTCTTATTTGAAAAATTGTTATCCTGTAAATGTCCTGTCATGTCTGTCAATGCGGTAAAGCTAGAAAAAGACAAACGGTTATACGTACAATCTGCTCATATGTACCCTCTACTAAGGGTGCTGGAGTATACTAATTGGTCATTAGTGGAGAAATAATGCCGCCAATTTTAAATTCATATAACATAATAATTTTTTCTGTAGAAAAGAAGCAAATTTCGCAAAAGAGGAAAAATACGGGTGAGTTTTTTAAAGAGAACTTATCAAATATTCAATAAAAAAGAACGTGGTTTCTACAGAATTCAAATATCTCTATTAATTTAAAAAACATTTTTTCCGGGAGTTTTTATTGTTACACCTTGTATAGACCAAGAATATTAGGCCTTCACCTCGGACCAAATAACGATAAGCTAAAGATTTGCAAACAGACTTAGTTAAGTGCACTGAACAACGTACTAAAAGTCCCCTTACTTCCTGTATCATTGTTTTGCCCATACCAAAGGGCTCTTCTTTATTGAAAATTTGGTAATAATACTCGGGAAAATTAGAAACTGGTTATTTCATCATAAGAGGAAGGTTTTTCTTTACGAGCATTTATAATATATCGATGCAAAAATTATAAATAACAATTTTTTGCTGAGTGTTATTAAAGTTTCACTAAGATGATCTCACATGGGATATGCTTGCGTTTTTAATCACTTTATAGCTGTTCAAATTAATTATGTAATCAGAAAAATAATTTTCAAAAAAATGTAAATATTTATTGATAAGATCATCCAAGTTTTCTTTAGCTGCAGACGATTAAAACGGCAGCTTCTCTCTGCAGCGTAAATAGATCGAGAAGTTATGAAGCAAAATAATTCGGTTAGAAATACAGACATTGAGATCTGCGATCATGTAAGATTAACGGAAAATCTGGTGTTGGATTCAAGTATGTTTTCACCGGTGTTACCACACTGACTTCAACCCCAATTTATTGTGGGAAGTAAATTCTTCAACTTTTGTGCTTACTAATCATGATGAGAAAATTGGTTCATCTTAACATGTACTCAATATGGTTTCAGGAAAGGGCCCTCGACTATTAATGTAATAAAGGTAGTAGAAAATATTGCAACTGGAGATAGAAGAAATTCAAATATGTGACCATGGTAATGTTAAATGTTATAATGCCTTTAATTCAACATCGCGGTCTGGAATAATCAGTAAACTAGAAAAAATGCAAATAGCATCATATCTGATTAAGCTAATCTGGAATTGTTTAGAAAATAGGAAAATATTGATTGGGGAAAGTCTCTCAATGGACATATCTGCAATACCACAAAGAACAGTGGTGGGACCGCCGCTGTGGAACTTATGCTAAGACAACCATCATAGGATAGAGCACTGGTAATATCCGGTGAAGACAGAAATCAGATAGAACTGAAGCACTGAAAAGTGCTTCCATTGCTCATCGAAGAACGTGAGAAAGGGTTTTAGTCCAATACATCCGAACTTATGGAAGCCCATAAGATATCTCCCTCCCCTGTAAAAAAAAGTTCTCCAGTCAACTCTGGATTTTAATTACAATGAGATTCAATATTATTTATATGTGTGGAAATTATCCATCTGCACTGCATCTGCATCCTTAGTGAATACTGAGAATAAGCTGCACTAGCAAGGGGTAGATAATCCAGCTCATAGAAAGCTCATACGGCTTGCCTAGTCAAAGTGTCAGAGTAAATACGATGCCGTAGGTCATCTAAATTATGGAAATATCGATAATCGAAAAAAATCGATATTATAAAGCTGAATAATAAACTTCTCTTTCGTCTTTATCACGTGTAATCTGCTCGTATGACAGAAGTATTATAAAATATAACGACATCTAGACGGTCTTTTGATTTATGAGGAGGCTGACAGCTATCTTCTTCTCCTTACCAAGAATAGTAATGTAAGATTTTCTTTTGGATATTAGAAATTTTCCCACTTGTAGTGCTGGTCCCTGGATGAAATACTTTCAGGATGGCTGCCTTCAAGTAGCGAGCCAGCAGAATGACCAGTATGCTAGTGTCGGTTAAAAATGAAACATAAACAAACTTAAATCGAATCAAAAACATTCAAACATAACAATGTCCGTACCATCTCTCTTTGACTGACAGTCAGTCCGGCTTCAGAAAGGTCCTGAACGGTTTCGGCTGTAATAAAAGCAATCGGCAGGAGGCCAATGAGAGTCAGATTACTATAGCTAATCTCCGGTTTTTAAAATGTTTATTTTTATATGATGCCTATAATAAACGTGAAATCGTATCGCTAAAAATTATCGCTCAAGCGTTACTAGTAATGCCGCATGATTTCTAAGCAGCTGAAGCAGTATATTCTTCGATAGCAGTACAAGTCTCACCATATCAATAATCAGAGGACCAAATTACCACTTTCATTGTAATCGGTACCCGCTCATTGTTTTGACGCTGTACCACCCTGATCCTGGCCCAATAAATCATTTTATGATTATCGGGCGAAACGAAAAAAAAAATCAAAAATTGTTTTGTCATATATACCAAAATGAGCACACAATTAAAATATATTATCCGAAGCTGATCAAGTTATTGCAATATCGTCAAGGTTCCTCATTGAACTAAAAGTTCTTCAGATTTTACATATTTTCATGGTTGCTGCAATGGACACAGCTTCTCAAAAAAAAAATGGATTATTGATTATCACAAATGTTAAAACTTTTAAATTATGATTTCCGGTTCCACAATAGCGTAAAATTTCTGGCATAAAGTAGTTCTTTTCATTAGTATTATTATAATTTTATTTACTATAATATCTGATTTATATCAATGCCCTGGCGAGGTTTAGCCATAATTATTCCACTATTCATGAGGACATATACACAATAAACAATTGCGCAACAACCATTTCCTGTGACATTGCCATCTGTCGCAGCTGAGATTCGAACTAGAACTGAAAGAGACTAGCCGTGCTGTCTCTCACACAACCGCGGCCTAGCCCACTGCCATCTGCTCAGTAGCACATTAAAAATGCCACTATACATCCATACTTTATCCAGTATTCGAACTCAGGATCCCTTGACCTTAAGTCTGATGCAGAAGCATTGAGCTATTGAGTCGGTAAGTAGGTAGTTGACGTGATAACTGAGACGTTAAGATTTAAATCAAAGCGTTAGGCATTGTTCAAACTTGATGTGATGATAAATACATAGAGAAAAAAAATTGAGCCCCTTGAGAAACCTGAAGATAAAAAAATACCGAGTGAATTATTTGCAAGATGTTCGACGTAAGGCATAATATTGGTAAGTACGGCCTACAAATACATACAAATTATTACTTTTTAATTAGTTTCGTTCCACCTTAATAAACAATTTTTGTCTTTGTACTCGAAATTACATTGAGCGAAAACATGGTGGAGACAAATAAGAAAGCTGCTAAGTTGAGGATTAATTTCGTTCTAATTTCTGTAGAGTTAATGATTTCGGAAATGGGATTATAAAAGTGGCGTCCGAACGTCTATAAAACGAAGTATTTAGTTTAAATGGTAAATATCTTAGAAACTACGGCACTGACGTTAAAAGTGTTAACAATCAAAATGGGTCCATTAATTACGCTTTCAAATGATTTTTTGGTTATTTCTATATTATGACAGAGACAATGTACTTTTTTACATTTCTTTAATAAAACCGTCGCCATTTTGTCAACATAAATAGTCAGTAATTAAAAAAAATATATTCCCATATAAAAACAAACATCTCAATAATTATTAGTTTTGAAGAAAAAATTCAATAGATTTAAAGCAAGGGGTCCCACAAGGGTCCATATTAGGCCCATTACTATTTTCGATATACACTTGTAATATTAATTCATGTTTAACTCATTGTAAATTTCACATGTATGCCGACGATACTCAAATTTATATGAATTTTTCACACAATCAATCAAATGAAGCTATGACACTAATAAATTCAGATTTAGGGAACCTTGTGGAATTCTGTAAAAAACATGCACTTAAAATTAATTCTTCAAAGTCATATTTCATGTTATTTGGGAAGAAGTGTATACGGGATACAATTACTCAAGAATTCGCAATAAAAGTGGGAAATGAGGTTCTATTGCAATGCAATTTATGTAAGAATTAAGGTGTTTTTTTAGACAGAGATTTACGCTTTGAAGAACATATTGCACGATGTATCCAAAAAGCCTACTGTAATTTAAAAATTTTATATGCAAATATAACGGAATCTGTTAAATCTCTTATACAGAAAGTGCAAAATTGGTGTCTTAGATTTATTTTTGGTATACGTAGAAGGCAACCAATATCACACACTCTTCAAGCTGCTAAGTGGCTCAACATGTCTAATAGACGTAAATTACACACATCTGTTTTATATCATAAAATCATAAAACTACAGAGTCCTCCTTACTTATTTAAAAAAAATTGCTTTAGGCGAACTGCACATAGTATTAATATTCGCTCAAAAAATTTACTAACGATCCCTTCCCATAAGTCATCCTTTTACAAACGATCATTTGCTTACAATATTGCAAAATATTATAATGTCATAATTCCAGAAAAGCTAAAAACCTTATCGATATCAAGTTTCAAGAAGACCTTTAGAAATATCCTGTTCAATTGGCAATCTTAAGAAAGTTAACTCAAGTAACGTTTCATTATATAATTCTCAGGTAAATATTTAATATGTTGAAATTCTTTATTTTGGTAACATAGGAAAATATTTGGTATTGTTTCACATTGTATCCGTTTTTACTTGGGCTAAATGGAAGAACAGACGGCTATTCATTAGCCGAACTGAATTTATGCCCCTTTTTCCATTTATTTGTTATATAAATTTATATTTGTATATATAAAATATTTAATTTCCTTTTGTAAAACAACATCTGTTTATGGTTGGAAAATAAATGTATTATTATTATTTAATTTTATAGATGGCATCCCAGGATAAGGTATTTAGTTTAAATGTTGAATAACTTAGAAATTGACACTTCAAACAAAAATTGTAAGAAACAAAATTAAACACAATTAATCAGTTCTAAAAAATAATTTTCTTTTTGTTTCTACATCACAAAAAAATAAAGAAGTTATGACCGATACTATGTGCGTTTCCATTTTTTTTTAACAAAATTTTGCCATTTTACTATTGTAATTGCTCAGTAATTATATCTTTATTTCAAAAACGATGTTTCTCGTTCAATATAACATCACTTATAGATGCTCAATTTTTTTTGTTCGTTTGAAACACTTGTTTTTAAAAAAAATTCTATCCACCATATTAGAGAAGCCATTTGGAGTTTTTTAATTTTGACTTCAGATTCGCAATCAGCGATTCCAAGAACATAACTATCCTACAATTCAAAAATAAAATAGTAATACTTTTTTAAATACTGAATATTTAAATTTAGTGGTGGTTCTCACCCCTTGAGGGTAAGAGCAAGTATCCGGACCATATAGAAACTGAAGACGATACCTTTCACTATAATAATAACTTATAAAGAGAAATTATCATTACATATGAAATTATTCGGAAATTGTACATATTTTTTACCTAGGTACTGTACTATAAAGCCAGTCAGATCTAGTTCTATATAATATTTTTTCGTTCTGTAAATATAAGCATCTCCAAAATATTTACTATACAGACAATTTCGTTCTAAAATTAAGTTTATTTTTTTTAAAATGTTGATATTTTGATAAATTATTATACAAACTGAACACGTGGGTATTTATTTAGTCCCCGAACGACCTCATAATGAAACAATGATCCAACAAATCAACAGCTCAATAGAAACAAATGTCACCTCAAATTCCAACCGAACTGCTGACATAAATCCTTCATCGTAGAGAAATTGGGTCAAATTGACATATTTAAGGATTGAAAACTACCCAAAGACTAAAAACAAGATGTTACGATATATAAAATTCCTAACTTGGTACTATTAATTATTTGGTGTGTTAACTATGGCTCGAAACGATTCATGTTCCTCTGACTTCTAACACATCAATCAAAATCTTTCAGACAAATTGCAAAATTGCAAATTTATCGTGAACTAACTGAAACAAAGTCTATTACAGGAAACTCTAGTTGATGTATTATGTTTGACATATTAATCTAGTGAGAACTGCATTAAACAGGTAATCAAACTTTCCTAACAATACAAATGATACTAGTGATATTCTACGCTGTGTACCGATTATCATTAAAATGTAATTGACTTATCAATAGCATAATAATTGTGTCATTGTCATAACTGAATTAAAGTTTAGCTATTAAAACTATGAACTTTTCTATTTTAATTTTAAAAATTTCATTTTAAAATTAATTTCGTCTTAGGTAACAACAGAGTTTAATTATTTTATGTTCAATACCTACTGAGTTATAGTTTAGTAAAAGCGCGAAGTATAACAGGCCAGGGAAACTAAAAATTAAATTAAAGGTGTATAATGCGTTTATTTAGAATTATAGCCCAGTCGATGAGGGTATTTACCCACAAACATTTGCAAACTGAATAATTTTTCTTAATAAGTTCGTGAAAGTGTAAAGAATAATATCCTGAAAAGTTTACATTTCGTTCGGATGCAGAACATAAAAAAAAAGTGAAAAAAAATTTTTTTTCACCCATTTTTTTCAATATTTTGAAATTAATTCAAGCTAGGAAAAAATAAAAAATACAGATGAATAGGTCACGTATTTATGAACAAAAAATGCCTTAACAAAACTCGAAGCGTGATACATGCGTGCGCGCGCTTGAATACGCGTGACTGTGACACCGACGCACTGAATTACATGTCACTAAATCAGAATTTGTTCATTCTATATGAATGTTGTTTCATTTAAAACAATACAAGCAAATGATGGATGGGAAAATATACTTATATATATTGTCACGCCCGAACTCAATCGTCGCAATAAAAAATATAGAAAAAAAGCCCTTCAATAAAATTCTTTCTTCATTGATAATTGTTAAAAAGTATGTACACTTCATGATTATTATGCTTTATTAAGTTGTAGTAACGTGGATTCGTAAAAAAGTACATCTCAAATCATTTTAATTTCCTTTCTTGATGATTTTCTTGATAAATATATACATATTGGAGGCTGTAACTTGCCGAGAAATTGACCCATTGGAAAAAATAAAATATCACTATTTCGGAAAAAATGGATACTTTTCGAATGTTCAAACACTATGTTTACTTTTATTACTACGTGAACCCATCCTAAGTGTCCTTGCAACCCCCCCCCCCCGATCCTTGGGACAATGTTACGCGGAGAAAAACTTTCTGCACAAAAAACAAAGTGCATAAAATTTTCTACAATTTTGTTCTTATACAATATTTAAATATACTACGGGAGCCCGCCCTAAGTGCCCGTGCACCTCTCCCCCCCCCCATCCGATCCTTGGGGACAATGTCTTTCATAAAGATTAAAGCCTAAGGAACAATTTTGGACATATCCCCAAAAAAAATTGGTTGCACTTTCAAAATGGCGTCGTTTAAAAAAAATTGCAAATATTGTTTTTGTCATTTAACACAAAAACTAAAAAAGGGGGAGAAAAACTTTCTGCACAAAAAACAAAGTGCATACAATTTTCTACAATTTTGTTCCTATACAATATTTGGATAGGAGTTACCATTTTCCATATAAACGACTCAGCTCTTAAAATAAAATATGAAATTCAATATAAAACGTAATACTACGGGAGCCCACCCTGAAGTGTCCGTGCACCCCCAGATCCTTGGTGAAAATGTTTTTCATAAAGATTAAAGCCTAAGGAACAATTTAAGACATGTCCCCCAAAAAATACTGGCTCTACTTTCAAAATGGTGTCCGTTTAAAAAAAAAATTGCAACTATTGTTTTTGTCATTTAACACGAAAACTAAAAAAGATGGAGAAAAACTTTCTTCACAAAAAACAAAGAATATAAAATTTCCTACAGTTTTGTTCCTATAAAATATTTGGGTAGGAGTTACCATTTTCCAGATACGATTGTTGTCGTTTTCGAGATAAATGTACGCAATTTATATTATTATTATTATTATTATTTTTTTTCAGTTTATTTTATTTTTTGTTATGTTAATAATATAAAGTTATATTATATGCCTTACAATAATTGTCACACTTATTTCCTCTAAGTGATTTACCGATATATGAATTTTCATATTTTCTTAATTTTGGACTCATTTATCTGGAAAATGGTAACTCCTGTCAAAATACTGTATAGGAACAAAATTGCACGTTGTTTTTTGTGAAAAAAGTTTTTTTTTCCATCTTTTTTAGTTTTTGTGTTAAATGACAAAAACAACATTGGCAACAGTTTTTTTAACATATGGCCGTCATTTTGAAAGTACAGCCAGTTTTTTTTAGGACATGTCTTAAATTGTTCCTTAGGCTTTAATCTTTATAAAAAACATTGTCCCCAAGGATCGGCGGGTGGGGTGCACGTACAGCTATGGAGGACTATATGCATTTTTTCGAAAATATGATTAATCAGATCATGATAAGAAATTGCGATTTTCACGATCTTATTCTTATAACTATGAAAATATCTTTGGTTGTTTTGAATATAAATTCTGGAGATTTTACAATACATTAACAAATGTATAATGAATCCATTGGATATAGCTGAAATGTGGATAGGTATATCTGTAATAAATACAGTACAGTAAAGGACGTAAAAATTCATGCGAACGATTCAGCGGCTATGTGTACAGCATACAGGTGTCTGTGTATGCGGTCATAATTATATATTTTCCCTACAGATTCACTATTTATCCTCCTATTCACTAAGAAACATGGTAAAAATGTGTAATTAGGTAGATAAAAGAAGCTTTGTTTTACTCATTAGAACTGCTAAGAATTTTTAGAGGTTCCGTAGCGTGCATTTAACCGTGCGCTTGGCCGCGCAGAGTGACAAAGTTATTTCACTATTTTTTTTTTTCAGGAATACCGTGGTTTTAGCGATCAATTTTATTAGGACATTTTTTGTTCAGAAACACGTGGTCTATCCACCTGTATTTTCTGTTTTTTTCTACCCTGACTTAATTTAAAAATTTTGAAAAAATGAATAAAATAAAATTTTTTTCCAAATTTTTGTTATGTTCTGCATCCAAGCAGAATGTAAACTTTTCAGGATACTATTCTATACAGTTTCACGAACTCATTAAAAAAAAATTATTAGGTTTGCAATTTTTTGTGGGTTTCACTATAAAATGTTCTGTCATCTATTACTTGTTGTCGGTCGATCTAGAGCAATACCATTTTGAGTAAAATACGTCAAATTATTTATCGAAGGGGAACCTGTGCACTGTCAAAGAATATTTTGTTTAATTTAAGTCCTTGTCGGTATCATTATTTTGTTACACCTTACCTTATCCTTATACCGAATACAAGCATTCGAAATAAAACGAAGGGCAGGAGTGCAACTGGCTAGCTGATCTGTTGGGAAAGCTGGGTTCTGATTTAAGTGGAGTTAGAGAGTGAACTCATAACTTTCGCAGAATCTAACCTCACTGGTTTGTGTTATGATTTTGGAAGGCGGGAGGAATAAGATAATTAGTACGGGCGCCACCCGCAAGAACAAAAATACCTCTTCGAATCCAAGACATACCCTTGCGGGAAGGTCTGAAAGATGATGTAAGTGTGAAACAAAAATAAAAAATATATACCTGTGACGTGTTTCCACCCCTAGGAAGCCACCCTTGCAAATTCCGTGGGTTGCAAAAATTATAACAAGAGATAACCACTAACACGCTTTATTAAATAATTTACTGGGTACTTCACAATACTATTATTAACTTAAATGCACTTTACTGACTAAAACTAACAATGTGTATCACTTTGTATTTACTTTGTAGTCTTAACCTCACTTGTCAATTCAAAACTTTTTTCCCGCCTTATATACGGCCTTATATACCTAAAAAATGACAGATCACGAATTTTCTGTATGACGTCGCCATTCTCTAGATTAAGAATGGATGTCATCACTTTAGAGCTTCTAGTAGGTTCTTTCTCTAGTAGGTGCAAATCTCTACATTCAGACATCCGAACTAATTGAATTCTGTGTTGCCTACAATACATAACACTGCCCCCTCCTTAAGCCTGAACGTCCCGGTCAGGCAATTCAGCCTCTTTCCCATACTTCACCAGTCTATCTAAGTGTACGATCTTCATCTTGGACTTCTTGCTTCATCGAATCCGATAGACGACATCATTAATTTGGGTAATAACAGTTTACGGTCCATCCCAAGGAGGTTGAAGTTTCGGGGATCTCCATTCATTCCGCTGTGGATTGTACAGCCAAACAAAACCCCCCGCCTTGAATCCCCCTGTACTGGCATTCTGATCATAACGAGCCTTCAATCGGTTACTAGCTTTGGTCATCTGCTCTCGGTCATTCTTCGGCTGTTCTCGACTTTCATTTCTGTAGTTGCTCATGGAAAATGGTTCCCCACTGGTAGCACAATTCTTACACTTGCGACACCAGGCTTCCACATCCTGGCGACTATTAACCCAATAGAACCGTTCCAGTGCTCTACTCAATGTCTTGTTTATGCCGAAGTGTCTGCTGGACGTTTCATTACGCGCTTCCTGGAGTACTTCTGGGAATTACTAGACGCATGACAACCTGCTTCCCATCTGGGCTTTCCCATGCTCTCCTCAATAGCCAGTCTACGACCGTAAGTGAATCCCATTGTGGCCATCAAGCCTTCAGCCCCACTTTGTTGAAAACATCCTTCCATACGCGCAATTGCTCTTGCCTCGGAGGTTTCTTTGTCCAACTGTCTGGAAAATCGACCCTGGAAGATCGACCGACTTCAACCATGTTCGGCAATTTTCCCACCTGAGGGTAGCGCTTACAATCTTCCTTGTCTGGTTTTCTGGATAATGCAGGAGTTTTGACTGCCTGCGTTGTCAATAGCCTTGTTTTCTGGCATTGGTCGTTCACATTTGACAGAATAATTTGTTCGTTCCCAATCGCTTTCATACGTCAACAATAAATCCATACTGTTCCATGATGTCCAGACCCAAAATGAAATCATCCGTGATGTCAGCCACGATGAACCTGTGGTCAAACCTTAAATCTCCAATCTGCAAACCCAGGTCTACATCTCCATGAACCGTAGCCCTATCTCCCGTAGCTGTCCGGACGATCACTTTATTTTGCCTCTTGTTAATCTTTATACCCGATATAAATCCTGGCCGTACTATTGATGATGTGTCGATGGTAAACAAACATTTTCTTACATTCACATATCCTTGCAACAACAGACTGCTTGCAATTCTTCGAAGCTGGGAAATCTTAATTTCTCTGAGGGCACTGCATTCCTTAGCCGGCACAGCCCCCTTGGTGCTGGCTATCTCTAGTTTTCCTGCTTCTCTTCAACATTCACAGCATTTACTCGACTCTCCGAGTTCTGCTGTCGACAGTCTCGTTTCATATGTCCCACCTTACCGCAGTTGTAACATTTAATTCCACCACTCGGCTTTCCTTTATTTTGCTGTTTTTCCTGCTTTCCGAGGCCATAAAATTTATCGAATAATTTGGTAAACATTTTCTGCTTCTTCGAGAGTCACAGCTCGCACTCTCGACCTTGGAGTATCCCTATATGCGGCTTCTACTTCAAGTGCTACTATTATGTAGGGATATCCTGAGGACTCGCCTGATCTCTTCGTCCCTTATCCCATCTAGAAATGCCCCCACAGCCAATTGCTCCTTGAATTCTCTTGGCGCATTGGGATAGGCTAAGTGTGCCAGTCTTTCTACCGTAGCTTCAAATTCTTGCAGACTTTCTCCAGCTTTTTGTGTCCGTGATTTTAGCTGAGCCTGGTATACTTGGACAAGGTGTTGGTCGCCATACCTCAAGTCCAATGCAGCTTCCAAAACTTTGAAGTCTCTTTATTTCTCCACTGGAATTGTCTGAAGTAACTCTGAGGCTTGGCCCCTTAGCGCTAGAACTAAAGCCATAGCCTTTTCCTCATTATCCCAGTTATTCGCAGACGCAGCTGCCTCAAATTGTCTTCTATAGGTCGTCCATGAGCTTTGGCCGTCGAGGGAGGGAGGTTTTAACCGAGGACCCGATGATGTTACTAGCTGACCTCCTTTTTCTCTCAATTGTCCTTTAAGCCTCTCCATTTCTCCTTCGAACTCACTCATCTTTTCTTCAAACTGATTTACTTTTCCTTTTACTTGACCGACTTCGGTCTTGACTTCACCTACTTTATCTTCGACTTTATCTACTTTTTCTTCTACCTTGTTTATTTCTTCTTTGACTTCACTCTTTAATTCCTCGTTGGCGGAAATGATAGCGTCCTGCTGTATTTTCATTTGTTCATTCAGAATTTTCCTTAATTCTTCTTGGCGTCTTTCTTGTTCTTCTTTCTCCTCTTGCTGTCGTATTTTCAGGTCTTCCATCATTTTTGTCAGTTCGGTTTTTTCTTCTTGTCGTCTTATTTCTTGTTCTTCTATTATTTTCTTCAATTCGTATTTTTCTTCTTGACGTTTTCTTTCTTGCTCTTCTTTTGCTTCCTGACGTCGCTTTTCCTCCTCTTGACGTCTTCTTTCTTGCTCTTCATCTTCCTGACGTAGCTGCTCCATCATCCTCGTAAATTCTGCAAATAGGTCCTTTATTTGTTTCTCTGCTGCCATGCTTCTTGTTTTTATGCGCATAAGATTATGTTAAAATAAAAAAAAAATAAATATAAATTTAACTGTCACGTCAATATCGGTAATGGAACTTTCCACAAAAATCTCTAAACAGCACGAAAAAAAGTCTTATCACTATCTAGTTCAGAGAATTTAATAATCTCCACTAATGTCCAAATAGAAAAGTTCTAGTAATTTTTCACGCACTAACACAAATGAGTCATTTTCAGTGTCTCTACCACTTCTCAGTTTAAAGTATTTAATTATCACACTAATGTCCTAATAAAATGTTCTTAACACTATTTTCCTGTTCGAAAATAAGCCTCGAACAATGTCCAGTAAATTAATCCTTTGTGTTAGCACTAACCCTCGAGAATATTTCTCGAACACTTCAGCACAACTTCAGAGCTCCTCTTGTCATAAAATTCCACTTCCTGAAACCAATTGTGGCATGTTTCCACCCCTAGGAACCACCCTTGCAAATTCCGTGGGTTCCAAAAATTATAACAAGAGATAACCTCTAACACACTATATTAAATAATTTACTGGATATTTCACAATACTATTACTAACTTAAATGCTCTTTACTGACTAAAAATAACAATGTTTATCGCTTTGTATTTACTTTGTAGTCTTAACCTTACTTGTCAATTCCAAACTTTTTTTCCCGCCGAAAATGCGGCCTTATATACCTAAAAAATGACAGATCCCGAATTTTCTGTATGACGTCGCCATTCTCTAGAAAGGTCCAGAATAGATGTCATTACTTTAGAGCTTCTAGTAGGTTTTTTCTCTAGTAGGTGCAAATCTCTACATTCAGACATCCGAACTAATTGAATTCTGTGTTGCCTACATTCTGAGGTTGCAACACATAACATACCTATTTAAGATTAATAAATACCATCGACCTGATTACTTATGGCTAAAGTTGTTAATAATCAAATGTTTTATTTACTTTCACGTGTCATCACTTATAGCGTTTTCCAGTAACTGCATTCTATGAAATTGAGTGCAACTTTTTTATTCCAGTGAAAAAGTAAATCACACTTTTGCAGTTTCTTTGGCAAAATTATTTTCATGTAGTGTGCACTAAGATCTGATTTTTAACATGAGCTCTGGTAGCTCATGCGATCCTGGAGTGCAATATGGCGCGTATGATTAACCTAGAAAGAATTTAATATAACACAGCCACACCCAAAAAAAGTGGTCTGTTCGGAGAATCCTTATGTATTTGGACCCGCTGAAACCGAATCAGATATCAGAATTTTCCGATTGGCTCGTTTTTCACTCCTGTGCAATCAATGATTTTTTAAGAATTCCTTGGATACCAGTGAAGATAAGATTATAGTAACTAGAGCAATGAAAGAAAGAATGTTAGTATAGTACTAAAAATGCAGAATTTTATGTGGTACATAACCTAAGTTCGAATGATTTAGTAGTACTGCCACCAGTGTCATTACTGTAAAATTCATCAATTACATGCTCACGATCAGGGCCGTCCTTAGTCACTCAAGCGCCCTCGTGCGAAATTTTGAAAGGCCCCGCCCCTATTTCTGGTCAAGTCTGAAAAAAAATTTTTTTTCCTCATCTCAGGATTAATAAGCGGGGGAGGGCAAAATCCAAAAAAAGTTTTCCGTCCTCATAAATTTTACTCGAAAAAAAAGCGACTTATATTAAGCTCGTGCAGGGCACAGTCGCGCCCCTCCCAAAGGCCGGTCCTGCTCACGATGGACACTCAGAGTTGTTCACTGGAAAAGGTTATAAGTTTTAATGAAAACATTCGTTGACGGGTTTTAAAAGATAACATATTTTTATAAATAAATAAAAAAGTTTCATCAATATCGAGGTTTTTTTCCTATTAAATGTTAATTTAGTCCATACAAATCAGACATTTTAGAAGAAATAATTTATAAAGTAATAATATTTGAGATGCGTACTCTAGATAGGGTTAGAAATAGATGTTATATAAAATTATACGCTTATTACCAAGACTTAGTCATAACAAACCTTCACAGGTATATCATATTACATGATAACGACTTCTCTTATTAATCGCTTATCTTTGAGATATTATGTTTCACCTTTGTTTCTCACATTTTATGCTGATTGTTGAGTTGCATTTCCTTTGTTCTTTATTTTGCTTATGTAGACTCTGTATGTTATAAATACGACTGGACATACTTTGTAAAGTCAGTTATTAAACTCACTTAGAATGAAACACTTCTAATTATTATTATATTCCTTCTCCAAGAGCCAACGTTGGCTCCATTTAAGTAAATAAAAGTTTTTAAAAAAGTCATTCATGTGAACCGTTATCTAACATAGATACCCGAGAATCCCCCCCCCCCGTCCCATTTTTGCAAAAAATCACCCCCAAGAGGGTATCTATTTCTAACTCTATCTAGAGTACGCATCTCAAATATTATTACTTTATAAATTATTTCTCCTATTCAGTGTTTTTTAGTCTAATTTGCATGTACTAATTCGACTGTATTATTTACCAGTTTTAGATATGCAATAATCAGTTTTAAAATTACGAATATAATAAGCAACTACTAGGGTAAAAAACAAATAATTCTTTTCATAAACAAAATTCCCCTTTTATCATCGAAAATACTGAACCCTCCACGCTATACACACATTTATACTCTGTAACTGAGTAATTTTGCCATAATTAACATACCTATTAGAGAAATACCTTAAATTCACGTAGGCATGCATGTGTTTGGTTGCTTCTTAGTCCGCGTAAAAGTCTCCCGTTCAAATGTTTCAAGTCAAAGCTTACGTATAATGTTTATGAGTATAAAACCAAAAATACAAAGAAAATAAAAAAGGTTATAATCTTAAGAAAGCCTATTTTGTTTTACGACGTTCAGATGCGCTGATCTTCACCCGTGAGAGCTATAAGTTTTCCACGAGTAAATGGAAAAATTGACTACACACGAGATTGTTGATAGGTGAAAAGGAATTTGGAGGACGAGAGCGTTGTTTTATTATCAGAGAGGGAATCTTTTGTAATAAGGGAATGCACCGTAATTACCAACCTCTGATGGATTTCCCTGCTGGGCATAAACCGTTTATTTTTTGAATCCCTTAGCAGTTGGAAATCAAAAGCTCGTTTGTGAAACTCGTTCCCGTGAACATGAATGGAATTTTATATGATGTGTAATGTTTTTTAAAGAATTCAGAATTTATTTTCTTGTTCCGGCCTTGAGATTTAATATCTCGACCAGCAGGTGAACGAAAATTACATTTTCTTATCTTGAGGTATCCTGCGTTATCTGAAACAGACCTTTCCAATAATTTGTTTTGTAAAATATAATGATTGTTAGCATAGTACAGGCGTGTGATTTAAAGAAACGCTGTAAAATCTTGTAACGAAGTTTCTCCTTAGAGTATTCTTACTCAAGAAGCTTTGTAATTGATATTAAATTATAATTAACCACTTTAACTAGTAAATGCCCCTGAAGTTAATTGCAGATTAACATAATAATATTGTAATAAGGGTAGTAATTAAACGCAAAATCAAGATTTACTCACTAAAAGCTCCCGCATATGTAATCCATTATCGTTTATAGTTTTTTTCTCTAGAAATACAGTGCAGTGAACATGGCCTCGAATTTTTAATATTTATTTATTTACTTATTTTGGACATAACTACCCAAACAGATAAGAAATAAAAGCCCAGGGCAAGATAATCCAGTAACCTTGTCATCGGACACTGACGTTAAATCAGGTATCCATGCTTTTTTAATATGTTGTACAGGATTAAAAAAACCGCTGCCCAATGAATCACTACTTCCACATTCAATTCTCTATCCAAGTCACTCACAACGAAAAAACTTTGAATGTGGAAATAATTGTTTATGGAACTTTAATAATATAGTATTTGAAATCCTCTACCCCAAAAACCCATAAAACGATACCCCACATCGGTAGTGGGGTGGGGGTTGTGATAGGGGGATGGTAGTGGGGGTGGATGAAGTAAAAAAATGTTTTGAGGTTTCTGGTTCTTGTACATACACTAAATCATAATTTTTTTTCATCCCCTTTAATAAGGGGGTGGGGGTTGGTAATGGGGGGTGGCTAATGCCAAAAATTTTTTGAGACCTTAGCTTTTCTTGTATATACTAAATACCAATTTTATGGACTCTTACCTGCTTGATTTACCCATTTACCCCAAACTTACCCCAATTTACCCCCCAACCCTTCGGCGGAACAAGATGAAAATATACTCTAGTTCTAGATCTCGTAAAAGTACATATGTGTACCAAATTTCAAGTCAATATCTCAAACGGTTCCAGAGTAAACGTGCGCACAAAAAAAAGTTACAGACAGACCGACAGACAGACAGACAGACCGACAGACAGACAGACAGACCGACAGACAGACAGAAATTTTTTTTTCGCTCAAACTTAAAATCTCGACGTTCCATGACATTTTAAGCCTATTTGAACAATACAAATTTTTAAAAAATTTTTTGTCGTTACTATACTTCCACTGGATGTGGAAGTAATTAATGTTAAATCTAAGTTTACGACCTCAGCAGGCCTCCGGATCTTGATAAAAAAATCCAAAAAACTGCTAGATTTTTTTTTCCAGTTTTGGTCGATTTTGACACCCAAGGCTTTTTTGGCAAAAATAATTTAATATGTTTTAAAAGTAGACTAAATTTGCTTCAAATTTCCTATCAATTCACTATAATAATACTATATGTGGGGGGGGGGGGGCATTTTTTGGCACCCTCCGATCCCATTTGGGGCTTGGATTCGGGGTAATATGAATTTTCTGAACCTAGTTATACGTATTTCACAGGTTGTTAATTTAAAAATTGTTAAAAATATCGAAAAGTTAAAATTTTGCAAAACTTTGAACAGCTATTTGATCTACAGAGTCCGCACTGGTACCAATTTGTAGCAAATTTGGTTTACTTTTAAAAAATACTAAATTATTTTTACCAAAAAAGTAGACCTTAGGTGCCAAAATCGACAAAAACTGAAAACAAAAACAAAAATCTCGCCGTTTTTTGGGTTTTTGACCAAGACCCGGAGGTCTGCCGAGGTCGTAAACTTGGATTTAACATTAATTTTTATTCCTATACAACATATTAAAAAAGCAAAATACCTGATTTGAGGCCAGGTAGGATATACCGTGCGTGTAGCCGAACGCTAGGCATAGGGAGTAAAATTACAACATCGCACGTGCCAGCTGGCTGAAATAAAATAACAGGCTGGGATGCTCCGCTCGACGGAGGAATTTACGGCAGCTATGTTGTCATATCTATCGTGCTACGTGAATGTACATGCCTAATGGGAAATTACACGCACGGTATAAAGTTACTGTATTTTGAGAGAACAAAAAATATTGTTGCAGAATTATATACAATAAAATTGAAAACGTAAATAACATTTGTACATAACGTTAATAACACTTTTAATGTAAATGCAAAACAGCTTGCTTAATTTTACTTCCACATCCAGCAAATAAAAATGTTGAAAATTTTTATTGTCCAAATAGGCTTAGAATGTCATGACACGTCGAGATTTTAAGTTTGAGCAAAATAGTTCTCTCTGTGGGCCTGTCTGTCTGTAATTTTTTTGTTTACTCTGGAACCGTTTAAAATATTGACTTGATTGAATTTGGTACATCTATGTGTTTTAACGAGATCTGGAACTAGATTATATTTTGATCTAATTCCGTTGAGGGATTTGGGAGGTAAATGGGGTTAAATAGGTAAATCGAGCCAGTAAGAGTCCATATAATTGGTATTTCGTATATATAATAGAAACCAAGGTCTCAAAAAATTTGTTGGCATCCCATTATTGAAGGGGGTGAAAAAAATGAAATTGTGATTTAGGCTTTAAATTTTTTTTTACTTCATCCACCCCCACTACCACCATCTACTCCCACCCTCACTCCCACTACCGTTGTGGCATATCATTTTATGGGTTTTTGGGGTAGACGATTTCACATATTATATTATTAAGTTCCATAAACAAATTTTTCACATTGTGAGATTTGGATGGAAAATCTGGATGTGGAAGCAGTGATTCCTTGGGCAGCGTTTTTTTTTAACAGTAGCACAAAATATATCAACATCGTGAATAGAGTCTGCAGAGTCAAAAAAATGGGAGGTACACTTTAATAATTCCTAAAAAGATTTTTTTTATAAAGGTGGTTGCCACGAACCGAGCCACGAACATTAGTTAATATTATCACAAAAATATCATTGCAGATACGGCCGCCAGGTTCGATAAATGACGGTCCAAAAAGCTTTTTATTGATTATCTCATTTGCTGTTAGTTCTTCCCTAAAACAGGTACTACCAATATTGTATGGAGTAAAAAAGTTACAATTTTATTTTAAATAATAGTTTACCATTTACACTAAAATGGTGAAAATCTATGCTTTACTGAAGATTTTTGCAATTTTCTCTGTCCCCGTTATTCCTCGTGTTATTTAATTATTATAAATATTGTATATTATACAATTTCCTAAAACGTTTGCTTCAATAATTTTCTTCTATGATCAGCTGTTTTAAAATTATGACAGCTCGATGTTTTCAAAATGATGAAATTTTCGAGCTGCTATAATTTTCAAACAATTGATCTCGGATAATTATTTCAACAAAATTTTTAGTAAATTTTATACTCTACAGTAATGATAACCGATTAGAATGTAGGTAATTGCAAAAATTTGCATTTGCTCTGTCTTCTGTAAATCGTAAATCATTATAATAGAGAAACATTGTTTAACTAAAAGTTGTAGCTTTCTTATTTCCTAATTCTTGAAGGTAATAAAAAAAAACTATTTTGATCGGCAATCTTTCAACATTGCAGTTATGGCCGCAACGATATTTTTGCGGAAAATTTTAATGATTGAGGCTCCCTGGATAAGTATCACAACTTTCATATCAAAAATATTTTCTGAGCATTTTGTCAACGCTATGTTTATGCCTGGTATATTCTAGATTCAAGATTACGAAGTTTCCTAATATTGGCCTGAGAGATGAATTGAACAGCAATATCAAGGCATTATTATCCACAAATTCTTTGGTATCTCTAATTATAAAACATAAATTTCTGCAAGAACTGGCCTCCATAAATGATTATGTGATCGCAGAAGGTTAACGTTAAAGATCACTTCTTTGTCTTCAAATTGACTTCCTCTAGATAGGTGAACATTATTTAAAACGTACACTAAATTTAATTGAATTAAGTTTTCTTGTATAATTCACAGTTTTTAATGTTTGGATGCAATTTATTTTTATCACACCACGTACTAATTTGTTGCTAATCTTTTTGTAAGTTAAAGTAGTCTTTCAATTTATTGATGGCTGAATACAGCTTACAATCATCATCGTAGAGCAAAGTGCTGTTTTTGAGATCATAGCTGATGTGGTTTATAAATATTATGGATAAAAAATATCCAATAACATACCCTTGAGGGACACCAGAATAGCTGCTATTTCATAAAGCTTAAACCTATGGCATTGTATAGTAAGTTTTCTGCCAGACACGTAAGAATTAGAAAAATGTATGAATGTTTCGGTAGGGCCGAAATTCAACAATTTTTGTTACAATATACTATGATCAGGTGAAACGAAAGCTTTCGGTATATGTCATCAAGTTGACCCCCTCATCTTAGCGTCTCTGATATAAGTTGAGTTACTCAAGCCAAACTATTAACCGCCGACCTACCAGCAAGAAGTCCATTTTGGTTTAAACAAATGATTTTTTGATCCTTTTGGCGCAGAGGTTTATTTCATCAAAATTTTTTAAAATATTTTTACAGTGGCAAAATACCCAAAAAACACAAGAAATACATTTACACTTGTGTCAATACTTTCCATATTAAAATTTGTGGGTGCTATAGAAGAAGATTGGGGAAATGACGCAAATCTATTTAAAACCCAATAGTGCCCGAGTAATTTTTTTTGGAAAACTTTTGAAAAAAATATTGATTGACCTTCATTTAGGACTTGTCAGTACCCCCCAAACCACATTTTATTTATTCCTGTGCATTTTCACCAATTTTTTTGACGTATGGTATATCATACCATAGGAATATGTATGTAGAATATTATTAAAAAAATTTATTTATTATAATACAAAATATTCAATAAATTTACGAGAAAGTAGCAGAATATATTACATAGAAGAGGTATGATATCTTCGAAAACATATGTCTGGATGTAATCCTATTTACATTTGACACAAGAAAATTTTGTACATTTGCCACAATACCCACAACGTCTTTGTGTAGCAATTTTGTTAATCAGTTGATCAGTTTTGTCATACCTGACCTCTTTCAATATACTTATTCCTACTACATTTTGGTTTGGGGCCAGCTAAATGTTCAGGGGCAGTTAAAGTTGTGAGAACAATTCTCCTCAAAAACTGCAGAAGGGACATTCTTGGATAGACAAAACGATAAAGAAGCCACATGTTGACTACCGATCCATTCAGGCAAAAGCGAATCATTTCTCAATACCATTTGCAAGATCTGATTCGTATACGATAGAGTCCTCTCATTTTATCGAACATATCCACACCTCCCATTCCTTGGTTATAGAGACTTATAAGTGTCGGTTGATCCACATCAACTTGCTTCCTTTGTTGTTTGGACCATCTTTTGAACGTGTCTTTTGCCAAACAAATGTGTTTGTTTTTGATGTTGGTTGCAATATTCACTTGACTATTGTCATGCCATCTGGTGAGTTGAATACCACTATTAGAGTCAATCAGAGTATGAGAAGTCCCTCGTTTTTCTTTTTGCAACTCTTTTAAAGGAGCTTTCTCTCTACGGTTAGGAGGAGTTGAAAAAATTATCCAAATATATGGTCGAATGCGGGGGAATATATCTCATACAAAGTTTCTCAGTGACACTGGATCTCAAAGTTTTACCCTCGACTTTATCTCCACTATATCCGCGTAGAGGTTGAATTTCAATAAGTACCCCTGGGGGATCGTGAGGCACCAAAATTTAAAGCCATAGTGAATTGGCTTTCCCTTTATAAAATGCTCCATATTGTTACCGCCAAAATAAGGCTCCATAGCCTCATCCAATAAAAAAGAAGTTCTGAAACAAAACTAACATTCATACTACCATCTGCCTACCCTATGATATATCATACGAAAAGTTTTTTCCGCTGCTGCAATTATAGAAAAAATTGATATGACTATGAAATGGTATAAGTACATTCTATAATATGTATAAAGAATTATTACATGAATAAAAGTCAAATAAATTACATCGAAATGAAAATTGTGAGATATAACCTTACCGTGAGCTCATTTCTGCTGCGTAGAAATGTACTGGTTATAGAACGCTCGGTTATAACTTATTTAAGTACAAAACAATCGAATTTTTGTCTTAAGTTTATTGTCTATATATTCAAATAACACTTTAGATGAGTAAAATCACTGAATTTATCATACTCGATTTGTTTACACTTCATTAGAGACAATCTAAACTCTGTATGATAAATCATACAATAGGCACTATTGGGTTAAAATTTGTTGAGGATCATTATTTAAGGATATACATTATCAAGTAAAAGACATTAGACATTAGCAAAAGATAAACACTAGGCATACTAGTAACATCTTGTTGTTAATATGTGACCAGAATCTGGATTTGGATTAATTTCTATTATTAATTAAGATAATATTTATATTATTATGTGTATTTGCTGTTTGATTTTTTCTTGTAGAAACTTAAAATCTCTGTCAGCATTTTCATCTCCCGTGTCTCTATATGTACGTCTTTGACAACACAGGGATTGTATAAATAGTAATCGGCTGTTGAGGTGCATATGCAGTTAAAAAAAAATTACACAAATGGTCAAAAACGCATTTTAAAGTAGATTTAAAAACTTAAAATGACCAAACCACTTTGCTTATATGAGTTTTGAAATGCTGAAACTGAATCTCAAGTCAAAATTCTCCCATAACATCAGAATTTCAACATAACCTCAAAACATCACCATACAAAACCTCAAATTGGTTAAAAATGTATTTATAAGAGGGTTTAAACTGATCACAAGACACTGAAATCTGCTTTTAAATGTATTTTTTACCATTTATGAGGTGTTTTTTGATATTTTTTTGAGGTTATGTCAAAATGACATGATAAAAAAATTCTGACCTCGGATTCGGTTTCAGCGCCCCAAAGTACGTACAGAAACAAGGGTCAACTGGTTTATTCCTTCAATTTACTTTTTACCCTGTTTTATCGGGCTTGTTCTAAGCGGTTTTTTGAGCTTATATGAAAATATTGACGACATGTGACAATTCTGACCTCGGATTCTGTATTAGCTCCACAAGATACGTATAGAAATATGGGTCAATTCGTTTAATCGCCCAATTTACTTTTTACCCGGTTTCAAGATTGCTCTAAGCTGTTTTTTGAGCTTACATAAAAATATTGTAGACGTGGCAATTCTGACCTCAGATTCAGTTTCAGCGCCCCAAAATACCCATAGAAACATGGGTTACCTTGTTTAATCTTCCAATTTACTTTTTACTCGGTTTCGGGCTTGTTCTAAGCTGTTTTTTGAGCTTACATGAAAATATTGACGACATGTGACGATTCTGACTTCGGATTCGGTTTTTTAGCGCCCCAAAATATATATAGTACATGACCCTTTTTATTTTTTGTGTGCCTGTGTAATTAAAACCAAGTATAATCCGAAAGCTGATCGATATAATTTTTCTATGAAAATAAAAAATTTGGACATCCATGCGGCACCAGTAAATATTCTCCGATAGGTCTGAGAATTTACCTGAATTAGCTTCTGGTATAAGACTGGGCATATTTCAAATAGTCGAAAATAAGTGTCACCCTAATACACATATTGGGATGCATAATATATTTTGGAACCCAGTATTGTGCTCTGCAAAATAAGTAACACCCCGAGTTTTTCAGTTCACTAAATTATGCAAATTAAACCTACTTCTCACATTTTTAAGGGCATCCGTTTTCACAGGCTTGAAAAATCACTGCCACTGACATTTTTATTCCAATTTTTTTAGTAACTTCCAGCAAGCGAAGCAGCATTTCTCACAGTTCTTACAGTCTGAAGATAATAATAAAAAATAAATGTGGTGTTTCATAAAGTAATAAAGAACAAATCACAAATTTTATTTTCGTAATAAACAAAAATCTTCCTCTAAACTTCTAAGGTGTGGACAGACATCTCAGTAATGAAAATTTCCGCCTTATTTTTCATGGCCATTTTGATTTATACTGACGCATAAAAACTTTATTACGGTCATGGTTCCTTTAGCTTTATGAATTAGTTTCCTGGTCATACTTACCTAAGCCGTTCATACCGAAAATAACGACCCTGGTGGGACAGCTCTTTGAAAGTACAGTTTACGAACGAGAAATAGAAGTGTGACATTTATTTGCTTATAAATCTTATTTTGCTATTATTGCTTTTCAAGTAATTTTTTTTATTTGTAAATTATGATTTCTTATGTAAGATATTTAATTAATACAGAATCTACAGTATAAAAACTTCAACAATGCCTCCTCATAATAATATTCTAGAACAGAGCAAAATACAGGAAGAGGTTTAACCCAGCATTTTAAATCGACGCTTTACGGAAAACAGTACAAACACCTTTATATAAATTATTGGAAAAGTTGAATAAACTTGGTCTGCATGTCGTTTATTTGCATATCTATCTGTTAAAAAAAATGCTTAATGGGTATTTGCATAAAAAAGACATGATCAATTTGATTAGTTATGTCAAATAATTTCAGTTCAGTAAAGTCTGTGCCAATATAGTCCAGTCAATGGAGCGCTAAAATGACCAAAAACTCAAATTTGAGTGCTAATGAATGAATTTTGATGAAACCTCGTGCAATGTATTTATAATGACGTTAATAAAAATGTTGAAAAAAAGATTAGAGTAGGAAATGATCGATATTTGCCTTTTTTGGTCCAAAATAAGATGTTTTTACTCTTGTAATTTTTTTCGAAAAATGCATATTTTTCGAGATATGGCCACTCGAAAATTCCTAAAAGTGGTGGAAGGAAAATGTCGAGGAAAATGTAAAAGTTGAAAAAAAATCGGAAAAAATTCAGGTGAATGTATAATCGAAATACAAGACTCTTTTTATTTGCAATTTTTCTGTAAAGTGCGTTTTTCCGGAAAAACATGAAAAACTACTCTTTTCTTTGAAATAGTAGCGCTTTACAAATACGTACTTTAAAATTTTTTAAAAATTCAGACGTATGCATTGAGGCCTTCTAAACATTTTTTGTCTCTTGGATTTTTTTTGTAACTTGTTAATTTCTCAAGTTACAGGCAGTTTTCACGATAAATAATGTACTACATTTCTTACGAATTAATACATGAAAATAGGCTTATTACCGATAATTATTTTTTCGTTATTTTTTTATGGCATTCAATAGAATTCGATCATCTTGATAAGCTGTTAAAATTTCAGCTTCGTAAGTATATCCAAGCATAAGATATTTAATGTTAAAGATTGAGTTCCAGTACAAAGCGCTTCGCAGACTCGTGACGTCATTCTGCATAAACACTACTCATTTTAAACCAGCAAGAAGATAAAACAGATATAATTTAACAATCAAACGCCGTTTCCAAAGAGCAACACAATAACACCTGCCACACACTTGGGGCATGTGCATCATATAACTAACATAACCTCATTATGTTTTTTAGGTTTATTCTCATTTCTAATGTTTGTATACTCATTTTTAGCTTGAAGCCAAACTGGCTCCAAGCAAATATTTAAAAATTCACGCAAATAATTTTTCAATATTGTTGATTGATACAAATAGACTGCTAATTATGGGTTAGATTCCTAACCTGTAAAAAGTGTCTTATTTTATTGTGACAAACTATTTAAAACTTCATAAACATTACATTGAACTAGATTTTGGTTGAAAGTACAGGCACCAGGCAGAAATTTTAATAATAGCTACATAATACTTGTAAAACTTAAGAAATATATATTTTTGAGGTTAGCTGTGAAGTCACATTAAATCTCGACTGTCGTCTGATCAGCATCTGCAAAGTGACGTCACGCGAAGCTCCGCCCCGTTTTCGCGCGGTCCAACTTTGGTAATTTATTTATGGGCTTAATCGTCCTAATAAAAACCTAACAATTTAGAAATTGCCTTAAAAAGTGTTCTACTTTCAATTTGTGAAATAAAAAAAAATGCTGAACGGGCCTATTCGAAAAATGAGCGTGATTTATATATATTATTATAAAAAAAATATGAAACCTATATAGTTATATCGCTTTGAAAGGTTCAATATAATTTTTAAATTGAAAATGAGAAAAAATGTAGTACATTTATCGTAAAAAATTACCTGTAACTCGGAAAATTAACAAGTTACAAAAAAATTCCAAAAGACAAAAAATGTTTAGAAGGCCTCAATGCATACGTCTGAACTTTCCAAATTTTTAAATTATGTATTTTTAAAGCGCTACAATTTCAAAGAAAGGGGTAGTTTTTCATATTTTTCCGGTAAAACTCGGTGAAAACGCACTTTACAGAAAAGTTACAAATAAAAAGCCTTGTATTTTGATTATACATTCACCTGATTTTTTTCAGATTTTTTTTTCAACTTTTACATTTCCCCTCCCCCACTTTCAGGAATTTTAGAGTGGCCATATCTCGAAAAAATATGCATTTTTCGAAAAAATTCACAAGAGTAAAAACATCTTATTTTGTGCCAAAAAAGGTAATATATTGTTTTTTTTTTTACATTTTTGACCTAATTTTGCAAGTTACAGAACCCGTGATAAAATGGTTGTTTTTTACCCCTTCCGATCATTTCCTACTCTAATCTTTTCTTCAACTTTTTTATTAACGTCATTACAAACACATTGCACAAGGTTTCATGAAAATCCATTCATTAGCACTCAAATTAGAGGTTTCACCCCGTTGACTGGACTAATGGTAATAATGGCGTTTGGCATTCAGTTTCACTTTTAGTGAATATAATGGCGTTCAAATGAATATACAGAGTGACCCATTTAAAAGCGGAACACCTCTCTAAAATTTTTATTTATTGTGCGATTTGAATCAAATATTACTCAAGTATAGAACAAATTAGGATCTAATTATGACCAGAAAAACATTCGCCTTCTACAAATGCAAAGCCATCTGCGATACCAAATTATGCGGAAAAAATAAAAAAAATCATATCCTCCTCGGACCCACAACTAATTTGTCTTAAAATATTAATGCCATGTGACATAAAGTTGTTCAATGAGGTCTAAATAACACTGTAATGTGCCCACACTTTTGGAAAAAGCTTTTGGGTTTTTTGAAAAATTGGGTATCATATATGATACGTTGGGTCTTTAACACGACAAGAATGAAATAATTTTAGGCCTCAAATTTATTTATGGAATTTAGAAAAACAGTATCGCTGAACACTGCAGCATAAAAATACATTGGAAACTTTACATTTTGAAAATTTCAGGTTTTTGCAGCCTGCATATCGGCACTTTGACCACGATTTTTGCTTGTCATTCATAAATTCAGGAAGATGTTTTCCTTCCTGGTAACAGGAATGGACACAACTCTTCGTTGTTTAGCACTTGGCTGGACAGTTTCGTCATTCTTGCTAGTATCTGATTTTATCAACGTTTCGTCGTCATTGTACTCATCTTCACTTTCCTTGGTGTCGTCATCATCTTCATTTTCACTTTCTAATACTATTTCCTCTTGATCTTGGCTGGCTGCGGTCCAAACAAACTCATCCTCTTCTTCCTCCTCATCACAAAGAAGATTATCATCCACCTCCAAATCATCCAAGTCAATATTATCGACTAACAGCTGCAGTTCTTCCTAAGTGAGCGAACCTAGAAGAAGTTTGAAATATTTATATTTTTGTATTGAGAGAGACCCAAAGTATCAGTATTGATACTTTAAGTTCGAGAGTAAAAAAAAGTATATTTCAGCTAATTCAGTCAAATGCAACATATTACTATCAGAACTAGTATTATTTCTGTCAATGTGATAACTGAAATCAATAAATATAGACTACTTACGTTTCAAACGATTTATTTCCTTAATGGTTGCCATAACCCATGTGTCCACTCACATAAAAAAACCAATACCGAGGTTAAAACGCGTCTGATTCACATGCAAAATTTTGTGCGCAATTCTGGGCGCATGTCATATATGATACTCGCAGGCACAATTCATGATTCCCAACTGTGAGTTGAGAAAAAAATTTAGGACCGAGGTATCATATATGATACCTGGCGCCCGAGGAGGATATTAGGCATTTTATTATCGGAACATTTTGTTATTGAAACTTGTTCAGAATTATCCAAAAACCTTAAGACCAAAATTTAATCAAAATTAAAAAATTGAAAAATTGAAATTTTAAAAATAATTATTTAAAATAATTTACAAATTACTTAACAACTACCTGGCAGCTTGATTTTAATTTCAATCAAAATTGTCATGGTACAGTTTTGTAAATAAAAAAACCATTAAAATGATATTTTCGGACTTGGACATTATTTTAATCAAAATTTCAATATTTTTTATTTTGATTAAATATTGCACATATTTATTGTACACTTAGCAAATATGTGCAAGGGCCTATCTAATAATATGTAAGATCAGCCTACCAAACATGGTAAGGGTGGAGGCTTCCTTTAGAGGACGCGTATATCAACCACCATGCAACGGAGAACATGGAGTAGCAATCGGTTAGGCACATAGGGATTCACAACTTTTTAGAAGAAACGAATGCACTTTGACTTGGAATGATGGTAAAATATTCCTAATAAAAATTTTGGTTCGCCCGTGGCTAGCTTTATAGTTCAAATAGTGATTACATAATACAAGAACTTGTTAACTGAAAGGCGTTTTAAGGCAATATATAAGTTACATGAGGTTTCCTGCTTCCTTCCATTTATGGGCTAACCCGCTTTTTCCACTATTTCGCTAAAATTCGTTTTACCTGCCGACGTTAAATTATGTTTTTCTGTTGGTTTTCCTCTCCTGTCCCTTAGTAAAGTCGCCCGATGGAACTGGTTTGTCCTTATGGTAAGAACCGCCTTTGGAAAGTCTAACCTTTTTGGTCTAAAAATTCTATTTTGATGGTACACACGTGTTTGTCGAAATCCGGTGTGCTATATAACATTTTACATTTGATACCACATTTCGGGGAGGTAGAAAAATCTATTTATGTTAAATTTCAGTGCTGATGCCAGAAATTTGATCAGTTGTGCTCTAGAACGTCTTTTGAGACGATTTCTTAATATTTTTCTTCTTATATCGATTCTCCGAGGTTATACAACTTGGTCACCCTCAAAGAATATTGAAAAATTGTGACGGAGGATATTTTGCATATAGCCAACACAACTATCAAAGAAGAAAGATATGAAAAATATATACAAGTTGGTCACCATAAAAAAATGAATGAAAAATTACGGAGGACAATAACATTTCATATGTACTTAGCACAATTAGGAAGTTTCCTATTTTAGAAATATCATGTACATTCAACCTCATTTAGTAGTCTTTCAGATAACTAGTCAAACTGAAAAACTCACGAACTTATTCAATTTCTTATTTGAATACTTCGCCTCGGCTGAAGTCCACCATGACGTCATAATACATAACGCGCTGACTTGCCATGCCGGCGGCCCACCGTATGTTCCCTTTATTTTAGTGTATTTGCTCGATTTTCTGAAATGTCATAAAATGTCACTTTTGATTCGTTCGTGCCGAGCGAAATTTTCGAATTTCGCCGTGCAATTTACGATCAGGTTTATCTGGAAGACTTCCTCTTTACGTCGCGACATCATACGGCCGTCCCAATGGTGTTTTTCGAAAAATATGAACGTGCCAAAATTTCATATTTTAGCAATTTTTTCGGCTCTCAAATGCAAGCTGGCTATAAACTGCCGGTGCCTGCCAGCGAGTATAAAGGTGCCCGCGCCCGCTCGCTGTTGGCGGAATCATGTATTGTGACGTAATCGAGCCTCAGCCCAGATGATCGCAGCATTTTAAACTTGGAAGGACCATAACTTTTTTATTTATAGAGATAATTTAAAAAAAAAATTGCAGATATTTTTTAGATTTTTACGACTATTTATTAAGAAAAACTGAGAATAAAATTATATAAAAAAAGTATTTTTAAGAAATAGTATATTGCTTTTACACCGAAGTACACATACTATTTTTTCTGAAATCACAATGAATATTATTATAAATTAAGGAATTTGTATTAATGCATAACATTTCTTCATTACAATCTAACTCTTTACTAATAAATGCAATTTTAATGTGAGTTGGTTTGTCTGCATGTATATATTTACTGTCTAAAATATACACAAAAAAACCGTACGGGAATGTTACTTTCCCGGCCTAGGCCGGGAAAGTAACATTCCCGTACGGCTTTGTTGATCGTTGCTTGGCAACGGAACTTTTCCGGTCCGTTTTCTGATAGTTTCTTAGCAACGGACTAAAATACTGGAATTGTGCATTTTTCGATCTGAAATCGCGCCGAAAAAGTCTACATTGCCGATCGATTTCAGAAAAAAGCTTTTATCTGAAAAAACTACTAAAAAGTAAAAATTTTTTTTTTTTAATTCATACACATGGAAACCAAAAGCTTTGGGGGCGGTCATATAGTGATATTGCATAGTTACTTTGCTCAATTGACCACCCCCAAAGCTTTTGGTTTCCATGTGTATGAATTTTAAAAAAAATATTTTTATTTTTTAGTAGTTTTTTCAGATAAAAGCTTTTTCTTAAAAATACTTTTTATATATAATTTTATTTTTTACATTTTAGTCCACTTATTTTACAAACAGGCAGACAAAACCCTTTCATTTGCCACCGCCATCCACCCCTCCCCTCTCCCGTCTTCTCACCCCTCTAACACTACTTCCCACTTCTTCCCTCTTTCCACCACTTCCCCTGCCCTTCCCCATCTCTCTCCACCTCTTTCCACCCTATTCCCACCTCTTCCCACCCCTTCCTCACCTCTTCCCACCACTTCCCCACCTTTTCCCACCCCTTTCCCACCTCTTCACACCCCTTTCCCACTTCTTCCCACCTCTTCCCACCCCTTCCCCACCACTTCCCACCCCTTCCCCACCTCTTCCCACCCCTTTCCCACTTCTTCCCACCTCTTTCCCACTTCTTCCCACCTCTTCCCACCTCTTTCCCACCTTTCCCCACCTCTTCCCACCCTTCCCACCTCTTTTCCACCTCTTCCCACCCTTCCCCACCTCTTCCCACCTCTTCCCACCCCTTTACCACCTCTTCCCTCCTCTTTCTACCCCTTCCCCACCTCTCCCACGTCCGCCATATTGACTTTAGAATGACATCACACACTTTATCGTATTTTACTCATCAAACCCTTTCATTTGACACCCATATCAACGGGGTTGTGACTAAAAAGCAGATCCGATATCTTGGGACGTCCGCCAGATTGGATTTCAAATGACGTCACATTGTTTATCGTATTTTACTCGTCAAACCCTTTCATTTGATACCCATATCAGGGGGGTTGTGACTAAAAAGCTGATCCGCCATCTTGGGACGTCTTCCATATTGGATTTAGAATGACGTAGTATTGTTTATCGTATTTTACTCGTCAAACCCTTTCATTTGATATCCATATCAGGGGGGTTATGACTAAAAAGCCGATCCGCCATCTTGGGACGTCCGCCATATTGGATTTAGACCGATAATGGCTACACTATGTTGCATTGTCACCGGACTTATACACGTATGCCAAATTTCAAAGCTCTAGCTTAATTAGAACTAGTTGAAATTCAGCTTGCAAGATTTGACCTAAACCAACAAACAAACAAACATTGCAAGTTAAATAAAAACTTTTAAAAATGGAAACTTCCTAATTATCAGCGAAGAAAAATATGAAAGATAGACAGGGTGATCACTCTAAGAATAATTAATTTAGAATTAATTTAGAAACTTTAGAAACAACATTTGGACACTAGTTGTCACGAGGAGGAAACCTGACATTATTCCAGTGAAAAATCTAAAAACACACAGGATAAGAAACCTAACAGGGTAAAAAATAAGAAACGATAGAGAAAAATGA
This sequence comes from Rutpela maculata, assembly GCA_936432065.2. Lineage (NCBI taxonomy): Eukaryota > Metazoa > Arthropoda > Insecta > Coleoptera > Cerambycidae > Rutpela > Rutpela maculata. The sequence continues at coordinate 119,474,842 of OW386288.2, forward strand.
GAATTGATATATAGTAGTCACTATTGCCAGGAAAAAATCTGAAATAATTTTAATAAAAAAAAATACACAGGCTGGCCATCTAACAGAAAAATTATTCTTAAATGAAGGATGACAAACAGAGTAAATAGCTTTGCTAATTTTTATTTTTGATATCAGCTACTCCGAAAATATCTAACCACAAATTTTAATGCAATTCTGAAATATGGTTTTGTCCAGTTTTTCAGAGTTTATCCACCTGTGTGCTGAGATCAATAGTACTCCATTGTTTGTTAAAGATTATAATTAGTTTTTAACTTGAATCATTGGCTCATTCTGCTTTACGAATATGCTGGTAATATAAATTTTTTTTTATGATTTTGACCCACTTAACACTAGACGTCACTTGATTAAATTAAAACGGAACTACCGTAACGTTAAAAATTATATAAAAAAACATACATACGGGTTGAATTGAGAACCTCCTTCCTTTTTAAGTTATATGCAGCTACCGACCTCCACAATTTTTTAAGTAAGCATTTGATTACTTTCAACAAATTGAACAAGTCCTCCCTATTTAATTGACGATCTGTTTAGATAAGTTATTTTTATTTTCTACCAACAATACTTTTTTATTGTCTAGCGGTACGAATCGGTTTGATAATATTAAAACTAACACAAGCAGTGTCAGCGTATTAGAGGTTAATTTCAATACCTTCTATATATATTGTAGAAATAAGTAGCTACCTATTTTAACATTGGAAATGTTTAAGGAATCGGTAGTCTAACGCTAGATGTTAGAAAAATACAGTGCCCCAAAAGTATCAACACGCCTGAATAACTTATCAGGTCACTTTGTGACCTTTCATTTGACCTTGAAGGATATTTCAAGGTCGTTTGAAGGTGAACTTTCATTTGTCAAATAGGAAGTCGAAGAAATCGATTATGAAATGCCCTCGATTTGACCCTAAAATCTATCTGTAAGGTCATCACGATCACCATTGGCTGTCTTCAGTCACCAGACTCTAGGGTCAATTTGACTCCTTACAACTCTCTAATACTGGGTCAAAAATAGAAGTTCTTATTTAAAAACGAAAGTTTTAAATGACCTTAAAAAATGACCCTTAAGGTCAATCTAAGGTTGCCAAGTGGTGCCCCGATGATATTATAGAAGAACACAGAGTTTGATGGACGGGATATTAATTGATTTTTTATTGGCGCCAGTCGCGTTCCCCCTTCATTGTGTGTTGTTGTTTTCACTCCCATTCAAGTTCAATATGTTTAAGAGATGTTTGATAGCCGAGAAAAGTAAAAACTGTACTTACCGTAGATTACTAACTGCTTTTTCTCTTAATTTGGCTTCGTTGATGATACACTTTAGCTTATATTTCTAACACTGGAGAAGTTTTGTAGCCTAGAGATACATATCTTAATCGCTTTTATGGAAAATCTCTCTCGAGCTTTCGCGATCTGATCGGTGTATTGAATTACAAACTTGCGAGGTCAGGCGACGCCAGATATTCCACTCCGATCTAATAGACGATAGCCCTCGAGGGAAAAGACTTAAAGTTAATCATCCAATCAGTAAAATGGAACAGTTCAAGTAATATATGGGTTGATTCAAAGAATACAGATGAAAATATGCAATCCTATCTAAAGAAAATATTACAATTTTTAATTGAATCGCCTCCTCAAGCAGGGCAAGGATGAATATCTCGTATAGGGGACATTTATAATAGAGAGTGTGAAATAGTAATCGATTGGTGAAAAGACTCACACAACTCCCTCAGGAGATTATGAGGGCACTTCGGTTTTGGGACTGACTGAAATTAACATAAAAATATTTTACTTAAAATGTGTTGGGACACTAGTGGTTAGCTTGAAGGTTCCTTTTAGTGATTATATCATCCACAAGAACGGAGTTGAACTATATACGAGTTTATTGTGCTTTCCTGCCTCCTTTACGGTAACGCACTGGCCCCATATAGGTTTGAGTTTTGGTATGTGACATGACCTCGCTTTCAAGCGAGTTTTTTGCAATTGGCAATATTATTTAAGCATAAGGCGATTTTCTCTATAACTTTGCCATCTTTAAATACCTACATTTGGTTTAGCTACCACAGCTTTCTACCGGTTCTCCAACGATCTAGCGCAACTGATGAATCTAAATTTGTTTCATTCGAGAAATTGTCTTGACCATATTTTCCAATTTCCGTCTAATCATCACTTAGGTCGATTCTGTGAGGTTCTATAATAATCTCAACCACTTTTATAGAGAACATTTTCTTCACATCTCGCTATCCTGATGAGATACCAGCCTGAGGCATTTGACCTTTAGATAACCCCTTGTACCAATTTGACCCCTTACAGCTCTAATGCAAAATTTTTCGCTCTTTCAGAATCTGTGGTCAAAAATAGGGATTCCTATTTAAAAAAACGAAAGTTGACCTTAAAATGACCTTGAATGGCAAACACAAAATCACCTAGTGGTGCCCCCCCAATAATCTAGACGGGGAACCGCAGAAGCTATATACGGTATATGCTATATGAGTACTGTGTATAGGGGGTATAAACGTTTAAAGAGTAACAAGTGTTCGGTCGCGACCGCTGGGAGTGGTCCTATCAGAATGGTTTTGCTATCGCTGCGTCGCATAAAAGTGGTCGGGGGTTTTATGATTACTGGGGTGGCAATGGGGCTGAAAATGTTGGACCCTTACATTTTGGCTATTTTTATAAGAATCTGTTGATGTTTAAGTGCACTATTAGAGAACTTAGAGTGAAAATTAGGTTTTCTGACACACCTAGGGTAAGGAGTAGTTCCATGTGTAGGGGTGACAAGACAATATATGGTTTTCACAGACAAGAAAAAGGGAAATTATGTAAAAATGACTTGGTAGATGATTGCGAGTGTTGTTAACATGTAGATAAGGGGGGTGTACGACTGGGCGGTTTTCGGAGTGGTTTGGTAATTTGGGGGTAATGGACATTAAGCTGTTTATATCTACGTCTGTGTTCAATAAATCAAACTATGTAGCAGTGATGTGGTGTTTTATTATCTTCATGATAACTACGTTCATTTCCAATGTGTCAGAAGTTTGCTTGGTGGCGAATTTTGTAACTTTTTTCTTAAAAATGTGATAGTAGACTTAATAATAAACAACAATAAGAGAATTTTTTTTCAATCAATATCTTTCAATAGTTTTCAAATTACTACTAGCACTAAAGTGAAAAAAATATATTTTGGCGCTCATATAATATATTTTTTCAAATTTAGTACAGAGGAATGTTTGGGAATGTTAAATAAAAATATAGCATTCAGTTGTACATCGTCAATATATTTTTTGAAAATCCACCTTGATAATAGAAAATAATATTTAGGTATTATTCAAATCACAACTAAACACTTCTTTATTTAATATGAAATCACTTACTTTCTGTATATTGGTGTCTCAATTTGGTTATGCTAATATATTAGTTAGGTAAGCATTTTAAAATGCTCATTATTCAAGTACCAATCAAAACAACTACTCTTCTAGCTAATGCTCATGAAGTATTGGATTACAGGATTCCTAACAGTTTAAAGCGAAAAAGTATATTGAAAATACTTAAAGCGTTTATTTAAATTCAGTCATTCACACTTTTTTTTATTTAATATGAAATTATCTACTTTCTGTATACTGATACCTTACCATAATCTGGTCACGCTAATATATTACTTAGGTAAACACTTTAAAATACTCATTACTGGAGAACCAATCAGAACAGCTACTCTTCTAGCTGACGAAGTATTGAATTACATGACAGGATTCCTAGCATTTTAAAGCAAAAAAAAATATATTGAAAATACCTAAATCATTTATCGAAATTCAGTCATTCACAACAATTACATATTGAATCTTACATTCTATTTCAACTCTAGAAAAGTTGTACAAGTTTTTTTGAACTCGTTGTGATTTGCTTAATACCTAAATAATATTTTCCGACCTTAAGACCTTGAAACTAGAAGCCCATGACTAAATTTAAATTTGGGTACATCGTAATAACCATCTTGTCGGTATATATTATTCATCAAAACAACACATTTGGATTTCAGATAAGCGAAATCTGAGGTTGGCTTCATAAAAAGCGAATCACGGTGTAACTTTTTATTTATAAATTTAATTAATAACAAAAAAACTCTATTACTCTAACAACTCGTAATACATTTTATCTAACCCGATTTGTAATGGTGTTAAAATTAAATGACCATTCTGTAAGGGTAGAATAGGCTTCAATCGCAAGCAATAATTTACAAACAAGTATAAATCTTTCTAAAAGTCAAATACATAAATTGAAGTATTCAATAAAATTCAATACATTGAATAGAATTGAGGTGGTGACATCATGTCCCCATAATTCATAGAATGAATGCATTTTCATTTCTAAATCATTTCCAGTCTGTTGGGCGTTCTAAACCATTGTCGGAATTTTCTTTCAACTTATTATTTTATTTCTTGAAATATATCAAGTGGATCTACGTACGCTCAAACAGAATTGGAAATATTTATATTTATGTTTATTTTACTAGAGCTATTTTATTTAATTCATCCTAAAGTGTATTTTGAAATGTGACGTGATTATATAATTTAGCTCTAGGAAATATGTTTCAATGCGCTCTCTAAACATATAAAATCTCTTGTAAAATACAAGTTTAAAAATGCATCCCAAAAATTATGCTGTAGAGGCACACTATTGAACTTACTGTTATAACGTTGTTATTTTCTGAAAGGAAATTATCTTTATTAAAGTCCCCTAAAAGAGGCAAAATTATAGCCCGGCTATTCTATAAAAAACTATATTTTAAAAGCAATATTTAGTGCTTGGTGTAAAGTAATCTCGTGCGCTCCTTGATGAAGGAGTATAGTGAGTGGTACCGTTGTTTTCAGAAAAATTTATTGATTAAGAATCACGATGGTTACTATCTCACAGGCGCGACCGGTTTATTTTAGGGGGATTTTATGTAAAAAAAATAAAAATAATTAACACTTTCATCTGTCGTATTTTTGTTGTGATGCATTACTACTAACTCTAATTAACGAACATACATAACCAATAGGATTCTCAGTTAAAATGCAATACTGTTTTCCTGCAATTTTATCAGATTTGATTGTGTTTGTTTGAAGTTTCATGTTAAAGGCATTAAATTCGGATGTAATTCAGAATATGGTAATACAATAATAATAAAAAAATTTCATTGTGCTATACATATGTATTGAATAAATAAAAAATGATCAAATTTAGATTATCTTCCAATCGTTGTTTTCGTCGTCTTCTTCATCGATCAAATTTTCTGTGATCTTATTCTCACATAAATCTTCCTGCAGACAATTGCACATTTCCGTACACATAAGGTTAGTTATTGCATTTGTTTTTTGTACATGTACATTTAACTAGCTATAGTAGTTCTTGAAGTGCACAGGGTTTATCACAAACTACCGGTGACAACTTATTTTCCTCTGAAATTCTCCATCCATAATCAGTTGCCTCCGGTAAATTTGGATGAGGCATACCGCATCGTTCCCACTGAATTGTTTGAAAATTTGCCCTTTGAATAGCAGGATTAAGTGATCCTATTGTTGGTGGCATATTTCCTACGGCGGCATTTTTTTTTTTGTAAAAAACCATCATTTCAGTTCCTCTGGAATAACATCAATGTTACCAAAATTTCCGTTGAAATTCCATTTTTTTGTTCTTAGTATTAATTTCCATATCACAGTTGCGGCAGAAAATAGGATTTTCAGTAAATCCTCTTCATTATCTTCCTCTGCCTTAATTGGGGCAGCATCCATGGTACTTTTGATAGGTACACGCTCGAAATCGTTTTTTCATTTGGTTGTGGAGAAATTCACCCACGGCATTTCTTCTTCAGTTATATATTTTATACCTCTTCGCGATTTTACGTACGGTCAGTCTCTTCTAATCCATTAGACAAACATATTTTGCTGAAATCGATCGGCAATGTCTACATTTTCGGCGCGATTTCAGATCGAAAAATGAACAATTCCAGTATTTTAGTCCGTTCCTAAGAAACTATCAGAAAACAGACCGGAAAAGATCCGTTGCCAAGCAACGATTAACAAAACCGTACGGGAATGTTACTTTCCCGGCCTAGGCCGGGAAAGTAACATTCCCGTATGTTTTTTTATGTATATTTTAGACAATAAATAAATACATGCAGACAAACCAACTCACATTAAAATTGCATTTATTATTAAGCCGTTATATTGTAATGAAGAAATATTATGCATTAATACAAATTCCTTAATTTATAATAATATTGATTGTGATTTCAGAAAAAATAGTATGTGTACTTCGGTGTGAAAACACATTCCCAGACTTCGATGCTTGTTGGCCTCGGCTAGCGCCTCGGCCAACAATTTGCATCGTCGTCCGGGAATGTATTGTTTTCACACCTAAATACACAATATACTATTCCATATAAGTTTTGTGTAAATCTGCCTTAGCAGTAATATTACCAGAAGATAAAAATGTATCCAACATGTTAAAATATTCTACATGAGCTGCAATGGACGCTGGATGTTCCGTTGTGAATTAGCTGTAGACGTGGAACATCTTCTAAGAGTATTTGTTAAATTTTTTGACCAACATGTTTTTTGGTATCTAATGTCGATTGCAAAAGCACCATTTTCACCGATACATTCACTGCGTCTTACCCGCCATACATTATTGCCACTGATATCAACAACTTGTATAAGATGAGCTCTCCTCCAGTGTCATATGAAACATGGTGCTTTTCCATCATAAGAAACACGCATTTTTGTCACATAACTGCTCACTTTCTCCTCTAGTAAAATGACCCAGACTCGGACAACATGCAGCAGACTCTTCAATTATTTCATTATTATTATTATTTGTAAGTTGGATTTTTTTCTCGGCGAGTTCCCTTCTTCTTTTATTAGTAATTCTCTTATAATATGTAAGATACCAAATAATGCCAAGAGATTTTAAATTTTCCTGAATCGTCGTTTTTCAAAGATTTGTCATCTTTCAAGTTAGTTAGAGAACAGATTGTTTCAAATAAAATCTCATATGACGACTGTGTTGGATTTAAAACACATTTTTGTTTGGACGGTTTGGAACAAATAAAACACTTTTTTCTTGCCCTATACTTTCCCCAGATAGTCTAAGTTGCACTAAAGATTTCATATGCTTATTAAAGTATCTGGAATAAGTAAATATATTTATGTACACATCCTCAAATTTCAGAAATAAAATAAAACATAACTCAATAAGTAATCTAGATTTATCCGGAGAGTTAAGAACACACAACACTATCTCCAGTGTTACCAGTAGATCAAAAATTAACGTAGTGATATCGAAACCAAAAATGTAAAGAAAAAACTACTGATGTAACTAAAAATGATGAGCGGGGGAGAGAAATCCCAACAAATTTTTTATTTAATTTCCCGAATAGATTGTTTAAATTAGGAGTCTAAAATTACAAAGTAAAAGCCACTAAAACTTTATACAAAAAATGTACTGACACAATGAAACTAGCGCGCATAGGATTGGCCCTTCAGATCAGCCGTTCTGTAATCAATGTTTTCATAGTGAACAGTATCTTCAGAGTTGGCAGTGTTAGTACATTTTTTAAAAATCGGTAAATAATGAAAATCGAATTTTTCTATTTATATTACACAAAACCCCCTAAAAAAAATCGGTCGCGGCTATGAGATAGTAACCATCACGATTCACAATCTACATATTTTTCTGAAACGCATGGTACCATTCCCTATATTCCTTCATCAAGGAGCACACGAACCTCAATTTTATTACTTTACGCCAAGGACTAATTCGTAAATAAAATAATGGACTTTTAATACAAAATAACCATTTAACAATAACAAAATTTATTGCAAAGGTAAATAAACCGGAAGAGCATTGAGACAAATAAAATGTGTGCTACCGATAATAATATTATTACAAATAAACTTTAAATAAAAGGCTCACAAAGAAAGACAGACATAAATCTATATATATAAAAGAATACCCTGACTGACCGACTGACTCACTCACTGATCTATCAACGCACAGCTCAAACCGCTGGGTCTAGAAACTTCAAATTTTGCCGAGGTTCCTCGAATGACGTAGGCAACCACTAAGAAGGGACTTTTCGAAATTTGATCCCCAAGAGGGTAAAAAAGGGGATTGAAATTTTAGGCTTTTTCGGAAATTGTTAGATAGATGCGTGAAATTTGGCAGAAATATTTTTTGTTAAGATCTATTAGATATGTGTAAGACGAAATTTCGATATTCACTTTTTGAAGGGGTGAAAACGGGGGTGGTATTTTTGAAATCGCGTAAGTCAGAAACGTGATTATCGAGCGATGGACTTTTCTGAGGAAATAAGAAGACACGTATTCGACGAACTTCAAAAGGGTAAACGGGGGGGGGGGGGTAAATGGTCTAAAGGGTATCCGTATGGTCTAAAAGGTATCCGTATCCCTGAAATCGCATAAGTCAGAAACGTGATATTGCAGTGACGGGATCTTCTGAGGAAATAAGGAGACACGTATTCGAACGGGTGAACAGGGAGAGGGATGTTTTTAAGCATGAAATTTGACACATGCCAGCCCATGTGCTCTATTGTCGATTAAAATAATTATTTGTTTCGTTTAACTCTCTCTAACACAAAAATAGACAAATTGCGATGCGTAGTGAGTTTCCCTGAGTACTAAGGATGCGTAATAGGTTTCATCGAGTACTATGGATGCACAGTGGGTTTCCTCGAGTACTATGAATGAGCAGTGAGTTTACACGAGCACCATGGATATGCAGTGGGTTTTCCCGGGTACTATGGATGCGCAGTGGATTTCCTCGAGTACTATGGATGCGCAGTGGGTTTTTTCGAGTACTATGGATGCACGGTGAGTTTCCTCGAGTACTATGGATGCGCACTGGATTTCCTCGAGTACAATGGATGCGCAGTGGGCTTCCTTATGTGAAATGGATGGGAAGTTGGCTTCCTTAAATGCAATGAAGGTGCAGTGGATTATGGAAAGAAGTTCCACGCGGACGAAGGCGTGGGCATCAGCTAGCTATTATATTTTTAAAACATGAGGCGTTTTTCTTCTTCGGCTTCGCCAGCAGCTCCCACTGGACAGATTTTGATTATTCTTTTTTTCTTAATAAATCTCTCTATCCACACATGTATACGAGATACAAATTCATAGAAATGAATCAATATGGCGCACAGTGTGGCTAAACGGCCAGAAATCGCTCTGAGAGTGAATTTTTGAGTTCATGAAAGTATATAGTATAGTATTCTGAAGATTTTACATTCCGCTCGGATGCAGAACATAAAGAAAAGTGAAAAAAAAAATTTTTTTTTTCATTGTTGCAACTAAGGTGATATCATCAGAAAATCTCAAGTTAAAAATTTTGGTTGATAGCTACTTAAGCCCAGACGACAGAGAACATTTTATAGTGAAACCCACAAAAATTTGCAAACTGAATAATTTTTTTTTTTATTGAGTTCGTGAAGGTGTATAGAATAATATCCTGAAAAGTTTACATTTCGCTCGGATGCAGAACATAAAAAATAAGTGAAAAAAAACTTTTTTTTATCTATTTTTTTTTTAATTGTGAAATTAAGTCTGGGTAGGAAAAAATAAAAAATACAGGTGGATAGACCACGTGTTTCTGAACAAAAAATGTTCTAATAAAATTTATCGCTAAAGTCACGGTATTCCTGGAAAAAATAGTGAAATAACTTTGTCACTCTGCGCGGCGAAGCGCACGGTTAAATGTGTAATATGGAACCTCTAAAAATTCTTAGCTGTTCTAACAATTACACATTTTTAACATTTCTCTTAGTGAATAGGATAAATAGTGAGTATGGGAGGAAAATATATAGTTAAGCATCGGAAAGCTACAATTTCCATTTCCAATAAACCAACGCTCATATAGATTGAGCAAATTCTGAATTAGTGACATGTAATTCAGTGCGTCGGTGTCACAGTTATGCGTGTTCAAACGCGCGCACGCATGTATCTCGCTCCGAGTTATAACGTTACACTTGACTATTTTTTCCAGGAAAACCGTGGCTTTAGCGATACATTTTGTTAAGACATTTTTGTTCATAAATACGTGATCTAGCCATCTGTAATTTTTGCTATTCCTAGCTTGAATTAATTTCAAAATTTTGAAAAAATGGATGAAAAGAAATGGATTAATAAAAAAAATTTTTTTTTCACTTTTTTTTATGTTCTGCATCCGAGCGAAATGTAAACTTTTCAGGATATTATTCTATACACTTTCACGAACTCATTAAAAAAAAAATTATTCATTTTGCAAATTTTTTTAGGTAAATACCTTTATCGACTGAGTTATACGACTTTCAGTGTGTGCGGTGCATTGCCATGAAAAACTTAAGTTTCAGAATGTTTTTGCCCATTTTCTTCAATTAAATTCATTCAACTTTAGTAATATAACATTGACGTAAATTTTGTCATTTAAATTTCAATGACAAAATCCATTATTTACATAAATAATAAAAAAAATATTGAAAATAATATATAATATTGAAAAATTCGTGATCCGAAAATTCATTTTTTTTTTGGTTTTTCTCAATTTTAAGCTGTTTCATGAAAAATAAACCATAAACATGTATAGGCCATTTGAAAGTAGACATTTCAACGGTTAAAATGAGCCTAGATAAAATATTGAAATCGAAAAAAACACCAATAAAGCTTTCCGTGGAAGATTTGTAATTTTTTTGAAAAATGTAAATATCTCGGAAACGACTTCCAAAAAAGCCATGCTTATTCAATGCAAAAAAAGTATACTTTCACAAAATTTCATGTAAATTGAATTATTTTTACGAGAGAGAAAAATAAAAAACCGAAAAATCGGTTTTACGCCATTTTCTTTTAGAATTTTATATCTACAATTTTTGTGAAGGACATTTTCCGCTAGGAGGTCACATTTCGTCGAAAATCGCAAAAAAATACTTTCAACCCCTAAACAGCACCCTTATTTCACGATTTCATATTATCTCGTCTTTAATTTTTGTTTTTTCTCTTCTTTATAACCTTAACTAAATTCCCCGGCTGGTCCCTGCTGTTTATAATTTTCTTTTGTGTAGCATTCAAAATATGCTTTGGCACTAGCCTAGATAAGGAAAAAAAGTTAAATAAATTTCCTTTCCCTACCTCCCCTCCCTCCCCTAATTGGCCCACCACCTCCTTCCTCCGGCTCCATCAATTCTTAAGAAATTACCTTTTTCTATATTAGTGATACGGCAAAAAATGCGTATTTTCAAAAGAAAAAAAATTCCCGAAAAGTTACCGTCCGATTTGAAAAAAATTTAAACAGATACTGTGGTTCCGCGAGATTTTCAATTTTTGAATCAACTTTTTTTCGTCAAGTCAATAATAACGAATACGATTAAGCTGAACTAACTTGATAACATGATAAAATAGAACGCGTGTAACCGAACTGTCAAAAAAAAAATAAAAAATAAAACTGGTTTGAAAACTCCTCTTTTTCTCGCCAGATCCGCTCCAGTAGTAGTATTGGTAGGATTTGAAGCAAAAATATGTAGTTGCCCATTCATTAAAAATAATGTTGCATCATTGTTTTTACATTTTCATACATTAAATTCGGTAAAAGTCATGGCTCCTAATTATGAAGAAGCAAAAAGGTCGATTTTCACCTTTAATAATGGCCAGAAATTTATGTACTAATTTTCGTTGTTTTCCCAAATTTTATTGTGCATTTGAGCCTATTGGTACCGTCCCTCGCCAATAGATAATAATAGAGTATAACTGGTTGCATAATGGCACTACCTGATGGTTCATGTCGGCCATTGAATGCGTTTTGTTACAGGAAGTACGGGTGAGTGCGTTCAAATATTCATTAAGAGCGTGCGTTGCAAAAACGCCCTTTTAAAGCTTCTACAATGGCTAGTATTGTTGATTAAACCTTCTTTTGGTGGGTAGATTTAGGAGGGGATGGTTTTCAGAGTATATTAAGATAATATTTGTGGATATAAACGAAGTTAGGAAAATCTATTCTAGTTGTGGGGTACGCCGTGAAGTGGAAATTCTGAACGTACTGTGACGGAAGACAAGAACTTGACATTTTGATAGGGGACATTTTCTTGATTTCTTTTTCCTTTTGCTGCTAGAAGATTGAGTCGTCTGAATACGAGTTTTAGCAATATTCTAAGTTTTGCTCCATTTATGGGATTTAGTATTCATCACGAGAAGATTAGTCGTATTTCCATTTGGTTTTGAGTATCGTTTTGGGAAAATGCAGCTACGGATTTCTGGATAAAGTCAATTTTCAAAGCACGTGGCGTCGTCTGAATACAAGACTTTGGAGTGCCATTTTGACGGCAAAGGGCCTCTTTCAGCCCACATCACATCTCAGGGCTGTTTGTTTGTTCGTTTGTTAGTTGTTTCCTTGTTGGGTATGTTACAAGTATTCTTTGTCTCTATTTGTTAGTTTATGGCTATTTGGATTGATCCTTATGATTTTACATGGATCTGTTACTCGTATTCTACTTGAGCTTTTATGTCACATTCTACACTTTACGAGGGACTTCCAGCCTGACTCTGGTTTCAACTCCTAGTCCAGATTTTGGTGTCTAGATGGTGGATTATTGACTGACATCTTGTGTATGTATGGTACTGGGGATCTCGGCACGTTACCTTAGACTCCACGTAGATGGACTACCACCTGCGGCTGTTATCACCTAGAATTACGCTACCCTGGTAGGACGGGAAAAGGTATTCAGGCCCTACCAAAGGTAAGAGGAATCATATTCTCTTAACGAGGGATCCGGTACATCAACTCAACGTCCACGGGACAGTAAAATAAATTTTCAAGGAATATTGGTAATATTTTGCTCGTAACGTAAATCTCAATAACATTTTAGATTTCAGTAATATTTGGTATATTTTGTGTATCGTTACTTCACTAACTGAATTGTTTTGCCTTAGTTTACAAATAGATGTCAATAATTTTAAGTAATTTTATGTTTTACCGTACCTTGGGTCACTTGTAGTTTTTTTGTCACGCTTCTGGCATATCACCTTTTGTACGTTTATCAAGGATTTATTATTTTGTAAGATATTTTGTGTATATTAGGTTAAGCGCTTATTAGTTCACTTATTAGGGTATATTGTGATACTTGTACTGCGTACTGAGTTATCGGAGATAATTGTTAAATATTTTGTATTACGTACCCTGATATTTTATTAAATGTTTAATTAGAACGACGTTGTCTTTCATATCTGATCACCTACACCACCCCAATTATCGAAGCCACCCCCAAGGACCTGACTAGTCGGCCGTGTGAGACTCCCTCCTCACTAGCGTATTGCAGATGGGGTACTGCACGTAAAATATTAAAATTTTGTTCAGGGCACAGGGTGACTACCCTACCCTGCGTTCGAGGTTTAGCAGCCTTTTATAAGTGGGCCCAGGCCCTGTAACAGGTGCATAATACAACAAAATATTTACCCTCTTAATTTTATATAGTAGTAATTAGTAAAAAGCCTTTAACATACAATTAAGTATTTAAGAACCCTCAATAAATTTATCAATTTTGCAGCGGTAATTTCTTTAATCAATTAAATAAGTTGGTACCCTTTGATTTAAGTTGCGCAACAACGTCGTTCTTCTGTAATATATGACTTCTTTAAATAAATTATTAATATATATTTACCTATTTTATATTCACATCATTTACGTAGAAAACTTGAATGTCAAAACTATTTTAAAAGTAATCGTCGCGACTACTGAAATTATTTTAAGCTCTAGTGAAACTTTTAAATCGATGAGAAATGCTATTTCAAGTAAAACAATTTAAGCTGTACTAGCTGTAAAAATTAAAAATTAATAAGACTAAGGAATATAACTTCTGATTCAGATTTTAGATTATAATCGATTATCACAAATACAGTGCAAGTCAAAAAATTGTAAATTTTTGATCTGCTTAATTTAGGATCCTTAGAGGACGTGAGCTACTATAGGTAATGTGTAAAATGTTTATTTCTGAGTAGTAACAAATAAATGTTTACAACTATAAAAATGACGGCACGACAACACTTTGGAACACAATTAACTTCAGAAATTGTATTAATATAATTCCTAATATATAGGGATAGCCAGTAGGAGATCCCTTAAAAGGGGTCACACGAAATGGTGGTGGACACCATTATTAGACGACGGCTTCTTTAAAGGCTCGATGCCTTGATGGCGCAATTGGAACAACTTTGACGATTTTGTGACAGTAGCGTCTGACTCAAAGCAAGCGGCTACAATCAACGTCTGACCCAGAGTGGGCGGTTGTCATTAAAAGTGCAAAATCAAGGGAAAACTACTGTACTAGCTAGATTTTTTTCCGCGAGAATTAATGGATATGGACGATATCGAGGCCTCGGGCAAGCGTCGCGCTCCAGCTAGCAACTGGCGCTGTCTAATTTCCTGGGAGGGCAGTGCAAAATTGGCTACTGAGTACAGTGAGTTAGCCAGGTTCTTTGGGGTGAAATTGGCTACTAGTGTGGACATAATGAAAGCTCAAAAAGAAATCCGCGTTGCAACTTGGAATTACTGTAAGAAAACTCTTAAGCCAGGAAATATTAGTCTGCAGGAGAAAGAATTTCTGGGCACAAACATCAAAATAACACGTTTCTCCGGGATGCGTTATAGGGACATTTTAGATCTTCGACGGGAAGTATGTTACGCATCTCAGGAAACAATAGCAACATCAGCGGATTGGATTCTGGATCTATAAAAAATATAAGTGGATCAGTCCTCTGACACAGAGCCGTCAGTGATTGGATAATCTTCCTAAAAGATCAACGCCAAGCAACAGTAGTGAATTTGGTGCAAGCATATGCACCTACAACCGCTGCTGAGTTCTACTCCACACTATTCTAAATAGGAAAATTATCATTATTCACATTCAGTAATATAACAAAAAGTGACTAAAATTAAAATATTGTGTTAAAATTTATTTGATAAAGTGAGACAGAAATATCTAAAAAAGTAAATAACTATAATATTTTAACATTTGTTGAAAGACCGTACGATTCTAACTTGCAAATAAAAACTTTCTTCATTTTTTTTTGTGAATTTTTCTTGTGAGAATTAGACGGCTACAACCACCGGCATTGATACGCTAAGCTAAATGAATACAAATAATGAAATATCAACAAATGATTTATATCAACGTTTAGTGAAGGCAAATGAAGAACAAACGAAGGACATAAAATAACAAATCAAATTCAGCATAGAATTACAAAATGAAACAATAAAAATTACCAACGAAAAATTAGAAAAATTAACCAATAGATATATACACCTCGCAAAAATAATATAATAATATTTGGTCTAAAAATAAAGGATCATTTATTGCAAGAAACACTTGCTACACTAAATAATATACTGGGGCTAAATTACACGGAACATGACATCAATAATATCTACAAAATTGGCAAAAATAGCAATCCTCCAGTGGTAGTGGAATTTATATCTTTCCTTAGGAAAATAAAGATATTTAAAGATTTAGACAAACTAAAAAAACTAAAGGAAAAAAGCATCTCAATTTCAAACGATCTTTGTGAAGAGGATAGGAAGGAACAGAAATTACTACGGCAATATTTGAATGAAGCTCGTGAGAAAAATTTAGATTCGAAAATTAAGGGAAATAAATTGGAAATAAATAATATACTATACACGACAGAACAGTTAGAAAAAAGTAACTTATACACAGAAAACAGTTTCCGTGAAAGCGAAGTAAACAGAACAGGCGAAGAAGAACAAGGAAATACAATATTACAAGAAAATCAAACCCTAAAACTAAAAGCAACAACACAGAGGAAGAGAACGAGAGAAAAAAGAGAACTGAAAAGACGAAGCATAAAACTCCTAGTCCAACAACACGGATATCGGCCAATGACAAGAAAAAAAACACTAAATAATTAATTTTGTGTCAAATTCTGTAATATAGTTAAAACATATTTTAGTAAACTAGTTTAGTAAGTTGTTGATATTTCGGATACCATATATAATATAACAAAATAACTACAAATTGAAAAGAAAAATGAATGAATACATCTGAGATTTTCAATTCGAAAAACTTAAAACACGTGTAGCAGATGATACCCAGGTATGTAATAACATCTTAAGTAATGATATTAATAGTTTTTTAGTATTTCATATGAATATAAGAGGAATTAATAGAAATTTAGATGAGCTGAAAGTACCACTAGAATCAATTGCTAATAAAATGGATTGTATTGTCTTATCGGAAACTAGAATAATTTGCAGTACTGATATCTACAATATAGACGGTTATTTATAATGAGAATAAAATGATCACTAACGTATACACACGAAATTGTATATATAAATAGTATTAAAGTAATACAATTGCATATAGAACTTGATGGTAAAACTATTATCTTAACAGCATTGTATGGACTATCATCAACTTGTCCTAAAGAATTCAACAATGGATTACATGACAATCTTGACAACTGCAAGAAAGATGCTGATATTCACGTCATAGTAGGGGATATCAATATTGACATTTTAGATGACAAAGATGAAGCTCACCAATAACTCAATATCGTTAGGGCATATGGTTTTTTATCAGCAATAAATGATTTTACCAGGATGGAGGGAAATAGTAAAAGTTGTATTGATCATTTATTAATTAATTGTAGGATAAAAGATTACAAATTCATTCCACTAATATTCCAAACAAACATAACCGATCATTTTTCACAAATAGCTTATATTTCCTGAAAATCGAAAAAAAAACTAATAATTATACAACAAAAACATTTATAGATAAGCTAAAACTTAATGCAAAACTAAATGAAGAACAGTGGGAGGATGTACATGGATGTTTTGATGTAGAAATTGCCATAAATTTATTTTTTTAAAAATTTAAAGATTATATTGAAATTTGCAAAAACACTATTAAAATAAAAAGTTCAGAAAGAAAAAGGTCTATTTGAATAACCAATGGTCTAATCAAATCGGTAAATAAGAAAACAGAACTATTAAAATTATCAAAAAAATATCCTACCGAATGTAATATAAATGAATTCAAACAATATGGGGACGGTAGCTCAGTGGTTTAGCGCTTCTAGCTTGCATACTGGCGTACGTAGCGAAGCAGGTTCAATCCCTGCTCATCGCGAAATAATTTTAATTATAAAATTATCCCCAAGAAGTGGTTCGGACTCCACTATAAGCTGTAGGGCCTCGTTTCTCTTTACCTAACACAAATTCATTCTGGATTTTCAAGGAGTTACTTCGGTGACTTGAGAAGCGGTTAAGAAAACATTTTTTTTAGAAGAAAACAATATCGAAATAAACTTAACGAATTGTTAAAAACTGCTAAGAGAGATTATTATCAAAAAAATATCAATAAAAATGTAGGTAACTCCAAAAAATTGTGACACTGTGTTAAAGAATTGACATCTGGGATAAAAAAGGGTAAAGATGAAGTATCGGAAATCAGAACCCAGGAAGGTGTATTAGTAAGTGATAAATTGGAAATGTCTAATATTTTTGTCAATTATTTTACAGGGGTAGGTAAAAAACTTGCGGACAAAATACATCAAACATAAAACGACAACTTTTTGCATAACATAAAGAATAACTGCAACTCGATATACCTATCAAATACTACTGAAAAAGAAATTTTTGAATTAAAATCAAATAAGGCACCTGGAATTGATAATATACCATCAGACATATTGAAGGAAACTGCTAATAAAATATCAGCACAAGTACATTATTAATAAATGTTTTGAATCGGGCATTTAAAATAGCTGTAATAAAACCAATTCATAAGAGTGGTGACAGACTGCCTACCGGCCTATTTCCCTTATCTCCAATATTGCTAAAATCTTTGAAAAAATATTAAAAAATAGAATTACTAGCTTTTTAAACAGGTTTAATATTTTGTCAGAAAAGCAATTTGGTTTCAGGGAGCAAAGGTCAACACAGAATGCAATAGCTTATCTCTCTACAAAAATTCATAAATATATGATTATTAGCAAACCAACGCTATGTATCTTTGTTGACCTTGCAAAGGCATTTGATAGAGTTAGTCATACTCAACTATTGCAGATACTGGAAACTATAGGTTTCATACACGCTAATGAATAGTTATTTATCAAATAGGCGACAATGTGTTAATATTGGCAACACGTTCAGTAATAAAAAAAAGTATGGTGTGCCACAAGAAACACTTTTAGGTCCAATTCTTTTTAATATTTACTTGCATGGTTTATTTGATTCACCTTTGTGTGGGGATATAATAAGCTTTGCCGACGACACTGCCGTAATATATACTGACCATAATTGGAAAGTCTTAAGGAAAAAGCTGAATGTGATTTTAAAAATATAATTCCATATTTCAACAGCAAATTATTGACAGTAAATTATGCAAAAACTTACTACGTCCCTTTTACGTCATATAGTAGCAATTTACCAGATTTTGACAGATTAAATATACAGTTAGATATAATGAAATAATTATACGAAGCTCGTAAAATGTTAAATATTTAGGAATCTACATTGACAGTTATTTAAGATGGGACATTCACACAAATTATGTAACTAATAAAGTAAGGTCATTATTGCATAAATTCAAATATTTGTCCCGAATATTAAATATAGCACAGTTAAAAACCTTATATTTTGCTCTTGTGGAAACTCACTTAACGTACGAAATAATAGCTTGGGGAGGTTCAACCAACAACCATCTAACCCAATTAGAAAAAACGCAAAAATATATATTAAAAATAATTTTTAAGAAACCATATCTGTACCCATCAGTTGAAGTATTTATTGAAAGTCAATTATTCGATATTCGACAGTTATTTTTTTGGCAATTTTAATCAAACAACAGAAGAATAAAAGTGATCTGGAGGAAATCAATCACGCATATCAAACTCGTTACAGAAATAATGCAGTACGAGTAAAAACGTTAAAAACTTTGGATTACCTATATGAAAATAGTTATATTGGCAAAATCAAAATAAAAAATAAAAAATTGGCAAAAATTTGGCTAACTTCAACATGCTGGTAAATTTGTGAATGTGAATATTTTTATTCCTAACTTTTTCTGCATTGAAGTACTACTTTATAACTTATATTAAAGTTAGTTATTACTTCCATATCCAGTGGAAGTATAGTAACGACAAAAAAATTTAAAAAAATTTTTATTGTTCAAATCGGCTTAAAATGTCATGAAACGTCGAGATTTTAAGTTTGAGCGAAAAAAAAATCTGTCTGTCGGTCTGTCCGTCTGTAACTTTTTTTTGTGCGCACGTTTACTCTGGAACCGTTTAAGATATTGACTTGACATTTGGTACACGTATGTACTTTAACGAGATCTGGAACTACATTATATTTTCATGTTGTTCCGACGAAGGGTTGGGGGGTAAATTGGGGTAAATTTGGGGTAAATGGGTAAATCAAGCAGGTAAGAGTCGATAAAATTGGTATTTAGTATATACAAGAGAAGCTAGGGTCTCAAAAAAATTTTTGGCATTAGCCACCCCCATTACTACCCCCACCCCTTATTAAAGGGGATGAAAAAAAAATTGTGATTTAGTGTATGTACGAGAACCAGAAATCTCAAAATATTTTTTTACTTCATCCACCCCCACTACCACCCCCTATCATCACCCCCACCCCACTACCGATGTGGGGTATCGTTTTATGAGTTTTTGGGGTAGAGGATTTCAAATATTATATTATTAAAGTTCCATAAACAATTATTTCCACATACAGTTTTTTCGTTGTGAGTGACTTGGATAGAGAATCTGGATGTGGAATTAGTGATTCCTTGGGCAGCGGTTTCTTTTATGGGCCTGTGAATAGTTAGAGGCGCAAAAAATTAAGAGATAACTATATTATATTGTTAATTTTTATATGCTAATAAATATCAATAACCATAAAAAATAGCAAACAAAAGAGTATTTTATATCCCCTTCCCTTTAAAATCCATTTTGATTTTTATTCCTCGCTTGTATGGTTTTCGAGCAATTCAATTTTTTCTATAGGCCGCGCGCAAAAAATTTCAAATAAACGCGCTCATTAAAAATACAAATTTTGTAATCTTTTTCAATATCGATTTTCTCCATGGCATACACAACAAAATTACAATAGGACTTTTTTTAGGAAATTAGTCAAGCTATCTTTTTTATGATGAGCATTTTTTTATATCTTCAACGGTTAACGAGTTATCAGTAAAATAAGGCTTATTTCACCGAACGGATTTTTGTGGTTTTGTGATGTATCGCCACTCCACTAATAAATAGTTACTGAAGGAAAATCTCAGATAACATTTTTTGTGATGGAAAGTTTTTATAATTATTGGACTATAAGCAATTATATATAAAGCAGCATTTAATTAGACAAGTATATATGAAAAGAATGGTTGATCACTGATAACAATTCTTACTTTTGCAACAAGTTTTTATTCTGTAAATTTCTTGCAGAGTATTTCTTTCACCTAACCACAAACAGCTTTAAGACTTTTGAATGCTTTGAACGAACTCATCCTTCTGTCTATGTACTTCTCTCAAAAACCAAATAACCTATGTGTAATATTTGGAAACATCAATTTTTATACAAAAGCATTTTTTTGCAAAATATAAGGATTTAATTCGATGGCAGCTCAGTGTACCTAACCTCTACGTCATGAAACAACTCTGCAAAATACGAAATAACCGTCATTCTGACGAACAAAATTGAGGATATACAAGTAAAATTGAAAATTTAAAAAAAAACCCGACCAATGTATCTAATCGTACCAGTTTCATATGACCGAATCAAAATGAAGCCTAAATCATGTTCCATAATTGTCTGCACATTTTCAATTTTACTTCAATCGGACAATTTCTAGAGAAGTTCAACATGGCGAATTCAAGATGGCGACCAAACATCAAAATCTAATATGGCCTATAACCTTCTCAACAAAATACTCTTTCTAATAAAAAAAAATGCATCAAAATCGGATCATCCGTTGAAGAGATATGAAGCCACAGACAGACAAACAAACATACAAACATACGTGTCAAACTTATAACACCCTCTTCTGGGGTCGGGGATTAAAAAGTATTAAGAATAGTTGCAGATGTTAAATAATCCAACATTAAGCTTTTAAATGGCACAAACACAGCAAAAGTCACTTTAAAGAAAAACATTCTGATTCAATGACAGCTGTTTATTTTTCCAAAGATCTTAAAATCTGTGACGTCAGCGCACGCGACCCATATAAATATATTTGTATTATGCAGGGCATTGTAGGAGACACGGATATATAGATAATGGCAATGAACGTCATTGATACATCCCAAACCGTATTTAAAACCATTGAAAATTATGTATATATCTGTAATTAATTTTAGTGCTGTACTGGGAAAATTACCTACGGCCCCGTATGAGCATATCAGGTAAAAGAATGAAGAACAATTTTGAAAATACAATTGTGTGTAGTAATACTAAATTTTGTTATTTTAAAAAATTTTTAAACACAGGAGGAAACACAATTAGGAGAAAAAAATTTAAGACAGAATTATAATCCATCTGTGTTCTTTTGCAGGCATTTTAAATCTAAGGCAATAATGTACCTACTTTATTCTTTTCATTTGTTTTTACTGTTTATCTAAGTAAATGCAAAAAAAGTAACAAAATGCCTCTAATTTTGAATGTTCAATCTTATTATTGTCTGTTGAGCTTAAAATAAGTGAAATAGTACATTGTCTTTTTAATCACCCCACAATAAAATTGTAGGAGGTTACTACATTTAGTCCAAAATCGAAAATTGAGATAACATCAAATCTTTACGTTTTGATGTCCCATGTCGAAAAATGTCTGTGTATGTGTATATGTATGTTAGCACCATAGCGGCGAAGCTACTAAACGGATTAGAATGAAACTTTGCATGAGAGTTTCTTTAGTGCTCCAGAAGATCTGAAAAGGTTTTGGTTGAGATCGGATTACGTTTAGTACCGTTTTGACACAACAAGTTGTTTATTTTATGATTACTTACAATTTGTAATCGAACCATTGAAAAGCAGTAAAAATTCCAATTTCAACAATTGCACCCTTTCGATTTCGTTTCCGTTAAAACAATTAAAAAGAATTCGTTGCTATGTGCACACATGACAGCATCCAAAAAATATTATTGGTATTATTGTTAGGGGAAAATGTATTTTGCCATCTGTCAAAAATATTTGGGTTGGTAACCTTTGTGAATGTTGATATATAGGTTATGGTACGTGACGTCACAGCTAACGTGAAAAATATATATATTTCTTAAGATTTAAGAATATTACGTAGCTATTATTAAAATTTCTGCCTGGTTCCAACGCTTTCAACTAAAATCTAGTATAGTGTAATATTTATGAAGTTCTAAATACTTTGTCCTAATAAAATAGGACTCTTTTTGCAGGTTGGAAATCTAACCTGTACCTAATTAGCAGTCTATTTTTATTAATCACCAAAAAATTATTAAAAT
Organism: Rutpela maculata; assembly: GCA_936432065.2. NCBI lineage: Eukaryota > Metazoa > Arthropoda > Insecta > Coleoptera > Cerambycidae > Rutpela > Rutpela maculata. The sequence goes on from OW386288.2 coordinate 119,497,385, forward strand.
TATTTGCGTGAATTTTTAAATATTTGCTTGGAGCCACTGCGGCTCCAAGCTAAAAATGCGTATACAAATAATATTAAAAATGAGAATAAATTTGAAAAACTTGATGCAGATATGTCCCTAAATATATTTCATAACCTAAAAATCAACATTCGTAAAAGTTACCAACTCAAATATTTTTGACAATGTCGAAACTTATTTTAGTTGGTTTTTAAAGGTAATAATTGTTTATAGCCGTGTTCGGATATTACGTCTGATTGATGGGACGCGTCACAACCGTTTATTTAATGCAAATCGAGCTAACCGAGCTAAATCTGAAACGTTCGAATATTACAAAATAAAGGACTCGGACGAATCTCGACCTGCTCGGGCCTTTTAATTTGACGCATGTGTAGTCTGCTTGAACTGTCCATGTTGTTATTGACTTGTTGAGGTTAGAGTGTCATTTGAGCTAAATTCTGTATTATTATTTTTATTCGCTATTCAATGTTCTACACAATCATTGAAACGTAATCTGTTAATACCCCAATAATATCCGGAAATTGATTAACATGCAACATAAACAAACATGAGAGGTTATGTTTTAACAGATTGCTTGTAGTCCACTTCAGTTCGTTCGATATTTGTTCATGAAATAAATGGCTCCAAAGTCATGTGTAATTTATCTGTTTGCTCAGTGCTCTGATTTCCGATGTAATATCCAAACACAGCTGATTTGCAGGCCCGCTCCTAAGGATATGCGCACCCGTGTGCAAGTCTTCATTCGGCGCCCCTTACACTATTAAGGGCGGATCTGGACCTTGAACTTGGGGGGGGGGGGGGTAACACAGCCGCGTGCCGAAAATAACAAAAATATTTTTCTTCGAAAATTGAAATTGATAAGCGGGGAGTTGACGACCGGGGGGGGGGGGGGCGAAAGTAATTTTGCGCCCGCGTGCGGTGCACGCATCGCAAGCCCGTTAGGCGCGGGCCTGCTGATTTGGATCCACCGTGTGGGGAGGTTCCAGCCGCTTCCAGTAGCTGCCGATTTTTTTTGTCTCCAACGTGTCTCACTTTCAGATTTCTTTTGAGGCAATAATGAGACACCTTTATGATTTAAGAAAAATATATGGGAGGCAAACCAGCATTTTTATATAACAATATGTTATTGTTATATGAAAATGCTGGTTTGCCTCCCATATATTTTTCTTAAATCATAAAGGTGTCTCATTATTTTACAATGTTAATGTTACTTATATTCACCATTATCCTATTCTTTTTATATAATAGTTTAGGCTCTGCAATGAAAAGTTTGGAAAAGTGTCTCAGATTTACCTGTACTGACTCCAGAATTAGTCACCTTCCTCCCAGGGAGCTACAAAATTATAAACAATGTACAAAATTTCGTAAGTAAGCATATCCATCAAAGCAGCTCCTAAGGAAGCTGATATGAGGGCAAATAAAACATAATTATTAGCAAAAAAAATCAAAACTCTACTAAAAATAATTAAATTTGAATAATTTGCTGGTCTAACAACGGTACACGTTTTCTTAAATTTTTATGAACATATATTGATTTGTAGGGGAAGGTTAATTATTGTGCATAGGATGGGGTACCCCGTACATTTTTTTGTAATTTGAATGTCAGCTAGAAGTTCCTAACTTGCATATAAATTTAAAATGAAACAAAACTATAGATCATTTTATTATTCCCCTTTCATTGAACGCACGATTTATGTACCAAAATAAATATTAGTAGAGAGAAATTTGCATTAAAGTTAATATGCACCCTAAGGAATACACAATATCATTGTCGGACAACAGAAGCTGTCGCTAGGCTTTGGTCCACAGCAGTATTAGATTTCCTCTCATTTCCTTATATAGTAGCGTCGACGAAAACCCATGTGTCGTCCAGGGTACTTTGTAATAATTATTGTCCGTTTATCTATTAGTTGCTAACACAGTAATCCTTTGCGGTGAAGGTATTGTTTATACGGCCTTGGTCAAGACATCTCACTTGTTATAATATCCTAGCTAAGCTGGCGTCTTACATTTACTGACGTCATAACTCATGCTTAATGTCACCTTACCACCGGAAATGTTTCACACCACCTTAGCTATCTCGTGCTTTGCTTTTCTCATTGTTTATATTGTCATTTATTATACTCGGGATACACAAAAAGTCCACTTTTATATATGGCCGTATTGTTTCTCCTAATGCTGAAGGAAGAGGAGACGTGATAATTTATTAGAGTACATTATTCCCATTTTTGTATGCTCCAAATTGTGTTCCTCATTTATAATTATAAATATTTAATGGCAAGCAGAAGGTTATTGTAGAGAAAATGTATATTTGAGAAAAGCTCAAGAGTAATCTCAGTTTTAAAAATCATCTAAGGCGATTATAAAAATGTTTGAAAAAAAATTGTGTAAGAGTTATCAGAAAGAAGCAAACACGGATGAAAATTATAAATATAATAATAATAAAATAAACCAATACACACTAAATATTGAATAACAATGTCTCATGCTATATTGATTACTATCGAATGTCTCTACTGCCAAATCCAATTCATGTCTCTACTGCCAAATCCAATTCCTGGCGTTCTATGTTTTTGCTGAGAAGGCACTTACGATGATGTCATCACCCAAACAATGCGCCTCTCAGCCTCCCGCCGCGGTAGCTGTCGATCTTGCAAATCTCAGGCCGCTAACAATTGAACTGCCTTAAAAAAATATCCCTAAAAATTGTGAAATAAAATTCCACCATCGCCATCGTCCAATTAAGGTCGGCGGTTTCGTGTATGTAATTCGATAATTTCTCCTACATCCCTGAACCGATTGAAAAAATTTTTTGATATTCTTTTAGAGACATTATAGAATGGTACTAAGCTATCGAAAACTAAAGAAAGAAAAAAAAATTTTTTTTACTTTTCAGTGGTCTAGTACGGAGTTATTCTGTATATATTTACCCCCCCCCCCCCTTTGTTATACTCTTCGCAAATACGAAAACGAAGAGTATATTCCATTTGACCGGCACACTTCTAAAATCGTAAATATCGAACGAATTCTGAACAACTTTCAAAATGTCCGTCTGTCCGTTCCTCACGTTTCTTGTAAGCACGATAACTCAAGAAAGAAAAACCCGATTGCACTGAAATTTGGAAAGTAAATTAGTGTTAGCGAGAGAAAGAAAAAAATATATTTTTTGATTTTTATGTTTTTGTAATTGAATAGAAATTTGGGGAAATGATATTTTATTTTAATATCTAAATATTTATATATTTTACAAATATACTTTACATAATGTAATATAAAACCGTGAAAATATGATTTTAGCTCGTGTCTTATAATGCAAAAATTTACATTTTTTTACTTGTAAGGTGGTGGTGTAGTTCTTACGTTTTTGACCCAGGTTCGAAATCCAAATGGGGTATGGTATAGATTTTTTTAATTTTTATTTTATTTTACACTGAGTATTTTACCAACTAAATTCATACTATAAAATTAAAAATGTCTAAAACTAACATTATTTACAAAAAACTGCTAAGAGTATCCTATTAGTCCAATAATTATAAAAATTTCCATCACAAAAAATGTAATCTGAGATTTCCCTTTAACTGTTAGTGGAGGTGTTATACATCACAAAACCACAAAAATCCGTTCTGGGGGGGTGCCCCAAAAAACCACCCTTCTGTGAAATAAGCCTTATTTTACTGATAACTCGTTTACCGTTAAAGATATAAAAAAGTTGCTCATTATAAAAAGGAAAGCTTGACTAATTTCCCAAAAGAAAGTCTTATTGTAATTTTGTTATATATGCCATGTTTTTTCGAGAAAATCGATATTAAACAAAATTCCAAAATTTGTATTTTTAATGCGCGCGAATTTCCGTTTATTTGAAATTTTTGCGAGCGGCCTATAGAAAAAAGTGAGTTGCTCGAAAACCATACAAGCTAGGAATAAAAATCAAAATGGATTTTAAAGGGGATGTAAAATACTCTCTTGTGTTGCTATTTTTGATGGCTATTGATATTTATTGGTATATAAAAATAACAAAATAATATAGTTATCTTTTAATTTTTTGCACCTCTAACTATTTACAGGCCCATAGAAAATAACTGACTTAAATATAAGTTATTAATGCATTATCTTTTAGTTCAAGGTAGTACTTCAATGCAGAAAAAGTTAGGAAAAAAATTCACATTTACAAATTTATCAGCATGTTGAAATTAGCCAAATTTTGGCCAATTTTATTTATTGCTTCCTAAAAATAAAAAAAAAGACCCAAACATCTTGAAAACTTAGCTCAAAAAATTGTTCAGTAAAATGGAGGAGAAACGGGCAAACTTTGTATTACGTATATGAAAATGGTTATATAGGCAAAATCAAGATAAAAAATAAAAAATTGGCAAAAATTTGGCTAACTTCAACATGCTGGTAAATTTGTAAATGTGACTATTTTTTTCCTAACTTTTTCTTCATTGAAGTACTACATTTATAACTTATATTAAAGTCAGTTATTTTTTAAGGGCCTGTGAATAGTTAGAGACGCAAAAAATTAAGAGATATATTATTTTTATATACTAATAAATATCAATAACCATCAAAAACGACAACACAAAACGAAAATAAATGAAAATAAACGAAAATTCGCGCGCTTTAAAAATACAAATTTTGGAATTTTTTTCAATATCGATTTTCTCGAAAACCATGGCATGTAAAAAATTAGTCAAGCTTTCTTTTTTATGATGAGTAATTTTTTTATATCTTCAACGGTTAACGAGTTATCAGTAAAATAAGGCTTTTTTCACCAAAGGGGTGGTTTTTCTTGGATTTTTGTGGTTTTATGATGTATAACTTTTGTGGTTTTATGATGTATAACCCCTCCACTAACAGTTACTGAAGGAAAATCTCAGATAACATTTTTTGTGAGCTTCTGGTGTATTTTTTACTCTACCGACTGGAGTATATAGAATGTGTAACAATTATATAAGAAGTTCAGTGAACAGGCGAAGAGTACGTTTTTAGTTTGTTTCTGTTATTATTGAAAGTAGAAAAAAAAGTTTCGTATACAAGTTGTAGGATCTTACCTATGTTTTATTGAAACGTGATAAAAAAAACAATATCATGTATAGGTCACGTGATACGAAAAAATATATGTTTCTTTAAATGGAACACTCTATATATTATTGCATTTTCGAGAAGCCTTTTTCCCCTGATTTCAAATATATAACATTGTATAGGTCTATCTTAAGTATTTTTTGACAAATTTGACATTCAAAATGCAAATAAGGTGCTTTATTGCAAGATGATTGAGCCATGCGTGTCAAAACACAAGTGAAACAAAAGTAACAAAGTAGGCCACGAAAATAATTATTTTATTGCTAATAGGGAACGTGAGAACGTTTTATTGCTAATAGGGAACGTGAGAACGCGTTTTTACCGTCGTGAGTCAGGTTAGTTTTACCCTACTGATGATTCGTCTTTGCGATAGTAATTCTACTCAGTACGAGAGGAACCGCAGATTCGGAGATTTGGTTCACGCACTCGCTCGAGTGGGCGGGCGGTGGTGCGAAGATACAATCCGTGGAATTATGCCTGAACGCCTCCAAGATCGTATCCTTTCTAGTCGAAGGTGGCAACGATATCTCTTGGAGTTCCGAAAGTGGAAAGGCTCAAAACAATGTGATTTTACTAGACGGTCGCGGTTCGCCGCGATCGTCGCACTTGCCCTATCAATTAGTATTTTTTCTTAATTTAATAAAATATTCTTTTAAAAAAATTAGTGCATTAACAACTTTGTCCGACAATCCGTTTCTGATTTTTGTAATAATGTATCCGCAAAGAGAATACTCTACTTTTCAGTAGATGTCGGTTTTATTGTGTATATTAAGTTACGTGCGTACGAGTATCAAGCAATTACTTGTTAAACTAACAGATGGCGCTCTCAGTGAGAGAGTGCGGGAAGTCTGAACTAATAAAGCTTATTATAATCTTTTGTTAATAAAATTATTAAGCGTGTCTCGAGTCTCGACCCGAAAGTCCCGGGACACGAGACAATTAAATTTGGGGAAAGTGCCGAGACTTCGAGATATGAGACGTCCCGGAACCCAAACCCTAACAACTACATAATATTAATTAACTAACGCTTTAATTTTTCATGAATATCAAATTTTATTTATAGTTAATGAGGAGGAGGAGGAGGAAGAGATAGAGAAGGACATAGAGGCGTTCGATTGCGATAACGCCAATGACGAGGAAGATAGCGAAGAGAGCGACATTGAAAGTCTGATAACAAACGATGCGCGAGAATAAATGAATTGTATTACAGTAATGTAAATAAAATTTCCCTTTCTTTGATCTTTAAATAATGTATTTTTCTGTCGTTATATTAACTTATATAATTCAAGATATTTTTAAGCACGAAAGTTTTCTATTAATTAAATAATAAAAAAACTGTTATTCAAATATATAATACAGTGTTAAATACGTTGAATAAAAATAATGATCAGCTGGGTCTGTCATAGGGAAAAGCTGTCAGCTTTTGTTATAAAAACAATGCGTGATGCTCGATACATAAGGCCCCTCTGCCGTGCGCTAGCCGCGAATTACAATGTTTATGGCGTCAGCTGACGACCTTCCCCCGTCTTACTATCAGCTGACTCAATTTTTCGTCAAAAACATTATACATATGGTTACTTATAATAACAAAATTTGAACCTTGATGAAATTACTAAAATTTAAACTTTTAATCATAATGTTTATATGAGCAGCAGACGTATTATCCACCGCCATTTTAACAGCTGACTATGATTTTTTATCACTTTTTAACATTATCAAGCAACTACAAAATTTCAACTTTGATGGTATGTTTTTATTTCAATAATTTTTTTATGCGTGACAGGCATCCATCGTTACTTGGGCAGCTTACCACCGTTTCATGTATGTATACGTAATAAACTCTTATATAAATTAAAACCAGCCTTAATGAAATGACTACCTCCAAAAGGTCACTGCCTCCCGGACTATCATCTTTCGAACTATATTCTGGTCTTTGATCTGTGACCTGTGAGTTTGTATCCATTTTTTTGTGGAAATATTGGTATTCCTCTTAAAGATATTCCGCTTTACATATTTGTTTTGCTATGTCCATTAATGTGTTACCTGCAGCCTGTTTCTATGCTGGGTGCTGATGAGATTGTGCATTTAGTTACATATCTATTTTCTGTACACATTTTTTTCTTATATACAAGGACAAGAAATGGAAGCTGTTCAATGTAAATCTGATGTTTTGGAGTATTATTATTGAGATTAGCTTTAAAGGTCTCAAGTTCTTCGCGCTCATATTATCAGGTAATTAAGCGATATCAAATCGTTTAAGATGTTTTTCATCTAGAACTTATGTTTTCCAATAAGGTCCATGTCAATGTATCTTGTTAGTACTTTAGTATTTTTTCCCACTCATTGGCACAGTCATATTTTCATAAAAGAACTGGAGATCACGAATCGGCTGATTGCAAACATTAAAGGCACCGGAAAGAGTTTAGCTGCTTATTGTCACAAATGTAAATTGTAATTGTAGAGATACCTCCGTATTCAAAAGTTATTGAGCAGTACAGCCAGAATCCTTTTTGGACAAACCTGCTATGATTTGAATTTATACTTTCCTTAAATACTGTAGGGAGTTGTATATTTACGGGCTTATCATGAATAGTGAAATTCGTGCAAGATACACCGTTAGCAATATTGCGAATTCTGACAATGCTCGTGTACGTATCGCTGTGATAATATTAATACATCTAGAATTCTATGAACTTGAACATTTGTATTTACCCCCGTTATCTCTTGATTTGAACTCTATTGAGCATCTCTGGGATATGTTTCGAAGAGAACTAATAAATCGACAGCTACAATCTAAGAACTTTAAAACGATTTTTTTTCCTAATTATGTGAAAGCTTCAGCCAAGAAGATTTTTTGAATACTACTTATCTAATTTAATTTATTTCAATCAGATTATATTAAGTTTATAAACGAGAAAGAAAGTAAATTGCTCAAAAATGAAACGAAATGAGTTTTCCGAGTATTGCAGTATATAAATATAGAAAATTTCAAAAAGTACATGTGAAATGTTAAGTTTCGAATACGATGAAAAAAATGTCATGAATTTCGACATGTGCCGTGTTTTATTTTCTTAATTTACATTCATTTTTTGAAAAGTTCTTCTAGTTATGATATGGATGAATAAGTCATACTTCTCTTACATAACTCCCTTGTAAACCAACTCATTAAACTTTAATAAAATACATTTATTCAAATAATACAAAATCTAATTTACAAGCTGATCATAGAAACGCTTTTAGATAAAATGTATTAATATTCCCCAAGCAACTATCATTGTTAAATCTCAAATTATGGTTTTAATAATCAAGTTATTAAGAACATGCTATGAAGTTAAATGGTCCTGAATCAAAGAAAGCTCCCGAATAAAGCTTTTGTAATAAACACCGCATTTAGCTGGCTTATATAAAGCTTTCTCATTTGGAAGAAATTTGAAGCTGCGACTTGATGATTCCAACTCGGAAAACTTTATTAGCAATAAACTAATTATCAAGATTAAGAAGAGCCGTTAGTTATTTAGACGACTTTAAATATTTCAGCAAAAAGTACAATTAGTTTGTAACTGAGCGCGCGGATAAAGAGAATAATTAGCTATTTTAACCTTAAATATGGTTATTGATTACACCGAGGTTAAATTATCAACTATTTAAATAATCACTAGTACGAAAATACATTAATGTAATTAGTTATTACGTTAATCTGCTAAGAATATAAACAAAACAGTGCGGAATCTTGTTAATTAACACGCTTTTTAACTAGTAGTAGGTTAGTACAAAAATATTTCACTAGTAAATATTTATTAATTCACTTAACAAATGAAAACACAGGCGCACAAAATAAAAAAAGTGGTTTCTTATTCTGACTAGACCAATTTATCTTTATGTATTTTGACACGCTGACTTCGAATCCGGAATCAGAATTGCTCCATCACCCATTTTTTTGTAAGTCACGAAAATAACCTAAAAATAAACTCATAATTTAGGTTATTTTCGGGATTTACAAAAAATTGGTGGGTGATGGAGCTAAACGAACATCTTATTCGTATTTCGCACGTCGAAATACATGGGGGTTGCCCAATGGAGTCCCAGAAAGAGACCCTTTCTTTTTGTGTGTGCCTGTGTAATATGAACATCACCGGATCCTCCGCCATTTTCTAGAAAACCGCGTACCTATTCAATATATTACACAGACACACAAAAAAAGTGAAAAGTGGTCTGTTTCTGGGACTGCATTGTTTTTACTAAATCCCTAAAATAACCTTAAGCACTGCGCCACCGGCTCGGTTCGGTGGTGCAGTGCTTATACAAACAAACCCTAAAGAGGTAAAACAAATATTATCGACTCTCCCAAATTTAAAGGCTCCTGGGCCGGATAATATCCCCAATATACTTTTAAAGAATTTTCCCAAAAAAAATCTTGTACAATTTTCTTACATCCTTAACTCGGTGCTTAAGCTGCAATACTCTTCCGCAGCATGTAAACTGGGGATAGTGATCCCCATTCTGAAGCCAAACAAGCCGCCGCTCAGTGGGGCAGGAATTCGAAAACGTGGCAATAATTCTAATTTCCGGAATAATCACTAAAAAAATCATTTACACGGGTACACGGGTGAGGGTGTACATTTTAAATCTGACGCGAAAATGTAAAAATATAGGCCTGTCCGATATGTAAAGATCAATCTCCCATCTTGGAAAAATAAAAAACACAAAAAATGGCCGAAAAAATCAAAGTAGAATATCTTTTCGATAAGAAGAAGAAATTTCACCAAAATTGGCAAAAATAAAGCCCATCTAGGGTCAAATATAATGCACTAAACCGTACGCTGTAAGTCAAAGAGAACGGTCTAAGATGGCGGACGAAATAATTTTTTTTAATTCTTCGTCAAGTGTCAGGGAGGTGTTGTGCGCTATTTTTTGTTTTTTTGTATTCCAGGTTCTTTTAAGTACATAAAGGGGAGAAAGTTCAATTTTTTTTATTTTCAAAAAGATGCTCTTTTTACAATTTTCAAAAATGCATTTTCCTTGACCCTCCTTTTTTTTACCCAATTTTCATCGAAACAAAATGAAATATACTATAGAAAGTCTCGTACAATTTCAAAAATTTAATACAAAATGAATCTCTATTAATTTGGTAACGTTTATTAAGCATATACGCATTGTAATAATAATAATATATGAAAAAAGGTCAAAGAAAATGCATTTTTAAAAATTGTAGAAAATGCAATTTATGGACAGTTAAAAAAAAATGAACTTTATCCCCTTAGAGTACCTAAAAAAACCTACAATCGAAAAAAAAGTTATGCACGAAGAATTAAAAAAAAACTATTTGGCCTGCCATCTTTGAACGTTCCATTTGGCTTGGAGCGTCCTGGTTTGGTGCATTATATTTGACCATAGATGAGTTTTGTTTTTGCCAACTTTGGTGAAATTACTCCTTCTATCGAAAAAAGATTCAATTTTGATTTTGTCCGACATTTTTGGTGTTTTATATTTTTTCCAAGATGGCATACATATCGGATAGGCCTAGAATTTTTAAGAATTTTATTTCAAATAAGACAGTATTTTTAAAATTCCCATTCGATTACTAGTACTAGATATATATTAAGCAGATAAGTAGAAAATCCGCGAAAGTGCGTCAAAAACTGCATATAACTTTTGACGCATTAGGAATTTTTGAGCACAAATATTTTTTTCGTAATCAGGAGATCATAATACATAAGAATCAACGAAAAAAATTCTAGTGAAATGTTGACGCTGAAAGAAATTGAATTAAATCAATTCGACTATACTATACACGTTTCACAAATACTCATGAAATACATTTTCAGAAATTCAATTTAAATTTTAATGAGTACTCATGAGTACTAGTTTAATTTTAATTTTTAAACTAGAGTAGTTCACCTACAATAATGTATCAAATTCACGATGTGGATGTGTGAGAAAGTAAACTTTTCCTATATTTAAAAAATATACTGTAGTTTATTGATATATTTGCATAGGCTTGTTTTTGAATGCCATAATTACTATATAACTTAAACAATTATAGTAAAATAACGTTATATATTGAGTATATACCTAACTGTATTGGATCCATACTTAATTAAATCAAAAGCTACAGATATAAATGAGTTTTTCAACTTAAAAGTTCTGTCAAATTTAGCGCATTCAAGCATACACAAATACTACTTAGAAACACCAGGTTAATGGAGATAGTAGTATGCGAGATGACCTTGAATAAAGTTAGATAGTGGCGTAAAAAATGCACTGATATGTTCTCTTTCCATATGTTAACAACATATAGTCATTAGGCTCGTTTCATTTTACGATTAAATGCCACGTTTTTTAATTCCTGCCCCACTGTACGCCGTATGATCCTGGCAGCTACAAACCTATTTGTTTACTAAACACCATGGGAAAAGTAGCTGAGAGAGTCGTGCTGGGGCTTCTATGCAAAAAACTCGCGAAATACCGCTTAATTCCGGCGGAATAGTTTGGTTTCAGGGAGGCGCATAGGACTACACTGTCCTTAGTTAAAGTCGTGTAGGATATAATTGACTCTTACAATAAGAAGCAGTGCACTGTTACGTTGCTCTTAGATATTGAACGCGCCTTCGATACTGCGTGGCATAACGGGTTGGTCCACAAGCTACAGTATGTCTGTGGACTACCTGGGTATTTGGTTGCCCTTCTCAAAAATTACCTCGACGAATAATGGTCCGAGTAAATAATACTTATTCTGAGTCTTATAGACTTTCAGCGGGGGTACCTCAAGGGTCCGTTCTTTCTCCCATTCTTTTTAACCTCTACATTTCCTACGATTACCACCACAAACCTGCTACTTTACGCAGATGATACAACCATTTACGCCAAAAGCTTTTACGGACAGACTGCTACACAGAAAATACGCTACCATACCATCAAACTCCTGAAATACTACAAACTGTGGAAGGTTAGAATAAATCACACCAAGTCATCATAACCTTCCACAGGAAATTCACAAACATCAAGACTATTACGATCCTAAAACTCGACAACAAGGACGTAACGGAACGAAAAACTAGGACTTAGGACTCACACTTGATACACGACTATCATTTGCCCCCATATAACTAAGGTTAAAAACAAAGCATATGCAGCTCTTAGTAAATTACATCCCCTTGTTAACAGACAAGAAAATAAGCTCTGTCTTTGCAAGGTCATCTTCCGACCAATTTTAACGTATGCCTGCGCGTCCTGGAATCTCATTTCGGACGCGCAGTGCCTGTGTTTACAAAAAACGCAAAATAAGTTGCTACGTCTGTTAACTAACTCTCCCAGATATATTACCATAGCCAAGCTGTGTAAGCTAACGGGGGTGCAAATGATACGAGACCAAATAGACGAGACAGCACAAAAATTCTTCACCTCAAAAATTGCAAATTCTCAATTAACCAAAAATTTCACAAATATTGGAAGGCGCGATAATATCACTCATACGCATAAATTTATTTATGAGCGCCTTCCAATATACGATTTACCTAGACTAGACTGACAAAACTAAACACCTTACAAAACACGGACCCACAAAAACACCACCCATAAAAACCACTTTTCTTCTCACCCTCTCCTCCACTCCCCCTGACCCCCCTCTGAACCTCTATCTACATTCAAATCTGCTATTGCAGAACTGTTTTTATCCCATGACACCTTAAGTAGGGTTTTTTAGGACACTTTTCCCTACATGAACTGTTGTAATACACATTCTTGTCAAAACACATTTTTAATAGTATATTACGTAATGAGTGTTGTAAGAAGCATATTACGCACGAATGGAAAAGTTACGCACGATGCCGCGTAGCAGCGAGTGCGTATTTCCATGAGTGCGTAACTGCTTTACAACTCGAATTATGTACTATACTTTACCTACGATCATATTTATTTATTTATTTAGTAAAATCTGGTTTTAGTTTACTTGTCAACAATATTATTCAACATATATTATGTCAGTTTTGACAGCGTTTGAAAATTACGTAGGCGCATTTGTTTTTTTAAACCCTGTGTCAGCGATAGTGATGAGCATAACCGATTAATTTCAATAACCGAATACTAGATTTCAGTAACCGGATAATCATTCGAGTGATGGTCACTTGAATGCTATATGCATAACTTACATGGTTATTTAACAATTTTTGTTCAAATTCCGATTCGTAAAAATTTTTTAATATTTCCATGGAAAAATCATCAATTTTTGGGAAAAGTGTGTACAGGATAAAATAACTCTTTATAAAATTGCACACAGTTTGATTATTTTTGACATAATAAATATAAATATTATAAATAAAATAATTATAAATAATATAGATATATGGATACTGATTACTACATCAATTGGTTCGAATTCATATACCTAATACTTATTTATTTTAGAAACGTAGAGGTTACTAGTGAGATTCACTCGTTTATTTTACGATATGATAGGGTGATCAGATTTTTGTGCTGGACACTTCTGCTGGGAAAAAAATTGATGAGCGGGGGGAGCAGAAATCCGAAAAATCATTTCTTGATCCCAACATTTTTTGATGACCAAGAGGAAAAATTTTTTTGATCACAGATAGTACTCCAAAATGCTGAACTTTTCAGCAAAATTCCGGACGTATGGTCACCCTACGATACGAGTTAGCATTTAATTTATTTGTGAGAGTGATGAGTGATATGACTACTTCAAGAACTGTTTAGCATTCGGTTATTTTTCACTTGAGTACTCGTTGACAATAACCGAGTAATGCAGGTTATTTCAATAACCAGATAACCGGTTATTTTTCACTCGAGTGATCCCATCACTAGTCAGCGATATAAGCCACCTATAATTGCGCGTCCCGTGCGTTTTATTTACCGTGTGATTTGTTTACAGTGCGATTTGTTTACAGTATGTAAAATTCAACTTACATAGATGGCAGGGTAGTGTGTTTTTTACTATTTACAGTAGTGATCGTTGGTAAAAGACGTTAAATCATAGATACAAATAAAACAAACATGATTGAACTTTAAGAAGATCATTTTAAACTAAAATAACACATGCTCTGAAGGTCACTTTTGCCAACAACATCTGACCGTTGCGTCGCTTCCGTGAACTCAGTCGCGGCTAGGTTACGCAATGCTTATATTAACATTGTACAATGAATATAAATACGACACACTTGACATGTTATCCACAGCTAAATAAAATAAAGATATATCCATTTGGCAATTTGGCAATTTGTTATGCTTGCAACCACGGGATCCCGAGTTCGAATCCTGGCTAGGGTATGGATGTGTAGTAGCGTTTTTCACATGTTGCTGAGACGATAGCAGTGGACTAGACCGGTTGTGTGAGAGACAACACGGTCTAATCGCTCTCCTCTCTTGAGTTCGAGTCTCAGCTGCGGCAGATGGCAATGTCGCAGGGAATGGGTGTTGTGACGTTGTCTATGTGTGTGTCCTGGTTGAGTAGTAGAATAGCCATTGGCTAAACTCCGCCAGGATATTAAAATAAATAGGGAGATTAAAAAATATATACAGTGTATCCCAGGATAGATGTAATATTAGGTGTAATGGACCAAAAATTTTGGAATGGTATTTGGGGATTGAGTCCTGCTTGTTGTAAAACTAAAGTGTACCAAAAATGACTTGATTTGGTGTTCTACAGGGTGTTTTATAAGCAAAGTTGTAAAAATCACCACTAATAAAGTACCTTTATTTTTCAAAATATGAAATAATTCCACTAAGAAAAGTTATTTAGAATGCAATTTTATACCTCCATACCAAATTTCAGGAATATAAAATTATTTTTTTGAAACTTCCCATTTTTTCAATAAATTAGTATTTTATTTTGAACCATTCAATTAAAACTGCATAGAAATTATTTTTTGTTAATTAATATTTAAAGTTATGTAGAAGCTAAAAGTAGGCTATGAGAAAAGCAGTGGATACACATTTATCATGATTAACATTTGCTCCTACACAACTTTAAATATGAATTCAACTCTTAATTCGCAAAAAATGGGAAGTTTCAAAAAAATAATTTCATATTCCTGAAATTTGGTATAGAGGTATAAAATTGCATTCTAAATAACTTTTCTTGGTGGAATTTTTTCATATTTTGAAAAATAAAGGTACTTTATTAGTGGTGATTTTTACAACTTTGCTTATAAAACACCTTGTAGAACACCAAATCAAGTCATTTTTGGTATGTTTTAATTTTATAACAAGCAGGACTAAATCCCCAAATACCATTCCAAAATTCCAAAATTTTTGGTCCATTACACCTCTTGTTACATCAATCCTGGGGCACACTGTATATATGAGTTTTATTATGTTATTTTCGAATTCTGGCTCCGGATTCGAATTCAGCGCAATAAAACAAATAAAGATAAGTTAGTTTAGTTAGAAGACGAAACCATTTTTTTTATTTTATGTTCCTGTGTAATCAGTTAGTGTTTAAACTCTTCTAGAGCAATCCCATTGAAAAAAAAAAGATAATAACCGTTTGGACTCTATAAAAGTCAATACAAGTTTCTATAGCCGAAAGTGCAGTAAACAACATAAGTTAGGCTTAATATAAATCAATATAAGTTTTGCATTTCATTTCTATGGGCAAATTTAAGTATTCATTTTTTTCGAATTATGATTGTTTTATTTGAACTGATACAAGCTCTTCGCCATAAATTAAAAAACGCTGCATTGAACAACAGAGGCTTCAACAAATAATTTCTTTGGTTCGTGATGTCCATTTATCTGACTATCGTTATGAATATTAATTTTGACTCATAGAGAGTTCAATTTTTTTACTTTTCCCTCCTAACGTTAGAAAACTGATCACTGTGCGGCGGTTTAGAATTTGAGAGTCCGCAACTGCCAAAATACCGCCTGTGTCGAACCGTATACCACTTGTCCGTTATCCTACTTTTATTTCATTTTAAAACCATTGGAAATAATCAAGCAAACACTTTACTTTCAATTTTAATCGTATCTGGTGAATATCGTTATTAATTACTCGATTTATTTTTAGTCCGAGGTAAAGAAAAAATTGCAGGAAATTATTACTCCCTTGAGAAGCTAGTTAATTGAAATGCTGTTAATACTTGGATATTATAAAAATCAGACAATATCAGTAGTTAATTTATTAAAACGATAAAATTCGTGTGATGCAAACAATTAATTTAAGTGGCAGGTTGCATCAGTTAGCTACATAAATAAATACCATGAGTAACTGAGTGGGTTCACAAAACTTTTGTGAAATTGTACTGCTTACTAAATAATTTCTTCTTCTTTTATATCAAAAATAACCGCTCTGCACTATTCGTTGGTAAGAGTATCAATTTCGGTACACATTCTTATGCCGCATTTCTTTGTTTATTGCTGAAGTAGGTATTGTTATTGTTTTATACTGTACTTTTCTAAATAAAATAATTATCAAACATCGTACAATTTAACTATCCATTGTTTAGTTACTGCTGCCCATATGAATTAATAAATTTAGTTTTAGCATAACTAATGCACATAAAATGTTTTGGTTCAATTTACGTAAATGTTTACGATTGCAAATACAGTTCCTGAACTAAAATATATAAACTATAGAATTACTCCGTTCATTTGTTGCTTACAAAGTTGTTAGGTGTTGATTTCATTAAGTGCAAGGCAAACTAATATTGCAGACGGGTATAAATTACTGAATACACAACATTAACTATATTTACTTATATGCTTAGCTTAACTTCGCATTGCCTGCTTGTGTTTGCAGGATCTAATAGAATGTTCTCCTGTCTTCCCACGAATACAATAAAACTACCTAAGGGCAGAAGGGTAGAATTTATAAACACGATACAGTATAATGCTCTTTAGCAGTTTAGTTTGAGTGGATAATCTCGATAATACATATATCCTTGTTTAAACTTTATTACCATTAATTATCAAAATTATATTCAGCACCCTTGATGTAATACGGGGTGGCCGATAGTATATTACTATATTGTTAAAAAACATTTTAATAGTGTCGGTAAAAAAGTGAAATATTTGACAATTTCAAAATTAACGTCAAATGTGTGACCTCTGTATTGTAACCATTCGAATGCTACTTTATTAGGATCCGCAGACTCAGTTGCAGCATCACAGTATTTGCATTTGTCATCTTCTGCCATGCTTATATTTTTGAGACAATATCTCAAAGGGCAATGGCCAGTTAAAAGACCTTTTTGCGGGGGGGGCATGGGGGAGGTGAATCCATCAAGGACACCCAGCGCCTTGGATCTATCACTCTGGGTAGTGCTGGACTCTAACCGAGCTAAAGCCTCTCCGGAAAAGTGGCCCTCTCCCTGTCTTCAGTGTTTCCTCATATCCTCGAACCGCTCTCGCTTACCGTCAGAATATCAGGTGAATCTTAGTGAAATGATCTGCCTCCGCAGAGATATCCTCCCATTACTGCCATACTTCGTTGAAACGATTAGAGGTTCAAGTTTCTTTCATCTACTTTCTTGATTTTCATTCCTCTGATTCTAACATCCTCGACACCATGTCATCGGGTGTAACTGGGCCGTCTAGCCTATTTATGACTCTTAGCCGTTCTTCTCTCCACTCTGCTACACCGGAACACGGTATACTCCGCGTCGTCTATCTCCCCGCAGTACATGCATTCTCGATCTTCAATCTTCTCGATATCGTAGACGTATTCTGCAAAGCATCCGTGCCCTGTTAGGACCTGTGTAAGGTAGAAGTCAACCTCCCCGTGTCCTCTCTCCACCCATTTTTTAATATCTGGAATGAGTCTCCTCGTCCATCTTCCTTTACTCGAGATATTCCAGCCCTCCTGCCACCTCTGATAGAGTTTCTCGTTGGCCTCCTTCCTGCCAATTCCCTCGTATGTCTTCCACCTTTCCTTTGCTAGAATGTCAACGGGGGATTCCTGCCATTATTAGCACTGCCTCGTAGGAGACCGTTCTGTAGGCACTGCAGACTCTCAGTGCTGCATATTGCTGTACCCTGGCCAGTCTTCTTAGCGTTCTTTCCACTGCTATCGCACTTACCCACACCGGGGCCGCATACAGGTGAATGGAGTGTACCACGCTACACAGCACCCTCCTTTTGCTGGCCTTCGGTCCGTTGATATTATGCATCAGCCTGCCTATGGCCGTTGCCACTCGCCCAGCTTTTTCCTTCATTTTCGTCACATGTACCCCGTATGTCAATTTCGAATCGAGCCATATTCCCAGGTACTCTATCGCCTGGCTCGGGCCAATTTCCAGCTCCCCTACCCTTATTCTCACGATAGGGAGATTTCCTCTTTCTGGTTAGGATTACCAGCTCGGTTTTTTCAGGGGCAAGTTCGAGCTTCTTGCCCCTTACCCATCTCTCTATTTTTGCAGTGGCCGTGTTCTCCGCCTCCTCGATTTCCCTCGCTGTTCTGGCCGTGACTGTTATTACCAGATCGTCGGCATATCCGATCACCTTAACGTTTTCCGGTTAGGGTTAAGCGTAATGCATCATCAAACATTATATTCCACAAGGTTGGGCCCAGGACCGATCCATGCGGAACACCACAAGTCGTTTTCCTCCACTGGGTAGCGCCCTCTACCTCCAGCCCTGTCCACCTATTCTCGAGGTAGCTCTTTACTATCCTGAGCAGGTACGGGGCTATTCTTAACTTTCGTAACTTCTCAACTATCTTGCCCCAATCCGCAGTATTGAAAGCGTTAACATCCAGCGTTACTACCGTTACTATCTTCTTGGCCCTCATAGCCTCCCCAGCTGTCTCGGTTAGGAGCCTTATCGCTCCTACCGTAGATCTCCCTTTCCTGAAACCGAACTGGGTGTTCGATAACCCTCCCTTCTCTTCAATGTCTGCATCTAGCCTTCCACGAAGCAGATATTCCATTAACTTGCCCATTGTATCGAGCAGACATACCGGTCTATATGAGGACAGTTCATCTGGTGGCTTTCTTTATCAACACCAGTCTTGCCTTCTTCCATCTCTCGGGGAAGTCCCCTTTCCAGTGCGCAGTTCATAACCCATAGGATAACCCTAGGTTGTTCTTCCGTCACCAGCTTTACTATTTCCGGGGGATTTTATCCGGTCCTGAAGCCTTTCCGCTCTTGAGCCTACCACATGCCTCCGACATTTCCTCCTCGGTAAAACGGAGAACTTCTCCCACCTCCGTTGGTCTCCATATTATTTCGTCCCTTTCTGGGAATAGGGCATTCACAATCTCCACCATCATTTCGGCTGATACAGTCGGAGGAGGGGCTTTCATGCGTCTCATCGCAACCTTGAACCGATCCCCCACATGTCCCTATCTATGTCTTGGCACAACTCTTTCCATTTGTTATTTTTTGACTCCTTGATTGCGTCTCTTAATCTCTTCTTTGTCTCTTGCACTCTTTGTCTCCTGTTTCCCAGTTTGATCAGTCGGACTTTCTAGTTCGAGAAAACTTGTGACATTCTTTGTCGAATAGGTTATAAACTTTCGCTTGCCTTTGGCCTGGAGTATTCCTACAGTAGGACTTCTTCTGTTCCTTTTCCCATTTTTGGATCCCCTCCGTTTTGTTTTCCTTAGATAAGCCACAGAACGGTTCGGATCCTATTCTTGCAGGGCTGTCAGGTAATGACTACGTGTCGGCCAATGAAACAGGCTACCACAACCAATCCAGCGTTCATGAAAGTGAGTATTTAAATAGGTTCGTAGTTGATTGTTAAAATGTGGCTAATCACCATCCTGCTTGAACAACATAGTTTGCCTCTAATTTAGTGGTAATGCATAAAGCATATCATTCAATTCCTCAAAAATTATTCCATTGTAATTAGGTTGACAATAAATAAGAAACATATCTCTCATATATCTGAGCTTGAAAAATTATTTTACCTTGGTATGTTCTGATTCCCGTCAATGAACTGATATAAACCAATAATGAATGAATAAAATTGGACAAAATGAGATTATTTAATTGTCAAAAGTATTGTTGCCAACCGCGCCTACTACGTTAATATTTCTTATAATAAATTATGACGCTGATTGTTAAAATGCGATTATTTAGGAAATGATCAATTTCTGAGGCTAATGACAAGTATACGTTTTTCCCGCCAAAATAAAGTAGGTTTAGGATTTTCTAATAAAAACAGGCGAAAACATTACGAATAAAGGAGTTAATCGTACATTTACATTATAAGCTTTGTAGTCTGGGAGGCAGCGTCAATTTTAATTACATAATTTCAACATAGCTCATTTTTTCAACACATGTTGTTTTTTCATTGCTTATTGAAGAATCGGGTGTCAGCTACTTCAATTCCAGGGATTAAGGCCGTGGGAGGCTGCGCATCTGGTAAAATGATTTCATTTTCTCGTTTTTCGCGTCAATCCAACAAGGCTACTAAACTGGTCCGATTTGGGTCGAAATGATCATAAAAGATTAGGAGAAGCATATCCGTTCGTATTTCAGATGTAACATGCATATTTTGTTCATAATTTTCCGTTCTAGTTCTGTCAGGATTTCAAAAATTCCGAAATTGCGCCATTGCGGATAAATGAAGACTCGGAGGGGAAAACGTACCCGAATAAACATTTCTCTTCATACTTTGGGCTCTCCATTGGTGTGTCTACCTTCTCTGTAGCGTCACCTGGCGGCCGCGCCCATTATGTGCCCGGTGAAACTGCCCTGGCTGCGCTGATGAGACCAGTTGCGAATTCCGGTTTATATATTATTGATGTTTTATAAGATTTATTGAATGAAATTTTACTTGTCAGACTCAGAAAATGACTTTTTTCGGCTAGACAATTGACATTATTGATTTACTGGGAAGTAGGATCGTCCGGATCATCATCCATATCCACGACTGGCTGTTTGTGCAGCTAGATCCTCTACAGCTTCGGCACATGATGCTGCAGTTCAGACCAGAGTAGTTCCTGCACTCGCACCGGGCACCGCAGTCCGCCTTGCAGGCACAGGAAATTAGCCGTAGCTGGCTATCATATTTGTACGAAATATTAGATAATCATATTATGCACAAATAGTAACAAAATATTTTATAAGTAATACATGTATCGATGCTCAAATGTAGATATTCTGTATTTGAAACAACAGGAGGCATGTTTTTTTTTAATACAAAACATTTCTCAACACCAACCTGAAAACTTGGAAGAGAATTTTACTATTCTGAAGGAATTTGTTTGTCATATGTACGGTTGTAGAAGAATCAAGAATATTAATCTCGTAGGCGTAGCTACTTTCATGAAAGCATATAATGTCAATCAGAAAGAAGATGTCTTGAAGATTGACCAAAATTTCGAAGGATCTATGTTACCTCCATGTAACACAGAATTGAAACAGTATTTTTTGCGAACTTCTTACACTGCTCAATTGTGGAGTCATGCACATCTTCATACGCTAAGTTTATCTTTGCCAACTGATTATGGATGGGGAGAACATGATGAGATGTTTATTTTAGAGTGGTTTCAAGGCGATCAATTACCGAAAATTGAAAGTATCATAAATAAGAGCGAGGAAATTCCAAGTATTCTATGCATATAATCTTTTATTCACTTCAATGATTTTCAGTATTTTTCGGCAGATATTTGTGAAGACGAAAATGAGAACGATGACTTTCAAGAATCTGAGGGAAATATAGATTTGGAAGATCATTCAGATAGCACTTCCGGAGAGGAAGATAATTTAGAATACAGCAGTCCGAGTGATTCAGATGAGAATTAATTTGTTTTATTCGTATTGAATGTGCTAAAATTATTGAATCCTCACTATCCTCAATCAATGATTGCAATCTCTAAGTATTCTATAATATGTATGTCTAATATTTCATACAAATATGATTTTCTTTCAAGTTTCATACGTTAACTGGGGCATTAAAGATACCATACGCGGTGAGCACCTGGACGCTGCGGTACACTTAAAAGGCCTAGCTGACAGGTTTTGTCCCATGGTATTGTCAGCTGATAATTATTATTAATAGTTTTTTTATATGGCAAACTATCATATATATGAATTTCAGCTTTGTTGAAATAACGAATTTTCACGTGTTTTTCATACATATTGACTAGGGCAGCTGAAAAACTTCGCCCCCTACCCCATGCAGCTGACACATTTTTTTTCATTTATATTACATAAATAGCCTATTTATGGATTGACGCAAAAAAAATTACCAGCCACCCACGCTCTTAATCCCTACGGTCGCGCCAGATGACACTTATTTTAGTTGTTATTCGAACGAAAACTAACATTTAAAAAACAAAGAAATTGTGTTGAAATGACGCATAAGATATTGATGCCACCTCCTAGACTATTGCTTGTGTGGCGCCGTTTATGATCTATACTAAAAATGGGAGAAGATTTGAATTTCTCATCGTAAGAACACACAATGTTCATAACAATATTTGAAAAACCCCAAAAGTTACCTAAGAAAATTAAAAATATAATATTGACTTTAACATACTGTATCTCTGCTAATATCAACTTTTAGACTAAGGAAAGTTTAGCAATATTTTTAAGTCAGAAATCCACTGCTGCTCTACGGACCATTTCTTACGAACCACTCTGTATAATTATTACAATTTAACCGAAACTACCTAGTTCATATCTGTCTTAAAGCTAATATATAAGTTGTTTCATTACAGAAGACTCCATATGTGACATTTATTAGCTAATCGTGACCCAAATAGATTCAAACATTTGATGAATAGAACAAATATAGCTGTTTGCGAATAGACTGAGACAAGTTTGAAATTGGTTTTGGGCGGTGTAACGTCGCGTGCCAACCGGAAATGACTGGTGGACGAAATCAATCGAACTTTAACGTCACATCCGAATATGTATGGGATATAATAGGATCACAACACAGGAAATTAAAATATAGGTACATATACGACCGCACCACACCAAAACCAATATTAATGATTTGTTTGATAATATGTATTACATTGGTATGTTGTTACGGGTGCAACATAAAATAATTATCTCTTGGCGATTTCTATACACGACAAATTGATGATCATTATTGTTTACAATACCGGTATGCTAGTTTACCGCTTTACTAGTAAACGACAAAAACTCTTGGAGCTCAATTTTTTAAATCGTTGGAATTGATTCTCTTGAGAGATTGATGTAATTTTCTCAGGATTTGTGTTACTTATATATAATGGTATTCTTGATATTAAAGGAAAAATTTCTCAATGATTTTTAACGGGGAGTTAAAAAAATCTTTTACAATTTTACTTAGATTATTTCACTCATTAACGCTAGCCAATGAGAGCCCTATTTTCATAACATTGCACCAATCAAACGTCATTATTAGTGGTAATCCAACCTAGATCGGCTTTTGACAGTACCAACATGCAAAATTTATCACTTATAATATCACAAGAGCTTAATAGGATAATTTCCTTAAAATATTTGTGCCCGAAAGGAAATTTCCCGGAATAATTTAAGCTTGCGTGGTATTCGGTAAGAAAATTTCACACCACTTAACACCATAATTTGGAAAAAAATTATTAATCCAACCTGACATTTTAAATTAATTTCACTGCTTGTCGAGTTGGCTAGGGTATTGTTGTTTTTGACATATTATGTTGATTTGTCATTTTTGTTAAACCGGTTCTGTCACAAAGCTTAATAATTACTAGTTTAAAAGGTCTGTCGTTGAGTTTAATAAGTGTATAGCGAAATATCGCGATTTGGTAAAGAAAATCAACAAGCAATTAGATAAGAAATTCAAAATATAACACCAGATAACACCCGAAAATCAAAATCAAGTGTATGGAAACAGTTTGTTGAATTTTGTGACGAAAAGTTGTATAATATTCATGAGTGTATGAGTGTAGTACAGGTGGCTACTATACTGGAGGACTAGGCATTTAATAAGAAAAAGAAAAATTTTGAAGGTTATAAGGAAAGTGTGGTCAAAGTGATGTGGAACTCTACTGCTAAGCAGTTACAAGAAATTTATTACAAAAAATATAAAATAAAATTTAATCCGTTTTCTGATGTGGAATTTGCGACCGCCAGAGCTGCACGCGATGCTAAGCGCAAAAAAATACAGAGAGACCCATTAAAAAGAAAAGTGAATGCTTCAGCCTTAACCAGCGACGAATACAAAAAAATTATTGAAATGTGGGATGAAAATACTCCAGATGGATTGCAGCGTAAATTTTTCACATAGTTTCACATGAGCTGGCATGGAGAAGAGGGGAAGGATATTCTGCGTGTATCCAATACTTCAAAGAAGAAACTGATAATTTCGGAAACCCAAAAGGTCGGATAGAATATAATCCAATATTCTCCAAAACCACACAAGGTGGTTCTAAAAAACTGTCGGATAGTAAATGGTTGATTACAAATTTCGATAATCCACAAATGTGTCCGGTTCGTTTGTTTAAGAAGTTGATGGAAAAAAGGGGAAATCTTATTCAGACCGACAGATTATTCTTAACACCAAACCCATACTGGAGTCAACCCAATTCGAAAGGATGGTACAAGAATAGCCCAGTTGGTAAGAACATTGTATCTTCATGGTTTAAATCAGCAGCCTCTGATATAGGAATTGACACTAAAAAAGTAAAAATAACTAATCATTCTGCAAGAGCAACAGCTGTTTCGAAATTGGCCAAGGAAGGAGTTGGTGAACAACAGCTCATTAAAATTACTGGACACAGTAATAGTCAGTCAAACCTTACTTACAATTGGACCTTGAACATCATCATCAGATGATTGAATCCATGAGGAGAATTTCATCAAGTACTAGCAAGTTTAATCATGATCAGAGCACAATGCAAAATAAAACAGAAAGTACCCAGATTCAACCCACCAATTCAAGCCAGCCCACAAACATTTATAATAATTGTGTTTCTAATATTAATAAAACCTATAATAATTAAATTTATTTCGTTATTATTTTGCTTATTAGTCGATATCATTAGAGATTTGCCAATGAAGATATTAGTTCAACATGAAATAAATTCTAAAAAAATCATATGGGTATATCCACCATATTTCGTTAAATAAAAAAAAATTACCAACTTTAGTTACACCAAATGCTAAAACTCAGATGGGTATTAGTTCAGTCTATCGTCCTTTCATAATTTTAGGTAGAAATGTATTTTTTGTTAAAGTAATCCATAACACTTCTAATTTAAAAAATATAATATTAACATGGTTTGTTGCAGTAGGTGGCCGTGATATAGGCGGCCGTGATATAGGCGGCCATGCTTTTGACAGATGAGGTTTATATTGGTAAATTACATTAAGTTACTGTATAGTAAACCAGCAAACAAAGATATTTTTATGTAAAACATTTCTTGTAAGCATTTGCGTTAAACAATTTGAGAAAAATGGAATGCTTTGAAAAGTACAATTTATGTAAATACTGCAAAGTGTTGAGTCAAGCGCAAATATGTCATCCAAGATTAATATATTTAACGAATTTAATGGAAGATTGCGATCAGGAAGCGTTAGAGTCGACTGGTTTGTTTACGAAAATCCAAGAAAGTCTGCTGCAGATGTCAAGTAAATATGGCCTTTTGCGTAAAAGAGATTTGAACAAAATTGTCACAAAATATTACATATATGTCTTAAAACACAGACATCTAATTAATTCGTCACCTTCCTATTCACCATTAAGAAGAGAGGATGGGTTAGAATTCAAGCAACATTTAAATCTTACTATGTTTGTACATCCTACGTTTTTTGAATTATAAATTGTTAATGCATAATAATTTAACAAATTTGTGTTTTCTGTTTAATGAAACTTTATAGCGAATAATAAATAATGATGTTAGTTAATTCAGAAATTTTGCATTATTCACAGGTATATCTACATTATTTAATGGTTGTAGATCATATGTTTACCTTTTCAACTGTCAAAAAATTTTCACTTAAATATCGTGGCGCCTCGAAAAAATTTCCGGAAAATTTTTTAATTGCCATGGTAACTAGTCAAAATTAAGGTATCTTATTGGTTAAAAAGTAGAGGTGTGAAATTTTCGTATGTAATATCACTAGTGCTTAAAATTTTATCGAAAATTTTTTCGAAAGCGTGTTGCCTGGTAATATAAAGAGTGCAAATTGGCAATTTATTATCTGATTAAATCCCGACCGCTTTAGCGGGAGGGATTTAATCTTTGATAATAAACTGCCAATTTGCACGAGTTATATTAACTAGGGGCGACTTAGCTTGAGAAAAAATTTTTAGATAAAATTTAAAGCACGAGTGGTATTTGAGAATATTTCAAGAATAAATAATTCATTAAGTACATCTTCAATATTATGTTTTCTCATTAACTGCCTTCAGACGTTTTCTTGTCACTTTTTGGAGTTTACTGACCTTTATTTTCAATTTCATCACTAATTTGATATACAGAAATATTTCCAAACCGACTCATATTGTCAAAACAGCACATCTGAAACAAACGCAGTAGAAACAACGGAGATTCGCTATATTTTAAAATAATCTAGTGACGTTTCCATGGCAACTAGTAAATAAAACGAGTTGAAACCTTAGATATTATAATATATAGACTGGCTTAACACCTTTCAGACGTTTCTGAGGTGCAATACGACGAGGAACAATAGAGAGAGCACTACTTTAGTACCGATGTCTCGCCCAAATAAAATGTACACCCATGATTCCGAGATTGACATAGAGAGCGCCATCTAGCGCTACAAGTTATATTCCATAATAAATAAATGTTCATCGACTCATATTTACGTATTTAATCCTTACTTTTAACTTACGAAATTTATGAATTATGTTGAGGTTTGCTTTGTTAAGCAAAGAGAATTTTAAATACAACAAATTATAATGTTTGATGCACAGGTTTGATTCAACGAGTTACTTTTTGGTAGATTATCATATGTAAGTACTATACATTTTTAGTTTGTTCCAGAGCGAATGTGTACTTGACATTTATAATAAATGATTTGCTTACCTTTGTAACTACGTTATCGAGCTATTGAAAGCTGTGCTTGACTTGTTCCTGTATTATGAGCTATATTAAGTACAATCTTTGTGTGTAATTGTTACCTGATTGAACACTAGGAAAACTGATATAGTTACAGATATAGCCTATATATTTCAGACAAGATTCGCTTTGGAATTGAGGTGTGTTTTTGTCTGCTAGGTACTACATAATACAATATTACAATTTACAAGGTAAGTACGTTAACAATTACTTAGTAATAAGCTAGAGAAGATATTTATAGATAAAACTTAAAAGCTCGACAAAAAACGTCAAAAAATTTTCGCATATTTGCCGCTGCAGCGACCTAAAAAATTAGAGCGATAAATTTTACATGTTGGTCCTGTCAAAAGCCGATCTAGCTTGAATTACCACTAATAATGACGTTTGATTGGTGCAATGTTTTGAAAAAACGGGCTCTCATTGGCTATAGCGTTAATGAGTGAAATAATCGCTCTTATTTTTCATTTCGCTGCAGCGGCAAATATTGCGATAATTTTTTGACGTTTTCTTTCGAGAAATTTTTTTGGGCAAATAGGGCAACTCGAGCTTTTAAATTTTATCTCTAGCTTATTGCTAATTGTTAATGTAAATTGTAGTATTATATTATATACGTAGTAATATAAAAACACCACTTAAAAACACCACATAAGTTGACAACTTCCAATTTCAAAGCGAAGGCTGAACTTTTACTGATAGGTTCGGGACAAGTTATACACAACTTTCAATGGATTATAATAGATAACGTAATTACA
The DNA here is from genome assembly GCA_936432065.2 of Rutpela maculata. NCBI lineage: Eukaryota > Metazoa > Arthropoda > Insecta > Coleoptera > Cerambycidae > Rutpela > Rutpela maculata. Next base: position 119,525,202 of record OW386288.2, read on the forward strand.
AAACCATTTTCACAACTAAAATTAAATACAAATGCCTACAAAGCACACAAATCAGTTATTTCATGTTAAATACACAAATGTACTTACGTATGGTAATTCATCACAAAAACAAGTTAACATATTCGGAAAATTAAAACACTGCACCAAGTAAGTAGCACCATATTATGTTATAATTCGTTGTACTTAAAGTTCACGCTACTTAAACAAGCAAACCTTAACTTATTATTAAATTTATTATATTAAAAATGGGGATTAAATACATAAATATATATTAGTAAACACTTTAAGTATAATTCTTGAGAAATTCACTCTTACAGTGTGAAGCTAGCGTTACTAGATGGCGGTACCAGTTCATCTGGTCTCCGCAACCTTAGAACGTAAAATTGAGAGATTGGTAATGCAATATTGTCTGGCTTTAGTCGTAAAGTGATTGGTCGAAACGTGCTAGACGACTCTTTGTCGGGAAAATCAGTCTATAAGTTGCAATACCTATGGTTTAACGTGTTTTGATTGTTATATTTGTCATTGCCATTACATCATTTATACCTACTTTGTTTTTTATTAGATGAGTCGTATTGGAAATGCATTTTTATGTGACGTAAATGATGAAATTGAAAATAAAGGACTGTAAACTCTAAAAAGTGACAAAAAACCGTCTGAAGGCAATTAATAACAAAACATAATATTGAAGATATACTTAATGAATTATTTATTCGTGAAATATTTTCCTCAAATACCACTAGTGCTTTTAAATTTGATCTAAAAATTTTTACTCAAGCTAAGTTGCCGAAAAGGTATCAAAGATTAAATCCCTCCCGCTAAAGCGGTCGGGATATAATCAGATAATAAACTGCCAATTTGCACTCCTTATATTATCAGGCAACAACGCTTTCGAAAAAATTTTCGATAAAATTTCAAGCACTAGCGGATATTACTTACGATAATTGCGTCTGAACGAAGGAGTACAGTAATAAACGTAATTTGTTTTGGTTTGTTTCTAAAGTACATACAATTTATCATTTATTGGTGGATAATTTTCACCTTCTATCCATAATTTTTCATAATTTGGATGTTGCTGAGGTTGTCATGAAAAATATGAAAAGCAGCATATTAAACATTTTAGACTCACCAAGGACCTAGTGAAATATCTAGTAAATACTCTCGACAAATTTTTTACTGCACCCACTAGGAAAACTTCCATTTGAAAAACTAATAGTCATTAAATATTTTACAACTGGTAGTTACGAAACTTCTTTTGAAAGTAATTTCCATTGCTCTTCAGCCTAGCTACAGTAAGCAGATGCTTAAATAAGTTGGTACAGGCTTTCAATAATCCAAAAATATTTAACCAATGGGTTACATTTTGTAGTACTCTGACTGAACAAAATATAACATTATTTTATGAAAGTTACCATAACCGGGGGCACACAGTAACCATTTTCTGGTCACCTGCCAGTAATAAAGTTTAACCTGAATATCATTTATAGCCGGTTTTACAATTGCAAGTTAACTTTGGTGTTAGTTGACTCTTACTTACGGGTTAACTACAACTTTACCGACACTTTACCGTTTTTCAATATAAAGTAGTGGAACGGATAGAACGTCGTAGCTCATTAAAAATATTTTCGGAGTAGAAAGATATGGGATAAAAACCATCTTGTTCAGAAATGTTTAACGCATCAGAATCTCCTTTTACGAAAATTTTGGGTGGTACTGAAAAAAAATATGAGCGATTGTATCTGGAAAATGTCTATTTTCGTACAGGCCTCCTCCGCAAACTGATGTTTTTTTTTCTCCATAGCGAAGTAACGTAAATTACTAATTTTTGTTTCACTGATGTACTATTGGGTATGGAACGAGTATATAATTTTTAATGTAGAAGGCACCTTCAATTTTAGTTGTAGTTATTTTATTCCGAGCGGAACACGGCAGAATTGAGAAAGTTCCGACTTCAGTAGTGCTTAACTTTTTTTTTTCACGATATGAATTTCTATTTTTTTACCATGTTTGGCTGAATTAAAGCAATACCAACATATGCTCTCGCATAACATATGGTCGCGTTTCAAAAATAAAGTTTTTAGAGCCATTTTTATAACGTCGTGTCTGGCGAGCTGTTCTCCTCACTGGGAGTGCGAGAGAGAGCGAATTATCGACTACGGACTAGTGATGGGATCACTCGAGTGAAAAAATAGACGGTTATCAGGTTATTGAAATAACCTGCATTACTCGGTTATTGTTGACGAGTACTCAAGTGAAAAATAACCGAATGTTAAACAGTTATTGAAGTAGTCATATAACTCACCACTCTCTCACAAATAAATTAAATGTTAACTCGTATCGTATAATAAACGAGTCAACCTCATTACTAACCTACGTTTCTAAAATAAGTATTAGGTATGTGAATTCGAACCGATTGATGTAGTAATCAGTATCCATTTACTTACCTATTATTTATAATATTATTTTATTTATATTTATATTTATCATGTCAAGAAATAATCAAACTATGTGCAATTTTATAAAGAATCGTTTTATCCTGTACACATTTTTCCCAAAAATGAATTGATTGATTGATATTCCCATGGAACTTTTAAAAAAATTTGTATGAATCGGAATTTGAGCAAAAATTGTTAAATAGCCTTGTAAGTTATGCATAGCATTCAAGTGACCAACACATGATTATCCGGTTATTGAAATCACTTGAATACCTAGTATTCGGTTATTGAAATTAATCGGTTATGCCCATCACTACTACGGACGCGCATTGGAAAAGGAGCGCATTATAAATATAAATATTGTGGAACTCACGGCCGGGTTATTTTTAAAAATGAAATGTTTTTGAGGTAGAAATAATTGAAACCTTCTGTGCAATAATTATTGGAACCGCAAATATACACTAAAATAACCTTTTGATTCTCAACTGAACACAATGTCAAGGGGAAATTTGAGAACTGAAAATATTATTTATTATATATTATATATATTATCTATTAATATTTGTACAAGTAGGTATGGTAATAGTAGTAATAATAATAATACTGAACGGAGAAAACACAAATCGGACGATGGGTGAACACAACAAAAGTTGATGAAAGAAGGTTTTACATAACACATAACATAAAACAATATATAGTGCAAAACTAAAAGTCTGAATCTTCTGAATCATATTGGGGCTCGATATCAGCATTTTTGCATTCTTTACATTTGCACAGTTCAGAGCATTTAATATTCTCTTTGAAACAGTCACATTTCTGAGTAGAGCATGTCTTATCTTTACAGTAAATATTGAGTACCTCCCTAATTTCATCTGGTATGGCAGTTTTCGTCGTCCACATGGGTTTCAATACATTTTCATGCTTCTGCCAACCATACGAAAATATATCAAGTTCCTCCGCGATAGGAATGTGACTGCTTTTCCAAATCTTGGTTTGAAGTAGACACCTGTAAGATTGATTTTTGCAATATAATATGGTCACGTTGATAAGTAAGTACATACCTTAAAATGTGTTGCAAAAACGCATCTTCAGTCGGAGGAAGTTCTGCTGCAGATTTCTTGGCTTTCATCGTAATGTTATAACGAAGCTCGTTCAAGCTTGTGCAACTCTTTTGCTTGTACAATTTTGTTACAAAATTTCTCGCAGCGTCAACAGCTTCGTTTGTTGGCAGCACTTCAAAAAATTGTAAACTTTCGAATATTTCAGGTGTTTTTATTAAAGTGTCAAACACTGTTTTCTTGCCAATTTTATAAAATGAACTCGTTGAGTCTGAACCTGTCAAAGCATGTACTGATCAAGACACTGCACTGCACTGGTTGCGGATAATATGTCAGTTGAATTATACACTTGAGTACTCGTCGACAATAACCGAGTAATGCAGGTTATTTCAATAACCTGATAACCGTCTATTTTTTCACTCGAGTGATCCCATCACTAGTCGGTAGTCGATAATTCGCTCTCTCTCGCACTCCCAGTGAGGAGAACAGCTCGCCAGATACGACGTTATAAAAATGGCTCTAAAAACTTTATTTTTATTTATGTTATAGGAGAGCATATGTTGGTATTGCTACAATTCAACCAAACATGGTAAAAAAATTGAAATCCATATCGTGAAAAAAAAAGTTAAGCACAACTGAAGTCGGAACTTTCTCAATTCTGCCGTGTTCCGCTCGGAAAAAAAAATAACTACAACTAAAATTGAAGGTGCTTTCTACATTAAAAATTATATACTCGTTCCATACCCAATAGTACATCAGTGAAACAAAAATTAGTAATTTACGTTACTTGGCTATGGAGAAAAAAAAACATCAGTTTGCGGAGGAGGCCCGTACGAAAATAGACATTTTCAAGATTTAGTCGCTCATATTTTTTTTCAGTACCACCCAAAATTTTCGTAAAAAGAGATTCTGATGCGTTAAACATTTCTGAACAAGATGGTTTTTATCCCATATCTTTCTTCTCCGAAAATATTTTTAATGAGCTACGTTCTATCCGTTCCACGTGATGATTTGTAAACGAGAGGTTATGAATAAAATTTATAATGTTGGTACTAGAAAAATGGGTAATATCCATAAAATGTATGAATTTTAACGATTTATGAGTTAGTAGTTTATAATTAAGTATGAACTACAAAACATAGAAACTTTTATTTTAAAAATAAAAATGTGTTTTATTTTAAGTATTAATTACATCATGGATAATAAAAGGTACGCAAATTTTTCTGCCGATGAGGGGGATATTTTCGTAAATTTAATAGAAAAATATAGAAATATATATAGGGCATGTGCATCATATAACTAACATAACCTCAAATTTTAAGTTCTTTAAGTTTATCCTCATTTTTAATGTTTGTATACTCATTTCAGCTTGGAGCAATACTGGCTCCAAGCAAATATTTTAGAATTCATGCAAATAATTTTTCAATATTGTCGATTAATAAAAATAGATTTCCAACCTACAAAAAGAGCCCTATTTTATTAGGAGAAAGTATTTAAAACTTCATAAGCATTACACTGACTTAGATTTTAGTTAAAAGTATGGAAGCCAAGATGAAATTTTAATAACAGCTATGAAATACTCATAAATCTTAAGAAATATATATTTTTGAGGTTAGCTGTGACGTTACGTGCACATGCCCTACAGAGAATAAAAAATGTATTCTTCAAAAAAAGTTAGGTCTACACCGGATTACCTTGGGCCTTCTTGGCTCCTCATCACTGCTATATGCATTTACTTTGTATGTATCCATGTTTAAACGAAATATCAAAACATTATTCTGTGAAAATTGCTTTATAGGTTAGAAATTGCTAGTAAACTACCAACTTCTAGTTTACTCACACCTCATCTGCTGCTAAAGTTAACTACTAGATAACTACGACCTTGAAAATGACCAGCTATTTTAAAACCCAATTTCTATAATAATCTGAAAGTTAACTCTGACTAGCAGTTAACCAGCGATTGTAAAACCGGGTGTAAATGTGTGACTGCCATTTAAAAATGAAAAACGTAAATGCACCTGGACGTTCGCGTGATTCACCTATATGGAATAATTCTGCAGTATGTCTATAGATGATACATTCGCATCTACGCCGAAAAGGATATTATCTCTTAGACAATTCAGGATACGCCCTACGACCTTGGCATCAAATATCATTGGAACATGCAGAATCAGGAACGCCGGAGTATGAGTACAACTGAACATTTAAAGCTGCTCGTTCAAGTGTTAAGACAATGATATTTTCAAAATTAGAATTCGTTGCTTGTTAAAGAAAGGGTATTTCATCATACCTCCACGAATGGGTCAAGAACAGTTATGCATATGCGCAGTTTTGCATTGAACATAATGTTCCTGATGGATGAAGGAGATGATTAATTCTACGAATTCAAGAATTAGGCAAAACGCCTGGTAGTAATTACCGGTAATTTTATTCTTTTACCGCTAACTTCAGTAAATTGTGTTATTTAACTCTTGACATTTTAAATAAAAAGTAACAACTTGTATTAATCGTGAAACAAACCTTCTCAAACTTATTAAAGAGGAATAAAGGAAATAATTCTTCCTAATTTTGGATTCAAAACTTGATGGTAGATGGTCTAGAAGGCTTTAGAAAACTGGAAAATTATGTCCGTGGGAATTTTTTGAAGAAACAATTACTTAATTGGTTAACATAATATTCGTGTTCGAACCAGTAAAAGTAGCTGTAGAAAGAATGTATCTGAAAATATCATTTTTTTCAGTAGACTTGACGATAAAATTTATGCTGGATGAGCTGTTCTATCAAAGGGCACTTTTCCACGTACGGAACAATTAAAAACGAGTTTCTCAGTCTGAAAATACTTGCATTTTTTTAAATCCACCAATATCACGAGAGAATTACCAATTTACCGATATTTATTTTTGATCTACCGAATTACCATTAATTGAAATATCCAGTCAAAACATAGCAGTTATTAGAGTGCTTTGGTAATTGCGCCAAATACATATAAATTACAAATGAAAATAGAACGAACTGACTTCAAGTTACGTGAATGATTCAACGGGGAGACCAAATAGGTTAATCAATAGAATAATTTTTAGAAGTTAAATCACTTTTAATGTCACCGTTAAATCAGAGAATAAGGGATAACGAGAAGATCTTTTCTCATATAGTGCAGGGTGGGGTAATAGTACGTCGGACTTCGATATCTCGAGTTCTACGATAACTAGAAATTAATACAAAAAAATACAAGTAAACTAAATAAAAAGTCTATAACCGGAAATTATTTTCGAATTTACAGGGAGAGCCAAGAGGATATTACAGGATCAAGTGCCTTTTTTAAATGGAATGCTATGCATATTAGTACATTTTTTGAAGACTCTATTTATTCCTATATTATTGTTGACTATCTCCCAACCACTTGGATGTAATGAATTTTTTTGTTGAAATAATGCCATCTGCAGATGCATATTGAAAAAAATCACCAAAGTCACAAGTATGTGTTTTAAGAAAAACTTATGTGAATACTAGTTACGAAACATTTAATTAATGTTCTTGAATTATTTTTACTTCTTAACAATGTACAGGGCAGCAATAAATTGTTGTTAAAAAATATTATTTTGGGTATTCAGCAGATAACTTTCAAAGAAAACATTCGTTTCTTTCATATACCATTGGTGCAAGTCTGACCAAAAAGGAAGATCAATAAGATTCCCCCTACGGTGACTTGTCGACTTCTTTCATACCATATCTAAGATTCAGCATGAAAAGCAATAAAACAACCACTCTTTCTATATATTGATGATTCAAGTCTAATCATGCTAATATATATAATATTAAGTATCTCTAGCCCTTCCTAGAGGATACTACATCACAATCAAACGTTTATTACATTTCAAAGTCAAGAAAATACTAAAAAGCACAAAGAAAATAGTTATAAAATTTCGCTCACCGCATTCATGTCCAATAAATGAAGTATTTCATATAATTTCGATGGATTAATGCCTTGAAACATTGTACAATCTTTTTCGTTCTCTTTAGAACTCGTCAGAAGGATATAAATCCAATTCTAAATAAAAGTTACTATTAGAAAATAAAAATGAAATATTTTCATGTCAAAAAACTGACAGGAAGACATCTATTTACTTGACAAATATATTAAAAATAACAAAAAACAAACATTCCTTTAGAGCCCCAAAACTCGTCTAGTTTAATAAATAAATACCTATTATTTCTGCTTACGTCATTGTTAAAAAATATTATTTTGGGTATTCAGCAGACAACTTTCAAAGAAAACATTCGTTTCTTTCATATACCATTGGTGCAAGTCTGACCAAAAAGGAAGATCAACAAGACTCCCCCTACGGTTACTTCATTTATTGGATATGAATGCGGTGAGCGAAATTTTATAACTATGTTCTTTGTGCTTTTTAGTATTTTCTTGACTTTGAAATGTAATAAACATTTGATTGTGATGTAGTATCCTCTAGGTAGGGCTAGAGATACTTAATATTATATATATTAGCATGATTAAACTTGAATCATCAATATATAGAAAGAGTGGTTGTTTTATTGCTTTTCATGCTGAATCTTAGATATGGTAGGTGTATGAAAGAAATCGACAAGTCACCGTAGGGGAAGTCTTGTTGATCTTCCTTTTTGGTCAGACTTGCACCAATGGTATATGAAAGAAACGAATGTTTTCTTTGAAAGTTATCTGCTGAATACCCAAAATAATATTTTTTAACAATGATGTAAGCAGAAATAATAGGTATTTATTTAAATTGTTTTTAAATTAAGAAATTTTTAAATTGAATTATCTCATTTTTTTTAAATGGAACACCTTGTATATTTTTCGACGATGTGATGTAGAAATAAAAAACGAACATTTTTTGTAAGTACTTCCCTATTTGCAACCATTTTCGTTTTATTGAACAATAAGTACAACATTCAAGAATAAACTTTATAAGTGCTCATAATGTTGCCCATTTTGATTGAGAAACGTCTTTATGCAATTTGAAATGAGGCCATTTAGTGGGACCATTTCTTCCAATCCATTGAAGCGGGTAAATGGTATTTCACTGGTCCCTTAATGTAACAGTTTTTTGTTAATCTTTTTGCTGTTTTCGTTATTTGACAAGCAATAAAACCTCAGTTTGGTATAAATTGTCTGGTACAAATTAACATTTATCGCACTTATCGATCATCAGTTATCATTTGTATTAACTTTAAAATAGTTCGAATTTTACAAAATTAATTTTAATGAAGCGGGACTTGTAGACATGACTTTTGTTTTGGGCGAGTCGGACAGAAACTGTTTTCTTGTCACTAGAATTTATAAGCAAAAGTATCGTGAAATAAGGATTTCTGATGTTAGCAGCTTCCAAAACCCTCTCGATAGATTTGTGGAAACTGGAAATGTCGAATATAAAAAAAGTGAAAGAATCAAACGTGTTGTGAATGAAGAAAATAAGATTTCTGCGATGCTGGCAACTGTTGAAAGTGTCCATATAGTAGCTCGTTAGTAGAAATAAGTAGACGGTGTTGGTCAAATCTTAAAAACGAATCTTAAAAACAAATAAGTTTCATGAATCTTAAAAACAAATAAGTTTCATGAATATCATATTCAAATGCACCAGGAATTATCTGTTGACGATTTTTAAAGGCGTCTACAGTTTTGTAATTGGGCCAGAGATAAAATACAAGATGTCACCTTCTTTCATAATGTTTTACTCACTGATGAGGCAACTTTTCATACAAATGGAGAAAATTTCCATTATTATGCTTCGGAAAATCCTCACTTTTTTAGGCAAGTTGATAACCAGCGCAGATGGTCTATAAACGTTTGAGGAGGAATTATTGGAGAACATGTAATAGGGCCACATATTTTTGACGCTACATTGACTGGAGCTATTTATCCAATTAATGATGAATCTTTCTGAAAGGATTCAAGATAGGATGTGGTTTCAGCAAGATGGTGCTCCACCACATTATTTAAATTCAGTTAGAGACTACTTAAATAATACCTACCCACTTCAATGGGCTGAAAGAAATGGACCCATTAAATGGCCTGCTATAACCACAGATCTGACAAAAATGGATTTCTTGTTATGAAAGAAATTATTTATAAAGACACACCAACAACAGTACAAAATATGAAGGAAAGGATAATAACTGCTTTTATATCTATCACACCGGCAATTTTAGGAACAGTAGAAACCTCATTTCAAGAGCGCATAGAGATGTGTGTCGATCAAAATGGGCAACATGTGGAGCACTTATTATAATATTTTCTAACGAATTATTTGAAGAAACATTTATTTTACTTTCACATCCAGTGGAAGTATAGTAACGACAAAAAATTTTTTAAAAATTTTTATTGCTCAAATAGGCTTAGAATGTCATGAAACGTCGAGATTTTAAGTTTGGGCAAAAAAACATTTCTGTCTGTCTATCGGTCTGTCTGTCTGTATTTTTTTTGTGCGCACGATTACTCTGGAACCGTTTAAGATATTGACTTGAAATTTGGTACACGTATGTATTTTAATGAGATTTGGAACTAGATTATACTTTCATCTTATTCAGTTGAAGGGTTGGGGGGTAAATTGGGGTAAATGGGGGTAAATAGGTAAATCAGGCAGGTGAGAGTCCATAAAATTAATAGTATATATAAAAAAAGTTCAGATCTCAAAATTTTTTTTGGCATTAGCCACCTCCATTAGTACCCCCACCCCCCACCCCATTATAAAGGGGGTGAAAAAAGTAAAATTGTAATTTAGCGTGTATATAATAAACTAAGGCCTCAAATTTTTTTTTCACTTCATTCACCCCCACTATCAACCCTCTACCACCACCCCCACCCGCACTACCGATGTGGCATATCGTTTTATAGGTTTTTGGTTTGGTTATAGGTAGACGATAAATATTATGTTGTTAAAGTTACTTCGAACAGTATGTATGCGCAGTGGCTTTGCTCGACTAGTATGGATGCGCAGTAGGTTTCCCCGAGTATTATGGATACGCAGTGGGTTTCCTCGAGTATTTTGGGTGCGCAGTGACTTTTCTCGAGTATTGCAGATCGCAGTAGATTACCTCAAGTAGTATGGAAGCGCAGTAGGTTACTTTAAGTAGTATGGATGCGCTGTGGCTTTCCTCGAGCATGGATGTGCAGTAGGTTACCACGAGTAGTATGGATGCGCAGTGGCTTTTCTCGAGTACTATAGATGCGTAGTGAGTTACCTCAAGTGGTATGGTGGGTGTCCTAGCGTAAAATGGATGCGCAGTGGGTTACTTTAAGAAGTATGAATGCGCAGTGGCTTTCCTCGAGTAAATTGGATGCACAGTGGATTACCTTGGTTAGTATAGACGCGTATTAGGTTTCCTCGAAGAAAATGCTTGAAGTAGAGGCTTTACTCCTGTCGTGTAGTTTACGGCACGCAACGATTTTTTATATCTTTGTCATGTCATTTTCTGCGTATTACTTTCACATCCAGTTGAAGTATATAAACGCAAAAAAAATTGGAAATGTTCATTGTTTAAATAGGCTTAGAATGTCATGAAACGTCAATATTTTAAGTTTGAGCAAAATAAATTTCTCTCGCGTCGGTCTGTCTGTTAGTCTTGTATCTTTTTGGTGCTCACGATTACTCTGGAATTGTTTAAGATATTGACTTAAAATATAGCACACGTATGTATTTTAACGAGATCTGAAACTAGATTATATTTTGATCTTATTCCGTTGCAGAGTTGAATGGTAAATTGGGGTAAATAGGTAAATCAAGCAAGTAAAAGTCCATGAAATTGATATTTAGTAAATATAAGAGGAGCTAAGGTCTCAAAAAAAATTTGGCAATAGCCACACCTATTACCATCCCCACCCCATTATTAATGGTGGTGAAAAAATAGTGTGATTTTGTGTAAGTACAAGAGCCAAAATCGTTAAAAAATTTTCACTTCATTCACCCCCTGTTACCGATGTGGCATACAATTTTATGGGTTTTTGGGGTACATGATTTCAAACATTATACTATTAAAGTTCCATAAACAATTATTTCCACATAGTGGAGTGCAAATATAGTATTTTTGTTGTAAGATGTGGATGTGGAAGTAGTGATTCCTTGAGCAGCGGTTTTTTAAGTTTATTCTCAAATTTAGTACTTATTGTTAAATAAAACGAAAATAGTTGCGATTAGCCATAGGGAAGTATTTACAAAAAATGTTCGTTTTTCATATCTTCATCACATCGTCGAAAAATATATAGGGTATTTCATTTGAAAAAAATTGAGAAAATTCAATTTAAAAATTTCAATTTCAATTTAATTGACAAATAATTTTTGACTACCCTGTACATATTTAGGAATTAAAAATGTTCAAAAACATTAATTAGATGTCTCGGAACTAGCATTCACATTAGGGTGGCCCATCTCTATAGGGGGTGAATTTTTTTTGCGTATTTTTTAAGTCTCACCCCACGAAAATATACTATTATACTAGGAATAATTTATGTCAAAGTTTTAGATAATTCGGTGAACGGTAACCCGTGCCGCATTCAGGTAGAAATTTGTAGATAAGATTTTATTACGGTAATACACTTAAATTTTACTTAAAATACAAATATCTACCTCTTTTCTCATAATGTTTTATTGGTGTAATTATTTCCTAGAAATTATTTGTTTTGGAAGTTTGGAAATATAATGCACCTACGGTAGGTTTTTATGTCAGTTTGCAATTGTGTTTTACAGTGGCGACATTATAAGTTCTAGCATACGTTCCTTTTTGAAAAAACATTTAACGATGGCTGATGTTAGATCCTTACGAAAGGATACTTTCATTTACTTAGTTGGACACTATTCGTCACAAATCATTGGCAATAAATTGCCGTCTAATAGACAAGTATTACAAGTGCTCTTTTATAACATTCGTGAAGTGAAGCTAAGTGTACATGAAAGTGCTAAATTAACAATAAAAGAGGTGTCAGTTTTTTGGGATAAAGCTCGCATTCCGACACGTCAGGATTTTCATTGTGTTAAACAACTAAATAAACTTTATGCAGAGTGGAGGAACTTACAAAAATCGGCTAAAGGGGCCAGTGCGGGAGGTAAAGAAAAAAATTTCGTTGAAAAATTGGACGATCTTTTTGATATTTCTCATGCAAATGCATTGGAGTTGATGAAAATAGATGAAGATAAGCAGTTTTTAATCAACCAAAGAAAAAGGGGACGTCCTGGATTTATGCATGGTATTGATTACCAACTTGCTTCTCAAGAAAAATCAGCTGAGGAGAAATTACAGAAATTATCCGAACGAATGCAACGAAGTCAACAAGAAAAAGCTAGATTAGAGGAAACAGTCACCTGTCCATCATCAAGTAGTAATTCAGCCGATTCCAACGAAAATGAAGATGAAATAATCGAAGCCCAAGAAGAGTTGTTACAAGACCAGCCTGGCCCGTCACAGCCAAAAAAGAGGAGATTGTATGGAACATGTAACATCATCACACCAAAAATAGCCGCTGCATTTGATGCTTGCAAAATAAGCGACAGGTATGGAGTCCATATTTTGACGGCAGTAGCAGAAGCACTAGGACATGACACCACATCTTTGTCCATCAGCAGAACCACACTTCAGCGCTCTAGACAACGCATCGGCGAAGAAAGATCTGAAATATTAAAAACTGACTTCGGTAATTCTGAATTTCCGGCCCCAGTCATCCATTGGGATGGAAAACTTTTACCTTCTCTCACTGGAATGGGAAATATCGATAGACTTGCTATCTTAGTTACTAGTGGAGATATTGAACAACTACTTGGAGTACCAGCTTTGCCCAATTCAACTGGAAGAGAACAGACTGAAGCAGTTTATGATGTGCTTTGTGAGTGGAATTTGGACGAAAAGGTAATAGCTTTGTGTTGTGATACAACAGCATCAAATATGGGTTATATACATGGGGCAGCCACACTATTGCAATAAAAATTAGAAAGAGATATTCTATATTTTCCTTGTAGACATCATATTTTTGAAGTGGTTTTGAGAAGTGTGTTTGACACAAAAATAACTTTTGTCGTCTGGTCCAAATGTGCCACTATTTAAACGTTTTAGGGAATTTTGGCCTAAAATAGATCAAAATAAACTAAAAACAGGTATCAAAAATTAAACACATTTTACAACCAGTTTATGCCGAAATTATAAAGTTTCAAAATGCAGCTTGCAACAGCCTCGTGATGATTATAAAGAATTTTTAATGCTTTCTAAACTTTTTGTTGAAGAAGAGCCCACTCACACGACATTCTATCAACCAGGGGCATTTCATCATGCACGTTGGATGGCCAAAGCCATTTACTGTCTAAAAATATATTTTTTCCAAGATCAGTTCCAACTAACTAAAAAAGAAAAAATAGGTATTGAAGATATATGTCTCTATTGTAAAGGTTTATGTAAAGGCCTGGTTTACAGCGTCATTTGCTAGTAAAGCGCCGCTTCATGACTTAGACTTTTGTAAAGAACTCATCAATTATCAAAATATTGACAAAGAAATATCTCAAGCCGCAAGTAGGAAAATAGTGAACCATTTGTGGTACCTTAATTCAGTAAATGTTGGCTTATCTTTCTTTGATGACGATATTTCAGTTACCACTAAAAGAGAAATGGTTAAAGCTTTGAATAGGAAAGCACCAAATCAAGATTAAACGACTTATGATTAGTAACATTACTGACGTTGAAAACAAGGAAATTCAGGACTTCATATGCGAGAATACTAAACAGTTTTTTCAAAAATTAGGTTTGTCTATGGAATTTTTGGAAAATGATTCAACAACATGGAGGGAAAATGAAAGTTATACCCGATGTTTCAATATTGTAAACAAAATTAAAGTTGTAAATGATGCCGCTGAGAGAGAAATCAAACTTATTACTGACTATAATGACATTTTAACAAAAAATGAAGACCAAAAACAGTTTTTACTCCAAGTTGTAAATGATTATAAATCACAGTTTCCAAATGTAAAAAAAGAAACCCTGTCGCATGCTTTGGCCTAGTGCAAGAAATATTGTTTTTATTACTATATGTCTTGTAGATTTAGGATAATATTTGGTACTATGTATGAAAAAAAACGTTTCATAATAAAATACACAAAGATAAAACGAGAGTTTTATTTCAAAATCTTCTAGTCTAGTTTTCTTAGACTACGAATTTACAGTAGTATGACACATGTCATAGTCACAACAGATAATGTCTTTGATATTTGTATGACTTGATTAGTCATTCTAAAGATAAATGTTGCTGATTAAAAAAAAAAAAATGCATCAACCAAAGAATGTAAATAATTCCATTTACTTTTATTATTGCATAATAATGCATTCTGCGGCACCCCTTGCCTTCAATTTGCCTCAATAATATTTTGAGGGGACTGTTTTTTCTTCAAATGGAACCATTTGCAGGGGTGAGAAATAAAAAATTTCGATTTCGAAAAAGATGGGCCACCCTAATTCACATAAGTTTTTCTTAAAACCCGCAATTGTGACCTTGGTGATTTTTTTAATATGCAGCTGCAGATGGCATTATTTCAACAAAAAAATTAATTACATCCAAGTGGTTGGGAGATAGTCAATAATAATGTAGGAATGAATGGAGTCTAGAAAGAGGCTTCAATAAATATACTGATATAGATAGCATTTAAAAAAAGGCACTTGATCCTGTATATTCGAAAATAATTTCCGGTTATAGATTTTTTGATCTAGCTTGCTTCTATTTTTTTTTATTTCTAGTTATCGAAGAGATATCGAAGCCCGACGCACTATTGCCTCACCCTGTATATTATTCATGCATGAAGCGTTTAAAAATGCCTCCCAAGTTGATTTATATCAATATAAAAAGAGCATTTGATCATGTCGATCAAAATACCCTCCTTTAAAAATTCACTATGCAGTTCTGACGTTATATTACTTACTGTGGCGAATAAAATCATACCTAACAGACAGAACTCGAATTGTGAAAATTAAAAAATATATATATTAAGAAATATCAAAGTGACTTCTGCAGTGCCACAAGTATTACCTTTCTCCCATTTAATTTTCACATTTTATTAGACATTTTCGACTTTGAGAAAATCCTAAATTTTGCAGATGATTTCAATTTTTTTTATAGACGTCGATATTATAAGTAATGCCGAAAATTTTCAGTCTGATATTGATAAGTTTTATTATAGGGATTTAAAAAGTTGTTTAGATATATAAATAAGTGCAAAATAATAACAATGTCTAAGATAGAAGGTAATATTATGTTTGAGTTTTCTATAAATAGAGAAAAATGAGAGTAGAATCTATTTGTGATCTGTGCATTACTTTAGATACCGGATTAAAAAATGTTTTTCACATGGAGAATTAATGAATCGTAAGCGTTTTGAGGTGATTAGAAACTACCATATATTTTGTAGTTATTTCCCAAATTAGGCACGCATCAGGTGATTCGGAACAAAATTAAAAAAAAAAAACAAAGTCATCCAAAAACCAGAGAAACACATTGAAATAAATAATATTTTATTAAGAAATGATCAATACAAAAGTTGAGCATGACAATATCGACGTATATTATCTCATTATTATTGGCACTTATAAGATAATTTAAAACATAATAATAACAATTTAATAATACTAGAAATAAAATGGCACACAATCTTTGGCAGTGGATAAAAATATGGTATCATGCAGAAATAAGTATTGATTACTTATTTACTAAATTACGTATATACTTGAGAACAATCTCTAGCAGAAAACTGGAACCTCCTCTACGAAGAGCCATGGGATCTTGATTTTCGTTACTTGACATTTTTCCACATCGGCAATGTCAGTTCCGGAAAAACGTATTCTGGATTTTTTTATTTGGTCTCATGAAATTTGTTGCGGATGTAATTGCCAAGAAGCATCCGAGAAGATTGTTGTTAGAATGTTAGATTAAAAAATATTAAACTAATTGAACTTTGCAACTGAAACTCAAAATATCATCATTCAAATTAGTTTTTAAGTATTTACCTTATACTGCTTGTATTAATATTTAGATGTTTTTTATAATTTTCATATTTTTCTTAGACTACATACACCATAATAATATGCATGTTCTTAATTAAAATAAGCCTGCATATTTTATGTTTCATTGTTACTAATAATACTTATGTTCCTTTAAAAAAAAAATAGTAACCCTAAAATAACTAAATAAAATAATGTTGTCCCACCTTCAGAGCACCATGCCTAATTACTGGCCCACCCGAGCAAAAAAATCTGGCGATACCACTGGTAACACTATTCATATATTTATAACTACTAACCACAAAAGAAAAAGTATGTATTACTGATTTGTTCTCTATGTTTTGAAGATAAGTTTTGGTCCATCATTAAAAATTAATTTACAGCATAAAAAAATATTAATATGGAAATATAAAATTGTATGGTGAATATTATATAAAATAGATTCATCCGTTACAAATACAAAAGGTAAGGGTAAAATAAAAACACATAAGTTTACTCCCGAACAGATATACCCATTAGGGTGGAGCGAAAAAAACATTTTTGAATTTCATATATACGGAATAGTTGCCTTTGATTAAATATAATTACTGTGAAAAATCTCATTTAAATCGTATTTGTCCTTTGGCTGCCAAAACGACCTTGTTTTTTTAGCTTTGTATTATAAATAAATAGCCAAAAAACTTGTATAGTAGAAGTAAATGCAAATAATATTTAGGCCGATTCGAGCTCTTACTATATTAATTTTAATACAAATTGACCATAGATTTCGGAAATAATCGTCTAGAGTCGTGCGTCAGCAACAAGTATGCTCTTGTTGCAGGGCAAGGTGCATGAAGAAGAAATAACCTGTGTCTATGGAATATATTTTGATGGAAGAAAGGATAAAACTTTGATTCAAGTAAAGAAAGGAGATACTCTTTCAAGAAAGACAATCACAGAAGAACATATAGTATTAGTTTCAGAACCGGGTTCCGTTTATCTCGGTCACATAGCTCCGTCATCTGGAAGTGCTCAAAATATTAAAAGAAGCTTATTGGAATTTCTGGAGAAAAACATAGATCTTTCCGAGGTGCAAGCAATTGGATGCAACGGAACAGTGGTAAATACAGGTTATAAAAATGGAATAATACGGCAACTTGAAAATTGTTTGGCGCATCCTCTGCGGTGGTTTCAGTGGCGGCTCGTGATATTGTCTGCAGAGGAGGCTTAATATTTTGAAAGACAATTAGAGAAATTTCTACAAGTAAAAGATATAATTGGAAGATTGAAAGATATGCTGCTTCTTCCAAAGAGAGGCTCAGCCTCCCCTGCCTCCTCTGACGAGCCGCCACTGAGTGGTTTGTGTGTTTAATGCACACTAATGAACTGCCAGTGCGACATTATTGCAGTATTTAGATGGAAAGACTACTGGACCAAAAGGTTATTGCGGAGAAATTGGAAAAAATTAGAAAACTTGTAGCAGGCATATTGCCGCCCCATAAATCATATAATATTTTAACTTAAGCGTGAATGTCCGTGGTAGATTTAAATATATTTCTTAAAATTGCTTTTTAATTAAACACAACGGTATGCAACCAGAGTTACGCTTAAAATCAGCTTATCTTTATGAGTGGAGAGGGTAACGAAGCGAGGCGATTTATACGCACCGAAAAAGAAAGCAGAACGATTTCGTTTTCCGTTACTCGAGGTTAGAACTTCGATTGCTCGATGAACTTTTAAATAGTGATGTATTTTCATTAAATTTTTTCTTGAAGACTTCAATACCAAAAGGGTTGATAGTCCCTCTTCTTAATTATGAAGCAGGCCTAATTATCTTCACCGGTTTAATCCGTAAGTAATTTATAAAGAAATAATTTTTTTTTGGCAGCGGCCATTTTACAACTCACGCTTACACTTCATTTCTTTCCAGGGTTTTACTATGGGGTAAAAAAATATTTTACTATTGGATAAAAAAATATTTCACTATTGGATAAACAATTTTATTATTGAATCCAAATAATATAGTTTTGGACGAAAAATGTTAGTATTGGACAAAGAATTTTTGTATTAGATGCAAGTTTTTTTATAAAAATGCAAATCTTCTAAAATTGGAAGCAAGTTTTATCAATCTTGGGATGCACATCGTAGTTATGCATTGCTTATTAACGTCATATTAAATTTTGGGTTGGAAACAAATTTTTTATGGAGATCGCGACGATAGTATGGTAGGATAGTTGGGATTTGTCCTTATGGAATTTTTGGAAGCGTCGAATATGGTATTGGAAACTTCTAAACCTGATCCCGAGCTCTTCTAGAAACCAACAATTAAATCACTGTGGGTTGGATTTCACCAACATCATCCCCTACTAAAGTCACCATTTTCATTCACAGAAAAATTCCAGATAAGTGTCACAAATAAGTTTTTTTTATCTAACGTTTTTTATGTAAATACTTCATATTTTTACCTTTTAACATTTTTAGAGTTTTTAAAGTATCATGTTCTATTTTTTTTAAAAACTATTTCTATTCTCAATTTTATTATTAACATGTTTCAATGAACAGTTACATATACTATTTTATTAAGGTATAAATTATCGACGCTACGTCTAATTAAAAACAAATGATATAAAAGGTTCTGTAAAGACTTTGTGATCACAATCTCTACGAAACATTTAGGTATAGTTATATAATAAAATTTGACTTTTAATCACCATATTGTCGATTCATGTTCTAGACAATATTATAAATAATATCTGCATAACATTTTATCGTCCAGTCGATATTTCTTTTGTATATAATTTCACTTAATTTTAAGGCCTCAGTTTAGTTGTTTTATAATAAAAACACACCAAGTTTGATTGGTTTATAATAAAATCAATTTTATAATCACATTGTCCACTTATTTCAGGTATTTTGATACAAACCAAACTTTACAAACTAAATATTCCGATATTACTTACTGTATTAATTATTTAATCTTTGATAAAAAATTGAACATCCTTTAGTAATATTCAGAGGTATTAATCTAATCTTGACTTGTGCTAAATTTGAATTATTAATTTACATTTTTTTTTTATACAACTAGTACTTTCTCTAAATTTTGATTAGTTTATCTTTCTTATAATCAAACTTCAGTTTCAGTGTAAATTATAATTATAGAAAGATTGGCGCCCCGTTATTCTGAAAAACTTACCATTATCTAAGTGAAATTAACATCTCTTTAAGATAAATTTATAAAAACATCTATCATTTATTAATCTTTATCTACCTAACACGTAAAACCATTCGTAAAGCATTTTCTTACCCATGACTCATCTGCCGAGTCTCTGAGCTACTGGGGTAGTAATATTTTTTCTTCAAATAACATAAAGTGCAGTAAGACTCTCAAACACTTGATTAAAATTAAATTTTATTGAACAGCGAAGAAATAATGTTACAAAATGGCGCCCAAACGGTGTGTAGGGTGGTAATGTTACAAAATGGCGACCAACCGTGTCTAGGGTAGTGAATTTACAAAATAGTGCCCATTCGTGAGTAGGTAGATTAATTTACGAATGACACCAAAATTTTAAGAAAAATAAAATTTTTAATAGATATTTTTCACAAAAGATATTTTTTTCTCTCAGAAATTACACATACAGTATATATTTTTCACTAGTCAACTAGTAATAATTTTTTCTTCGGTAGTAATTATTTTCTTAAAAAGAAAAATTTTCCGAGAGAGGGAGTAGAATTTGTAAAATTCTAGTTTTTATTATTAAAATTAACAATAGAGTAAAGTTTGTGTCAGAATGGCTGATAAGTGCAACAACAAATTTATTTAGCAGCAATTAACTTTGAAGATTTTAATATAACCTTCGAGTAACGTTAAAAAATAATATTTTTGTATATGTTTACTGCCAGTTAAAACCTTTTGGTTGATTAGTAAAAAGGCATAAATGATATATGAAACTTGGAAAATTTTATATGGGACACTTCAATTTTGGTAATAAATTTTTGTAACTTCGAAGTTTGTCCTATAATTCATATTTATATATGAATACGACAAATATTGGGCATAGTTACCCATGAGTCGATTTTGTTTTTATTATTGTCAGTTGACGATTAAGGGAATACGCAGAATTGTGTTTTCCTAATTTGTGGAATGTTATAGGTTTCGGACGGTCGACGCCGTTGAACCACTTTTTATTAAAAAGGTATTAGCATTTTTTGCTGTATGTTTCAGTTTGACACTGAAATATTTGAGTTTATTGAATCATTTAAAATTCATTTAGTTGTGTATTTATAATACCAGTAAATTAAAAGAATTTAATTTACATTGCCTTGAGCAGATAGGCATATAAAAAGTTGTTTGTTTCAACTTCAAAACTTGACAAGAAATAACCATCAGGATATTTGGGAAATTTAATAAGTGTTTGTAATTTAATTAGAGAATCTAGCTAGACCATTTATTTTTTTTACAAAACGCACAATTTCTTTATTATTATACTTGTTTGCGATTACTTAATTCTAATACATATAGAGTATTATATATTTTTGTACAATGGAGACCTTTAATATGAGAGTAAATTATTTAACTAAAGAACAGATTGACTATGAACTATTAATTAGAGACATAAAAACAACAAAAAAAGAATTAAGCACTAAAAGAAAAATGTTGAGAAAACTGTTAGATAAGGAGGCATTACGTCACATAGAATATGAATATAATCTTTTTGATTTTGATGTTGAAAAAGCGGCAATTAATAGTACAATAGAGGAAATTCGTGTTCTTATCGAACAATTCGAAGGTCCGGAGACAGATTCCGGGTACATTCGAATAACTACTTATTTAATTCATTTAATACATAGGGTTAATAGAATTCCATTAACCAGTGAAGACGCTGATTTGTCTGTTTATATTTCAAATTATAAGGATGAAATGAGGGCCACTACTCTCGAGCTGGAGGCCTTGATCTCTGAAAAGGTACAACAACCTAGCGCTGCCGAAATTGCACCAACTAATTTAAATTCAACAGTATTGCACAACCAGACGACCTTTTTTCCGAATATTTTACCAACACCTAGTAAAACTGTACCAGTGTATAAATGGGACCTAAAATTCAGTGGGGATAAAAATAGTAGCGTAAAATCTTTTTTAGAACGAGTTGATGAACTTTGTGCCTCAAGAAATGTTTCAAAATTAGAATTATTTAATAGTGCATGTGACTTATTTAGCCACAATGCTTTACTTTGGTTTAGATCAATTAAAAATTCAGTTTCTGATTGGGATGCTTTAGTAGCTTTATTAAAAAGAGAATTTCTCCCGGTAGATTATGACGATCAATTGTGGACAGAAATTAGAGGTAGAACACAAGGTAGAAATGAATCGATTTCAATCTATGTAGCGATAATGGAAACATTATTTAATCGTTTAAATAAATCTGTACCTGAAAAAACTAGGTTAAAATATATAAAAAAGAACATGTTACCCCACTATATTAGTCAATTAGCTTTAACATCAATAGAAACAATATCTCAGTTAATCAGTTTATGTAAAAAAATTGATGAGGCTCACTCATTAAAAAATAGCTATCGGCCGCCTCCAAATCATTGTTTATTAGAGCCTGAACTTGCTTATAAATTAGAACAACCAACTCAGTCATTTTCGCAAAACAATGCTCAGTCTCAACATAATTTTAAAGGTAAAAAACCAATAAGTAAGGGAAGACACTACCCTAAACATAGTCAAAACATTTCTGCAGTAAATAATAGTCAACCTTCTGGTTCAAGTACTTATAAAAAAATAATTTGCTATAACTGTGGTCTTGAAAATCACAGCTTTTATGATTGTAGAGCTCCTAAAAAGAAATTCTGTTTTAAATGTGGAAAACAGGGTGAAACTATTAAAACATGTTCGTGTTCAAAAAAACGAAGCATGAGGGTTGGAAAGTCGTACCACTCCCAATCTAAGGTAATCAGGTACGGTAATGTAAATAAAACTAAAATTTTTTATAATAATGTAAATTTAAAAAAAAGCTCTGTAAGTGAAATTAAGTTTCAATTAAATTCTTTTGACAAAATTAAACAGAATCGTGAATGGAAAACTTGGTTAACCAAGGTTTCAAATTTTTATCGTAATAGTAAGATTTCTGAAGTAAATATCGCACCGTTTTTTTTGACAAAACCCTTTGATAATAGACCTTATGTCACAGTAAAAATTTTTGATAAAAATATAACAGCTTTATTAGATTCCGGAGCAAATTTAAGTGTCCTAGGAGGTCATTATTTGGCTATTTTAGAAAAATTTAACTTAACAATAGATAAATGTGTAGAAACGTTAGTGACAACAGCTGATGGAAATTCTCAAAGTGTAATAGGATGTGTTTATTTGCCAATTTGCATTGACAATATATGTAAAATACTTAAAGTTCTAGTAGTACCTTCTTTAAAGCATAAATTAATATTAGGCAGTGATTTTTGTAAAATATTTTCAGTAGAATTAAATTTTTTTAATAATTCTTGGTCCGTAAATTGTAACTTGAATGATGTAGAGATTTGTGCTCTGCATACAGAATCAGAAGTGTCACCTTGTATAACTACTAAACTTACTAAAGAACAACAAAGACAGGTTGATAATATTTATGAATCTTTTAAAAGTATTTCGTCTGAAGATACTTTAGGGTGTACTGACAAGATTTCGTTAGATATAGATACGGGTGATTCTAAACCGTTTAAAATACGACAGTACCCTATGTCCCCCTTTATGATGAATATTTTAAATAAAGAGTTAGACCAAATGTTGAAATTAGGAGTTGTTGAACCTTCACATAGCCCTTGGAGCTCACCTGTACTTTTAGTTAAAAAAAAAACTGGAGAATATCGTTTTACATTTGATGGTAGGCATCTAAATAAAATCACTAAACCAGATGCATATCCTTTTAATAGAGTGGATAGAATTTTAAGCATGTTGCGAGGGGCTAAATATATTAGTTCGATCGATTTAAAAAAAGCTTTTTGGCAAATACCACTTACCCCGCAATCGAAGGAAAAAACTGCTTTCGCTGTGCTTGGTAGGGGTTTATTTCATTTTAATAGAGTACCTTTCGGACTCATAAATAGTGCGCAAACACAACAAAGACTTATGGATGCTGTTTTTGGCCCCAAATTTGAACCAAATCTTTTTGTATATCTTGATGATATAATTATTGTTTCTGAAACCTTTGATAAACATATAGAAATTTTAAATGAAGTATTAAATGTTTTAAAGGATGCAAATCTAACAGTTAACTTAAAAAAGTGTGAGTTTTTTAGAAAATCTCTTAAGTATCTTGGATTTTTAGTGGACTCTGGCGGCTTAAGGACCGATCCGGATAAAATATCTGCAATGGTAAATTATCCGAGGCCCACTAACACCACAGAAATTAAAAGATTTATTGGTATGACCTCGTGGTATCGACGGTTTATACCGCATTTTTCAACTTTAGTATCACCTTTGAATGACCTTTTGAAAGGTAAAGTAAGAAAAAAACAGTCAATATTGTGGTCAAAGGAAGCAGAAAATTCTTTTATACAATTAAAACAGGCTCTTGTCTCTGCACCTATTCTAAACGCACCTGATTTTAGTAAACCTTTTGTTATACAATGCGATGGTAGCGATGTAGGTATCGGCGGTCTTCTTTTTCAATACATAGACGGTAAAGAATCTGTTATTGCGTTTGCGAGTAGAAGCTTAACCCGTACAGAAAGAGCTTATTCTACTTGTCAAAAAGAATTATTAAGTTTGATATTTTCTATAGAATTTTTTCGATATTTCATTGAAGGACAACATTTCACAGTAATTACTGATCACTCGGCTTTACAATGGTTAAAAAATTTACAAAATCCTACTGGAAAATTAGCTAGATGGTCTTTAAAATTACAACAATATTCGTTTGATGTAACACATAGAAAGGGAAAATATAACGTGGTAGCGGACGCTTTGTCTAGGAGTATACCTACGTCCGTAGATTTATTAGATATTTCTCCCCAAAATGTGGATAAATTTTATGTAAAAATGAAGGAAAATATACTCAAAACCCCAAAAAAGTATCCTGATTGGAAAGTCAATGATGGTATTGTTTATAAATTTATTTCGTCAAAAATTCCTTTTAAGAGTAATATATCTGAATGGAAGTTATTAGTTCCTAAGTCTCAAAGGCTTGAGATTATTAAAAATTGTCATGACCCACCTACTAGTTCACACCTAGGTTTTTATAAGAGTTTTAGTAGAGTTCAAGATTTGTATTACTGGCCTAAGATGCGCAGAGATATATTGAAATATGTACGCTCTTGTAAAATTTGTGCTTCTCAAAAAAGCTCTAATGAAGCAAGAATAGGCAAAATGGGTACAGACAAGAATGTTAATTTTCCTTGGCAAGTCATAGCTGTGGATATTATGGGTCCATTACCTAGATCTCCACGAGGTTTTACTCACTTATTAGTTGTAGGCGACTGGTTTTCCAAGTACACTTTAGTTCATCCTTTAAGAACTGCTACTGCTAGTAACATAGTAAAATTTATGGAAAATAATGTATTTTTAGTATATGGAGTTCCACAATATATCATTTGTGATAACGGTTCTCAATTTGCGGGAAAAACCTTTAAGGCTTTTGCTGATAAATATCATGTCCAGAAAATATGGTTTAATGCATTATACCACCCACAATGTAATTTCGTTGAAAGACAGAACCGAACAGTTGGTACGGCTATCCGAAGCTATATAACTGAACACAAAGAATGGGACAAACATCTTTCTGAGATTCAGCAGGCTATAAATACCGCCAAACATGAAGTTACTGGGTATTCTCCATCATTTCTAAATTTTGCGCGCTATGTTCCCTTGTCAGGAGATTATTATGGTAAAGTCGAATCCACAAAGGATATTAATTTACTTCCAGGTGACCGACAAGGTTATGTTTCCGATTTTACAGGTTTATCAGAAGTATACTCTGAGGTAAAGGAGAAATTAAAGAAAGCTTATGAGCGTAATAAAAAGGCTTATAATTTGAGAAAACGTGATAATGTTAAATTTGCGGTAGGCGATAAGCTCTGGCGTAGAAACAAAGTTTTATCGGACGCGGTAAACAAGTTTTCTGCCAAACTAGCTCCCAAATATGTTTTATGCACGGTTCGAAAGAAAATTTCGAATATTATTTATCAATTAGATAATATGGATTCGTCAGATGCAGGTACATGGCATGTCAAAGATTTGAAGCCCTACCTAGGTTCGAATTCTGACGTCTCGGTTGGATAACCGGATCTAAAATTAGTACTTTTCTTGAATAAACTTTTGGTATTTAATACATTAACATTAAATTATTCAAATTAGTATTTGTAAATAGTGTATAGTACATTCCTAGATAGAACGTTAGATACCCTTTGTCTAAATTTTAAAGTAATAAAGGATATCTTTTTTTTGAAATTTGTAAATATAGTTTAAGTCATTCGGTAGAAAATTTTTTTTTACAAAAGAGTAACAAAAAAAAAAAAATTTTTTTTTTTTTACGAGAGAGGGAGTGTAGCAGGCATATTGCCGCCCCATAAATCATATAATATTTTAACTTAAGCGTGAATGTCCGTGGTAGATTTAAATATATTTCTTAAAATTGCTTTTTAATTAAACACAACGGTATGCAACCAGAGTTACGCTTAAAATCAGCTTATCTTTATGAGTGGAGAGGGTAACGAAGCGAGGCGATTTATACGCACCGAAAAAGAAAGCAGAACGATTTCGTTTTCCGTTACTCGAGGTTAGAACTTCGATTGCTCGATGAACTTTTAAATAGTGATGTATTTTCATTAAATTTTTTCTTGAAGACTTCAATACCAAAAGGGTTGATAGTCCCTCTTCTTAATTATGAAGCAGGCCTAATTATCTTCACCGGTTTAATCCGTAAGTAATTTATAAAGAAATAATTTTTTTTTGGCAGCGGCCATTTTACAACTCACGCTTACACTTCATTTCTTTCCAGGGTTTTACTATGGGGTAAAAAAATATTTTACTATTGGATAAAAAAATATTTCACTATTGGATAAACAATTTTATTATTGAATCCAAATAATATAGTTTTGGACGAAAAATGTTAGTATTGGACAAAGAATTTTTGTATTAGATGCAAGTTTTTTTATAAAAATGCAAATCTTCTAAAATTGGAAGCAAGTTTTATCAATCTTGGGATGCACATCGTAGTTATGCATTGCTTATTAACGTCATATTAAATTTTGGGTTGGAAACAAATTTTTTATGGAGATCGCGACGATAGTATGGTAGGATAGTTGGGATTTGTCCTTATGGAATTTTTGGAAGCGTCGAATATGGTATTGGAAACTTCTAAACCTGATCCCGAGCTCTTCTAGAAACCAACAATTAAATCACTGTGGGTTGGATTTCACCAACATCATCCCCTACTAAAGTCACCATTTTCATTCACAGAAAAATTCCAGATAAGTGTCACAAATAAGTTTTTTTTATCTAACGTTTTTTATGTAAATACTTCATATTTTTACCTTTTAACATTTTTAGAGTTTTTAAAGTATCATGTTCTATTTTTTTTAAAAACTATTTCTATTCTCAATTTTATTATTAACATGTTTCAATGAACAGTTACATATACTATTTTATTAAGGTATAAATTATCGACGCTACGTCTAATTAAAAACAAATGATATAAAAGGTTCTGTAAAGACTTTGTGATCACAATCTCTACGAAACATTTAGGTATAGTTATATAATAAAATTTGACTTTTAATCACCATATTGTCGATTCATGTTCTAGACAATATTATAAATAATATCTGCATAACATTTTATCGTCCAGTCGATATTTTTTTTGTATATAATTTCACTTAATTTTAAGGCCTCAGTTTAGTTGTTTTATAATAAAAACACACCAAGTTTGATTGGTTTATAATAAAATCAATTTTATAATCACATTGTCCACTTATTTCAGGTATTTTGATACAAACCAAACTTTACAAACTAAATATTCCGATATTACTTACTGTATTAATTATTTAATCTTTGATAAAAAATTGAACATCCTTTAGTAATATTCAGAGGTATTAATCTAATCTTGACTTGTGCTAAATTTGAATTATTAATTTACATTTTTTTTTTATACAACTAGTACTTTCTCTAAATTTTGATTAGTTTATCTTTCTTATAATCAAACTTCAGTTTCAGTGTAAATTATAATTATAGAAAGATTGGCGCCCCGTTATTCTGAAAAACTTACCATTATCTAAGTGAAATTAACATCTCTTTAAGATAAATTTATAAAAACATCTATCATTTATTAATCTTTATCTACCTAACACGTAAAACCATTCGTAAAGCATTTTCTTACCCATGACTCATCTGCCGAGTCTCTGAGCTACTGGGGTAGTAATATTTTTTCTTCAAATAACATAAAGTGCAGTAAGACTCTCAAACACTTGATGAAAATTAAATTTTATTGAACAGCGAAGAAATAATGTTACAAACTGCGAAAAACAAACGGTTGTGAAGTTTAGAAAAATATACATTAATTTTCCTAAAATTAATCTTACCGAGTTAAGTACAGATCAAAAATATCTCTATGAGATCTGCATTGCAATTTCCAAAGGAACAATTTCGCCAAGTCTAACACAACGAGAACCAGGCAAAATGACAGACTCAAGATGGTTAACAACTGTCAACAGAATTTTGAGATTGTACGTTTCTATCGAAAATCCTTCATATAATTTAAATATAATTACAGAATACGTTATGAAAGTCTACGCACCAACCTGGTTTGAACTTAAGGTCCGACTGTCATGCCGACACGGTAGTTATATCATTTTTTTGGCATTATAAAAAAGTAGATTTTTGCCTGAAGAGCTTAAGAAGGTAGTAGATCCAGTACTGCAAAGAAATGGTTACTACGGTCACCCTGAAAATTTGTTACTGGCAATGCTAGCTGACGAAAGGGAGCATATTAGAGAATTAGGTCTTCGGAGGATATTAAAATGCAGGCAAGCAAAACATAATGAAAACCAAGTTCGTCAATTTGTTATTCCCAATTTTAATTTTAATGCAGATGATTACTTTGAACTAGTTGACTGGCCGTCAATAACAGTTACAGAGCCGCCTCTGACAGTAGAAATTTTGAACAGTGATCTCCAGGAAATGACCTCTGACGTTCCTGCTGAAATTGATATTTTAAAATTTCCGTGTCATTCCCAAGCCGTCGAACGCTGTGTAAAATTAGTTACAGAACCATCAGCGGCAGTATGTGGTTATGAAGCAAGAGATGGCTTTATTAGGTCTAGAAATGCCTCCAGAATATCCCTACCAAAATTCGAGACAAAAGGTCACTATCACCAAGTTTTTAAAGACCACTGAATATAAAGAAACTCGTTAAAAGGGTGGGTGGGTGGTGGAACTCAACTTGCAGCCACCTCCATGTGGTGAGTTCTGGGTTATTTTCATTCAGGAAGCAAGTTGTCTGGTTATTTATTATGAAAATAAGCGAAGAGCTGCATAAAAGAATTTTTTTTTTTTTTAATTTAGATGTCAAATTGGCAGCCAAAGATGAAGTCTCAGCAAACCAATTTTTTGTACAGTAGTTCACTTCTAAAAGAGGCAACTATTACATATATAGGCCAAGTCATTAATGGAAAAAAAAATTTCTTGACCATTTTCACTCCACCCTAATACCCACTCTGTGCTGTCCGGGGTAAACAAATGGAGAAAGAAATTGAAAATGCTGAAATTTGAATGCATTTCCTTTGACCTTCCTTTTTTTCACCCAATTTTCATCGAAACAAAATGAAATATACTATATAATAGGAAGTAAACTAAAAAAAATGTAAATTTTAATACTACACAATCTGTCGAAAAATTAAAAAAAATATTCAGAATAAAAGAAAAAGTGTGTATTACTGATTTGTTCTAAATGTTTTGAAGTTAAATGTTGGTCGTTCATTAAAAATTAATTTACAGCATAAAAAAATATTAATGTCTATGAGCTTACTATGGAAATATCAAATTGTATGGTGAATATTATATAAAATAGATTCATCCGTTACAAATACAGAAGGTAAGGGTTAAATAAAAACACATAAGTATACTCCGAAACAGATATACCCACTACCCACTCTGTGCTGTCCGGGGTAAACATATTAAATGGAGAAAGAAATTCAAAATGCTGAATTTTGAATGCATTTCCTTTGACCCTACTTTTTTTTATCCAATTTTCATCGAAATAAAATGAAATATACTATATAATAGGAAGTAAACTAAAAGAAATATAAATTTTAATACTAGATACACACTCTGTCGAAAAATTAAAAAAAGTATCCAGAATAAAGGGAGAAGGGTCGACATTCATGTGATCGAATCCAATAATTTATTCACCATTTGTTATCAAAATATATTTAAATGTATTGAAATAAGTGATAACATTTAGCTACTAATATGAAGAAACTGATTATATTATTGGATACCTACTGTGATTTCTTTACATTTTCTATGGCGTGTATAATATGTTGCATATTTAATATTTGTATATTACTCGACACAAATTATTTAAATAGTCGCGAGCGGTGTAATCTGGAAAAACCTGGAACATATCTGAAATAAATTTCATAATCTAGGGGCTATAATCAAGTGCGCCGCGGAAGAGTATTTTAAAATTCAAATAGGGTTGTTCGTCTTGGTAAAAACCAGCAAGGCGCAAAAATAACGATGAACTGTTTTGATAGAAAATAGCACGGTGTTTCACATAAATAATATTTACAGCAACACGATGAATAATGAAAATTTTGTAGGAAGATTTTATAAGAAAACAATTCATTTAAAGATTTTTAACTACATTCAATAACACATAATTTACATCAATAATTGGTCCTTAAACGTAAATTTGCATTAACATGTATATTAACTACTATTCCTTAATCGTAAAAGAAGGATAGTACCTACTAAATGCACGTATTCAGTGTGTGTACCGTGGATCTGAGGAAATAATCACCTGAGCAATTAATATGTGTGACAGGCATATGTGCAACAACATGCAATGTATCGAAATATTCGCAATATTGTGTGATGTGTGTGTAATGTTGCACAATGTGTGTCCAATGGTAGGCAATATGTGTGCAATATTCCGCAATATTTCGTAGTCCGTGCGCATTGCACAATCCAATGTGCTTGCATAAACCAAGCAGATGTCTCTACTTGTGTATTGTTTAAGCACCTACTTATTTGATAGTGAGTTTCGGCGTAGACTTTATATATATTTTATGAATTAAAATGAAAAAAGTCTCGATTCAAAGGATGATTCAATCGTCAATGCAAAAGTTTTTAAATTCAGTAGGAACTGTGTTTACCACGATCAACACTAATAATATTTGGAAAATATCCCAGGAAGTTGGAATATAACTTCCGACATATATCTTAAAATTTAATTCCATTATTTTGGATATTATTCTGCGGCAGCTATAAAAAAAATGAATTATTCCATTTCATAAAAATGGTGGTTTTTAATTTTTTTTTATATGACCTGGTTCTACAAATGTATGCTAATGGCAATAAAATAGATTTCTTTGGAATTTATCACAATAATAATAATCAAATTAAAATAAATCTGATAAATAATATTCAATTTTTTATATATCGTTTACGAAATTAACTACCCTTAGTAATGAATTAATCTTAGAATTAATATTATCAACTGATTTTAAGGTACAAAAAAATTTTGCAAGACGGATGGAATGAAGAAGTAATACATTCGCGAAAAAATGACTCTCCGATATTTCTTCGGATTTCACGTTTCGAATTATGGAGATTAAGGTCTTTCACAGGGTCTTTAATTTCATAAATCTGTCTCTCGATCTGTCTCTGTCTTTCTGTTGGCGCTATATCTGAAAGATTATTCGGAGAAGAAAAATAGTATTTAGCATGCAGCTGATACTAATGTCGAAGAAAAAAATATGAGATGCTTTAAAGAAAAAAATATATACAGTCAGTCATAATCAAAATATAAATAATAAAAAGAATTAGAAAACGGCAGAGGAATCTAATAATGGCATACAGGTTACTCAGGAAAATATAATATATTTTTCGAAAATAGAAAAACATACAGAGTAGCCAACAATAATAATAGAGCGTCAGAGGAAAATAATATTTAGCTTTCAATTAACATTGTTACTCAAAAAAAGATAAAACAGGTATAAAGTTGACAGATAATGCTTTGGTAGAAATATTAATTTTTAGTGGAAACGTTTAATTTTAAAAATTTAAAAGGGGATTAGGTAATAAATAACAGTCCCTCCTTCATTTGAATGGAGTTACACAATAAGTGAACTTAAAAAGATTGTTATTTTTCATCTCTGTTCTTAACAAAGAAACAAAATATTAAAAGTGTTTTTACTACATAAATATAAAAAATCAACTACAAAAACAGGACCGGATTTAAATCCAATACTTAATTTGCTATGTGCCCAAATAATGACAAAGCGTAGCAATTGTGAGAGCACGGACTCCGTGCTTTTGTGTACAGTATGCACAAAAGCAACTGTAAATATTGCTGAATAACCATCAAGTGCGATTTTTGTCAGTCAAACATCTGTAGAAAATGTGCCGAACTAAGTTCAACTGGGGAACGTTGTATGATTTACGAAATCGATTACTAAAGTATCACTCTAAGTATTGCAAAAATGTTACTAAAAATGAACTCCAATAATTGAAACAATTGATTGATTGATTTACCAGCGTGCGGTAGGCATTGCTGCCACTCCCAGGTATACAGCTGGGCCTGCTACATCCACGCTGGGTTGGACTAAGGTCATGCTTGTTGCCAGCAGCGAGAGCCACATGGCGCATGGTAGGGGATGGGAGGTGTAGGTATTTGTGAGATGCGTTACCGCATTGTGTCGTGAGGGAGCGTGTTTTTGGTTCTGGACTTCTGCCTCTTCTTGGTCTTCATGTGAAATATGTTGCCGCGTTATGTCGTGATATGGAGTGTTTATGCTCTTCTTTTTGTGTTTCTGCTTCTTCGAGTCTTCTTTTCCTTCTTCTACAAATCTTCTTCTTCTTCTATGTATTCTGATTCCTCGGTTTCTGGTTCTGGTAGGATATATATCGCTGTGATTTCTTGGTGGAATTCCTTTTTTCTCCTCGCAGTATGTTTGGTCCTTTCCTAGTTTGTTCATGATCCTATCGGTTGTTGTTTTCCACGTGTTTCCCTGTTTTTAGTGTAGATTTAATGTAGAATTTTTCACTTATCAACGAGCGTAGTTTTGACCTGAAAATCTCATTTGATAATTTACTTAAGAAAAATATTATGAAATCAGATTTACATTCTTCGGAAAGCACAAAAATGATGTATCCACTGCGGAGCGTGGGAGCGAGGACACATCGGCTACTGGTGCGAGGGATCGACGGCGACGGGAACTGTCTGTGTGGAGCGCTGGGCATCGTTGGAAGGAGAAAACATAACAACCCTTTTTGTGTGCCATCACTTTGTCTGGATACAGGGTGCGAAGGATACAATTTTGAGTTGTTAGGTGAGTGATGGGTGTACCTCGGGACAACAATTGAACAAAAAATTAGAAGATGAAAATAAAGAGTTACAAAAAAAGTTGGAATTGAGGGAATTATGCAATAATAATACACAGCCAGTTGATTCATACAAACATTTACAAGATGCACTAGAAACAGAATTCACCGAAATTATAAAAAACAAACTAACATTGATTTGTTAAAACTTATCCAAAACCAACCAGCATCTAATAAACCATTGCTTAAACCAACTTATTGTGAAACCGTCTTCAGATGCCTTATAACATACAATAAGGGAGCAAATACAGAAATGAACAAACGTAAGGCGGAAGAGAAAATCAGTGAACAAAATCACATAAATCAAATAACAGGGACAGAGGAGAACAGGAAACCTGCAAATACGGGCATTTACAATAAAGAGAATCAATGGACAATAATAAAAACAAAGAAATGTAAGAAGACTGGACAAGTAAATAGTGCAGAAAAGGACGAAGTGGAACATGCCGAATTTGAAAGTAGTGAACCAAAAAAAAATCTAGCTGCACTTACATCACTAAAGCAAAAAACAAAATAACACAACAAGTTGTAAAAACCTATATCGCAAGGAAGTCTAACACAGATATTAACAATATATCTATGTTAAAACGTTAGACTTATACAAAAAGGTAGAAGATAATAATAGTTTTATAGTCGGACTTGACCCAGTACTCCATGATCCGGTATATGACAGCAAATTTTGGCCCTCTGGTATAATGTATGATCGGTTAGATTTCAAAAAGGAGTGCAGGTTCCTTGACAATCCGAAACTACCTAATAATTCTGTGCAAACTGAAAATGATGACTTTATGGACAACATCTCTAGACAGGAACTTGTAAATAAGACTCCACTACAAAAAGCAATAGTGAAGTTATTAATGCGTTTTCAGTCTCTTAGTATGGGCAAGAACATGTAAAATGCAGTAGAAAGAATACTCTTTCGGAATTTCATCTTAATGTTCAGTCTTTAGGATATAAAATAAATGAGATAGAGGAATATTTTGTCCTAATCAAAGAAATGCCAGTCATCTTAATTTTGGCTGAATATTGGCTGAAGTCAGATGAAATAGGTACGGTAATCATACATAACTATACATTGGCTTCACATTATGCCAGAACTACCTCGGCACATGGCGGTAACATAATTTTTGTAAAGAACGGTATTGATTTTAAAACTCGTAAGGTTATTTTATTGTTGTCACGGGAATCACTTTGTGAATTATCAGCAGTAGAGGTTATCAATGGTAAACACGTTATTATTTCACTGATAAAAATACAAAAAATCGAACAATTTATTGACATTGTTTCTACCATTTTAAATAAACTTCAACTTTAAACATAACTGGCGGCTTTAACATACATTTTCATACTCAAGTTAAATATGACAAAGAATTTAAATATCTATTGACTTCTTTTAAATTTAACACGTGTATAACAGAGGCAACTAGAGAAAACAACTGCTTAGACAATATCTTAATAAACTTTTCAAGTGAGTATAGGACTAAGGTAAGAGATTTGCATATTTTTGATCATAATTCAGTTATAATTTATATAGACTTTCTAGATCCAAAAAAAAACCGCTGCCCAAGGAATCACTACTTCCACGTCCGGATTTTCTATCCAAGTCACACAACGAAAAAATTTTGTATCTGGAAATAATTGTTTATGGAACTTTAATAATATAATATTTGAAATCCTCTACCCCAAAAACCCATAAAACGATACCCCTCATCGGTAGTGAGGTGGGGGTGGTGACAGGGGGTGGGAGTGGGGGGTGGATAAAGTAAAAAAATATTTTGAGGTTTCTGGTTCTTGTATACACACTAAATCACATTTTGTTTTCATCCCCTTCAACAATGGGGTGGGGGTGGTAATAGGGGTGGCCAATGCCAAATTTTTTTTTGAGACCTTAGCTTTTCTTGTATATACTAAATACCAATTTTATGGACTCTTACCTGCTTGATTTACCTATTTTCCCCAAATTTACCCCAATTTACCCCTCAACCCTTCGACGGAACAAGATGAAAATATAATCTAGTTCCAGATCTCGTTAAAGTACATATGTGTACCAAATTTCAAGTTAATATCTCAAACGGTTCCAGAGTAAACGTGCGCACAAAAAAAGTTACAGACCGACAGACAGACCGACAGACCGACAGACCGACAGACCGACAGACCGACAGACCGACAGACAGAAATTTTTTTTTCGTTCAAACTTGAAATCTCGACGTTCCATGACATTCTAAGCCTATTTGAACAATAAAAATTTTTAAAAATTTTTTTGTCGTTACTATACTTCCACTGGATGTGGAAGTAATTAAATATACAAAAAGCGATTAGTCCAATAACTGAACAGGGTTTATTTAAATTTCACAACATAATGCAAACAGTTGATTTCTCCTTTATCTGATATCCATACAATTAATGATAAATGGGACATGTTCATCAACAAGACTGTACAAAATACAAAACTTGCTTTTCCAGTAAAGGTAATTATTACTAACACTCTAAAAAAATCATACAGCATCGTGGTTTAATGAACATCTAAAAAATATGAGAGATATTCTTGAGTTCTTGCATGATGTGTGCAAACAGTCCCACACTAATGAAATCAAAAATATATATGCGGACCAAAAGGGACGATATAGAAAAGACAAATAATTAGCATATAAATTCCAAAAACAACTCTTCTAACTCAATGTTGAAAGTAATTAATAATTGTAGGCCAAACATCCATGCTTCTTCAGATGACACAATAAATCTGATTTGACATTTATTTCGCTAATCAGCCAGAAGTATGAGTATCCCAAATACTGAAGAATTCTTGAAGAGAAACATTAATAAAACATCGTGTTTCGTGAAGAAACATCGTGAAGAAACATTCAGTGAAATACGGGAGGCAATTAATAATTTAAAGAATAAAACTATCTGGATATTTATGGTATAAATGTAAAAATCGTAAAACAAAAAAAAATATGATAATCTCACCTTTAACGCACTTAATAAATGTATCCATAAAGGCAGGTGAACTTCCAGACTCTCTAAAAATTGTTAAAGTGATCCCAATCTCTAAAAAAGGAAAACTAGACCGAAATCTTTAGTTCCTATCATTGCCAAGATAGGAACTAAAGAACCAAACAAGGAGCAGAATATTTCCAAAGTAATAGAAATAGAAATATAAATGATTTATTAATGTTACAAACTTATAAAAGTTTTACACAATTAGTTAAGTTCCAATAATACAAAAATATTGATAATAATCGAATGAATTCAATTAACAAACACAAATAAATCACGCGCATGGTTTTGAAATGGCAATTTTAATACTTGTAGCTCCTTGATGAAACGACATATATATATATAGGTGGAACATTCTGTGACCTGAATAAGGCTTTTTTGTGTAGCACATGATATGCTATTTCCAAAACTACATTTTTATGGAATGAATCCCTCGAGTACTAATATTATTCAATCATATCTAACGAACAGACAACAAATGGTCCACTATAATGACGAGAGTTCTAGCTTAAGTTCTATCAAATATGAAGTGCCACAAGGATCAATACTGGGACCGTTGCTGTTTCTCATATACGTAAACGATATAACTAACTGCCTTCCAGATAGTGATCTAGATTTATATGCAGATGATACGACTACTCTTAATGAACATAACAACTTAGAACACCTTTTTAAATTTAATGAATAAAACTTAATCAGAGGCCTTCTCATGGTTTACAGTAAATCAACTACACCTCAATGCGAAGAAAAGTATGAAATGCATATTTACAGTAAAACACTGTGATTTTAATAATGATAATGATAATGATAATCCGTCGTCAGTTAAGTTTCTTGAAATTCACCTAAGCTCCAGGCTTTTTTTTAACTATATGTGAAATTTCATATTGCTGGCTAAAATAGTGTCGAGATAAATTACTAAAACAAACAAACTACCGGACGGATGGACAAATCAGTTATTCACTTTAATAAGTGTGTTTTTTTGAGTATTATCTGGGTTATTTTGTTTATCTTGCATTTACCAGGCTATATTCGATTTGTACTTGCTGCAGAGGGACGAAGTCAGTCTTATTGTATATCCATATAACTTAAATAGAGTAATCGACGTACTTTTAAACTAACTCCACTCTTTTCAAATTTTTCTTTTTTAAACAAATAACTGAACGAAGATGACTAATAACTTCTGAAGCTCTACTGGTTAGTCCTGAAAATTTAGTTAGATTATTTCTAAGACGTTCAAATTTAATACTTGCAGTACAAATAATTCGAAAATCTCCGATTGTAAAGTGATAATAAAATCAACAGTAATTTAAGTTTTATTGGTTGTTTTGGTAACATTTTTAATATATTGAGATTATGAGATTTTTCCATCAGTTAATAACAATATACTATGGCTATTTCTGGTGTGTAGACTTTCAACTTAGCTACTTATATAAGAGGCTTAGTCTTATTTAGATACACACAAAACACTGTTACCTTCTTACATGTAATTATCGTGTCGCTGGATAGCGTTCGGGGCTTTTCCTTGGTGTCCTTAATGCTGAAAGGATTATTGTGTTGCAATGAAAATTGGTTGCATAGTCTCCATACTACTCAAACCAGGTTTCAATTTTGTGGTGTACAATCATGCTACTTTATACTTTGAAATATAATAGAGAATAAGAGCTTCCAGATTTCTACACCTGCCACGAAGCTCTAAACTGGAAATAGTTATTACAGATATTACGAATATGAACGTTGGCCTTAAAAATAATACCCAGAAGTTCTTTCTATTTCCGGATTATTTTTCATACGTACTTATATTGGGTGCCTAAATACAGGGTAAAAGGAATGAATAATTCTAACGTTACGCTATAGTGGTCCGTAATGTTAATTTGAATAATGGCAGGTATCTGATCAACGTTGTTATTCTTATCACGATTTAATTTTAAAAATATGTGATCAAAATATGATTTTGAGGTGCTTTGTTCTCTAATATATTTATTTATTTGTGCAGTAAAACCATGTTCATTAAGTATATTTAGATAATCTTGGGAGTGGATATTATCCGTTAATTTATCAATATTGATATCTCCTACGAATATGGTATAGTCTTCTCTGTTTAAAAGTTCCAAGTACGTTTTAAGTTCTAGATTATTAAGAAGAGACAATGCCAATCACAATGTTTCATCGGTAAAGATAAAGCTGAAGTGGGGCGAAGGGTAGGCAGTGTGGCTATTATTGGGCATCTGCACGTGACGTCACAGATAACCTCAAAAATATGTGTTTCTTAAAATTTAAGAGTATTGCGCAGCTGTTATTAAAATTTCTGCCTGGTTCCCTTATTTTCAACCAAAATCTAGTTCAGTGTAATGTTTATGAGGTTCTAAATACTTTGTTCTAATAAAATACGACTCTTTTTATAGGTTGGAAATCTAACCTGTAATTAGCAGTCTATTTTTAAAAAACAACAATATTGAAAAATTATTTACGTGAATTTTTAAATATTTACTTGGAGCCAGTACTGCTCCAAGCCAAAAATGCGTATACAAACATTAAAAATAAGAATGAACTTGAAAAACTTAAAATGTAAGGTTATGTTGGTTAAATGATGCAGATGACCTATTGCAGTGCTGTAGGTGGCACCATCTATTAAAAAACACTGTACTAAAAATCTTGACTGGGAAAAATGCAGTTTTTAGCCAAACGGCTGGAGTCATTAAACTGAAAAGAATTAATGCTACACTTCTATTGAAGAACATTTTTAGCTAAAACTTGTTTATTAGGAAGATCACATTTCACATTGGCTGTTGTGTTGGTTGTCTAATTTGGCATTCGTACTTTCTTCACCATTGCTCTACCTACTTGTAATCACGCGCGAAAGGTCAAGAACACATCGAGTCATTGAGACCAAGCGCCTCATGCTTTAAATACACGAAATTAGCGCGCATCGGTTATAAATGTAATTATTATTGCAATCATTGTTTTGTAATGACTGTATGTCCATAGCTATTAGCAGATTTTATTGTGAAGTGCTTTTAAAATTTTGTATTACGCTTACGCTTTATTTTAGTTTGTAGCGTGTTTTTTCAAGTTAAATTTATTGCCACTTGACGCTTCATAAATTGTAATTCTGTCTTGATAAGATACTCAGGTCAAATATTTTGTATAATTGTTTTAAAGTAATAGGTGGATCATAAACCCACGCCATGATTGACGGATTTTTTAAACACCAATTTTATTTTATTAATTTTTCATATTATCCATCTACAAAAACGGTGCATTAATGCACTTGGAATCACTGCTTCAAGATCCGGAATTTCTATCCAAAATAAGGGAGGTGGGCTAGTAGGAGTGGCTGATGCCAGAAAAAATTCGAGGCCTTTTGCTCTTATATAGACACACTAAATCATCATTTTTGTCCCATTCAATAATATGACGGCTGATGCCAAAAAAAAATTGGGACCTTGGCTTCTTGTACATACACCAAATCCCAATTTTATGGTATGGACTTTTACTTCCTTGCTTTAGGAATTTACCCCCATTTATTTACCCCCAATCCTTCAACGGATTATGATCAATATAATCTCGTTATAATGCATAGGTGTACAAATTAAGTCAATATCATAAACCATTCCAGAGCCAGAGTAGTAGTCGTTTGCAGAAAAAAAGTTAAAGATTGATCGACAGTCCGGCAAACAGCCAGAAATTTATTATTGGTCAAACTTAAAATTTCGATATTTCATGAGATTCTAAGAGTATTCGAACAAAAAAAAACATCATTTTTTTTAACATGACTAAACTTCCCCACTCCACTACGTGGATGTGGAAGTAATAGTACACAAACATGAATATTAAAGTTCGAAATATGTAAGTATTTTCACAATAAATGTTTTCCAAGTATTTGATTTTGTTAGATAAAAACAATAAACATAATAAAGGCCTTATATTTGTTCTGTTGTTTATAATTTATTAATATATAAAAAACAAACCAAAAAGAAGTAGTTAGAATTTATAGAAATAGAAAAACTATTCTGTGTTTCAATAATTTTAAATTTACAATTTATTTTCTTTACTTGTCTTTTAAAAATGACAAAAAAAAGTACGCAGCACATGAGATTTGAACGACCAACTTTTCTAAACGCCTAACTACAAATCAAATCAAATCAATAGCTCTGCCCTACTGATGTGGCCACGGCAATCGCTTGAAAATGGTCATCTTACGGATACATTCAGTGCGTACAATATATACGGGCATAATTACGGATAAAGATACTACGATTGAAGTTTTATCGTTCACGTGTATTGTTAAATTATATCAAAGTGACTCTATTTACTAAATAGCATTGTACTAATGAAATTTTCAGCAAATAGTTATTTTTGTATCTAGGGTGCAAAATACTACTTTGGTGATCGAGAACGAAAGTTTTTTGACGAGGCGCAGCCGAGTCAAAAAATCGTTCAAGATAACCAAAGAATTTTGCACTCGAAATGCAAACAATATTTTTTCTACAACTTCCATTTGATTAAACTAAAACCATTAGTTAAAAGAATCTTACTGTTTTTAAAATAAAATAATTTAAAAAATTCTACTTTCAGTTGATTTATTTGATAAAACAATAAATATTTTTGAACTAGATGTTTGTTTAATTCTCGTGTATACATTAAAAGTTATAAAAAGTAGGCAATAATAGTATGTGATGTGCAAAATATTTTGCACCCTGATGCGCAAAATATTTTGCGCACAGTGTCATGGTAACGCAAAAAAAATAATGTCAATGAAAAAATGTCTCATTTTAGACACTGACATTAATGCACAAACATAGCCTTTTTTGAGAGTTGTAGAAAAAAGCATTTTTTAGCGAACTGGCTGGCGTTATTAAACTGAAAAGAAGGTATTTTTGTAAGTAAATGAATACTACACTTCTATTGAAGAACATTTTTAGCTAAAACTTGTTTATTAGGAAGATCTCTCTTTACATTTGCTCATTTCCGCCCACTTCCCTCTGATTTGATCGCATTGCTCCCTCTTAAGCTCTGGTTTAATATGAGGTGACTTATATAGAGCCGATATAGATATTTTTTGCTATTTTTTTCTAAATTAACTTGTAAATTTGATACTTCTCCAATGTTAACAACACTAGATGTATAATTATAGCTATTTTTACGTGGACTACTCTCACTTTTGTTATAATTGCCCTGATTATATAAAAAATCATAGCCGGAAATTTGAAAAAATGATAGATCTGGTACATTCCACGTTTCACTGAGAACTATAAAAACATTGTCATTACTAAATTGTTTCAAGAATACACAAAACTCATCAAATTTTCTTTATATACTCCTTATATTGTTGTATAAAATAGAGAAGTCTATATCAAGTGTATTATTTCTTACCGATTTTAGTTTATCATATTCTCTGCCATTTTTAAACGTTTTTGTATCTACTGCAGAATTATCGTAATCTCTAATAAATGAATCCATTTCTGGCCTGACAATAAATCAACTAAAAAGAAAAAAGACAAAAACAAGACAGGTATTACCAATATACGCTAGAAAAAAACAACAAAACAAACAAAATAAAGTATATGGATATAGAGATATTATATTAACTAGGAAGAAAAATAGTGTGTAAAATATAATATTAAATTTAAAGGTAAAGGTGTATCATAATAATATGAAAGTATTCTTATTTCCTTGCTTTGAATTTTTTGGGAACTTGTTCTGGTTTGATATTTTGTCCGTTAGTTCAGAATCTATGTTTATTTCATTAAATATATCGGGAGTATCTTGTACATATTAATTGATCTTATGTGTATGTGTCACTATTTTTATTAAAATTTAAATTTATTAAAATATTGTTTTTTATTTCTTATGGAGATATGAGCAGGCGTATTGACAAACATCAAAGGGAATTGTTAAAATGAATCATAATTAACTTTATTATTTGAGAAATAAAAATATTTTAAACCACTACATAATGAAAAGGTTTATAATAATTTGAAAGTAATATTTCTTATTGTTATTTTGGATATGTGGCAGATAACGTTCATACTTGTTTAGATTCTGGGAAAGTCTTCGTTGTTTTCTACTGATTTATTTTCTTGTTTTCAATATTAAGCGTACGCACCTATATTCATGAAAAATACATTTTATCATACATATGTACGAATGTAAAAATGTATTATGTTATATTCTAACTAGTCGTAAAATGTAAACAGTTTCACAGTACAGGATTTAATTTACATTAATATTTAGAAATGCACGCGAAATACCATTTAACTAATTAAACTTTATATGTAAAAGCTCCGGAGCAAGTTTACTCAATATCATCCACATTGACGAGAATTCATAGCTCTACCTACATCTTTAAGTAGGGTGTATTCGTTAGTAACCGAGATGATGTTTCATTACTTCGTAAGAAACTGTCAAGTTATTAAATATTATTACCATATTGTGCGTATATATATAAAATATATAAATAACAGAATAATAACGTCCAATATTCATTTAACAATCTCACTTTAATTATAATATTAATTTATTTAGAGACAAATCTTTTAGTTCATTGAACGTCAACTTTTACTTAAAGGCTTGAGGTTGAATTTTATTGAAAATAGTGAGTCGACACTTAGGCATATTTAAGATGTATTCAGGACTGATATTCACATTATGGAAATAACATCGTTCAATCAACCTACCTTTAACATCCCATTTTCTAAAGGCAAGTCACCATTAGCCGTCTTATTTGTAATTTTTGGTGAGTCCGATTATACTGTACGTAATAATTAAAATAAATGAAAAGGGAAGGGTTCCTTTCATAAATATGATGAAAAATTTTACCACATAATCAATAGAAAACTCTAAATTTTGGAAAAAACTTCGAAACCCTGCGCAGAGAAAATTCATTTCTTAAGTTAAAAAATGCCTGTCAAAATAAAGGTAATAAATAAATAAAAACTTACTTAGCTGAAGTTTTATATCACCATTACTTAATACTTATGTCAGACTAATATACGAAACTAGAGTTAGAGAAATTAGATTTGAGATAGTATGATTGTCATAACGTGAAGTTGCCAATTCTCGAATTTCACCACCAAAAACGCATTGTGTTAATATCGCATGGCCGGTGTATTAAAAAAATATGCGTTGCTATGAATTCCGCTCACAGCGTCAGAAAAAGTACTTTT
Source organism: Rutpela maculata (assembly GCA_936432065.2). Lineage (NCBI taxonomy): Eukaryota > Metazoa > Arthropoda > Insecta > Coleoptera > Cerambycidae > Rutpela > Rutpela maculata. Next base: position 119,568,430 of record OW386288.2, read on the forward strand.
ATCTTCGTTGTTAATGGCAACGCACAGCCTCTAAAAAATCAAACTTTAATGTCATGAAATCAGTTAAGAAATGTCATGTTTTTCTGACGTTTGAAGAAAAACGTATTTTATCTAACCCCGTCATGAAATGTCAAATTTTAAATGCATTCTTGATGTTACGAAACGTCATATTTTTCTTAACTATTAGTTTCATTACATAACTAGTTATGTAATGAATTTTTACGTAACGGATTATATTAAACCCATTTGGTGACAACAATTTTCTTTCTTATATACTTCTTCATTCCTGCTTTTTGATTTAGCAGGTATTATTTAATTTACTGTTAAATTAGCCCATTGTTCTATATCAGATGGAATATACATATCTGAATTTTCGACTTAATTTGCTTCAAAAAATTCAGCAGATTGACAAGTAAAGTTTGTTTATATATAAATGTCAATCCACAGTAACGCTTAGGTAAAGCGATAAACATAATTTATTTTTGTACGGTTACAAGCGTAGTTATGTTTGAAACCGCAAAATAGTATTCAAAATAAATTTCCATTTCTTTTCTGTTTTAAAGCGGGATTAAATAATATTTTGTACTTAATACGTTATGAAAAATAATTTTTTCTATGATTGTGCTGAAGGTCAAATTTTCTAATTTCAAAATGACTGCAGAAAATATCACTTTGCCGCACGCCGTGCGGCAAAGAATTTGCCACACGCCTTAATTATATCTTCACACACCGGAATAAAATAGTGTGTTTACCTTAAAGAATATTATATTACTTACTGATAGTAACAATGAAATTCTATAAATGTATATTAATTACACATGAATTGCAATTACAAAGTCAAATTTTCTAACTTCAGAATGACTGCGGAAAATATCACTTTAAATAAAATCTGACCGGCGGCAGTAAATTTAAAATTTTGGAAAGACTTTAAAAAAGGGAAATAACTTCACAACCGTAGAAAAAATAGTATGTAACACACATGTGGCAAGTTTCATTGCAAAACTCGTATGAGTTTCTTTCATACATACTACCTACTTTCATACACCGTTTTGCAACACTTTTATTACAATCTAGGTACTATTATTTGACTCATGTAATTTGCAAAACTCGTTCGCTTCGCATAAATAACTATTACTTGAATATAAGGCGAATAATAGATAGACAATGTTCAGGATACAATTTTATCATTTTATTCGTTTATTTATTTTTACTTACCGAAGGGAAGTATTGTAATCGTGAAAAAATCACCCTCCCCCGAGATTTCTCCAGATTTTCATATTTCAGAGTACGTAGATCACGATGTAAAGCCATCTAATTCCGTCAGTCTGTCTGTCTGTCTGTCTGTCTGTCTGTTTGGGCTATATCTACAAAACTACTTGAGAGAGAAGAATAATATTTGGTAGGTAGTTGACGCTACTGTCAACGAAGAACTGGGTACAGTTACGTTGAAAATATATAGGATGCACTCCCTTATAATTAAGGGGAAAAAATGAGAGAATACGGTAATATTTGACATGGAGTTAACACAACTGTCAAGGAAGAAAAATATGAAAAAAAATACATGGTGGTAACTCAATTTTTTTTTTAATATGACGGAGAACGATAATATTTCGCATGTAGTTAACACAAGAAGAGAAAAGAAAAGAAAAATATATACAGGGTGTTTACCCAAAAAAAAAATAAAAAATGCGACGGACGGATAATATTTCGCATGCAGTTAATACAGTTAATACAACTGTCAGAGAAGAAAAATATGAAAAAAATATATATACAGGGTTCTCACCCAAAAAAAAAAATTCAAAAAAAAAATTAAAAATATCACGGACCACCGCATAACTGTCGAAGAAAAATTTGAAAAAAAATATTTTAAAATACGACGGAGGACGATAATATTTCGCATGCAGATAATACAGCTATCAAAGAAGAAAAATATAAAAAACAAGATATGCAGGGGGCCACCCTGCAAAAAAAAATAAAAATATATAATATTTAACATGCAGTTAATACAAAATATATTGAATGGTCACCACAAAAAAACATACAGGGTGGTCACCAAAAAAAAAAAAAAAAAAATTAAAACACGCACGCTAATATTTTGCATACAATTAATATAACTGTCAAAGAAGAAAAATATGAAAAAAAAATTAAGTATACACAATGGTCACCCTTACAAAATTTTTAAAAAGTATGTTGGAGGACGATAATATTTCGCATGCAGTTAGTACAACTGTCAAAAAAGAAAAGTATGAAAAATATACAGGGTGGTCACCCTATATAAATTAAAGAAAAATGTGACGAAGGTCGGTGATATTTCGCATGCAGTTAATACAACTGTCTAGGAAGAAAAATATAAAAAATATATGAAAAAAAATTATACAGCATAAATATAAAGGGTGGCCACTCTAAACAAATTAAAGAAAAAAATGTGAAGAAGGCGGGTAATATTTTGCTTGCAGTTAATACAGCTGTCAAAGAATAAAAGTATGAAAAATATACAGGGTGGTCACCCTATAGAAATTAAAGAAAAAATGTAACGAATGGACGGTAATATTTCGCATGCAGTTAATACAACTATCAAAGAAGAAAAATATGAAAAGAAAATATACAGGGTGGTCACGTTTACAAAATTTTTAAAAATATGTGAAGGAGGATGATAATATTTTGCATGCAGTTAATAGTCTAGGAAGAAAAATATGAAAAATACACCTTAAACAAATATTGATAAACAGAGAGGGATATTCTGGGTAAATACCTTTATCGATCTTTTTGTAGTATTTTTATTTTTATCTTAAGTTTAGTGTAATATGTTATAGGTGTGTTCTGATCTATTACCATGTGAATTTCTATTCTGGGAAATAGATGCGGCCATTTTTTTTATATTAAAAAAAGACGTTCTTAGCTCAAGAGGCTTTAAGTTGTATAATTTTGATCCTAGATAATTAAAGATTCTTTGAGCTATAGTTTTGACTGTTTTCGTTATTTCAGTAGAAGGCAGTTTGTATCTTTTTTGATAGCCATGGTGAATATGTACCAGTTCATTTGTATGTTTATATTGTCTTAGAGAAAGTATAATGTCAGCAGAAACTTGTTTGGGATTAAAAAATTTTGAAACATAAACTTCATTAGTGGAGAATGTATATGATTTATGATATATAGTTTTTGGTTACACATTTGAATAGTTTGTGGCTTATTAAGAAAGCAATTTGTGGCCCCACCCCAAGTTAATAAGCCATATAGAAGTGTGCTTAAACAACAGATTTACATATATTTACTAAATAATCAATATGTATATTCTTTTTATATTGTCGGGTATGATATTAATTCAGTTATTTATTTTAAAATGTAGCGTGTAAAAATTTGGCAAATTGGTACTGTAGGAGGTGACAGGCCTAAATAATATTGTCTTAAATTTTATAGTAAATAAACTATAGTTAAACCATTTTACAATTTCTAAGAGTTTTTTTTTTTGCTAAGGATTTTAAGTTGTCCGAGCTATAATCTTTTAAGTTAATATTGATAATTATCGGCCCCGGGATTGTTTCTTGAGGCACTCTGTACTCAACTACCCGCATACTACTTATATTATCATCAATATTAACATTTTTTTTTTTGATGTCAAGTAGCAACGTATGAGCTTATATGCCAATACCCTCCAATTGTATCCTATGTCGATCTGCCTTCCCTAAACCCAAATGGTTTTTCTGGTATCACCTTGTTCTTGTCCAAGCAGCCAGTTATTCTTTTTGTTACTATCTTTTCAAATATATTTGCAATGTTCGAAGATTAATTAAATTGGTTGATAATTAGCCACATCGAGCTTGTTGCCATTTTTATGTATTGATAACAGCAGTTTTAAATCCGGTTGAAACAGTACCCGAGTGGAATGATATTAATTTTGTGCGTTAGTGGACCTGATATTTCCTCTGATATTAGTCTCATGATTTCTGATTTAATTTTATCAATTCTTGGCGCTTGTCATTCTTTTATAAATACTGGATCAACTAATTAATATTATACATGGTAGTGGGTAGTGAGACGGTACATGACAATTAAAAAAAGAACAGAAACAAACATTTAGTTTAACCAACAATAGTAGAATATTGATTTAGTGTCATTCGAAATCGCTACTGGAAAGTAGTAGAAAGTATTCTGTGGTAGTCGTTTAATTAATCTATTATTTAAAAATGTGAAAAATATACATACATACTTCGATACATATTGTGTACGAACACAACACAATTCACTTTTAAAGTGTTATTATGATTAAGTACATAATCTATATGTATTTTATTTTTGTTGTTGAAATAAAATAGAAGTCGACAACTCCTGACAGCAACTATCTTTCTTTCACAATAGATTTATGAGACAATTTATACCTTTTAAAGTAAAATTGGTATATCACTTAGTCTACGTAACGTTTGGTTCAAACCTAAGAGACACATTGTATGTTACAGTTATGATATTCTACACATTTTCGTACTTTTCTTGTGCTTAGTTAAGGCATTTGACATGCCTCTGACGATCGCAGTGTATGACGAACATGAATCAATTTTAATCAATCAATTTCTACATATAAATCTTTTGTCAGAAGTCATCGTGTTTATTAGGTATTCGTCAACGCACAACTGCAAGTTCCATTCATGTTGGTAATAGTCTTATTAAATAAAAATAACTTAATAATATTTTACGGTAAAACTGTCATATCTAACCTACGTAAAGTTCGCTCGAACCTGAAATACGCACTGTTTATTGCAGTATAGATGCCTTGTACATCTTTGTATTTTTATGTTCTTAATCAAAAATCTTTGGAATGCTTACGTTTAAAATCATAATAACACAGTTTATGTAAAATATGTTATTTTCCGTGGCTCTGATGATCATTCTGTTTGACGAATATGACCCAATTTCACTGAGAGATATTCTACCATGCTATTTTATGTATGTATCAAAATTGAAACAAAGGTTTTAAGTTAACAGAGATTATCTTCCTTAATATATATTCGCAGTCGGTAATGCCCGACTCAAAGTTTTATTCGTTTCATACTAGTTTTATTAAAAATACCTTTTTACATATTTGAAATAAACATTTTATCGGTCATCGTGTTATTAATTAGGTATTCGCAACACCCGATTGTAAATTCCCTTCGTTTTGTAATAGTCTTAATAAAAATACCTCAATATCTATAGCGTTCGATTTTTAACTACTAGAAGGGAAGACAATCACAAAAAGGATAGAAATGTACGCAATTAAGTACTGGGGACACGTCCAAAGAAGGGTACCAACACACCTACTGAAGAAAGCACTAACACTGAACAGCAGCAAACTTAAAATTGGGAGACCATGTTACACGTGGAAAACAACAATCGAGAGGATCATGAACAAACTGGGAAAGGACCAAACATACTGGGAAAGAAAAGCGAGGGGAAAAAATGAATTTCACAAAGAAATTGGAGCGATATATACTCTACCAGAATCAGAAACGGAGGAATCAGAAGCCTCAGAACAAGAAGAAGAAGACTTGTAGAAACAGAAGTACAAAAATAGGAGCACAGATAACAGCGACACAACGCGGTAACATATCTCACAAAAAGACCCAGAATAGGCAGAAACCCAGAACCAAAAATACAAAAAAAGGGGGCTTAAACGCTCCCTCACGACATAATGCGGTAACGCATCTCACAAATATCTACACCTCCCATCCCACATTCCTTTACCATGCGCCATGTGGCTCTCGGTGCTGGCAACAAGCATGACCTTAGTCCAACCCAGCGTGGACGTAGCAGGTCCAGCTGTATAACTTGGGAGTGGCAGCAATGCCTACCGCACGCTGGTAAATCAATCAATCAATAAATTCAAGTGCACTACGTTACTGCCAGAGCATGAGACTTTACTCTTTTGGGTGTGTAGGTACGTTATTAACAAACTGGCAGATTACTCCTTATTCTTACTTTATCAGTTGTTCTTTACAAGATGGCATCAAAAGATATAAAAAATAATTGTGGTGCTCAAAAAATAATCACTTAAGGTAAAATAGGCGCCACCTTATTTGATAACCTAGAAAAACAAGGAAACCCGGATTATTTTAAATTGAAGCTAATTAACCAGTACTAATTAATACCAACACCGTATAACAAAGAAACAATATATTAACGAGAGTTATTGGACAGTTTACACAAAAAACAATATTTACAACTTAATATGGGTAAATACAAACTACCGTAACTCAAATTTGACTACACGGGTTGTTCATCAAATGGGTCATTACAAATTAACATAGCCTACTAGGTAATGCAACGAAACAAATAATGCTAAACTATGAATTAAAATTCTATCAACAAACAAACGTAATGAAGTATTTATTACAAGCTTATCAATAATAAACAGGAAAGTTATTCACTAACGGGGCTCGAATAGATCCTAAAAGTGGTAAGCCAGTCCGGACCAATAATTAAATAACGGAGAATTACGCGGAATTGCGATAAATTGTCTAATAGTTTCTCAGGTACGACTATGGCCAAAAGGACACCAACAGCGAATTTAAGTCGTTCTAGGCACGAACTGATAATATCCACTGTGATATATTCAGCATTCTGCTACTCTAACAAAGTAATTAAAAAGAAAAAACTTACAATTTTGCTCCCCTATTACCAATTTATTGGCAGATATTTTAAATAACAAGGCACAACTTCTACAAAAACCAAGCTTCTTACGTCGCAAACAATATAAAAGCAGGAATAGTTCTTCATTAAACAGAATTTAACAGCAGAACACCACTACTGTGTTCTTTTAACACAAAACAGCAATCAGGCAATCTCTTATTAAATACATCAGTAAAACGGAAAATGCTGTTTAAACACAGATTTAATTGGACTACACCACAGGATAGAAATTTAAACATTCCACAAAATATTAATAACTCAAGATTATACTAAATTTTGCAACAACTTCTAGCAATTTTAGAAATATAAACTCATATAATTCTTCCTTCTTTTTTTCTTTAACCAATAAATCTAAAAAATGCTTCCTCGTCAACTTTGTTTTCATATCGCCCCCATAGGGGTTACAAAGGCCTCACGTAAGCGTCAAAAGTCACCAATCAAAATCGTTATACATCGCAATACCTTATATCAAAAAGGATAAGATAGAGTGGAAGGTTCCATATGGCCACAATATATTTTTCCGTACAAGGTTTTCCTGCGCCACCTGGGCGAGTCCTAGGCAGCATGAAATCCCCCCACTATCACCCATAGCGGGAAACTGAAACTCAAAGTCCTCAATCCATGCACCCTGCGCGGGTCGGGCTCGTAAAGGAACTTTCAGCCTTCAATTTTTAGCGGGAAATTTAAATTCGGAAGTACCGAGCCGGCCCCCTCTGCAGGTCAGACGCGTAACTAAATCCCCCACTGCCCACTACCGCCATTACCGGGAAATTTAAACTCTCGAGGCACCGCACTCGTGCCATTGGATTTCTTAAAAATTAAGGAAAAAAGAAGCGATAAACGTGAAAAAAATTACTTTATTTTAAGAAATAGCCATTGCACCCTTAACAAAACAAATATTACTAGTAATAAGTGAATGTAATATAATTACTTTTCTCAGTAGAACTGGAGTTAAAATATAGAAATATTTTAGGCTGTGTAATATATCCCATCGTCTAACCTCATGTTGTTCTCCTTTCTTACAGAGGCCTTACCCTGTTTGTATAAGAACATTAAAAACCTTGATCGGCCCCTAGGCGAGAAACGTGTGTCCCTGCCTACTTTCCTTTAATTGTCTCAAGTTCCATTTAAATGTATTTTTCCACATCTGATGAAATCCATTTAACTACACCGCTTTGGTGTTTATATGGTCTATAATATTCATAGAACTAGTAAGCATATACAAATTAAATATCCATTCCAAATCTGTATTTAAGTATTGGTCTTACCTTCAATATTTTGTTTCTGACTGATTGGACTAGCTCCACAGTGTCACAAAAAAAAAAAGTGAATGTAAATAGTATAAATAATTTATAAAATATTCTACAAATGACACTGTATAATAACTTATAACTAGAAATTTGTATAACACGGAGGGTAGCAAGCTGCTAGCATATTTTCATAACAATTTCAAATCAAACTGGCATCTGGGATCTTACTCACATTTCGGGTTCCTTACGGACCATAAAAAACCCATGCCCTTTATCTTTATCGTTTCTTCTACGGCAGTTTGGAAAATTGCAGGCCACAACCATATACTTTATAACTATAATCAAAACTATAATTTTTTTACACATATAATACTCATTTGCTTTTTCTACGTGTGACATTTTATTATGATCACCATTGATTACCATTGCATGATTGATTGCGTTTTTTTGTCCACGACCGGTAGCGTTAGAAATTCCAGAATGATATTCACCAATAAAACGACAAAACTGAAATTCCTAGGTGGGAGGTGACAAATTTCTTAGGATTCTTAAATAACGAATAATGGCATCGACATTCATGTGTATGGAATCAGAATGGCGAGCAAAAAACGACAAGATTTGATATTCCGGTGTCATATTTGTAGTAAAAAAACGCACCTGTTGATTACAGACGCGATATTGCTCGATGCAATAGTATAGACGATAATCTCTTTCATTCATGCCGATGCCTGTAAATATGAAGTTGCTGCCTAGAACTCGATAGATGGCATGTGTACGCGAGCCTTCCACTCTATCTTATCCTTTTTGCCTTATATGGTAGCATGATCTCACCGGCCGAGGGCTCCCTTCCCATCGCAGTAGGATGCAAACAAATTCCATGTTTGACCACAGGGCCGGCTTCAGATAAAATTACTAAACTGATCGTAAAAATATATTCCCTGGTACAACTTGATGATTTTAATTAATTATTATGTACCCATTAAAAGTAGAACGTTACATATCTGAATCTGGAAGGCGTACTGTATATTACAGTTTAGATATCTTGTATATTTTTATACATTTTATCATGCTTAATCGAAAACCTGTTTTTATCTAAAATTATAATAAAACATAGTTTATATAAAATATGACACATATGATTACTCACTTTTCTGGCGATCTCCCTGTATGACGGATATCATCTAATTTCATTGAAAGTATTCTGCCATGCTATTTTATATGTTTCAAATTCGAAATAATAATTTTAAATCTAACAGAAATTATTGTATTTAATAGATATTCGCAATTGACATTTTAAGGTGAAATAGTTATATTGTGCAACCGATATGAAGTTGGTCCGAACTTTAAAAACGTCCTGTATATTTATCTTGTAAGTTCTCCGTATCAGAGAACCGTAAGTTACCAGAGGTTTTAAGATAAATTTATAAATGTTATTGTCGCACACTTAACTCTGAATTTCTATTGCGACTTCCCGGTGAGGCAGAAAAGCGGTCACTTTTGGCACCTTAGCAACGGTTCGGTTGCTCGGGCGCCACCTTTACAATTTTTACGTGGGGCAAAGGTCCCACACTAGCCTCTTAATACAGCCTGTTACAGTGGGGCTGGGATAGCTACAGTGGAGAAAACAGTAACTTCCAGTGGGTCAATTGGGAAAATTGGACTTTTACACAAATAGCAGTAAAACACAGAATTTCGAAATATCAGTTGTTTTATTTCCTATAAGCAACAATGATAAAGAAACTATTTACAGCATAACTAGTTTAATATGTACAGTACATTCATAATACACAAAAGAGCAAATCCAGGCTGTGACATGCTGATGATTACGGTAAGTGCTACCATGCGATACGGTGACGTTACTAAGGTAGGCAGGAGTGAAGCAGCGGTATGACGGTAAAAATGGCGCTGACGTACAGTTTGACAGCAGACAGTGATAGGCAGCGGTATGACGGTAAAAATGGTGATGACGTACGGTTGATGGCAGACAATGGCAGGTTAAAGGAGTGAATTGCCGAGTTAATCAGGGGTTGTCGTTAGGTACCAGGAAGAAACAAGCAGTTAACAAACAAACCAGCAAAATTAATTATTTTAAGGGTCAAACTTGGCTAATACCAGAAATATCTAGAGCTGAAAGAGAGGTATGATTAGTCAAGCGGCATTCTGCAACTCCTGGCCTGAAACAAGGTATGATTAGAGTGGTATGCACACCAACGGTCTCTGGGAAGAGCGGCTAGACCCCAGAGTGGTTAGTCTGCTGATCCTATGCCCACGACGTACCTTCAGGGAGGCGGCTAGACCCTCGTGTACCCCGAGAACACAGAACTCTACCTAACTAAAAGAATTCTGGAAGCGGCAACCCAGCAGATGCTCTCGTCCTCCTGGCCTGAAATAAATGAATGATTAGGGCGGTACACACATCAACAGTCTCTGAAAAGAACGACTAGACAGTGTGTGGGTTCCATGCCCACGACGTACCTTCAGGGAGACGACTAGATCCTCTGGTACCCCGAGAACACAGAACTTTACCAATGACAGTGTTTTAGGTAACAAAGAATAATTAAAGCGGTAAACGCACCAGCAGCCTCTGAAAAGAACGACTAGACCCTAGAGTCATTGGTGCGCCCAACCTATGCCCACGATGTACCTTCAGGGAGACGACTAAACCCTCTGGTACCCCGAGAACACAGATCTTACCAAAACAATAACAGAAAGATATGAATCCCTAATATCAGCCAAGTCGTTACCTTTACCTAGTATTTTTGAACCTACTCACTTTCGTCCTGGTCCGATGTCTGGTCCGGTTACGGTCTTGAGCAGCACTGCCGGGTTCGGTCTTCTCAGCGGTGACTATAACAGAAGATTCTCGGTTAGAGTGGGGGACTCTAAATACGCTTCATTACATCATTATTAATGGGATATAGCATTGGTAACCAGGTTTTATTACTTCATTGACTTCAGTTTCATTTGTTTCAGTAATAAATATGGAGTGCAGCAATCTGGATTTATGGTTTTTTGAGTTAGTATGCTCAGTATTCTATACAATTTTCGCTGCCAGTTTTTCGTCAACATCTGAAATGTATTTCATAAATGTATTAGGCCAGATTTTTTTTTTAGTATTTTATCGAATGTGTTGTTCAACTTAGTTTCGGTTCTCCGAAAATCATAATTAATAATAATAATAATAATAATGATAATATTTATTTGTCCAATAGAGCATTTTCATGATATAGGATAAGTCTAAAAACATTAAAATGTAACTATTTAAATATTAAATAATAAATTAAGTTAAAAGTCATCAGTAAAATATTCGTTCAAAGAATAATAAGATTTTTCCCTCAGTCTGGACTTGATCTTATTTTTAAATTCCTTATCACTAAGTCCTTTGTAAAGGTTTGGAAATTTATTAAACGCCTTTATAGTCATGTACTTGGGGCTCTTTTCATATAATGTTAAATGGTGGGTAGGAATTACTAGGGTAGTTGAGTTTCTGGTGTTGTAGTTATGATTATAGTTAAGGGTGTTCAGATTACTTAATTCGGACTTTGCATAGAGTAATAAATTCATTGGAAATATGCTAGGGAGTGGTAGAATTCCCAATTGTTTGAAAATGCTCCTACAGCTAGTTCTCTTATTTATTTATACCTACTATAGAACGCACAGCTTTTTTCTGTAGTTTAAACATCTAACTTGTCTGATTATACTTATATTTGATTTAATTAGAAAGCTGTGATCAAAGTCCACATTACCAGTATTGAAACGCATGAAGATAGATTTACTGTTGTTTAAGGCTAGTTTATTTTCAGCGAACCAGGTGTGTGCTTCACGTAATTGCTGATTAGCCATGTTAACTACCATTTTTGAATCAGTTGCACTAACAAGGATAGATGTGTCATCTGCAAACAGAACCGAGCTATTAATATTAAATCTATTTACATAAATGATGTAAAGTAATGGCCCTAAGACGGATCCTTGCGGAATTCCCACTGACAATTCTAATAGATTTGATTTGCATTGTTCAATTTCTGTGTAGTGTTTTCTCCCACTTAGATAACTCCTAAACCAATTCAACGTCTGACCACGAACGCCGAACCTCTCCAGTTTGAATATTAGAGACGCATGGCAAACCAGGTCAAACGCTTTACTCAAGTCAAGGAAAATGCCAATGCATTTGTTTTTATTATCTATATTATCATACAAAGTTGTTAAGAATTTAGTAATTGCAGAAGTAGTAGAACGTCCCTTTCTGAAATCAAATTGATTTTCGTTAAATAGTTTGTGTTTTACAAAAAAAACTAATTAAACTCGATGCTATACATGTCTCAAGAATCTTGGAAAACGAACTCAAAATAGATATAGGTCGATAATTTTCAATTTCAGTTCTGCAGTTGGATTTGAAGATAGGTGTTATTTTTGCAATTTTCAGTCTCTCAGGAAAAATACCCTCAGCCAAAGATAAATTGAAAATAATCATTAACGGTTTACTTATCAGATGTGCACATTTTTTGGGTATATTTACGCTTATTTTGTCATCACCTGCAGAGTTTGAATTTTTTAGGCTTCTTATTACGTCAACGATTTCTAACTCATTCACAGGATAGAAGAAAAAGGAGGAGGCATTGTAGTCGATTTTGTCAGTAGTATTATATTGTTGGTGAGCATCATTGACTAATGTTTTGGGAATGTTATTAAAGTAAATATTAAAACTATTGCATACTCTTTCAGGGGATGTGATTATTTCATTATTTATTTTTAAAGTAAGTGATTTGCTATTACTCTTAGTATCTTTGTTAGGGTCAATGATTTTCCAAACTGCCTTAGACTTATTTTTTGCATTTAATATAATATTATCATTATACATTTTTTTGGCTTTTTTTAATAATTGCCTATATATCGACTTATATTTATTGTAGAAAGTTTTCATTTCAGCATTATTGCTGAGGGTCAAATGGTAAAGGTCTTTTAAATGTTCAGAAGAAATTTTGAGTCCATTAGTCCTCCATTTCTTGGGGACAGACAAATTGCTCTTAATTTTTTTACTTTTGAGAGGAAAAGCTAGCTCAAAGTAATATAGAAAAAGATTACTAAATTGATCATATTTTTCATTAGCATTTAAAGTAGGGTCATTTAAGAAGCTCCAATCTTCATTTGCTAGTAGAGTACAAAAGTGAGAAATATTTGTGGGATTTTTTAGCGCTCGATATTTAAAAGTTTTTGAGGCCTTTATTTGAGTATCCAAAGAAACAGATAGAAGCTGGGTGTTATGATCACTGAGGGCGTTATTAATTGTAGTGCTAGTATTAAAATTGCTGTCAAAGTTTGCACATATATCATCTAGACACTTATGTATTCTAGATGGTACTTTAATAAGAGGTATAATGCAGTAAGTATTTAATATATCCAATAGATCGGTTAAATTGTTAGATGGAGTTAAAAAATTAATGTTAAAATCACCACAGATGATTATTCTGTGCTTTTTAGTATTTTCAATTAGCATACTAATGGCAGTATTTAATTTATCCAAGAAGATTCCAATATCACCATTTGGACTTCTGTATAATGCTAACACTAAGACATATTCCTCTGCACTTTATTTAGCCCTACACATTCCAAATGTTTCTCGACAGAGAGATCTTTAATGTAGCTCAGTTCTGAACATTGTCTATTATTTTTTACATAAATACATACTCCACCATTTTTAAGTGTATTTCTACAGTAATAACTTTTTAGTGTATAGCCATCGATGCTGATTGATTGAATTTGCTCATTTTTGGCCCGGTGTTCAGATACACAAAATATATCACATTTAGTGTCTGATAGAAATACCTCCAGCTCTAAGAGTTTGTTGCTAATGCACTGAACATTTTGATGTACTATACGCAACTGTTCTGGTGAGTGTCTCTTATAAAAAACCCCGCCTGATTAACTCTATTTTCTAGATCTTTCATACCCAATGTATTGCCTTTAATATAATGATATTTATTAGTAGTAACACTTGTTTTGAGGATGGCTTGTGAACCTACCTTAATATGCTTATCGTCTTTTATGTAGTTAAAAATATTTTTACGTAAGTTAATCTTGTTTGTATTGAAACTTTCTGACTTGAAACTATTATATAGTTGACTGAAGAATTTTTGTTCACTTTTTTAAAATTTAGAACCAGATTGTCGATGAGATTTTGAATCATCCTATGCTTTTTTGTATATTCAGTGATTGTAATAAGATTTGCAAATTTACCAACATTTAACACGTTTTTTATTGCCTTTTCCATTCTACTTATGTTATCTACCCTATTAGTTTTGAACATGAAAATAACGGTATCTTTTTGTCCATAGTTAATAGTGTAGTTAAAGTTATTATTGCTTAATTCTAAAATATTTGCATATGATTTGATGATACCTTCTACAGAAAATTTTGATCGATATATAACATTTTTTAGATTTTGTGCACAGGCTTGACCAAGCTCATCTCCAATAATTAAAATTTTGTTTTTGTCATTATTTAGATATTCCTCTTTGAGTTCGTTATTAGAACTAGCTGGATCGGGTAATATACTTATATCCACCACGTCTATTACATTAGTTAGCTTATTACTGTGAATTGAGTCCTTATCTCCTTTGTCTTCTGCCGTAGTTTCATCACCAGCTGTCTCTGTCTTCCTCATCTTTCTCACTTCGTGATTGCTTCGATCTATTACTTTAGGTGTTTTTTCATTTTCAGTCGAGGTGTCCCTACCTTCTTTCTTCTATTTTATAAGTACATTACTCATGATTTCTATTGCTTTCCTATTGTTTAACTCCATTCCTGGTTTCTCCGCACAAGGTTCTGTGGTTGTATTCCATATAGTAGTACTATGCTCCTGGGTGTTCTTGACTTGATCTTTTGTTAACTGTTTATATTCATCTATTTTTTCCAACAGTTCCTTGTTATCTTTTAGGATAATGCTGTTTCTTTCCCTTAATTCTTTGACTTCTTTCTCACATCGTAATGACTTATTTAATTCTTTAGAAATATTCTCTTCAATTTCGGAGTTCTTTAAAATTATTTGGTTTAATTTTTCTTTTAAATTTTCAATGGTTATTTTATATTCTTGTATTTCACTGCTCGGCTTCAAAAACTTCATTTTCAAAATTTATTGAGTTTCTTTTTATAGTTTTAATATAGTTATCTTTCTCCTTAATTTCAGCCTTCAATTTATTTATCTCGAGATGTAGTTCTTCCACCATCTCTTGGTCGATATTTGTTTTATCAGCACATACTTGGGAGCAATATATTTTTTGCTTTTCAACTACAAAGAAATCTTTCCTCCTTTGTGAAAGATGCTGTTGCAAGTAACACAGCAATAATTTCCAAAATCTTTCTTGCAGCACATAAATTTCTTTTCATTATTTCTTAGTACAGACCTGTTTTTTATTATATACAAGAGCAAGAGCTATTAGAACAAAAAGGCTACTTATAGGTTTTTAGAACACTGATAGAGGATATTTGCCTTCATCTTATTAACACATATATTTAGAAACAATTGTTCTAATGTTTATAACAACATTACACCAACACTTAACTCCATTAAAATTAAAATGGGTAACTTTTTAGCTTTGTGATGATACAACACTCAATTGTTATTTATACTTTGGACAAGCCAAAAATTAGTCAAATCTACAGAGCACAAGTTCACAAGTTAACTCTAATTAACTCTATTATGTTACAAAAATAACTGATTAGAAATTAAAATAAATATTGTTGTTTATATTTTGTTCAGATTTTGCAATATGTGTAACGTGCAGTATATTCAGTTCTCTTAAATCTTCAACATAAATTATTTAAATGGTGGCAAGCGATGCACTCCGAATAATCCTGCAACAAATCTGAAGTAAATTGTATAATAAGTGGTACGAGGAACAGTGTTTTAAAATTTAAATAGGGCTGTTAATCTTGGTAAAAACTGCCAAGGTGCTAAAATAAGGATGAATAAATATTTTGGTTTATAGAAAATAGTGTAGGGCTGTATGCAATAAAGCAACCGAGGTAAATGATAAATAATTTTCAAGCGTTTTTATTCAATCTAATGATTCTATTCAACATTTCATGTAAATGTTTGGTAATATTACAGAAATAGTGAAGCTATATTGTAGGTATTACTCATTGTTTTATTTTAAACGTGTTATGTGATAGATAAATCAACTGTGATGATTTTGAATTTGAATGTGTTCAAAACACCAACGTATAGATGTAAATTTTATTGAAAATGGTTATGAACTGTTATATTATCTGCAAGAGAGAACAGTAATGTGTAATAATGTATCACGACATTTTTTTAAATAGAATTACCGCTTATACCTCATATGTTCTTTCAAGCGAATAACATTTAACTTACAATAACTACTACTAGCTTTTCACTTTTACTTCTGTCGTAATAGTCTTATTAGAAATATATTTATAATATTTTAAAATAAAATTCGTACGTCATATAATTTATAAATAAATAAATTAAATAATTAATTAATTTATTTTATTATCCAATGGACCATAACACAAAGTACAGTAACTCTGTCGTGATATAGGACAAGTCAGGTAGATTTAGATAATAAATTAGTCATTAACTAACCTAGGTATAAATGTAGAACATATAGGACATGTATATTGTTGTTTAATAAAATTGATAAAACTCATATACTAGTAAACGAATTAAACTACTTACTTCTAATTCCTGCTCCCAATGTTAAAAATACAATAAAAGTACATACAAAATATATTTAGCTTAAATACATTATTGTATATTCCTACAAATATTTAGATAAGCTATAAAAGTTATTCTTCAATAAAAATCATAGAAGCTTATTTTTAAAATTCTGATGTTTTGACTAAGTCTTATTTCTTGAGATAATTTATTGAAACATTTAATTCCCATGAAAATCCAAGATTTTTCAAATGGAGAGCTATTATGTACAGGCATGAGCGGATCTGGACCTTGAGCTTGGGGAGGGGGGTAACACAGCCGCGTGCTGAAAATAACAAAAATGTTTTTCCTCGAAAATTAAAATTGATGAGCAGGGGGGAGAAAATCACATAAATCCGGGCTTGTGTACAGGTATAGTTAACTGATCATTACTTCATGTACTATAATTGTGACAATCGCGGTTCCTACTAAATTTACTTTCATTTATTTTCTCACACGTTACTATTTAAAAAATATATAAGCATATAAATGGTGACAGACTCAGTTTCTTAAAAATTGGACGACACGATTGATGTCGTGAAGCTCCAACTATATTTCTTACGGGTCTTTTCTGGAGCCTAAATATTCTACTAAAATGACTAGAAGTCCGCCAAAAAGTTATACCGTAATGCACTCTAGACACAAATTGGGCATGATAAAAAGATAATATAGTCGACTTGTTTGTTATAGAATTTAACCGGTAAAGAGCAAAACACACTGACGAAAGTTTTTTTGAAAGATTTTCAACATGAATTTCCCAACTTAACGTTTTGTCTATATTCATCCCTAGAAATTTAATTGATCTAACCTGCTCAACTGATTTATTGTTTATTTTTAATAAATGTCTTTCATTAAAGAACTTTTAGGAGTAAAATGAATAAATAAATTGCATTTTCTCAATAGGCGTCTGAATTTAAGATGTCAGCGCCAAAGTGGAGAACTCGTGAACTAATTATAGGCCGTTTGTTTATTTATTTGGTGATTACTTATATCGATTTTTTTCCGTTTATTGTTATTTTTGGCGTTAAAAATAATAACATCAATAATATATAACCTAAAGGTTTGCAAGATTTTGTTGTAAGTGATTTGCAAGATGTTATTGGCATTATTCAGCAAAATTCATATTTTTTTAGGTTATCCAGTTTTTCCCTTGAAAAGTACAGTTTCTTCGACATAAACGGTGTCTGGCTAGTTAAAAATTAATAAACTTAAATATTTCTTTAAATTTATGTACAGTTGTAGTTTAAATCACTTTTTTTTCCAGGAAACATGAGTGACATTTAGGTTAAGCATATTGCAATTTGCAATGTATGGAACATTTGGGAAGCACTAAAAATGTAAAAATTCTAAGTGTGTGTATAAAGGGGAATGTTTTAAATGCAGGACATAATATTATTTTGTGTGGTACAACCCATATTCAACACAAAACTTAATAAATGTGTATGCTCTACGTTTACAAACAAGTGTCAGATCAAATACCCATGAAATTAGTGGTACACTGAATATAGATAGATATTTATTAATTCTTTAAGTAAAATAAATGAAACAGTATTTTGTAAAATATGAGATAGAAATATTCAGGGGTAAAACATAATAGTGCATGATGCAATAGTATATATTACTTTTATAAATATACTGAAATTGCATAGGTATATTTACTTATTTCAAAAATTTCACTTACAATGTGTGATTGTTCAGGCCATTATTACTGCTAGTCTGGCCACGGTTTTGCACCAGCTTTTTCCCCCTCAATGCCTGGTTAAAAGTGTCTACATCAAAGAGGGTATGCTTTAAACATTGTCGTGCCAACTCAACTTTCACGAGTTGTCCCTGCAATCTACAAAAGATACCGACTAGGTGGGCTCCAGCAAATTGTATTTTGTGTAGCCCCTTTAAACGCTATTATATTTTTAATAACTTAGCATCTCAGTTTATCATTATTTACTTATTGTTGATATCATCGTACACTAAAGAGACAATGACAGAAATGCCTATAATTAGTTTGACTATAGACCACCAGGTGGCGTACTCCTTATTTTCAGTCACCTATTGCATCATTTACCGACTGACCGCTACACAAATATGTATTATCATCAGCAAACATAGTGAGATTGTCGTACGGATCTATATTTGGCACATCATTAATAAAAATGAGAAATAGCAATGGTCTGAATATCGACCCTTGCGGCACACCTATCTTTATCTTCATATCCTTTTCATCAGATCTACAATTTGTTTTCTTTATGAAAGGTAAGATAAGATTTATAAAAGTAAGATAGAAGCCACTTCATGATTTAACCTCTTATTCCATAATTTTTAGCCTAAACAATGCATGATTGACTAGGTCAAATGTCTTGCTTAGATCCATGAAGAAACCTTCGGATTTCTGTCCCGTGTCTAGAGCTATATATAACTTATCAAGGAAGTGAAGTATTGCGGATTGTGTACTTTTTCCTTTAATGGAACTATGCTGAACGGATGTGAAAGTATTATATTTTTTAATAAAGGCAACCATTTTGTCAAATATAATTTTTTCTAAAATTTTTGATATTGGGCTAAGAAGGCATACCGGTCGATAGTTTTCTATTTGAAGTTTGTCACGTTTTTTAAAAATTGGTATAACTTTGTCAGTTTTAAATATACTGGGAAATATACCCGATTCAATTGATAGATTTATGAGAAACGTTAAGGGATGCACTAAAAAATTAACGGACTGTCTTAATAAATTTTCCGATATACTATCAATTTCAGCAGCATTAGATTTTTTTTAACCCCATGGTAGCATTAAAGACTATATTTTCCAATATACACCGGTTCCAAGAACATAGTTGGAAAATTCTTGTTTGTTTTAAAACTGTATTCATTTTTTGAATCGCCGAATATTTCGTAGAATTTTTTCGGGACATTTACGAAAAAATCATTGAAATTATTCGCAATTTTTGAAGGATCACCAGTTCATTTTATCTCCCATCTGAATGTTTGTAATTACATTTCTTTTTTTATTTTTCTACAATCTTGATTTATAATATCCCACATAGTTTTAACTTTGTTGACAGATCGATTGTACTCTCTTTCATTTTGTAGTTTTTTGACCGAAGCTATTACTCTTTTATAATTTTTTTTATATTGCTTGTAGTATTCTATATCTATCATTTTATTTGATTCAATCTTTTTCTTATATAATTCTCTTAATTTTGTTTCAGACCTTTTTGTATCTAATGATATCCAATTATTATTATTAGATTTACTAAATACTTTTTTAAGAGGAAAAGATAATTCGAAATAATGTGACAAACAATCAGTAAAGCATGTAAAACCGTCATTTGGTGAATTGCTACGATATAATTCATCCCATGTTTCTTTGCTCAAATAATTAAAAATAAATTATAGTTACTGCTTCTAAAAATATATGAAGTATTATTTTTTTGTTTTACATCAATGTTTAAAATGTTGTGTGCAGAGTGATCTGACAATCCGTTAAAGGAAACCATATGTGATAATCCATACTTTTCAGTATTTAAATTTGTGCTTATATAATCAATTGCACTCGCAGAATCTTTGTCATATCTAGTAGGTTCATTAATAAGAGAGCTGACCTCATATGCATCTACCATATCCGATAATTCATTGCAATGATTTGATTTTTCCAAAAAGTTAATATTAAAATCGTGGCGTAATATAATTTCTTTTCTATTTTTACAATACTTCTTTAGCAGCAGATCTAATTATTTAATAAAATTATTAATATCGACCTCGGCAGTTGAAGATCTGTATAAACAAAATCATTTTATCTTTTTGTTTCACGTAAAATTTGTCGAAACTGGCAGACACACTGTATATTACAGTTTAGGTATCTTGTGTATTATCGTATTTTTGTGTGCTTAATTAGATACCTTAGTAACATTATAATAAAACATAGTTTATATAAAACATGACAGTTTACACGTCTTTAGTTATTAACGTACAACAAATATAACTTAATTTCAGTACTATACTATTTTATAAAGTTACCAAATAAAAAAAAAAGTCCAACAGAAATTATCCCGTTTACAAGAAGCGCTCTGTGTAGATATATACATTCATATGCATGCACAGACATTTTTTTATTAGATATTTGAGTGCAGTTTATAAAGAAACTGTTTTATATATACAATTTTTTTTATGATGACTTTGCCCGATTATAATACTGTAAATTAAATAAGTTGAATAACTATTTTAACCTTAAAACATGTTTGTCTATTAAACGGAGCTAAAATTATTGCCTGTTTAATTGAACACCTCTAAGAACATGCATGGGTAGAAATAATTATTATGATAACCTAATAGAAATATTAACAAGCTAACTTAGATTTAACGCTCATACTGCGAAAAGCTTTTCGATAATAAAATTTTTAGTCAGAAAACGACTGGGAAGAAAACTGCGAACGAGAGTCTGTGATATTTTAATTGGAAATGAAGGTAGCGACGCAAATCTAGGAGCTGGTAAAGCAGCTGAAGTGGACAATATCATACCAAGGCGCTTAGTTAGCAAAGATGTAAAGAGAATCCGTTACAGAAATAGCCAAAAAATATGAAAGTCACGAATATGGTTGTGCGACTGGAGAACCTTAATCTTCGTACCGTGCAGCGCCACCTAGTGTCATTACAGTCTAATACCAATATTTTGGGATATTTATTTACCGGGATCCAAAGATATAAATGCGTTAGTACGGCTTCCGTTTAGTAGAGGGCGTGAAAGGGTAATACTTCGATACATGAATCGATAAACGGTACAGGAACAGAGCTTTCTTTCTAGTTTGAACGTTGACGATATAAGACGCGTACCGCCCAACTTATCTAAATGATTGTTCAATCATCTTAATTGGACCAAGCCATTCAGATTGTACATCAGTACATGAGTACGTTATCTACATGAATACATGAATAAGTTACCTACAATATACAATATGCTATATACATAGTATGCAACAAAATACATAATATAGGTACATAATGTACAGAATATATATTGTAACCGTAAAAAGTATCGTCACCAAGTTTCGTTATGGGTATATGGTAAAAATTTCAAGGCGTGATTTTATGATTTTACAAATGGCTACTTATGGTACCTTATTTAACAGTAAATTGAGTTGAAGTATTATTCGTACGGCTACTGCCTAGCCTTCTGTTATTCAAGACCCTAGAAATTAATTTTGACGAACACTATCGACCGTTTTGATGCAACTGAATTTCCGGTAAGAAGATATTGAAGCCATTTTCTGGTAACGTTGGCGCAGTGACGGAAGCATGGTAACGAGGTCACGTGATTAGCTGCGGGGATTTTTGTTTATGTCATATTGTCGGCAGCCCAGACGAAAGGCTATAACCTAACTTTGCGAAAGTGCCAACTTCACTGTTTATCCAACTTGTTGCGGTTCAATATTAATAATCATCACGTGTCGTTTACCTTGGAGGACCTCCTGGTTTAGGACAACTGCAAGTCTTAATTTCAAGATAAGTGTATTTATTTTACTCCTCTAACCATCTACTTAGATTTTCATAGCAACCTCTGCCTCTGCATGAATTATTTTTAAAGTCAGCAAAATTGTGCTATATATTCTTACGATCAAACTAGAAAGCGCTTAGCGATTAGTTTCGTACATTTTACTGTTTATATCTTTCGTTACGTACGGATTTAAGGCCATAAGCCGATGTAACAGTATTATTAGCGAATTTTTCACTGATTTTTTTATTTTGTAATGGTTTTATGTATGGTACTGCCATAAGGCCACGTGTGGAGATTAGCTCTCAGCTACTACCTCCGACAAATTTTTGTATATCGTTTGGTTAACTCCAATTTTGCATTTTGTACCTTATTATTGACCTTGCGGTCACATGTTGAAGTGCAGCTGTACTTTGAACTTTCATTTGCCAGTAAATTGTCTGTGCTTAGAGCCCCATTGCTCAACATAATTGTCTGTGCTTAGAGCCTTATTGTGTACACACTCGGGTACTGTGCGTCACAAAATTTTGTTAATTTTAATAAGTGAATTTTAGATATAAGGTTACCACGAGTAATTTTGAAATTGTTTAAATGTTATAGTTAACGCTATATTTATGGTTTCATATCTTAGGTTAATTGGTATGATAGTTTAGTAACAGAATTTTTCTGGAGTTTTGGGATTATGCAATAGAGTATATGGTGCTAAGTGTTAAACAATTTGAAATTATCTACAGCTACTAGGTTGTTACTTTCATAGTAGTGTTTTTTACTTTGTACTGTACATTTTCCAGTGAAAATTCCGTGCTCTAGTAAAGTTAACCGCAAGGTAAGGTTACCGGTAATTCAGCGTTAAATTTTCTAATTAAATTAAAATTTATCCGTCAAAATTTACAGTGTTTTCAGTATTTCTAGCAAAATATATTGGTAGGAAGTTTGCTTCCGTTGGTTTATCCTGTCGTGGAATTGTTTTATTTTACCTCGACTATTTTGTTTTGCTATAAATATTCGATATCTGCATTTAAGATTTCAGCCTTCAAGTTACTATCTCATATCATACCTAGCGACAGTTCTAACTGATATTTTTTTAATGACTAGTCAAAAGTTTTTACAACTGTAATTCAAATCCCGTCCTTTCTGTCGCACAACGCTGGAACAACTGAAATTATAAGTTTCAAATCGTGTGATTTAATTGGATATTCTTTTGAATTATTTTTGTTGCCAGGCTTAACTTTACTGGGGTTTGTTCATTATAGTCCAGTTAATATTGGGAAATTTTTTTATGGTCTCCCTTGTGTAGAAAATTGTTTAGCGCTAGAGTCATCTATTGTTACTAAATTTAATGATAAGTGGTACTAACTTTTTAGCTTTGTCGTGTACGTTATATATTTAATTGATTTCAAAATCAACCAAACTGTCGTTACTAACCTAACTAAACTTTAAATTCACTATTAAATTATTGTTATTTTATATTCTTGTTTCCCTGGTGTGTGTGCTGTATCGTACCTTCCTTTCTGACCTTTCTCCAAGGTCTGGTACCCAAGGCTTGAACTTTGCCAAACTAAAACTCAAAATTTAAAAAAAAAACAAAAAAACAAAAAAATAACAAAATTTTTTACGACTTATTCACTCTTGGCCGCATTAGCGTTACTGTTGTTTACGCTTACCCATGGCCCTTGGCCTCCTAAAAAAACTGGCTAGCCGAGCCTAATTTGTTTTGGTTATAGAGTATTACCGTTGTGTGTTCGAACACTTTAAGTCACCAGACAAATTAGTTTTGTGTCATACGGGGAATATACTTGTCTTATACTATGAATTAATTTGTAAGTGATAATGTCAGTTTGGGCTTATCCCATTTAATTTTATAGTAAAACTTCATAGCCAAGAACTCAACCACTAAAGAATTATTGAAATATTCCCAAGTCGACGTGAAATAATTACAACCGCAGCATAAAAGAGGAACAGCAAATGTCTCTGATAACTAAAGATTGCTGACATATCAGGCATCAGTAATATAATGCTGTACACTTTCTTCTACCTTGACATCAACATCATCTATCTTGGTAAACACCTCTTGTGCAAGCTGGCTTTAATAAAGAACACAGTATGAGAATATTGAAATTACACGTACACTATAATAAGGCATTTTACAATGTGGTAGGGGACAAACGGCTGACCCTATTATTAGAGATTGGAACACCCAGGTCTTCGTCATTCGCCGACTATATTAAGAAAACTCTGCGTCGCTAAAAGTAGAGAAAACTAGTTCTGATAAATACAAAGGTGGCAATAGCATCAGGCAGCGACGGATATTACTTTTTATAAAATTAGGACTAATTTTTCAATCCTGAATTTGGAAAACTAGAATACCATTTTGGATTCGTGTTTAACAATAGATTTCATCGTATTCAAAGCAAATTAAATTTCAGTGTCATCTATTTTGATTTTTTTTTAAGACTTCTTTAAAACAACTACGAGATCCTATTTAAAAACTCTCGATTACCAAATTTCTATGAACTCAGATCACGTTAAAATTTATTGCATAAATGTGTAATCATACGTTACATCCAGACCGATCACGGTAAAATATTGTAGACACTTCAGCGATTCATTCTGTCTTGTTAAAGAGATCTTGTCACTTATAGATTTTGGCCGCCTTAAAATAAACGTACTGTATCTCATCATTATTTTAGGTACTACAAACTCGAACACACTAATTTGTTGCCACTGAAAGATTTGCACAAACTTAGTATAAAGAACCGATACCTTGAAAATCACCACAGTCAAATTTCCAATCCAAGTCTCTTACAGCGAAAAACATTTGATACTATGTTTACACTCCTCTGTGGAAATTATTGCTTATAGAACTTCTATAGTATAATATTCGAAATTGTCACTCTAATAACCGATAAAACGATATGCCACATCGGTCGTGTGGGTAGTGGTGAGGGTGGTACTGCGGTATCTGATGCCAAAAAGCATTTTGGGGCCATTGGTTCTTGTATACACGCTCAATCGTAATTTAATTTCTTTATCCCTTTTAATAGTGGATTGAGGTTGGTTATGGATATAATGTTGGTGGCTGAGAGACTTTGACTTCTCATATATACACTAAATTCCATACCATTTTATTGACTCTTATCTGCTTGCTTTACCTATTTATATCCCCATTTACCCTCTAATCCTTCAACAGAATAAGATCAAAACCTATATTTAGTTCCAGATCTCGTTATAATATATAGGTCTACTAAATTTCATGTCAATATCATAATTCCAGAGTTATCGTGCTCAGAAAAAGAAAGCAGATTTTTTTTGCAAAAACTTAAAATCTTGACATTTCGTTGATTTTCTGGCAATAGGGCAAATAGACCATTTACGTAGTTTTGATGATTTTTATGACTTCTTTTTGTCATTTAAGATTCCTGTGACTGTTTCCGATGAGAAATATATTTTACATGATGAGAAATATAATAGATATAATTTGAAATCAAAATTTTCGCTAATTTAGAATTAAATATTTTGTGGACATTCTCCATTTTGCTTATTGCATAATCCACTCAATTCGAAAAGAGTGGGATATTCGCCCAACCATTCGCCCTTTTGCAAAGTTCTTTTTTCGGTTTCGATTGTTGTAGTAATTATTACTATTTAGTACTACCACTACTTATTTAAGATTTAATATAAATTAAAACATAATATTTCGCCATACAATGGGTCCTGATTATCGTCAAGAAACCCAAATTCACATCCATCTAAATGCTCTTCCGCATGATTATCAATATTGTTCTTAACCTCACTTTCTCCAGAGGCTGAACGCAGAACAAGTTTCTTCCCTCTACTGGACATTTTAACTATTAATCGGTGTATAACATTCTGAAACGATTAATAATTAATTATAATCTGAAAATCGCAGATCTTTTAGTCTTACCAACAAACGTTTACGTGACCACAAAAATGGTGATAAATTGGTGATTTTCATCACAACACTACAGGATGGATTACATTTTGCAGAAATGAAAAAAGCACATTCGCCCCACGAAAAAAAGTATAAAGTCTGTTTAAGGCATCACCATTTAGGGTACATATTCGGCCTTTTGCCAAAAGATGTATATTATTGTCCTCTAAATTCTGGTGCATAAAATCGCAAAATTGGTCGGCTCGCCTTTTTGCCAAAACACCAACGATTTCATTACATTCTAAGTCTATTTGAGCCAAAAAATATAAATTATTTTTTACGATTACAATACTTCCACTCCACTACGTGGGTGTGGAAGTAATTTCGGTAATGATTGATACTAGTTGTACTGACTTGAGCTCAGTTTAACTTTTTTCTCATTCTTAAGAAACTCAGGGAAACGAGGCTATTAAGAATTAATTTTTTTGTTTATATCCGAATTTTAAAATATTTTTAAAATCTTTTCAGCTTGTGTTATTACACCAAAATTATGTTTAAATGGGTTTAACTATAAATAACACCATGTAACAAAATAAATATACTTTTCAAATATTTTCTAATTTGAATCTGTACATTTGCTTACGAAGGCCTTGTATTAATAAATTCATAATAATTATATACATTTTGATTCACTTATGTAGGCAACCACAAATAGAAATCCGTGTGTTATTGGTTGCATATAGAGAAAACCTTCAATGGCTTTCTACATTCACAAAGCTCAAAATCGATTGGGCACGTTTGATTTGTATATTTCATTGTTTTGTTTGAATCTACTTGAAAATAATGTTATGTCAGTTAGGTAAGTTAACAGTACGATTTATTTAGTAGTGAGACAATCTGAAAATTCAGATCAGTACTTCGTCCAATAACTTTTATATAAAAGATATGTGAAACATATTCTTAAAACTTAAAACAATAGTTTCCAATTTTAAGTTGAGATGACCACATTGTCCACCTTCCTGAAAATATATGATGCAGACTTGGCTTTTGAACTTCATCGGCTAACATATGAAGTATATTATCTACGGTGACTTAATTTACCTTTGTTAGTCCTGAACAACTGAAAATATAAGACATAAGATATTTAAAAATGATATTGCTATTAGTAACTACAGGGGATATTAATATAGACGGATTAACTGATAACAGTAATTTGAAATCATTAAATGATATATTGAAATATTCCTCGTTATACTCACTCATAAATACACCAACACGGATTGATTCCCGGATAAGATGTAATGTGGCAACGGCACCAGATTGTATCTAATTTTGGTAAAGCCACTGATTGTGAGGTTATTAATTTCCATTCCTCAGATCACTTTTGCCAGGTTTTTAGCTCTAAATCAGAATTAGCCCCTACAAATGACACTCGAACAATAATTTATAGAAAACTAATAGAAAATAATATGTTTGATTTTGCAAGTACGTTTTCACATTATTATGATTTATATAATCAGCGTGCCGATTGTATTAATGACTATTTTGTAGAATTCTATGAACATTTTTATTGGTGTTTCAATGCATCATGTCCTAAATTACCTTTCATAAATAATCAACATCACATCATAAATAATCAACAATCAACAACAAGAAATAGTGAATTTTAAAATACTATACGATCCAACACTACCAAAATTCGCGATTCGTCGAACCAACCAAGAACTTTATGGAGTATTGGTAATGAGAAGCTAGGACGCAATAAAAAAGGATAAAGCAATACAAATAATGCGAAATGGTAATCTTATTGAACTTCCTAATCAGGTATGTAAACAGTTTGCACATTATTATATTAATAAGGCCAGCGATCAACTCACAATTCATTTTGGTGATGACATCTCACAAAACTGCACATCTCCAACCTATATTGCACCAACCCTGTTTTTAAGGCCGGTTACTAATTCAGATGTAATAGATATTATAAATAAAATGCCTAATATGAACAGTACGGGTTTAGATGAAGTTCCTATTAAAATACTAAAATACTGTAAAGATGTGTTAGTTGATTCAATCGTTTTTTTTTTAATCAATATATTTATTTATTAGGAGTTAGAAGAATTTTCTAACATATTAAAAATTGGGTAAGTAGTACCAGTCTATAAAAAGGGAGATCAAATTGGCTAACTATAGACCAATCGTGATTTTAAGTTACATTGCCAGAATCTTAGAAAAATCAGTCGCTGTACAAATATATACATTCCAAGAAAAAAATAGAATATTCAGCACGTCTCAATATGCATATCGATCTAAAAAATCAACGGAGTTAGCTACTCTGGATTTTGTTCAATATATTGTAGATAAATTGGACGACAATTTTAAGGTGCTAGGGTTATTCTTCGATTTATCGGCAGATTTTGATAGCGTTAATATAAATTTTCTGATGCATAAGCTATAAAGAATGGAAATTCGAGGCGTCGTTTTAAAATAATTGAAATTTTACATGCAAAATAGGGAAATTATGGTATCGGTAGGAGAAACTAAATTAGAACCTCTTGATATGGGTATAGGAGTAGGACAGGGTTCCATTATGGGTCCTCTTCTTTTTCTAATTTTCATGAACGATTTATCAGAAAACATTAATACTGGTAAAGTGTTTATTTATGCGGCTGATATCTCAGTAATTATTGATGATAAATCACTCAAAACACTTCAGTTAAAAGAGGAGAATGTAATAAAACAATTTGTAGATTGGTGTTACAAAAACTCATTAATAATTAATACTGAGAAAATAGTGTGCATAAATATTATAAATAAAATCACAGAAGATGACAGACTTGTCAATTTACATTTTAATGTACAGGGCGAAAGTACTTTAGAGCTATCAAAAACCACAACATTTTTAGGAACTTTCCTTAACATGGAGTCCTAACATCGACTATATCTGTAGGAAAGTATCCAAGTCAACATTTGCCTTAATCAATTTAAAAGAAATTATAAACAAAACAGACTTGAAGTCAGCTTATTTTTCATTGGTGTATTCTGAATTAAGCTATAATATAATAATATGGAGACAAGCAACTAACATTAATAGAGTATTCGTAATGCAAAAGCGAATAATAAAAATAATTTTTGATTAGTCGTTTAGAGAGTCATGCATAGAAACATTCAGAAATGAAGGATTACTAACATTGTTTAGTATTTAGATTTACAAATTATCCATATAAGTATATGCTTGAATATTTACAAGATTTGATATTAAATAAAAATATTCCCGAACATCAAAGAAAGGCTAATGATATTTTTATTAAAAATTTCAAGTTAAGTAAATATAAGAAATCACCGCAAGATGCAGGGAGCTATGTCTACAACATGCTACCAAAAGAAATTAAGAACGCAAGAAGTTTATCTGTATTTAAAAACCGATTAAGGGAATACCTAACAAAAAATTGTTTTTCTAATATGAGTGAGTTCCCGAAAGATTTTAATAAATTTACTGCAAACTGATTAAACTAGATATTTACATGTATATCTTATCAAAACTTGTGATATTTATTCTATATTATAGTAGTTCTTGTTTTTCCTTTTCCTACATGTATTTTTATATTTTTGTATTATTATATGTAATGTCTGTCTGCTTGTCTGTTGGTTTTAGTATAATATGGATGATAATAATTTATAACTATTTTCAAATTAAGCTTATCTGGTTATTAAAAAATAAATGTTAGTTTTTAATTAACTATATTCTCACTCTGGAGTGTTGTAAAGCAACTGTGACGATACCTTGAACTTATGTATACTTCTGGTAAATAAAATTATCTATCTATTTCGTCTATTCGACATTTATTCAAATTCAACAATCGCGACCGTCTACGTGGATGGCCTCTGAAGTTTGCATGTGCGTTTTTCTTCCACAAATTACTATTTATAAATATTAACCGAATGCATCTTCATTGACGTCAAGTGCGGTAACATTCCGGAAACCTCTAATCGAAAATATCGCCAACTCTAAAAATTATGCCTCAACAAACTGTAGTAAGAACTAGGTTAGGACATACACATAACTGATAGACAACACTTTTGTTTGTAATCGCATAAATATTGTGGTGTAATGAGATTGCATAAAAAATATTGTGAAAAGAACATGGTGTTCTGCAAACTACTACTTGTTGCATATAATTCTAAATAATTACAAATCAGCAATATCGTATAAAAATGCACTGAAAAGTATTGCCATTGAGACTAGTTCCTCGAAAACTACTATATTATTTTTGTTGAAATAATGATTTTCATAATTTCCTTAAAATATATTTTCTCTCTTGTGAAAAAGTAGGCGATATGAAAATGTTCTTTTCGAGGTTCTTTTTCAGTGAGAGGAAAATAATTGTTTCTGTTTATAAACAAATACTTATTAGTTTAAGACATCTAGTCGCACAGTCAGATGGGATGCAAATTTACCAGACTCTTAACCTCAGCTTTAGAAGAAATTTGCTAATTTCTTTAATTGATAAACAAAAAATATTTTTTCCACGACGTGTGCATAAAACACATGTTTATGATTAGAGTGACTAAAGGAAAAAGCACAAAATAGTAACATCATTTCACTCTTAGTACACTCTATCTATCATTTGACCTGTGAACAATTCCAATTTTTGCCTGTTAATAACCGCAACGTTATAATTAACGTTGCGGTTGTAGTTCTACAATAGTTTAAAACCGTTGTGCTCGAATAGTTAACAGTGGAGTAATTCCAGGGTTCAATAAAAGTCTAGGAGAATAATTTCAATTTAACAAGATTTATTCAAATTCAGAATATTATTTGAAAATATGAAATAGCAATACTCAATTACTTCCACATCCAGTGGAAGTATGGTATCGACAAAAAAATTTTTAAACATTTTTATTGCTCAGATAGGCTTAGAATGTCATGAAACGTCGAGATCTTAAGTTTGAGCGAAAAAAAATTTCTGTCTGTCTGTGGGTCTGTCTGTAACTTTTTTGTGCGCACGATTACTTTGGAACCGTTTAAGATATTGACTTGAAATTTGGTACACGTATATATTTTAACGAGATCTGGAACTAGATTATATTTTCATCTTATTCCGTTGAAGGGTTGGGGGGGGGGGTAAATTGGGGTAAATGGAGGTAAATAGGTAAATCAAGCAGGTAAGAGTTCATAAAATTGATATTTAGTAGGTATATATAAAAGAAGTTAAGGCCTCAAAAAAATTTTTTGGCATTAGCCACCCCCATTACTACCCCCACCCCATTATTAAAGGGGGTGAAATGGGTTTCCTCTCGGGTTTCCTCGAGTAAAATGGATGCGCAGTGGGTTACTTCACGAAGTATGAATGCGCAGTGGCTTTCCTCGAGTAAATTGTATGCACAGTGGGTTACCTTGAGTAGTGCGGATGCGTAGTAGGTTTCCTCGGAGAAAATGCTTGAAGTAGAGGCTTTACTTCTATCGTGTAGTTTACGGCACACAACGATTTTTTATATCTTTGTCATGCCATTTGTCATCCCTATTACCGATGTTGCAAATAATTTTATGGGTTTTTGATTTCAAATATTACACTATTAAAACTCCATAAACAATTATTTCCACATAGTGGAGTGCAAATATAGTATTTTCGTTGTAAGAGACTTGGATGTGGAAGTAGTGGTGCCTTGGGCAGCGGTTTTTTATAGAATTATAATCATAGTAGTATATAGAGTAGAAGTAAATGATTATGTACAATTCTTAAATCGAAATCGTTCAAGGCAAAGATTAAATAAATAATGTGACAGTCATTGACTGACTGAACTGAAACTTTGATATTCGATTAATTTATTAACTCTCTTTGACATTTAGTTGACATTCCATATAATTGACAACTCTCACTTTGACGGTTAGTTGACATTCAGTTTAACTGACATTTATTATTTTGACTTTTAACTGACAGCTGTCACTTCAATAATTGGTTAATCCGATGTTTGTCACTTTGACAATTAACTGATAGTTGCCACTTCAACAATTAATTTATCTAACTTATGTCACTTTGAGACTCAGTAACGCAACGCTTGTCACTTTGACATTGAATTAGCGCGACGCTAGGCAGTTAATTAAGTTTGTAATGTCTTAACAAAATATTGGTAGCTTAATCACACAAATGAAACTAGCATATGATAGAGGTAATTCTCTACGCAATCGCAGATTCAGACAGATCTCGTTCTGGAGACTTATATCGGACAGATCTCAATAAACCAGCATTGAGTACTCAGATTAGGACAGATCTCTACTCTGAGCTTCAGAATCACCTACTATCTAGCCGACATCATTTGTGCAATGTCGCACCAATATTTAAGGCTAAGGACCTTTACTTTACTTTACTGTTTGATCCCAGTGATAGGAACGAATAAATGAGCTCCTGCAATGCCTTTTACAGTAAATGGTTACTAGGTCCGTTACATTTTCTTATCTACCAAATTACTATAGATTCAGAGAAATAGTTCGTTCGTAACGACGAATCTGATTTATCTTTGTTAGTATATATTAACCCATTATTAATCTTTGAAAACTATTGGTTAATAACTTAAAAAGGAAATTCATCGTTACAGTATAATGTAAGGTGGGTTACCACAACCAGTAAATAATGTTTTCCACAAAAATCTTGTTGTCGCTGCGGCCGCCATGTTGAAAAAATACCGTCAAAATAGGTTTCCCTCAATTATCTCCTTTCCTGTTATTTCTGTCCTAAAATTAGATATTACATTCTGGAAAATAAAAACAGCTACGACTCTTAATTAAACTATTTTTCCTGATGTCAATAAATATTAACATACAAATGACGATTTACAGCCACCGGAATGGTGACAATTTGTGCCTCGTTTCAGAATCTTTTCAATTATCTCTGGCCTCGTTGCTCCTGCGCAGTTCTAGGTATTATCAGTATCGTAGATGATAAAATTTCACAAAACTAGGTAAGGCATAAAAAAAACTATTGTTCAAACAATTTTCTTCAACGGTCAATTGTTTAAAAATTACAGCAGCTCGAAGTCTGGAAAAGTGTCCTGAATTTCGGAAAAATGTCTGCCCCGCGTAACACAGTTTGTACTCAGTATGCACTTGTACATACTAAGTACAAACTGTGTGGATTGCTTATGCAAAATTAACAACAAGCTAAAAACGTACTCTTCGCCAATTTACTGAGCTTTTTATATATAATTGTTACACATTCTATAGGATACTCTTCGCAGTTTTCTTGTAAATAATGTTAGTTTTTGGATATCCTAAATTTTGTGATACAATCTTTGTTGTGAAAAAAATTATATGAAAAAAAATATCTAACCTGTGTGAGATTCGAACACGGGACCTCTGGATTGCAACGCAAGCAAGCAAATAACATGTATTAATATTTATGTATACATATGCGCCTCCCTGAAACCTGACCCGGAGCCAGCCGGATTACAACGCAAAGCTTTAGCCGCTGCGGCACCAGCTATTGCTACAAAAACTGACTGTCTGTGATATATATCTTTCGACAATCATACATAGGTATTTCAACTCGTACTTCTATGAAATACATATTAGTAAAATTCATAAACAAAAAAATATATATTATGGAAATAATATTTCGCAAGATTTCCATTTTAGTACAAGCGACAAAAATTAAGAGAATATTTTTTTTTTAATTAAATAATTAATAACTTTTTTATTTACTGATCGATTTTCTTCAAGAACAATAGGGTTCTTCCTCTAGCTAACACTAACTTACTTTCTAAATTTCAATACAATCGGATTTTTCTTTCTTAAGTTATCGTGCTTACAAGGAACGTGAAGGACGGACGGACAGACGGACATTTTGAAAGTTGTTCAGAATTCGTTCACTAACACAATGATATGAAAATTTTTTCTCTACGAGCGATATTTACGATTTTAGAAATGTGCCGATCAAATACAATATACTCTTCGTTTTTGCGAAGAGTATAATAATACAAACAGTTTGTACTAGGTATGTACAAGTATAATACTAAGTACAAACGTGTTATGTGGGAATAGACTTACATTAGTGTTATTTCTTTAAAATAATGAATGATAGCCATTTTTTTCGGGTTTTCACTGACTTGTCAACTCACTCATTGTTCCCTTTTACTAATACTTTACGATTTGCACTCGTCCAAAAATGTGACAGTTCATGCTTCACTGTAGATTGTTGCAATTATCTCTGTCTCCATTGCTGATTATAAAATTTCCTAAATCTTTTGTTTGAACAATTTTCTTTCACTATCAATTCTTTACAAATTACATTATTTTTCAAACTTCAAGCTGCTGTAATTTTAAAACAGTTCGCCTTGTAAGAAAATTATTTAACCCTGCTAGGGCCAAGGGGGGTGCAAATGCACCCCAGGCCTATGTTTCTCTTTGAATTTTTTTGCAAAAATTTTTTTGGGTACTGACAATTTTAGTAGCTTCTTATTATTCGTCCTTACATAATCTGACAAAATACTAGAACCGGCAGAACTTCATCTGTCGAAAAAAAAAATTATTTAGTTCAACAATCCAGAAACACATACTAAGCGCCTTTCCCTATTTTGCAGTGGAAAATGAAGGGGAGGAGCCGAAGAGGCTGTTGCCTCTCAAGGTCGTTGTTTCCTCTGCCCAAGATCTCAAAATCGAAAATCGAGAAAATATTGAATAAGATGCAAGAAATTTGTCTGTCCAGAGCACTCAAATCCAAGAAAAGTGCAGTGTGATAAGTGTGCTGGAGAAAATGTATCCTAAATCACTACTTGATGAGAATTAAATGAATGAATTTATATTGTGTTAATTATGTTGCAATGGATTAAATAAAAAACTATTACATTCGAATATTTTTCATCACACAATAATATAGGTGGGGTGCACGTGCACCCCGGTCAGACCGATACGTTATTTTTTAGGCTTGGCCCTAGCAAAGTTAAATAAATGTTATGGGAGATTTTATTGTCTACAATATTGATAATAACTAATTAGTAGTTTCGAAGAGATAGGTCGAGCGAGCGGATGTGTGTTTGAAACGCTCGTATGTAAAATTCGAAATACTGGGTAAAACTCCGTTAAATTTGATAAAGCTTAAGTGAATTGTAGCCCAAAAAAATCCACGTAAATCGGGGTGTCATAAAAAAAGAACAAAGTTGAAATAGAATTGATATTTGAAAATAACTAATACCGAGTTATTTAATAGCAACGCTCAGCTATTAGCAAATAAACAACACGTGTACCCATAAAATAGGATCGATCAATGCAATTCCGCACTCTGTACTAAAGTGGATCCAACATGTGGCAGATAGATTTTTCATATACAAGAAATTTTTGAGTAATAGCGAGTTTAAAACAGGTCCTAGATATGGTGAATCCCAATATCGAAGTCTGCCCACATAAAGCAAAACAAGTGACATCGTATACTTTCAGAAACCCGAGCAAGATAAGTATATTCTTAACTTGTATTAATAAACACATATTTTCTTACAGGTCAATAATTTCCTAATAATTTTTAATTTTTACTTTATTTTATTTACTGGTAGTCCAATCAATGAATGGTTTCTAGAGGGAAATGCCGAGATCACAATTTTTGACTAGAGGGCTGCGTTTGGACTATTTAGGAGGTAAACATACCAAAAGTTCCCGAACATAGGAGGTGGGGGGGGGGGTGCAGGGGGGCACGAAGAAAGTCCTGGTTTTTGGTTTTTCGCTCATATCTCGAAAACGGTTAGCCCCAATCAAAAAATGGCTGTATGCAAAATTAAAGCTGACTAAATTTTCTACAATAATGTTTCTATTATTTTTTTTCGTATCTGCTATAGTTCAGTAATGAATTGTATATCTTTTGACTGTATTCTAACTTTATTATAAATTTATTATAAATTGAAAATAAATTTTAATAATCATCGTAGAAAAAAATTTCTTGTACAGATATCCGTTTCACAACAGACTGAACTGAAATATCGAATAAAAAATGTCTTTGCGTCTGTAAGTGTGTGTGTGTGCGCGTGTATATCTATGTGTGCGTGTATACCGCTTCTTGTAAACACGATAACTTCTATTTGATTACAATTTGGAACATATGTAAAACAGCATATTACAATAATTCCTGTTGAAACTGGGCCATATCTGTAATACATGGTGATAACCAGAGGTCTACAATTCTCACTTCATAATAATGTTATTAAAAATACCATGTTCCATATTTTAGGATAACACTGATATATCATCTAATTTAAATAAAGTTGGTTTGCCTAACATACACCCGGTATATTGCGGTTTAGAAATCTTATACATCTTCTTATTTTTGTATGCTTATTAATATTTTGCTCTGAAATTGAAATAAAACGTATTTTACGTATGAGAGTTTGTAGGCTTTTGGTTATCACCATGTATTACAGATATGGCCCAATTTCAATAGGGATTAATAATTCTTTATTCTCAATTAATTGTATAAAGGAAAAAATAATACAAGTAATTGTAGAGAGCGTCAGGTTAAGAACAAACAATACATGCACAAAGTTATATAATATACATACAAATATTACATACACAACGATTATTGTATATAACGTCATTGGACAACATATATGTGTCTAATACACATAAAACAAAACAACACACATTATGGTAATATGCTATTTTACATATGTTCCAAATTGAAATCAAATATTGTAATTCTAACAGAAGTTATCGTTTTTACAAGAAACGGTATACACGCACACATAGATATATACGCACATACACACTTACAGACGCAAAGACATTTTTTATTCGATATTTCAGTTCAGTCTGCTGTAAAACGGATATCTGTACAAGAAATTTTTTTCTGCGATGATTATTAAAATTTATTTTCAATTTATAATAAATTTATAATAAAGCTACAATACAGTCAAAAGATATACAATTCATTACCGAACCATAACAGATACGAACAAAATTAATAGAAACATTATTGTAGAAAATTTAGTCAGCTTTAATTTTTCATATAGCCACTTTTTAATTAGGGCTAACCGTTTTCGAGATATGAGCGAAAAACCAAAAACCGGGACCTTCTTCGTGCCCCCCTGCATCCCTCCCACCTCCTACGTTCGGGGAATTTTGGTATGTTTACCTCCTAAATAGTTTAAACACAGCCCCTAAGTCAAAAATTGTGATCTCGGCATTTCCCTCTAGACCCCCTTATTGAACGTTCATTGACTGGGCACTGGGCTATGGCTGTTAATATTGAATCTGAATTGAGCCCGAACTAGCCGGTGGCGTACTATTAGTTACTAGTATACCACGCCAAAACTAAATTTCTTGCAGGGTATCAACGGAAATATATGTGATGCAATTTTCTCTCAAACGAAAAAGAAAAATGCCCTTTATATTAGAAGACTTCAACGTACATATAGGAAAAGACGAATGGACGAAGGAAGATAAAAGCATTATTGGAAAAACTTTACTCCACACATAGTATAACGAAAATGGAAACGCGCTAAAAAACCTAGCACACATGTTCGGCTTAACAATAAGAAACACGTGGAGCAAAAGTCAAACCTGTCTTGACACTTTGAGTAATGGAAGCTCAATTTCACAAATGGAACATTAAAAATCGACGAGTGGGAGTCCGACAAGATAGGAAAAAAAACAACAAATACGAACAGCCAAAAAAAAGATGAAGGCTACAGACAAACAACACCCGACGTTGAACTTAAATGAAAAACTAAAGGAAGCATTTAAGGAAAAAAGAGAGGCGGAGCGAAACCATAACAAGGAAAAATGTAAAGCATTCTTTGAAAACACAGAAACACACGCAACATGACAACGATTAAATCAAACCTTCAGATATCTGAAAAAATATAGAAGAAACAATAATAACCACCAGCTAAGATACATACCACTGCAATATTGGACCAAGAAGCTGGAGGAAGAGGAGAATGCAACAAAAGAACGAACAGAACTAATAAAAGAAACGGACCACTGACCCTTGGACAAGCTACCATCAAATTACCAACTGCTAGAAATAATACTCAGAGCACTGCACCTGGAGCAGACAAAATACACAACGAGTTAATATACTACGGACCGGAAAGGCTATTTCTCCCGATTTTGACGGTTCAGGGCATGTAGATTACGAATAACCATTTAATTCCATCTGCCTGTCCACCGGACTAGTGCCTGTTTGTCTGTTGGCACATTATCTACAACACCACTTGACAAAGAAGAATAATATTTGGCAGGTATTTATTCGTTGAAAAATACACAGACCCCCAAATGAAATAAGGGAAAATATTGAGGTTGAAGACAATAATTGGCATGTAGTTAGCACAACTGACAAAGAACAAAACTATGAAAAATATACAGGGTGGTCACCATAAAAAAATATTGAAAAAATGTGACGGAGGACGACAAATATTTCGCATTCTGTTAACGCAACTGTCTAGAAAGAAAATTAAGAAAAATATACAATATAAAAAAATATATAAAAGTTGTGATGAAGGCCCGTAATGCTTGGCATGTAGTTAACATAACAGTCAAGGAAGAAAAATTTGAAGAATATAGAGAGTAGAAAAATAATGAAAAAGATGTGACGGAGGGCGATCGTATTTCGCATACAGTTAACGCAACTATCAGGGAAAACAATTATGAAATATATATAGGGAGGTCAGCATAAGAAAATTAATAAAAATATGTGATGGATGCCCATAATATTTAGCATGTAGTTAACGGAAGAGTCAGTAATAAAAAAAATTGAATAATATACAGGGTAGTCACTTTAAAAAGATAATTGAGAAAATATGACGGAGAACAATAATATTTTGAATGTAGTTAACACAACTCTGAAATAAAAATATAAAAGATTATCATGGTGGTTACCCTAAAAAAATAATGAAAAATGTGACAGACGATAATACTTCGCATGAAGTTTTAACACAACTGTTAGAGAAGAAAAATATGAAAAATATGCAGAGTGGGCACTAGAAAATAATTATGATGGAAATCGAGGTGGAAATAATAATATTTTGACTGTAGTTAACATAATTAGCGAGGATAAAAGTTCACATACTTTTAGTGAGAAGTATATAGCTCGGTCACTATAAAAATAACTAATTAAGAAACGGCAGAGGAAAATAATATTTGAAATTTAGTTTATACTATAGCCAGGAAGAGAATTCGATGCACTTTTAGTTAAGAAAAATATAAAGGGTAGTCATATGCGTCAAAACTCCATTTTCAATGAGTTGGTGGCGTTTGTTATTTTTTTTTATTTATGTTGATTACGTTTTTAGGGTGAGACCAAGGACCGAAACCGAAATTAATTTCTGTTAGCGTTAAATAACGTAATACCATTTTCAGTTTTCATAGCAACGACAATTCGGATTTTATTTACGGTTTCGGTTGTCAAGGCAGCAACAATTGGGTTGTTGACGAATTTTCAAAAATGGTGAAATATGGTAGTGGAGGACTTAATTTAGTTATGTATTTAATTTGGAAGAAAAATTCTTAGCGCAACATATTTTAAAAAATTGTTAAACTTCGACTATTTGAATGTGCCGCGAAAACGGTAGTGACATCATAACGGCAGTTAGATGTGAACTTATAAGCAGAACAGATGAAGACGAAAAAGTTGACATTGCTGACAAGAAAGAAAATAACCTCATATGTCAAAAGTAAATTTGACGTTTAGCTAGCAGTGATTGATGTTTGCAGTTATTGTTAATATTTTTTTACAAAACGACTAAGGCAGTATGTCTGTAAAAGCTAACTCTGACATTCTACTTGCGGTAGATATATTTATGGTCAGCGAATTTTTAAAAAGAGACGATCGTTTTGACATTGCAATGGTTGGAAGTGTAAAAGCTGCAAGGTACTTACGTTACGGCTGCTATAGACAGTACAAACTATTGTAATTTCTGCAAGAACTTCCTTTATCTCTTATTAATATTACATAATATGTCTAATATGTATTTTATTATTTAATTTAGATGAATTTGTTAACTATACTATGTATTTTATTAAATATTTCCTTTTCATTGTTTTATTTGTACATGCGTATCTAACTGAAAACAACAAAATAAGTTTATCTACTAAAGAAATTATTTATTATCCATTGATACTCACTTCTAAGAAGAGTCAGAATGAGACTTACGAAGATATGAAGAAAGGTCTATTATAACAAAAAATAATAAATAGGTAAGTACTTTATGCTAGTATCTATCTAAGCAATAAACAATGATATGTATTTATAACACACATAATTCAAAGGGCATTTATAACTACAATCCAACGCATTCGTAGCCATTTCCGACTGATTGTGTTCACCGACTTTAGACGACTTTCACAGTTTGTTTCATATAGTTTTTCAACGGCGAGTTTTTAAATTTCCTTTCTTAATTTATTGATCATCCTAGTATTATGGGGCGTCTAGGGAGCTTCATAAATAATCAATAGCTAACAAAAACAACTGCATTTTATTCCAACATAAACTAGATAAAATACATAAAAGCATGAATAACATTCTAATCTAGAGCCGTTAAGAATACAGAAATACACCCCGTTTTATCCACCAGTTTGGCGGGTAATTTAAATTTGTAACAGTTAGAACGCCACACAAGTCTTGTAATGCGGCCGTTTTTCCTACAACATGAACCCATATTAAAAATCAAATTCCTACATTAAGATACAACTTACCACAAATAAAACGCTTAGAATACATTGTAATTTGTTACTTTACTTGACATTGAAATGGTCTCCACAATAAGACTTGGTCCTTCTCTGGTGGCTTTGAATCATTCATTATTACGTTCAGCGTTTATTATTGGAACACAACAGTTTTTCTGGTGAATTGGTGGTATTATTTACACAGTACGGCAGAAAACACTATCTGTACTTATATTTATCCATAACTAGATGCTGTTAAACTATACCGAATTGTAACCTATGAACGTCAGTTGAATTTTACGTTAAATATAATGTCAGATTAAACTGTCGTGACTGTCTTTTTTCTCCGTCGCTATCAGCGAGTTTCTAAATTAGTACCCGTTTCTCGGCGTTTTATAACTAACTTCTCTACAGACTGCCGTTATTATGTCATCTCCGTTTGAAATGCATGTATTTTTGTAATTGATATTATAATATTATAAGACTTTCTTTTCAACTTCTACATGTTTCTAATGATTTTTTATGAATAATTGTTATTGTTTAACATAGATTCTCCTCAAATTTTAACTTAGTGCAACAACCCAATTCTGTTCTCGGTTATGGTTTCGGTTTACAGATTTACAGAAAAATTAGTAATTACGGTTTCGGTTTCGGTTTTGATTTCGGTTTTTAGCTTTTTACTTCCCTTTATATAATACTTATAATGGACGAATCGACTTAGATATGGTTTTCACCATACAATTTGGTATTTTTACATAATGGTTTAAAGATTTGAATTTTTGATTTCAACCATGTTTTTTGAACTTTAAAGTCGTAACTACGGTGAGGATTTCGGTTTAGGTTTCGGTCCCTGGGTGAGACCAAAAAAATTTGTCACGACTCCAAATAAGGGCCACCTAATATGTATTCATACATACGTACGAACAAAAAGAGATAATCTAGAGACTGTCTAAAAACGAAAGTTTTATTAAACAATGTCTCAGTAAGAAAATTAATAGTAATCACATGCATATTGTAATGAAATAAATAAATCCAATTAGGTATATAGTAGCTTATATAATAACGTCGGTTAAGAATTCATCAATTGTGTAGTATCGTTTTTGTACCAGAATATTTTTAATAGTAATATTGAATTTACGTATTCTTATATTTTGAATATTATTTGGAAATCTGTTAATAAATCTGTTGTCTATCTGATGTCTATAGGAACTTTGTTTCATATTTTTTAATAACCTATCTTTACCTGAAGTTAACGTCAGAAATTTCCGGCACCTTCCTCGAAAGTTATGAGGTCCTTAATTTCTTAATACCAATCCTCTAATATTTCTTTACAATATGTTGACATTTTTAAAATATTTGTGCTGCGGGAAAAAAAAAGGCCAGTGGACAAACACAAACTCGACATACAAAGGGAAAAGTTGCACTTTTCTCTTTTGTACTAATAATTACACAAATGTGTACTGCCGAAGTTAGATCTAGATTAAATACTGAGCTTCCTCTGGCTTCGAATGCTAAATATGCGTCTACTGACAAACCAGCTGGAAAATAAAATAAACATTTTTCAATTAATCAGTGACAAGGGAACCAATAATAATTATTTTTAAAATAATAAGTAATTATATATCTTTCCTTCGTAAACAAATCTGCAAAAACAGTATTAATGTGATGACTTTTATTATTACGCATTAAACGAAAATAAAAACAATTTCCCTTTAGTAAATACATACAAATGAGTGTCATTACTTTTACAGCGGGCAGCTGTAAAATTTTTATGTTTTTCAGCAAAGGATAAAAACAAACATCTGGGTGACATTAAAATTCTCCCGCTATAAATAAAGTGGGTATGACTCTAATCCTGAATTATGATGGAAATGTACCTTATGTGCGTCGTCGTCTTGTTCGGGTATTTAGTAGAGGGATGACTGTTCATCTTCACGTCTTCCTTGCGGTTCGCATACAGGATGAATTATTTATTACATGAAGTTTTCGGTAGCTATATCACTACTGCAATGAATTTCACGAAATTATTTCACTGAAAAATGCTCTTTTGTAAATAAGCGAGTAGTAAATGTAATTTTTATGCAATATGCATGTCGATTCCATCGTGGTTTTACGGCTGATTATTTTTTATTTTGTTTAGCTCTTGTATGATACAATAAATTGTATAAATTTGCCTTTCATTAATAAATCTATAATAGTATATTGTTTTATTTCGAGTAAAAGTGATAATTTTCTGACGAGTCTGTAGGTTTGCCGAACGAAAGAAGTGAATCCAGCAATTACAGACGAGTCACAATAAGTGGCTTTTACTCCCAATAAAACATGCTATTTTTTTCTTCAAACGTCGATTAGTTAAAAAAACTGTTGCCCAAGGAATCACCACTTCCACATCTCGATTTGCTACTCGAGTCTCTCACAACGAAAAAAAAATGTATGTGGAAATAATAATTGTTTATGGAACTTTAATAATATAATATTTGAAATCATTTACTCCAAAACCCATAAAACGTTATCCAACACCGGTAGTGGGGTGGGGGTAGTAATAGGGGGGTGGTAATGGGGATGGATGAAGTAACAAAAATATTTTGTGGCCTTTGGTTTTTGTACACACACTAAATCACAATTTCTTTTTTCACCACCTTTTATAATGGGATGGGGGGGTAGTAATGGGGGTGGATAATGCCAAAAATTTTTTTGAGACATTAGCTTCTTTTGTATACTAAATACCAATTTCATGGACTCTTACCTGCCTGATTTACATATTTACCCCCCAACCCTTCAACGGAATAAGATGAAAATATAATCCAGTTCCAGATCTTGTTAAAATGCATACGCGTACCAAATTTCAAGTCAATATCTTAAACGGTTCCAGAGTAATCGTGCGCACAAAAAAAGTTATAGACAGACAGAATTTTTTCTCTCTCAAACTTAAAATCTCGACGTTTTACGACATTCTAAGCCCATTTGAACAACAGAAATTTTAAAAAATGTTTTGTCGTTACTATACTTCTATTGGATGTGGAAGTAATAAATATAAAAAATTTCGAATTTCACCACCAAAAACGCATTGTGTTAATATCCCTTATACGGCGTATTAAATAAAATAAACGTTGCTATGGATATTACTTCTTCTGACGCTCACAGCGCACAGCCACGGCCGACGGCCGACTCTAGTAGTTAATTAGAGTCGGCCGTGGCACAGCCGTCTAAAAGTCAAATTTTAATGTCATGAAATGAGTTAAGAAATGTCATGCTTTTCTGACGTTTGAAGAAAAACTAATTAATGTCCTACAAGTCTGTTATTTTACAATAACGACCCTATTTTGAGATACATTAAATGAAAAATAACGCCCTAGGCGTCCAAGGGCGTTATGAATATCTATAACGCCCTAGGGCATTATAAAAAAATAATACAACCCAAAACAAGCAAATTATGATAGCGTTATTGACAAAACAAATCAAATCGTTCTGAACATAATAGATGTCAAATTAATAAATCGT
Organism: Rutpela maculata; assembly: GCA_936432065.2. Taxonomy (NCBI): domain Eukaryota; kingdom Metazoa; phylum Arthropoda; class Insecta; order Coleoptera; family Cerambycidae; genus Rutpela; species Rutpela maculata. Next base: position 119,612,572 of record OW386288.2, read on the forward strand.
AAATATCAAAAAAAATAATTCGAATTAAATAACAGACTTGCAGGACATTAAACGTTGAAGGCACCACGGGTGTTATAGGATAATGATGCCCTCGGTCGACGTACACTCCCTCAGGCCAGAGGCCCTCGGGATTGTACACTGCCGACCTCGGTGCGTTATTATCCTTATAACACCCTTGGTACCTTAATAACTATAATGGGTCATGTGCGCATGACGTCACAGTCTGAAACCTTAGAAAAAACAAACAGAAATTCCTTAACAGTCAAATGGCAACTGATTGAAATTTTCGTAATATTATTGTTTCTATGTATATTAAACATACAAAATGACAAGTTTTTGGTTTATTATTAATTGTGGAAGTGTGACAATCCGAAACAATGCCAATTTTTATAAAATAACCTCCATTTACAACCAGAAGAAGTTGATTTCAAATAATTAAAAGAAATGATTTTACAAGAGTCCTCCAAGGATTTTATTAGCGGTACGTTGTTGCATGATAATGTAAGGATTTGATTTTTAACGTGGGTTTATGTTATATGAAAAACAGCCGTATTACAAGGCCATGATGATACGTCCAGTTGGACATCCTCTGTCAATAAAATATATAATTTAAGACCCATATGTGAAACTGAAACTGCTTATGATAATAATTACTGCTGCTCAAATGAGCAATAAACAATTCATGGTAAAGAAAATTAACATTTTATATTGGTTTGTCAGTATTTTTAATAATTATTTCTTGTTTAAAATTTAGTTGAGCGAAGGTGTGGAGCTGTACGGAGAGAGAGAAAAGTGCAACGGCAGAAATTGTTTTAAATAAGGTACACTCCAAGAGGAAAATTTACAGGCTTCATAAAGATATTTGATGAAGTACATAAATTAAGAAAGGAAATTCCAAAGTAGCTGCCGGTTGTCAACAAGTTATCCAATGTACCCTTTTAAAGTACATCGTGTAGTGTTTAAAAACTCAATGTTGGACTATTGGACATTGAAGAAGTATAAAATTAATAAAATTAAAACTTTGAAGTGGTCTAAGTCGAGTGAACGCATAAACAAAATCTGAATGGGCTGTGAACATGTTAAATGTAGCTATAAAAGCCCTTTGAGTTATATATAAACTGTGAATGTTACTTTTATTGCTTAGATAGATATTAATATAAAGTATATGTTATGTTCCAATCATTTATTTTTTTTTGTTACAATATAAACTTTTATAACTTATAACTTTCTTCTCGATTATTCTTAGAAGTACTAATAGACCTTGGATAATAAATTATTTAATTAGTGAAGGTATTTTGTTTTGCTTTTAGTTATACATGCATGTACCTAAGAACAAGTTCGACGTAATGGACTATTTCAGTTTACTGTAACAACATATAGTAGTAGGAGCGATAAATAAAACAATAAAAAGGAAATATTTAATAAAATAATAATGGAAAAATAACTTAGATATAATTATAAGATAAATTACATAACAATATATAAAAAATAATGTTCTTATAGAAATTACAATGGATTATATAGTCCAATCTATAAATACATTATAGACGAGGAAGAAATTGTGTACGTCTTATTACATAGGTACTCAAATAGTTTATAGCACTTCAATCTTCATTGCTTAATTTATATGGGGTCTTTTTCACAAAATTTACTGCGGTTAATTCCTTGACCACAGCCATGTTTACTGCTAAAAATCTAAAAGAAAATGCTTTTTGCCACTAAGTAGTGAACATGTTTTGTCTAACTAGCAACACATTCACAGTAAGTACTAAGGAACCGTCTGAATCTGCAATAGTCCAAGGAGTCAATTGCTTTTGTTGACGATGCTACGAGTTCATAACTTGAAAAATGAATTTGCATGTTAGCAATTATTTAAAAAGCAACATTTAATTAGGCAAGTATATATGAAAAGAATGGTTGATAACTGACAACAATTCTTACCTTTGCAACAAGCTTTTTTTCTGTAAATTTCTTGCACAGTACTTCTTTCACCTAACCACAAACAGCTTCAAGATTTTTTAATGCTTTGAACTCAACCTTCTGTCTATGTACTTCTCTCAAAAATCAAGTAATTAGCAGTATCCCTATGTGTAATATTTGGAAGTACATTAATATTTATACTAAAGCATTTTTTTCTCAAAATATAACGATTTAATTCGATGGCAGCAGTATACTAACCTCTACTTCATGAGACAATTCTGCAAAATACGAACTAACCGTCTTCCTGACAAACAAAATTGAGGATATAAAAGTATTAAGAATAGTTGCAGATGTTAAATAATCCAACATTAAGCTTTTAAATGGCACAAACACGGCAAAATTCACTTTAAAGAAAAACATTTTGATTCAGTTAGTATATACAAAAAAAAGCGTTTTATCTGCAAAAATTTAGGAAGTTCTGAAATTTGGCAGAGATGTAGATTTTGATGTTCTGAATTTACGAACTTTGTGACGCCATCTTGAAAAAATGGCGCCGAAAACAAGAAAAACGGCTATATCTTCATAACGGTACATTTTATCGAAATGACACTTCCAATCAAAAACATTCTAGATAAAATTCTCTACAATTTTACTTATTTGCATTTGAAACGATCGATAATTTCGAAGTTAGAGTTTTAGTCCAGTCCATTTGAGAAAGGCGGGAAATTTTTTGAAATTTGTCAGGGACATAGAATTAGATGTTCTGAATAAGCTACTGAATTTATGAATACGACGTCGTGACGTCAACTTGAAAACGGTAACGGTAACGGTACATTTGATCGAAATGACACTCTAAGCAAAAACATTCTCCATAAAATTCTCTTTTAAGTCTAATTAGCTGAGGCTGTCGAAATTTGACGGAATGGGGGTGTTGAAAAATGTATCCTAGAAATTATTCTTTATAGGCACACCTTTGAAGTTACTGCCAGCGCTCACATTTTCGCGGTCCGGTTTATCGTAATGATCTCATTTTTAGAGAGTAGTGTTAATTATTTTATTTTTTAGTAACCACCTCGTATATCTTTTTTACTAAAACTAAAATAGGTTTCTAATTTTTTCTTTTTTTTTTTGGGGGGGGGGGTTCAGCCCCTATATTTTTCGATCAAAATATATCAATTTTTCCTATGGCAACAAAATAAATATTTTTTTTAGATCTAGGGCTAAGAGACCGATTGACAGACGGACTGAATGAATGATTGAATGAATTTAGGTATTTCAATTCAATACCTAAATTTTCATAACCTAAATCAGAAATGTGAAAATCATAAGTTATCTGAAATAGAGTTTTTTTCACGATTAAAATACTTTTCTTTGGTACGCGAGGAATATAAAGAATTTGTAAAATTATCTGGAAAAATTTCCCCTCTCTATTTGACACCCTCTATTCAATAATCATCTTATTTCTTTCAGTGATCAATTTGTATATTGTCAACCAATTCTAGATATTATTTTCCTGATATACAGATAGACTAAGTGCTAACGGAATGGAAGAACCTTAATTTTTGCATCTGCACAATCTGAAACATGATGATACGAAGATTTTTCGGATTTTTTTCACAGTTATAATTAGCTGCAGATAATATTTTTCGAAACTTTTTTCATTGTTATCGTCTGCATATACCCTAAATAAATAATTAGGAAATAACTGACTAATGCAATGCAATGCAATTCAACACGATCAACGCATGCACTATCTAACGATAACAAATTTTCATATTCAGTTAAATTATTGATTATTATAAGATGGGTCACAAACAACAAAACCTTCGTAATATACAAGTACAAATTATAGTCAAAACAATATGTACCATAACTGGCAAAAAATTGTAACACCATCAGCTTTAAAGAGGTTTGCAGAGAATATTATAAAACTGATTGTGAATGTTTAATTATTATTTTATATTTTATTTGTCGTAATTTTTATGTTAGTGTATTAAATAAAACCTCTGCCCAAGAAATCACTACTTCCACATCCAGATTCTCTATCCAAATCACTCACAACGAAAAAACTTTGTATGTGGAAATAATTGTTTATGGAACTTTAATAATATAATATTTGAAATCCTCTACCTCAAAAACCCATAAAACGATACCCCACATCGTTATTTTTTTACCTCATCCACCCCCACTACCACCCCACCCGACTACCGATGGGTGGGGGTGGTAGGGGGGGTGGATGAGGTAAAAAAATATTTTGAGGTTTCTGGTTCTTGTACGTACACTAAATCACATTTTTTTTTTCATCCAGTTTAATAAGGGGTTGGTAATGGCTAATGCCAAAAATTTTTTTGAGACCTTACCTTCTCTTGTATATACTAAATACCAATATTATGGACTTTTATCTGCTTGATTTACCCATTTACCCAAATTTACCGCAATTTACCCCCCAACCCTTCGGTGGAACAAGATGAAAATATAATCTAGTTCCAGATCTCGTTAAAGTACATACGTGTACCAAATTTCAAGTCAATATCTTAAACGGTTCCAGAGTAAACGTGCGCACAAAAAACAGGTACAGACAGACCGACAGACAGACAGACAGAAATTTTTTTTCGCTGAAACTTAAAATCTCGACGTTTCTTGACATTTTAAGCCTATTTGAACAAAAAAAATTTTTAAAAATTTTTTTGTCGTTACTATACTTCCACTGAATGTGGAAGTAATATAATGTAATTTATGAAGTATTTTTGTCTAAAATTTATTTTTATAACTATGCAAATGCTGTGTTAAATAATATTTTTTTTTATATATTGATATTTTGTTAGCATGTGGTATTATTAAAGTTATTGTTATTACTACTATATTAAAAAAAAACAAATAAACAATTGCCTTCACCTAAAATGGGAATAACATGTCGTTTCATGATGAAAAAGACAATCTCAAAAAAAAAAAATACTTTATCTCAGAAATGAATAAAACAAAAGTGAAAAAACTGAGTGAAGTGAATATCTGATATAGACGCGCTGGTCGCTTCAAGTCAACTGTTAAAACTTTGCCTTGAACGGCCTGAATATGCGCAGTTTGATGTAGTAGGGGCGTATCTATCGCTATAGTTCGAGCGCTGTGATTTATTTATTTATTTAAACTTGTATTTCGTTTTTACGTACGAAAAGAACAATTTAAGGAAATAAAAATTAGTGATGACACATCTGTGGATAAAGAGCTTTATTAAAAAAAAAACTTTAAAATTGGGAACCACTGGAAACGACTTGTATAGATTTGCGAGTAGTGGAGGATGACAAATAATATAGCAAGTGCTAAAGTACTACTTTACTCGTTTCCACAGCACCCATAAGGTAAAGTAATTGCGTTTTATTTTATGTGGTATATCCTGAAAGCCTAATCCACAATGTAGCCTAATTCTCGGGCTAAGCATGCGAATAGCCGGCGCGATTACCGTGTTCTATTGATACATCATCGAAACTTCTTCACTTGTTATTGCTTCAGGAAATTCTTCATCAACATCTGTCTTTTCTGCGATATCCTGCAGTAAATGAAAACCATTTATGATATTTTCGATTTCGTTGTCAACGTTGTCGTCATTATCTTGAGCCATTACGTCTGATATATTGCTGCACGAATTTTCATCGCAAAAATTACACATTTTAGATCACTTCAAAGCAGCTTTTCGGCAAGTACCTTCCACCACCACATCCCTTGCGACATTTGCAGGAAACATAGGCAGGGGGTTGGCCGGAGTGTTTACAAGAAACAGTCCATACGCACACATATGCACACACACATATGCACACACACACTAACCAACAAACTAACAGATTTCTTATTTGATATTTGAGTTCAGCCTGTTATGAAACGGATTTCTGTACAAATGCTTTTTTCTACAATGATTATTAAAAATTCTTGTCCGGTTAAAATATACCTATTTGATTAAATCAAGTAGGTATAATAAATAGTAGAGTTGAAATCAAGATCTTCGTTAACTTCCGTGGAACATTGAAAGGTAAAAATGTGCTGATTACGCCATTAGATAATACTTGACGCGTACCTATATACACCTCCTAAATTCGTCTGGCGATACCGGTGTCCAAACAACCCCCGGGGGTGAAAAACCGAAAAAAACAGAAAATTAAATGTTTGCTTCATCTTTCTAGCAGTTTTTTTAATTTTTGATGAATTATCCATAAGTTATGGCTATTTATATGCAAAAGAACTGTATTGTTTGAAGCTTAAAATATTTCCTAAAACCGTGCGTGGCTCTTTTATTATGCGAATATTTATTTCATTATTTTGGAAAATTCGTTCCACTCGTGATTGTGGACAGACCAACTAAAATTTTAAAAATCTAATACGAATAAAAGTTGTAGCGTATACTATCAAAATTCGATTACTTTTTCAGTTTTAAATTTTGATCATAAATAAGTGAGTTATGAATTAAATAGTTAGTTGTTGTCAAAATTATGCCACAACCCCAGTTGAATCTGTATCTACTTCTATCGTTTCCCGTCGCACACTAAGATGGTAAAGTGCATAAAACCTTTTACTCTTTTTTCACAAGCAAAAAAATATTTATCTTTTAAATAATGGGAAGGTGCTTCGTAAAACGACGTTGCAGCAATCAGAAACAGTGGAAAAAAATAAGGAATTATTGTAAAGCAGATAATACTGCCGTAAATCGATTCAACTTCATTTTAACCTCCCCACAATAAAATTGTGGGAGGTTACTACAATTAGTCCAAAATCGAAAATTGAGATTAACATCAAATCTTTACGTTTTGAGGTCCCAGGAACCCAAAAAAGTTGTTTTTGAAAAATGTCTGTGTGTGTGTATGTGTGTGTGTGTGTGTGTGTGTGTGTGTGTGTGTGTATGTCTGTTAGCACGATAGCGGCGAAGCCACTAAACGGATTTGGATGAAACTTTGCATGAGGGTTTCTTTAGTGCTCCAGAAGATCTGAAAAGGTTTTGGTTGAGATCGGATTACGTTTGTTGCTGTTTTGGCACAACAAGTTGTTTATTTTATGATTACTTACAATTTGTAATCGAACCATTGAAAAGCAGTAAAAATTCCGATTTCAACGATATATAACACTTGCACTCTTTAGCTTTGGTTTCCGTGAAAAAAATTAAAAACCAGATAACACGCTGCTTGTGTAAAATATATTTTATAGTGGAACCACAGAATACAGTAACTGCACAGAGGCGAAGTCTTTGGCGGTTCCTTTCAGTTTTGATGGCTCGTTTTCTGTGACCTTGCGTACCAGTTGCGTCTACACCACGGTGTATTAAATAGGTGGTCCGGCAATTTCCTATTATAATAATGGCTTCGTAAGTGCATGGTTTCTATTTACTTTAATAGATGGCGCGAGCAATACGGTCCTACAATTACCTGGGCATGTGCATCGCATAACTAACATAACCTCAAATTTTAAGGTGTTTTCGTTTATTCTCATATTTAATGTTTGTATAGGCATTTTTAGCTTGGAGCCATACTGGCTCCAAGCAAATATTTAAAAATTCACGCAAATAATTTTTCAATATTGTTGATTAATAAAAATAGACTGCTAATTATAGGTTAGATTCCTAACCTGCAAAAGTGTCTTATTTTATTGTGACAAACTATTTAAAACTTCATACATATTACGTTGAACTTGACTTTGGTTGAAAGTACAGGAACCAGGCAGAAATTTTAATAATAGTTACGTAATACCTGTAAATCTTAAGAAATATATATTTTTGAGGTTAGCTGTGACGACACGTGCAATACTGCATGTAGTGTTACATATATTCTTTCAATGTTTTAATTCAGCTACTTAATGTCAGATGTCACTGGACTCTTGTCAAAAACAAGAAGCCGGGAATGTATGCAACACTGTATGTACGTATGCACAGAACCTATAAAATTATCTATCTATGCGTAAGTAATGAGAGAACTTAGTTGAGCCATCTTTTACAATATGTACGAAGTAAGCACTTATTAAGCCACTGTGAGGGTTGTCGTCGCATCACCTATTTAATACACCCTGGTCTACACTGAGAGATATGTTGTTTATTTCTTTTAATAGGTTAGATTTCTAACCTGCAAAATGCGTTTTATTTTATTGTGACAAACTAGATTTTGGTCGAAAGTATGGGAACCAGGCAGAAATTTTAATAATAGCTACGTAGTACTTTTAAATTTTAAGAAATATATATTTTTGAGGTTAGCTATGACGTCATGTGCAGATCCCCATTTAAGGATACACTGAAAAGACAGTGTAGGTATTTCGAGTTGGATTGAAAAATATTATGATTTGAATTGCTTATAATTGGCGCCTATTTTCAATTGAGTTGTACACTAGGTTTTATTTATGAGAATTTTAATTCTCGGTTAATGTTTTCAATATCCCAAAATGAGTGGAAAAAAAAATTCACAAATCCAAACTTAACACGATAAACATCAACAGCGTCAAGATAAAAGTGAGGTTGATTGTTAAACAATTAAGAAATGGCGATGAGTATACAAATTGGGTTTTGGCGGGAAGGCTAGCCTTCGCCTCTGTATAGTTACTGTACTCTGTGGTCTAACCTAACGTTCAATAGACTAGTGTGTTAAAGCGTGCAGACTGTATGCTGAGTAAATTTGAGTGTCAAGTGCATCGAGACATTACAAGTTTTTTCGACGTTCATAAAGCCCACGGAAGGTGTGAGAAGCCTTCGTGAACCGCTCACAAGCCCTACAAGTATAAGCAATTTCACCGGAACGTTTTCGGCGAGTTTTTTCCAATAAAACTTTAAAAGTGACATTATATTTTAAAAACTATTTCCGCTACTTCTGCCATCCCGCCGGAAATTCTTCCGGCAACATAACCTAAAAATAGTGCTACATAACTTAAAAATAATTTAAGACATTGGTACCAATCTAAAATATTTTTTCGAAAACTGTCGAAAACCAAATTCCCCCAGAAAAACATTGAAACCAAAAATTTGACAGCTTACTTCCCCGACCGATTTAGTGAAAAATCGGCCGAGGCCAGAAGATAAAACAAAATATATCAACTCAAACTTAAACGATCCACCATGAACACTACTCCGGCCACATCTGGCAGGGAAGCTGTCCACCAAGAGTTATATGGTTTTTCCAAAAGATGGCCATCCCTACCACCCATTACCAACGAACGGATGTTTTCGTTTAGTTGTTTCCAGTATCAATAATCAAAATTATTAAGTGCTCTTGCCTACGAACTTAGTTTTTATAGTGTTGTGTTTATTAACCTCCCCACAATAATTGTGGGAGGTTACTACAATTAATCCAAAATCGAAAATTGAGATAACATCAAATCTTTACGATTTCGAGGTCCCGGAAACCCAAAAAAGTGGTTTGTGACTAATGCCTGTGTGTTAGCACGATAGCTACGAAGCTACTAAACGGATTTGGATGAAACTTTTACATGAGGGTTTCTTTAGTGCTCCCGAAGATCTGAAAAGGTTTTGGTTGAGATCGGATTACGTTTAGTGCCATTTTGGCACAAGTTGTTTATTTTATGATTACTTAGAATTTGTAATTGAACCATTAAAAAGAAGCAGTAAAAATTCCAATTTCAACGATATATCACACTTGCACCCTTTCGATTTGGTTTCCGTTAAAAAAATTAAAAATAATTCGTTATATGTGCACATATGACAGCATCCAAAAAATTGGTATTATTGTTAGGGGAAAACGTATTTTGCCATCTGTCAAAAATATTTGGGTTGGTAACCTTTGTGAATGTTGATTTATAGCTTATGGTACGTGACGTCACAGCTAACCTCAAAAATATATATTTCTTAAGATTTAAGAATATTACGTAGCTATTATTAAAATATCTGCCTGGTTACCGTACTTTCAACTAAAATCTAGTACAGTGTAATGTTTATGAAGTCCTAAATACTTTGTCCTAATAAAATAGGACTCTTTTTGTAGGTTAGAAATCTAACCTGTAATTAGCAATATATTTTTTTATTAATCAACCATTTTTAGGTCACATGGCTTTGACAATTTTGACATTTTGCTTGAGGGACAACAAAACGCAGTTTGCGTGGTTTTATATATTTTTTTCTGATTTTCTTGAGAAACTGTGTGTGTTTTCGTAATAATGTCATATAGTGAATATTATCCAACCCTTATGGGTGATGTAAAGTGTCGCTACGATGAGAAAATCAAAATAATAGACAATATTGACCCATACACCCTTGGAGTGGAGACTGGAGACCTTTCTGCAGATTTGTCTATTTTACCTTGTGTGTCCGTAATTAATATGGTAAATTACTTAGTGTCGACTCACAGCTTCTTCGCAGATCAGCAGTTAAAGGCATACAAATCTTTACAAGCATATAAATATTATGAGGCCGGATTTGTGCAAGAAGTTTGTGCAAGAAAGATAAACTCAAATGTATTCATTGTCATGGGCAAGGCAAGTTTACATTTAAATAACTAAGTGCTAGATTTCAGTGATAAGCTTGTTATATTATCCGTATGTAGTATTCAATAGACTCTGCCAGAAAGTGATTTCTTTACCTTTCTTCTAATCTTTTTTACATTCAAAATAAACCTTATCTCACAATCGCACCTTGTCGCAAAAAAAGACGGTGTTTTATTTTTATTTCACATTTAAAACTGAGATTACTTCTTTGTTTACATTGGAATAAAAAGTTTGGTTATCCCTCAGGCAATATGATCGACTTATCGTGACGTCATCCTAAGATGGTCTATATAGAAAAATTATTTGCATGAGTTTTTTAACTATCTGCTTGGAGTGACTGTGGCTCCAAGCTAAAAATGCGTAGTCAAACATTAAAAATGTGAATAAACTTAAAACTTAAACATGTTATGTCCCTAAATATATTTCATAACCTAAAAATCAACATTCGTAAAGGTTACCAACCCAAATATTTTTGACAATGTCAAAACTTATTTTAGTTGTTTTTTTTTTAAGGTAATAATTGTTTATAGCCGTGTTCGGATATTACGTCTGATTGATGGGACACGTCACAATCGTTCATTGCAAATCGAGTTAACTGAGCTAAATCTTAAACGTTCGAATATTACAAAATAAAGGCCTCGGACGAAGCTCGACTTGCTCGACCTTTTTGATCGAGAAGGAAGATTTTAATTTGACCCATGCGTAGTCTGCTTGAACAGTCCATAATGTTATTGACTTGTTGGTTAGAGCGTCATTTGGGCTAAATTCTGTGTTATTATTTTTTTTTCATTATCCAATATTTTACAAAATCTTCGAAACGTTATCTGTTAATACCCTTATAATATCCGGCAATTGATTAACATGCAACATAAACAAACATGAGAGGTTATGTTTTAACAGATTGCTTGTAGTCCGCTTCAGTTCGTTCGATATTTGTTGATGAAATAAATGGCTCCAAAGTCACGTGTAATTTATCTGTTTGCTCAGTGCTCTGATTTCCGATGTAATATCCAAATACAGCTGATAAGGATCCACCGTGTGGGGAGGTTCCAGCCGCTTCCAGTAGCTGCCGATTTTTTGTAAATAAATATCATTTCAGGATGCGTAATACGGCAGTTCAAATTTATACCAGAGAAAAAAAAAAAAGGTTCGATTTGTTCTGTCTTACCGCCAAGATATATTCGAAATCTCAAAATATGGATCTCCTGATTTGAGCACAATCGGACCTCTGAGATTTTTTTCCATATATTTCTTATGAGAAAAGATAATTTTTCGTAAAATGAGAATAGCGAAAATGTACCGTCGTGAAAATATACCTAAAAATTGCTCAGAAAATAGAAATTAACTGTCCCTCTTTAAATTTAACCCCGTAAAACTCTTTTATATGGTCCCAAACATGACCCCATAAGTCCACAAATAGAGTATTCCGAATTTCTTGGTTGAGTGGTGGAGTAGCTATGTTAACCTTCAGGACTTAAATATAAATAAAATTATTATTAATTATTCACAATCTAATTTTTTGTAATATTTTAATATTTATGATATTGTTCAAACAATTATAATTTATTTAAACAATTTTATTTTGATATAAATTTAATGTATAGCGAAATATAATGGTTTAAACAGTTTCACATTTTTAAAAATGTTAAGAAAAACTCAAATTTCACCAATACTAGGTTGTACAAAAAAATCACAAATAAACAGAAATAAATATAGAAATACACGAAACTTTATTTTTGCCCTTACGGTCAGTTCTAGAACTCTATAAAGGGATCTTATGGAGATTCATACTTGGAAATAAAATTAATAGTCTCGGACGCACGTGTTCAGCCGATTCTGCTCAAATTTGCTTTCTTTTCACTACAAATTTGAATTGTCCGCGCCCTATTGCACATCCTGAAACGACATTTATTTAAAACATATACTTGAGTCGAATTACGATATTTTTATCTGATTTATAATAATTCCGTAATTTATTCCCCCTGGTTCTGATTTTAGTCTATCTAACAGAATATAATAATAGGAAGGTGCTCCACGTTCCTATTATTTCAAAGAGAAATATTTTTTTGTCTGTGAAAGATGAATTTTATGTCACATTACCTGCCAGTTTTCAATGGCAAATATTTTGCATTGTCCGCATTGTTTCTAAAATTATTATTTTTAAACACTTTTAGCCAGTACTTTCACATAATTTACCAGTTTAGTTACAAATTAGGTATACAATTTGATATATAAATTTTTTAACGTTTAATCTGTATTGCTGGATGAAGACTCCATATTTCACAATATTTATATAAATATATAAGAGTACTTAATAAAAAAAACACTAACTAAAAAGATGTAATTAACAATTTTATCCACGACCACTATATTAGAAAGGTATAATACGTCTATTTTCCGTGGATTAAAGGCCCTTTAATACACTAGTGGATCAGAATTCGTAATACCACGCTTCAATTTTATAGAATTTTATTTAGAACTAGCTGATGCCCATGACTTCGTCCGCGTGGAACTTCATCCACGTGGAACATTGGAACATTGACATACTAACCCACTGCACATTCATTGCATTTAAGGAAACCCACTGCGTATCCATAGTACTCGAGGAAAACCACTGCTCATCCATAGTACTCGAGGAAACCCACTGTACATCCATAGTACTCAAGGAAGCCCACTGCGTATCCTTAGTACTTGGGGAAACCCACTGCGCATCCATAGTATCCGAGGAAACCTCCCCCTCCCCGTTCACTCTTTCGGAGGTTTCTTTTTGAAAACTGTCGAGTACGTATCTTCTTATTTCTTCAGAAGAGTCCATCGCTCGAATGATCACGTTTCTGACTTAAGCAATATCAAAAATACGGGTACGCTTTAAACCATCTACCACCCCCATTTTCACCCCTTCAAAAAGTGAAAATCGAAATTTTGTCTTACACGTATACGTATCCAATAGATTTCAACAAAAAATATTTTTGCCAAATTTCATGCATGTAGATCTAACGAAAAAGCCTAAAATTTCAACCCTTTTTCACCCTCCAGCTGATGCCCGCATGGAACTTCGTTCGGGTGGAACTTCGTCTGCGTGGAATTAAGAATATTGAGATACTAACCCACTGCACATTCATTGCATTTAAGGAAGCCGTCTTCCCATCGAAAAAAATAATTATTTTAATCGACAATAGAGCACATGAGTGGGTATGTGTCTTTCATGCTTAAAAACATCCCTCTCCCTCCTCACCCGTTCGGAAGGGGGTCTCTTTTTGAAAACCATCGAATACGTGTCCCCTCATTTCCTCAGAAGATCCCGTCACTCTGACTTACGCGATTTCAGAGATGGGACATAATTAATTGTCTAACACAAAGCTGACTGACTAACATTCTTGAGAGCCGTAAATTAAGAATGAAAGGGAACGGAATAAACAGGCTCCATCACCTACAATTGGGACATCAGTATGTTGTATAGTTGAAATAATCGTAATAGTGTGCCGTTTTGAGGGACGTTATGTGGGGCGAGAGGAATAATAGGCGGCAACTAGATCTCCCGATATCGGTCATTGGATGTCGATATCTAACGTAGCGTGTAGGAATAATCTAGTAGGCTGTTATTTGAATTCTTGAACGTAGTCGAGCTTACACTGTTGCCTCGGGGTGGAGATATAATTCAAAAACACTGCCTACATGGGCGGTACGTCTATCACGTCTATCACTACTGCGAATGTTTTAAATATACAACTTAGATCTTCTTTAGCCATTTCGTTAAAAAAAAGTAAAAATTCACAAATTTTTCAATTCTTGCAACCATTGGAGACATTGGAAATGATAACACCATATATGAAACATAAAACATAATATTTTACCTTCTGACGTGACATTTTCAGTGTCAAAATGATATATTTTGCCGTTTGCACCGTATTTTAAACCATCTATTACCCCCGTTTTGATCTTCAAAAAGCGAAAATCGAAGTTTCGTCTTACCCGTATCTAATAGATTTCAACAAAAAATATTTCTGGCAAATTTCACGCATCTAGATATAACGGTTTCCGAAAAATCCTAAAATTTCACCCCCCCCTTTTCCCCCTCTTGGGGGTCAAATTTCAAAAAATCCCTTCTTAGTGGATGCCTACGCCATTCGAGGAACCTCTATGCAAAATTTGAAGTTTCTAGACCCAGCGGTTTGATCAGTGAGTCAGTCAGTCAGGGTATTCTTTTATATATAAAATAATTGTGAGAAATAGTTAGACGTAATTGGGTTGTTGACGAATTTTCAAAAATGGTGAAATATGGTAGTGGAGGACTTAATTTAGTTATATATTTAATTTGGAAGAAAAATTCTTAGCGCAACATATTTTAAAAAATTGTTAAACTTCGACTATTTGAATGTGCCGCGAAAACGGTTGTGACATCATAACGGCAGTTAGATGTGAACTTATAAACAGAACAGATGAAGACGAATAAGTTGACATTGCTGACAAGAAAGAAAATAACCTCATATGTCAAAATTAAATTTGACGTTTAGTTAGCAGATTAAACTGTCGTTTTATAACTAACTTCTCAACAGACTGCATTTATTAGGTTATCTCCGTTTTAAATGCATGTATTTTTGTAATTAATATTATAATATTATAAGACTTTCTTTTCAACTTCTACATGTTTCTGATGATTTTTTATGAATAATTGTTATTGTTTAACATAGATTCTCCTCAAATTTTAACTTAGTGCAACAACCCAATTCAGAGATTTTTATAATATAATTATTAATTAAGGCAGCAGAAAGCATATAAACTTCTAATATTTAATATGCTGGTATCCTTATAAAGTCGAAGGGTTGAGACCAAAGGTTCTTTCCTAAAAATTATTTTCAAAACAGTATTTTGACAGACACAAAGATTTCTTACAGCATTATTATATAGGCCTCCCCAGATAATTATACAGTAAGGTAGAATAGATTCAACTATAGACATATATAATATTTGTAATAATTTTATGCTCAGAATATCTCTCAACTGAAAAAACTTGTAGAATACTTTTCTTATTCTTGTTGTTAAATAATTTGCGTGTTCATTCCACTTCAAGTGTTGGTCAATAATTATTCCTAAGTATTTTGTTTTCTTTCTCTATTGTTGGACAGATACATTTGTTAATATTTCCATTACAATTGTGTGTATGTATTTTTAATATATGTTGTTCAGGTTGGTCAACAGCTGAAGCGGAGAAAGTAATGAAATGAGTTTTCGATGCGTTTGGACTTAACAAGCTGAGAGATAACCACTCTAGCGTCGCATTGAGACCTATTTCTGCCCTTTTGTACACCTCTGATCATGTTTCAGCATAAAACAATAATGCAGTATCATCAGCATAAGAGATAACACTACATTCTATGGGTAAACTTCCAACTTCATTCATATATTCATATAAGTAGAGTAGCTTCGGCTAGACTTCGCCCCAGGTATTGTATTAATATATAATACTGAAATAAAGGTAATTTATTATTATTATTATATACAAGGAAAAGAATAGGCCCCAGTGCTGTACCCTGGGGGACACCAGTTTTTATTATTAAGATTGTTGATAAGATTATTAGTTAATGCAAATATTGCATCCTCAGTATTTTTATTATTTCGGAAACCAAATTGTTTTTATAAAGTATATTTTCCTGTTCTAAAAAGTTAATTAACCTGATCTTTAAACACTTTTCAAATATCTTCGCAAAATTACTAATAACAGATATTGGCCTATAGTTTGTTAATATTTGTGGATCACCTGTTTAAAAATCTGAGTGACAAGAGAAGATTTCCAATCTGTAGGAATTTTAGAGGTATAGCAAATGATAAGTTTATTAGATGTTTTAATGGTTTCAGAATATTTTTATACACGTTTTTTATAAGTATTGCGGTTATTCCGTCTTCACTAGGAGCTGAATAATTTTTTAGTTTTACAATATGTGTAATGAGTTCTTTCTCGTATACAGGGTTCAGATATATAGAATTGTTTGTCCAAAATTTAGGTGAAAATGTCTTATTTATTTTTGCTATCTTACTTTGCATTTTACAGCCTATGTTTATAAAAAAGTCATTAAATAATGCAGATTTTTCTTGATCGTCTTTAATTATGTTGCCTTGATTATCTGTGAGGTCGATATTTTTTTTGATTTATTCTTTTGTACTCGTGTTGCCTCGTTTATTATATTCCAAATTTGCTTACAATTTTTATCTGAATTTTGAATTTTCATTTTATAATAATTACATTTTTCCTGTTTTATTATTTTGTTAAGCAAATTTCTATACTTTTTATATTTAATACTAGGATTAATAGAAACATATTTTATTAATTCTTTTTTAATTTTATCTCTATATTTAATTGAGTTAATTAGACCCCCTTATCCATGGCCTTCTTTTTCTCGTATTACTGTTGTTTTTTATGTGTTCTGTAGAAATTTGGATGTATTGTTTTATTTTATTTTGAAATATTAAGTATGATTCTTCAATGTTGTTATTATTAGTTACTTCTTCCAACTGTACATTTAATAACAATTCATTTATCTTTGAACAGTCTATTATATTTTTAAATTGCTCTTTTTGTGATGTTTCTTCATTTTTTTTATGTTATGAATAGATAATGCAATCGTGTAGTGGTCCGTTAAACTTGTATGGTAAATAACACAGTCCCACAAAAAAAAGTTCAAAGCAGCGAACCAGACCCATGTATTCCTATGTATTTTCGGTCGCTGAATCCGAATCCGGGGACAAAAAAAATCGTACACCCCCAAAATCATTAGCTAGAGCCAAAAAACACCCCTAAAATGGGGTAAAAAGAATATTAAGCTACGAGAATAGTTGTTACATCTTAATCAATCGAATTATACAAATTGAGATTACACAGCAGCGTACGTACAATAGATATGAAACACACCCCCAGGGAGGTTCGAAAACTAGCCCCCATATATAAAGAATCGATCCAAAACAGCAATGACTGCTGAAAAGGCTCAAAATGTCTAAGTTTTGTTAAAGTGATAAGAAACTGCATCAGGTCCGACCTCCGATTAAAGAACTTATATCTAGATACACAATTGTATTGATTTGTATGTTGCTGAGATAGTTACAATCTAAGGCACTTCTTCCCATAAGTTCTTGATTGGCTAGTCGATCTATTCGCGACCGATTTGGGCACGATCGGTAAGTTCGATTATCATAATCTCAGTTTGACACTTTTGACAGTGTCCGCCATTAATGTTAATAAGTGTTTTTCGTGTTTTTCGATCAAAATGTGGTGAAGAAGTCTTTTTATTTTAAGTTTTGATTTGCTTAATACCTAAATAATATTCTCTGTTCCTATTTACACAGTTTAGTGACTATATATTTAGTGCAAAATGGTTAAGTGCTGTGCCGTTTGCAGAAAACAGTTTAGAAAAGAAGATAATCGATCGTTCCATAGTCGTAACATGATGAAGTTCAGTTTACAGTTATAAAGTGTATAGAAATTAAATTTTAATATCCTTTTAATACATATTTATCTTACTGTATTATCTTACTGTATTATCGTATGCCTACATCACGTTGTATAAAGAGCCGGCAATGTAGGAATTGCAATAGTTCATTTTAATGAAAATATTTACCATTATACACATTTTCTACACACACAACGCCACTGTTGCCTATGGGATGTGATGTTCATCTATTCTTTTTAATGGATATATAATGTGACTATGTTAGGAGCAAACAAGGTATATAGTGAAAAGATGTATCTAGATATAAGTTCTTTAATCGGAGGGTCCGACGTAATCTTCATAAACTGCCCCTATAGAGTTGAGAACAACCACCCCCAAGTTTAAAGGACACGAGAAAAATAAGAAAAAACGTAAAATGCAACAGGATTTCTATTTTCATTGATGCTATGATTGGTTGAAATTGCGTAGTACTCTAAAATAGAACTAGAAACTTACGTACCATCAACATTCTACAGTGTCAACCCTCAGAAGGTCTGAAAACTACCCCCTATGTAAGGTTTGACCATAAAAAGTTACAGTGACTTCTATAAAAATTCGAAACACCTGCGTTGTGCGGAAGAGAGAAGAAACTAGACTATGTTCGACGCTGTGCTTGTCGAACATCGTCGAACATAGTCTAGTTTCTTCTCTCTTCTGATTAGAGAATATTATTTAAGTATTATGCGAATCACAACTTACACACTTTTTTTATTTATTATGAAATTACCTACTCTCTGTAGATTGTTGTCCTAATCTGGGCACGCTAATATACTAATCAGGTAAATGTTTGAAAAGCACTCATTATTCTAAAATCAATCAAAACAACTACTCTTCTAGCTAATACTGACGAAGTATTGAATACCATGATAGGATTCTTAGCATTTTAAAGCAAAAAATATATTGAAAATACTTAAATCATTTATTCAAATTTAGTATTGTTTAAAGCGTAAAATATTTTCTAAAACTTTGTCGTAAAATGTCGATATGCTTGTATTATCAGAAACTTTTAATTTGTAGGAGGTAAGCAGTTTTTATAGAAATGGTTTTAGTTTGTTTTATAATGAGTAAAATTTTAATAAGAATGATGGATTAGTAATTTTTATAAAAGAAAATATCATGGTAAAAACAAAAACAATACAGTTTCTCGAAATAAGTTTATTACGTTTAAAATTTCAATTAAATAATACTCACTTTGGAATTACTGGTTGTTATAGACCATCTTCTACAAATTTGACTAAATTTTTAAATAATTTCGAGGAATATGTTACAAATTTGCAAGTAAAAGATATAGAGATATTTATAGTGGATATAAATATAAACATATTAAATACGGAAGACTTAATAATTATTATTTGAATATATTATCACAGAAGGGATTTTTTCCATGCATTAATAAACCCACAAGGGAAAATGAACTTTTTTCATGTACTATAGACCATATATTCATAAAATATGATAACTCGAATAAAAGAACTCTGGACATTAAACCGATTACACAGCCCCACAAAAAAAAAAAAGTTCAAAGCAGCAAACCAGACCCATGTATTCCTATGTATTTTCGGTCGCTGAATCCGAATCCGGGGTCAAAGAAAATCGTACACCCCCAAAATCATTAGCTAGAGCCAAAAAACACCCCTGAAATGGAATAAAAAGAAGATTAAGCTACGAGAATAGTTGTTACTTCTTAATCAATCGAATTATACAAATTAAGGTTAAACAGCAGCGTACATACAATAGATATGAAACACACCCCCAGGGAGTGGCGAAAACTAGCCCCCATATATTAAAAAAATCGATCCAAAACAACAATGACTGCTGAAAAAGCTCGAAATGTCTAAGTTTTGTTAAAGTGTTAAGAAACTACATCAGGTCCGACGTAATCTTCATAAACTTCCCCTATAGGGTTGAAAACAACCATCCTCAAGTTCAAAGGACACGAGGAAAACAAGAAAAAACGTAATATCCAACAGGATTTCTATTTTCATGGATGCTATGATTGGCTGAAATTGCATAGTACTCTAAAATAGAACCAAAAACTTACGTACCATCAACATCCTACACTGTCAACCCTCAGAGGGTGTGAAAACTACCCCCTATGTAAGATTTAACCATATAAAATTTCAGGGACTTCTATAAAAATTCGAAACACCTGCGTTGTGCGGAAGAGAGAAGAAACTAGACTATGTTCGACGCTGTGCTTGTCGAACATCGTCGAACATAGTCTAGTTTCTTCTCTCTTCCACAACAACGCAGGTGTTTCGAATTTTTTTAGAAGTCCCTGAAATTTTATATAGTTAAATCTTACATAGGGGGTAGTTTTCACACCCTCTGAGGGTTGACAGTGTAGGATGTTGATGGTACGTAAGTTTTTGGTTCTATTTTAGAGTACTATGCAATTTCAGCCAATCATAGCATCCATGAAAATAGAAATCCTGTTGGATTTTACGTTTTCTTGTTTTCCTCGTGTCCTTTGAACTTGAGGATGGTTGTTTTCAACCCTATAGGGGAAGTTTATGAAGATTACGTCGCACCTGATGTAGTTTCTTAACACTTTAACAAAACTTAGACATTTCGAGCTTTTTCAGCAGTCATTGCTGTTTTGGATCGATTTTTTTAATATATGGGGGCTAGTTTTCGCCACTCCCTGGGGGTGTGTTTCATATCTATTGTATGTACGCTGCTGTTTAACCTTAATTTGTATAATTCGATTGATTAAGAAGTAAAAACTATTCTCGTAGCTTAATCTTCTTTTTATCCCATTTCAGGGGTGTTTTTTGGCTCTAGCTAATGATTTTGGGGGTGTACGATTTTCTTTGACCCCGGATTCGGATTCAGCGACCGAAAATACATAGGGTCTGGTTTGCTCTTTGAACTTTTTTTTTTGTGGGGCTGTGTAATCGGTTTAATGTCCAGAGTTCTTTCATTCGAGTTATTATATTTTATGAATATATGGTCTATAGTACATGAAAAAAGTTCATTTTCCCTTGTGGGTTTATTAATGCATGGAAAAAATCCCTTCTGTGATAATATATTCAAATAATAATTATTAAGTCTTCCGTATTTAATATGTTTATATTTATATCCACTATAAATATCTCTATATCTTTTACTTGCAAATTTGTAACATATTCCTCGAAATTATTTAAAAATTTAGTCAAATTTGTAGAAGATGGTCTATAACAACCAGTAATTCCAAAGTGAGTATTATTTAATTGAAATTTTAAACGTAATAAACTTATTTCGAGAAACTGTATTGTTTTTGTTTTTACCATGATATTTTCTTTTATAAAAATTACTAATCCATCATTCTTATTAAAATTTTACTCATTATAAAACAAACTAAAACCATTTCTATAAAAACTGCTTACCTCCTCCAAATTAAAAGTTTCTGATAATACAAGTTTATCGACATTTTACGACAAAGTTTTAGAAAATTTTTTACGCTTTAAACAATACTAAATTTGAATAAATGATTTAAGTATTTTCAATATATTTTTTGCTTTAAAATGCTAAGAATCCTATCATGGTATTCAATACTTCGTCAGTATTAGCTAAAGACTAGTTGTTTTGATTGATTTTAGAATAATGAGTGCTTTTCAAACATTTACCTGAATAGTATATTAGCGTGCCCAGATTAGGACAACAATCTACAGAGAGTAGGTAATTTCATAATAAATAAAAAAAAAGTGTGTAAGTTGTGATTCGCATAATACTTAAATAATATTCTCTAATCACAATACAGTTCTTTTGCATATAAATAGCCATAACTTTGTTATTATGGATAATTCAACGAAAATTAAAAAACTGCTAGAAAGATGAAGCAAAAATCTGATTTACCGTTTTTTTTTTTTTGGTTTTTCATCCCTAGGGGTTGTTTGGAGACCGATATCGCCAGACGAATTTAGGGGGGCATATACATATCACGAACTACATAATAGCTCATTCAGTACATTTTTACCTTTCATGTTCCACGGGACACGTTTCTAGACGCCTTTTTCGAATTCTGAATCTTTACTAAAAGAAGGTAATAATAATTGAGGTAAGAAGAACCAAAGCAAGCAAAACTTTAAAGCTACATATTGAGGTATCAATCCTTTCCGAAATCAAGTGAGAATATGATTTAACCACAACGAACAGAGTTATGGGTAAATCATATTCTCACTTAATTTAGGAAACGACTGATATCTCAATATGTTTTGCTTGCTTTGGCTCCTCCTTATTGAAAAGGTGTAAGTCTTATTGGCTAATGATTAATGAATCAGTTATCAGACTTGTTTACGTAACATCTTGCGATTTTTATTATTTAGCAGAAAGTGGAATGGAAACATCAGAATAATAACAGATGTATTTACTATTATTTAGATTACTTTTGTGAATTTTAATTAATATGGAAAATTAATGATGATAAGCGCAATGAAAATAAACAAATAATTATTGCACTACAAAGTTGTTTTGTAAGATTCTTCCTATGTCAAATGCACATTTTAAATAATTGCGGAAAGGTTTTCTTATCAAAGTTCAACATTACCAAGTCGGTCACGCTGAGATGCAATGCGCCATTTGCATAATAATACATAAATTCTACTGTAAATCAAATCATTGATTAAAGATATTTTATGATGGAGAATTTTGAAATATTAGCAATTTCCATCTAGAGATGGACAAAATGAACATATTATTAAGGCTAGACCGTGCATAATGTCAATTGCGGATGCAAGTCCTGCCAGTGCAATGAGGTGTAAATATGTCTTTATATTTAAAAAAAAAATTATAAAATTAGCAACTTTCCTTAATCTAAAAATCAAAAGAGTAAACATTACTTTTATTGTAATTTCAGTAATGTTTTCCGGTAAAAAATTTAAACAAGTTAATAATAAAAATAATATATACACTTATACAATATACACGTTGCATATAGCATGCAGGAAAATCTCAAAAAACTTGTTCCGGGGATCCTTAAGGATACAATATAGAACTGGTATCAGTATTTTCGTAGACAAACGTATATTATGAGTTGACATGGTGTAAGTCTCGGTGTAAGTCATATAGGAAAAAAGTTATGGCTTAAAAACAAATTGACGTAAACTAAATAAAGTAGATAGCACTGGATTTATTTTACTAAGACAGACAGTTATTTCATAAATAACGCTGTAATATTTTGCCCTCTAAAAGCATACAAACGTACTTCTAAAACTCCTTTCGAGTAGTAGTCAGAAGAAAGGGGGCTGGGTAGGGCGAGTATCCTCTCGAAAATGTAGACTATACCCATGTAAATTTAGCTGGTAAGTATGGTGTATTTTACTTTATTTAGTATATATTTTTGCATATTTCATCTCTTATGACTATGTACCACCCTTCATTCCCCATATAATTCCTACGCCACAGATGGTCAATTTTCCTTTCTTCAATTCAAAAATAGTTATTTGCTTTCTGATAATTTAATAAATTCTGCAATTAACAACCAACCAAGTTAAAGACATTTTTTTCTTTTACTTACTGATGCAACATTTTGTCAAACTGCTCTATACATATCTTTAAATATATCAGGAAAAAAACCAGACTGCAATCAACAGCTATTCCCCGGACTAATGCCCCGCACAGTGCTGGATTACGAATTACAAGCATGACCGCGTTAAGTGCAATAACTATGTATTGCTAAAAAACACTGAAGTTTCGATTGCAACAAACACCAACTGAAAGACTTGTTCTCACTCAATCTTTAGCTTAGACGTTTTTTATTTACTTATTATTTTAATAAAGACTGTAAACGAGAAAAAAATAGAAATAAAATGAATCCTATATTGAACATGAAATTAGTAACATCACAATAAGAACGTTGATGATATATACTTTATTTGTTTTAAAAATCAACACAACTTTTCTACTGAACCCATCTGACAAAGCATATAACAAACTTTTTATAGTAATGAAAAATATACAAAGTTTGAAGAACAAAAGTTATGAAGCAACTTCGTATCATAAGACATCTAGGTATCTTACTTAATTCCATCACACACAAAATAATGCATGGAAAGTTTAAAAAAAATACAACTAAAATTAAGTGCAAACAATTAAATATTCAGGTATTCAATATCCTTTATACAGTACGCTAATAGGACCGTATACTCTTACTAAGGCAGCCAGTTATGGAAAGCTGACATAAATAGTGGAAAACGTTTGGTTCTGCATGTGATGGCATTCTAAGAGTGCAAAGCGAATTTGTTTTCTCTTTCTGACGAAAGTTTGATCACATTGGAGAGGTTTGTTTGTTAAGTATATGTGAGGTGAGTTTTTGACAGTTTACGAAAAAAGTGAGGGTGCAAGCCTCTCCAATGGGTCGCGTGCGTCGACATCACAAATTTTGAGACCTTAGGAAAAACAAACAGCTCTCATTGAACCAGAATGTTTCCTTTTAAAGTGAATTTTGCTGTGTTTGTGTCATTTAAAAGCTTAATGTTGGTTTATTTAACATCTGCAACTATTATTAATACTTTCATATCCTCAATTTTGTTTGTCAGGAAGACGGTTAGTTCGTATTTTGTAAAATGATGTAGAGGTTAGGTATACTGCTGCCATCGAATTAAATCATTATATTTTGAGAAAAGAATGCTTTAGTATAAATATTAATTTACTTCCAAATATTACACATAGAGATACTGCAAAATACTTGTTTTTTGAGAGACGTACATAAACAGAAGGATGAGTTCAAAGCATTCAAAAGTCTTGAAGCTGTTTGTGGTTAGGTGAAAGAAGTACTGTGCAAGAAATTTACAGTATAAAAGCTTGTTGCAAAGGTAAGAATTGTTATCAGTGATCAACCATTCTTTTCAGATATACTTGCCTAATCAAATGTTGCTTTATAAATAATTGCTAACGTTCAAATTCATTTTTCAGGTTATGAACTCGTAGCATCGTGAACAAAAGCAATTGACTCCTTGGACTATTGCAGATTCAGACGGTTTCTTAGTACTTACTGTGAGTGTGTTGCTAGTCTAGACAAAACATGTTCACTACTTAGTGACAAGAAGCATTTCCTTTTAGATTTTTAGCAGTAAACATGGCTATGGTCAAGGAATTAACCGCTGTAAATTTTGTGAAAAATACCCCATATAAATTAAGCAATGAAGATTGAGGTGCTATAAACTATTTGAGGTACCTATGTAATAAGACGTACACAATTTCTTCCAGCAGTTAACCCCTCGTCTATAATATATCTACAGATTGGACTATATAATCCATTGTAATTTCTATAAGAACTTTATTTTTCATATATTGTTATATAATTTGTCTTATAATTATATGTGTCATTTGTTCATTATTATTTTATTAAATATTTCCTTTTTATTATGTTATTATGTTTTATTTATCACTCCTACTACTATATATTTTTACAGTAAACTGAAATAGTCAATTACGTCGAACTTATACTTAGGTACATGCATGTATAACTAAAAGCAAAACAAAATACCTTCACTAATTAAATAATTTATTATCCAAGGTCTATCAGTACTTCTAAAAATAATCGAGAAGAAAGTTATGAATTATAAAAGTTTATATTATAACAAAAAAAATGATTGTAACATAACATGTACTTTATATTAATATCTATCTAAGCAATAAAAGTAACATTCACAGTTTATATATAACTCCAAGGGCTTTTATAGCTACATTTAACACTTTCATAGCCCATTCAGACTTTGTTTATGTGTTCACTGGACTTAGACCACCTCAAAGTTTTAATTTTATAGTTCTTCAATGTCCAATAGTCCAACATTGAGTTTTTAAACACTACACGATACACTTTAAAAGTGCACATTGCATCACTTGTTGACAACGGGTTGCTACTTTTGAATTTCCTTTCTTAATTTATGTACTTCATCAAATAAATATCTTTTTAAAGCCTGCAAATTTTCCTCTTGGAGTGTACCTTATTAAAACAATTTCTGCCGTTGCACTTTTCTCTCTCTCCGTACAGCTCCACACCTTCGCTCAACTAAATTTTAAACAAGAAATAATTATTAAAAATACTGACAAACCAATATAAAATGTTAATTTTCTTTACCATGAATTGTTTATTGCTCGTTTGAGCAGCAGTAATTATTATCATAAGCAGTTTCAGTTTCACATATGGATTTTAAATTATATCTTTTATTGACAGAGGATGTCCAACTGGACGTATCATCATGGTCTTGTAATATGGCTGTTTTTCCTATAATATAAACCCACGTTAAAAATCAAATCCTTACATTAATATGCAACAATGTACCACTAATAAAATCCTTGGAAGTCTCTTGTAAAATCATTTCTTTTAATTGTTTGAAATAGGTTGCAGTCGTTTAAGTCCTAACTTCTTTTGGTTGTAAATGGAGGTTATTTTATAAAAATTGGCATTGTTTCGGATTGTCATACTTCCACAATTAATAATAAACCAAAAACTTGTCATTTTGTATGTATAATATACATAGAAACAATAATACTACGAAAAGTTCAATCAGTTGCCATTTGGCAGTTAAGGCATTTCAGTTTGTTTTTCCTAAGGTCTCAGACTGTGACGTCACGCGCACGCGACCCATGAAAGGTTTCTTGTATCCTGTTACACAAAGAACTTTACAAGCAATTCCATGACATCAAGATATAAGGTGGTTCCCTGGAATAAAACCATCTACAGATTTTAGTTGTAAAAAGTTGGCAACAATTTTGAACCGATATTTTGTGCATTACCCGATGCGACTGCTGAAATTGTGGAACTGTGATGATGCACATGTGTGCAAGCAAATGTTCTTCGCTATGTTCCTGCCTAGTAAATAAAACTTAATGCATCTAAATGTGCAACTGTAATGGTTATTCCAATCTTACTTATAATTTCAAGTGACGAAATAGATCATGCGATAATTTTAAGTTATGATGAAAATGATTAAAATTGGATACCACAATTTAATGTATGTAACCTTTATTCAAAACATTGATCAAGAAATGACATTGAGGATGGAGTATAGCGATTCAAAATATTCGCCGGATATAACAGATGTAAATTTCAACTTTCCTGTCTACAGGAGGAGTTTCGTGGAAGTGTAGACGTGTAGTCAATTATACTGGTATCTAATAAATATGTTGCTGCTACCATAAATACAACTCCAATACCATGTGCTCTAATTTGTTGTGCCATTTTATTTATAAGCTATACCTTTTTCTCACGTGATTTACAGATTAACATCATATCAATTAGCAATTTACGTTTCACTACGATACTAATAACAAGTTCACATTTAAAAAACCTTGCTGACAGGCTAATAATGAATAATTAGTGAACATTATACTCGTCGTTGGATTATTGAATTATTCATATAATTCTTGAATATTTTATAGTATACTATTCGCAGCTTTTTGAAAATAAGTTAATTTTTCAGCTATAATTAACAATTACACAGGCGCACAAAAAAAAGTCTTGTAGCTGAAAGGTGAGTATATTTTTTGGTGGGCTGAAAACGAATTCGGTTTCAAAATTGGCCCATCCCCCAAGAATTTCGAATAATTCTCAAAAGTGACATAAAATAAGTTTATCAATAAATTTAAGCGTGCATACTACTATACCTATATATTTTTTGTTCATGTTCAAATTTTATCCACCATGGCAGCATTTTGACATAACCTAAAATAAATCCATAACTTATCAGCAGATAAATTCGTGAAAATGACAATTTTCTTGAAAATAAATTTAAAATTTTGAACTATGCGGTCTTTCCTCGCAAAATTGTTCACTGGCGAGGGTGGAAATAATTTTCTTTCACTTTTATGAGGTATTTAAAACATTTTAATATGAAAAACCTAACAACTTTAAACCTAACCTAGCTTAAGGCATCTAAGAGATGTGTTCTAAGTAAGTTCTGGTAAAGTTTACTAATGAGGCCATTCACCAGGACAGACTGAAATACTATGTAATGTGTTACAACCCCTAGAATGATGTATTTGCACCTACTCGAAAAAGAACCTACCAGAAGATTCCAAAGTGACAATCTGGAATTATCGAGAGAATGGTGGCGTCATCACAGAACAATCGAGATCTGTCATTTTTAGGTATAAAAGACCAACCGCATTCTCGGCGAGTAGTTCAGAAAGTTCAGAAAATATAGAAAGTGAGGTTAAGAGTTTAATGATAAACAAAGTAATAAACATTGTGATTTTAGTCAGTAAAAGTGTATTTAAATTAATAATAGTATTGTGAAGTATCCAGTAAATATTTAATAAAGTGTGTTAGTGGACATCTCTTGTTATAATTTTTGGAACCCACGGAATTTGCGAGGGTGGTTTCCTAAGGGTGGAAACACGTGACAATTGGTGTCAGAAGCGGAATTTTATGACAAGAGGAGCTCTGAAGTTGTGCTGGAGTGTTCGAGAAGAATTCTCGAGGGTTAGTGCTAACAAAGGACTAATTTACTGGACATTGTTCGAGGGTTGTTTTCGAACAGGAAAATAGTGTTTAAGTGCATTTTTGAGACATTGTAGAACATTTTATTAGGACATTAGTGTGATAATTAAATCCTTTGAACTGAGAAGTGATAGAGACACTGAAAAAGACTCATTTAGTGCGTGAAAATTTCTAGAACTTTTCTATTTGGACATTAGTGGAGATTATTAAATTCTCTGAACTGGATAGTGACAAAAGACTCTGGATAAGACTTTTTCGTGCTATTTCGAGATTTGTCTAGAAAGTTCCATTACCGATATTGACGTGACAGTTAAATTTATTTTATTTTAATTTCATCGTATGCCCGTAACAACAAGAAGTATGGCATCCGATAAACAAATACAGGACTTATTTGAACAATTCCAAAAAATGATGGCACAGCAGCGCCAGGAGGAGGAAAAACGGCGTCAGGAAGACAAAGTAGAACAGGAGAAAAGACGTCAAGAGGAAGAAAGAAGACGTCAAGAAGAAAGGGACGAATTAAAGAAAATTATGGAAGATCAAGAAATAAGACGTCAGAAAGAAAAAGAGGATGAAGAAACAAGACGTCGGAAAGAAAAAGAGGATGAAGAAACAAGACGTCGGAAAGAAAAAGAGGATGAAGAAACAAGACGTCGGAAAGAAAAAGAGGATGAAGAAACAAGACGTCAGAAAGAAAAAGAGGATGAAGAAAGAAGACGTCAAGAACAAGAAAGACAACGTCAAGAGGAAAAAGACGAACTCAGAAAAATAATGGAAGACTTGGAAGAAAGACGCCAGGAGGAATTAAGGAAAATCCTGAGCGATCAAATAAAAATACAACAGGACGCAATCATTTCTGTCAAGGAAGAAGTTAAAGAAGAGATAAACAAGGTCGAAGAAAAAGTAGATAAGGTTGAAGGAAAAGTAGATAAGGTAGAAGAAAAAGTAACTGAGTTTGAAGTAGAAATAGACCGGCTTAAACGACAGTTGAGAGATAGAGGAAGCCAGCAGGTGGTATCATCAGGTCAGCGACTAAAACCTCCTTCTTTTGACGGCCAAAGTTCCTGGACGACGTACAAGAGGCAGTTTGAGGCAGCAGCATGTGCGAACAACTGGGATAATGAGGAAAAGGCCATGGCATTAGTTCTGGCGTTAAGGGGCCAGGCCTCAGAATTACTTCAGACTATCCCGGTGGAGAAACAAAGGGACTTTAAAATCTTGGAAGCTGCATTAGACTTGAGGTATGGCGATCAACACCTTGCCCAATTATACCAGACTCAGCTGAAATCCCGGATGCAAAAAGCTGGGGAAAGTTTACAAGAATTTGAAGCTGCGATAGAGAGACTGGCACACCTGGCGTATCCGAGTGCACCTAAAGAATTCCAGGAACAATTAGCCGTGGGGGCCTTTTTAGATGGTATAAGGGACGAGTTCTGAGGCTGACGAGACACCAAAGTAGTAGCGAAGCTTTGGTGCGTGCACTCGAAGTAGAAGCCGCTTACAGGGATACTCCAAGGAGAGTGCGAGCTGTGACTCTTGAAGAATCGCAACCAGAAATGAACCAGAACCCCTTGCTGACTGAGATGCAGAAAATATTCACCAAATTATGCGATAAATTGGATGGCCTCGGAAAGCAGGAAAAACAACAAAATAAAGGAAAGCCGAGCGGAGGTATTAAATGTTTCAACTGCGGCAAGATGGGACATATGAAACGAGACTGTCGACAGCAGAACTCGGAGAGTCGAGTAAATGCTGTGAATGTTGAAGACAAGCAGGAAAACTAAAGATAGCCAGCACCAAGGGGGCTGTGCTGGCTAGGGAATGCGGTGCCCCCAGAGAAATAAAGATTTCCCAGCTCCAAAGAATTCCAAGCAGTCTGTTGTTGCAAGGATATGTGAATGGAAGAAAATGCGTGTTTACTATTGACACCGGTGCTACGTCATCAATAGTGCGGCCAGGGTTTATATCAGGCTTGCAGATTGACAAGAAGCAAAATGGAGTAATCATTCGGACAGCCACGGGGGACAGGGCTGCGGTCCATGGAGAAATCAACTTGGAACTGCAGGTTGGACGGTTGAGGTTCAATTACAAGGTCATTGTGGCTGACATTATGGATGATTTCATTTTGGGTCTGGACATCATGGGAGCGAGTCTTAAAAATTGGAAATGAGGAATTTATTCTGGCAACCGCAGACGACCAATTCCATAAAGCAAGGTTGTTAACAACACAAACAATCAAGATTCCTGCTCATTCAGAACAAATGATTGATGTTGCCTTAGAAGGAAATCCTGGAGGGTACCGTGTTGGCCTAGTTGAAGATGACGAATCGATTAAGTCCCTATCCAATATTATTGTGGCGAGAACTTTAACCCGGACTAAAGACAAAATCCCAATTAGAGTTGTTAATTTAAATTCCCACTCGGTGACAATTAAGGAAGACAAACCGATTGGCTCCTATGAACCGGTCACATGGGTAGCGAGGTGCGAGGAACAAACAGAGGGAAGTTCGTCTACGAAAATAGACCAGGAAGTTTTGACCTTGCTGAGTACCCAGTTGGAGCATTTATCTGAGGATGAGCGAAGGGAGGCAATCAAGTTCCTAGAAAAGGAAAGTTCAGTATTTGCCAAGAATACAGAGGCCCTTGCAAAAACAGACATAGTCCAGCATCGGATAAATACTGGCGACTCACCAGCTATTCGACAACCACCTAGGAGGCTTCCATTAGCGAAACAAGAGGATGCCTCGGCAATGATAAACAAGATGCTGCAAGATGGAGTCATTGAGGAGTCAACGAGTCCCTGGTCATCGCCAGTCGTTTTGATTGCCAAGAAGGACGGAACATTAAGATTTTGTGTCGATTATCGAAAATTAAATGATGTCACGAAGAAAGACAGTTACCCATTACCACGAATTGACGACACGTTAAGCACGTTGGCAGGCTCACGATGGTTTTCTACGTTAGACCTTAGGAGTGGATACTGGCAAGTGGGGCTTCATCCTAATGATAAGGAGAAGACAGCGTTTTCAGCAGGCAGTGGTCTTTATCAATTTACTGTGATGCCTTTTGGACTTTGCAATGCGCCAGCTACCTTTGAAAGATTGATGGAATTCGTACTGCGAGGGCTAACCTGGAGGACGTGCCTGGTTTACCTTGACGACGTGCTTGTTATGGGACTTTACAGAACATTTGAAAAATCTTCAAGAAGTATTTGGGCGAGTCAGGAATGCCCATCTGAAGTTGAACCCGAAGAAGTGCCTGCTATTCCAGAAAGAAGTCAAATTTCTTGGTCACGTGGTGTCTTCGGATGGAATACAAACAGACCCCGACAAAATTTCTGCTGTACGAGATTGGCCAAGACCATCTAACGTTCATGAAGTACGGAGCTTCCTTGGCCTCTGCACTTATTATAGGCGCTTTGTGGAAGGGTTTGCCGAAATTGCGAAGCCATTACACCGGCTGACAGAAGAGAAAGTACAGTACCAATGGACACCGGAATGTGAAACGGCATGGAGAAAATTGAAGGCAGCTCTATGTACTGGTCCTGTGCTAGCATACCCACAACGGGAAGGACTTTTTATTTTAACACGGATGCCAGCAATTCTTCGGTCGGTTGTGTACTGTCCCAAATCCAGAATGGGCAGGAAAAAGTGATCGAATATTTCAGCAAGGTGCTGTCCAAACCGGAAAGAAATTATTGTGTAACCCGGAAAGAGTTACTGGCCATCGTTAAATCAGTGGACCATTTTCATAAATATCTTTATGGAAGACATTTTAAGATTCGCACCGACCATGCTGCATTAAAATGGCTGTTGCAGTTGAAAACCCCTGAAGGTCAACTGGCTCGTTGGATAGAACGGCTGCAACAGTATGATTTCAAAATAGAACATCGACCTGGAAGATCTCATAAGAACGCAGACGCTTTATCTAGAAGACCATGCAAGGAAGATTGCAAGCACTGCCGCCACGTTGAGAAATTGCAGGGTACGGTGGCCGTCAACACTATTAAAATAGAGGTTCCGGACGATTGGACGACCGAAGCCCTGAGACAAGAACAACTGAATGACACAGAAATTGGGTCTATATTGAGAGCAAAGGAGAAAGGAATTCGACCAGCGTGGAAGGATGTTTCGGATAAGGCAGTTGGATTGAAGGCTTTGTGGGCCCAATGGGATTCACTTAAAGTCATGAACGGGCTGCTAAAGAGAGCTTGGGAAAGCCCGGATGGCAGGGAAGTTGTTATGCGTCTAGTGATTCCCAGGTGTCGAGTACCGAAAGTACTTCAGGAAGTGCATAATGGAGCATCCGGTGGGCACTTCGGCGTTAATAAGACCCTGAATAAAGTACGAGAACGATTTTATTGGGTAAATAGTCGTCAAGATGTGGAAGCTTGGTGTCGCAATTGCAAAATTTGTGCAGCCAGTAAGGGACCACAGACTAGAAGTAGGGGTGCAATGAAGCAATATAACGTCGGAGCTCCTTTCGAGAGGATCGCGATCGATATAGCCGGCCCATTCCCAGTAACCAAGGATGGGAACAAGTACATACTGGTTGCCATGGACTATTTTAGTAAGTGGCCAGAGGCCTATGCAATTCCAAACCAAGAAGCAGTCACTGTCGCCAAAGTCTTGGTAGATAATTTGATATGTCGGTTTGGTGTACCCCTGGAGCTGCACTCAGATCAAGGGAGGAACTTTGAGTCAGGTGTGTTTCAGCAAATCTGCAAGTTATTGGGGATACACAAAACACGGACAACAGCCCTTCACCCGCAATCAGATGGAATGGTGGAACGACATAACAAGACCATGAAAGAACATCTCTCTAAAGTGGTTCATAAGAATCAACATGATTGGGATCTCCACATACCGTTCTTCCTCATGGCATACAGAGCTGCTATCCACGAGTCTACGAAACAAACACCAGCCCGTGTAGTATTTGGACATGAGATCAGACTGCCATGTGATTTGATTTTTGGAACACCAGGCGGAGAACAGCTTCCTGTGACCAGCTATGTGGATGAAATGAGTGAACGGCTAAGAAATGTTCATGAGCTGGTTAGAGACCAAATCACATAGCCAGTGACCGAATGAAGGCTCGATACGACCGTAAGGGTAGTTCAGAAGGGTTCAAGGCAGGAGATCTGGTTTGGCTGTATAACCCACAGCGAAAGAAAGGGAAGTCACCGAAACTTCAACCTCCTTGGGATGGACCGTATACTGTTATTACCCGAATAAATGATGTCGTTTATCGGATTCAACGAAACAAAAAGTCCAAGATGAAGATCGTACACTTGGATAGACTGGCGAAGTATGTGAAAGAGGCTGAATTGCCTGACCGGGACGTTCAGGCTTAAGGAGGGGGCAGTGTAATGTGTTACAACCCCTAGAATGATGTATTTGCACCTACTCGAAAAAGAACCTACCAGAAGATTCCAAAGTGACAATCTGGAATTATCGAGAGAATGGTGGCGTCATCACAGAACAATCGAGATCTATCATTTTTAGGTATAAAAGACCAACCGCATTCTCGGCGAGTAGTTCAGAAAGTTCAGAAAATATAGAAAGTGAGGTTAAGAGTTTAATGATAAACAAAGTAATAAACATTGTGATTTTAGTCAGTAAAAGTGTATTTAAATTAATAATAGTATTGTGAAGTATCCAGTAAATATTTAATAAAGTGTGTTAGTGGACATCTCTTGTTATAATTTTTGGAACCCACGGAATTTGCGAGGGTGGTTTCCTAAGGGTGGAAACACGTTACAACTATGTATTTTAGTAAACTGTCTCCAAAGAACGACCGATGCTTGACCATCGGGGTGATTTATATTTGTGAGTCCCGTCACCTCTCACTATCGGCGTGCTTTATTTTGGTGAGTCCCCTCGCCTCTCACCAAAATGAAGCATCCCGATGGTTAAGCATCGCTCGTTCTTTGGAAACAGTTTACTAAAATACATAGTGTTTTAGCCTGTCCTGGTGAATGGCCTCATCAGTAAACTTTACCAGAACTTACTCAGACACATCTCTTAGATGCCTCAAGCTAAAGTTGCTAGGTTTTTCATTTTAAAATGTTCTAAATACCTCAAAAAAGTAAAAAATATTTATTTCCACCCTCACCCTTGAACAATTTTGCGAGAAGAGAGCGCAAAATTTTAAATTTATTTTCAAAAAAATTGCCGTTTTCACGAATTTATCTACTGATAAGTTATGGATATTTTTTTAGGTTATGTCAAAATGCTGACATGGTAGGTGAAATTTGATCATCATCAAGTCGATAACAGCATCCCAAAATATACATAGATATAGTAGTATGCAGACTTAAATTTTAAATTTATTTTTAAACGTATTTTCGGTCAACTCTGAGAGGTTTTTAGAGGTTATGTCGAAATCGTTGGGTGATTCTGATTCCGGATTCGTTTTCAGCACACCAAAAACAGGCATTATGATACCTCACCTTTCAACTACAAGACTTTTTTTTGTGGGGCTGTGTTATTATCTCACTTGTAATTTTAATCATCTCCCAATAATGCCATATATTAACGAAATGCAATATACTATGCAGTATTTTGTGTTTGTAGAATTTTTTCAAAAGTTAGGACACTCCTCATGTGCAATTTTTATCTTTAAAAATTTCATAACTTTTGAAGTAACTTCTTCCGAGTGTTGCCGTGGTTCTCGAATTTGAGTTGACGTTTCTCTGATCATGCTGTCAGGGTTCTTCAGAAGGACTCTAAAGACTTAAGTTGTTTTGTTCTGCTCCTCCTTATATACTTTGGTGCTGATTAAGAGAATATATGGCTGATTTGTACGGAGAAGCTATGGGATCACCACTTTAACGGGTAATAGCCAACATATTCATATAATCATTCGAAGAAAAAGCCATACGCTCTAGTGTAAAGAAATCAAAATATTGGTTGCGTCATGTTGACGATACGTTCACCATATGGCCGCATGGAGATTCTTCACTGTCTGTTTTCTGCGACCATCTAAAAAACCAACACCCTAATATTAAGTTTGCAATAGAGATCGGGTAAGAAGGAGATTTGCCTTTCTTAGATCATTCGATGAAACGATCAAGAAACGATAGGCTGCCCCATGTAGTCTACAGAAAGCGAACATATACCGATCGTTACCTGCATTCTACGTCCCACCACCATCCACAATAGAAGAGGTCATTGATCAGAACATTGTTCTACAGAGCCAATATAATATGTGACGACGAAAGCAAACCAGAAGAATTCAGGAACGTCCAACAAGCTCTAGAGAAAAATGGGTACAAACAAATGGATATACAACGAATTATCAACAACCAGAGAAGAACAATAGAAGCACAGGAACGACCTACTTCGTATGCGTGCCTTAACTATGTGGCTATAATAATGTACAATACAAAAAAAGACTTTATACAGAAAGGGAATTGGGTTAAAACTAAGAAAACAAATTTTTCTGGTTTGAACTAACCATAGTTAACTGAACATTGTTAACATTCCATATAGATGTTAACGGGGCTGTTAAATAATTTGCGAAATAATAAACAGTTTTTTTTAAACATGTGCCTAAAAAGTAGCAACTAAGGAACACTATCCTCCCCGGTAAGAATATTACAGCAGTTTAAAAGTTTTAGGAACATCTTCCAATCTTCTTCAAGAGAGTTCAGAACCTTTTCAAAGATGATTGTAAAGTCTCCACTGCAGAGGCACACGATGTCTCACAGGAAGGAATTGCTGAAATAAATATTAAGAAAATAATATCAAAAACCCTTACACTAACGAAACAAACAAAAAGTAAACTAAAATAATAAAACAAAGAAATAAATATTGTCGTCAGGGGAGAATTGGTGCTTCTAAGAGTAAAACCTATTAAGCCTCGGAACCAGTTTGCACTTGCGGAAACCTAGAAGACACATGAAACGTTTGGAATACTGCAAGTGCAAACCAAACTGAACCTGACATACTACGACAATGTCTCAGTCAAGTCCACATAGATCTGTATTAAGTCCTACTCATTTCCCAGTCCGAATGAAACTTATAGAGGGTGCGCCACTTAAAACTCCCCAGCCTTGTAACTTTTTTATTTTTGAAGTGATGACCATGTTAGGCACATCAAATTATAGACATTTTTGAAGCCTTTAATCATGCATACAGAATGATTTTAAAAAAATGTTGAAAAAAATTGTTAAGAAAAGAAACTTAATTTCTTTGAATATTTTTTACCTCACCCTGTATATGAACTGTGTTAATGTTTTCTTATAAAGGTTTTAATTAGCTTCAATGTGTATTATTAAAATAAAAAATTTTTAAAAATAAAAATTTTACAATTTCCTATTTAGTGCATTATTATATAAGTTTGTTTTTAAAAATATTTATTTCTTTTGTTTCTTGTTGCTGTTTTGTTACGTTGAATATTGTTTGTGATATGTCTTTTACAAATAAAGCATAAAATTATTATCTACAACATTCTTTTCAAAGTTATTTTAAAAAATCAGTTCGGAATCGGAATCGGTTTTTAATTTCTTTCTCTAAAACCAAAAAGAATTTCGAATATGACGTAATAACATAAATTGAAGCTAACGAAAACTTTTATAAGAAAACAATAACGCAGTTTATGTACAGGGTAGGGTAAAAAAATATTCAAGGAAATTAAGTTTTCTTTCTTGACGATTTTAATTTTTTTTAAATCACTCTGTACATACGTTTAAATACCTTAAAAATATCTACAATTTGATGTGCCCAATATGGTCGTTGCTTAAAAAATAAGAAAGTTACAAACCTGGGGAGTTTTAAGTGGTGCACCCTGTATATTGAACAATTAAGATATTAATATAACATCGGAACAATATAATAATTGAGATTTTCGTATCTCAACTTATTTGGAATTTTGTATAAACTACAATATCCTAACCAGTAGAAACTTTTAGGTACGACAGGAATTGAGAGTTAGTTGAATGTAGCTTAAAAAAAACAATAACAAAATAATGTTTACCTGCCTTTCTCTTTATTTTTGATACCATTTTGGTGGTGATTTAGTAGTTAGTAGATGGGAATTTTTAAAAATTTACGCAAGGGTTGTGTTTAATAATGTTAGAGTGTAATGAAGCAAATTCCGAAGTACAAGTACCCTATTTTTACATATTATAAATATTGTTATTTAATTTGTATGACTTAAACCCAACCGGCTACTGAGCATTAATTATCGCGTAAAATTACATTCCCGCACTAAACCCCCACCTGCACAGAAGAGACCGTCCTAAGCTGGCGCTCACGGTGGCGTCAGCCAGTCAATCCGAAGCAGTAGCAGCGAGCAGAGGTGCCCACCCGTGACCAGCCGGCAAGCGTAAGTGAATATTTCCGTAAATTATTTCAAGTCCAACTTTTCGGACTCTATCAATATTTCTTAAAATATACCATATTACGAAACTGTAGTCCGTAAAATCCATTGTAACGAAAATTTCACAAGTGCTGTCTACACCGCTCATGGCCTACGCGCATTCACTTCTCCCACTACCGGGCGAGAGAAGGAATACGAGCCTATTAGCTATTGAAAGCGGCACCGAAAGTAAAGTTCCTCACGGGCTTCCGAAGCAGATAGACGTGCCAGTCCAGAAGTCAGTCGGTGTACAGGTGTACAGCCCCGTATTTAACCAGACGCGCTAGGAACAACTAGGAGGAAATAAGTAAGAATAATAGTAATAATTATAATAGGTAGCGGCTTGGCTGATATTGCGAACTTTCATTTGTCTTTGTGTTTATTTTACTGATTGTCCTCAAGGTATCCGTAATATTTGCTAGTGCGGCTACCCTGTGGTTATAAAGTATAGGTTCCTGTAGTCTTTGTAGTATTTGCTAATTGATGTCTGGTAACTCTTGTGTGCCCAGGGTGCGTGTAATATCTGCTGGTGCACGCAAACTGTGTCCATAAAGAGAGCGTTATGGAGTCTTCGTAGTATCTGCTAATACGGAGAAAGCAAGACACCATTTCAGGTCCAGGGTACGAGTTCACATCCAGGTGCCAACAGTCGTGCTAGAGTGGCTGACTCCGGTGTACCCAGGGTATTCGTAATATGTGCTAGTGCGCTTACCCTGTGGGCACAGAGAAAGCGTCTCCGAGGTCTTCGTAGTATCTGCTAATGCGGAGAAATCGGGACGTTGCCATATTACTATTTTTACCTGTTTTCAGGTTAGGAGCTGCAGAACGCCGTCTTGTCTTCACTAATCATACATCTCTTTTCAGCTTTAGGGTTCCTGGTATTAGCCAAGCCTGACATCGAGAGTAGCCATTTTTCTTATTGTTGCATTAGTTGTTGTTTGCTTGCTTTTTCCTGATATCTAACGACTGTACATAACCTAACCGGTTTCGCCACCTGCACTGTAACCTGTCACCTTGTCATTATCGCGCCGTTAACCATCCATCACCGCCATTACCTCGAATTCACGCTGCTTCGCTCCCGCCTGCCATAAGTAACATCGCTGTAACCGCACCATAACTGCACGATAGTCATATCATAGCCTGGGTACTGTCTGGTATATATTAGCAGATTTAGGATAATTTAGAGTTGATATTGTAACTTCTAGGAAATAAATAGATACTGTTTACCGAATTATGCGTTTTACTGTGTGTGTGTGTGTGTGTGAAAGTCTGATACATCCCAATTGACGCACTGGAATTTACTGTTTTTCTCCACTGTAGCTACTCCAGCCCTACTGCAACAGACTGTGCTAAGAGGCTAGTGTGGGACCTTTGCCCCACGTAAAAAATTGTAAAGGTGGCGCTCGAGCAACCGAACCGTTGCTAAGGTGTCAAAAGTGACCACTTTCCGGCCCCACTGGAAAGTATCCGTCACAGGAGACCCCCACTATTGAATTTCAACTCGATCGCCTATAAGATAAGCAAAAGAAACTTTTAGGGCCACAGATTCAACCTCTTCTTAAATATTTCAGATTTAACATTTTTATCATCATTATCGCGTTCTCAGAAAACTCGGTACTGAATTTCAACAATCTTCTGGCTTATCCGGAAGGATGGAAAACCCATGGAAGGAAAAATAGATGTTTTATATATGTAGATAAGTCCTGTAAGGTTGAGCTACCTACCGGGCGCGCCCCCAGGTGGCGGATAGGGGTACGCCATGGAGCCCTTACAGGCTTCGTGGCAAGGAGTGCCATAAGCGGACTCCCTGGGACTAACATCCTGGTCGGACTATGCGAAAACACTCCCGCGGACCAGCTCCCACGTATTTGTGCCATGCGTGGCGACCCGTGTCGTCGGACGAAGGGTGCCTGGTGATTGAGCGGACCGTGCCCGCAACACATCACCTCGGTCCGGAGTTCGGCTAGACGGCGGTTGAGAACTAACCCACTCTCGATCAAGCGGCTGTGTCGTCCCGTCAGAGGGCCGGCAGGGTGAGTCCTTTTGGGGCAGGGGGCTGCAGACCCGGATGATGATTGGCGTCGTCATTCGGGGATGCATAACCTTCTCACGACGTTGCCTGTCTCTGGGGGCTATATCCGCTTAGTAGCCCTGATGATCGCATGGGCTTGCCGTGCGACATCCCCGATGTGGGCTCCACGGTGGGTGGGGAGCTAAGCGGAAGAAGAAAACAACAAACCAAATGGATAGTAATAATGCCAAAGAAAACCCTGTCGCAGAGCGGCAACGCCCGCCACAAAAGCCAACGGATGGGCAATCACGCTCACCGCAACACAATGCGGCTGAGCCACAAGGCTCGCTGCAAACAATCCCCCCACAGGGGGAATGGAAAAAGCCTCGTAGAGGCAAAATGATATGTGGCGCTGAAGCCAAAAGGAGGAGGAAAGCCCGCGAGGAGGAGGAACGCGCTGCTGCTGCAGCCCACCTCTCCGGCCGAGCACCTTCCCCGGCACAGCCCATATCGAAAAAAGGGCACCCTCTAGGTGTACCAGCCACCACAAGGGACTCAAATCCCCCAAGGAAGGCTGGACACCCTAAGGGCACCCCGCAAAACAAGAAGGCTGAGCACCCGCAAGGTGTGCCACCTTCCAAGAAGAGAAACCGGTCGGGAACCTCCTCTGATTCCGCTCCGAGGGAGTACAAGAGGGCCAGACAGATCCCCGGATCTGCAGCTGCTGCCCCGACCAGCTACAAGGACGCTGCCTTAAGTCACCTTAAGGTAGCGATAATTGACAAGGATAACCCCTATGGGAAAATCCCAAAGGATAAGGAGGTCCTTGTCAAGAAAATGCTGAGGGGAGAGCTGGACAAAACTATTCTGTCCACCCCCGGAACAAGCACAATGCAGCCACCCATGTTTCACTCGTGGACACATTCTGGTGAAATCATCAGGATTGTCTGCGAAGATGATAACACACTGGGCTGGCTAGTGAGTTCGGTGGAAAATCTGAGGCCGTGAGAAAACGCGACACTTGCCGTCGTTCGCGTTGACCAACTGCCAAGGCTGACCAAGGACACCCTTTGGATCCCCGTGGAAGCCGAAAGCGACCACGAGGAAAAAGAGGTCGTGATCGGTCGCCTGGTAGGTCAAAACCCAGCGTTGAGCGTCCGCAAGTGGTGCCATTTCCATCACGAAGCCAAAGAAGAACCAAAAGGACTCCTGCTGGTCTTCGGCATCGGAGACGAGGACATCAAAACCTTGGGGGCGAGATCAATGAGGGTACATTACCTTTTTCAATCTCTCGCCCTAAGGGTAAAGGCCGAAAAACAGGAGGCGGAACCAGAAGCCCCCCAACCCCAAAAGAAGATGGAAGTGGAGGTTGGAGAGGATGAGCTATCCGGTAAGATGGATGCCACCACTCCAACTCCCAGCACATCAAGGATGGAAGTCGTCTCCCCTCTAACGGAAGAGGAGGGAACGACCAACTAACTAACCTTTCATATCCCACCATGGCTGGGACACTAAACAAGGTAAGAAAAATAAGCATAATGCAGTGTAACCTGCAACACAGCAGGGCGGCAACGGCAACACTGTGCCGACGCCTGGATGAGGAGCAGGATACACTGGCACTAATCCAGGAACCCTGGATAGTTCAAACTAAAATAACAGGGTTGTCAAGACTAAGTGGACTTATTTTCAGCTCACCAATAACAGAGAGACTGAGGACAGCCATCTACGTCCCTCGGCACATCAAAACCCAGCCACTTCAACACCTCTCAACATCTGATCTAACGGCCGTTAAGGTGGAATGTTTAGTGGCAAATAAACTAACAACTGTTGTCTTAGCATCAGTATACCTCCCCCAGGACTCGGCCACTCTCCCACCATCAAAAGAAATGGAGGAACTGGTAGCACACTGCCGCTATCAAAACTGGGAACTGATCATGGGCTGTGACGTGAATGCACACCATGTGACCTGGGGCAGTGAAGACAACAATGCAAGGGGTAAGTCACTTTATGATTATATAACTGGTAACAACCTTATTGTAAGCAACAGGGGCTGTACACCAACATTTATAAACTCCAGAAGTTAGACCATAATAGATATAACACTAACAACGTGGCATATATCCAGCCTAATCCAAAATTGGCATGTGTCTGACTGCGTAACACTATCAGACCACCAATGGATAAACTTTGAAATCAACCTTATTAAGACACCGAAAAAACCCTTCCGAGATCCCCGGAGGACTGACAAAGACATATATCGATGTCAACTCAGGGAGAACCTGGAAGGAGTTAGCATAAGGACACCCGGAAGTAGTTTTGAAATAGAGCAATATGTTAAAATATTGCAAATAGCAATGAGACAAGCTTTTGAGACATCATGCCCCTTGAGGTCCTCGCAACAGTCCAATGAGGCCACCAAGTGGTGGTGTCAGGGGCTGACTGACCTCAAGAAGAAGGCTAGGGCCTCGTTCAACAAAGCAAAATTAACTAGACAGGAATCAGACTGGGAGTCATACAAAACCAACCTGAAAGAGTTTAAGAAACTAGTCAGATAAAGACAAAGAGAAGCGTGGAGAACCTACTGTGAGGAAATCGAAGACTACTCACAGACCGCTAGGCTTTACAAAATCCTCGCCAAAGATAAAGACCATGACCTTTGCCTATTAAAAAAGGACGATGGCACAAGAACTACCGACCTTCGTGGAAGCCTAGAGTTACTTATGGAAACTCACTTCCCTGAATCTGTGATAACAGAACGGAAGGAATGGCCAAACGAAGTCGACACTCAGCCCTCAGATTTGGATTGGCAAATGGCCAACCAAGTAGTGAGCGAAGATAGGATAAGATGGGCAATACAGAGCTTCTCTCCGTTCAAATCACCAGGCATTGACGCCCTACTGCAATGGGAACTGGATGAACTATTGCCGCACCTGGTCGGAGTATTTAGGGCGAGCTTGGCGTACCTTCATATTCCAGAGATATGGAGAGAAGTGAAAGTTGTGTTCATTCCAAAGACAGGGCGGATGGATTATACCACCCCCAAAGCATATAGGCCTGTCAGCCTAACCTCGTTTCTTCTCAAGACGATGGAGAAGCTATGTGAACGATACATAAGGGATGTCGTAGTGAAATTGTCTTTCACTACTACATCCCTTATGCATCCCAACCAACACGCATACACATTGGGAAGATTCACCGACACCGCCCTCCATGCGGTCGCGAGTCGGATTGAGAAATCCTTGGACAATAAAGAGTCCACCCTAGGTGTCTTCATAGACATAGAAGGTGCGTTTGATAAAACCACCTTCCCAAAAATCACGGCAGCCCTA
Organism: Rutpela maculata; assembly: GCA_936432065.2. Classification (NCBI taxonomy): domain Eukaryota; kingdom Metazoa; phylum Arthropoda; class Insecta; order Coleoptera; family Cerambycidae; genus Rutpela; species Rutpela maculata. The sequence continues at coordinate 119,655,559 of OW386288.2, forward strand.
GTGGAGAGAAACGTCCCCACGATTATGGGAAGCTGTATATCCAGCATGCTCTCCAAAAGAGCTGTACAAATCAGTGTGGGAGACGCTTCTGTGCGAGGAATGGTCGCGAGAGGCTGCCCGCAGGGAGGTGTAATATCACCACTGCTATGGAACTTAGTTCTCGACAGCCTCTTGCGCCACCTCAACTCAGAGGGTTTCCAAACAAGCGCCTACGCAGATGATGTAACAATACTGCTCAACGGAAAATTTGAAGGTGAAAGAATGCAGGGGGCTCTAAGAATAATTGAAAAATGGTGCAGAGAACACTCGCTGTCTGTTAATCCCAGGAAGACGGAGATGGTTCTCTTCACAAGAAAAAGGAAACCAGGAGCACTGAAAGCACCAGTTCTCCTGGACACAACACTAAGTTTCGCATCAGAAGTGAAATACCTTGGGGTAACCTTTGACGCCAAACTAACATGGAATCTTCACTTAGACAGAAGACTAAAAAAGGCTTACATTTCTTATGAGCAGTGTCGCAGGACCGTGGGGAAAACCTGGGGAATGAAACCCAAAGTGGTCATGTGGATATACACTGCCATCATAAGACCAATGATAACCTATGGAGCTGTGGTCTGGTGGCCTAAGAGTAAACAGACTACAGCGAGAGCCAAGCTCAGCCAAGTGCAGAGAGTTGCCTGCCTAAGCATAACAGGAGCTATGCGAACAACGCCAACGAGAGCAATGGAGGTAAGCTGTGTCTGCCACCACTGGATCTATATGTAGGAGAAGTGGCCTTAATAACAATGGCACGCCTCAAGTCCGTTGGCCTACAACCAAATGTAGGCTGTGGGGAGACCAGAAGTCGCTTATGGAATGAGGCTGTCAGGAAGACGCCTCTTCTACAGGCATGCACAGATGGTATCTCTCCCCGATTTGTCTTTGACAGACCCTACACAATACAGACAAATAGTGAAAACGAGACCGCTGGTGAAGGTGTGATAAACATTTTCACAGACGGATCAAGGAAGAAGGAGGGGGCAGGATGTGGAATTTATTCCAGAAGCCTGCAAATCCAATATAAATGGACTATGGATGAGCGAGCTAGCATAGTACAAACTGAACTGGCGGGCATAACCATAGCCGCGAAAGAGATTGTCCGCAGACAAACTACGGGCAAAACAATCAGGATCTACACAGACTGTAGACAATCACTACTAGCCCTGAGAAGTTACAAAATAACCACAGGAGCAGTATGGGAATGTCATCAGGCATTTGTGGGTGCCTCGAGTACGAACAACATCTCGGTATGCTGGGTGAAAGGACACGCACAGTGCAGTGGCAACAAAAAAGCCGACAAACTGGCCAAGAAGGCAGTAGGCCAACTTATCTTTGGACCAGGCCCGGCCAGTTTGTTACCGATTACGGCGACAATACAATTTATTAAGGAGAACACCCACAACGAATTTAAGAAGCTGTGGGATGAAACAAGCAGCTGTCAGCTCGTTAGGGAACTACTCACGTATCCCAACAAGAAAACAGCAATGGACTACCTGGCAATGACCAGAAGGAATCTACGTTTTATAACAGGAATCCAGACTGGACACTGTCCGCTAAGGAAACATCTATACAATATGAGATTAAGCGAAACACCTCTTTGCAGAGGTTGTGAACAAGAAGATGAGACGGTTCAACACGTACTCTGTGACTGTTCAGCCGTATTATCAATCAGAGAATCCATTTTGGGAGAGTGTTGGCCTACCTTGGCCAATGTAAGGGAGATGCCTCTAGGCAACATCACCACCTACTTCGAAAGATTAGGTTGGTTGAAGGCCTAGGTGAGTGTCTGCCTAGAGAGAGGATGTACAAGGGGTCCAATGGGGCCTAAGTGCTGTGGTTTTTGACCACCCTCCTGCTAATTCCATACTCCTTACTCCTATGTAGATAAGTAACATGGTTTAAATCTCTTTTTGAAATGTTTCCAATTTCATCATGTTCATATTAAGCTATTAAGCCATTTCATAAATGAGATTTTTGTATTGTACATTATTATAATCCTCGCAAATATGAAAATGAAGAGGTGCATTTCTGAAACAGTATCGTTTGTAAATAAAAATCCATATAATTGTGTTAGTTATCGATTTATGAACAACTTTCAAAGTCTGTCGGTTAGTTCAAACCAGAAAAATGCGTTTTCTTAGTTTTAACCCAATTCTCTTCCCAAAGACTTTTTTCGGAATATTCAAAAATATTTCAAGGACTACTGTTGTATTATGTTAATCCTCAGGCAAGTAATATGTCGGGTAACCTAAAAATACTACAGTTGATGTTTGACAATACGAGATCCACATATCTGTTACTAATATTTGAAAGGACATCTCACACCTTTAAGGGGTTTTCAAACACCGATAGAATTTATTAAAATTTTAGTATGTTGTTGGGGCTATACAGGGTGATATAGAAAATTCGGTTCAAAGTATGAATTATCAGTTGTGAGATCTCATATTCTAAGATCAATTAGCGGCATACTTTTCCGGCAAAACATGCCTATTATTATTTTGTGTTCAAAAAATGTGTATATATTACAGTGGCGTTTTCTTTGGGGAGGGAGGTGTAGATCACTTTTCCAGTGGTCCACCGACAAATATAAAAATTAATGGAAATTCCGGACCACGTGTATGATTATATGTTATTGTCTTAAAAGTAAGCATTTGAAAATAATAAATATGCAGACTAACCTAGTATTTATGACAAGGACATTAACTACCAATTGGGTTTCGTGCCGTTTGTCCTCTAAAACGTTTCATTTTGACAAAACTATGGTCCAAAACAACAACTTTAGAACAAAATAATAATTATTATTTGAGGCCCTTCGGCCCTATTGACAGCATCTAATACATAAGTTAATAAACCATATTATGGGTATTTCACTGCTTGCTGGTGTCTCGCATAACCTGAGTACCATATTGTTTTTATCATTGTCGGTGTACCACTGGAAAAGTGATTCCCAAAGAAAACGCAACTGTCTAAAATAATATATACACATTTTGTTTGAACACAAAATAATAATAGACGTGTTTTGCCAGATAAATATGACGCTAATTGAATTTAGAATACGAGATCTCACAACTGATAATTCATACTTCAAGAAATTCTATCGGTGTTGTGAGATGTTCTTAAAGTGCCTCATGTTATCAAAATTAATTAAATCAGGAAACAGATTAGCTTTACAATTAGAAAAGGTGCAGAAGTTTCATAGATAAGTCAGTAATGTTTATTTCTCATTTTTTGCAACAAAATTAATTAATTTGATGAGTCGAGGAATTAAAAAAATATGGTGTGAAAAGAAACTTAAATTCTCATGAAGTAAAATAGAATAAATAAAAATATAATCCAGTGCCTTGCGCAGTAACCATCAAAGGATTTGTAATTTGTAATTACCTCCAGGAAAGATATAACCGATACAAATATGTATATATGAAAACGTTTTGTCGTTTTTTACCCAAAGAAAATTAAACCGAAATGTTTATTTTATGCTGTCCCCTCAAACCAAACCTCCTTTGAACACAGAAAATATCAGTATCAATGGAAATTTGCCTATGGCGGTGAATCAGTGTTTAATCATCGCTTTTACTTAAAACATACGTCCCTTTATTATCAATACTTAAAAAAAGAAACACTGAATTGATTCCAATATTTTATTTCTATGTATTTCTGTTTCATCTTACGAATAGTATAGTACATTTATGAAATATCATGTCTAGTAGTGCTACTCTTGTTGTTTTTATCGTACGAAATAAATAAAATATACCTAATTAATTCAAGATTAAACATACAAACCAAAATAATAAATTTTTTTCCCAAATACATTGTATATTAGAATATTTGTAACATTAATGATCTGTTGTTAATTGTAATTATTTTCACATATTTTTACAAATAGAAAACTACATTGTGTCTACTATTATAAACTTATAAAAAAATAACAATATTTGCGAAGCTATAAGCAATCTAGGAGCTAATTAATGCTTTATTGTTGTAAATCAAATCCTTATCAGTCGTACAGCATTTTATCTGAAACAAAAAAATTATAATTAATATAAACATGATGTAAGACGGAAAATAACTTATTATAATTTCATTCATATGAACTGGTCGTTTTACACTGATAAATTGTATATCGTATCACTTTGGTGGTCAGAGCTGCAGATATCTGCTTTTTCGTTTTGATGATATTTTTTTACTACTAAACTTAGTGAAATAATATTTACTTTTATACTTTTTATTTCATTATTATTATTTATTTCGTCTATCTTTATTAGCTATACAGGGTTGCCGCTTTTTGGTTTATCGAAATTAGAACAACAAATAGTAGTTTTTGTCTACTAGATATACACATATTCATCCTCCCATCTAAGTTTTGGCAAGAAAATTGTGAATATCCAAGAAAATATATCACAACAATTATACGCCTCAAATTTGGACATGCTTGTTATCCAGCACATTTACATAAAATAAATGTTCTGCCTTCAGAGAATTGTGATATTTGTAATATTAAAGGTGATCTGGATCATATTTTCTTCCAGTGTTCTAAATATAGACCAGCAAGTGACAGATTATATAACAGTCTTATTAATTATAATATTCAGGCTCCTTTTAATATACTTTCTCTCCTCAGCCACCATAATAAATAAATTTTTGATTGTATCATTGGTTTTTCGAAAGAAACGAATATTTTATTATGAACTTTGTGAGTGAATGTTTAAGTAGGTTAGCTTCGTATCCTCTGTTGATTTTCCTCTGTTGCCTTAATTTATAGTCGTCCTCTAATTTTGTTCGTGTTTAAAAGGATCCTTATAGACGCCAGGACGAGAAGCGTGTGTCCTTTGTTTTTCTTCAATATTTGTTTTTTCATTGTGGACATAGATTAATTGGAATAAATGGTTTTTTAGGGTAGTGGTTGGCTGTATGGCTAGTGGCCAGATGCCAAAAAAAAAATAGCAGTTTTCGCGAATTATTTCGTAGGCCGTTGATTGTCCGTTAAAATGTTTAATAACAATATTGTAGAGCACTAAATTTTCTACAATTTATGCGAAAGACGCCATTTTATAGGACTAACAGTGGACTCCCGTGGACTTCTTGATAATGCAAGTATGGTAGCAGCTTCAATCTCTTTGTTTGAACTTGAAGAAACATAATTTCGATGTTGATACTCTCGAAAATGATGCGTTAGAGTGCTGCGCGAGAAAAACAAAATAGCCACCATCGCAAACACTTTTATATAAGTAACCATTGTCATTACGAAAAAGAATGTTATATAAAAAATACTGCTACATCAATTCTACAGAAAAAAGATTTTTATGCAAAACCAACCATTTTCCCAGAAGCTTCACCTTTAAAATCATTTATATAAATATTATTTCTTTGAATTACCTTCAAAGACAAAACTATAGCCATAAAGACAGATTTATCTCTCATTTCAAGATTGTTGGTATCATCCAAAAGTAGATCTGGCATAGATTTGGGATACAATTTAAGCAACTAGGGGTTTTTAGCACTAGCAAAGTCGTTGCTTGCAGTTGACAGAAGTATGCAGCATTGCCTAGCTAAATACAAATTTATGAATGCTCTTGAATCAACGTAAACCATATCTGCCGAAGACAATAATGATGGTCATGCTTCCACCACACTTGCAGTTCTAGAAGAAAATGAAGAGATGCAGAAAAAAGCTGCTATAGTAGATGGCATGACACATGACAAACCGAATGTAGTGAAGGCTTGTCATGACCTCGGTATAAGCTTCAGCAAATGGATCGGGCAATAATTCAGCAATTACAGTGAGGTCCATGTTGTTTTCGACTCTTACAAAGACAACTCTTTGAAGAAAGCGATTAGAGCAATTCGATAAAAAGGCTGAGACCCAATCTAATACAAAAACGAAAATTAGAAATATACCAATGAATACATTATTGGCCCATGATAAGACGAGAGTTCCTTTCCGATCAGATTCTTCAATTTGGCGTAACCAACAAGAAAAGCTTCGTAATCAGTTGGAGGGACAAAGCAGCTTCATCACTTGGCGATGATGTGTCCAGTCTTTCAAGTACGCGGACATAAGGATCATATTACATGCAGCGTATTTAGCTTAGAAAAGAATTCATGTGTTTTCTCCCGATACTGATGTCCTAATTTTAGCAATAAGGCGATATCCCCAACTTAAGAGTAAGAGTTTCCATTTTTCCTCGGACATGAAAAGGTTGGTTCAGCAAGGTTCAATTTACCAAACTCTCTACACTCCCTAGATTACACGCACTTTCAGGAGCAGATGTAACAGGATCATTTGCCGGCAAAGGTAAAATAAAGTGATGGAAAACTTTCAATTCTACAAGTGATAAGCTGCTAGAAGCTTTGGCGGCAAATTAGGGACTACAGTGTCTCTCACTGAAGATATCAAGGCTAACTTGGAAACATTCATATGTCAGCTTTATATCCCCAAAATAATACCTACCGACATAGGAGCTGTGAGATTGTTATTGTTCATCCAGAAACAATATCAAGATGAGAATATTCCCCCAACAAGATCTTCACTGAATCCGGCTTTGCTAAGGGCCCATCTTCAGTGTTGTGAGTGGAATCAGGAACTCATTCAGCATCCCAATAACCCATCATGCTCAGATTTTAGATGGAAGAAAGTAGGGAGCACATACGAGCCAGTTGCTTGTACCAAACCTTGTGCTCCAAAGCTTATCACGGAACTAAGTCGCTGCTCATGCTCCCAAAAGCGTTGCTCTTCTCCATGTTCACATCAGTCGAATAAACTTCGATGTACCGAAATATGTAAGTGCGAAGGTTATCTCAATCGATGTGATAATATGGAAGAATGTAGGCAAGGCGATGATGAAGATTTAGAGCTAAGTGAGATTTGAATTGAAGTGACGATGATTTTAACAATTAATTATTTTTTATTTATTTGCTTTCATCATGATTAGAGAATATTATTTAGGTTAAGAAAATTACAACTTACACACTTTTATATTTATTATGAAATTAACTACTTCCTGTATATTGTTGCCCTATTCTGGGAATGCTAATATACTAGTTAGGTAAATACTTCAAAACACTGAATTTAAATAAACGATTTAAGTATTTTCAATATATTTTTCTTCTTTAAAATGCTAGGAATCTTATCATGCAATTCAATACTTCGTCAGTATTAGCTAGAAGAGTAATTGTTTTAATGGGTTCTCCAATAATGAGTGCTTTGAAGTATTTACCTAACTAGTATATTAGCGTGCCCAGATTAGGGCAACAATATACAGAAAGTAGGTAGTTTCATAATAAATATAAAAGTGTTGTAAGTTGTAATTTGCTTTTTTTTTAATCTATTTATTTAACGTCGGCCTATTTCCGCTACCAGGGCCTATCACCGATGCCAGGAGACGAGCTACCCCCAACCTGAAAATTTTTTCCGAACCTCTTCCCTTAAGAAGAGTAGTGATCTTTTACTTGCCTAACATTTAATAGACAAGGGACCGCCTGCTTTACATCCCCTCCGAAGGATGGTATATCCGCTACGTAATCCTCGTCTGAAATTACGTAGCTTCCGCGTATACACTGATATACAAGCCGCTAGAAGGTGGGACGAGAACACTGTATTTCCCAAGATGTAAGTACTAACCAAGTACTAACCGCGCTCGACATTGCTTCAACGGAATATCGACTGATATTCACATTGAAGTCGCCTCTACGCTCGCCCCTTTGTAATTTGCTTAATATACCTAAATAATATTCTCTCACGATGATTTTAATTAAAAAAAATCGGCAGCTACTGGAAGCGGCTGGAACCTCCCCACACGGTGGATCCTTATCAGCTGTATTTGGATATTACATCGAAAATCAGAGCACTGAGCAAACAGATAAATTACACGTGACTTTGGAGCCATTTATTTCATCAACAAATATCGAACGAACTGAAGCGGACTACAAGCAATCTGTTAAAACATAACCTCTCATGTTTGTTTATGTTGCATGTTAATCAATTGCCGGATATTATAAGGGTATTAACAGATAACGTTTCGAAGATTTTGTAAAATATTGGATAATGAAAAAAAAATAATAACACAGAATTTAGCCCAAATGACGCTCTAACCAACAAGTCAATAACATTATGGACTGTTCAGGCAGACTACGCATGGGTCAAATTAAAATCTTCCTTCTCGATCAAAAAGGTCGAGCAAGTCGAGCTTCGTCCGAGGCCTTTATTTTGTAATATTCGAACGTTTAAGATTTAGCTCAGTTAACTCGATTTGCAATGAACGATTGTGACGTGTCCCATCAATCAGACGTAATATCCGAACACGGCTATAAACAATTATTACCTTAAAAAAAAAACAACTAAAATAAGTTTTGACATTGTCAAAAATATTTGGGTTGGTAACCTTTACGAATGTTGATTTTTAGGTTATGAAATATATTTAGGGACATAACATGTTTAAGTTTTTCAAGTTTATTCACATTTTTAATGTTTGACTACGCATTTTTAGCTTGGAGCCACAGTCACTCCAAGCAGATAGTTAAAAAACTCATGCAAATAATTTTTCTATATAGACCATCTTAGGATGACGTCACGATAAGTCGATCATATTGCCTGAGGGATAACCAAACTTTTTATTCCAATGTAAACAAAGAAGTAATCTCAGTTTTAAATGTGAAATAAAAATAAAACACCGTCTTTTTTTGCGACAAGGTGCGATTGTGAGATAAGGTTTATTTTGAATGTAAAAAAGATTAGAAGAAAGGTAAAGAAATCACTTTCTGGCAGAGTCTATTGAATACTACATACGGATAATATAACAAGCTTATCACTGAAATCTAGCACTTAGTTATTTAAATGTAAACTTGCCTTGCCCATGACAATGAATACATTTGAGTTTATCTTTCTTGCACAAACTTCTTGCACAAATCCGGCCTCATAATATTTATATGCTTGTAAAGATTTGTATGCCTTTAACTGCTGATCTGCGAAGAAGCTGTGAGTCGACACTAAGTAATTTACCATATTAATTACGGACACACAAGGTAAAATAGACAAATCTGCAGAAAGGTCTCCAGTCTCCACTCCAAGGGTGTATGGGTCAATATTGTCTATTATTTTGATTTTCTCATCGTAGCGACACTTTACATCACCCATAAGGGTTGGATAATATTCACTATATGACATTATTACGAAAACACACACAGTTTCTCAAGAAAATCAGAAAAAAATATATAAAACCACGCAAACTGCGTTTTGTTGTCCCTCAAGCAAAATGTCAAAATTGTCAAAACCATGTGACCTAAAAATGGTTGATTAATAAAAAAATATATTGCTAATTACAGGTTAGATTTCTAACCTACAAAAAGAGTCCTATTTTATTAGGACAAAGTATTTAGGACTTCATAAACATTACACTGTACTAGATTTTAGTTGAAAGTACGGTAACCAGGCAGATATTTTAATAATAGCTACGTAATATTCTTAAATCTTAAGAAATATATATTTTTGAGGTTAGCTGTGACGTCACGTACCATAAGCTGTAAATCAACATTCACAAAGGTTACCAACCCAAATATTTTTGACAGATGGCAAAATACGTTTTCCCCTAACAATAATACCAATTTTTTGGATGCTGTCATATGTGCACATATAACGAATTATTTTTAATTTTTTTAACGGAAACCAAATCGAAAGGGTGCAAGTGTGATATATCGTTGAAATTGGAATTTTTACTGCTTCTTTTTAATGGTTCAATTACAAATTCTAAGTAATCATAAAATAAACAACTTGTGCCAAAATGGCACTAAACGTAATCCGATCTCAACCAAAACCTTTTCAGATCTTCGGGAGCACTAAAGAAACCCTCATGTAAAAGTTTCATCCAAATCCGTTTAGTAGCTTCGTAGCTATCGTGCTAACACACAGGCATTAGTCACAAACCACTTTTTTGGGTTTCCGGGACCTCGAAATCGTAAAGATTTGATGTTATCTCAATTTTCGATTTTGGATTAATTGTAGTAACCTCCCACAATTATTGTGGGGAGGTTAATAAACACAACACTATAAAAACTAAGTTCGTAGGCAAGAGCACTTAATAATTTTGATTATTGATACTGGAAACAACTAAACGAAGACATCCGTTCGTTGGTAATGGGTGGTAGGGATGGCCATCTTTTGGAAAAACCATATAACTCTTGGTGGACAGCTTCCCTGCCAGATGTGGCCGGAGTAGTGTTCATGGTGGATCGTTTAAGTTTGAGTTGATATATTTTGTTTTATCTTCTGGCCTCGGCCGATTTTTCACTAAATCGGTCGGGGAAGTAAGCTGTCAAATTTTTGGTTTCAATGTTTTTCTGGGGGAATTTGGTTTTCGACAGTTTTCGAAAAAATATTTTAGATTGGTACCAATGTCTTAAATTATTTTTAAGTTATGTAGCACTATTTTTAGGTTATGTTGCCGGAAGAATTTCCGGCGGGATGGCAGAAGTAGCGGAAATAGTTTTTAAAATATAATGTCACTTTTAAAGTTTTATTGGAAAAAACTCGCCGAAAACGTTCCGGTGAGATTGCTTATACTTGTAGGGCTTGTGAGCGGTTCACGAAGGCTTCTCACACCTTCCGTGGGCTTTATGAACGTCGAAAAAACTTGTAATGTCTCGATGCACTTGACACTCAAATTTACTCAGCATACCGTCTGCACGCTTTAACACACTAGTCTATTGAACGTTAGGTTAGACCACAGAGTACAGTAACTATACAGAGGCGAAAGCTAGCCTTCCCTCCAAAACCCAATTTGTATACTCATCGCCATTTCTTAATTGTTTAACAATCAACCTCACTTTTATCTTGACGCTGTTGATGTTTATCGTGTTAAGTTTGGATTTGTGAATTTTTTTTTCCACTCATTTTGGGATATTGAAAACATTAACCGAGAATTAAAATTCTCATAAATAAAACCTAGTGTACAACTCAATTGAAAATAGGCGCCAATTATAAGCAATTCAAATCATAATATTTTTCAATCCAACTCGAAATACCTACACTGTCTTTTCAGTGTATCCTTAAATGGGGATCTGCACATGACGTCATAGCTAACCTCAAAAATATATATTTCTTAAAATTTAAAAGTACTACGTAGCTATTATTAAAATTTCTGCCTGGTTCCCATACTTTCGACCAAAATCTAGTTTGTCACAATAAAATAAAACGCATTTTGCAGGTTAGAAATCTAACCTATTAAAAGAAATAAACAACATATCTCTCAGTGTAGACCAGGGTGTATTAAATAGGTGATGCGACGACAACCCTCACAGTGGCTTAATAAGTGCTTACTTCGTACATATTGTAAAAGATGGCTCAACTAAGTTCTCTCATTACTTACGCATAGATAGATAATTTTATAGGTTCTGTGCATACGTACATACAGTGTTGCATACATTCCCGGCTTCTTGTTTTTGACAAGAGTCCAGTGACATCTGACATTAAGTAGCTAAATTAAAACATTGAAAGAATATATGTAACACTACATGCAGTATTGCACGTGTCGTCACAGCTAACCTCAAAAATATATATTTCTTAAGATTTACAGGTATTACGTAACTATTATTAAATTCTGCCTGGTTCCTGTACTTTCAACCAAAGTCAAGTTCAACGTAATATGTATGAAGTTTTAAATAGTTTGTCACAATAAAATAAGACACTTTTGCAGGTTAGGAATCTAACCTATAATTAGCAGTCTATTTTTATTAATCAACAATATTGAAAAATTATTTGCGTGAATTTTTAAATATTTGCTTGGAGCCAGTATGGCTCCAAGCTAAAAATGCCTATACAAACATTAAATATGAGAATAAACGAAAACACCTTAAAATTTGAGGTTATGTTAGTTATGCGATGCACATGCCCAGGTAATTGTAGGACCATATTGCTCGCGCCATCTATTAAAGTAAATAGAAACCATGCACTTACGAAGCCATTATTATAATAGGAAATTGCCGGACCACCTATTTAATACACCGTGGTGTAGACGCAACTGGTACGCAAGGTCACAGAAAACGAGCCATCAAAACTGAAAGGAACCGCCAAAGACTTCGCCTCTGTGCAGTTACTGTATTCTGTGGTTCCACTATAAAATATATTTTACACAAGAAGCGTGTTATCTGGTTTTTAATTTTTTTCACGGAAACCAAAGCTAAAGAGTGCAAGTGTTATATATCGTTGAAATCGGAATTTTTACTGCTTTTCAATGGTTCGATTACAAATTGTAAGTAATCATAAAATAAACAACTTGTTGTGCCAAAACAGCAACAAACGTAATCCGATCTCAACCAAAACCTTTTCAGATCTTCTGGAGCACTAAAGAAACCCTCATGCAAAGTTTCATCCAAATCCGTTTAGTGGCTTCGCCGCTATCGTGCTAACAGGCATACACACACACACACACACACACACACACACACACACACACACACACACACAGACATTTTTCAAAAACAACTTTTTTGGGTTCCTGGGACCTCAAAACGTAAAGATTTGATGTTAATCTCAATTTTCGATTTTGGACTAATTGTAGTAACCTCCCACAATTTTATTGTGGGGAGGTTAATATGTATATATTTTTTTTGTTTTCGGAATCACTGCAACTGCTTAAGGTTATTGTGATATTCTCCCTTTTTAGCTTTCCCGCTGCGCGATGTTCCCCCGATGGTCAGGACACTTGAAAGTAGTAACTATTTTCTAAAGTGTGCTTAAGACCTGAATTGAGTTTTAATAAGGTAGAATTAAGTAATTTAGAACCTGTCAAATTACTTAGCTAGTTCTTGACAAAGAGATCTTTTTTATGATCAATAGTAAGTAAATTTGTACCAAAACCCAATAAGCTCGCGGACTCTAAACTTACGATAATTTGGACTTGTAAAATAACTTCACTTGTTTATTATATATTGATATATTTTTAAGGGATAATTTCTAACAGAGCACAATAACGTACAAGGCTATTGTACTCCACTTCATGAAAATATTCTTGTCTTAGTGGTAGGTCTATCTGTATTCCTTGGGAAAATTTGAAAGTCTTTCAATTATCTCATTTAAAGATCCTATGGCTTATTAACCCATTTAGTGCCAGGCTGTTTTGACGACTGCCCCTAGGGAGCAGGGCAAAGTTATTTGTTATAATATCATACAATAATAATTACAATAATGGCACACACCCGATATGTGGTCGGCAGTGAAAGGGTTAATATCGATGTATTGAAATAGACATTGCTTAAATAATAAAACAAATATTATGCTATTTGTCACAATTACAATTACTATGATACCATATAATATAGTCCATATATAATTAATGACTTGAAAGCGAATAGGGCGCCAGCTAATTATCTTTGTACTCAAAGAGCACATAACGGGCGCAATATGTTTGAGAAGGAAAAAAATTTAAAAAATAAGTGGGGTGGTATACATAACCCACCAGTATTTATACTTCATATTTCATAATCTAATCCCTGCACACTAGACAAGAAATATTTAAAAACTTACATCAAAATGTTAACTCTACTCGGTATATTCATTATGCACTTTCCGACACATTCCTTTGAGAGATATTTCATCACTTGGGCAAGGCGAGATTATAACGTATGTTTCCTTGAAATGCCTCGGTCTAGGCCTGTATGGAGCAGATTTCGTTAAAAACACACACATCAAGAGACATATAACCGCAGCCACTATGAAAACCCTCATTTTACGCTTTCTAGACTAGCAAATCAAATATAAATTGAAGCCACATAAGTTAAATTGCCACATTAATCTAAACCTAAATAAATCAATGAGGTCATCATATCATAGATTAGTAATTATGAAAATATTGGTGTAGTTACGATTTATGGTGCATTATTTTTTATTAATTTAACGGTTTTCGTTGTAGAATTCTAGTCGTTTTGTTATAATTATTGTCGGTTGGTTTAAATTTTAAATTAATTATTGAATAAAATGCCTTACCCGCAAAATTTTGTCAACACATTAGATGGTTGCTACTATTATTTTTCTTTCCGCGACTTTTGACGTTCTTGAATTGTCTCCATCTTCTATTATAACAATTTGTCATAAAATGATGCTCTACTATCCATTACAATGATGCCATTAATACTGCAGTCACACCAAAATATCCAATGAAAGCCTAACTTACTGTGATACTGCATTAGGCTCAAGTGGAATTAATGCCTGAAGACTATAGGGAAATCACCCAACAGGAAAATCACAGGCTATGTAAAAAGCTTGGGAGTCCTAGGCAACAACTAATTGTGGGGTAATTCATAAAAAATCTCTTAGGTGGATATGAAGAAAAGCTGAGAGAGCCGCACGACCCCTTGAACAGTTTACAATCCATGACTTAATTCAAGGAATAAATAAAAAAATATCGGTTATTTTAAATTCAGTTGTTATGTTACTTACAGATAACTATACATATACAGGGTGGACCAATAATAATAGGCCATAGTAGATCAAAATATAAGGATATAGCCAAACATGCTTTAATAAATTGTTGCTGTGGAAAAAGATACGGGGGCCAAAATTGTATTTTTCTTTTGCAATATCTCAACTACCTCTACCTCGATTTTCTCTCAATTTGGCAAGGAAGCATTTTTTAAGCTAAGAAACAATAATTTATGTATCATATCATGCTGCCCATGGAGGGCGCCTCATGAGGTATACCTGATGAATATTTCTTCTCTTTTTTTTACGAAACGTTGTGGCACTTTTGACTAGAAAATCTCATGCAGGAGTAATTTCTTCCTTAAAAATGTACACTTGATAGAACTTGATAATTTCAGCCGTTTTCGAGAAAACTGCCGCAAAAATTTCAAGAATTCTTCAAGAAAACAAACAAACAAATTGAAAAGTGTGCTTTGGTGACGTCTTAGTTCTGTCAAAATGTTAAACTAATGAAATTGTACGTAAACGACAGAAGACGTCAGAAAAGCACACTTTTCAATAAATACAATTTGTGCTTTTCAAATTGATAAAATTATTTACAATAGATATAAACGGGTATACAGAAGAGTAATAAAAGCTGCAAAAAACGTATATAAGGAAAAAATATATTTGAAAACAAATAATAAATCAAAAGCTGTATGGAACATAATCAACAACTCAATAAAAAATAAAAATGACAATAGAATAGAGATCAATGAAATTCAATCAGATAATGGATTAATTGTAGATATTAAAGATATTGCAAATCACTTCAATAATTTTTTTGTCGATACTCCAAGCAGTTTAAGTAATAATTTAAAAGATAATGAACGAATACACGAATGTACATTTAGTCAAAATAATCATAATAATACTAAAACCCCAACAATGATTCTAACTCCTGTGGATGAAATACTTGTGTTTAATATCATATCCAACTTAAAAACTCGACAGGAATTGATGATATCAGTACTAATATTGTAAAGTCATGTAAAAATTATTTATTGAAACCTTTGGTATATTTAATTAATATGTCTTTTTCTCATGGTGTTTCTCCAGAAGTTTTAAAGATAGCCAAGGTCATACCGATATATAAAAAGGGAGATAAAAACTGCGCTGAAAACTATAGACCTATTGCATTATTGTCAATTATCTCTAAAATATTGGAAAAGGCAATTTATATTAATATTTATTATTTTCTCGATCAACATAACATTTTAAATTGTAAACAGCATGGTTTTAGAAAAAGCAAATCGACAACTTCGGCCATTTATGACTTCTTGGAAGTACTATATAAAAATTTAGACGAAAATAAAAAAACTATTGGAATATTTATGGATTTAAGTAAGGCCTTTGATCTTGTTGATCATACCCTGCTTATTAAAAAAGTTAAAATATGTGGCCTTAGAGATAACATTGGTAAGCTATTGACCTCATATCTGTCAGGACGCAAGCAACTCGTTGAAATTAAAAAAGTTAAATCAGAAACACTTGAAATCACTTGTGGGGTGCCGCAAGGGTCAGTCTTAGGGCCTTTGTTGTTTCTCCTATTTGTTAATGACTTGCCCTGTATAGATGAGTTCAATAACTTAGTAATGTTTGCTGACGATAACAGCTACCTTTGTTGTGAAAATACGACAGACGAAGTCATAAATAAAGCCCGAATTATGCTTAATAAATTCGTTACATGGTTTAACTCAAATTTGTTATTTTTGAATAAAAACAAAACAGTTTTTATTAATTTCTCTCTCAGAAACAAAACTATTAATGAAAGTTATTTAATACAAACTGACGGCAAAAGTATTGAGCAAGTCACAGAAACAAAATTTTTGGGTTTATTTATTGAAAACAACCTTAGCTGGGAAGTACATGTTGATAATCTGTGTAAGAAACTATCCTCTGTATGTTTCGCTCTATATAGATTAAGTCAAGTTAGTAGTGTAAATGTCATGTTATCGTATTATTATGCTGGCATGTACTCTAGAATAAGATATGGTATTTTATTTTGGGGATGTTCGCACCATGCACTTCGAATTTTTCGCTTACAAAAAAAGGCAGTCAGAACAATTGCCGCTGTATCCAGATTTACGTCATGTAGAGATATATTTAAAGAACATAATATATTAACTGTACCTTGTATATATATTCTAGAAGTTTTGCTATTTGTTAAACAAAATATGGGCAAATTTAGTACCAATAATAGCTATCACGATTATAATACTAGAAAAGGGACAAATTTGTGCTTGCCAAAACACCATTTGACAACTTATGAAAATAGTCCAAGTTATATGGGCATTAAACTTTTTAATAAATTACCGGATAATATTAAGATACATGACAATTTTATACATTTTAAAAATACTGTTAAACACTTTCTAATTTCAAACTGTTTTTATAGTGTTGCTGAATACTTAGAAATATGATGAAACTTTTTATAGTCTTTTTATAGTCTTGCAATGTGAATGTATTGTTCTTAGAAGTATGTTCACGTTATAATGCATGTGTATGTGTGTATATATGTATATATACATATTTATTTATTTTTTTAAATGTTTTCGATCTATGTACCTATAATTGTAAAATAAGAACAATTTTTATTTGTATTTGACTTGACGTATCCTATGCCAATTGTAATGGTCTACTGGATTTAATAAATTATTATTATTATTATTATTTTCAAAGATTTCTTGAGACCTATGAGGTAGTTTTCTGGAAAATGGTTGGAATTATCAAGTTCTATCAAATGTACCTTTTTTACCTCGTTTTTGACATAGAAATGGCTCCTGCATGAGACCTTCTAGTCAAAAAAAGGGAAAACATATTCATTACCAGGTATAGCTCATGAGGCGCCTTCCAAGGGCTAGCGTGATGTGATACATAAATTACACAGCCACACAAAAAGAATTAACTTTGTTTTCCACAGGTGAAGACCACCTATGTTGTGAATTAGAATTAAAACTAAGTAGCTTTAGGTTTTGACAGTAAAAAATAAAAAATAAAATTAAGCTTGTTGACAACTGAGATATAGTAATAATTATAATAAAATATAATTGTACCAAAGTACGAATTGTTTTAATAAATATAAAGGAATAACAAAACATGGCGCAGTCGTAAAAGCATTAAATACAAAGATGGATGTGAGAATACCAGAGGAATTAAAGTTAACAGAAAATGTCGCTGACAATTTCAGAAAATTTAAGCAAAACTTTGAAATATATATGCTGGCAACTGGTAAAATTAAAAAGACCAGTGATGTAAAAGTAGCAATTCTTGTAAATGTGATAGGAGAGGAGGCTGTAGAGGTATTTAATATATTTAATCTGTCTGAGGCACAAAGGAATGATTATGATGTGGTAATTGAAGCTTTTGAAAAATATGCTAATCCTAAAAAAAAATGTTGTATACGAAAGATTCAAGTTCTTTAGTAGAAAGCAAGAAGTAGGAAAACCATTTGATCAATTTTTAACGGACCTAAAAAAGTTGTCTGCCTCATGTGAGTTTGAAAATCAAAAAGAATCATTAATCAGAGACAGGGTAGTGCTAGGCATAAATGACAAAACACTGCAAGAAAGACTTTTGTCGAAAGACAAATTAGATTTGACAAAGGCAGAAATAGAATGTAGGTCAGCAGAAATAACTAAAAGACAAGTAAAAAACATTCACCAAGAAAGTAGTGTTCATGAAATAAAACGGGGAAATGAAAAATATAAAAGGTCAAGTTTGAATAATGAGCAGGGAAGAAAAGAAGAAAGAACAGAAAGGGAAAATACGTTCTTGTGTTATAGGTGTCTCGAACAACATGGGCCAAGAAAATGTAAGGCGTATGGAAAGAAATGCAATAAGCGTGGATTTCTAAATCATTTTGCAAAGGCTTGTAGAGTTAGAAATGTTAAACAAGTAAATACAGAAGAAAGTCAAGAAAGAGAAATAAATGATAATAATTATGAAGACTTAGACATGAGTATTATAAGTATCTGTACATTGAATGAAAGTGTCAAAAATGTAAATTCAATGACAGCTTGTTATGAAACTGATAAGGCAAAAAATAATAAAATGATTAAGTTTAAGATTGACACGGGATCAGAGGTAAATATTTTGCCAGTTAATTTATATCGTCGGTTCCGTGCCAAAACCGCGAATGTGCAAATTTACTGGTTTTGACGTTTTTGTGGGAAAATAATACATTCTTATCACAGAACCAATGCCAAAGACGCGAATGTTGTTATGTATTATGAGTTGCCTACTGCAGAGTATAGCAATATCACATATGTGAAAATTCATTTGATTTTCAAATGCTAAAACAACGAATGTGCCACATTCGCGATTTTGACTTTGAAGCATTTCAAGAATTAGTATTTACCTACTTATGCAACTTAATAGCATTCGTGTTTAATATATCATAATATTAAACAACTGTGTTTAGTTGGTGTTGTGACTGTTCTTGTTTGTTTTATTATAATTTCGCGGTGTTAATGGAAAATGAACCGAACAAAAAGGATATTACAACTTTGTGCTAATATTATAAAAGATGGTAAAGTTGCTAGTATTTTTTTCTAAATTTTAATCTACTCATAACCTAACTTGTTTTGTAGGAAATATTTCGGAAGAAACTATCGATGCCCAATCCAAACCTGGTAAGTTCCTACTTATATCCCTACTTACTAAAACTTTTAGATATAAGAAATACCCACGTTATAATTTAAAAGTTGATTTGCTGATATGATTATTCTCAGGATTAATAAATGCATAATCATTTTACTTATAATTATAAAATTGTTATAGCAAAAATGTTATATTTAATGTAGAAATAATGATTTTATTTGTCGAGTAATAAAGGAAAATGCAACACGTGCAATATAAAAATTGGTATTGCTTCTTGTAGGTACCAGCAAAGACCAAGCGATTTCTCAAATAACAGATGACGACTCTTTCACTGAAGATTTAGAAGAGCCTTTCGAAGGAGATTCTTCAGACGAATATCTCCCATCAAGTGAAGATAGCGAAAGCGATCTTGAGAATAATTTTGATAACATAACTGATTTCCACGACGTAGAAGCTAATCAGTCAGAAGTAGCAGATCAAAGTATGTTTATTTAAATAATATTTTTAAAATACCAAGATTTACTGACATTTTCTATTTATAGATGGAGTGAAGAAGAAAAGAAAAAAAAATGTATCCAAATGGAAAAAAAATATTAGAAAACAGAAAAGATTAAAAGGAGAAGAATATATTGGGTTTAAAAACAAGATACATTCCAGTCGCCCTATGCTACCTTCTCCGTGTTTGGGATTACCAAAGCACAAGTGCTCAGATTTTATACAAGAAGAAGACAGGAAAGTAATTTATAACCAATTTAGATTGCTTCAAAATGTAGATGATCAACGCCAGTTTGTTCAAACTCATGTTAAACAAGAACCTAAGAAAAGAACAACAAGAAACATTGAGAATTCTAGAAAAACGTATACTAATCATTATACATTGACGGTAGAGAACAACCGGGTGTCTGTTTGCAGAAAATTCTTCATGGCAACTCTAAATATTACTGATGCCTTTATTCGAATCTCCTTAAACAAAACTAATGCCAGTGGTGTCTTGGAAAAAGATAAACGAGGGAAACACCCACCTCACAATAAGCTAGACCAGGCTGATGATTTTTTTTTGCGCAATCATATTTTGTCGTTTCCGGCTGTAGAGTCGCATTATTGTAGGCAGTCATCTTCGAAAAAATATTTGGATTCTACATTAAACACTTCTATTATATACCGCTTCTACATAGAAAAGTGTATGGAAGAAAACAAAAAATCTGTATCAGCCGAAAAATACAGAACTGTCTTTAAAGAATATAATTTGGGATTTTTTAAACCAAAGAAAGATCAATGCAAAAAATGTTTATCTTATTCTAGCATGACAGAAGAAGAGAAAGAATTAAATAAAGAAGTTCATGATAAGCATATTGGAAAAAAAGTAACTGCTCGAAAATGTAGAGATGAAGACAAGGAGTTAGCTAAAGAAGACACTTCTGTACTGGCATTTAATTCAGATTTGCAAGCTGTCTTATACACACCGAAAGGATCAGCAGGTCAAATATTTTATCTAAGAAAATTAGCTGTATATAACTTTACTATTTATAATCTGGTAACCCAAGAGGTGGACTGCTACTTATGGGATGAAACTCAGGGAAAAAGGGGGTCGAATGAAATATCTACATTAATTTTTGATTATGTGATGGATCATCCAAACATAACTGCAGTTCGGATGATGTCAGATGGTTGTGGGGGCCAACAGAAGAACAGTATAGTTGTAGCTACGTGTTTGCAACTTTTACGGAAACATCCCAATTTGCAAATTATTGATCACAGATTTTTTGAGCCAGGACACACGGAAATGGAGTGTGATTCAATTCATTCAAAAATTGAACAAAAATCAAAGCATGTGCCAGTCATCATAACTCCTTTGAAAGCTTACAAAGCAACTCTTCCAATCGCAGAACTAAAATTTAAAAATTTGCAAACTATGTGCAAGGACAATACAATAACAAAACCGTATCATCACTTCTATAATTCTTTGAAGACAAGCCAAGATGTTCGCGATGCTCTGGCTGAACCAGATCAAGATGAGTCTGAACCTGAGACGTCATCGGAATGAATTTTTTTATCAGTTTATGTAATATTTGCGTTTAATAAATGCCAAAATAAAGATTCTTTGTGAATTACGACATTTATTTTTATTAGTCCCAGTACACGAATGAAGAAAAAATAAATTTTTTTCAATTTCAAAATAACGAATGTGCATTTTTTCGAAAAATATTTTAAAAATATTCTTTTAAGCAAGAGTACCAAAATACAAAAGATTTTAGACATTTTTACCAGAAAATTCACAAAAATATAATTAACTTTGGATTTTTAAAAAGAAATTAAACTTAGTTTTCTTTCTCCTGAAAAATTAGAAAAAAACACATTCGTGGTTTTGGCACAGAACCGACGATATGATAAGTATTTTGGAAATATTAAATTGTGTAAAACTAATGTTACGTTACAGACATATGGTGGTTTTAAGCTGAAACCCATAGGTAGCTTAGATCTTGAATGCAGGTATCAAGATTTAAAAAAATATAAAAATTTTTAGTTGCCAATGTAGAAGTCCAATATTAGGACTACATGCTTGCACTGAGCTAAGTTTTATAAAAAAGGGTTGGCCTAATAGTTTTAAGTAACTAAAAAATTCATTTAAACCGTACTGGGCACTTAAAAATGATTTTTGTTTCGAAAATAACCTTTTATTTTTAAATGACAGATTGGTAGTTCCTAAAGTTTTGGTAAGTGACATGCTTAAATTATTGCATGAGAATCACATGGGTGTCACAAAAACCACATCAAGAGCGAAATTAAATTTGTATTGGCCTAATATGCATCACGATATTGAAAAAATGATTACAGTTTGTAAAATTTGTGAGAAGTTTAGAAATAATAACTGTAAAGAGCCTATGTCCGCATAGTGTCCCGGGCAGACCTTTTGAAAAGATTGCTAGTGACATATTCGATTTTGGTGTTAAGTCATACATGGTGGTTGCAGACTATTATTCAAGATGATTGGAGGTTTTGTCATTACGAAATAAAACAGCTGGTAATGTAATTGAAAACTTAAAAAAATATATTTTCAACACATGGCATACCAAGCGAATTTGTCTTAGATAATATGCCATATAATTCTTATGCTTTTAAACAGTTTGCACAATAATGGGGATTTACACTGACAACCAGTAGTCCTCATTATAAAAAATCCAATGGTTATGCTGAAAAAATGGTAAGTATAGCAAAAAACTTCTTGAGAAAATTCAGTTAAGCTTATTAGAATATAGAAATACGCCAGTTTCTGGGTTGAATTTAACACCCTCGCAAATTTTGATGGGTAGAATGCTGAAATCTAAGCTGCCTATGAGTAGCAACATAATGGTTCCTGAAAGTTACAATAACACCTTACTGAAAAAAATTGAGAATAAAAAAAAGTTAGATAAAATATTTTATGATAGAACTGCGAAAACTAGATTAGATTTTCAAAAGGGGGAGAATGTAATGTTACGAAAGAAAGATGTATGGGTTCCAGCTAGAGTAGAGAGCAAGTTAGAAAGTCCTAGATCTTACATGGTTAGAGATGAACATAATAATTTATACAGACGTAACAGTGTATTTTTGATAAAATCTTATAATAAGTATTTGTAAATTTAAAAGAAGGGAGATGTTGTGAATTAGAATTAAAACTAAGTAGCTTTAGGTTTTAACAGTAAAAAATAAAAAATAAAATTAAGCTTGTTGACAACTGAGATATAGTAATAATTATAATAAAATATAATTGTACCAAAGTACGAATTGTTTTAATAAATATAAAGGAATAACAAAACCTATCCCTATGTTTTTTGGGCCGCTGATTCCAAATATTACGTCAAAAATATATGTTTCACTGCTCAATTTTTCGCAAATAAACGACACGCGTTGAAATGAAACTTCTGAATCATTTAAAATGGCTCTCGTCACATACTCTTAACGTTCTATCGTACCACGGAAACGATGGTGGTGTACTTCTTCCCCCCAAAAAACTACTACATTGTTCTGATTTTTCCATAATACACTTATGAGGGCTCGACAGATCGGAGTTATTACAGGGAATATTGATAAGTCGAGTATCCTTTGACCAGAAGACGCCAAATCAACCCCCGGGGGTTATAACCACCCCCTCCGTAAAAGACAAAACATTCCGAAAATACTGCAAAAGGGCTGAAAACAGTTTCCTCCAGTTTTCGAGGGCGAGTAACGCGAGTAACACAATAATTGCAATACTTTCCCCTACTATTCTGGAACTACCCTTAAATTAATGTTCTAATTTTTCCGTACTAAGCTTGTGAAGGGTTATTACAGGGAATATTGATAAGTCGAGTATCTTTTGACTAGAAGACGCCTAAACAACCCCCGGGGGTTGGAATCACCCCCTCCCTGTATGACAGAAAATTCCGAAAATACTGCGAATGGTCTGAAGAAAAGTTTCCTCCAGTTTTAGAGGGCGAGCAACACGATAATTGCAGTCCTCCCAGTCTTCTGGAACTACCTCTAAATGAAAAAAAAACGACCCCTTGTTCTGATTTTTCCGTAGTACGCTTGTGAGGGCCTGATAGATCGGGGCTGTTACAGAGAATATTAATAAATCGAGTATCTTTTGATCAGGAGACGCCAAAACTAATCCCGGAGGTTGAAACCACCCCCTCCCTGAATGACAACACATTTCGGAAATACTGCGACAGGGCTGAAGACCGATCTTCCCTCGTTTGCGAGGGCAAGGAACACGACGGTTGCAGTCCTTTTTCTCCACCCTTCTGGAACCACCTCTAAATGGAAAAAACTACCCCTTGTTCTGATTATTCCGTACTATACTTGTGAGGGCTTGGTAGATCGAGGTTATTACAGGGAATATTGGTAAATAGAGTATTTTCTGATCGGAAGACGCCAAAAAAACTCGGAGGTTGAAACCACCCCATCTCTGAATGACAAAACATTCCGAAAATACTGCGAGAGGGATGAAGAACGGTCTGCTCTCGTTTTCGAGGGCGAAGAACACGATGATTGCAGTGGTTTTTCCCACCCTTCTGGAACCGCCCATAAGTGATAAAAAACTACCCTTTTTCTGATTTTTCTGCACTAGTGAGGGTTGACAGACCGAGGTTATTACAAAGAATGTTGATAAACCGAGTATCTTTTGACCAGGAAACGCCAAAACAACTCCTGGGGGTTGGAACCACCCCCTCCCTGAATGACAAAATATTCCGAAAATACAGCAAAGGGGCTGGATAATGGTTTCCCACGTTATCGAGGGCGAGGAAGTATAGCAACCATCGTGTTCCTCTCCTCGATATCGGAAGAAACCGTTCTTCATCCCCTTTTGCAGTATTTTCCGAATGTTTTGTCATTCAGAGAGGGAGTGGTTACAACCCTCGGGATTGTTTTGGCGTCTCCTGGTCAAAAGATGTTTGATTTTTCAATATCTCTATCTTTATCAATCTCTGTAATAAACCCGATCTGTAAAGCCCTCACAAGCGTAGTGCGGGAAAATCAGAACAAGTTCATTTAGGGATAGTTCCAGAAGAGTGGGGGAAAGTATTGCAATTATCCTGTTACTCGCCCTCGAAAACTGGAGGAAACCGTTCTTTAGCCCTTTCGCAGTATTTTCCGAATGTTTTGTCATTCAGGGAGGGAGTAGTTACAACCCTCGCGGTTGTTTTGGCATCTCCTGATCAAGAGATGTTCGATCTATCAATATTCTCCGTAATAATTCCTATCGTCAAGCCCTCACAAGCATAGTATGGAGAAATCAGAACAAGGGGCAGTTTCTTTTCATTCAGGGGTAGTTCCAGAAGACTGGGGGAAAGTGTTGCAATTATCGTGTTACTCGTCCTGGAAAACTAAAGGAAACTCTTCTTTAGCCCTTATGCAGTATTTTCAGAATGTCTTGTCATTCAGGGAGGGGGTGGTTCAAGCCCCCGGGAGTTGTTTGGGCGTCTCCTGGTCAAAAAGTACTCGACTTATCAATATTCCCGGTACTAACTCCGGCCAGTCAAGCCCTCACAAGCGTATTATAGAAAAATGAGAACAAGAGGTAATAGTAGTTTTTTTTGGGAGAAGAAGTACACCACCATAATTTCCGTGGTACGATAGAACGTTGGGAGTATGTGACGAGAGTAATTTTAAACGATTCAGAAGTTTCATTTCAACGCGTGTCGTTCTATTAGATTTAATAGCCTTTAACCCCGAATTTAGGGATGAAATGTCAATTTGCGAAAAACTGAGTAGTGAAACATATATTTTTGACGTGATATTCGGAATCAGAGGCTCAAAAAACATAAGGATAGGTAGCTTTCACCTTTGGAAAATAAACTTTATTTTTTTGTGTGGCTGTGTTATTGTTTCTTAGCTTAAAAAATGTTTCCTTACCAAATTAGGAGATGATCAGTTAAGAGGTAGTTGAGATATTGCAAAAAAAAAGAAAAAAAATTACAATTTTGATACCCTGTATCTTTTTCAACAGCAACAATTTACTAAAGCATGTTTGATTAGATCCTCATATTTTGGTCCAAAAAATCTACTCTTGAACTATGACCTATTATTACTGGTCCACCCTGTATAATAAATATATTATTCCAAAAAACAGAAAATCTTACATACCTATACATATATTAGAATATCCCATCGTTAAGGCTAATGTGACATCAAAGAACAATTTCTGGAAAAACACGTAACACCTACGTTAATTTATCAGTGTCTGTAACTGAAATCGAATCGTAGTGCGACATTTTTAAAACAATAGGTACTTCTTTACAAAATAGATACGACAAAAAAATGCAGTTTCGTTAAAAAGTGCGGGTGTAAAGTGGTTTTTAACAACTGAACCACTTTACACCCGCACTTTGTAACGAAACTGCATTTTTTTGTCCTATCTATTTTGTAAAGAAGAAAAAATTATAATTTTTTTTAAATAACTATATCTTACACGTACTTCTTAAGTAATAAGCGCAATTTAGAGGGTCAGTATTCTCTTGGGTACAGATACGGCAGTAAAGGTATATTGTTTAACTCATGTCTAGATTCCACAGGTCACAAAATTCTACATTCATTTCCGGATTGTGAAGTGAGATGTTCTCGATGTTCTGGATTCTACTTTGGCTTTGACAATTCCGCATGCACATTTGCGTTTTAGTTTTGTCACAGAGTAATACCTCCTAACCTAACTTCGTGTTTACCTTTGCTGTATTTGTTCGACTTTGTGTGCTTTTCACCCAGTGGTATTAATTACTAATAGAGATTAGGTCCATTCCTTTGTACAAGTGTGACACTAATTTTGAGTGACAGAAATGGCATCAATGCGGATATCATAAGTTAATCTTATACCAGTTGCAGCTTAGCTCCACACTGTTCATGCAAAGGAATAGACCTATTATTTTTCTCTATTCTTATTGGGATGCTCTGCCACATGTATTCTTCTAAACAATGGCAGAGCATCCCAATAAGAATAGAGAAAAATTAAGAAAATGCCACAACCAACGTTTAGACAATATTTAGACCTATTATCTCTGAGAAAAATGAGAAATGTATCATAAAGGAACTGTTTGTGTTTTTCGTGGATGTTTGTCCAGGACTGATTGAAATACATCTCTATTTTTGAGAATGACTAATTAAAAATAAGAAAGTTTACAAGTGTAATGAAGCATTCTCAAATTCATGTACCATTGCCAAGTTTCCGTCTATAGACACGTATTTTACACACGGGACCAATTTTGCACACGGCACGAACATGGCCGACAAGGAGGGATCTCGGATGTAAAAGCCCGGCCACGAATCAACAGAATTGCAGTGGGTACACTTCCTGGCAACTGTCTTCAGCGTGCTGAGCTGGACATATTTCAGAATTGTACTCCTCATGACGTAACCGATCCGAGACGAATGCAACTTGGCCTAAAGATCTCTTTCACCGCGTTGAGCTGAGAGCCCCTTGAGTCAATTGTTATTTGCCCGACGCCGTTCCGCCGTCAGAGTCAGAACGAATGCAACTTGACCTCTTCATAGTGCTGAGCTGGGAGTTCCTTGTGCCGATAGTTATTCATTTTCGACATCGTCCAAACGAATGCAACTTGACCTAGAGGTCTCTTTCAACGTGTTGAGCTGGGAGCCCCTTGTGGCGAGGGTTATTCGTTTTCGACGCCATCCTAGAAGCAGCTATTCACCACATCGTCACATTACACTCTCGCCTCCTCTACTCTCTCTCTCTCTCTCTCTCATTTATTTACATAAAGGAAATGTCATACTGATAACCGTAAAAGATACAGACCTGTATAATCGATAACCTGTACTGAAATGTATGTTATGTAACACTGCCGTATTTTACCTGTTTTGAAGGAAATAAATTGTTAATTTTTATTGGGCTGTCTTATTAACTAAACTGGACCCCGATTAATCTCCAAACCAGCTACCTGAGCAAGAAACCGTTACACTAGACTGCGGGATACACTGGGTGTCTCATTCATATTTTGAATAAATGAAAAAAGTAGATTTTATTCATCCTTGTTTCCATTTTCCAAAAATATATGTCATGGACTTGTTTATTCAACTAAGGATGCTTTATATTCATTGAAATTTTGAAATAGAGACCTCAAGATTTACAAAGCGAAACAGAAAAAGATAGAAAACTATCTATACTATCTGATCTATAGAAATTAATTGAATGTGAAACAAATAACTTAACCGAAAATATAAGTAACTTTTGCTTTTATAATGTTACAATCAGATTTCCATTAAAAGCACTTAATTAATTAACATGTATTATCTCTAGGTACATCCTCTTTTATGTAATATGGAAAAACTAGTTGGATTCCTTATAAATACAGCTAATACGCAGTGACACAGACAAACTAAAAAAAATTAATAAAACTAAGACATACTTTCATAGGCAGGTACCGGCATCAATTTTAGGTTAGGTTGTATGTTTTCTGCTAGTTTCTGACAAAACTAAATCGCAAATGCGCATGCGGAATTGTCAAAACCAAAGTATAATCGGTGTCGCTGGACATCATCAATATTCGCCTTAACAACTCAACTATCCGCGCTTACGTAAATGAATGTGAATTCTAGAAGCGAGTTATTGTTTATGTCTAAATGGTGCCCAGTTACCAATAAATGTATTATTTATTGATTTTGCAAAATTCTGCCGTACTAAAAAAGTTGTAGTGGCCAAAATTATGCTCAACAATATGGTGAAGGTCCTATTTACTCATACCTTAATTTAAGAGAAGGGTATAATCTCTGGCCGATTTTACTTCACTATTGGGTACGACAAGATTATTACGTATATTTCCGTAAAATGCCTGAGTCTATGCTTAAATCGAGCAGATTTCGTTAAAAATACATACGTCAAAAAACAGATAACCGCAGCCACTATGGAAAGCCTCATTTTACGCTCTCTAAACTCAAAGTTGAACGAGCAGGATCTTTCCTGCTCCCTGAACGTTTCCAATTTATTCCTCTCTATAATCACCTGTATTATACCGGGTGCCACAAAGTAGTGACTCACACCTTTTCTAATTTTAACATATCGAAATGAAACTAGAGATTCAGAAAGCCGCATTTTTTTTACACATAAGGTAATTTTGCACCACTTCTGGCTTCGGCTTTTGATTTTCAATTGGAACACCCTGTATATTATTGCATTTCTGAATTCAGGATGAATTTTCCAACATGTGTGGCGATTTTTATAAATCGTCCAGTTGTTATTTTTTTTATAAGCAATTATAAATTTTGATGTAAAGTGCTATCGACTGTGCTATGAAATAAAAACAAAACGTACCTTGTCATTTCAGTTTCTGCGGAAAAAAATAATTATGCAGAGTTACTATTATTAACTATTTTGTAGGCGTTTTAATGCAAGAATTTAGTTTTTTTAAATATCGTAAACAGGTCGGGCAATAAATTAGATAAGTCAATAAACAGTTTATCTTTCAGCTATACATATATGACTAAACCCCAGGGGCGTACCATCAGAGTAACAGTACATCGCGCCTAATTAAATTAATTCAAAAATAACAAAAATTTTGGATAAAATTGTTGCCAATCCTGGTTTCAGAGCCATTAATATCTAGAAAAATCTCATGCATGCTTTAAAAACATACTGACTGTTTACACTCCACGTCTGGTACGGCTCTGGTAAGGCTAAGGAATTTTATTTTATTAAAAAATTTAGGTCAAGAATAAGCAAAAGTAAGCAAGAAATAACAACTCTCCAGAAAACACAAAAACAATGTATCCACTACAGAACGCAAGAACGAAGACACATCAATTACTGGTAGAAAAAATCGACGGCGACGGAAACTGTCTATATGGAGCAATAAGTCATCAGTTAGAAGGAGAAAATATAACAACCCCGGCACACACCAACGCCATGAAAAATCTACGGAAACAAGTAGCGGACTATATTCAAAACAACATAGATTATTTCACCCCGTTCATGCTAGCATCCATCAACGAACTGGAACTCCGTTACAATCAACACAGCACCAACAAAGAAAAAATAGTTCATCGGAGACCTGAGAAAAGATGGTTTCTGGGGTGGGCAGGAGACGATAGCAGCACCAGCAGACTTGAAGAGGAGGACAATAACAATACACCAAGAGGAGGGCGAAATCATAAACTTTTCACCCCAACAACCAACAAGAAGACGACAACATACCAATTGAGATCGTGTGCAGGAAGCAGTAAAACAACAGAAATCACTACGACAGCGTAATCACTACACAGAAAAGAAACGAACTAGAACGATTAGAAGAAACAAACCCCCCAAGCATAGCTATAACCCCCCGCCCAGAATGGGAGGAAACAACGAATATCAATAGGTACCAAATATCGCAAAGAACGGAAGAGGGACACAGTCAGGAAGCACCAGATGATTGGATAACTCTGGCAACATGGAACGTCAGAGGATGCATACAAAGAGCTAAAAGGGAAAAAATCGACGAGACCTTGCAAGCAGAAAACATCGACGTTGCATGTATACAAGAAACACACATGATAGACGGAATAGCAATCACACAAAATTACAAATGGCAACTAAGCGGGGGGGGGGCAAGAAAAGACCAGCAGAGGAGTTGCATGGGTAACCAGACGGGAGAGACCCGTCGAAATAAGGACGGAAAATATAAACGAAAACACGGCAATCATACAAAATGAAAAGGAGAACATCTGCATGATAGGAGTCCACGTACCCTCAGACAAGAGAGGGAAGGGTATTCAGGCAGCTAACTCAAGAAACCAGAAGAAACGAATAAAGAAAAATGCCCATCATAATACTAGGAGACTTCAACGCGCATATAGGAAAAGATGATCAGACGGAGGAGGATAAAAGCATCATAGGAAAAACATTACTCCACACATGGTCAAATGAAAACGGAAACGCGCTGAAAAATCTAGCACACATAACATATACGAAACACATGGGCCAAAAGCCAAACCTGCATTGACACCTGGAGCAATGGAAGATCAACCTCACAAGTAGATCATATCCTGGTAAGCAGAGAGATAAGAGAAAGGATCAAGAACGTTAAAGCAAAAAGGGCAGCAGAAATCAATACAGACCACAAAGTTCTATACGGAAAACGGGAAATAAAAGAAGGAAAAACAAGTCAAGGAAACAACAAGACACTACACAGTACCTGAAATATTTCTCTACTACAGCACGAAGACTTTCGGAAGAAATACGGTGAAGAAATAGAAAACCAACTGACAGGAGAAGAATTAGACTGGACATCAATGGGCGCAAAAATAAAAATTGCAGCAAGAAAAACGTTAAAAAGGGACAGATCACCTATGAGCCCGACAAGAAAGGAAAAAAATAACAAGTACGAACAGCTAAAAAAGATGAAGGCCACAGGCGAACAACAGCCGACGGAAAATATAAACGAAAAACTAAAAGAAGCACTGAGGGAAAAAGAGAGGCGGAGAGAAACCACGACGAGGAAAAATGCAAATCATTATTCGAAAACATAGAAGCACTTCCAATAGGACAACGACTAAACCAAACCTTCAGATATCTGAAAAAATATAGAAGAAACAACAGTACCCACAGGAGAAGATATATACCAATACAACATTGGACCAAGACGCTGAAGGAAGAAGAGAAAGCAACTAAAGAACGAACAAAACTAATAAAATAAATAGACCACTGGCCCTTGGACAAGCCACCATCAAAAGACCAACTGCTAGGAATAATAGCCAGAGCTAGAAGAAACACCGCACCTGGAGTAGATAAAATAAACAACGAGTTAATACACTACGGCACGGAAAAGATAAAGGAGCAAACCCTAGGAATCATCACCAGGGTATGGACAGAAAACACACCTCTGCCTACGGAATGGACCAAGACTATACAAATACCCCTCCCAAAAACCAACTCGCCACAGACCATAGAAGACTACAGAAGAATAACACTCTGCAGCATAGGATACAAATACTACGCACAATTCCTGCTCGAGCAACTAGAGAAGTACATTGGAAGACCGCCAGACTACCAGACAGCATTCATCAAAGGCAGATCAACGGACGACCACATGTACACCACCAGAAGAATACTGGAAGAAAAATGGAGAGAAGGGACAAAACTACACATAGCCGCTATAGATCTCCAAAAGGCATTCGATACCATCAGTCACGAAGCCATAATCAACACCCTGTATAACAAAGGAGTGCCCCACTATCTAATAAACAAGATAATAAAAGCCTGCCTCCATGAAACAACTGCGATACAATGGTTCGGACAAATGACGGAAACCAGACAAAAGAACAGAGGAGTCAAACAAGGATGCCCCCTATCCCCCCGCCTATTCACCACGGTCCTAGACCAAGCGATACAAAACACAATAAGGGAAACACCAAATTTTAACGAAGACACGGAAACACTGAGAACCCCAATCGTATTAGCTTACGCCGATGACCTCCTAATCGTCGCAGAAGAAGAGCAACAAATTCTCAACTTCCTAGAAAACATGAAACCGCATTTGGACACATCTGGGCTGAAAATAAATTTCAAAAAATGCCTAATAATGGAGCGAGATCCACCAACAAGAGAAAGTCGGATCAGTGGAGAAGAACACAAAATAGGTGACTACTCCCTAAGAACAACGAACAAACTGAAATACCTAGGAACATATCTGACGAACCAACTGAAAAGGAGAGAAACAGTAAAGGAGAGAATAAAAACAGCATACACAGTCACAAGAGCAATTATACCGTCCATTGAGAAAAACAAACTATCATGGGGTCTGGCCAAACG
This sequence comes from Rutpela maculata, assembly GCA_936432065.2. Lineage (NCBI taxonomy): Eukaryota > Metazoa > Arthropoda > Insecta > Coleoptera > Cerambycidae > Rutpela > Rutpela maculata. Next base: position 119,687,898 of record OW386288.2, read on the forward strand.
GCTGTACATAGCCATCATACTGCCAACAATGACATATGGAGTTAAAACGCGGCAACAACAAAAGCCAACAGAAGAAGTTTGAGAAGAGCTGAAAGAGACATCATCCAATTACTCAGGAAGACAACAGGGCAAAAACAACGACATAAACATCAACACTACTAGAAGGGAAGACAATCGCAAAGAGGATAGAAATGTACGCAATGAAGTACTGGGGACACGTCCAAAGAAGGGAACCAACACACCTACTGAAGAAAGCACTAACACTGAACAGCAGCAAACTTAAAATTGGGAGACCATGTTACACGTGGAAAACAACAACCGAGAGGATCATGAACAAACTGGGAAAGGACCAAACATACTGGGAAAGAAAAAGGGGAAAGAATAAATTTCACAAAGAAATCGGAGCGATATATACTCTACCAGAATCAGAAACGGAGGAATCAGAATCCTCAGAAGAAGAAGAAGAAGACTTGTAGAAATAGAAGTACACAAATAGGAGCACAGATAGCACCGACACAACGTGGCAACATATCTCACAAGAAGACCCAGAATAGGCAGAAGCCCAGAACCAAAAATACAAAAAGAGGGGGCTTAAACGCTCCCTCACGACATAATGGGGTAACGCATCTCACATTCCTTTACCATGCGCCATGTGGCTCTCGCTGCTGGCAACAAGCATGACCTTAGTCCAACCCAGCGTGGACGTAGCAGGCCCAGCTGTATAACTTGGGAGTGGCAGCAATGCCTACCGCACGCTGGTAAATCAATCAATCAATCAATCAACTTGTTTTTTTTTTCAAAAGGGACGGTAGTGGCTTCTTGTGTCCATCAAATTGCATTTTCTTACGAATCCATTGATACCCCCGTGTTTGGGTTTTTATAGACATTTATTTTAAAAAGCTGTAAAAGCAAATTCTACTTGTTGTAGTTTAAATCTACAAATATATTATTATTATAAGCTATCAAAAAATTTCGCATCAAGTTACCTTTGTATTTTATAAAACAAAGAGTTGATATGACAGTTCTCTAATTATTACAATAGTGTATGCAAATAATGAGAAAATTGACAAGCTTCTTATTTACGGGGAAAGCCGAAAAAATGGAATGCGTGCATATGAGACTTATAGTGCAAGATTTCCAGAAAGAATACATCCATCCCGACGTTATAGCCCAGTCGATGAAGGTATTTACCCACAAAATTTTGCAAACTGTGTAAACTTTTTTTTATGAGTTCGTTAAAGCGTGTAGAATAATATCCTGAAAAGTTTACATTTCGCTCGGATGCAGAACATAAAAAAAAGTGAAAAAAAATTTTCATCAATTTTTTCAAAATTTTTAAATTAAATCAAGATAGAAAAAAATGAAAAATACAGATGCATAGATCACGTATTTTTGAACAAAAAATGTCCTAACAAAATTTATCGTTAAAAAATAGTCAAGTGTAACGTTATAACTCGGAGCGAGATCCATGCGTGCACGCGCTTGAATACACATGACTGTGACACCGACGCACTGAATTACATGTCACTAAATCAGAACTTATTAAATCTATATGAGTGTTGGTTAATTTAAAAGATGAAAATTGTAGCTTTCTGATGCTTTTTTGTTTTAAACAATACAAGCAAAGGATGGATGGGAAAAATATACTTATATATATTATCACGCCCGAACTCAATCGTCGCAATAAACAATATAGAAAAAAATAAAAGCCCTTCAAAAAAATTCTTTCTTCATTGAGAACTGTTGAAAAGTATGTACACTTCATGATTATTATGGTTTATTACGTTGTAGTTGTAGTAACGAGGATTAAAAATAAGTACATCTCAAATCATTTTAATTTAATTGCTTGATGATTTTTTTAATAAATATATATATATATATATATATATATATATATATATATATATATATATATATATATATATATATATATATATATATATTGGAGGCTATAACATGTCGAAAAATTGACCCATTGGAAAAAATAAAACATCACTATTTTGGAAAAAATGTATATTTTTGGAATGTTCAAACACAAAATCGTTTACTTGTATGCATTTTTTCGAAAATATGATCAATCATATGATATGATAAGAAATTGCGATTTTCACGGTCTTATCCTTATAACTATGAAAATATCTTTGAATATAAATTCTGGAACTTTTCTAATACATTAACTAATGTATAAGAAATCCATTGGATATAGCTGAAATGTGGATAGGTGTACCTGTAATAAATACAATACAGTAAAGGCACGTAAAAATTCATGCGAGCGATTCAGCGGCTATGTGTGGTGTCTGTGTATGCGTTGATAATTGTATATTTTCCCTCCATACTCACTATTTATCCTACTATTCACTAAGAAAAATGTTTAAAAGGTGTAATCAGAAAGAAAAACGCTTTATTTTATTCGATAGAATAGCTAAGAATTTTTAGTATCCATTTAACCGTGCGCTGGCTGCGCAGAGTGACAAAGTTATTTCACTATTTTTTTCCAAGAATACCGTGGCTTTAGCGATAAATTTTATTAGAATATTTTTTGTTCAGAAACACGTGGTCTAACCACCTGTATTTTTTATTTTTTCCTGCCCTGACTTAATTTCAAAATTTTGAAAAAATGGATAATAAAAAATTTGTTTTCACTTTTTTTTATGTTCTGCATCCGAGCGAAATGTAAACTTTTCAGGATATTATTCTATACACTTCCACGAACTTATTAAAACAAAAATAATCAATTTGCAAATTTTTGTGGGTTTCACTATAAAATGTTCTCTGTCGTCTGGGCTATTATTTTAAGAAGCTGGAAAGGAAATCGTGGTGGGAACCAAGGATGCGCAACCCAACGTTCGCAGTAAGTGAGGAAATGGAAATTAATGTGATAGCCATAGTAAAATATAATCAAACTGCTTCTACGAGACAAATTGCAGAGGAATTGGGTTGAAATAAGGGAACTCTGAACAAGATAACAGATTTTTAGAAAATGTGTTATTCTCAGATGAATCTATATTCTCGAATAATAGTGCAGTTGAATTAATATTATTCGGCGACAACATTCCACCTGAAATTTTATAGTTGATTCTTATGTATTGTGACCTCCTGATTACGAAAAAAATATTTGTGCCCAAAAATTCCTTGTGCGTCAAAAATTATATGCACTTTTTGACTCGCTTTAGCTGATTTTCAACTTATCTGCTTAATATAATTATCTTGTGCTAGTAATTGGATGGAAATCTTAAAAATACTGGCTTGTTTGAAATAAAATTCTTAAAAAATATAGACCTGTCTGATATGTATTGGAAAAAATAGAAAACACCATAAATAGCCGAAAAAATCAAAATTGAATACCTATATGAAAGAGTAATTTTACCAAAATTGACAAAAATAAAACTCATTTATCGTCTAATATAATGTACCAATCCCGGACACCGTACGTCAATTAAAACGGTCAAAGATGGCGAACGAAATAAAATTTTTAATTCTTCGTCAATTATCAAGGAGGTATTGTACGTCACTTTTTTTTCTTTTCAGTTGTACGTTATTTTATGTACTTTTAGGGGATATAGTTAATTTTTTTTAATTTTCAAAAAGTACGTTTTTTTTATTTTCGAAAAAAGTACATTTTACAAGTTTCAAAAATGTATTTTCCTTGACCCTCCTATTTTCACCCAATTTTCATCGAAACAAAATGAAATATACTATATTAGTTTCATTACCGTCATATGCCGTAAGTTCTTCGCATCCCTCATGGATGGCCAATTCATTAAAGTAGAAGAAGCATTGGCATAATTATTTCCTTTACAATAAACACATAGAATAGAACATTATATATTCAGTTTTCTACAGCTACACTGATTATTTGTACAGCCTTTCTTACATTTACAAGAAATATATCACTTAGTAAATTTTTAGGAAAAGCATTACTTTCACTCAACATCTAAGCCATTCTCAGTTTTAAGCCACCCGAATTGTAAAGGATCTTTCTCAGAATCTAACCATTTTTGGACTTGGAAATATACTTTTAAACAGTGTTTTTCTATTACCTCTTCAGTAGGTTGAATTGCAGACAATTATATTTTCATCATAAGGTTAGTCAATTATTTTATTAATAATTAGTTTTGTTAGGTTAAGTAATTAATTAGGTTTGTAAAAATAGATTTTTTTATGATGATTCCATGCTAGTTGAGTCATTATAACCAGAAGGTCAATGTCTTCATCAACTATCATAACTTGATTGTCTTCGGTTTTCAAATTAATAGCAGTTTTAACGATTGTATCGGCGTCTTCTCTGCGTCTTTTAACGTTAAAGTCATTATCTATTAACTCTTTGCGCAATAACTTTATAAAGCTATTCTTATTTTTACTATTAGCTAGAAATTTTTTTTTGACTAACCGAGGATTTCATGTCACTTATGATCGAAATATCTAGCAAACATTTTTTTCTAAACGACGAATGCGCTCGTTATTCTTAGTTCGTTATTCTTTCGATGAAAATTGGGTGAAAAAAAGGAGGGTCAAAGAAAACACATTTTTGAAAATTGTAAAACTGTCCTTTTTTTTTGAAAATAAAAAAACGAACTTTTTTAAAAATTAAAAAAAAAATAACTCCCTAAATGTACACAAAATAATGTACAATCGGAAAGAAAAAAAGTGACGTGCAATGCCTCCTTGATAATTGACGAAGAATTAAAAATTTTATTTCGTCCGCCATCTTTGGCCGTTCTATTTGACATACGGTGTCAGTGATTAGTGCATTATATTTGACCACAAATGAGTTTTATTTTTGCCAACATTGGTGAAATAACTCCTTCTTACAGAAAGGATATTCAATTTTGATTTTTTCGGCTATTTTTGATGTTTTCTATTTTTTTCCAGGATGGTGGATTGACCAATACATATCGGACAGGTATATATTTTTTAAGAATTTTATTTCAAATAGGCCATTATTTTTAAAATTCCCATCCGATTACTAGTAAAAGATATATTAAACAGATAAGTTGAAAATCCGTGAAAGCGCTTTAAAAAGTGAATATAACTTTTGACGCACAAGGAATTTTTGGGTGCAAATATTTTTTTCGTAATCAGAAGGTCATAATACATAGGAATCAACAATAAAATTTCAGGTGGAATGTTGTCGCCGAAAGAAATTAAATTAAATCAATTCGACTGTACTATAATGGAATGTTTAATCGACAGAATGTTAGATACTCGAGTTTCTGCAAAATAAGATATAGGATGAAGTTGCGGAGCTACCATTAGCTCAATTTAGAAATTTATACTTTCAACAAGATGGTGCTCTTCCGTACAATAGCAGAATTGGTTTAACTCATCTCGCTGAGCCATATGGCGAACAAGTGATAGCAACCCATGGTCCCATAAGGTGGCCTGATAGGTCCCCCGACTTAACCTGTTTGGATTTTTATTTATGAGGATATCTAGAGGATAAAGTGTACAGGATACCAGTTCTGATATTAGGAAATCTAGAAAATAGAATAAAAGCTGCATTCAATACTATAACACCTGAAATGTTGGAAAACGTCTTGCGAGAGACAATATCGAGAAAGTGGCTCAAGTGGCCTCCGTACTTTGAACAATAATTGTAATTTTTGTTACTTGTAAACATTTTAATTTTGATTTAATTCCGTTACAAAATTTTGTTATTTATAAAGTTTTGATTTAGAATTTTAAATATTAATTTTAAAATGTTGCGAAATTCTTTGATATAATAATAATTGTAGATTTAAAATACTACAAGTAGAATTTGTTTTTACAGTTTTTTTAACTAAATGTCCATAAAAACTCAAGCATAGGGGTATCAATGGATTCGTAAAATAATACAATTTAATGGACACAAAGAGTCACCACGGTCCCATTTGAAAAAAAGAGTTATTTCAAAAAACTTAATTACGCTTACAAAACGATTAATAATAGTAACTATGCATAATTATTTTTTATTTTAGAAACTGAAATAAGGTGGATCCACAGAATTTCCGGGGAATAGCGGTTATCCCTACGATAGGCAGAATATATTCCCGCATACTTAAAACCCTATTGGAACAGGACATTAAAGACAAACAACCTGAAGAACAATCCGGATTCCGAGCAGGCCGTTCAACAATTGACAACTTATTCACCCTTAAAATAGTCCTGGAGAAACGTATGCAACGAGGTAGAGAGACACACATAGCCCTGATCGATCTAGAAAAGGCATACGATAACGTCCCTATATCTCAACTATGGGAGAAAATAGGGGAACTGGAGGTCAGACCTACTCTGCTGCAGGCCATCAAGAACTACTACAGAGATAACTCGGCAAGAGTGAAGCTAGGAATAGACCTGACTGATAGCTTCAAGACCAACAAGGGACTCGGGCAAGGGTGCTGTCTATCTCCTACTCTTTTTAAAATTTATTTAGACCGAGCCCTCATAGGGTGAACACGAAAGTGTAAACAGATGGGGCTAAGAGTGGGAGACGACGCGCTCTATAGCTTATACTTTGCCGATGATCAGGTTGTGGTAGCAGAGGACGAAGACGATTTGGGGTATATGATTAGGAAGCTGAAGGAAGAATATGAAAAGGCAGGCTTAACTATGAATATGAGTAAATGCGAATACCTAGCAATAGGTACAGACAACCGCAATGATCTCAATCTAGAAAGTGATGTTATAAAAGGCGTGGAAAAATTTAAGTACCTCGGAGTCATATTTAATTAACAAGGAAATAGCAGAGATGAAATAATAGAAAGGAATAATAAAGGTAGAAAAGTCATAGGTGCCCTAAATTCAATCCTTTGGGAAAAGGATATTAGAAGAACAACAAAAAAACGATTATACGAAAGCATTGTTCAAAGTGTGATAATGTACGGAGCTGAAGTATGGGATATAACTAAAACAATCAAAAACAAATTAATGGCAACAGAAATGGACTTCCTAAGAAGAAGCTGTGGATTATCAAGGAGAGATAGGGTGAGAAATGAAGAGATAAGAGAAAGAATGAGCATGGAAAAGAATATCTCGGAAGAAATTGAAAGAAAACAGCTGACATGGTTTGGTCATACGAAAAGAATGGACGAAGGCAGATGGCCCAGAAAAGTATTGGATTGGCAACCACCGGAGAGAAGAAAGAGAGGAAGGCCTAGAAGGAGAAATGGCTTGGACGAGGCGATGGAAGTAAGAAACCTAACCGAGGATGAATGTCTTGACAGGAGAATATGGAAACTGGGGACGGAGAGGCGGCGCCAGCCGTAGAAATCCGTTATAAATATATATGAAATAAGGTACGTTTTTTTTTAAATCATAGCATTATAGATCAAAGTATAAAATTGCTTATAAAAAAAAAATAACAACCGGTAAGAATATAAAAATGATTACATGTTCAAAAATTCATCCTGAATCCAAAAATGCAATTATAATAGGGTATTCCATTTGAAAATTTTAGGGTCATTTCCGGCGAAACCGAAAGTGGTGTAAAATTACTACATATTATGTCAAAAAATGCACTTTTCTGAATTGCTCTAGACTAGGGTGGGCCGAAAAAAAAAATGAAAATTTGAATTTGCAAATGATATACCTAGCTTGTAATTTGTTGCTATGTATCTAAAATTAATTCGGTTAAATTTTTAGCCAAATCGATTAACATCTAGCCGGCCTCCCTCGGCCTTTAAAATGAAGGAAAATGCCAATTTTTTGATTTTTAACATTTTTCAAATTGACGTTTGAAATTTTTCTAATGACTCTTTATTAATGTCTAAATGTGTGGCAAAAGTTTTCCGAATAAAATATTTTTCAGTTCCAGAGAAATTAGATATGCTGTACAAAAAACCTTATTTTCGTCAAATTCTACTTTTTAGTGACAAATTTCTAATTTCCCTGGAACTGAAAAATATTTTATTCGGAAAACTTTTGCCACACACGTTTAGACATTAATAAAGAGTCATAAAAAAATTTCAAACGTCAATTTGAAAAACGTTAAAAATCGAAAAATTGGTCTTTTCCTTCATTTTAAAGGCCGTGGGGAGGGGGGGGGGCTAGATTTTAACCGATTTGGCTAAAAGTTTAACCGAATTAATTTTAATAGCAACAAATTACAATAATTTGCAAATTCAAATTTTCATTTTTTCGGCCCACCCTACTCTAGACCTCCTAGTTTCGTTTCGATATGTTCAAACATGAAAAAGATATAGGTGAACCACTACTTTGTAGCACGCGGTATAGTAGGGAATTCTTCTGTATATGAATAAAACTAATATATAACTAGAAATACATTTAATTACCTGAAATATACTTGAGCACATCTTCCACGAACTCTAACTTGCCCTGGCCCGCATGCTCTGCGTTGGAAAAACATAGATGATACATTTTCGAAACACACTATCGCAACTATCAACAGCACCAAAAGTATGAGGCTTCTTAGGGTAAACATGATTTTCACCTTAGTTTCACTGTTAATAGCAAACTAATTATACTATGACATTACGGTTTGTAGACACCAATAACTTATAATAGTTCTTATCTTGAGGAAACAGGAACAGTAAGCTATTGTGGTTTGATGTGCGTATTTTATAATTCTATAATTTTACAGAACCACAGTTTCCTATAAATATAAGAATCTATGAGCAACAACGTTGTTATAAATGATTTTTTATAGACCAGTCCCCAAGTTACAAAATTTTCAGAAATCCAGAAATATTTCAAACAAAAAGGTTTCTTACCTTAAATTGATTCATTTGGTTGTCATTGAGAAACCTTAATTTATCCCACTCGAACGAGACCCGAAACCCTCACCAGAGGGAGAAAGTCACGAGAATACGATTTTTCGCGATTTGTGGCTTTTCTGTTGAATTTACGACAAAAATGCCAAAAGCGTAGAAAAAGTTATTTACAAAATTACAGCTTATAAAATTTTCTACAAAACAGGTCGTATACAATTTTATCTCCAGTTGCATATTTCCGCCAGTAATTAGCGTCCAGATTTAAGCCAAGTTGCGCGGCCTTCAAAATGTTGTCTATGAAATTAAGATTAACTCAAGATATAATAATAAAGGAGACTAGAGGTTATAAAATTAAGAAATAATGTTTATTTAAAAAGTCAGTATTGATTTTTTAAAAGGAGTGCCGCAAGGCTTAATCCTGAGTCCACTGCTATTTGTTATGTTCGTCAATGACATGTTTGAATACAATAAGTACCTGCTCTATACAGATGATTCTAAAGCATATCGAGCAATCGAAAGGTGTTGATAAGTTACAAAAAGATATTGATGGAGTAACAGACTTCTTTCGAGACAACGAGCTGGCCTTAAATGAATCTAAATGCAAGATAGTTTCTTATTTAAAGGCATAGGAATTGAAACATGACTACATGACATTAAAGACTTGGAGTAGGTTTTACTAAGTCATTCTAGTTTAATAACCATATTGAAAAGCTAACTGTGAATGTTACCGAAAACTTGGCTTTGTTCTTCGAACATGTCATGATTTTACACACACTACATACATATTGCTTTTCAATTTCTATGTCCGTTCAAAATTGGAATATTGTGCTATTTTGTATCATACGAAAATCAATGAATTAAGTTCGATATACCTATGTTAAACCAACGTCGAGAGCATGCACAGGTCCTTTTTATACATGACATTCTATATAATAACATAAATGTAGCAAATATATTATGTTCTATCAACATAAATGTGCCTGATGTTAGATTAAGACGAGATATCTTATTTTCAGATTGCTCAATCTAACTCGCCCGCTGAAAATTGTCTAAGAGTGGTGAATGAAACTGTGAGGGACCATGATGTAGACATTTTTACTATCAGTAGAAATAAACTGGTGTTAAAAATTCATTATAAATGAATGTAAAACAATGCTGATTGATACTTCTGTGATATTTGTTTACTTTATATTATATACCTACCAGATTTTATATTTACATTTTTTATATTTTAGCTGTTACACTTTGTATCTATGTATGTATTTATTTTACTTTTACATACATGAAGGTGCCACATCAAATGTGTTGTCACCTATGGCGACTGTGTATATGGAAATTGTTCTGTATATATGTAGTATAAATCAAATAAATAAATAAATGTATGACTATGTTTTATTTAATCAAGTCGTCATCTCTTCCGTGTTATACGATGTTCTGTACAAGATTCGTTTGAAGTTATCAATTGTGTATGTATATTAAATTAAACTATATAATATTAACATTTAAAGTGCCTTGCCAAGTATTACTTAATAATTTTAAGACAATAAGTAATTTTTTTAAACCAAAATTTGTCATTCGAACTAATATAATTTTAGCGCAAAATGAGTGGCGTTTAGCTAGGTGTTGGTAAATAATTATTATCACCAAATACGCACTCAATTGTCATATTGCACTGTTGCAAAGTAGTAGGGACCGGGTGCAAGTCGCCGATGCGGATGATCGTGTTCTATTTAATTTTTATTGAACTTGCACGTTTGTAATGTCATCAAAGTTACTCTCCTAAAGTTATATTCACAGCTGAGGGTGCTCACTCTGCATTTTTCAGGCATGCAATTTTGAACAGGCACATGCAGTTTTAACGCAATGCTTTTAAATTGCACTATCTCTCACACTAGTGGGTTTTTATAGAAATAGTGAACAGAAGCACGTACTATAAAATAGTTGGTACTATATTTTTAAGCCTTTTTAGTTTGTTGTGTGTTGTGTCTCATGTCGACTTAGAGCGCCAAGAGCTAGCTAATTATACATAATATACCTAATAATATAAAAATAATAGCACAATTTTAGATTTTGTAAGTTGTTATTTATTTAGCAGATACTGGTAGTATAATAAACACATCATGATTAATGACGGAAGTACACAGCTTAGAAAAATTAAATGACTACTGACATATTTTTACTTTTTGATCATATATTTTGGTTTTTTTTGTCAATAAAATAAAATTATTTCTTAAGTAATAAAGGCTACTAGAATACCTAAAAATTAGTTTGACTTAGCAATCAAGAAGTGAAAACAAACTAAGAAATCATGAATATGCCACAAATAATAAATTAAAAATAATATATACAGGTTGTCTCAAATCTCAATTTGGATTGTAAATTAGCAAATTAGGCCTGGATAAATGTGTCACTGTGCTTATAAATCTACTTCAATCACATACTTCAATTCGTCCTGTGGGAGAAGCCGAAATCTGTGGCTTTAGGCTGTCAGGCGGGTAGTGAAGACTCTCAGATCTGAGTGAAGGCTGAAGACCAAATATAAATCTTTTATCTATGCTGAAGACAACCACTTTTAACAGAAAAAGACATGAACAGAACCTCACATAAAAAAACGTTGGCAGTGGTACCCATACCAATCGCATTTCTAGGAAATTTCGCTAAACTGCACGCTTCTCTGGGGGAAAATTAGAAGCAGGCTGCCTGCATTCTTAACGCACGTGTAGAAACCCATAAGTGTGAATACGACACGCATGCATTTTACATGCTGCGTTATAAATGCCGAGTGAGCACCCCCAGGTATGAATTTAGCTCAAGATGTATTTAGTTTTTCAAAATGGAAAGCTTTGATAAAACAAATTTGGTGACAATTAATCAAGATATTGTAAACTCTATGCCTCAGAATATTCAAAAGGAAATGCAACCAATTTCTTATATTTTGTGAAAAAAACATATATTTTAAATGAAACTATATCAATTGAAAACTATGCTTCAAGATAAATAAAACTGACGGGACAGATTACAAAGAAGTGGTAATCAAGACAATGTTTAACATAATTATATGCTGATCCATTGAAACACATAGTTTCCCAACAAACGAGAGTTGCTCCTGATTGATTTGATTCGTTGGTTTACGAGCGGATGATAGGCATTAGTACTACTTCCAGAAAACCCACTGCCTAGCAGATTAAATCTGTAGGGTTAGATATGGAACATAGTACAGGAATGTAGAATGAGCAGTGCAAGTGTTTGTGAGATGTGTTGTCACATGGCACTGTGATGTGCTTTATGCTCCTCTTAGTATGTTATTGCTTCTCATGTGTTAGGTTTGTTCGTTGGACATGTCCCAGTACTTCATTTGGTACGTCTTTACCCTTTTTTAATCGATTTTCCTCTTATTAATGTTGACGTTTTCCGTCGTTTCTTTGGTGCCATTATTTTTTCGAGTAAGTGAACGCTGTCCATTTCGGCTCTCCTCAGATTTTTTCTATTGGATTTTGTCAGGGCCGTGTTTTTAACCCTGTACATTATTATCGTTGGCGTATTATGACTCTGTATAACCTCTTGATTAGGTTTCATGGTAACTTATTTTTTTAGGTGAATTTTGTGTAGAACTATATATGCCTTTACAGTTTCTCTGCTTTTCAATTAGTCCTTCAAGTATGTTTCAGTTTATTAGTCATTCTTAGAGTAAGTTGCCATTATTAGAGTTTTCTTGAAATCTATTTTCAGTCGTGATGTGTTCAGGTGCGACTTTCATGTTTTCTAGGAAGTTGAGAATATCCTATTCTTCTTCTGTGACCATTAGACCATCGGCGTATGTTAGTATGTAGAAAAGGAAAGGTCTCAGAGAATTTCCCTAAAAAACTCCTCACACAAATGCCACGTGCTATGTATCTGATATAAGTTGTTGCTCTCGTTGCAGATCAGCAAGTTATGTCACAGCTTCCCCATCAAGAGCATATATGGATCGGTAATAAGAAGCCCCTTTTTTTCTAAAACTAGAGCAATAGAACTTAAGACAGTTAGAAGTACCACGGCAGACATCTGTGGCGATCAGTTCACTTGCTGGGTAAATATAAGTCACACCTTAAGCTCAAGTAACTAGGGAAAAAGAAGAAAAAACGAAAAGATAATAATAATTTTATCAATCAAATAATAATAACATGTATTTTATTTTAAATGTTATTTTAAAAAACTTCTTCGAATATATATATATATATTACCAAATTTTATTTTATTCATGAATATCTGCTATAAATTGGTGACCCCTACAAGAGTACGCAATTGATACGCAACATAAGCACAAGTTTTTGTTAGATTAAAAAGGGATCTGAATTGTTAATAAGCAAAAACGAGACGACAGAACTCCAACGAACAATCCAGAAGAAACTCTGAAAAAAGTTTGAAAATATTGAGAAACGAGAGCAAATTTAAATTAGCTATGGATTACATCTATTCAGATCAAGCAAGAAATCTCTGTTAAAAACCTGGAAGATTAAAACTCCAACAAGGCTCCTGATATTCCGCATGAATCCAAATTCGTAGACTTGGAAGTATATATTCCCAACATTCTCCTAAATCAATCCTAGACGGCGAAGAAGCAAAACTTTATTTATTTAAATCAATCCTAGACGGCGAAGAAGCAAAACTTTATTTATTTAGTAAGTGAATTGTTTTGCCATTTATCATTATTTCTTCATTATTTAAAAGAATCAGTCAGTCATTCAACGTTGACGTCTCAAGAGACATCTCATTCAAAAACATCGCAAACAGCTTATTATATTCAATCAATTCATCAATCAATCAATTAGTCATCGATTTATTATTTCTTTCTTTTAAAAATGGCACCTCCTACAGAAAATATTTTATTGGACGACATACCAATTTCATCAGGTGCAGAGACATCTCATGATAGTTATGCCGCGACCATTAAATTACCACCTTTCTGGGTATCCAAACCAGAAATATGGTTTACTCAAATTGAATCACAATTTTCTATTCACAGGATTGTTAGCGATCGGAAAAAATACGATTACGTCATTGCCAGTTTACCCCCTGAAATTATTACCACGGTGTATGACGTTGTCACTAATCACCCAGAAAGAGATCTATATGATAACTTGAAAAATATTCTAATTTCTCGTTTGACCTCAAGAGACAAAAAGCGGTTAGAGGACTTACTCTCTGGTTCCCAGATGAGAGACCTGAAGCCATCAGATTTTTACCGGTCAATGCTATTAACGGTCGGAGGTTCCCATGTGGTGAACCAGGAGCTCCTAGTGAAGTTGTGGAAGCGGCGATTACCAAAAACAATCTTCATTGCAATTACCGCGCCAGGAAAGACTGAGATTAAGGAATTAATCGACATATGACTTCCCTTACCTCAAATTCAATTTGTAATGTCAGTCCCACAGTTTCTACATCTAATTTGATCGCAACATTTCAAGACACGTTAAATCAGGTGTTACACAAACAAGAAATCTATACATCTCAATTACTTGCTATTGAATCTAAAGTTTCTTCAATACCTTCCACTACTCCTACAGTTTCTGGAACTTATTGCGATAGTTGTAGAAGTCGACTCGACTCTAGAAATCGCAGAGGCTCGAGGCCCCGTTCTAACAGTCGAAGTGGTACCAGCGTTAGATATAATCCATCTAATACCAAAGTTTGCTATTACCATCAACTTTATGGTCGTAAAGCATTTAAGTGTCTCGGAGATTGGTGCACTTTCGCCAAAGATGTTAAAACCGACAATCAAAGATGACTAAATGTCAATAATATTTTAACAACTGACGTTAAAATTTGGGATAGTAAACGTCGTCTTTTTATATTTGATAATACTAATAAATTCGAATTTCTCATTGACACGGGCGCTGATTTATCAATAATACCTCGGAATCTGTTAACGAATACTAGAAGAAACCCCGATGTTGTACTGACAGCAGCTAATGGTTTAGTTATAAATACCTTCGGAAAGAAATTTTTGAAAATTGATTTAAACTTACGTAGGTTATTTTCTTTCGTTTTTAATATAGCAGTTATTAATATCGCCGTTATCGGAGCAGACTTTATAGCTCATTTTGGTTTAGTTGTTGATTTGAAACATAAATGTTTAGTCGACAATATGACTAGTTTGTCAACATATTTATTTTCAAACAATGGTCCGTTACATTCTCCTAAGTTATTTAGCATATCAAATGAATTCACTGCATTACTTTTACAATTTTCTAGTTTAATTAGCTCTCCAAATTACAATTTGCCCGTTAAACGTTCCGTTGGGCATCATATTGTTACAGAAGGTCATTTACCTTTCTCACGCCCACGTAGGTTGGATAGCATTCAAGATAGCTCAGGATGAATTCAATTCTATGGTAGAATTAGGTATTTGTGTACCTTCGTCTTCTTCCGTATCCTCACCATTGCATATGGTGGAAAAAAAATAGCTGCGACTGGAGGCCTTGTGGAGACTATCGTCGTCTAAATTCAATTACTGTTCCTGACAGATACCCGTTGCCCCACCTCCATGACTTTAACTCGCAGTTGTATAATTGTGTTATTTTTTCAAAAATACATTTGGTACGTGCTTATCACCAAATACCTGTCGCAAAAAGTGACGTTTTTAAAACAGCGATTACTACTCCTTTCGGTTTGTTTGAATTTGGGCGTATGCCTTTCGGCTTACGTAACGCCGGTCAAACTTTCCAACGTTTCATGAACGAAGTTTTAGTAGGTTTACCCTTCATTTTCGTCTATTTAGATGACATCCTGATTGCAAGTAAATCTAGTTCGGAACATTTAAAACATTTGAAACTTGTTTTTCAGAGGTTAGAATTGTACGGCATAAATATTAAACCGTCAAAATGCATATTAGGTGTCAGTCATTTGACATTTTTAGGACACAATATTTCTTCAGCCGGTATTTTACCTTCTTCTGAACGTATTGATGTCATAAATAATTTTCCCTTGCCTACTACAGTCAAACAACTTCAGCGTTTCATAGGTATGGTTAACTTTTATCATCGTTTCATACCTTCTTTCGCTGAAATCTTAATTCCTTTACATGCACTTTGTACTAGACTACTGCATGATAAAGTTAAAATAATAAATGATTGGCCTACCGACTGTCTTGACAGTTTTTCCAAAGCCAAAGCTGCTATAGCTGGTGCAACCTTTTTAGCACATCCACGTTGTGATGATAGCTCGTTTTTATCGCTGACAGTTGATTGTTCAAATGTCTCTATGGGGGCAGTTCTTGAACAGCGCGATGACGAAGGTGTACTTGCTCCATTAGCCTTCTTCTCACGAAAGCTTACCTTGGCACAGACAAAATACAGTTCCTTTGACAAGGAACTTCTTTCTTTATTTACAGCGATTAAACATTTCAGATTTTTACTTGAAGGTCACACATTTATTTGCTTTCTGACCATAAACCTTTGGTCAAAGCATTATTCACTAAAACTGAAAGATCTTCTAGGCAAACTAGACATTTAGAATTCATTGCTCAATGTGCCTGCGAAATCAGACATATCAAAGGGAAAAATAACATTGTTGCAGATACCTTATCACGTGAGCATGATACGTCTTATTTACAACAATGCATTTCCCCAATTGTTACCCAAAAGTCTAACCTAGTTGATATTAACTTTGACTTAAATTTATTGAGCGAAGCTCAGAAAGATGATTCTGACCTTAAATTTTTATTATCAGATACTTCATCGAACACAAAGAGAACTTTTCATTTAAAGAAAATTAGAATTTTACTTTCTGACAAGTTTATTTGGTGTGACGTTTCCCGCCCTAAACTTCGTCCTTATGTTCCTATCGTTTATAGACGGACAATTTTTGATATATTTCATGGTTTATCTCACCCTGGTCAAAGGGACTAGAACATTAGTTTCTAAAAATTATTTTTAGCCTAAAATGACTTCAGATTGTAATCTCTGGGCAAAAACTTGTATTAGCTGTCAAACTAATAAAATGACAAGACATACGAGGAGCCCGATTGCTAACTTCGATATACCTAAAGGACGATTCGACCACATACATATAGATTTAATAGGACCATTACCTCCTTCTAAAGGTTGTTCTTATATTCTTACTGTGATCGAGCGTTTTACTAGATGGCCCGAAGCTTATCCACTTCAGGATATTACTGCAGAAACTGTAGCGCGTACGTTATTTCAGAATTATGTTTGTCGATTCGGTGTCCCTGTCACAGTGACAACCGACCAAGGCGTTCAATTTGAATCAAAACTGTTCAAGGAATTTTCAAAATTTCTGGAATTTCATAGAATTCGTACGACACCATATCATCCTTCCTCGAACGGAATGATTGAAAGGTTTAATAAATCTCTTAAAACTGCTTTGAGAGCTAAGACTTCTACACCACATTGGGTAGATGAACTTCCTATCTATCATACTATTAGCTCTCAGGACCATCCCTAAAGACGATTTGCAATGTTCCTCCGCAGAACTCGTTTTTGGTCAAACTTTACGAATACCTGGTGAATTTTTTATTAAATCATATACTTGTCCGGATATTCCTTATTTTATTACTAAATTACGTACTTCATTTAATAATTTAACGTTCATTCCACCCGTTCACCACGTTAATTACAAATCATTTGTCAGTCCAGACATCTCGAATTGTAGTTTTGTTTTCGTTCGGAAAGAGCGTCTTAAATAATTTTTTACTCCACTGTATGATGGACCTTTTAAAGTGTTGTCCCGTACAGATAAGTTGGTTACTTTTGTTAAAGGAACTAAAGCCGTCACGGTAAATATTGACAGGATTAAACCAGCATATTTATTATCTGACAAATGCGATGTCACTCCACCGTTGATTAAGAAAGTTCGTTTTGCTATTGACGAACTGAATGGCTGACTGATCTTTTTCTCAGCGAGGGAGTAGTGTGGCGATCAGTTCACTTGCTGGGTAAATATAAGTCACACCTTAAGCTCAAGTAACTAGGGAAAAAGAAGAAAAAACAAAAAGATAATAACAATTTTATCAATCAAATAATAATAACATGTATTTTATTTAAATGTTATTTTAAAAAACTTCTTCGAATTTACATATATATACATATATATATATATATATATTGATGAAACATACGCTGCTACCTCCAAAGTAGATACTGACACGACGTTGTCACCTCATATATAACGTTGCCACCTCCGTTTTCGGAGGTGACAACGTTTTGCTTTGTTTTGCACTGTATAGCATCATAGAAGGCATAAGGAGCCTAAATTAAAATTTTCGTCTGGAGGTGACAAGTGACCCCCCATACCCACAAATTTAATTTTTAGTTCAGCTGTAGATCAGTGGCGCTAGTGTCGTCCTCACTTGTACAACCGGCAATACGTTGTTACCTCCGCTTCTATATATTGCGTTTTGTAGTATAAACTCTACGTTGTAACCTCCAAATATTGGCAACGTCGCGTTATAATCTTAGCCATTCATTCCGTTTATATTTATTACATCTACAACGTGATTTTGACCTGCAGTTTTACAGTTCATTTGGGTATATTATTCCATGACAGTTTCTTTACTTTCATTATTTTAAACGTTTAGGAAGTCGAATAGTTGCATGTAAGGCATAGTGTCTTGGTGCACAAACAATATCGCACAAATTTCTATAGTTTTCTAGGTCTTGAATATATTATCCAGCGATGGGTTTATAGACAGCTGGTATTATGGTAAACGAAATATATTGAAATTAACAATATACTTATATTCACTGTTATAAGGGAAGTGAAGTTCTCCATGTGATAAAATTTTAATTTTGTTACACGATTTTATTAGCTTGACTTGTATGTTTAATGTATGTAAACAGATTTTGCAATTCAATATTCAACCACTTTTAAATGCCGTATTGATTTGAAACTTTGCAAATTTATTTAAGACTGGTGACTATGAAGTATTATAGTGTTAGACTTTGAAAAACTTGATGAGGAAAGGAAATAATAATAATAGTAATATATGTAAACTTTTTATCTTTCTTAATAGAAAGATTTTTTTAGTAAGATATATCAAAAGGAAATGAAGATAAAAAAATAGATGCGACTTTTTGAAGCGAAACTTATAGAGCTCGTTATGCATTTTCTCATCAGTGGGGAGTGAATTTGTGCTATAAATAAAATATTTTTGCTGTAAAGTGCTTAAAGTCAAAATAACAAGAAGGAATGAGTTTCTTCTAGCACTACAGATGCGCAGTGGGTTTCCCTGAGTAAAATGCGTGAAGTAGAAATATTATTTCTGCCGTGTGGTCCACGGCACAAATATTTCTTACATTATTAGATGTATGTAAAAAGACTAAAAAATAAACTTATAGTTAAAAAAACTAAAGAACTCGCTTTTATTACAAATAAAAATTAAATAATAATTTTCGATCACTGCTTGTGCCAAGTACTGGGATCACAAAGTTATAGGTTTTAAATAACTAAATATGAAAGCGTGGAATGCTCAATGAATAATTTGTTTTGTAATTAAACGAACTAAATAATTAACTTTTTGACACAAGAGAGTCCTTTAGCCGTCATTTTATAAAAGCGAAAAATTACTGAGCGTTTTGGTTTTCATCTGTTGTTTTAAACAATTTGTTTTTTTTTACTATCCGATTCCATCGATAGTACACCTGAGAACTTTTTCTACAAAATGCTAATATATCTGAACTTTTTTTGTATATACGTAGAATACGTAGAATTACTTTAATTTCTGAAATAAATAATTATTTAAATGAGTTTATTTGTTCTCATCTCAATTTTGTTTTAAAAGTTATGATCGTGTCATTTAAATTAAAACCTAAACAACCTATTAAATGTGGACAACTAAAAAAAAAAAAAATAAGTTGCTGAATACCAAAATAACTTTTTTAAACTGTGTGGCTTAATAAAAAAACTGTTCCTGCGATTTTCTCTTCGTTAACTTGTAACTAATAAATAAATAAAAAAGAAACTTAAAAAACATTGGTTTTATTTTAAAACCAAATTGCACTAAAAAGTAGAAAATAATCTTTAACTTTGTAAATGGAAAACCATTGGGCGCTCATTAAATATTATTACGTTCAATCAATTTGATTTACGTTTATATTTTTTGAGCGCCCAATTTTCTATTTACAAAGTTAAAAATTATTTTCTATTTTTAGTGCAATTTGGTGTTAAAATAAAACCATTGTTTTCTAAAAAGTGTTTTTTTATTTATATATTTTAACTTTTCAGTCTTCGTTCCGTCAAACCATTTCATTTAATACCCATGTTAAGGGGGTTATGAGGAAAAAAAAGATAAGCCACCATCTTGGGTTTTGAATGACATCGCGTAGCTTCTTATAGTATTCTACTCATAAAACCCTTTCATTTGACACCCATGTCAAGGAGGGTTGTGAAGAAGAAGATAATCTGCCATCTTAGAGCGTCTCCACCATATTGGATTTAGAATGACATCACGTAGTTTATCTACTCGTCAAACTCTCTCATTCTATAACCATATCAAGGGGGTTGTGAAGAAAAAAGTAAGCCTTAGGGCGTCCGCCATATTGGATTTAGAACGATATTAGATATACTATATTGTGTTGTCATCAGAACTAAAGCTGTGTGCGAAATTTCAGCTCGATCGGATAACGACACTAAAGTGGGTGAAATTTCAATCACTAAATTTTATCTATAAATAGGTACATACAAAAATACACCAATACATGCAGATTTCTGAATATAACAAAACCATTGAAAAAAGTACGCAAACAATGCTTTTGAATCGTTCCATCGAAATGTTGTTTTTAAAATGCTAAAATGCTAAAATGCTATGGAGGTTTAAAGAACAAAAAATCAATATAAATATGTTTTCCGTTTTTCATGTTTTTAGATTACATGACGAAAAAAAGTTGTTGTTATAAGATATTGATAATTATAAAAGATCAAAAAACACGTTTAAATAACTACAAAATAATCTAATCTTTTGGATTCAAGTTTCGGCGTGATTTTAGAACAGCGAAAAATAACTTGCTTTGCTTTTCATTTTTTTCTAATTCACCTAATGCGTTAAAACTTACACCCTGCAGTTTTTTTAAGGAAAATTTATTTTAAACAATTTGGTTTTTGCATTATTGGATATCATAAATAGAACCTGGGATATTAAAAAACATGCAAAACTTAAAATAAAAAAGAAAGTTTTTTTTCAAAGAACCCAAAAAAAAATGGAAGTCTTTCGCCGACCAATTATGTCTGCAGATGTTATGCCATCTATAAAATACTTTTTCTTTATTCAGTATTTTTTCACGAAAATTTTGACTTATTTGTCCCTATTAATCGCAATGATGTTTTCCAAAAGAAATTTCCTAGTCTACAAAATTGTCTATACTTTTTTCCCGTATTTAGACAGTTTTGACATTACTCCATCTGAAGGTACACAACTAACACTTTTTAAGGCCTACTTTCCAAAATTTTGTTTTTTATTCACCACTCACAATAAATAAAGAACATTTCATCATGATACTGTAAATCAAAATAAAATGTAATATGAATAAAAATATATACACATACACATTACACATTAAAACTATTAATAACGTAATATAATTCCGAGTAGATCTTATTCACTCTAGTATTAGTAACAGGTAAAATTTTATTAGGGTTATTAGGCCAATGCCTGATGTAAATGGAAAAAAAACGGGAATTTTATTATTGTACAATTTATTGCAAACATAGATTTAACTACCAGCCCATTATTTGAAGCTTTCGCCCTTGTTTTCTACAAAATGGTAATGTGTTCGGAACGTTTTTCTGCATTTACGTAGAATATGCAGAATTCTTTAAATTTTGAAATAAATAATTTAAATGTCTTTTTTTCATCTCAACCTTATTTTATAAAAGTTATGATAGTGTTATTTTAAGTTGAAACCCAAACAACTTATTAAATATGAAAAACAGTTATAAGTTGCTGAAATAATTTTTTTTCTAAACTGAGCTGTCCAAATAAGTAAATAGTAATTATCAAGTTATGAAGTTTTTGGAGTCAGCCAATCTGTCTACTGGTTGGATTATAATCTAAGAACTTTTTGATGTAGGAAAATAATATTTGGCAAGAGTGGCTCAGAAAAAAAAATGAATCAAATGTTTCAGTTTGTTATAAATATATTTATTCAAAGAGTAGGAACCCTATACTTTCTTTCCTCTTCACAGAAATTGATGAAGCAAATAGGTTATAGTTAGCTGTCAGAAGTACACTTTAAATAGTTTTATTTCAATACAGACATCTTATTCTAAAATCACATGCTTATTGGAAAATCACTACTTCCACATCCAGATTTTCTATCCAATAATGATGGGTGGGCATAAAAATGGTGGCTTTTAAATTTTTTTTCATTTCCGGGACGAAAATTTTTACTTCACTTCCTTAATTAGTGAATGATAAAATATTAAATATATATTTATTATAGCTATTTTATTTATATATTTATAATAATCTAATTGAATTTATTTTTGAGAAAATTTCATAAAACACTACTTATCTGAAGATTTTATTTAATTTTAAATAATGTTCTGTATTTCGTTTACGGTATAGAATATGTCAAATTCCATAAATATTTTTTTTGCCGTTAAAAATACCACTTTCGTTGAAACCAAAATGCTACTTGCAATCAGTAACTGTTTTAGTTTTTTATCCGATTTCCAAAAAAATTTTCTCAAAAGTAAAACATATTAGGATTTACTTAACCAAAAAACATTCGCGCCTACATAAGCACCCCTAAATAAATAGAAAGCCAAGATAAACTGAAAAAATCAAAAGAACATACAGGGAACAGGGAACTGCATCAATCGATATAGGGAAAACTACGCACCAGAAAATTTTGAAAATTTAGGGAATTACTAATGTCAGTATGGACAATCTAGAAAAGATAATTACAAGCATTTGGCACTTCCGCTTATACCGAAAGTCGACACCAATTTGCTTATTTTAAAGGCAACAGCCTATATATTTCGAAGTTTCGAAAAGAGCGAAAAATTATAAGTCGAAAACATGCATACTCTATTCCTAAACCTAACCGTTTCAGAGATATTTAACATTTTATAAAAAAAATTGTACATACTACTACTACTAGTAGCGGTTTGCAATAACCTGTATAACTTTTTTCGCTAACACATGCATTTCCTTTTTCCTATGCAGAAAGATCATAAGGGGAGCTATGCTCTACAGTTTAAAAAAATTCAATAATAATAAACAGTGCTCAGTTTTTTACGCTGCATTTTGTCAACTTCAAACCGCGAGAACTTGTTTAAATCAAATGGAACGCTCTGTATTTTTTGCATTAAATTCTCCTTTTTCAATGTATATATTGTAGGAGTTTAATTTACGACTTTTTGAATCATTTGCGATTTTCTGAGAAATTCAAGAATTCTTAGTAAAGTTTTTATCAAATCAGCCATGATTAGAAACAATCACTAATGTCAATCATTCTCTTATGTCAAAAAATGTCACCGTGTTTGAATTACACCCACGAAGACTTTGTAATTTTTTTCTTTGTATTGGCCATATTGACCTTAATATTTCCATACATTTTTAAAATTTTCCGGAAGGTACTTTTCCCTATATCGATCGATACAGTTCCCGATGGGACACTTGTTTTACGTATGCGATATACATGAGAATATGCCAAGTAGTACTATGTAACTTTTGTAATAATACTAGTAAAGCTAACGTATGTACCAAGCCTAACAATTTATATTTATTTCGTTGCAATAAAGGCTGTTTTATTTCTTATATTAGGCATAGGCATTTATTTATCGAAAAATTTTACTAATGAAAGTTGTTCAGAATTGCATAAAAACTTGCATCTAAAGTTTAATGAAACTAAAAATATTGAAATTTGCAGAAAGTACGCAGAACACGCAAAAAATAAAAAAATGAACTCACAAATTATTTGTCGACTACTTAACTGTTCACGTTTTATTTCAAACAAGTTATCTCAACACACTTTTCAAAACGTAAAAACCTTTTCGATACAAGTCTGGAAAGTGATATTTTTCTGGGCGCCAAGGCTCGCGCCAGAAGTCTGCGAGTCCACAAAAAAACACTTTTAGACCACTATTTTTTCGGCAACCGTCTCGAAATAAAAAAGTTAAACACTAACTGCAAACTAAGACTACTTTCGGATTATCCGATTAATTCTGACTGGTCAGTTAGGTAATTAGCACGTCAAAATTAATAGTTTTCAAAAAAAAAATCTGTCACTTTTCCGAACTACTGAATGTTACGGATCAAAAAAAATGTCCCGAAAACATTTATATTCCAGAGAAGAATGATATTTTCGGCTTGGGGAAGTTTTTTTAAACAAAATTTCAATATTTCTCAATTTGATTAAATTTTTTATTTTAGCGTTTTGAGCAATTCTGAACAACTCATTAGTAAAATTTTCTGATAAAAAAATGCTTTCTTGAATTTTTCAGATTATTTTGGTATCGTAGATAACTTTGCATTTGTATGTTGGCGAATGTTTTTTTCCCATATAAGTAGATCCTAACGTGTTTTATCTTTGTGTAAAATTTGGTTAAAATCGGACAAAAAATTTAAAAAAAGTTATAAGGGTGTTACACTCTCAAGTCGGTATCTCAAATACTTTTTTTTCATCATTAAAAAAAATTTGGTACCAGAAAAAATGTCATTAATGTTTAATTTGATATTAGTATAGAAAATGTCATATATTGTTACAAGAATATAGTAATATATTTTTAAACTAAATGCTGTGTAAGAAGTAGGTATATTTTTATTATGATCCAGACAGCCGGCGGTTACTCAAACTCAGACATCTGTAAAAAAAGCGGGAAAGAGCTGTCCTATTTATTAGAAAATTTAGTGAGAAATTGCTTCAAATAATATTATTTGATAGTGGGCTGCACAAACTATAAAATAAATTAAAAACAGATGGAGAGGTAATTTGCTTAAATTCTTTGCTCTATTGCAGCAAGATGATACAGTTTTAGAATATTTGTTGTATATAAAATATACAGGGTATGTTGTTATATTTGAACTCTAAACAAATTACGTTGACTTATAATTGATTGACACTGTTTATTATTTTTTAACAAACAAAAGAAAATGTAAATCGAGTGCATAAATAATGATAATAATAATAATAGAGACTATTATTAGTAATGAGCAGTTCTAAAAATATTTTTTCGTATATTTTTGAAAATAAAAAAAATATGTATGGAATTTTAAAAAATGTATTGAATGGGTTTCTATAGATACCAAGAATACGTGGTTTAAATCTAAGTACGCACTTAAAATTCGACCTTTATACTTTAATTTTTTAAATTAATATTAGTTAATTAATTATTATTCAAATGTTTTTATTTGGTTTCATTAATGACTTTTTAAAAGTTAAACTTCAATATTTTATTATTATTATTAAACAGTAAAAATAATAGTAGTGTATTTTGAATTGCTGAATTAGTAAAGAAATATCCTTTGAAGAGAGAGCAGTGTATCACATAAAATATAGGACTGCAGTCGAATTTTTTAAAGTAGACAAATTTTCCTTTCATAATATGATTTCTTTCACCTATTTATATCATGTGTTTAAACTATTTAGATTACACAGGTTTACAAAAAAAAAAAAAAGTCTTGTCCTAAGGTTCTCATCTAACTCGCTGAAGACGCGCTGAACTCAATTTTGGACAAAAAAAATGTTTCCACCGTGTCAGTTGACTTCTACCACCCCTTTTATCTCCCAAAAAAGGGCAAAAAAAGGTCTTACCCGAAGGTTCTGACCTAACCTTTCTGAAGTATTTGGACGCGCTAAATTTTAGACAAAAAAAAATTCTATTGGGTCAGTTTCCCTCTACCACCCCCTTCATTACATAAATTTTGTTCTTGTCCAAAATTAGTTTCAGCGCGTCAAATTACTTCAGAAAGGTTGGATGAAAACCCTGGGGCAGGACCTTCTTTTTTGCCCTTTTTAGTGGAATGGCAGAGGAAAACTGGCACGACAGAATTTTTTTTGTATACCTTGTGTTATCATTATCAATGTTAATATTAACACAAGGTCTACAAAAAAAATTCTATCGTGCCAGTTTCCTCTGCCACCCCACCCCTTTCATCCCCTAAAAAAGACAAAAAAGTCCTGTCCTAAGGTTCTCATCTAACATTTCTGAAGTAATTTGACGCACTAAAACTAATTTTGGACAAAAAAAATATATGGAATGAAGGGGGTGGTAGAGGGAAACTGACTCGATAGAATTTTTTTGTCCAGAATTGACTTCAGCGCGTCAAAATACTTCAGAAAGGTTAAGTCAGACCCTTTGGACAAGACCTTTTTTTTTGTCCTCGTTTTTGGGATAAAAGGGGTGGTAGAGGGAAACTGACACAGTAGAAAACTTTTTTTTGTCCAAAATTGTCTTCAACGCATCAAGATACTTCAGAAAAGTTAGATGAGAACCTTAAAACAAGACCTTTTTTTTGTAGTTATGTCAAACCTTGAAATTTTTAATTGTAGTGTTAATAATAAAAAACAATATATTTTGGGTCAACCTTGATACACTTTAGTACATAATATGCTGTTTACTTAGTCCTTAATTTTCACTTTGTTTTCATCCCGGAATTGTCTATTAGCTTATATCTAATTTTAATATTGATATGTCTCTATTTTATCAGTGACGTAGCCAGGGGGGGGGTCCTGGGGGTCCGGACCCCCCCCCCGAAATTTATTGACATTTGTATAATTGATAGACATGATATTTATATAAAATTATTATATTGATTTTATTTTCGGTTTTAGTCAAAAATTTTTTTTGGTCGATTACAAATCTCCATTCCATGCAACCAGTCCCGTCGCAAATCGTAATTTCTTGCAATTTATTGCCGCAATATTGACAGGGCGGAGCCTTAATTCAGTCAAATGTATAAAACCTTTTGGAACCATGAGTAAATTCGATTTATTTTTATTACTAGCCAAGCGAAATCCAGGTTACATTGCGCATAGTCACCATCAGTTACTTGGAATATAAGTTGTTGAATAGTTCAACTAAAGGACCCCGCACAATTCTTATGCAAATTGGCGTACCTACAACAGTCAAATTGGCTGAATTTTTAATATGTTGTATATGTATGTGACTTATTTCCGATCAAAAACCCTCATGGACCCATCTCGATCTATATAGTCTAGTCTCGTCTAGTATTCGAGATACCACTATAAGTAAATTCTTGTAAAATTCTGTATATCTTGTCGAACTTTTAATTTATTGATGGGGTGTTTGTTGTTAGAGGTCAAAGAAGCAATTTCCGAAAGTTTTTCAATTAAAGTTTTTTGATCAGGAAGACACATACTTACTTACTTTATGTAAAAAATGTTTTAGCCAATATGACATATTTTCACTTGTATTTTTCTACAGATTTCCCGGCGCCTTCGCCAACATTTTTCAAACTTTAATTTTTCCTACGCTATTTTTATTAAATAAAACAACAAATGCTTTTAGTGCAAAATATTATAAAGGGCTATTAGAACGAATCACGCACCACAATATAAAATGTATGAAAAAAATCATGAATTCGAAATTATTTAAATTGTACAAAAGGTCATTCTTGTACATTTCTTGGGCAATAGTATCTCGGAAATTAGACATAGGATCGAGTTGGGCCCATGAGAGTTTTTGATCAGAAAGTCGAAATCTACAATATATTAAAAATTCAAGCAATTTGATTTAAATTAATTAATTAATTACTATTTAAATATTGTTATTTCGTTTCATCAATGAATTTTTAAAAGATGCTTGTGTTCTTTCAAATTAAAACTTCAATGTCTTTAAATAACAAAGATGATAATAGTGTATTTTGAACTGCTGAATTCGTAAAAAAATATCCTTTGACGACGTACCTGAAGTTTCGAACGTTCACATGAACGAATTTCATATTAAAAGGAAAAATTAATAAAAACTACAAATTGACTTAAGCGTACAGTGTTGCTTATAATATTTGCTAGCAACAATAGTATTGTTGCCAGCAAATATTACCAGAAAAATTGTAGGCCTAAGTCGATTTGTAGTTTTTATTCATTTTTCCTTGTGTGGAATTCGTTCAAGTGAACGTTCAAAACTTCAGGAACATCTTTGACGAGAGCAATGTATAACATAAAAGTTTAAACTTCAAATTTTAATTTCTCAAAGATATTAAAGTAGATAGTTTTGATTTTGTACTGATTTAATAATTTCAATTACTACAAGATATTAATTTAACATGTTTATTACAGTTTATTTTCAGTAATTTATCTTCATTAAATCTGTCCTTTGTTAAAAAATTCAGACAGACTTTACATTCGTTACAATGTAAATCAAAGTAAATAAAAGTAATCTCTTTATAGTTAATTTTTTTGTACATTTCAGCATGTCACCAATTATGCTTTCTTTTCAAGTTTGGAGTTAATATGTATTTAACAAAAATTATTGCTCAACAATATGTTTACAGTGTGTCACACGGAAAATAAGTGCAAGACTTTTACAACTTTTTTGGTTTTTATCTAATTTGAACAAAATTTTCCTCAAAGGTAAAACACATTAGGATCTACTTATGACCAAAAGACATTCGCCCCTTTACAAATACAAAGCCACCTGCGATACCAGAATAAACTTAAAAAGCAAAAAAATAGAAATTTTTTATCGGAAAGTATTAATAATGAACGTTCTGAATTTCCTAAAAAGGTGAAATCCAAAGTTTAGTCAAATTTAAAAAGTATCGAAAATTGCAGAAAATATGAAGAACACGTAAAAAAAACCGCTGCCCAAGGAATCACTACTTCCACATCCAGATTCTCTATCCAAGTCACTCACAACGAAAAAACTTTGTATGTGAAAATAATTGTTTATGGAGCTTTAATAATATAATATTTGAAATCCTCTACCCCAAAAACCCATAAAACGATACCCCACATCGGTAGTGGGGTGGGGGTGGTGATAGGGGGGTGGTAGTGGGGGGTGGATGAAGTAAAAAAATATTTTGAGGTTTCTGGTTCCTGTACATAAACTAAATGACATTTTTTTTTCATCCCCTTTAATAAGGAGGTGGGGGTGGTAATGGGGGTGGCTAATGCCAAAAATTTTTTTGAGACCTTAGCTTCTCTTATACATACTATATACCATTTTCATGGACTCTTACCGGCTTGATTTACCCATTTACCCAATTCACCCCAATTTACCCCCCAACCCTTCGACGGAGCAGGATGAAAATATAATCTAGGTCTATATCTCGTTAAAGTACATATGTGTACCAAATTTCAAGTCAATATCTTAAACGGTTCCAGAGTAAATGTGCGCACAAAAAAAAGTTAGACAGACCGACAGACAGAAAATTTTTTTTCGCTCAAACTTAAAATCTCGGCGTTTCATGACATTTTAAGCCTATTTGGACAATAAAAATTTTTAAAAATTTTTTTGTCGTTACTATACTTCCACTGGACGTGGAAGTAATAATATACGCATATCATTACCATTTTAAGAAGTAGATACAATTTTTGTGCATGTTTTATATTATGAATTTACGATGCAGCCTCATCACGGAGGACAGGACATCCTTTTCTTGAAATGTGCAATATAGAAAGTAATTTTAACGATGCATACATAACTAACTGTAGATAATGAAAGTATGTTCCGACCTCCGTAGATTTGGCAACGTTACTGGAGGTAATAACGAAGGATCAGTATCCTCTCATATATATGTTTTGGAGGTAGGTGCGTATCTTTGGTATACTCTATATATGAACAAAAAAAAAATGAGAAATCATTTCCCCTCTCTTGAAATCTGGATTATGGATGTTCCCCTCATCACATATATGTCAAATATATAGCGACATATAAAAAGGAAGACCCGGAGGTCGGTACTCCATTAGCATGTGCCGGAGGTAACAACTTAACTGGCATCAATATATATATATATATATATATATATATATATATATATATATATATATATATATATATATATATATATATATATATATATATATATATATATATATATATATATATATATATATATATATATATATATATATATATATATATATATATATATATATATATATATATATATACATATATATATATATTACCAAATTTTATTTCATTCATGAATATCTGCTATAACATCCCTCAGACGGAGTTAGCCTATTCCGCGTGAAGGTTACTGATCCGATTTTGCACCCATATTATTATTATGTTTGTTGTTATCATATACTAACTACAGCGATGCATTTGACCATCACGTTGATGTCATGCGATACATATATCGGCAAACAGGTCTTCTCCTTTTTATTGTTTATGGCGATATTTGGTCGATTTGCCCGAATTTCTCTGTTCATGATAATCTGCACGTCCGCATAAATGTGACGTGGTTGGTGTTGACAACCTTCTCAGAGGTATATATTTTTTGTCGTGCCGGTATAGTAAAGTACTTGCACATGATTCAGTGGAGATATCTGGCCACTCTGTTGTATCGGTGAGTGTATTCATAAGGCGTAGTACAACCACTACGCGACTGACATGTTCTTCTGCTAGGCGGCACTTTCTACATTTGCAGTCAACAGGCCGTTTCAAAATCATCCTCTGGTGGTATCTAGTATATAGCACTTGGTTCTGTGCTACTATTACACAGGTCTACGAAAAAAAAAAAAAATTTCTACTTCGTAGATTTCGAGTAAATCCCGCTTTTTATTGTAGTTAGGCGGATTTCAGTAAAAATTGTACTATTAATGAAGAAAGCATGAAACTTTCAGGGATTGTTCTGTATACAGTTCTAAGTATTTAAAAATAAGAAACCCTTCAATATGTCACAAAATAACAAAATGGCTGCCATTTAAAAATGGCGCCTACTCGCTCGTATAATACGGTGACCATCTTAGCTCCTATTTTACCGAATTTAATAATGTTTTTAAATTATGATAGCTCTTTTATGGAACTTTATTTTTAGTTATTAGAACTTGCTTAATAAGTTTACAAATTTGATAAATAAATCCAGAAAAAAGAGAAATCTTAAATATGTTATCTAGTTTTTACCAATTCACTGTTAAACTGCTAGAAAAAAGAATAAATTTTAAAATAAGATAAGTCTTTTAGTATATGTCAGCTGTTAACAAAAGTCGCTGTAACACTGGCTACAACATAGTTGTTAGACATTTGATATTGCAACGTAATGATAACTCATAATATTTCGGTATCAGTTTTATTTAGTCCAAAAATAAAATTACACTTTTTAATGTAAATAATTATTTTCGTGAAAAAGGAATACGCATGACAGAGTTAGTTCTCACAATTGCTCTCGCACTTACACATTGATGTACACTGAACGTGAAAACTCACGCATTTGCAATACCCTGTAAATATTTTACGTGTACAGCGACAAACAATGATTTCTTTGCAGGATTTTAAAGTCTTTGGCAGTGGCATCCATATTGGTTTTCCAACCTATTGTGCCAGACCAGCATTCCATCTCCATTCTGTAGGTGAAGGTATTACTGGCTGTTTAATGTTTGCTTTGTTCCAAACATGACCAACCTGATAGGCTGCCCTCTTAATATGCAATAGAAGTGCATCTCGTGTAGAGGGTATTCCTTCAAGTGTCTAATTTTTTGCGTAAAGAGGTACCGCCCAGCAATATTAACATCAGTTTCCTGTTTATGAATATTATTTGCATGGTATGTCGACCATGATAAGTCTTGCGTTCCTGTATCTTTACTACGAGAAACATTATTTTTGACGTGATGCAATCAATGGTATTCCCTTTCTTTTGCTTCTTTTACAGCTAATAAGTTGCTCGTGTAAGGCCCATTAACTTTAAGCGTAGTCACATTAGGACGTAGCTTCAGTATGGGGTTAATGTATACACAGAAATCAGGCAAATAGGCAACTGTTTTAGTTGTTGCTCTTGAAGGAATTTCCATAGTCGTCCACGGCTCCCCTACTTATTCGATTGATGTGTGTTGGAGGAGAGAAATACCTGTGCTATGAAAAGATGTTTGAGACGTTGTAGCCGATGGTTTATGTGTCGCAAAGGCTTTCAGTGATGCAATTAGAGATTTCCAGAACATGGTCATATGACACACACAAACCCAGAACAAACATCATATCCAAAATTTTGCGTTGCTGCGTGTGTGTGTATGTACGTAAAGTCCAAGAGCTGCAGGTACAGGCGCCACGTATCCGTGGAAGGTACATAACTCGATCTGCTCGGGCTGATTTGCAATTAAGAATAGTAGCTGCGAAATAGTCAACACTGGTTGTGTCGATATAGTACTGGAAGCACGTTCTTTAATGTTTTTGCCATATAAAATCAATGCTGATAAGAGACTGAAGAGATGAAGGAACCATTGGCTGTTTTCTTCAAATGTGTACGCGAACCTGACTTAATGTTGCAACATATCATTGCGTACTATAGCAGCTGCTTTGGAGATTATGTTGCCGTTGTCGTCAAGTTTATTCTGATAAGCCTTGTACATAACGTTTTCTACGTCGTTATTAAATGCAAGGAAGCTACCTCGATCTATTAAACGATTTTATACCATCTACTTGAGATAGTATACGTTCCTTCAACTTTGTGCTATGAACACGGCCCTGTACCGTAACTTCCAGCTGCTGCAATCGCTCTGTGTATATCTTTAGAAGATCTGAAACTTTAAAGACTGATGAATTTGCTGTGTCATTTCTAGTATTATTAATATAGGTAATCAATTCTGCCAAAATCATTGATTCAACAATGCTCTCATTATTATGTTCAGGTACCGGCATTTATCTGCACTTATTGTACAACTTATTCAAACATTTTTTATGATACCCAGCATCTTGAGCCGCCATGGCGCCTTTGCTTAGTTTGCCTAATGGGGTTTCATCGCTTAGCTTGGTTGCACATTCCTTGACTTTATTATGAAGACTCAACGTTAAAGCAAGATGTAATTTTTCCTCAGGTTTTTCTTCGCCGTCACAAAAAAAAAACCATACAGATGAC
This sequence comes from Rutpela maculata, assembly GCA_936432065.2. Taxonomy (NCBI): domain Eukaryota; kingdom Metazoa; phylum Arthropoda; class Insecta; order Coleoptera; family Cerambycidae; genus Rutpela; species Rutpela maculata. Next base: position 119,720,592 of record OW386288.2, read on the forward strand.
GCAGAGCTAGCTTGTGCCTTTCTAAGATTTATCTTTGAAGTTGATGCAGATCTTCAGATCTTTCTGTAATTGTTGTTTCCTCCTTTGGTTCCAGGCGAGGCTCTCTTTTAAGTTTTTTCATAACCCTTGAGTGTAGTTTCATACGGCATGACTCATGCCACTTTGCATTATATGCTACGAGTGTTGTCTTAATGCCCTACCCATAACGTCATCTAGCAACTTAAAGTTTATTTTTATAGGGATAGACCCCAGGACCTGAAAGTTAGTGATAGCAGTTACTAGTAGCCCGTAACAGTCTTCAGGCGTCATAGCTCTATCAAACAATCAAATGAAGTACATTGACAAACGGCAGAATTTTGCCAATTTATAACCTTCGTATTAATGGTATAGGTTTCCATCATATGCATACGTCAACTATAAATTAAAATTCAGGATGTTACGAGTGTGAGTGCTATTATATTAACAGGTGATATATTGTAAGAATTAAAAAGAACAAGACATTTTTTACAATAGGGGCTTAAAATCAAACGGTATTTTCGAGAAAAAAATAATGCGACATCGATCTTTGAAGGGTTGTATCTAATCATTACAGTGGTTAGATGTTTTGCCATATGTTAAGACAAGATGCAATAAAACAGATGTAAAACGAATTTTGACGCCCAGCAGTTTTGCAAATATTTTTAAAATATTTTATATTTAGTTATTTATTTTTAAAACAGATACAATGACCAAATGCTGCTATCTCCTTGCTGTAACTACTTGGTAACAGTTAGAGGAAGGAGAAAATGTATTATATTAAAACAGACTACCAATATTTGTTTAAGTTGGGTTGTTTTACCTTTATCACCTATTTCAAATATATCCTGCTATTTCTTGCAACACAAGAAGCTCGTTGATCTAGAAATAAATAAAGAAATCATAAAATCATGTGTTTAAAAATTATGTATAACTAAAATTTTTTACCTAGAGGTATTTAATTTTATGTATTGCATTTAGTAAAATAATTATAATTAGATCTAATGAAGGCACATCACGCACAATAGGGTTGTGTAAAAGTAACAGAACAAATAGATAGATAGGTTGCCTAATTATAAGTGATGGCGCGGCGACATGTCAGAACGTGCAATCATTGCGTTTTTACCGTCAGCAGAAAGGTACTAAATAAAAACCCCTAACGTTATTATAATTTTTGTTATATGACGTGTTATATCATGTTTAACAGTGAACTAATAAAACTAGGTAATATACTGCAATTTTTTTGTTTTTTTCGAGATTTTTTGTCAAACTGTAAACTTGGGAAGAAAGTTCTAATAACTGAAAATAAAGTTCCATTAACGAGAAATCATAATTTAAAAAGATTATTAAAATCGAACAAACTGGGGCCGAGATATTTAAAGTATTATATGTGCGAGTAGGCGTCGTTTTTAAATGGACGCCATCTTGTTATTTAAAGGCATATTGGACGGCTCCTTATTTTTATACGATTAGAATTATATACAGAACAATCCCTGAAAGTTTCATGCTTTCTTCATTAATAGCACAATTGTTCTGTTTTTTACTGAAATCCACCTAACTATTGTCAAAAAACCGTATTTTGATGATAAAACCGGGATTTACTCCAAAGCTACGCGGTAGAAAACTTTTTTAATTAAAAATTCGGATTCAGTACACTAAAATACTTAAGGCAAAGATAGGTTTAGTCCTTGGAACAGATTTTTTTTTATATAGCACTGTGCTGTACAAAAAAAAATGTCTGTTCCAAGGACTAAACCTATCATGCCTTAAGTATTTTTGTGTGCTGAATTCGAATTTTCAATTTAAAAAAATTTTTACAGGGTAAATCCCGGTTTTTATCGTCAAAATACGGTTTTTTGAAAATTTTTGACATTTACTCGAAATCTACGCGGTAGAAAATTTTTTAAATTGAAAATTCGTATTCAGCACACAAAAATATCTAAGGCATGCTAGATTTAGTCTTTGGAGCAGATTTTTTTTGTAGACCTGTGTTATTATACCCTTCGCAAAAACAAAGAGTATATTGCGTTTGATCGGCACATTTTTAAAACAGTAAGTATCGCTTGTAGAGAAAAAAAATCATATCATTATGTTAGTGAACGAATTCTGAACAACTTTCAAAATGTTCGTCTGTCCATCCGTCACTTTTCTTGTAAGCATGATAACTTAAGAAAGAAAACTCCGATTGTACTGAATTTGGAAAGTAAGTTGGCGTTAGCTAGAGAAAGAACTCTATTTTTGAAAGAAATCAATCAGTAAATAAAAAAGTTATTAATCATATAAATTAAAGAAAAGTTTGTTCTCAATTTTTGTCACTTGTACCTAAGTAGAAATCTTGCTAAATGTTACTCTCTATAGTTTTTTTTTGTTTATACATTTTGCTAATATACATATTTCATAATAATATATCTAATCCGTTGAAATATAATTCTCGAATGATATACATTACAGACAATTTTTGTAGTCATGTGTGATGGTCCAATGGCTAAAGCTTTGCCTTGCTAACATGCTTTTAAGCCCATATGGCTCGTGTCACGGAGTGTTATGATAGGTGGAAGATTCGGGTGAATGCGGAAAAGTCGGAATCTATAATTTTCACGCGCAGATTTGCAGGAAATAAAATCTTAACGCCAATTTTGATAAGGGGAAACCAAATTCTAGAAAGGAAGTGCTTAGACAAACGACTGACGTTTAACCGACATATAAACGAAACTATACGGACCGTCTATTTCATACCCAGGAGTCTGTACCGTCTGTACCCACACTTGGAAAGAAATAGCAGACTCAGCAGACAAAATAAAAAATTAATTTATACCGCTATTGCGAGGCCGGCCCTTACATATAAGGCATCGGTATGGTGCAGCACGTCGGTCACAACAATAAAGAAACTAACGGTTCTGGAACATAAATTTATGCGACTCGTCTCAAATTCCTCACGATATACCTCCTTAAGAGATCTATATGCACGTTGTCACGACATAATGCCACTGGCGGACTACATCAATGTTAAATCACAAAATTTCTACCAATTTAAACTTTGTGATATAGTCCGCTTACAAACAACATTATTCAAATTAGAGAGCATAATGCACCTTTTCTCATAAAACACAAATTACCATATCAGGCGTTGCCTATCTTTCGGCAACCTATTTAGCCACATTCCCTTTTCTCTATACTATAAAATTTATTACACACAAATTTCGATATATTACTCTTCTGATCTTCGTTTGTGTTTGTTGCCTTTGGTTCGTTTTCTAAATATTTCCCTTCCTAATTATATTTTTTGTAAATATCAAAATCTTCTGAAACTTTAAATGTTTTAAATCATAATTGTGTAGTCTGGCATAGCCGCTCGCTCTTGCAATTATTAGAAGCGGGTTTTTTGTCTTTAATTTTCCCAAATGGTCAACATATTTATCTCTGATATTTATTTATACACGCATCTTTTTATACACTTCATTTTTTTACATGTTTAACTTTAATTAATATTTATGTTGTACACTGTGACCAGGAGATATATTATTTTTCAGTTCTTCTTAGCTTTACCTGGCCTCACTTCGCCCAGTCTTTCAATTTCCAAGACGGCGCTGCGGATGTCTGACTGGCTCCGAAGCAAAAGTCTGGGAGGGTCAAATATTGTATTATTTTAGTTTTAAATAAACTGGTTTTTGATTGAATTGATTGATTTACCTTGTAATCCAAAGGACGTGTGCTCGTATCCCCGAGAGAGGATGGGTGGTGTTTTTTTTTTCATCCTTTTTTCATATATTTTTTTTTTACAACGAAGCTGGTATCACAAAATTTTGAATGTCCAAAATCTAATATTATTTACAAGAAAACTGCGAAGAGTATCCTATAGAATGTGTAACAGTTATATAAAAAGCTCAGTAAATCGAGACGAAGAGTATAGGGGGGGGGGGGGGGGGGGGAGTTTAAAATTGAGTTTTCGGAGTCGGCGGTTACCCCATTTGGGCGCTATCTTGAAAAAAGTTTTTGCCCTATATCTCCGTAACGGTATATCTTACAAAAAATGTATAGAGAATTTTTGTTAAGAATCGAATTCTCTACAACTTTTCCCGTAATTATTAATAGAGTTTTTAATGAAAAAAATCCGAAGTGTGTAGGAATCGAACCGATCTTTCGATTTGTAAGCCATGATCTGTCACTTTAATCCCTTCGCAGCGCTGTAAAACCTTTCAGAATTAAGGGAATTAAAAAAAAGTATAAATGAAAGTGATTCATTATGAAATCCTCTACAAAGAACATGTGATGTATTTTTTTGTTAAAATTGAATAAAAAAAGTTTTAACGCTTAAAAGAAAATTTTATGACAAATTAATATCTTCCAAGGGTTATAAATCTTTAATTATTCAATTTTCGACAAAAATTTTATCTAGTAAAGTTGTGTAGATGTGGATTCTAAACAAAAAACCTGTGTATAAATTTTTTGTAAGATGTACCGTCATGGAAATATAGGGCAAAAACTGTTAGCACCTCTTGTTTCAAGATGGTGACCAGATATGGTGGCTGCTGACCCCGAAAACTCAATTTTAAACTTACAGTGGTCCCTCCTACACAATGAAAAAAAAAAACTTGTCCTGCCCAAAATGCAAGGTAAATGTAACATCTCACTGGACTAGATATTCTTCCTGAATTTTACGCGATTTCTTTTGGCTGGAATACAGTTTCTTGTCCTTATCATGGCTCTTTATAGTCCGGCGAATTGCTGTAAGAATTATGCACAAGCGGTTAAAAGCGATTTCTCTTTTCTGTCGTGTCAGTAAGGACCTAAGGACCATATTCAGAATGGGAGCCCATCGGATCAGTCATTTTTAACTTCTGTACAGTTACGCAAAGTACAGTTTGGGACCTAATGTCATTTTGGACTATTAATTCCGTTTCAGTCGTCGTAGCGAGATCATTTTTGGATGTAGATCTATGTTTTTGGGGGCGAGAAACCTGATTATAACTGTCTCGAGGCCCTGAGGCCCATAGTACATAGGCCATGGTACATAGTACATAGTACATAACCTTAAAAAAAAAATAAAATCGGAAAAAATAATCTCGTAGCCAAACCAAACCTCAATTCTCTTTTTTTCAACTAACTTTAAAAAAAAAACAACCTAAAATGCAACCCAAAAAACAACCTAAAAAAATCCTAAAAAATAAACCTAAAAAAAAATGAAAAATGTTTTTTCCCCGTCAAGGATCGCACCCGGCTGTGGCGATCAGTTCACTTGCTGGGTAAATATAAGTCACACACCCCAGGCTCAAGTAACCAAGGACCCGGAAGAAAAAACAAAAATAATACATAATAACAATTTTATCGAATAACAATAATAACATGTATTTATTTTAAAATGTTATTTTTTAAAGAAACTATTCGAATATATATATTATATTACTAAATTTTATTAATTGAATTCATATCAGCTATAATTGGTGACCACGACGTGATACGCAGCATAAACAAACATTTTTTGTTAGTTTGGAAATAGACCGGAATTGTTAATTAACAGAATCCAAACATCAGAACTCCAACAAACAGTCCTGGAGAGACTCTAAAAGTTTGAGGATATTTTGAAACTAGAGAAGATTTAAATAGGCTATAAACAAGCTATGGATTACATCTATTCAAATCAAGCAAGTAATCTCTATTAAAAAACCTGGAAGATTGGAAGACAAATTCAAATTCATAGACTTGGAAGTAAATATATTCCCGATTTTCTCCTAATTAATCCTAGACGGCGAAGAAGCAAAACTTTTTTGATTTAAATTAATCCTAGACGGCGAAGCAGCAAACTTTATTTATCTAGTAAGTGAATTGTTTTGCCATTTGCCATTATTTCTTCGTTATTAAAGGGAATCAGTCAGTCATTCAACGTTGACGTCTCAAAAAACATCTCATTCAAAAACATCACAAATAGCATATTATATGCAATCAATTCATCAATCAATCAATTAGTCATCGATTTATTATTTCTTTCTTTTAAAAATGGCACCACCTACAGATAATATTTTATTAGATGACATACCAATTTCATCAGGTGCAGGTACATCTCATGGTAATTACGTCGCGACCATTAAATTACTACCTTTCTGGGTATCTAAACCAAAAATATGGTTTACTCAAATTGAATCGCAATTTTCTATTCACAGGATTGTTAGCGATCGAAAAAAATACGATTATGTCATTGCCAGTTTACCCCCTGAAATTATTAACACGGTGTATGATGTTGTCACTAATCAGCCAGAAAGAGATCTATATGACAACTTGAAAAATATTCTAATTTCTCGTTTGACCTCAAGCGAGGAAAAGCGGTTGGAGGACCTACTCTCTGGTTCCCAGATGGGAGACCAAAAGCCATCAGATTTTTACCGGTCAATGCTATCAACGGTTGGAGGTTCCCATGTGGTGAGCCAGGAGCTCCTGGTCAAGTTGTGGAAGCGGCGGTTACCAAAAACAATCTTCATTGCAATTACCGCGTCAGGAAAAACTGAGATTAAGGAATTAATTGACATCGCCGATCGTATATGGGAGTCGTGTCAGAATTCTATGACTTTCCTTACCTCAAATTCGATTTGTAACGTCAATCCCACAGTTTCTACATCTAATTTGATCGCAACATTTCAAGACACGTTAAATCAGATGTTACACAAACAAGAAATCTTTACATCTCAATTACTTGCTATTGAATCTAAAGTTTCTTCAATACCTTCCACTACTCCTACAGTTTCTGGAACTTATTGCGATAGTTGTAGAAGTCGACTCGATTCAAGAAATCGCAGAGGCTCGAGGCCCCGTTCTAACAGTCGAAGTGGTACCAGCGTTAGATATAATCCATCTAATACCAAAGTTTGCTATTACCATCAACTTTATGGTCGTAAAGCATTTAAGTGTCTCGGAGATTGGTGCACTTTCGCCAAAGATGTCAAAACCGACAATAAAAGATGACTAAATGTCAATAATATTTTGACAACTGACGTTAAAACTTCGGATAGTAAACGTCGTCTTTTTATATTTGATAATACTAACAAATTAGAATTTCTCATTGACACGGGCGCTGATTTATCAATTATATCTCGGAATCTGTTAACGAATACTAGAAGAAACCCCGATGTTGTACTGACAGCAGCTAATGGTTCAGTTATAAATACCTTCGGGAAGAAATGTTTGAAAATTGATTTAAACTTACGTAGATTATTTCCTTTCGTTTTTAATATAGCAGGTATAAATATCGCCATTGTCGGAGCAGACTTTTTAGCTCGTTTTGGCTTAGTTGTTGATTTGAAAAATAAATGTTTAATCGACAATATGACTAGTTTGTCAACATATTTATTTTCAAACAATGGTCCGTCACATTCTCCTAAGTTATTTAACATATCAAATGAATTCACGGCATTACTTTTACAATTTCCTACTTTAATTAGCTCTCCAAATAACAATTTGCCCGTTAAACATTCCGTTGAGCATCATATTGTTACTGAAGTTCATTTACCTTTCTCACGCCCACGTAGGTTGGATAGCGTTAAATTCAAGATAGCTCAGGATGAATTCAATAATATGGTAGAATTAGGTATTTGTGTACCTTCTTCTTCTTCCGTTTCCTCACCATTGCATATGGTTGAAAAAAAAAGCTCCGACTGGAGGCCTTGTGGGGACTATCGTTGTCTAAATTCAATTACTGTTCCTGACAGATACCCGTTGCCCCACATCCATGATTTTAACTCGCAGTTGTATAATTGTGTTATTTTTTCAAAAATAGATTTGGTACGTGCTTATCACCAAATACCTGTCGCAAAAAGTGACGTTTATAAAACAGCGATTACTACTCCTTTTGGTTTGTTTGAATTCGGGCGTATGCCTTTCGGCTTACGTAACGCCGGTCAAACTTTCCAACGTTTCATGAACGAACGAAGTTTTAGTAGGTTTACCTTTTATTTTCGTCTATTTAGATGACATCCTGATTGCAAGTAAATCTAGTTCGGAACATTTAGAACACTTGAAACTTGCTTTTCAGAGGTTAGAATTGTACGGCATAAATATTAAACCGTCAAAATGTATATTCAGTCATTTGACATTTTTACGACACAATATTTCATCAGCTGGCATTTTACCTTCTTCTGAATGTGTTGATGTCATAAAGAATTTTCCCTTACCTACTACAGTCAAACAACTTCAGCGTTTCATAGGTATGGTTAACTTTTATCGTCGTTTCATACCTTCTTTCGCTGAAATCTTAATTCCTTTACATACACTTTGTACTAAATTACTGCGTGATAAAGTTAAACTAATAAATGATTGGCCTACCGACTGTCTTGAGAGTTTTTCCAAAGCCAAGGCTGCTATAGCTGGCGCAACCTTTTTAGCCCATCCACGTTGTGATGATAGCTCGTTTTTATCGCTGACTGTTGATTGTTCTAATGTCTCTATGGGGGCAGTTCTTCAACAGCGCGATGACGAAGGTATACTTGCCCCATTAGCCTTTTTCTCTCGAAAGCTTACTTTACACAAACGAAATACAGTGCCTTTGACAAAGAACTTCTTTCTTTATTTACAGCGATTAAACATTTCAGATTTTTACTTGAAGGTCACACATTTATTTGCTTTACTGACCATAAACCTTTGGTCAAAGCATTATTCACTAAAACTGAAAGATCTCCCAGGCAAATTAGACATTTAGAATTCATTGCTCAATTTGCCTGCAAAATCAGACATATCAAAGGAAAAAATAACATTGTTGCAGACACCTTATCACGTGAGCATGATACGTCTTCTTTACAACAATGCATTTCCCCAATAGTTACCCAAAGGTCTAATCTAGTTGGTATTAACTTCGACTTAAATTTATTGAGCGAAGCTCAGAAAGATGATTCTGACATTAAATTTTTATTATCAGATACTTCATCGAACACAAAGAGAACTTTTCATTTAAAGAAAATTAGAATTCCACTTTCTGACAAGTTTATTTGGTGTGACGTTTCCCGCCCTAAACTTCGTCCTTATGTTCCTATCGTTTATAGACGGACAATTTTTGATATATTTCATGGTTTATCTCACCCTGGTATCAAAGCGACTAGAACATTAGTTTCTACAAATTATTTTTTGCCTAATATGACTTCAGATTGTAATCTCTGTCAAACTAATAAAGTGACAAGACATACGAGGAGCCCAATTACTGACTTCGATATACCTAAAGGACGATTCGACCACATACATACAGATTTAATAGGACCATTACCTCCTTCTAAAGGTTGTTCTTATATTCTTACTGTGATCGAGCGTTTTACTAGATGACCCGAAGCTTATCCACTTCAGGATATTACTGCGGAAACTGTAGCGCGTACGTTATTTCAGAATTATGTTTGTCGATTCAGCGTCCCTGTCACAGGGACAACCGACCAAGGCGTTCAATTTGAATCAAAACTGTTCAAAGAATTTTCAAAAGTTCTGGGATTTCATAGAATTCGTACGACGCCATATCATCCTTCCTCGAACGGAATGATTGAAAGGTTTAATAAATCTCTTAAAACTGCTCTGAGAACTAAGTCTTCTACACCACATTGGGTAGATGAATTTCCTATCATACTATTAGCTCTCAGAACCATCCCTAAAGACGATTTGCAATGTTCCTCCGCCAAACTCATTTTTGGTCAAACTTTACGAATACCTGGTGAATTTTTTATTAAATCATATACTTGTCCGGATATTCCTTATTTTATTACTAAATTACGTACTTCATTTAATAATTTAACGTTCATTCCACCTGTTCACCACGTTAATTACAAATCATTTGTCAGTCCAAACATCTCGAATTGTAGTTTTGTTTTCGTTCGGAAAGAACGTTTTAAGAAATCTTTTACTCCACTGTATGATGGACCTTTTAAAGTGTTGTCTCGTACAGATAAATTAGTTACTTTTGTTAAAGGAACTAAAGCCGTCACGGTAAACATTGACAGGGTTAAACCAGCATATTTATTATCTGACAAATGTGATGTCACACCACCTTTGATTATGAAAGTTCGTTTTGCTATTGATGAATTGAATGGCTGACTGATCTTTTTCTTAGCGGGGGAGTAGTGTGGCGATCAGTTCACTTGCTGGGTAAATATAAGTCACACACCCCAGGCTCAAGTAACCAAGGACCCGGAAGGAAAAACAAAAATAATATATAATAACAATTTTATCGAATAACAATAATAACATGTATTTATTTTAAAATTTTATTTTTTAAAGAAACTATTCGAATATATATTTTGTATTACTAAATTTTATTTATTGAATTCATATCAGCTATACCGGCCCACCCGATTCATAAGCGCTGAAGCTGAACACTTTATTTAAATTAGAGCTACAAATATGCGCCTCCCCGAAGCCTGGCCAGTACATTCCACTGCACTACACACTGTTGGAAATAATTCTCTTGAAGGTTAAGCACATGCAACAAACCCGAGCGTTGCCGAACGAATCGACCGCGTGCGTGAGCATCGAAGACGAATTGGATGAATATGATTATTGGAGACACCATGAGGCGAAACAGAAGCGTTTTCTCAAAGATGCCCAGTCCTTGATTAAGATCATGTCAGAAATGGGAAACCCATTTTCAGATACTAGCGGAAACCTCCTCGTTCTTGACACACGCCGTATCATGGATCCATCTATCGCAGCGTCTCTCCTTTTTCCAAAGTCGAATTGAAGCGCGCAGTACTCCGATCAATGACTCCATGAAGAAGAATAAAGTTTTACTCTTCAGCAATGGCTCCATGAGTGTCAAACAATCCCGCCAGCAGTTTAAAATTACCTCCTTAAAATGTGACAGAAATCTATTTTCCAAACTATTAATTGCTTGTCAAGTGCGCCAGGGAGACATTGAGGACTTCTTTCGCCATGAAAATCAGGCCTACCCTGCTTCCCAGTCAGGCAACAGTGACTTATATTTCGGTAAAAGTCAGATTTGCTAGATTTCCTTGTAACTAACGACCAAGTTGACATGTCCATATCTTCTTCTGAAACTGAAATGATAGTAATTGATGGTGCTGCTGCTGTACATTTTCTGCGTTCTCAGCCTGGGGAGAATTTCTTCTGTTACAAAAATAAATTCGTAACTTACATCAGTAATCAATTTACTGGATCAGTTTGTTGGATTGAGTAGTTTGCTGACTCTCTGTAGGCTGCCGCATGCTTGAAGCGAGGAACTGGCATTAGGCGCAGAGTAGAAGGGGATAAAGTAACCCCTAAAAATTGGAGTGAGTTCTTGAGAGACGATGAGATTAAACGAGAGCTGTTTTTATTCTTGAGTGATTTCATTGGTTCTGCATCTTACAGAGGGAAAGTTGTTGTTACCCGAAAACAGGAGATCATCTCCTCACTTCAGTCTGACCTGACGAATCTGATGCTCTGCGTCCATGAAGAAGCAGATTATAGAATGATCCTCCAGGTGCTCAGAACAAGGAGGAATTGGCACAACCTGCAATTAATGCAGGGGTCATCCTACAGTTTTTAAACATTTTTAATCTAGTTTTAGTTGATTATCAATTTTATTTAGACGCTAAACAAATACAAGTCATTTCCCCTCCAGATAATACATATAAAAATTATAATTATCATTTTTATGTACACTTATCTACACCCGAGTCAATACCCAACCACATGTATTTTAGTTCTCACTCTCGATTCAATTTAACTTTATTATTTAATTTATGAATATTATTATTAATTTTAAATTCTTCAGCTTAAATTTTGATATTTTAACAAATTGGTGTGGCATTCACACAATAAATTTTTAGTTTGACAAATGCATATCTAACCAGGATCATATGGAAATTTATAAGAAATCGCATAGTTTTTGCATTTAAATGGCCTTACTATCATCAACTAACCACTTGTGTACATAACCTGTCGCTACTTCTAGTTCGTAGTTAATCATAAAATTATTTTTAGTAACAATTTGTGTAGTAGGTCCATTTATTTGCAATACTATGGGCACCTTACAGTTATTATTTAAAACATAAATATTGGCTTCGTCGCCATTTACCTCATTCTTATTTTTAGCACATTTGCTGTTTATTGTATTAATTACCTTGGCTTTTTCGCCATTTAATTCATTATTTTCGGCATCTTTGCCATCATTATTATTTACTTTTGTTAATATTTGTTTCTCTAAGTTTTTAGAAATATTATCAATGTTTTTATTTAAATTAAGATTCGTCAGTTCAATCTGCCCCCGGCCAAATTTCTATTTTCTCTTCTAAGTAACTCAATTTTGTTGCTTAAACTTGTATTTGCTTGTTCAGTTTTGTTGCTCAGGCTGGTATTTGAATGATGTATAAAAATATTTGTTTGACCAATAATTTCATATAATTATTTTGTATCAGCTAATTGATTTAAAATTAGCTGCATCCGTTGCATGAACATTGTGGGATCAAAACAGGCGCATCAACTTCACCTTGTTCTGCCATGATAGTACAGTAATTTTTTTTCTAATTTTTGTGTTTTGTTCGCTTCTTAACGTGAATTATAAAGGTTGATTTATTTTTGAGTTTATTTGAGTTTATTAATTTATTACTTAAATTTGATCTAACCCTTTTATTACTAACGTGGACTATCTCAAATATTTTTCATCAAATTTAGTTTTGATTTTAATTTTTTTAAATTTTACTCTTTCTCATTAATCAAACATATTTTTCTTCTAATTTTTGTCAAATTTGACTTTATAATAATTGTTTATCTCTCCAATATTTTACATCTTGATTTTTTTTTATCTAATTTCGTTGACTTTCAAACACTTAGCTTACATCCTACAGTTGTTACACATTCTTAATCTAGTTTTAGTTGATTATCAATTTTATTTAGACTCTAAATAAATACATGTCATTTATTATATTTCTGATATCTAAAATGGGTCATAGTAATGTATTTAATGCTAATTTAATTTAGGAATTGGCAATTGAAACCAATATAAAAACATTTCTTTCCTTTTGCATCGGATAGTTTGGCGTACTGCTGTCTATTTGTAACATTCTAATTGAAGATCACTATAAATTTCCGTAATATTTATTTTAATTAGCAGTCTAGATAAAACAACATGAATCACTTAGTTTCAATCAATTTATTTTAAAAATACTACCACGAACTGCGATTTCAATTAAAATTTATTACCAACTATTCCGCTGATTATTATTATTGATGCATGGAAAAATACATACATTTATGATCACAGGTTTATACCAGTTATCAAACAGATTAGTAAGTATAGGTTAACAGTTTTGCAATATTGAACAAGATTTATCACTTATTTTTAATTCATTCATTTACAATAAAGATAATTTAATGCGCAGGAGGAATTGGCACTACATCCCAACAACGCCTCTCAGTCAAATACAGGGCGTAGTATCTTATTAATCCAGTCAAAATAACCACAAAAATTGTTCACATCAAAATAAATGTTTATTCTGTTAATAGTTGGTGGCGAATGAAACTTTTAAATTTGAAATTTGACGCTCTCTATATCGTGGATCCGGAAATAACACCAGGGTAACACTAAACACTAATTTATTAACTTACGTACTAATCTATAGTACTATAGTTCGCTTTTAGATTATTCTACCAGTCGTCATCACGTTCCTCGACGTTCCTCGTGGTTCCTAGACCCCGACACCGCGCGCGCCATCCCTGGGACAACAGCCAAACTAACTAATTAGGTTAGTTTCTGTTTACTATCTACCTTTTGAATTTAGGGGGAACGCTCATAAATGTCTCAGAGGTAGAACATGTCACACTGCCCCCTCTTTAAGCCTGAACGTTTCGGTTAGGCAACTTAGTCTCTTTCACATACTTCGCCAGTCTGTCTAAGTGTACGATTTTCAGATTCGACTTCTTACTTCTTTGAATTCGATAGACAACGTCATTAATCCGGGCGATGACTGAATACGGCCTCTCCGAAGGTGGTTGAGGAACTCCCGTCCTTCCGCTGTAGGTTGTACAATCAAATCAGATCCCCACCTTAATCCTCCGCATTACGATCATAACAAGCCTTCATTCGGTCACTAGCTTTGGTAATAGACCCGTTTAGTAGTGACGTCAAATATTAGGCAACCAACAATACAAGTGGGATAACGAAATTTACAGTTATTATTTTCGTTCTTATGTACCTTGCTATTAAGGATGACAAAAATTGCCGTTAAAAACTTTGTGTTATTACTCTATTATATGATATATTTAAGACAATTCAATTCGTAGGCCATATACTTAAGATACCTTAGATTAGTTCTACATGTAATTTACTCAATTAAATTAATATGTGTTTTAACCAAATAAAATTAGAGGCCCTGATCAACGGCCATATTTTTCGCCCTTAAATGTATAGTACATAAAGCTCAAAATCTTTAGTAACACACACTTGTATTGTTGATTGCTTAGAATATGACGTCACACTAAACGGGTCCATTTGCTATATGTCATTCTTCGACTATTCTCGACTTTCATTCGCATAGTTGGTTACAGAAAGTGGTTCCCCATTGACAGCACAATTCTTACATTTGCGACACCAAGCTTTCACATCCTGGCGACTATTAACCCAATAGAATCGTTCTCGTACTCAACTTCTTGGTTAAGCCAAAGTGTCCGCCGGACGTTCCATTATGCGCTTCCTGGAGTACTTCTGGTACACGACACCTGGGAATCAATAGACGCATGTCAACTTGCTTCCCATCCGGACTTTCCCATGCTCTCTTCAACAGCCTATCTAAGATTCTAAGTGACTCCCATTGTGACCATAAAGCCTTCAATCCTACTCCTTTGCTTGAGATCTACTTCCATTCTGGTCGCGTTCCTTTTTCTTTTGGTTGCAATAGAGACCCAATTTCGGTATCTTCCAGTTGCTCTTGTCTTAAATCTTCCTTTGTCCAATTCTCTGGAATCCTTTCTTTTCATTTACACAGCCTGATAATGGTAGACTATTCGGGATTCTTCGAAGCTGGCAAACCTTTATTTCTGTGGGTCATCGCTTTCCCTAGCCAGCACCGCTCTAGTGGCATGTACCCTCTCAGGTTTCCACTGTCGACAATCTCGTCTTTCATGTCCTATGTTTTCGCAGCTATAAAATCGACTACCCCCACTTGGCTTTCCACTAATCTGTTGTTTGCCCGGCCTCTCAGAAAAACTCGTCAGCAATTGCTTTACTATTTTGTGCAAGTTTGTCAGTATAGTCTCCAGATTCTTCTTGTCCCAATACGACTCTTCGACAACTGCGTCATTTACCTTCTCAGGGCTTTGCTGTCGACAATCTCTCTTAATATGCCCTAATTTGCCCCACCGATAGCACGGGATACCTCCGTTTGGTTTTGCTCTACCTTGTTGTTTGTCCTGTTTCATTGGAGAATCCGATTTGGTCAGTACTTGACTCATCATTTTATGCATGTTCTCAGTATAGTGCACATGTTCTCTTGGCTTGAATGTGCATTTTCAACTGTCACAGCACGCACTCTAGAGCTTCTACTTCAAGGGCACGCACCATAGGTGCGTAAAACATGTCACAATATAAAACATGTAAAACATGTCACAATATAAAAGTGGCATAAGAATGATCCTAAAGTTATTAAAAAGTATAGGTTTTAAAGAGCGGGGTCTTCAGCTTTTGATTACATATATTAGGCTTCACAAAGAAATGCTTTGATTATATTTTTTTTTTATATTTTTGGATGTTTGAGTGGTGGTTTTCTCAACATTAGCATGGGTGTAGTGCAGCTGGCTATATTGATTGAAAGAAATCCGACTCGTAGAGGATATAGCAAAAGTGTATCGTGTTGTTTGAAATTTTTGGCCACACTATTTTTTTATTGATTTCTATATGTCGAGTTACTATCGGCTAAAAATGCTTGTTGATATTCTATTAGTGCTGTCAGCTAGATCAGTGATCTAGAAATATGATGTTTATTATCTTAGTAGACGATATATTAGACTAAATGGAACAAAGAAAGACTTTTAATATTTTTTTGCTCTCTCATACCGTTACCGGCTAATTAAATAAATATATTTCGGACATCTGGCAATACCGCACTATGCGAGCTGTAAAATAATCTACGATAACGGAAGTTTGAACTTGTTTTATGAACAATTTTTAATAGGTAATACGTAAAAGGCCTTCAATATTTTCTGTAAATTCGAATTTCAGCAATATGTAGAGCTATATTTTCATAGTTAATTTTGTTCTAAACTACACGTCATAAGATTAGATTAATATTAGAGCTTCCACTGCTGCATGCATTTTTGACCTGCTGTATCGTGTGATTGCATATAATCGGTCGTTTCCGGCTAATTTTGGCGTAATCACTGAAATTGTCCATTGAGTGCAGGCGATGCGACGTTGCTAATATATGTCCATTTTCAAAGATTAATGAAGAAATATAGAGTGCAAATAATTCTCTTCACGGACAAAAAATCGTGTAATACTTTTATTTTCCTCTTCATCTTACTTTAAAATTTTAGAACTCTTTTTTCATTATTTTTCGAGAAATAAACTTTCAAAAATCATAGTTAAACTGTTAACCTGTCCAATTTTCGATAAGTTCTTCTTGCTCTCTTTGGCCCAATGTATCACTGGTTAAAATAATGACGATAATACTATTAACACCTTGTATGTATACATTTTTTCGTTAAAGAAATAACAAATTCAACAATTACTGCCTTTTTTAACTGCACAGTACTACCAAACTAAAACTAAAATCTAAAATATTTGAATGACAATGATGAACAAAAAATCTACATATGTTTGCACGATATACCCTGAAGCAGTCTTTGATTAATAAATAGCGGAATGGAACCACTACGGTACCATTAACGCTGAATTAGCTGGAATTGATCTTCAATGTATGTTGAAAATTTTGTATGTCTTTCAACATTTACTTGATTGTATTTCTGGTATCATGATCATAATTATGTGTAAGTAATAGATCTTAAATAAATTGATATTCGTTTTAAAGATTTATCCATATCATGTAATAGGTACATATGATGCAATTTTATATTTTCCATATTTCAAGTTTTGATGATTTAGATATAGACTGGCGGTACATGACCAGTCAGGTGCAACGTTTTTAAAATGTATGCCAATCATATATATGAATGAAATTACCATGAATATGCCAGAAACGCAAATTTTAGGCAGTCGTCGCGTGCAGAAGGGTGTGCAAATCGATTTTTTTGTTTTTTTTCGTGTTTTTTTTAATTTTAAAATGGATGCCAATAGTGCCAAACGAAAAGCCTTGAAAAAAAAAATTCAAAATCAAAATCATCCAAAATCAAGAACACCGAAAAATTTTACGATTTAATGTGCGCGTTAACAGTTGCTTTGCGCGCGGAAACTGCATGCCAATGAATTTTTGCTGGATTCTTTTTCACGGCTTATCGTTTGGCACTATTGGCATCCATTTTAAAATTAAAAAAAGAACACAAAAAAAAAACAAAAATAAATCGATTTGCACACCCTTCTGCATGCGACGACTGCCTAATATTTGCGTTTCTGGCAAATTCATGGTAATTTCATTCATATATATGATTGGCATACATTTTAAAAACGTTGCATCTGACTGGTCATCTACCGCCAGTCTAATAGAGCAGAATATGATTACCGTAAAAAATAGTATCTCATAGAAGAATTTTTAGTCAAAAGCATATAAGGGAACTGAAGAGAATAATGATGAACAATATTTTTATTTATTTAAAGGGAAAGTGGGCAGTTTTGCAGTGAAAAGAGATTAATGTAAATCCTACCTTTAATAGGTCAAGCTTCCAGAGGGTCTTCAGATAGGTATTCCAACAAGTAGATGATGGCACACCAAAAATTAGGTATAACGATTTTTACACACACACACGAAAATCCAAATTTGCGAAACTTTTATTAACAAATTGTGTGGGTAAAGAAAAACAGGTAGTAGGTAATTGTAAGCTGACTGATTTTTATTTTCATATTTTAAATTTTGTTTTAACGTTTGCTGAAATCTTTCGTAAAACTTTGAACACAATGTATTTCAACAGATTTCAAAAATTTTAAAAAGGAGAAGGTTTTTATCTCCAACCGTATGTACGTTTTTTATATTTGTTCAATTATTACTCTGGATTAACTTAAGCTATTTCTGTTGAATCTTTCTCAAATTGTAACGTAGGTCCGAATTACACTCAAATTGATTGTTAGATATTTTAGAAGTAGCTGATAATGTATCTGATTTCAGAAATTAAAAATTCAAAACAGTGAATCCAATATGGCTGCCATAATCGCAATATGTTAACAAATTTACATGAATCTTCATACATAGAGTTTTCAGGATCTTCTAATAATGAGTCTAACATTAAAGCTTAAAAATTCCATGCAACAAATATGTTTTTTTTGTGTAGAAGCTAAATAAAGAAGTCAATAAAAAGGGCGAAAACATTTTTTTTTTTTAATTGAACCATATTACCCTGAATGTATATGTATAACCTTTTCATTATTAAATATTTTGAAACTTGGATAGAAAAATTTTCAGTTTTTTTTTACTTTTTAAATTTGAAACTCCTATTTTACCCAAGTAAGCATTAGACCAATTGAATCTGGGTAAATGTTGAGGATCGTAGAAGTTGCAAGTTTACCAAAAAGTCAAAAAGCTGCTAGGTAAGATTAACAACATGCGACTCAGGTCAATGAACTTGATCTTTAAACTACCGTATTTAACGAGTGTTTCACAGTATTCCATGATCTTTCAAGAATATAGAGAATATACAGACTTGTACTTTTACCGAACTGCTTTTTATATGTTCGCAATTTTACAGATACGGCTTTTTTCAGATACTGCTACAACTTTTTACATGTTCATGAAGGTTCAATGAATACTCTGAAACAACCATCAAATACGGTAGTTGACTTGACTAATTAATTATCTTAGCTGTTCGACAGCTTTTTTGATCTATTTTTTTTGGGTTTTAGATATGGAAGTTTGCTCTCAGTCGAATTTTCTGAAATTTTTAGTTATAGTTTTTGCTTTTCAAGTCATGAGGGCTAGAACGTCACAATAAGCATAACAATTTGGCGGAGTGAAAATAACAATCTTTTTCACAATACTCCATATTTTTCTTTCTTTTACGTCGTATAAATTATTTTCAGTTGAAAACTAGCTCTACATATACATTTCAAGAAAACAGAACAAAATCCGATATAGATAGAGGCTGACGGGGTAGGAATCCACAAAAAGTAAAATATTCTTTTTGTAACTTTTGTAATATCGTTTGTGAATTAACCATTATCGGTGGAATAATAGCTATAGAGACATATTTCAAGAAAACAGAACCAAATCCAGTCTAGTTAAGGGCTGACGATCTAGCAATCCATAAAAAGTTAAATATTTTTTTGCAACTTTTTTTCCACCGAAAGTTATTAATGCACAAACAATATTAAGCCAATAGTGCCCGAGTAACCCCCAAACGACAATTTATTTATTCCTGTGCATTTTCGCCAATTTTTTTGACGTAGAATATTATTAAAAAAAATGTATTTATTATAATACAAAATATTCTATTTTAAGAGAAAGTAGCACAATATATCACATAAGGGATATTATATCTTCAAAAGCATATGTCTGGATGTAATCCTATGTTACATTTGACACAAGAAAATTTTGTACATTTGTCACAATATCCACAACGTCTTTGTGTAGCAATTTTGTCAATCAGGTGATCAGTTTTGTCATATCTGACCTCTTTCAATATATTCCTACTACATTTTGGTTTAGGGCCAGCTAAATGTTCAGGGGCAGTTAAAGTTGTGAGAACAATTCTCCTCAAAAACTGCAGAAGGGACACTTTTGGATAGACAAAACGAAAAAGAAGCCACATGTTCACTACCGATCCATTCAAGCAAAAGCGAATCATTGCCCAACACCATTTGCAAGATCTGATTCGTATACGATAGAGTCCTCCCGTTTTATCAAACATATCCACACCTCCAATTCCTTGGTCATAGAGACTTACAAGTGTCGGTTGATCCACATCAACTTGCATCCTTTGTTATTTAGATCATCTTTTGCACGTGCCTTTTGTCAAACAAATGTCTTTGTTTTTGATATTGGTTGCGATATTCACTTGACTATTGTCATGCCATCTGGTGAGTTGAATACCACTATTAGAGTCAATCAGAGTATGAGAAGTCCCTCGTTTTTCTTTTTGCAGCTCTTTTAAAGGAGCTTTCTCTATACGTTCAGAGCGGATGGTACCAAATCATTGAATTTCATTATTTTGCAGAAGTTCAAGTAATGGTAAGAAGTTGAAAAAATTATCGAAATATATGGTCGAATGCGGGGGAATATATCTCATACAAAGTTTCTCGGTGACAGTGGATCCCAAAGTTTTACCCTTGATTTTATCCCCACTGCCCGTGTAGGGGTTGAATTTCAATAAGTACCCCCAGGGGGTTGTGAGGCACCTTAAAGCCATAGGCTTTCCCTTTATAAATTGCTCCATATTGTTACGGCCAAAATAAGGCTCCATAGCCTTTTCCAATGAAAAAGAAGTTCTAAAACAAAACTAACATTCATACCGCCATCTGCCTACCATATGATATATCATACGGAAAGTTTTTTCCGCTGTTGCAATTACAGAAAGAATTCTGCTGCGTAGAAATTTACTGGTTATAGAACGCTCGGTTATAACTTATTTAAGTATAAAACAATCGAATTTTTGTCCTAAGCAAATAACACTTTGGATGAGTAAAATCACTGAATTTATCACACTCGATTTGTTTACACTTCATTAGAGACAACCTAACCTCTGTATGATAAATCATACAATAGGCACTATTGGGTTAAAAGAGTTACAAAAACAATATTTTATTTTTTGTTAATTACCGTCATTCCCTACCTGTATCGAATTTTCTGTGCTTTCTCAAAGTGTAGGTACATAGTCAATTTTCTACCAAAAATGGTTAATGCCCAAACGATATTAGAAACAGGGCCGGCGGAAGGGGTGAAACAGCAAAACAGATGTGTCAGGTGACATTTTAAGACTTGATTATCACCTTTTTATAAATTTCAGAAATTCAAAATTGCACAAAAATCTCAAAAAAATATTTTTTGACCACGAATGGGTGTTTTATTGTGGAGCGTTACATATTCTAATTCGTACTCCTTACTTATTCGTTTACTCGTACTAAACATGTCAACGCCGCGCTGCTCAGTGGTCCCAAATTGAGTTTTTTGATTCAGGAAAGGAATTTTTTTTTCAAAATTCGGGCTCCGAGGATTTGTTGAAATTTCGGTAAGCTTTAAAAAAAAAATTTTCATTTTCGACAAGATTTGTGCTCTCTAGCCATTTTTTTTAGACTTTAATTTGATATAATAAAAAAGGATTTTTTTTCAAAATTCGGGCTCCGAGGATTTGTTGGAATTTCAGTATGCTTTAATTTTAAAAAAAATTGTTCATTTTTGAACCAGAAAACTCAATTTGGGACCACTGTGCGCTGATCGTCGGCCGCTTTTGTCTCAAGGACAAGGAACAATTGCAATTTCGAGCAAAACAAGACTGCTACAGCACACAACGTGGCGACTTAATGCCGGTTCCACACATTCGGTGAAGTCTAACAAACCAAGGGGAACAACGAATGTGTGGAGGGTATTTGTCGACGGCGAATTTTTCGGCAAATGTTTCGGCGATAGTTTCGCCGCATGTGTGGAGCCGGCATAAAAGATGAAATGCGACACTTGGTGATTAAAGGTTTTTCTTGTTTTTGAATTTTATGTGAAACTAGTGAAAGTATTGTTTATCTGAGATTTTTGTTATACCAGTAATTTTTTAATTTATTTTTGTTTATTGGAATGTTTCTTTTATTTTTTATTAGTTTTTATTAATAAATTTGTCCTAACAGTGCAACTTGTAAGTATTTTTTTCTTATGGCGGCAAACAAGTATTTGCTTCAGGTGCCAAATACCCTGGCGCCGGCACTGATTAGAAAAGTTACAAAATTATATTTGACTTTTGTGCATTGCAACCTAGTCAGTCCCTACCTATATCGGATTTTGTTCTGTTTTCTCGAAGTATATCTACATAGCTATTATTCCACCGAAAATGGTTAATGCACAAAAAAAGTTAAAAAAGTTACAAAAAGAATATTTTATTTTTTGTGGATCTATCGGATATTGTTCTGTTTTCTTGAAATATATGTATAAAGCTATTTTTCCACTGAAAATTATTTATACTACGTAAAATAAAGAAAAATATGAAAGGCTGTTAAAAAGATTGCTAGCTTCACTCTGCTAAATTTTTATGCTTATTGTGACGTTCTAGCCCTCATAACTTGAAAAGCAGTCATAGCCGAGACTTGTGCCCATGAGAACTTTTGCTCAGAAAAGCAAAAGCTATAACATATCCAAATTTCAGAAAATTCGACTGAGAGCCAATTTCCATAAGGTTTGTGGGGGGTTTTTTGCAATTCTCATGACCTTCAAAATTTTCCAGGGCTCAAGTATCCTAATACCTAGTTACCCATTTGAGCTGAATGTATAGAAACATATACCTTGTTGGAGGGCATACGCAATCTGAAAAATTCTAAATCGAAGGGTTTGGAAGCCATTTTTTTATGTCTAAATTCCCTATTTTAACCCCTTGAAATGAAAACTCATAAAAAACCTTTTTAGTAGATTTATAAGTCACGAAATAAGTGTGTGTCTCTATCAATAGTAGCTGGGAGGGTTTGGGAGATTTAGGTAGTTCATACACTTCAACACAATTTAAAACTTTATTTATACATTTGAAATTTATTTAAGTATCGTGTATATCTAAGTACACATTTTAAGCGGCATATCAAAAATCTATAAAAACTATATATAACTGTAGATAAAATTAAATTAAGAACCTGTACATAATATTTCGATAAAGTATACTTGATACATATATACTTTACTATACTTAGGTTAAATCAATAATATTTAATATTATTTCTATAATAAATAATAAATTAATAAATAATACAAAAATACGGTATATACAAAATGTTGTACATGTTGATTATTCTTCTAATATTGTCCTCGCTTCTGTCCCTGAAATATAAAAACATATTTAGTTTAAATTCGGATTTAATATAATAATCAATAACACTATTATCTTTGCTAATAATCCTGCTATATCATAACTACGTCTTATTGATTAAAAAATTAATTAGCTGTTTTATATAAAATAATAAATTCATTTAAACCCAGATCCTTCTACAACTAATTTTATAAAATAAATGCCTTGAAAATATCGATTTTTTGACTTCAATAATATGCTAATTGTGAACCTATGTCTAACAGATTTTCAACCCCCACATAAAAGTGTAAAGTTGTGCTTAGAGTGCAGCGCATTCACGCTTATTCGAGTTTTGCTTGAGGAGGAGAGCAGTTGAGAGGGAGAGGGAGGGGATCTCAATTCAATGAATTCACGGAAAATGTTCAAATTCTCTCCTGAAATGAAGACTTCCGAATAAATGCATTGAACTAGATTTTGCTAAATCGAATAATCGTGTAATTCAGACCTTATTATTGAACAAGCAGAAATATCTTAATCAATGTTTATACAGTCGGAGTTGTTACAATTCAAGAACAACGATATAGTTCAGTAATATAACAGTTAGTTTTGAAAATTCGTAGAAATGTTAAGGATAGCATAAGAATCACTAAACCGAAAAGTTCTCCCCCTGAGTAGTGTGCTTCATCCTATAGGACGTCGTTTTGAGACTCTTTAGATTATCTCGAGAATGGTGCACTTTTTGATAAAAATACCTATATACAAAATTATTCCTTATAAAATTCTCTACAATTTTCTTCATAAAATTAATAGTATCGTGGGAAATAAGGCGCACACATAAGGATTGGTTCCAGTTAACACAATAAATTGTAATCTTTACTATAATCTACTTCAAAGTTCAATGCTTGATGCAAAAGCAGTAGCTACTAAACTCCACTTAAAATTATAATAAATGTAGCGCTTCCACCCTCTCATCCCTAAAAAATATCACAATTTTTATAGATTACTTTGCACAATTCATTCGAGTCTGGAGTTAAAAACGTGCTTTAGTTTTGAACTGACTTCCGTACCGCTTTCTCTTTCCGATGACAAAGGCCTAATGAGAAAAACTAACAAGACAACTTTATACCAGAATATTAATACTAAATTAATATTAAAATTTAGGAATGAAGGAATCAAGGTGTTCGGACGCCGATTTATTAATAGTACAAACTGATACAAACTGTACAAATGTTATAAGTGCGACACACAGTTGTCGTAGGGCAAGATATTGATGTGCTAGTCCTTCTTATTGCTCTTTCTCCCTCCGACAAAGACATTAAATTATAAAAGAAAAACAAGGTAATACCAGCAAAAGGATTTAGAGTTCACGAGATTTACAGTCCTCAATTAAAAAAAAAACTGTAAAGAAACAATTTTATTTGCACACGCCATTAGCGGTTGCGATACAACCTCAGCGTCAGCGTTTTTTCCAAAGGAAAGGTCAATGCAATCAATGTGCTTAATAAAAGAGATGACTTACAAGATGTCGTGCAAACTTTTAATAATGAAAAAGCTAGTCATGAAGAAATTGTAGACGTAGGAGAGCGATTTATTCTAGCTTTGTACAATGCTACCTCCGCAGAAAAGAGTCTAAATGTATACAAATTCACGACTCTTAACAAATTTGTAGGTAAAGTGAATGAACGGTGTTCCGTCAATTGGATGCGCGACAATTGGACGCGATAAAATTGGACGTGTAACGTTGGACGCGTTTGTTAAAAATAATCATATTGCATAGCCCTGTCATGATTACAAACAGTGGTTGCTGATTATGAGAACAGAGCCATTTTGACTACTTGCGAGGAATTGCCCAACTGCAAGTGTAAATAAATTATATTTTATAATTTCTAAGTTATTATATTTTGATAATTTTTTTGGATGATTATGTTAACTATATTTTTAGTGTAACCTATTTTTCATGGTGAGTCTGTTTTTATGTTGTATTTGTAATTATTATTATTATTTAGGTTGGGTTAGGTTAGGTCAGAGTGTGTAAACATGATTTTTTTTTAAAACGCGTCCAACGTTACACGTCCAATTTTATCGCTTCCAATTGTCGCCGCGTCTAATTATCGCACGCGTCCAATTGTCGCGCATCCAATTCACCGCGTCCAGTTGACGTAGATCCAAAGTGAACAATGCTGTAATAAAAAATAAACATAAAACATAATAGTTTATTTTAAAATTAAAATAATACAGCATTTGACCCTCCCCAGATACTCGCTTCGGACCCAGTCAGACATCCACGGCGCCAGTCGTCGTGGAAATTGAAAGATTGGACGAAGTGAGGCCAGGTAGAGCTAAGAGGAATTGAAAAATAATATAATATCTCCTGGTCACGGCGTGCAATATAAATATTAATTAAAGTTAAACATGCAAAAAGATAACTTAAAATAATTGAAATGAAAAGGCAAAAGGTGCGTGTATAAATAAATATCAGAAATAAATATGATGACCACGCGGGAAAATTATCGGCCAAAAAACCCGCTTCAAGTAATTGCAAGAGCGAGCGACTATGCTAGACCGCACAATTTATGATTTAAAACATTTAAAGTTTCAGAAGATTTTGATATTTACAAAAAATATAATTAGGAAGGGAAAAATTTAGGAAACGAACAAAAGGCAACAAACAGAAACGAAGAAGGTAAAAAGAGTTATATATCGGAAGTTGTGTGTGATAGATTTTATAGTATAGGGAAAAGGGGATATGGCTAAAGATGGGCAACGCCTGATATGGTAATTTGTGTTTTTTGCGAAAAGGTGCATTATGCTCTCTAATTTGAGTAATTTTGTTTGTAAGCGGACTATCACCAAGTTTACATTGGTAGAATTTTTGTGATGTAACTTTGATGTAGTCCGCCAGTGGCATTATGTCGTGACAACGTGTATAAAGGTCTCTTAAGGAGGTATATCGTGAGGAATTTGAGATGAGGCGCATAAATTTATGTTCCAGGACTGTTAGTTTCTTTTTTGTCGCGACCGACGTGCTGCACAACATCGGTGCCACGTATGTAAGGGCTGGCCTCACAATAACAGTATAAATTATTTTTTTATTCTATCTGCTGAGTCTGCTATTCCTTGCTAAGAGCGGGTACAGGTAGACTCCTGGACATGAAATAGACGGTCCGCATAGTTTCGTTTATATGTCGGTTAAACGTCAGTCGTTTGTCTAAGCGTACACCCAAGTACTTCACCCCCTTTCTGGAATTTGGTTTCCCTTTATCAAAATTGGCGTTAAGATTTTGTTTTCTGTAAATCCGCGCGTGAAGACTATAGATTCCGACTTTTTCGCGTTGACCCGAATCTTCCACCCATCATAATACTCCGTGGCACGAGCTATATGAGCTTTGAGAATCATGTTAGCCGCTTGTGCGTTGTGACTATGCGCGTACATAGCCGTGTCATCAGCGTACTTGGCAAGTTTAGTATTCGGGAAAGTAGGAAAGTCGGATACGTACATATTGTCCAGTTTAGGGCCAAGAACAGACCCCCGAGGAACGCCCGCACGAATGTCCCTTTGTGTAGACAATTTGTTATTCACTCGCACCTGTAGCGTTCTGCCAGACAAGTACGAATGTGTAAGTTTAGTGATATGTCGGGGAAACTGATAAGTAATCATTTTAGAAAGTAGTCCCGGTATACAGACGGTATCGAAGACTTTTTCAATATCTAAGAGTATCACAGTCGTACTCTTACCGAGGTTGCATTGTACCTTCACGTCATTTACGATTCTGACAACTTGTTGCACTGTGCTCCTTCCCCTCCTGAAGCCGAACTGATGTTCATCGTCAATGTGAAGTCCATTCTGAGCAGTGGTTAATCTGTCCAAAATGACCTTCTCCACTAACTTGGAAATCGCCGAGAGTAACGAGATTGGTCGATAACTGCCTGCGATTTTTGCGTTCTTGTTCGGTTTGAGGATGGGAACAACCACAGCATGCTTCCATTGGCTAGGCCAGTGCCGTAGCAGCAGAATAGCATTAATGATGTACAAGAGCTGCACAATACCTTTCCTCGGCAGATATTTGAGTAGCTTATATTCTATACTGTCCTTCCCCGGCGCTTTGTTATTGGGTAAGGTCTTTATTAGCTTCGCCATTTCTGAGGGTTTGACCATGACTTTTAAGAATTCTTGTCTACTTAATTGGATGTCATGGCCAATAACATTGTTAACGTCATTTTCGATGCGGTCATGATCCAAATTGTTTGGTACGTTTACGTTATGAATTTGTTCGAAGTTGTCAGCTGATTCGTTTGCTTTTTGCAGGTCCGTCACAGCCGTTTGTCCATTCTGTTTCGTCAGCGCAGGCATGGCTACCACTCAATACGCCTTAACCGATTGAGCTACCGCGCCGGTTATCAATGTTATCAAAACTACCACCAACTTCGACTGCTGCTCGGCAACACCCATCTCGCGTTTTTTCAAATTCAAACATGGAAAAACTTTACGATAAAGGCTACTGATTGGGGATGGAAAAAAGTCGGCGATATATTAACCCCAACTATGATAACAAAAGAACCAGCTCCCGAATCTGTTTTCACACTAATTTCTTGTTCATGCAAATTAGAGCGCGAAAACAGATGCAGTTGAAGAAGGGCAGGCTTACGTTGCTCCACAATGTGTTACCATTGACATGGACAAGCATGAATTAATGTCGCATCTATGGAAGACGACGAAGATTTATTAACGCAGGTAACCTTCTGATTCTGATAGGTATACATGGGACACCACGTAAAAAATAGAGGTTGCGTGGCAACAAGTACAATATACAATATTTTCGCTTGTTTCAAAATTGCGATATTTTTTTAAGGGTAAGAGGGTGGAAGCGCTACAATTATTATTATTTTAAATGGAGTTTAGTAGCTACAGCTTTTGCGTTAATCATTGAACTTTCAAGGAGATTATAATAAAGGTTACAATTTCTTGTCTTAACTGGAACCAACCCTTGTGTGTGCCCCTTATTTCCCACGCAACTATTAATTTTATGAAAAAAATTGTACAGACATTTTTGATAGATAATTTTATAAGGAATTATTTTTGTATATAGGTATTTTTATCAAAAAGTGCACCGTTCCCGAGATAATCTAGAAAACCTCAAAATGGGGGTGGAAACGACGTCATAGGGGATGAAGCGCACTATTTAGGGGTGGGAACTTTTCGGTTTATTAATTCTTATGCTACCTTTAACATGTCTACCAATTTTCAAAACTTTATGAATTTTGTCCAATATAAATCGTTATATTACTGAACTAATGGTATAAGACCGTGTCCAAATTATATATCTGATAATATCATAAGTATGGTAAGATTGATGTTAGTCGCACAATTGAAGATATTTTCACGACAGAACATTAACAGCTTTAGTTCAAAATTAAATCAGTTTCTATTATTTACTTGTTCAAAGCCCTAAAATGCATAATGATTTTGTCCTGTTTAGACACTGTAAAAAAAATAAATTCGTAGTTCCAGGCAAGAAGACGATAAGTCAAATTTCGTTCAAAAAGAAATAAGTTAATAACTGAAAATGTTTTAAGCAAAGGATAAGTTAACAAATATTCTTTGGCCCAAAACAAAATAACGTCCATAATGAGATAAGTTAGGTCATATCACCTTTGGGGCGGATGTGAAATAAATCATACGGTAACTTAGTACATTATGCACAACAGAACTTATTGCAAGTTTATATTGTCTTGCTCCTCAAATGTAACAAGTTAATATCCAGCCATACACATATGGAATATGGAATGCGATGAAGTGCGTTGATTAAAAAACGTATAGACACATCCTCTACACTGGTATTGGCTTGTTCTAGACACTGGTAAGAAATGCCCTTTAAGATTTATGATGACTCATTTTAATTTCTAGAATTACACAAATTTTTTAAGAAGCAGACTCCAAGTAGACAGATAGGATAAAACTAATCTGAGTCTTTCTATTAGTAAAATAATTAAAAAGTAAGAGTAGTAAGAGAGGGAATATGTTTTAAATCAAGAATGAGTAGAGAAATTAAAAGTATTTGTGATTTTTATAACGAAAGAAAGAAAAATGTCTTCAATTGCTTTCATGTTTACGATGTCTTCTGAATTTTTTTTCTAATGACAAAGAACAATCTACCAGAAACTCACGCAGAAACACATGAAGTAGTATATCAAATTATTTTTGAAATATTTGTTTAATTTTTTTATATGGTCCCAAAACTTCCGTTTAATTCGTTTTATTTTCCATTGTTAATACATTTTATTTGAGGTTCATTGAGAATGGCCATTACTTCACTGGTTTTTCTTCTAAAATAAAGAATGACAGAGACTGAGCCGAATTTGAAAAATAATAATATTTATTTTTTATATAAATTGACTATAATCGTCATTGTTCATATTGTTAAAGTTTGTTGTTATTTTGAATTTTTCATCAATATTTTTGACATTTGTAATTTTAGATCGCATATACTAATTAAGTGGAAACTTATTATTTTCACCTACGGAGATAATATCCTAAACAATGCACGTTTGATTATGACTTAACGAATCTCTTTTGATTGCCGCAATATTCGGCTCATCGCCTCGTTCTCGAGATCAAAACTGTCAACAATGCCATAATGAAACTTGTACCGTTAATATTAGGTATTCTGCATTCATCATTTCTACAAATAAACTAGACATAAATGAATATTTTTTATGGAGAAGTTCCCTATTTTTCCTGTTTCTTCTCAATTCACAATTCAAATCAAAATTTTAAATTATTTTGTAGAAAGTAATAAAAAATCGACTTCTGTTTTTTCTTAGAACAAGAGAAATTCAAAGTTCAGCATACACATTACATCTAATTCTTTTGCAACTTCATCTCACGATATAATATGGTTATGATAAGTTTTGTTTTTTGACCATATAAAGGTTTTCGATAACATTAGGTTTTAAATCTTCCAACTTCATATTAATACGTTAACATTCTAGAGATACACGTGACAATAAATACAGTTCGTGCCTAAAGAATAATGTTATTTGAACTTCTGGCGAAGACGAACGATTCTTGCTATCTATTCACTATAATAACCAATAATTGCTTCGTATGATTTGTTTTCGTCTTATAAATGTATCGAAATACACGTGAATTGAAGTTCTCGCGTTTTGTAATCATATCTTCATGCCAGTAATCATTATAGCATATTTTTTATTACTTTTTAATGTGTACCAAGTGGTCGAATACTTGACAACAACAAAACTTGTCATCGGTAATAAAAAGTTCACTAACATAGAGTTATCTACAACTTTATCGTTGTTATGTAAACAAATTAAATGAACGGGGAATTTTGCTTTTTGAAAATCATAATTTCAATTTTTTTATTCCCAATGATTTCCCTACTATAATATACAAGGTGCGCCACTTAAAACTCCCCAGACCAGACTTGTAACTTTCTTATTTTTTAAGCGATGACCATGTTGGGCACATTGAATTGTAGATATTTTTAAAGACTTTAAACATGCATACAGAGTGATTTAAAAAAAATTTTTGAAAAAATTGTTAAGAAAGGAAACTTAATTTCTTTGAAATTTTTTTACCTCACCTTGTGCATGAATTGTGTTAATGTTTTCTTATAAAGGTTTTAATTAGCTTTAATTTATGTTATTAAAATAAAAAAATTTAAAAAATAAAAATTTTGCAATTTCCTATTTAGTTGAATATTGTTTGTGATAAGTCTTTTACAAATAAAACATAAAATTATTATTTACATTCTTTTCAAAGTTATTTAAAAAAAAAATCAGTTCGGAATCGGAAAGACTGTTTTTAATTACTTTCTCTAAAACCAAAAAGAATTTCGAATATGACGTAATAACATAAATTGAAGCCAATTAAAACTTAAGAAAGCATTAACTCAGTTCATGTACAAGGTGAGGTAAAAAAATATTCAAGGAAATTAAGTTTTCATTATTAACAATTTTCTCATTTTTTTTAATCACTCTGTACACATGTTTAAATGTCTTAAAAATATCTACAATTTGATGTGCCCAACATGGTCGTCGCTTAAAAAATAAGAAAGGTACAAGCCTGGGAAGTTTTAAGTGGCGCACTCTCTATATCAATTTCTATAGGGTGTTCTAAATTAAAATGCAATGTATTATTCTAGTTGAAGAATGTATACTATTACAATGAGTCTGATGAATATAGAATAATTCATTAAAATTGAAAGAAAAAGTGCTTGGAAAAATCTAGGATACCTAGATTTAGAGTTAAATTAATTTTTTAATAGCGAATTCTTTATTTTTTTAACAACTTTCTTTTTTATTTTGCATTTTTAAACCTTTTCATTGTGCATATAACCGTGCAAAATTTCGCAAATTGTCGAGAAAAAAATATTATTAGAGAGAACGAATTTTATTGATGATTAATAAACAATTTAAATCTCTGCTGATAAGCAACAACAAAATAAATCGACGTTCCGGAGATTATTCCAAATATATTTTCCTTCACTTTTAATTAATTTAATCCACACTTTTGAGGCTTACTGTATTATATGTTAAACAAATCATAAGACGTCATCGAAACCACATACATGATAGTAATTGAACAACTTTCCATGATGTCTGCTACATGCGTAGATTATAAAAAATACAGTTTTGTTGGTAATGTGCACTACTTAATTATATTATTGTTTTGAAATTTAAGTGTGCTATTGTCAGATAGTAACAATTAATATAATGTATGTCAACATAATTTAATAAAACATTATATATGCAATCAAGGCTTGTATTTCCTTATACAAATTGACAAAAGGTCCCTTAACATCCCATCAATTTTGTCGGTGACAATAAAAAAAAATGTGGTCGAAAAAATATACTTCATTTCAGAGCGAAACGCATAATACTGAAAAATCACATTTTGCAGATATTTTTACATTACCAAACACTACTTTTTATAACAAACACATTTTTAAGTTTTTAAGTACTTATAATACACTGCATCCCACTTTTCATGGAGCCTCCCTCATATCTAATTCATCTTATATCCGAATATATCGAAATTTTGATGGAGATAAAGTGAGTCATTAGACGTAACCACATTTATGGTAATGGGAGTGGCTAATGCCAAAAATGTTTTTGAGACCTTATCTTCTCTTGTATATATTAAATACCAATTTTATGGACCTATTTACCCCCCCCCCCCCTTTACCTCAATCTACCCCCGAACCCTTCGACGGAATAAGATGAAAATATAATCTAGTTCCAGATCCCGTTAAAGTACATAAGTGTACTAAATTTCAAGTCAATATCTTCAACGGTTCCAGAGTAATCGTGCGAACAAAAAAAAGTTACAGACAGACAGAATTTTTTTCGCTCAAACTTAAAATCTCGACGTTTAAGTGAAAAAGATAAAGAGATTATTTTGGAAAATATTAAATAAAAATTTAGACAACTTTCTTAATTTTAATTAATCATTTACACCACTTCTTTTATCCCCTAAAAATGACAAAAAAAAGTCTTGTCTGAAGACAATTTTAGACAAAAAAAAATTGTATCGTATCAGTTTCCCTCTACCACCCCCCCCCCCCCCCCCCCCCATTTTATCTCTTGGTGACGGAAGGAAACTGACACGATAATATGTTTTGTCCAAAACTGGCTTCAGCTCACCAAAATACTTGAGACAAAGTAGATCAAAACATTAGGACAAAATCCTTTTTTATCCTTTTTAGGGGATAAAAGGAGTGGTAGAGGAAACCTGACACAATAGAAAAAACTTTTTTTGTTCAAAAGCTCCAACGCGTCAAAATACTTCAGAAAAGTTAGATCAGAACCTTGGTACAAACAAAACCTTTTATGCAATTTTTAGGGGATGGTAGACGAAAACTAGCACGATAGAAAAATTTTTGGCTTCAGCGAGTGAAAATACTTCATAATAGTTAGATGAGAACCTTAACTTTTTTTAACCAGGCCTTTTTTTGTAGACCTGTGTTATTTGTAATGATTTTTCCAGATGCATATTATAAAATTGATCTTATTGTTTCTGAATTTTATATAGTTGTTTATGAATCTATGATGCTAAATTAAATCAGTAATAAATAGTTTATGACCAAATTCACCGATTAATCAAAAATTGCCCAAATAAAAGTACAATATTTACTGTGGTTTTTTTAAATCTATTTATTTAACGCCGGCCTATTTTTACTATCACCGACGCCAGGAGACGAGCTACTCTCAACCTCGAAATTTTATCGAACCTCTTCTCTGTTAAAGAGTAGGACTTTTTTACTTGTCTAACATTTAATAGACAAGGGACCGACTGCTTTACATCCCTTCCGAAGGATGGTATATCCCCTACGCAATCCTCATCTCAAATCACATAGCTTCTACGTATACACTGATAAACAAGCCGCTAGAAGGTGGGACGAGATCGCCGTGTTTCCTTAGATGGTTCACCCATCTAAGTACTAACTGCGATGAACTTCGCTTAACTTTGTGTAACGAAATGCATGTACAAATCAAATCAAATCAAATCAAAAACTAGTTTATTTAAAATTGAAATAATACAGCATTTGACCCTCCCCAGATACTCGCTTCGGAGCCAATCAGACATCCACGGCGCCAGTCGTCATGGAAATTGAAAGACTGGACGAAGTGAGGCCAGGTAGAGCTAAGAGGAACTAAAAAATAATATAATATCTCCTGGTAACGGGGTGCAACATAAATATTAATTAAAGTTAAACATGTAAAAAGATAACTTAAAATAACTGAAATGAACGCGGGAAAATTATGGGCCAAAAAACCCGCTTCAAGTAATTGCAAGAGCGAGCGGCTATGCTAGACCGCACAATTTAAGATTTAAAACATTTGAAGTTTTAGAAGATTTTGATATTTACAAAAAATATAATTAGGAAGGGAAAAATTTAGGAAACGAACAAAAGTCAACAAACAGAAACGAAGAAGGTAAAAAGAGTTATATATCGGAAGTGTGATAGATTTTATAGTATAGAGAAAAGGGGATATGGCTAAATAGGTTGTCGAAAAATGGGCAACGCCTGATATGGTAATTTGTGCTTTATGCGAAAAGGTGCATTATGCTCTCTAATTTGAGTAATGTTGTTTGTAAGCGGACTAT
This sequence comes from Rutpela maculata, assembly GCA_936432065.2. Taxonomy (NCBI): domain Eukaryota; kingdom Metazoa; phylum Arthropoda; class Insecta; order Coleoptera; family Cerambycidae; genus Rutpela; species Rutpela maculata. The sequence goes on from OW386288.2 coordinate 119,754,760, forward strand.
CACCAAGTTTAAATTGGTATAATTTTTGTGATGTTGCTTTGATGTAGTCCGCCAGTGGCATTATGTCGTGACAATGTGCATAAAGGTCTCTTAAGGAGGTATATCGTGAGGAATTTGAGATGAGGCGCATAAATTTATGTTCCAGGACTGTTAGTTTCTTTATTGTCGTGACCGACGTGCTGCACCACATCGGTGCCGCGTATGTAAGGGCCGGCCTCACAATAACAGTATAAATTAATTTTTTATTCTGTCTGCTGAGTCTGCTATTTCTTGCCAAGGACGGGTACAGACTCCTGGACATGAAATAGACGGTCCGTATAGTTTCGTTTATATGTCGGTTAAACATCAGTCGTTTGTTTAAGCATACACCCAAGTACTTTACGCACTTCCTTTCTGGAATTTGGTTTCCCCTTATCAAAATTGGCGTTAAGATTTTATTTTCTGTAAATCTGCGCGTGAAGACTATAGATTCCGACTTTTCCGCGTTGACCCGAATCTTCCACCTATCATAATACTCCGTGGCACGAGCCATATGAGCTTTGAGAAGCATGTTAGCCGCTTGTGCGTTGTGACTATGCACGTACATGGCCGTGTCATCGGCGTACTTGGCAAGTTTAGTATTCGGGAAAGTAGGAAATTCGGATCTGTACATCTTGTACAGTTTATTGCCAAGAACCGACCCCGACTGTATAAGTTAAGTGATGTGTCGCAGAAACTGAACGGCCACGCCCCCGCCTCTGTTTGGTGCTGTACAGTCAAGACGCCTCTACGCTCGCTCCTTTCCTTATGAAAATAACTGAATATGTAACTACGACACCTTTTTAATGGACTTCATAAAATTTGAAAAAGGAGGAGGTTCTCAATTCGACCCATATTTCTTTTATATTTGTTCAATGATTACTTTGGCGTAGCTTAAGCGATTTCTGTCAAAACTATTGCAAACTCTGGGCTATAGCCCCACGGTGGTCCCACACTAAATTTATCAAGCCACATCTAGTGTAAGGTGAACAATAATTGGAAACCATTTTTTATATTACGAGCATATTCGAAGATTTGGCGGAGTCGCCGGTGATATCAATTAAAAACTTAGTTCTCGATTTATAATAATGATAATTTTTTCACAGACACAGGGTATTAACTTCCTACCATGTCATATACCATTTCGCAACGAAAGAAAGCCTTGCATTTAGGCGAACAGCTGAAGAATGTTTCCAACAACAGTATGAACTGAGACATTTATTGAGAAACGTGCCCGTTGAACACTCTGCTGTTACAAACAAATTATGCAGTACGCTCTCGCCCAGATTGTTGTTTTCAATGCTGTTAATGATAACGAAGAAGGAAACTGCATTACAGACCTGACCGATATTTACCCAGGCGAACAAATATTTCATTGTATGATGGTTTGTGAGATGTGATAATGCCAGCAATTTTTCGCAGATATGCATGAAACCTGGTACATAAGAGTTTTTTTCCACTAATTTTGATCTGAAGTCAAACTTCAAAAATCAAATATATCGGTCATGAAAAAATAACATTTTATATGTGTGTACGTTCATGGCTGTGTATCAGTGATCAAATCTTCGTAGTCTTTGGATTTCTGAAAGGGCTCTTTCGTCATGCGGTTTATTTATGATCTTGCTGGATTCTAAATTGGATATAGCTAAGCCACATAAAATTTCAACTCGGCTCAGAGCAACATAGACTTGTCCTTTTGCGAAAATCTTTTTCTCAAAATCAATTACGGCTTTATCTAACATGGTAGATACCTTGCAATTTATGAATGTTACCACCTGAATTAGAACACCGATGTATTATAACGAGATCTGGACCTAGATTATATTTTGATCTTACCGTTGAAGGGTTTTGTGGTAAATGGGAGTAAATAGGTAAAGCAAGCAAGTAAGAGACTATAAAATTGAGATTTAGTGTATATACGAGAAGCCAAGTCTCATTTTCTTTGGCATCAGCTACCCTTACCGTGTTATTAAAGGAGATGAAAAAAATAAACTGTAATTTAGTGTCTGTACAAGAACCAAAGGCCTCAATTTTTGTTTTGACATCAGCCACCCCCACTACCACCCCGTTACCAACCCCACTTCATTATTAAAGAGGGTACAAAAATAAAATTGCGATTTAGTGTGTGTACAAGAACCAAATATACCTAATAATTTTATTTTGGGCCGCCTCCACTACTACCCCCACCGCAAATTTGGATGTGGAAGTAGTGATTCCTCAGGAAGCGGTTTTCTATTTTAACCAAGACAGATTTTCTCACAATAGCTTCCTTCACTATGTAGAAGTTAAATAAATAAATGAAGCTACTAAAGAATTTTTTTTTTTAAATATCTCTAAAAAGTAAAAACTAAAATTTCACTCAGTTTTATTACATTACATTAATTATATTTTTTGTTTATTGATGTAGGATTAATAATTTCGGAGATATTTAAGCTTACGTTATATTAGTGAAAGTAGCAACGAACTCTATCTAATTACCTAATATCAATTTGAAGACGGTGCAAAAATATCTCATTTCAAAAATACGTTTTGCACCGATTTCAAATTGATATTAGACAATAGAGTACAGTTCCTTGCTACTTTCCACTAATAGTACAGTACCTAGAGGTAAAAATTATGCAAAACTTCGGTATAATGTCATATCGAACCGATTTCGTTCATTTTTGGCAGTATAATAGTAAATGCTTCATCGAAAGGTTTCTATATTGTGAGGGGGCTTGCTAATTTATAGGGGGTGGATGCCACCCCCTCTCAGGGGGCGGCACTTAAAAAATATATATATATTTATTGGAGCTGAAGTAGAATCAAATTTTAAAAAGAAAAGGTTCTATGCAATTTTTCTCATAAATTGATAGTTTTACTTCCACATCCAGTGGAAGTATAGTAACGACAAAAAAATGTTTAAAAATTTTTATTGTTCAAATAGGCTTAGAATGTCATGAAATGTCGAGATTTTAAGTCTAAGCGAGGAAAAATTTTCTGTCTGTCTGTCGGTCTGTCGGTCTGTCGGTCTGTCTGTCTGTCTGTCGGTCTGTCGGTCTGTAACTTTTTTTTGTGCGCACGTTTACTCTGGAACCATTTGAGATATTAACTTGACATTTAGTACACATATGTACTTTAACGAAATCTAGAACTAGATTATATTTTCATCTTGTTCCGTCGAAGGGTTAGGGGTAAATTGGGGTAAATAGTTAGATCAAGCAGGTAAGAGTCCATAAAATTGGTATTTAGTATTATATACAAGAGAAGCTAAGGTCTCAAAAAAAATTTTGACATTAGCCACCTTCAATACCACCCCCACCCCATTAGTAAAGGGGATGAAAAAAAATGTGATTTAGTGTGTGTACAAGAACCAGAAACCTCAAAATATTCTTTTACTTCATCCACCCCCACTACCACACTTCCATCACCACCCCCACCCCACTACCGATGTGGGGTATCGTTTTATGGGTTTTTGGGGTAGAGGATTTCAAATATTATATTATTAAATTTCCATAAACAATTATTTCCACATACGACATTTTTTCGTTGTGGAAGTGGATGCGGAAGTAGTAATTCCTTGGGCAGCGGTTTTTAAGTTATAACGACTTCAAAATTGAGATTTTAGCTTAAAAAAAAGGTATTTCCAAACGGCTTTCGTTAAGTATCTCGAAAAGTATTGCTTTATCGAAAATGTTACAGACCAATTACAGAAAGTACAAACTGGGAATTAATTATATTTTTTGTTTATTGATGTAGGATTAATAATTTCGGAGATATTTAAGTTTACATTTGGCATCCAAGTGTTGATAAGATAATTATTTAGAGTGAGAGTTAAATATCTCAGAAACTGTGACACCTACGTCAAGGATGCTAATAGGTAGAATAATAGGTTATTAATTAATTTTTCAACTGTTTTTTTATTTGTTTCTGTAGCATAAAAATGAAAAAGTTATGACCGAAGCAATGTACATCTACACATTTTTTTAATAACAACGTCGCCATTTTGTTACTGTAATTAGCCAGTAATTAAAAAAAGAAATTTCAAACACTGTTTCTTATTAATATATAGCATGACGTAGATGTTCCAATTTTTTGGTTTGTATACAGCACTTGCTTTAGAAAAAAATACAGTTTAAACTACAGAGGTATTTTCGATAAAACGTAATTTTTTTTTCTTTTCCAAATATCTCAATAAATATTAATTTTATTGAAAAATGGATAGAGACCAAAAATAAAGCTCATAAACTGATAATGAATTTCGCTTGTTTATTTATTTACATATATTTAATAGTTTCGGAGATATGAAAGTTTACAAATAGCGTCCAAACGTTTATAAGACGAAAAATGCAGTTTAAATGTTAAATATCTCAGAAATTGTGACAACTACGTCACGCACGCTAAGAAATGGAATTAAAGACAATTAATTGCGCTCTCAAATTATTTTTTACTCGTTCCTGTAGCATAAGAAATAAAGAAGTTATGACGGAAAAATATGCGAATTTATATTTTTTTATATAAAAAGGTCGCCATTTTGTTACTCTAATTAGCCAGTAATTAAGAAAAATTATCTTAAGCACAGTTTTTTGTTAAGATGTAGCATTACCTAGATGCTTAATTTTTTTTGCTCATTTAAAGCACTTACTTTAGAAAGAAATGCATTTTAAACTTTAAAGGTAATTTCGAAACACTTGGATGCCAAATATAAACTTAAATATCTCCGAAATTATTAATCCTACATCAATAAACAAAAAATATAATTCATTCCCAGTTTGTACTTTCTGTAATTGGTCTGTAGCATTTTTTCGATAAAGTAATACTTTTCGAGATACTTGATGAAAGCCGTTTGGAAATACCTTTTTTTTAAGCTAAAATCGCAATTTTGAAGTCGTTATAACTCAAAAACTATCAATTTATGTGAAAAATTGCATAGAACCTTTTCTTCTTAAAATTTGATTCTATTTCAGCTCCAATAAATATATATATATTTTTTAAGACCACCCCCTGAGAGGGGGTGGCATCCACCCCCTATAAATTAGCAAACCCCCGCACAATATAGAAACTTTTCTGTGAAGTATACGAATGAAGTAAGTGTGAAGTAATACTGCTAAAAATGAACGAAATCCGTTCAATATGACATTATGCCGAAGTTAAAACCTCTAGTTACTGTACTATAATAGGTAGACAGGTATTTTTTGTAAAACTGAGTGAAATTTTATTTCATACTTTTTAGAGTTATTTTTTGAATGCGGTTCGATTTTTTTTATTTTTTTCGAAAAAATAGATTGTTCATTACTTTAGTTTCCATTTAATTTTTATATTTGTAGGAAAAATATTGAATGTTTGTTGATGCAAAACATACCAGAACTGATATTAGGCGTATTTCAAATCTAAGAAATAGTAAATTTTATATTTTCCTCTACATGTTACAGGAAGCGTTAAATCAGGGTGTTAAATTATTTAATGTATAGCTAAATAAAATACATTCATGGTAGCGTATTCTCGGTACATATTTATTGTACAAAGTTAACTAAACTATTCACCTCTAGGCTCCAGCAACATTGGGACGCTTGTAATGGAATCACAAAAGAAATAATTCAGATATACATTGCGGCCATTACTGACACCAAACACGTATTGTGTATGATCAACATCCGCTTGTTATATTCTTAAAATTGAATTGCACATGAAATTAATGAAGTATTTTTAGACTTCAAATAAAAGTTGTTTTTAAGTAATTCTGGTAGGTAGTGCTAATCCAAATTTTATTAATTTAACCATTATGTAGTGTTGCAAGTTATTAAATACATTTTTAATTCGCATATGATGCGAACGGAGCTCGGTTCTTATTGGATTTGTTTAAAATGTAGTCTAGCCCTTTAATTGCCACGGCGCACAGTGGTTCCAAATTGAGTTTTTCGGTTCAAACATGGCTAGAGAGCTCAAATCTTGTCGGAATTGAAATTTACCGAAATTCCAACAAATTCTCGGAGCCCGAATTAAAGAAAAAAAATATTTTTTATTATATTAGGTTAAAGGCCAAAAAAATATATTTTTAAATAATTTTTGATATAGATAACATCCTGAATAACTTCATACGATAAAAATATAGAGTCCTTGAAGCTGAAAATCACACTCCAGTATTGATGATGTTACTAGGTCAAAATTTAATGCCTAATTTGGCATAAACATTTATGGACAACTTAACAGCTGTCAAATCACATATGACCTATACTGTACCATTCTCAGACACAAATGGTTGCTTCGGAGTTTTTTAATTAATTGAAGCTAGTTAGGAATTAAAGTAAAGCAAAATCAGCTGTCAAATTAGACAAAAAATTGTCAGTTGACAGCTATCAAATTGACATTTGACTTTTTTTCACAAAACTTGTTGCTCTCTTGTTTTTGGGGTCACTAAATTCGAACAAAATGTCAAATTGGACAAAAGATGTCAATGGAGAACTCAGCTAGGCTGTCAAATTTCCAAATGTCCGTTATTCTTTGATTTAAATATAAAAAAATTTTTAACGTAAGGGTTTTTGGGCTTCCAGAACTAAATTCAATATTCTATAGCATTTATTGTTGCTGGATTCAAATCATATGTTAGATTAAACTAATAGTGTAAATTGACAGTTTACTTAAGTTGTCAAACTGATCTTATATGGAGTAATTTTCATACAAAACTTGTTACTCTGAGAGGTGGCCAAACTAGAATCAGATGTCAATTAACTTTTTTCTTTTTTTTTTTTCGAAGCTTTAATTAAAAAAAAAAATGTTCATTTCCGACAAGATTTGCGCTCTCTAGCCATTTTTTAACCAAAAAACTCAATTGAGGACCACTGTGCGGCACCTCTGAGCTGGCCTGCTCAGAATTTAGAATTTACTTATTGGAGTTAATTACTTCCACATCCAGTGGAAGTATAGTAACGACAAAAAAAAATTTAAAAATTTTTATTGTTCAAATGGGCTTAAAATATCATGAAACCTCGAGATTTTAAGTTTGAGAGAAAAGAAATTCAGTCTGTCTGTCTGTCGGTCTGTCTATCTGTCGGTCTGTGTGTAACTTTTTTGTGCGCACGTTTATTCTGGGATCGTTTAAGATATTGACTTAAAATTTGGTACACATATATACTTTAACGAAATCTGGACTAGATTATATTTTCATCTTGTTCCGTAGAAGGGTTGGGGGGTAAATTGGGGTAAATTTTGGGTAAATGGGTAAATCAAGCAGGTAAGAGTCCGTAAAATTGGTATTTAGTATATACAAGAGAAGCTAGGTCTCAAAAAAATTTTTGGCATTAGCCACCCCCATTACCACCCTCACCCCATTATTAATGAGGATGAAAAATATTGTGATTTAGTATATGTACAAGAACCAGAAACCTTAAAATATTTTTTCACTTCATCCACCGCCACTACCACCCCCCTATCACCACACCCACCCCACTACCGATGTGGGTATCGCTTTATGGGTTTTTGGGGTAGAGAATTTCAAATATTATATTATTAAAGTTCCATAAACAATTATTTGGACTTGGATAGAGAATCTGGATGTGGAAGTAGTGATTCCTTGGGCAGCGGTTTTTTAATTTTGTTGATGATGATGACACCTGCAAATTCAAAACGTAAAATTGTACCATCTATATGTAACGATTTATGAAGAATGGTAAACTGAACTCATATTCTTAAAAATATTTCAAGGATAAAAGTTGTGATGATATAAATATAATTTAAACTATAAAATGAGATCATACTCATTTTTTTCTTGAAGAAGAACTGAAATTATAGCCGCATCCAACCGAATACTTTTGAGATAGAGGCCTGGAAAGCTTTCAAACAAGTTGTAACGAAATTTCTTAAAAATTATAGAGTATTGAGGGGGGTAGGCAAAAGGCAGCGTAAGAACTTGTAAGTTGTAACAAAACTTCTTGGAAACTCTAAGGAAATCAAGAAAGGCGTATTGATGGCAAAAGGAAAAGTCAGTACTAATAAGAAGTTGTAAATCCCAGTACGTTATGGTGGTCCATCAACGATTTTGAAAATAAAAGTGTTATCTAATTTCTCGTACGTAACATTATCAGCGCTTAGAATTTTATCCATAAAATGTTTTCGACTGCGCGTTTGTCTAGAAATCCAAAGAGTGTACATTGACAGTTCATTATCTGATCGAGTCTCGAGCATTATAGCGCGAGGTACTTAATTTGTGATAACAAACTCGTCAATTTACACGAACTGTATTACTTTGGGCAACGCTTAAAAAAAACTATGGATGAAATTTAAAAGCACAAGCAGCAATTTGGCAGAATATTTCACGATAAAGTATAACACATGTTAGTAACTACAACGCATTTTACAGCAATAAAACTGTTGTAGCATTTTACAGTAATAAAGCAGAATGTTGGTGTTCTGCCAGTGCTGTCTAAAACCGATCTAGTTGCTTTACCACTAATAGTGCGATTTGATTGTTGCGATAATCTCCAGAAATGGTATTTCATTTACTACGATGATAATTAGTGAAATAACAAGAAATTAGTAGGTTTTAACTAGTATACGCATCAATAGGCCCTTGTCTCATATTTTCTGCTTTGTTGAAAATGCGATAAAGGGCAATAAGTTTTATATTTTTAAATCAGTACACCAAAAATCATAAGAAACATTGCAGACGCTTTCCAATTATCCGAATATTGCAGGCCTGTGCTATGCAGACGATTAAAGTAAAAACTTATGGGTCAAGATAAATAGAAAGAGAATTAACTTGAACAGTGCAAGTAGCCTTAATAATTCGTCTATAGATAGGACACACAAAATTAACCTCATTATATACGCTATGAGGAAATAGACAATCCATATGCGTAACATACCAAGTTTCACTGACGATATACAACTCTATGTTAGACTTTATCTTAAAAACTTGGTTTATGACTTTGTTTAGATGCCCCAATGTAGTATTTCATCGCACTAGTCCTTAATTATGAAGTAAATTGAACTTATTTGTCAATAACAAATATTCGTACAAAAATGGCAAGCAATATAAAATGTATTTCAATGAGTATAATTAAAATTGTCTCATGAATATGTTATTTAGGAGAAATATTAGTATTTCCTCTAAATAACATATTAACAAATTAATAAAATATTATCGATTTTTCCAAGACTGTACCGATGCGAATAGCATGCATACACTTTCATAAATGAGCTCCTGTCGGTGGGAGGCAACTTGTTTACTGCGCACTCAAATTTCAGAGGTCGACCTAAAATAGTTGACTAATGATGCAGGAGAGTCGCTTTAGAGGATCCATTTCTTATAGAATCGAGCTGTTGTTGCGATACTCTATTCAGAGAATTCGTAGCAAACGTCTCCAGGCCCACATTTCGAAAGCGTCAATACATCGTCTATCTGCCTCTCTAACGATCTACATCTCAAAGGCGTAAAGAAAGATGGAGAAAACCAGAGCGTCGGCAAGTCTGATCTTCGTTCGTGTCGTGATATTCCTGCCACGTCAAATTTTGCTCAAGTGGCAAGTTGTCGATCTTTCCATCTCCATTCCTCATCGCATCTCATATTCACAGTTTCCGCATTGTCCATGAAGACTCAAATCATCTTGTTTACTATCTCACTATCACCTATCCGCGTCTGCTTGTTCGGTCGATCGGCACAATATTCATTTTGTTGTAGTTTATACTCAAACCGTTTTCAGAACTTATTACCCAGCAGTTGTAGGAGCTCATCCACTAAGGTGGTAACATCTGCAAAAGGCATAGCCGGATAAGCAGGGTGAAACAGCCCCCGGCCCTATCTTCATTGAGAGGAGGAATATAGTTAGCAATAAATGAAGGGAACAATTTTTCAAAATATTAACGCAAAAGGGTGGCGCGTTTCACGGGGTGACGAGGGGAATGAAATCCAAAGGACCAATTTTTTGTATCAAAACGCAGCAACTGGAAATTTTGGAAAAAATATATGTCGGACAAGTATTGGAAAGGATTCTCAGAAAAAATTATTGGTCAATTTGGAAAAGAACTAAGAGCGAGAAGACATCGGTATACTTTTGAAATATTTTAAAGGGTAACTTCCCCTTGTTGCACCACATTCAACATTTTTTTGTAGCGTCTACTTTCACCCACATATAACATATTTTTTTCGCAGCGTGGTCGGAACATTACGTCATAGTGAAAAAAAATCACGTCCGTGGTTTTTCGAGACTAGTAGTCTATCCGTAATGAAGGCAGAACGAGTAAATATTTCGTGCAAAGACGAGATTATCATGATGGAAGTGGTGGGAGAAGTTTTTGACCGCCGCTACCTCCTGAAACGACCAAAAACCACCCCTTTTATGGATCACTTTATGTTTTCATATATAAACAGGTCTGGAGAGTGATTTATCGACGGGTTATACTTAAAATAAAACGGAAGGGGGTTACAGAGTAAGTGGAATCCAGACAGCAGGCCTAGGGGGTTGATTAAACCCTCCTGAGACGAGGGGTGGAAAATCATTTTTTTTTCAAATGATTCTGTTTAAATGCGTATCCCCCCGTTTTCGGGGTAGCTGATCATGAGAAAAATATTCATTTTTCGCTCCAACCCCTCGTGATCCTTCAAACGGGCAGAAACTACCAGAAAGCATGCTATCCAGGATTTACGGTTTTTTTCGGCACATGATCGTTATTTCTGTGCATATCCCTTCATTTTTCATGGAAGAGAAGGTGGTAGCGACCTCGGGTGTTGCTTTAACCCTTTCAAGAGGTATAAAATTCATTGATTATATTTTTATCGTGATCAGCGCCTGCGAAAACGGGGGAGGGCGTATTGACGATCCAAAGTGTAATTAATGAATTTTACCCCCTTGGAATGGTTGAAGCAACCCCCGAGGTCGCTACCAGAGGGGGTATGCAGGGTATGCAGAAGGGGTATGCAAAGGAATAACTACCATGTGCCGAAAAACCTGTAAATCCTATATAGCATGCTTTCTGGTGTGTGTGGGGTGGTTTCTGTCCGTTTGAGGGATGAGGAGGGGTTGAAGCTAAAAAATAAATATGTTTCCCGTGATCGGCGAAAACTGGGGATACGCGTTTGAACCGAATCATTAAAACAAAATGATTCCACCCCTCGGGAGGGTTTAATCAACCCCCTCGGCCTGCTGTCTGGATTCTACTTACTCTATAACCACCTTCCGTTTTATTTCAAGTACAACCCGTCGATAAATCACTCCCCAGTCCCGTTTATATATGAAAACATAAAAGGATCCATAAAAGGGGCGGTCAAAAACTTCTCCCACCACTTCCATCATGTTCAGCACCCTCGAAAACGGGAGGGAAAGGTAATCTCGTCTTTGCACGAAATATTTACTCTTTCTGCCTTCATTACGTATAGACTACTTGTCTCGAAAGACCACGGACGTGATTTTTTTTTTCACTATGACGTAATGTTCCGAGGTGAAAGTAGATACTACAAAAAAATTTTGAATGTGGTGCAACGAGGGGAAGTTACCCTTAAAAATATTTGAAAAATATACCGATGTCTTTTAGTTCTTTCCCAAATTGACCGACAATTTTTTCTGATAATTCTCTCCAATACTTGTCCAACATATATTTTTTCCAAAATTTTCGGTTGCTGCGTTTTGACACAAAAAATCGGTCCTTTGGATTTCGACCCCCTCGTCACCCTGTGAAACGCGCTACCCTTTTGCGCTAATATTTTGCAAAATTGTTCCCTTCACTTATTGCTAACTATATTCCTTGTCTCAATGAAGATAGGGCCGGAGGCCGTTCCACCCTACTTATCCAGCTATGCCCTTTCAAATTAGAACATAACTACTCCACATAGCCAGTCATCAGCACATGTTGTACCACGTGTTCACTATAGATGTTAAAAAGGATTGGTGGTAGATAGCAGCCCTGTCTGTACCAATGTAAAGTTTTCCTCATGCAGTTAATAGATAATAGAGACCAGTCTGTGTTCCCATTTCTGATAATACAGTTCTTACTTGTCCCATTCCATATTATTAAAAGCCTTACGGTAGTCCATGAAACAAAGGCAAATAATATTATCTTGCCTTCTCGATAAGTCATCATAAATTCAGAATTTGTTCTCTAGTACGACCTCTGAAAAGATCGAAGATAATGACGATGAGGATTATTTATGAATAAGAATATACACATTAGCAATTAGGTTTCTTTTCATTATATCCGAACTATTTCTAATTGTAATTTAATTTTTATTATTACAACATTTGAAATTACCTGTATTACCATTTATGCAACATTCTGCTGGGACAAGCAGGACTTTTAAATACTTTTTATACGTACGTTATTAGGACGTTACATTAAAGTTTTGACCAATATGGAAGTGAAGAGTTTCTTGGAAATTAAGTTCTAATTTTGAAAAAATTGATTTTGTCTCATTTATTTTTAATATCTCGGGTTCTGTTCATTGGATCAAGCCAAACAAAAAATCAAAGTGTTAATGTTAATAAATTGTGAATAAAAAAAATTCGATCTGCCATTTTGTTTTTTTTTTGCAAAAAATAAAAGCCACGAGAATTTCCAATTTTACATAAACCGAAATTACTAAAAAAATAATTAATCTCTTTTAATGAAACTCGGTGAAATTATACAACACCTGTAGATGCAATCTGTTATGGAGAATTATAAATAAAAATATTTATAATTTTTCCTAAAAGACGAGATTTTTGAAAAATTTTTGAAGCTTCATAAAAAACTGCCATTTGGCCACACTAAGATTTTTTATAACTTAAATTTTAGCTTTTTAAACGAGCTTTGCAATGGTGATAAAAAACAATTTTTTACGTCATTTTAAAAATAAAAAAGAGAAGTCTGATGTCTGATTTGAACCGCGGATTTCAGCATGGGAATCCTTAATTAGTAGTAGTAAACAAATTTATTAAACACTTTAATATACACAATATGCCTCGCCGGATGCTGACCCGGAGCCAGGCAGACAAACACGGCGCGCAGCGCATTATGCTGTCTGATTCGGGTTATGTTGCGGGTTAGCGGACTATCGCCTAGTTTAATTTCATAGAATTTTTGAGAAATTTCTTGGACGTAGTCCGCTAGTGGGGTTATGTCGTGACATCGTGCTTATAAATCTCTGAGGGAGGTGTATCTCTCCAAACCAGAGATGAGGCGCACAAATTTGTGTTCGAGAACTCGATGTTTCCTCATTGTCGTGGCCGGGATGTTGCACCACACCGGCCGCGTATGTGATGGGCCTAATCACTGTCATGTACAACAGTTTTTTTACTGCTTCTCTTTAGTCTGCAACCCCTGGTCAGGAGCGGGTACAGACTCCTGGACATCGACTCCGGGACATGGAGTAGAGTTTTAAATGTCAGTCGTTAACCCCCAGATACTTCACGCACCGTTTGATTGCAATTTCTTGACGTGAATTATGTATCGACCCTCCATTTAAATTATAAGGGGACGACTATGTTTCCCAGCATCAGCAGTTGTAACCTGATACTTAGAAGATAAGGCGCTGTGCCTTCTTTCCTATTTTGCATTGTTTTAGATTCAATCTGTAACTAGCTTTCTTAGATTAAATACATACATTGTACTTAAAACATTTTTATAAAAAATAAATTTTTGAATTTAATAATTTTTTAAAAAGAGACTTTTGGGTGTCGAAATCGTTAGTGGCGCAGTCGGTCTAAGGATTATCGAAATTATCGTGTATCGAACAGATAATTTTCGTTTCAACGATTAATCGATTATCGGACAAAAAAAGTGAAAAATTCGCGAAAGTGCCTAAAACAGAGTGGCTCCTCGAACATTAGGAAACCCAGTTTATCGCAAACCTGTGCAAGACTCTTTCAACAATAATTCACGAGAATTGGAACTACATCGTCCCATTCTGCAAGGAACTCGTAATTTGGAGAAGACAAAATCGCTCATCCATTTAAGGGGTCCTTATAGTTAGTGAAAAACGATGCTCAAAGTCACAATAATATTAATGTAAGTACAGTTTGATGTCACTAGAAAAACTTTTTGAAAACTTAAGCTTATCACCTTTAACTGACTCAGACGAAGAAGATAACAATTCTCTTTTGCCTTCTAGTTCCTCACATAAACCAGAAAATAACATTCAATATTCTACTGAAATAAGTAATTTAGAAGTTAATTTAACCTTAAATAATACGAAAATGACTCAGTTCAAACCAGAGTATTTAAAATGCGTTCCGCAATTTGACGGAAATCCGAACGAATTAAATAGATATTTAAGTATTTGTGATAGCATTATATCAGAATTTTACGACACAGCTCACCCTGATAGTTTTCATAACGTGTTTTTATTAAACTCGCTAATAGGCAAATTAACAGATAACGCTAAATTAGTTGTTAATATACAGAGTGTTACTACTTGGCAAGAACTAAAAGACACTTTATATAGAAACTTTGCAGATCAACGCGACGAAGCTTGTCTAAATAGAGATTTAGTTTTGCTAAAACAGCTTCCAAGCGAAAAACCGCAACAATTTTACGACCGTTGCTTACAATTATTAAATTTAATATGTTCATATGTAGACATTCATGAAAAAGAAGCAGAAGCCAAAGTATTAAAACGAGCTCTCTATAACAATCTTACTCTAAAAACATTCTTGTCAGGGCTAAAAGAACCTCTAGGCACAACCATTCGTTGCATGCGCCCCAAAGACATGAAAGAGGCGATGCAATTTATTACTCAAGAAGATAATACGCACTATTATCAAAATTTGACTAACAAAAATTTCGTACAACAGGCTCCTGTACAACCAAGACCAATATTCCCAACCATTCATCAACAAAATTCAATGCATAACTTTAATAGACCAGTAAATAATTTCAGCAGACCAATGAACCACTTCCCCAGAAACCCTTTCAATGGCCAAATGCCCTCATTCAATTATCAAACTCAGAGTAATCAATTTCGTCAACAAAATAGTTTCCCATCTCAACCGATTCAATTTCACCCTAGAGTGAACAATCCACAGCAGAGATTTTTCACAAATTCGCAAATATTTAGGAACCAAAACCAAAACGTTTTCAGGCCAAATCCATACAAAAATCTGCCTAACCCCACTCCTATGAGTATATCAACGAGGCAAACTTCGAATAATTTCCGACCTCAACCGGGACCATCGACCTCAAATCAATATCGCCCCCCTCAAAGAAATTTCGCTTCCCATGAACTTCATAACACTGAAGTAAACGAAATTGAACCAACCTCTAGCGGTGTTTACGAGTACGACAACCAAAACCTTCCTGAAACTTACGGAGACGTAAACGAAGCATATTACCAAGATAATATTAATTTTCAGCAAGATAATATAAATTTTCAGCAAGATAATATAAATTTTCAGCAAGATAATATAAATCTTCAGCAAGAAAATGTAAATTTTCAGCAAGACCCACCGGTCGACGATCAAACGTAAACCCTGAAATTATCTCAATCAATGCCACCAATTCTAATGAATTACCCTATATTATACTACCTGAACATAACCTAAAATTTTTAATCGACTCGGGTTCAACGAAATCATTTATCGACCCTAATCTTGCTCATAAATTATACCCTAACTGTATTCAAAATGATCCATTTATAGTCTCTACCGTTTTTCAAAAATCCGCTCACAAAGAAAGTGCATTAATACCATCTTCAAAACTATTTAATTTACCACAACCAACAAGTTTAAAATTCTTTTTATTTAGATTTCATAATAGTTTTCACGGATTAATCGGATTGGATAATTTAAAAATACTTCAGGCTAGCTTAAACTTCGACAAAGGATTATTGATAACGCCGTATACAAAAATTACCTTATCTTACTATAAAACAAAAAACGAATTAAATTTAATATCAATCGCACCTCGCAGCGAACAAGTAATAAAAATAAAAACGTCTCTAGAAAATGGAGAAATAATAATTCCTTATCAAAAAATTCACAATTGTGAGATACCAGAATGTTTAGCCACCGCCAACAATGGCGAAGCTATTACTACAATATTAAATAATACGGTCAATCCCATCACTCTAGACTTTTCCGAACCTATAGTAGTTGAGAGATTCGAAAAAAAATCAATTCATGAAATAAACTTAAACAATTTTGATGAAACACCAAAATCATACTTAAGCCTATCTAACATTCGTACCGACCATCTAAACCCGGAAGAAAAAAGTAAAATTGAAAATTTATGTAAAGAATATTCAGACATTTTCTATCAAGAAAACACTAAATTAACTTTTTCTAATCAAATTAAACATAAAATTAATACGACGGACGAAGTACCGATATATACGAAAACATATCGTTACCCGTTCATCCACAAAAAGGAAGTAGAAAACCAAATGAAAAAAATGTTAGATCAAAATATAATAAGGCCTAGCAATTCACCGTGGTCATCACCTATTTGGGTGGTGCCCAATATTACCGATTTATTGGACAAGTTAGGTAAATGTCAATACTTTACCACCTTGGATTTGGCTAGTGGTTTTCATCAGATAGAGATGGACGAAAGCGACATAGCCAAAACAGCTTTTAACACAGAAAACGGGCATTACGAGTATTTAAGAATGCCTTTTGGCCTAAAAAACGCACCCGCGACGTTTCAGCGAATTATGGACAATATTCTTCGTGGTATACAAAACGAAAAATGCTTAGTTTACTTAGACGACATAATAATTTTTTCTACGTCACTTCAGGAACATATAGAAAGGTTAAGATCAGTTTTTGATAGACTTAGACAATCAAATTTCAAAATTCAGTTAGACAAGTCAGAATTTTTACGCAAGGAAGTGGCCTACCTAGGCCACATTGTTACACCGAACGGGGTTAAGCCAAACCCGGATAAAATAAAAGCTATAAAAAATTACCCAGTCCCTAAGACAACTAAACAAATTAAAGGCTTTTTGGGACTATTGGGTTATTATAGGAGATTTATAAATAATTTCGCCAAAATTACCAAACCGATGACGAAATGCTTAAAGAAAAATGCAAAAATCACCCACGACGAAGAATTCTTATCTTGTTTTGAAGTTTGTAAAAATTTGTTGATTAACGAGCCTATCCTGCAATACCCAGATTTCACAAAACCGTTCAATTTAACCACTGATGCGAGCAATGTGGCCGTTGGCGCCATTTTGTCCCAGGGCCAAATTGGGAAAGACTTACCCGTCGCGTACGCGTCTCGAACTTTGAATGATTCCGAACAAAATTATAGCGTGATAGAAAGGGAACTTTTGGCTATCGTTTGGGCTACTAAATACTTCCGGCCATACCTTTTTGGACGGAAATTTAACATAATAACTGACCATAAACCCCTACAGTGGCTATTCTCGTTAAAAGAGCCAAATTCTAAATTAATAAGATGGCGTTTCAAGTTGGAAGAATTCGACTACAATATCATATATAAAAAGGGTAAATTAAATACGAACGCAGACGCGTTATCCCGCATAGAATTACACGCAAAAGAGACGAGTGATATATTTGAATATATTGACAAGTTTAATGAGCAAATCGGCGCTAGCACTTCAGCTCAACCCTCGGAATCCCCAGAACCCGCGGAACCTCCAGATCCGGAAATCGACAATATTTCCACTCGGGTACTACCAGATGAACACAGATTAGAGACTGATAACCCCGAGGACGATAACGATAATGATAATATTACTGTACACACAAATGCCGAGCACCATCCCATAGCAGAAATTCCCATCGTGGAAACACCCGTTAATTACGGACAAAATCAAATAATTATTAAATCGGTTCTACATTCCCCTGCTAGACCAAAACTGACGATATTATTCAATAAAAAGCAACGCCTAGATTGTCAAATATCTCAAAATCAATTCGAGCAAGATATAATCAACTTTTTCAAAAACTGTGTAGTGCCAAAAACACCTTATCATTTATATTTTGAAGACCCTGATATGTATGAACCATTTTGTGAAGTTATACGTAAGAACTTTAAATGGCCGTACCTAAAATTAAAAAATTGTAAATTAAAATTAATCGATGTCAGTAATAAGGACGATGTTCAGGAAATAATAAAAAATTATCACGAAAGCAAAAGCAACCATCGTGGTATAAATGAAACCGAGCAACAAATCAGGAAGCGATATTATTGGCCCGAAATGAAAAATTCAATTCAAACATATATAAACGACTGTGAAATTTGTCAACAAGGAAAATACGAAAGGCATCCCGTAAGAATGAAAATGAATATTACACCAACCCCGGTTCAACCTTTTGAAATTATTCATATAGACGCTTTTACCTTAGAACAAACCAAATTTTTGACTATCATAGATACATTTTCGAAATATGCACAGGCATACAAATTAATGTCACTATGTTCTACCGAAATCGTAAACAACTTAATAACATTTTTCTCCCATCATGGCGTTCCAAAACAAATTATCGTTGATAACGGTTCAGAATTTAAAAATTCAGTTATTACCGAACTTCTTAACTTGCACAAAATAAAATTGCATTTTTGTTCACCCAATCACCCTCAATCTAATGGTCCCATAGAGAGATTACACTCAACATTAATAGAGCATGTACGGTTACTAAATACTAGAGGATTTTTAAAAACTCCAGTACACATGAAAATGATTTATGCAATACTAGCGTATAACCACTCGATTCATTCGACAACAAAGTTAAAACCAATAGACATCATTAAAGGACATATAAATAATGAAAATCCGTTCGATATGGACATTGAAAAGATACTCGTTAACGATTATATTAACGAACATAAAGAAAGGACTAAATTAATGTACTCAAAAATAAATGAAAACCTTATAGAAAATAAAGAAAAAACTATAGAGAAACTAAATCAAAATCGCGATGATCCAAAATTATTTCAGTCTAAATCAACCACTTATATTAAAAAACATAAAAGGCAAAAGACCGCGAATAAATTTCATAAACCAACGGTAATAAAAACGGTAGACAAAAATTCAAAAACCGTATCGACCGAAAACAAAATCCACATGGATAACTTAAAAAGACCACTAAAGAAAACTTACGATTTTAAATAACTAAACTGTTATATTTCAGATTTCCCCTTGTACTCGGATTACAAGAGAGAATAACAATCAAAAGCTTAGAAAACAACCCCGGATTAATACCACTTAAACTAGGACTGGCAAAGGTACAAGAATATAGTCACACCTTGATCCATTACTATGATTTAAACCCAATTATCACCGAAATTAATAAGCTACATGAACAATCAGAAAATCTTATGCATAGCATTAATTTGAATAAATATTACTCCCAAGATACATCAAACTATGTTAAAATATTAAAGTTGACGGAAGAAAAGGTCGAAATCAAGTTAAAAGAAATTCTTCCGCATCCCCAAAGAACCAAAAGAGGTTTAATAAACGGTCTAGGTTCTATTTTTAAATCAATATCTGGTAATTTGGATGCCACCGACGGAGAACGGTATGACAATCTCATTAGGCAAATTCAAAATAATCAAAATAAATTGGCTGCAAGCATTACAAAACAAAACTCAATCTCTATAGACATAATTAATAAATTTAATTTAACCATTCAACAAATATCTCATAATGAAAAAGTATTACAATCAGAAATCGAACGGATTGCCGCCATTGCTGAACGAGACTTAAAACGCAAAACTACTAACTTCATGAAAGACATTTTAAATCAAATTATAAATATGTATGAAATAATTAACTCTATTCTCCAAGATATAGAAAATTCAATTACGTTCACCAGATTAAATATCATGCACCCAAGTATAATAAAAACTGTCGATCTGTTCAAAGAACTATTAAAATTGGAAAAAAATATACAACCGGGACAATTGCCCTTTGAAATAACACTAGAAAATACCCTACTAATAGAAAAATTAATAGAAATTGAATGTTATATCCTTAATAATAAAATCACCTACTTACTTCGTTTACCAATCATGTACCCTGAAACCTTTAATTATTATCACCTGTACCCAATTCCTGTGTATAGTCAGAGTCAATTCCAAATAATTCCAAATAATAGATATTTGCTAAAAGACAAATTGTACTTTACATTCGAAAGTGACATATGCACCAAAATGGCACCACAATATTATGCTTGTAAGAAACTTGACATAAAAGAAATCGACGAAGACAGCCCTTGTGAAATACAACTCCTGGATATGAAGAACACCGCAAGCTGTCAAAGAACCCAGATCAAAACTACAAGAGCCGTAATCAAGCAACTAGAAGAATCGACACAATGGATTGGTATATTTCCCAGCAAGCAGGCAATCACCATGAAATGTAAACAACAAGAAGAGGTCCAAAAGTTAATTGGTACCTATTTAATCAACATCCCAATAGGGTGCGAAATAATTAGCACCCGAGAGAAGATCAGCAATAAACAGCAAGCCATAAATCAAAACGAGCCGATATTTTTCCCAGAACTAGACCAAGAGG
Organism: Rutpela maculata; assembly: GCA_936432065.2. Lineage (NCBI taxonomy): Eukaryota > Metazoa > Arthropoda > Insecta > Coleoptera > Cerambycidae > Rutpela > Rutpela maculata. The sequence goes on from OW386288.2 coordinate 119,775,209, forward strand.
AAAATTCTACACCAAACCAAAACTTTACAATCCACTTAGAGAATATCAACCTAGACGAACTACAGGATATTCAAAAACAAATAATTGAAAATCAACCCCAAATATCTTATGACGAAATTGGAATCTCCAATATTCCCAGTACATGGACAGTACTCCTCTATGTTATGGTTATTTTAATCATCTCATATTTTTCATATAAAAAATGTATATTAGCCAAACGAAGTAAACATAATGAAGACATCGAGGGAAATCGACCAGAAGCCATCCCACCAAACGTTCAACTTCCTCGCTGCACTCCGTAGTTGAATCTTCGAGGGGAGGAATTATGTATCGACCCCCCATTTAAATTATAAGGGGACGACTATGTTTCCCAGCATCAGCAGTTGAACCTGATACTTAGAAGATAAGGCGCTGTGCCTTCTTTCCTATTTTGCATTGTTTTAGATTCAGTCTGTAACTAGCTTTCTTAGATTAAATACATACATTGTACTTAAAACATTTTTATAAAAAATAAATTTTTGAATTTAATAATTTTTTAAAAAGAGACTTTTGGGTGTCGAAATCGTTAGTCGTGATCGAAATTAGCGTTAATATTCGGTTTTCTGTGCCTGAAGAGAATTGACTCCACTTTCCGGCGTTGATCTGAATTTTACACTTATCGTAATATTCCGTGGCATGGGCCAAGTGAAGAACAATGATTTGTTTAAAACTGCATAATTTTGCAATATTCAATTTTCTTAACAATTGGAATGAATTATAGTTTATATACTTTAATTGTACAGCTCAAAACGAACATTTTCCTTCTTTTTATTGTTTTCCATAGGACAGATTTCGAGATATTCAAAGAAAACCGATGGAAAACACGGCCTAAAAAATTAAATTGTTTAAATAAACAACACGCCGACCTCGCAGATACTGCAAAACTGGGCTGTGAACACTTGCGCATTCGACGAATTATAGCAGAGAAAGCAAAACTCGTAATTTTTAAACGATCAGATCTTTGTCAATACATGAGTGGGAAGGCCGTACGATATCGATACCGAAAGAGCAAGAATGGCGTTTTCAGTTCATCGTAAACTGTATATTCCAAATCGAAAAGTAGATCCAGCAGGAACGTACAAAAAATGACATTTTCTGATGTTTCGTGAAACGTGTTTGACTTTGTCTGAACACTCTAGATGAGTAAGTAGAATGCATGGATATCATCTCTGCCCATTTTTCTACAATCTCGAAGTCTTGTTAACGAGTATGAGGGAAATATTCTTGTCGTGGCAGTTGCAATTTTGATGAATGAGAGCGCGTATACTTGCGTAATTGTAGGTATATTAACGATTCAAATTTATTTTATGCATTCAGTAAGTTGTCACACATTAGAGACTAAGCAGTGCCAATTTCAGCTCAAAAATATATATGTGCAGAAACAAATGCACGAAACGCGAATAATACCATAACTGATTAATGTAGAAGGGTCTAATTGTTTTAATTGTTCGGTTTCTTAAGCACTTTTCACAGATCATAAAAGTATTTGTCAGAATACATTTTTTCGATACAAAAAATGCTTTACAAAAAATGCATCTTACGAAAATGCACGAAATGAAACTTTAAAATAACATAAAAAATTAATTTTTATCACCTCGTTCATAAAGCTACAATTTACGGAAAAAGGAAATCTTAGTGTGACCAAATGGCGATTTTTTATGAAGTTTCAAAATTTTTTTAAAAATCTCGTTTTTTTTAAGGAAAATAGTAAATATTTTTATTTTTAAATTTCTATAATAAAATGTTCACAGGAGACAAGAATATTATTAGTATAGTAATACTAAAAATGTCGAATCATATTTTCTTCTTAGTCTAAAGCTAACAATTTAATTATTATTAACATACTATTTATACCTACATCTTAAATGAAAAAGAGAAAATTACTGATTAATACAGGGATTATAATTTCACCAAGTTGCATTAAGAAATTATTTCTTTAGTAATTTCAATTTATGTAAAATTAGAAATTTTCATGGTTTTTATTTTTTTACAAAAGAAACAAAACGGTAGATCGGATTTGGAGCCATGCAGTTTAATTTATAATTTATTGATAAACATTTTGGTCAAAAACACGTTGCTTAAAATTAAAGCTTAATTTCCAAAAGACGCCCCACTCCCAAACAATCTTTGAAAAAAACTAGTTTTATTCGTCTACAATGTTTCTGTCCCACTGCTTCAAAAATACGATGCTGCTCTACAAATTTCTTACTGCAATTTTTTTAACGGCATTACTATGCGATCCCAATATAAAAATCTGTTTTAAACAATACCACATTTGATTTGGAGTATTTCTTCATTGAACTTAGCAGATACCTAACCAACATTCACTGTTATTTTTTAGCATTACCTTGACCCTATTTCTACACTACTGGTTCGTAATAAATTATCAATGATATAGAGAAAATTAAAGCTTTATGATGTGCCACTATATTTATCAATGATGTCAACGGTGGTTAGCACTACACGTGCCTGGGCATTTTTTAGACTGTTTAGTGATACAAATCGGTAGCGCAAACCAAAATTTGGTTTAAATAACTTTATTAAAATTATACGTAGTTGAACATAATATACTTATCTTCTAAATATAAATATAAACGCGCATTTTCTTTACATTCAGTATTTTCAAATTTTAAATTATTATGGTGTTGGCGTAAAAATGTTATTATAAAATCTTCACAGGAGGCGGGCATATTTTTAGTATAGTAATACTAAAAATGTCGAATGGAATCAGATTTTCTCCTTGGTCTAAAGCTAACAATTTAATTATTAACATACTATATACATCTTAAATGAAAAAGAGAAAATTACTGTTTAATACTGTGTGTCAAAAATAGCAGAAAACAACTGCTTCATTAGAATTAGTTAACAGTTCAGTATTAATTAATATTTCATACATTAATACCAAAGTTAGAAATGTAATTATGTTTATCGTATCTTTTACATTTTTATCATATTCTCCCACATCTTATAATTTTATATCACATCAATCAGAGAGAGAGAGAGAGAAATACAGAACGGTTAGTTTCGTAGAAATTAAGATGGTAAGCGATGAAGGGGTATAGTGAAAAATGTTGGGCTAAACCATTCAGAAATGTATTGAAAATTCGTTGAAGTCGTACGCCTTGTTCCATCTAATAAAGAAATTAGATATAAAAGAAATAAGCCAAAGTTATAGTTGACTTCAGACTTATTTTGCATATAAAAAATGTCCGCGTGTTTGATGATGAGGTAAAGATCATACACCGACATTTTTTATATGCAGAATAAACCTGAAGTCAATTATACACTGTATACGAAATTTTCCATATGTTTGTTGAAGTCAAAAAGAACAAAATTGTTCTGAAACAACCAACCGATAATATGTCATTGAACTAAAGTCTAAAATGAGTGCAGCGGATAATTAATTAAACCTCGTTATGTAATTAGTAGAAAATTAATTTTATTAGTTATCATTTCAATAATGTCCATATTCATGCTCATGGTTATGCTCATTAGGCTCAACAGATTTGAAAATAAAATTATATACACAATTGTTCAGATTATATTGCGTCGATATACTAGGAGCAAATTTGTACTAAGTAAATTATTTCTCTCTTAATATAATCTTGATCTATCTACTACCTCATACTATGCTAAATCATTATAATACAACATTTGACATAATTGGCTCACCTTAATACAAGTAAAATAATAATGTTTTAATTGAAGAACCACCATTACGTGATCAACTGCTGAAATAATGGCTAGCTAGAGCTAGAAGAAATACTGCACCTAGAATAGACAAAATAAACAACAAATTAATGTACTATATGGCCTGGAAACTGGCAAGGCTAATGAAGCAAACCCTAGAATTATCAGAAGAGCATGAATAGAAATGACAAATACAGCTCTGCCTATGGAATGGAATACGACCAAAGAAGTACCCGTCCCCAAAATCAACTCAACAGAGAGTACAGATTATTCCTGAGGAATACCACACTGCAGTATTAGGACGTACATACTAAGCGCATAATTCTTGCTCGAACAACTAGACAAATACAGACTATATTATTCATCAAAGACATATCTGTATCACCAAAAGCCAATAAAGGAAGTCTGAGCACAGCTTAAACAACATTGTCCAGTTACTCTTAAAAACAAAATGACCATTACTAGGAGGAAAAACAGTAACAAAAAGGTTGAAAATATATGCATTTAAGTACTGGAGGCGAGCCCAAAGAAGAAACCAAAACATAGCCATTGATGAAAGCGTTAATACTGAACAACAACAAACTAAAAGCAAGGAGACAATGCTACACGTGAGTAGTAACAATTCAGAGGATCGTAAACAATGTAGGAAAGAACAAGCACACTGGGAGTGAATAGTGGGAGTAAATGAAGACATCGCAACTCGCAGTTATATATACGCTGCTTAAGTCAGAACCGAGGAAACAGAAGGCAGAAGAAGGAGAGCTCTAGAAACGAAAACACTAATAGATAGAAGCATAAACACTTCAAATTACGACTCAACTCGGCAATCCATTTCACTAACACCTACACTTCTTACCATATATTCCAATACCTTGCGCCATGTGGCTCTCGTTAGTGACAACAAACTTCACCTCAATTTCATTTCGATTTTCTGGCAATGTCAACAAAAGCATCTTAAAAAGTATAAAAAGTATCTTAACAATGTATTTATCAAAATATGACCAGTCATCAAAGCAAGGGTAGTTCTTTTAAATGCACTACTTCAGTTTATTGAAAATATCTAGAAAACTGAGACAGCTTAGCCAGATTTAATGAAAAAAAAAAAAAACATCTAAACGGTCATAAATTTCTCCAAATATGTCCCTATTTAACCATTTCTCTGACTCTAATAATAACTGAGATAGCAATGGTTGCATCTTCAATTTAGGACACAGTGAATAATAACACCGGTCTACAAAGATAAAGGTCTTGTTCTAAGGTTCTCAAATAACTTTCCAGAAGAATATCTTGATTATCTGAAGCCAATTTTGGGCAAACGAAATTTTTCTATCGTGTCAATTTTTGTCTACCACCCCCTTTTATCCCTAAAAAAGTAAAAAAAAATGGTTTTGTCCTAAGGTTCTGATCTAACTTTTCTGAAGTATTTTGACGCGCTGAAGCCAATGTTGGACAAATTTTTTTTTCCATCGTGTCAGTTTTCCTCTACCACCCCCCTTTTATCTTCTAGGGGTGGCAGAAGGAAACTGACGCAATAGAATTTTTTTGTCGAAAAGTTGACTTTAGTGCATCAAAATACTTAAAAAAAAGTTAGATCAGAACCTTAGGACAAGACCTTTTTTGTCCTTTTTAAAAGAGAAACTGACACAATAGAAAAAATTTTTTTGTCCGAATTTCGCTTCAGCGCGTTAAAATACTTCAGAAAAATTAGATCAGAACTTTAGGACAAACAAGACCTTTTTTGCCCTTTTTAGTGGATAGTAAATAAAAACTGACGCGATAGAAAAATTATTTTTGTCCAAAATTAAAATTAATTTCATGTTAAATCTGTTTAATTTGTATATACAGTGTATCCCAGGATAGATGTAACAAGAGGTGTAATGGACCAAAAATTTTGGAATTTTGGAATGGTATTTGGGGACTGAGACCTTGTTGTTGTAAAACTAAAGTATACCAAAAATGATATGATTTGGTATTCTACAGGGTGTTTTATAAGCAAAGTTGTAAAAATCACCACTAATAAAGTACCTTTATTTTTCAAAATATGAAAAAATTCCACTAAGAAAAGTTATTTAGAATGCCAAATTTCAGGAATATAAAATTATTTTTTTGAAGTAATAAATGTCAAAATATAACAGATTCACAAACAAATTAATTATTGACCAATACAAAACAATGTTTACAATTTTTTTTATTATTCGACGTAGCTACCACCCACATCCACACACATTTCGATCCTTCGCCTGAAGTTCTCAAAACTGTTTCGAATATGATCTAACGGTATGGAGTTTACGGCATTTGTAATTCTCTGCTTCAATACTGCTACATCGTTAGGAAGTGGTTCAGTGTAAACCAACTGCTTGAGGCGACCCCATAAAAAGAAATCCAATATTGATAGGTCTGGGGATCTCGCCGGCTACTTGATCAGTCCATTCCTGGCAATCCAATTTTCTCCAAAATTTAAATTCAACCACCGATTAACCATTTCTGTGGAGTGGCCATGTTGAAAATGAACTAAAGGCATATTTCTTAAAATATTTAAATGTTCTTCAGAAAATCTTTCAAGAAGCTGTAAATAAGTGTGCTAGTTTAACCTTCCCTCAATGAAATAAGGTCCAATAACTCCAACGTCATAAGAAACGGCACACCACACATTCGCTTTTTTATAATATTGTCTTCTACAAGGAATTCTAAAATTTGAATTTTCAGAAGCCCAAAACCGACAATTCTGAGATGAAACAACACCATTGGTTGTGAATGTGGATTCATCTGAGAAAATTATGAAATGATGAAAAAATCTCTCTTTCATGATTTTTTCTCCAATGGTCAAACAAAAATCCAACCTACGGCCGTCATCTCACTCTTCAAGCGTAAGTTTATAATTTGCTTTATATGCCCTAACTTTCTTTGTCTTATAAATTCTTTGGAGTTCAGACGTGTTAATATTAATAAGAGCTGATCTCTCTCTTAGTGGCATCCTAGGATTTTCTATAACAGAGGCATGAGCTATAATAGCCCCAACATTGTCTTCATCATATGCTTTTATTTTTCTTTTCATGTTAAGAACACTACCAGTAGCCAGAAACTTTTTAATTATTCTCATAGCCTGAGTACGTGACAAAGCAGTGTTTGGAAATTTCAAATTAAATTGGCTTACCACTTCTCTTAGCGAGTTTTCACCGCCAATTCCGTAGCATTGCACAATATAAATTTTTTCACGCACTGTGAGTACCATTTTCACTTAATTTTTTATGCTTGGTTCGTTAATTTGAAACAGAAGTTAAGGATAATATTGACTACGTGTGACAGATATGTCAATAATAAATGATAAATGTGTATCCACTGCTTTTCTCATAGCCTACTTTTAGCTTCTACATAACTTTAAATATTAATTTACAAAAAATGATTTCTATGCAGTTTTAATTGAATGGTTCAAAATAAAATACTAATTTATTGAAAAAATGGGAAGTTTCACAAAAATAATTTTATATTCCTGAAATTTGATATAGAGGTATAAAATTGCATTCTAAATAACTTTGCTTAGTGGAATTTTTTCATATTTTGAAAAATAAAGGTACTTTATTAGTGCTGATTTTTACAACTTTGCTTATAAAACACCCTGTAGAACACCAAATCAAGTCATTTTTGGTATACTTTAGTTTTACAACAAGCAGGACTCAATCCCCAAATACCATGCCAAAATTCCAAAATTTTTGGTCCATTACACCTCTTGTTACATCTATCCTGGGACACACTGTATATATTCACACATGTGTGATTTAATCGAATTTTTATGTGTATTTTGTTTATACATATAAATATTTATATTTGCTTTATGTATCCTTAAACTGTTTTTATCAGAAATTCCATTGTAACTGGAGTTCTCAGTAAACAGTAACAAATAATAATTAAATAACATTGAAATCTTAAATCGTTAAGTTATAAGGAATTTAAATTTACGAGAATAACGAAATTTTATTCCACTTATGCAGATTCATGATACAGTGAGTCTCGAAAGAATGGAATTAATTCATTGACATTGAAACGAAACCTATTTAAGAAAATATCGGACACTCTGATTTATTTTGCGTTTATCATTAGTCGCCAACAAAGATTCGACTTCTTTTAAACATAAATAAAATGTGTTTTTTCTAATGTTTGGTATTTTTACTTCCCTCGCTAACCGAAGAGAAGTTTATTTTTCCAGTTAATTTCGTCAGTCTATCTGTCTGTCGGTCTGTGTCTGTCTGTTGGCGCTATGTCTACAAAACTATTTAAGGGAATATAATAGAATAGAATAGAAATTTTATTGGTGCTAAAACACTTTACAGCATAGACACAGGTCAATAGAAATAGAAAGTTAATGCAATATTACGAGATATAAAAAATAGTGTTTACGAAAAATTTGACTACATCTAAGTGTATATAAGTACGTAAAGTATAAATAAATAAATAAACAACATTAGCAAAAGCTGACAATGAAACAGGTTACGATACAATTATCGCGGTTAAAATTAACAATTAAAATATGGGAAACACAGTTCAAACAACATAATCAGAATATATACGAAGATTAGGAATTATTTCACGTTTTTAAGGGACCTAATAATAACAATAGTAATCGTCATTCTATATAAAAAATCAAACACATGTCAAATTAAATATAGTACAAACATAATTATAATACCAATAAGTAGGAACAAACATACAGATAAATAAGAGTTAGCGAATTAACATTTGTAATTTAAAAACTCAGCAATCGAGTAAAATGCCTTGGTGGTTAAAAAATTGTGAAGCTTTCTTTTAAAGTCTTTAGCAGATAAGTCTTTGTAATCGTTGGGTAAATTGTTGTAAATTTGTATCAATTGCGACTCAACATTTCTTTGAACACAAGAAGAGGTTGTCTTTGGCAATCGTAAATCAAGGGAGAAGAATAATATTTAGTAGGTAGTTGACGCTACTGCTACTTCCGATGATAGAAATATGGCATACATCCTAATAACAATAATTAAAGAAAAAAACGTACAGTACAGTAATATTTGACATGTAGTTAATACAGTTGGGAACCGGATGTTTTTGGAACGCATAGGACGGAGCTTAGCGCGGTTAGAGGAGGGCAAATACGATGTTACTACCTTTGTAATGTTGTGCCATTTGAATAACAAAGGAGCAGTGGACAGTAGAGCATCGAATGTTTGCATACGACACGTTTATCCGAAATGGCGTGTCATTGATAACTACACAGCAGCTTTTTCGCATTCACTTTAATATTGGTTGACGGGGAGCTGTTCCGTCTCGCAACACCATCATAAGATAGGTCAATACTTTGAGAAGAACTGGCAGTATAACGAAGAAAAAGTTACAAGATCCACAACGTACCGTAAGAACCCCTTGAAAACAGATGTGGCTGAAGACAGAAACGAAATTAGAAATGAGAAACGATTATTTACAGTGGACCAATGAAGTAATGCACATGAAGTTAAAATCCTTGTAATTACAGAATTGAAAAGTATTTTCCTATAAAACCAAACATGTATGTTGAAAAGGGTTGAGCAGCTAAAGTTATTTAAAGCAAAACACGGATTTTAAGTAAAAATATGATAACTATAAGATAACTATTGTAAAAACTTTCATATTTCAGGGTGTGATAGAAAAGAGTATTTCCAATATTGCATAATTTTGATTTAATAAAAAACAGAGTTTAAGAGGGTAAAACACCCCAAAAACAATCTAAAAATAATGTAACTATTGCAAAAAAGTTTTTAACACTTTCTTATTTTAGGTGGTGATAGAAAAGAGCATTTCCAATAATGCGTAATTTTTATTTAATGAAAAACAGGGGGATAAGGGGGTGATACACCCCAAAAACTATATAAAAATTGTAAACATTTTTAGCGCTTTCAGATTTTGGAGGGTGATAGAAAAGACTATTTCCAATATAGCATAATTGGGATTTAATAAAAAACAGAATTTAAGAGGGTAAAACACCCCAAAAACTATCTGAAAATAATGTAACTATTGCAAAAAAGTTTCTAACACTTTCCTATCTTAGGGTATGTTAGAAAAAAGCATTTGCAATATTGCATAATTTTTATTTAACGAGAAATAGGGGATAAGGGGGTGATACACCCCAAAAACTATATAAAAATTGTAAAAATTTTCAGCGCCTTCAGATTTTGGAGGGTGATAGAAAAGACTATTTCCAAGGTAGCGTAATTGAGATTTAATAAAAAACAGAGTTCAAGAGGGTAAAACACCCCAAAAACTATCTAAAAATAATGTAACTATTGCAAAAAAGTTTCTAACACTTTCCTATTTTAGAGTATGTTAGAAAAAAGCATTTCCAATATGGCATAATTTTTTTTTAACGAAAAACAGGGGATAAGAGGATGATATACCCCAAAAACTATATAAAAACTGTAAAAATATTTAGCGCTTTCAGATTTTGGAGGGTGATAGAAAAGACTATTTCCAAGATAGCGTACTTGGGATTTAATAAAAAACAGGGTAAAGACCCCAAAACTATCTAAAGAGAATGTAACTGTTGCAAAAAAGTTTCTAACACTTTCCTATTTTAGGGTATGTTAGAAAAGACCATTTCCAATATTGCATAATTTTTATTTAACGAACAATAGGGGATAAGGGGGTGATACACCCCAAAAATAATTTAAAAATAATATAAAAGTTGTAACAATTTTTCACACTTTTAGATGTTGGAGGGTGATTTCCAAGATAGCATAATTTGGATTTAATAAAAAATAGAGTTTAAGAGGGTAAAACACCCCAATACTTCAATTTAAATAGTTTTTGGGGTATACGACCCTCTTGTCCCGTTTTTCGTTAAATAAAAATTATGCAATATTGGAAATGCTCTTTTCTAACATACCCTAAAATAGGAAAGTGTTAGAAACTTTTTTGCAGGAGTTACATTATTTTTAGACAGTTTTTGGGGTGTTTTACCCTCTTAAACTCCCAATTAAGCTATCTTGGAAATAGTCGTTTCTATCACGCTCCAAAATCTGAAAGCGCTAAAAATTTTTACAATTTTTATATAGTTTTTGGGGTGTATCACCCTTATCCCCTGTTTTTCGTTAAATAGAAAATATGCAATATTGGAAATGCTCTTTTCTAACATACCATAAAATAGGAAAGTGTTAGAAACTTTTTTGCAATAGTTACATTATTTTTAGATAGTTTTTGGGGTGTTTTACCCTCTTGAACTCCATTTTTTATTAAATCCAAATTACGCTATCTTGGAAATAGTATTTTCTATCACCCTCCAAAATCTGAAAGCGTTAAAAATATTTACAGTTTTTTTATAGGTTTTGGGGTGTTATCCCCTGGTTTCTGTTAAATAAAAATTATGCAATGATGTAAATGCTCTTTTATAACATATCCTAAAATAGGAAAGTGTTAGAAACTTTTTTGCAATAGTTACATTATTTTTATATAGTTTTTGGGGTGTTTTACCCTCTTAAACTTTGTTTTTTATTAAATCCAAATTACTCTATCTTGGAAATAGTATTTTCTATCACCCTCAAACATCTAAAAGCGTGAAAAATTTTTACAATTTTTATATTATTTTTAAAGAGTTTTTGAAGTGTATCACCCCCTTATCCCCTGTTTTTCGTTAAATAAAAATTACGCAATATTGGAAATGCTCTTTTCTAACATTCCCTAAAATAGGAAAGTCTGTTTTTTATTAAATCCTAATTATGCTATCTTGGAAATAGTCGTTTCTATCACCCTCCAAAATCTGAAAGCGCTAAAAAATTTTACAGTTTTTATATAGTTTTTGGGGTGTATCATCCCCTTATCCTCGGTTTTTCGTTAAATAAAAATTATGCAATATTGGAAATGCTCTTTTCTAACATACTCTAAAATAGGAAAGTGTTAGAAAGTTTTTTGCAATAGTTATCTTATAGTTATCATATTTTTACAGTTTACAGTTTTTGGGGTGTTTCGCCCTCTTAAAATCCATGTTTTGCTTTAGATAACTTTAGCTGCTCAACCCTTTTCAACATACATGTTTGGTTTTATAGGAAAATACTTTTAAATTCTGTAATTACAAAGATTTTAACTTCATGTGCATTACTTCATTGGTCCACTGTAAATAATCGTTTCTCATTTCTGATTTCGTTTCTGTCTTCAGCCACATTGAAAACAGAGCGAGTGAGAGAGGCGCTCATCAGAAGTTCTTCATTGTCCGCCCGAAAACATGCAATTGAGATGAACATGAATGGGGAATCGGTTAAGAAAATCTTGCATAAGGATTTAAAATTCCACCCCTACAAATTATAGAGTGTTCAAAAATTAAAGGAAAGAGATTTTGAAACTCTTGAATATTTCGCTATGAGAATGCAAGTGATTTCGGAAGACAATTTAGGTCTGCAGCTTCTAATGAGCGAAGAAGCTCATTATCATTTAGATGGAGCAGTTAATAAACAGAACTTCAGGTACTTGGCTCCTGAAAATCCACGAAATATACATGAACGACTGTCGTGTTATGGGATGATTTCATGAAGAAGGTAGAAAACTGCATCCAACGCAATGGACACTATCTCGATGACATTATCTTCCTTAATTGATACACATCCTAAATGGCATTATGTAAGCTTCGTTTTGGTGTTAATAAAACCTTATTATCTTGCAAATTCTTTGTGTAACACGTATTTCAAAAATCGTCTGGTTCCTGATTGTACAATTATCAAACAAGAAATGCTCTATACTATAGTGAAAAATAATTAATTAAAATGTTAAGGTGGAAATAATATTAGAAATGTAGTTGACCTTTTTACTGAGGAGGAATCCTGGTATACTTTTAGTTAAAAATATACAGAGTGGCACCCTTAAAAAAATAATTAACGAAAAAATGTGACCGAGTACAGTAATATTTGATATGTAGTTAACAAATATGACGGAGGACATAATATTTCCCATGTAACTAATACAACTGTCAAGGAAGAAACCTGTTATACCTTAACCTTCCTAATACCAGGTGGGATCTCGAAAGGACCCCATGCTTAAAATTTCAAAACAAAATGTATAAAAAACAGTTTTTTATGAGGCTCCGTCACTTTAATCCTCAAACTATCGAGAAGCGATTGATATAAAAAGAAAATAACAAATAAGCGTTACAAAATGAGCACGGAAATAAATTATATAAAAACGTGATATGGCTCGTAACGGGACCCCACCTGGTATTTGGTGTAACCCAAATTCGCAAATATAAAAAAATAATTTAAACACTTGTGTACATATTTCCGAGAAGTAATCACCTGCTTTCCTCTTCTGAGGTTCTAAAAAGCACTTGACAGTCCATTTTATACATCTGGGAAATGGCTGATAATTTGATAAACAGAAATGTGACACCATACGGCACAGTAAGAAAAACTAGAACATTAATTCCTTTTGAATCCCTGCCCTCATAAGACCGAGTTTTGTATTCATCGATTTTCATCTTCCAAGCTAAAGTAACCTTAATCTCCTACGTAGCACAGCCAAGAGATGTGTGATATTGCTTTCTTCGGAACATTGCACAAATAGTGTTTCTAATGATGAACGCAAGAAACCCGACATCATTACTCATTACAATCCCACCAAAGGAGCTGTGGACACCCTTGACAAAATGGTCAGCGAATATACCTGTAAACGACAATCAAAAAAATGGCCAGTGACGCTGTTCATGAACATTATTGATATTGCAGCCGAAAATGCCTTCGTTCTATGGACAGATATTCATCCGTAATTGAATAACTCTTACCTTCATCAAAGACGCTTATTTCTACTTACACTTGGAAGAATGCTTTCTGAGCCATTAATCACGAGAAGACTTAAGGATTCGTTGATATGAAACAGACTACGCAGAGAAACAGTCGATACGATGAAAAAATGCCTAGAAACCGAAAATGTAGATGAAGAAGCTGATGATGCTGCTTTTTTACATGGAACCACCAGAAAAAAAGATATTACGATTATATGTGTATTAGACAAAAGATCTAAGATAAACACAACCTGCATGAATTGCAAGAAGCACATTAAAAGAATCATAGGTGAAAAAAGTTTTGTGCCAAACAATGTGATTAACTAGAGAAAAGAAAATTGTATAATTTTTCAAATAAACTGCCCAAAACATACTCAATTTATTTGAGTAATGTCAATTTCTTTTACAGCAAATATATACGTAGTAACTAGAAAAATATATAACTAGGTAAACGGTTCATAAAATGGTGCTAGCAATAAAAAAAATATTGTGGGGTCAGTGTGTTTGAAGTTTTATTTTTCATCACTTATTACAACAGTTAATTAATAAAACCGCTGCCCAAGGAATCACTACTTCCACATCCAGATTTTCTATCCAAGTCACTCACAACGAAAAAATTTCGTATGTGGAAATAATTGTTTATGGAACTTTAATAATGTAATATTTGAAATCCTCTACCCCAAAAATCCATAAAACGATACCCCACATCGGTAGTGGAGTGGGGGTGGTGATAGGGGGTGGTAGTGGGGGTGGATAAAGTAAAAAAATATTTTGAGGTTTCTAGTTCTTGTACACACATTAAATCACTTTTTTTTTCATCCCCTTTAATAATGAGGTGGGGATGGTAATGGGAGTGGCTAATGCCAAATTTTTTTTGAGACCTTAGCTTCTCTTGTATATACTAAATACCAATTTTATGGACTCTTACCTGCTTGATTATTACTTTTTTACCCCAAATTTACCCCAATTTACTCCCCAACCCTTCGACGGAACAAGATGAAAATATAATCTAGTTCTAGATCTCGTTAAAGTACATATGTGTACCAAATTTCAAGTCAATATCTCAAACGGTTCCAGAGTAAACGTGCGCACAAAAAAAAGTTACAGACATACCGACAGACAGACAGAAATTTTTTTTCGCTGAAACTTAAAATCTCGACGTTTCATGACATTCTAAGCCTATTTGAACAATAAAAATTTTTAAAAATTTTTTTGTCGTTACTATACCTACTTCCACTGGATGTGGAAGTAATAGGGTGGTCCTGGGTGGTCATCCAACATAATTAATTAAGAAACTATGTTAGATGTTATATTTGGCACGTAGTTGACACTTTACCGAGGAGAAAACCTAATATACCTTTACAAATGTAGAGTGGTCATTTTCAAAAAAAAATAAAAAAATAATAAAGAAACTACGGAATAATAACATTTAACACGTAGTTGTCACTATTGCTAGGAATAAAATCTGATATGCTCTTAATAAGAAAAGTATGTATCGAAAAATAATTAATAAAAGATTTCCAAACAGAGAGGGAAGTTTGGTGTAAATACAATTTACAATTATTATTTGTTTTGTTTACATGCTTATATCCGCAATGATAAGGCCTGCTATATGCAAAATAAGAAGGAGACATCGATATTTACAAAAATTAATTTATTACTGTATTTTTGAAAATATAAGTCGACGTGCCTGAAATTTTTTAGTAAACACTTTTCCTTTCAATTTTTTTCTATTTATTCCATATTTTTGAGGTTCACTGTATGCTAACTAAGAAATACTACTGTCTTACCACTTTTAAAATATTTCCTTGCAAGAACCATTCACATACTCAAAACCATATAAACACAGACTGTTATTATTAACAACGTTTACGGTCGTACTGTTTCTTGACTGATGATCCTCCGCAGGCATCGCCAAGATGAGGGTTATTAGTAACACCACCAATAATAAGGATATCCTTAAGATCGTGTTCATTTTTACCGTGTCCACCACGCAGCACTGACGGAACAAAAGAAATGAAGTGGTCTAGTATATACCAATTAACTTGGAAGTGAACTATCTCGGGGTCACAAAGATCAAACAATTATTAATCTTACATGAAGGCAATTCGGCTGATATACAAAGTTTGTTTGTTTAAATATATAAACAATTGCAGTGAAATTTTGTTTGACATCCTTTCATTTTGGGTTGCGTATTTCATAATATTTATCACTTCTGTGTTATCACTGTTTTTGATGGATTCCGAATAATCCGATTGCGTTGGTGTTACGAATCGCCTAAAATACTCTCACAGATTACAACTGCCTCTTTTTATATACGGTGAGCTAGGTTTATTGAAATTATCATGCGCCTCACGAAAATATAATCAGTTAGCATTTCGAAAATAAGGTATCAAGATGTTTACGCCCTTATGTGTATATTACTTCCACATCCAGTGGAAGTATAGTAACATCAAGAAGAATTTCGAAAATTTTTATTATTCAAACAGGCTTAGAATGTCACGAAACGTCGAAATTTTAAGTTTGAGAAGAAAAAAGCAAAATCTGTCTGTCGGTCTATCTGTATCTGTAACTTTTTTTTGTGCGCACGATTACTCTAGAACCGTTAAGATATTGATTTGAAATTTTGGTACACGTTTGTATTTTAACGTGTTCTGGAACTAGATTATATTTTCATCTTATTCCGTTGAAGGGTTGGGGTAAATTGGGGTAAATGAGAGTAAACAGATAAATCTAGCATAAAATTGGTATCTAGTATATACAAGAGAAGCTATAAAGTCTCAAAAAATATTTTGGTAGCCACCCCCATTACCACCCCCACACCATTATTAAAGGGGGAGAAAAAAAAATGTGATTTAGTGTGTGTAAAAGAACCAAAAGCTCAAAATATTTTTTTAATTCATCCACCTCCACCACCACCCCCACCCCCTTTTTGCTTAATTTCATTTTACAATATGACAAGTATAATTATTTTGGGCAACGATATTTATGCGTAATGATTGTTAATAATATTTATATATATAGTGAAATATGATCAAAGTGCATAATATAGATTTGGTTTTTAAAATCTAGAGGTTGGCAACGGTGAAGTTTCAATGTGAACTGTCAAGAAAAGGGAAATGATGGTCGTTCTTCCGTAATTATTTTTTGTGAAAGGCAAATTCTATAAATGCCAGGCCAATAGTAAAACTCGCCCTTCTTCAATCAAGAATTTGAGATTAAAACTTTGCTAAGTGTTAATTAGTCAAACGGCACACGTGGCTACTCGTTATAGATTAACGGATCTAGGCTAATTTTCAACACATTTTTCAATTAAATATTGGTGTATTTAATTAATTGAGTTTCGATATTTGAGTCGGATTTTGTTTGGCAAGTTACGTCCAGAATTTTCTGGGCAAGTTTTAAATTTCCTTGATCTACGAGCAAAACACGTGCTCGAAATTAGGTTAGAATTTGAGAATAATTTTGGGTAATATATTGTAGACGTTTTTTGGGATACGGAGTAGAACAACCATCTCTCTGGGTCATTTTGTGTAATTTTGGAGATATTTTGGACTTGGATCATATGAATTACTATTGTTTACGAGTTTAAATTTATGAAATAATTCCTTTCGATACAACATAACTGTAACGGAGAGTTACCTACGACCAGGACCTGTGATTTTGGTAATTTTGGTATCCTGTAATTTGGATAACCGGAGATTATTGGGAAGTTTTATATTGCATTCAACGCAGGAGATTCCAGGCAATGGTCTCAACCTACCAGTAATCGGAGCCCCTTGTGATCAACTGCTGCTGGATTTTCGGGTGTTTTAAAAGTTAAGTTGTATTATATTTTGTATGCAATCATAAACATTTTTGTTCTCTGATATAATTAAAAATTAAACTATATTTCCCCTAGCTTCAGTGTGACGATAGTTAGAAATTATTGTATCTTACTCGAAATTGTACAAAGGAATAAACTGAAATTCTTAAATTTGTTCTGTTTATTGCTCTCTCTCTCTCACTAAAAGGATTCATAATATCTGGGACCATTTTTATTTATGGGGTTTTGAGATCGTAATAGTACGAGGAGCCAAAGTGTCTCAAATTTTGTTTTATCATCAGCCACCGCTTCCCCCATTACCTCCCCCACCCCATTATCAAAGGAGAGAAACAAAATTTCGATTTAGTATGTATCGTGTGCTTCTTAAACAAATGAAGCTAATTTTTCCCTCGCGAAAGTTTTCGAGTTTCAGATTTTAATTTTTTCTTTAAAAAGGTGATCAGCATCATACATTTTGAAATAAACTACACCACCATATATGTAGTTGAAATTAAGCATCCTCTGGGGGACGCGCCCCTAACTTGTCGTGCGTTTACAAAATGAATGTTTAATCAATATATATTTGTATTATTTGATATCCAGTACCAGTATTATTACTGACCTAACTAACTTTAAGCTGTACATCTCATGCAATTCTCTATGTTGAATCGACTACTAACTTTTAAAAATTTCGCCTCGTTCCTCGCGTCCTTATTTGTGTCCCCGATTACAGCGCATAAACCAACGAGGTAATTCTATAAAAGTAATTAGAGTTAAAATACATATCAAAATAAAATACATCATAACAACGAAGGCAGAGATATCTGCATCTACGATAGCTAGACAATTTTTCTTTCTTTCGTTTGTCACTGGACTCAAGTCGTTTTTTGATAGTTGTAATGCATCATCCTGAGACTGGAAAGATATCGCCAAACATAGAGGAACGTACGAGTTACGCCCCCAGCACATAAATTCTTGTTATATTCTTTAGACACAAGGCCTATTCTCTGTTCAGAAGGAAAAATAATCATTTTTGTGCACCTTTTTGTTATTTTTGTTTTTATATAATTTTAAAAGTAATTACATGTTAGCAAAATCATCTAAATATATTAATTATTTTGCATATTTACAAGTTTTTTAGACAGTCAATGTTGTTTTGCATTCTAATTCTAAGAAACACATCGGACATATTTCATTAGAATAAATAATAATTTATCATTAATAAGAATCGTACCGCAAGTGATACATACAATTACTATATTTTCCACAAAACATAAATTGATAAAATATGGGGATTTACTGATTCTAAATTAATTAATCAGCAGGTCCTTCTCTGATTCATTTTATGAAGAAAGTTCATATATGGTGCACCGGGGAGGCGTTATAACTGAAGGTATCTCTCTCTTGGTGAATTGAATAATTGTGGACATAGAGATATTAAAAAGAAGTTTAATATACTTATTATACCTATTTTATATAATTAAATAGGTACATAGTGCAGTTGAATTGATTTTTTTCGGCAACAACATTCCACCTGAAATTTTATTGTTTGATTCTTATATATTATGACCTCCTGATTACGAAAAAATTATTTGTGACCAAAAATTCCTTGTGCGTCAAAAGTTATATGCACTTTTTGACGCGCTTTCGCGTATTTTCGACCTATCTGCTTAATATATCTTGTACTAGTAATCGGAATAAAATTTTAAAAAAATATAAACCTCTCCGATATTTATTGGTCAATCCGCCATCTTGGAAAAAATAGAAAACACCAAGAATGGCCGAAAGAATCAAAATTGAATATCTTTTCTATAAGAAAGAGTAATTTCACCAAAGTTGGCAAAAATAAAACTCATTTATGGCCAAATATAATGCACCAATCTCGGACACCGTATGTCAAATAGAACGGTCAAAGATGGCGGACGAAATAAAATTTTTAATTCTTCGTCAGTTATCAAGGAGGCATTGTACGTGACTTTTTTTTATTTTCGATTGTACGTTATTTTATGTACTTTTAGAGGATAGAGTTCATTTTTTGTAATTTTCAAAAAAGTGCTTTTTTTTATTTTCAAAAGAGGGCATTTTCACAATTTTCAAAAATATATTTTCTTTGACCCTCCTTCTTTTCACCCAATTTTCAACAAAGCAAAATGGAACATACCCTAGAAAGTCTCGTATAACTTAATACAAAATTAAACTTCATTAATTTGAAAAGGAAATTTATTAAGCATACGCATGGTAATAATAATAATATATGAATATATGGTCAATAATCATAATCATAATCATAATCATCTTTATTGGTCTTGTGCACTATTTACATAGATAAGACAAGTCAAACATAAATATGTATAACTACAATATATAATACTTAGGATATATAACACATTCTGACTTACACATATATTCACAAACTTGTAACTATAAGACGCAGTATGCGAGCACATAAATTAAGTTGTCAAGGTATTTCTTTATACTGTGTCATTACTTAATACATGCATAACACATTTAGGCTTACACATATAATAATATATCACAGAATACAAGCACAAATTATATTTTAAAAATTATCGTCAAAATATTCCTTTACACTGTAATAGCACTTACTTAATAATATATTTTTTACCGCCGATTTAAATGCGGTGTAACTTTGTTTACCACGAATTTCTTTCGGTAATTTATTAAATAATTTAATGCCTATATGGTTTGGGCTCTTTTCGAATAAAGATGTTTTGTGGTTGTAAATCTTGAGTAGAGTGCCATTACGTGTAGAATAATTATGCATGTCGTTAATTCTTTCAAACTGATGTATATTCTTTTTGACATACATAATAGTTTTTAATATAAATATACATGGGACAGTAAGCAGTGAAAATTCTTTAAAATATGGTTTGCATGAATCCCTAGGTTTTAGGTTAAATATGAGTCTAATGATTCTCTTTTGAGATAAGAGAATTCTGTCTGCATTGCTGCCTAAGCCCCACAAGGTGATGTTGTAGCTTATATGACTATAGCCTAGGGCGTAATAGACATTTATTAGTGCCTTGATATCGAGGCATCTCTTTAGATTAAGCAAAGCAAAATAACAGGAATTTAGTTTTTTTGATATTTGATGGATATTACTATCCCAGCTTAATTTTTTATCAAGATAAGTACCAAGGTATTTAATATTATCTGACATTGTGATATTTGCTTGGGCTATTGTGAAAGAGAATGATGTTGATATTGGTTTCCTGTTATAGAAGTTAATGATAACTGTTTTTTCTGGATTTAATATTAATCGATTTTTGTTTGTCCAGTTCTCAAATTCAGTTAAAATAACTCTGGCCTCATTTTGTAGGGATAATTGGTCGTGTGATGATAAAATTATGCAAGTATCATCTGCAAACATTACAACTTTTCCATTGGAGATGTTATCAGGAAGATCGTTCGCAAAGAGGAGGAATAACAGAGGTCCAAGAACGGATCCTTGGACAATTCCTAAGTTCAAATCGTAAGGACTTGAACTGACTTTATTTAGCTGAACTATTAATTTCCTGTTTGTTAGAAATGACCTGATTAAATCGGAGATCTTGCCTCTGAGTCCATTGTTATTGAGTTTAAACATTAAAATATCAGTTTCAATTGAATCGAAGGCTATGCTTAAATCAAAATAGATACCTAGAACATATTTACCTTCATCTAATTCCTTGTATATATAGTTGAGGCAATCAATGCAGGCAGATTCTGTAGACTTGTTTGGAAGAAAACCGTGCTGAGCAGTGTTAATGATTTTGTATTTAAGTGAATACGATATTATTCTGTTATACAATATGCGTTCTAGGATTTTGGAAAATACACTTAAAATTGAAATTGGTCGATAGTTGATAATGGAGTAAGGATCATTTCGTTTGTAAATTGGTATTACTGCTGCTATTTTAAGGATAGATGGAAATTCGCCATACTTTATAGCCAAATTGAATAGAAATAACAAAGGCACTAATATTGAGTCACAAACACTTTTCACGATTTTCGTTGAAATGCCATCGTGTCCTGTCGAATTCTTATTTTTTAGATCTTCGATAACGGATTTTATTTCATGGGCTTCAATTTCTGCACAATAGAAGGAATTCGGTATACCGGATTCGTTACGATACTCTCCTTGGTTCAAATTGAACTTTCCAAATTTGTCTTCAACCATGTTGCGAGCTGAAGTTGCAAAGTGTAAGCCAAATACCTCTACTACATCTTTAGGATCATTGATACTTTTGTCTGCTATTGTTAATTCGATTTCCTTGTTTTTCTTTTCCTTGCCTAGTTGATTGTTGACTATGTTCCATACAGTTTTGTTGGCGTTGTTAGAGTTTTCTATTAACTTGGAATAATGTTTATGTTTTGCCTCCTGTATATATTTTTTATAGTCAGTTTTTCTTTGTTTATATGCTTTTTTAAATTCGTCGTCTCTAAAATTTTTAGTTAACCAATGCCAATTTCTTAAAACTTCACTTTCATTCTTCATGGTCTGGGTTATCCATTTATTATTCTTAATAATCAGAACCTAGCAATCAAGACTAGAGTGGTATTATTTTTTATGAATAGGACAGCACTAAGAGTAACCAGCGCATTCGTTTAAAAGAAAGTGTTTGTGTAGATATTTCAGTCTCAAGTGACATTATTATATTATTTCTTGCTAATAGTAAAAATTGACAAACATTATGATGAAAATAGAATTGTCTGCAATTCCGTCTACTGAAGAGGTAATAGAAAACACTGTTTAAGTTCAAAAATGGTTTTGTTCTGACAAAGATTCGTTATAATTCGGATGGCTTAGAACTGAGAATGGCCTAATGCCTAATGTTATGAGTGGAAGTAATGCTTTTCCTAAAAATGTACTAGATAATATTTCTTGTAAATATAAGAAAGGCTGTAGAAATAATCAGTGTAGCTGTAGAAAATTGAATATATAGTGTTCTATTCTATGTGTCTACTGTAAAGGAAATAATTATTGTAGCGGTTACATTTATCGTTCCACGATAATGATTTTCTTGAGACACCTTGTATGTATGTATACTAAAGATTCTGGATACGTGGTTTAGGCAACCAGACGTACACGTCGGTGTAGGATTGGTTTGTATTGAAAAACCGTAAAATTTTAAATTAATTTATTAATATATAAATTAAATTTCAAAATAAAGCAACATACTTTTGTGTCATCTTTTATATTTTCTAAATTTTCTATTTGTTGTACTGGTAATAAATACATAAGAAAAACTTCTTTATCAATCTCCTTGTTTGGTCCAAAATCTGAGAACAAAGAGGAAATATTAATTATGTAATAATTAAGCACAGTAAAATCTAATTAAGTATGTAACTATACATTGGTTACAATATTTGTGTAATCCACAATTAGTTTGGGAGATATATTTGTCAATTTGTTGGTTATAATGTTTTGAATTTATAAATAAATAAAGTGAACTGAGTGTTAAGGAAAAGCCAAAATCTTGAAGAAGTATATTTGTGAATATATTGCCTCAAAATTCAAATTCAAATGAGTGTACAAGTTGTCAAGTCCATTTAGTGATATTAGATTGGCAAGAATGCGTGCCTACAAAAAATAAATTAAATTCCTTTCTTTTTTGTGGGAGAAAAATCAGCCATACTGGCATTTAGTAAAAGGTGTAGCACATTTCTCCTGGTATTGACTTTGTTTTTGGTGAAGAGGCCCAATAACAACTAGGTAAATATTTTCATTCATGATTCTTACAAATTTTTATATAAATTACATATCTACCGTTTCTTAGACGATAATATATTTTTAGGCTTTTTTAAACTTCACCCTCACTTCACCTTTTTTTTTTTTGATTTGCTATGGTTAATTTGCAACATTAGCAACCCAAAATAAGATTTTACCTGTACCTGTCTATTGTATCACACCTGACCGTTCGAGGCTCTCGGAGAGATAGTTCACGTAATCACATGGTCGAGCCGGAACTTCATGTCGGAGTTTAGAAATGTTATGAAGACATAGCCTGCAGATTATTTGGTAGCACACAGTTTCCTGTTTATCAACCCCAGGACCAATAGTTGTCCATTCGTAGCTCTACCGAACAGTATCGAGGTACTCTAGCTGGCTCGTTATCTACTACAGAAGGCAATTGTAAGTAGAGTGAAATTACTTAGAGAAGATAACATCAAGTCGCACATCGCGTATAAAAGTTGGCATAATATCAGTGCCCCGTGCGATCCATTTTTTATTTAAATATTAATCAGTGGTAGTAGGCAGTCTTAACGTCCATGCAGCTGTAAAAATAGCATCGTTACCTAGGTAACGAGCACGTGGTAACGATATCGGCCTCTGCGTATTCTATGACGATGTTATCTTCTCTAAGTAATTTCACTCTACGCTTTAGACTTTTTAATTCCATGTCTGCTGGTCAGCATCAGTAGCTGCAACCTCTACGAAAATGAATTACACCCAGTAGACGAGACAGCTAATGTGGATACATTTTTACAAATATTCATATTTTGAAGAATTACGTTTTTGACTTCATGTAAACTCAAAAGAACAGCTGTTTATTGAGTCCCTGGTATTCATTGAATTATTGCTAAAAAGAAATATAATAGGTGTTATAATATATAATTAATAACAATAATATTTAAGGACTTACTATTTGTGAGCTTTTAACTGGCGTAGCCTACTTTATTTTGATTCCTTTTTAATGCAGCTACCCATCTTTTACTTGGAGTAGTATTTTAATATCCAAATTGTTTGTAAACGCTGATGTAACCATAATACTGAACCTTTGAGGTTATGTCACAGCCGTTCTCAGTCAGATAGAGAGCAAAGGCGTATTGCATAACGACCAGTGTACATAATTGCCATTGGATCAAATGTAACAAAAAAAGGAAACTGGTGGTTGATAAATTTATTTTATTGTTTGTTTATGAGAAGTCGCGTGTCATATTTCATATTGTTCATATTTTTAGTGCTTTTGCATATTGTTTTATTGTTTCATTTTTTAGATTAAGTCATATCAATCATTACTGTTATACATACTAACTAACTAACTTCATTAATTTATGTAATATAAGGTTTTTGAATAGTAAACCTGCTTTTCATTATTTATTCATTCTGCCTGCTGCTGTTTCATTATTATTTGTTTGTTTAATAAGATCAAATAGACTGGCGCCTGCTCTGGTCTACTTAAAGGGCTTGTATAAACTGCTTAACTACCTGTTATAAACAAAATCGAAATACTTGAACCCATGCCCGCTCCCGATTTAAAAAGCTGCCGTGCTCAAGCTACTATCCTTTTTAAATAAAGGGCGTGGCATTCTGCCAATGCCTTTCTACTTTTGATGAATCGGCTATCGATGAGAAATGCGGTGAAATTATGGTATATGACGGTAATGAAACTAATATAGTATATTCCATTTTGTTTTGATGAAAATTGGGTGAAAAAAAGGAGGGTCAAAGAAAATACATTTTTGAAAACTGTAAAAATGTACTTTTTTTTGAAAACTAAAAAAAAACGAACTCTATCCCCTAAAAATCCCCTAAAAGCACATAAAATAACGTTCAATCGAAAACAAAAAAAAGTCACGTACAATCCCACACAGCACATGACGTCCCTAGGATATCCTCATTTGGTCCCGTATATCCCAATCGAGGACAACTTTCCTCAGGATATTCTTAGGATATCCCAATAAAATATATACAACCTGAGAATATCCCAAATGGGGATATCCTAGACAAATCCTGGCAGGATGTCCTAGTAATATTCTGCAAAGATATTAAAAGCCTAACAATATCCACTGTGGGAATATCCTGGGCAAGGCCTAGAGTCGTCCTATTGATACTATTTAGGAGATTTCAACAACAAAATAATGAAAAATGTACATATTTTGGAGCTATTTATTTATACCTAGTGTCTTTTAGTTTGTAAATATGCTTCTAAAAACTTAAATTTTTGCTCTATTTGATAATCCCCTCCAGTACAAATTCATTAAAAATGTATTAATGCATATCTTATTTAAATACCAGTTATTTAATTTGTTTTTAATACATTTACTGTGTTTTGAATTAGCCGCCTTTTTGTGACAAGTCGAAAGTTCTAAAAAATCCGTGCGTCAATGCTTTTTCCACATTCATTTTAAAGTTCTTTCGACAATAGTATATTGTGTATCCAGGTGTGAAAGCGATACATTCCCGGACGACGATGCAATTGTTGGCCGAGGCGCTAGCCGAGGCCAACAAGCATCGAAGTCTGGGAATATGCTTTCACACCGAAGTACACATAGTATTTTTTCTGAAATCACAATAAATACTATTTTAAACGTATAAAAATCAAAAATATAAACATTAAAAAAAAAATTTCTGAAATCACAATCAATACTATTTTAAACGTATAAAAATCAAAAATATTACCATATTAAAATATATATAAAAAACCGTACGGGAATGTTGATCGTTGCTTGGCAATGGATCTTTTCCGGTCTGTTTTCTGATAGTTTCCTAGCAACGGACTAAAATACTAGAATTGTGCATTTTTCGCTTTAAAATCGCGCCGAAAATGTAGACATTCCCGATCGATTTCAGAAAAATAGGATTTCGTTAAATATTTCATAATATAATACTGCTATATTATATTATCTAAAAATGGAAAATGTGATTGGTTATTGTCAGATACGTAATCCTTAATGTCGAAAGAACTAACTTTAGTGATCCACTCCAAGGTTCTTAGTTATAAAAAGTAAACTATTGACAATACGACAATAGATTATAATAAATACCTTTTTAATAAACCAGTACCGTCCATATGTAACAATATCTTGACCTCTATCGATAGTATAGATGAATATATACAATATGTTTGCTAATCTACAAGCAATAATATTTTATTGCTAAAGCTGCAATCACCTTTTTCATTTTTAAACTTGATGATGCTGCCGAAGGCTATGTCGGTTCATTTCGTTACATCGACATTGGCGCCATTTTGTTGATGTCGTCCTGTGTTTGTGGTTGTAGAAAAGTGCCCAGTAAAATAAACGAACAACAAAAAAAAGAAAATATTTCACCAGCGATTTTCACTTTATATCAGACATATCGAATTTGTACTTTTCGGTATTATTCTGTGTCGATTAGAAAGAGGGACCCCTGCTATTATTAAAGGTACGCATTGTGTTCGTATATTTATTTAGTAAACAAATTTATATCACTTTATTAGCCTCCTAGCATCTTCAATCCGAAAATTATTATTTCAATACACTGATTTAAAACGTTTATTAGTTGGTTTCTAAAAATGCCTAAAGATCGCTGCAAGAAATCGTCGTTCTATAGACGAGGTAATAAAAAGACGAGTTTTGTAGAAATGACAATGATAATAGTTCGGGTAATTCCAATGTTCCATAATATAGAGTCTTAATATTAGTAAGTTCTAGTTGTCCAAGATAACAAAAGTAGCAATTTTTAAAAAAAATTTTAGGTTGAATAATCGAGGATACTAGAAGTTTATACAATCAAAAAATTAAGAAGTTTTACAATTTTTAAATATGACCTTTGGGTTTTCTCAGATTTATAGATTACATTTTAAATAACAGCGTATCGGACTGCTGTATTTAAAGTTTGCACTTTCTTGTTAATGAATTAAAGTTTCATCATAATATATGATGGATACTATTTCTAGACAGTTTTAGTATTAAGAAATGTATTTTCTGATTTGTTTCGTTAAAGACGCCATCCAATCAAATCTAAAATGTTTATATTATCATGATAGACAACAAATATATAAGCATATTTTTACTTATTTGTAGCTGCAGTAATGGAGGGAACCTCCACCAAAAACTGCCCGAAAAAACAAATAGAAGATAATATTAAAACGTGGCTGCGCCATGGGAGCGAGCGAATAAAAAAGGAAAAGAAGGAGACGCAGCAAGAATAACGTTTGTAAAAGTTTTCTTGAGAGACTTAAATCATAAAATAACATATATATTTTATATAAATATATTAAATATATTTTGATATATTTTTTTCACACTTCCTAAGAAAAAAACATTTTTGACTAATATGTTATGTTATTATAAATATGTAAAACACTCACTAACAAAACCTTAAAATTAATTGAATCAGAAATTTTAAGGCTATTTATTATCAACTTTTAAAAGAAATTCTACTTGGTATGAAAACAGAATGGCATGAAAAAATAAATACATATTGCATCTCAAGTCTTTGGGGGTTAATGGTCGGAATTTCCAAAAACAGTAAATATATACGTATATATATATATATATATATATATATATATATATATATATATATATAGAGATATGCATGGTCATATACAGGCCCGTTTCATACACTGAGCGGTTGTAGTGCAGCCCGAATTGACGTTGTGCAGCCCGGGGTCGGGCTCATCAACGTACCCCTGTGTATATCATCACTAAATGGCCACAAATCACGTTAGCTTCCTTCCTACAAAATTTTGGGGTGGGCTTCAAAAAGTCATATTTTCATGTTCCGAGATACACTTTTAGTTCAGCACTACTGAGTCAGGCGGCGCTGTTCCTGTATATCCAAGACTCTTATACAGCTGATATCTATCGCACGTTATATAGCCCGATATTTGGCATCGTTGCAATGGCTCGATAACGTTCGATTCTTATTTCCTCTTAAATACTTTCTTCATAAAGTCACAATCGATGAATGAAAGCTCTTTATTTGAATCAATTTTTTAACCTCACAAGTATTTTATCATATTCGAACAATTTTTCTAAATTCAAAAATTCATATGCCTACTAAGAATTATAAAATACAGGGTACAGTGTTATGAAAGAAGAATAGTTGTTAGCATCTTAAACATCTTAAAATGTCTTTTGAAGTGTAATACAGAAATTCAAATAAATGTCCCTAAATTAGGATTGTGTTTTTTTGCATTCAGTATTCAATAAAACTATACTTAATTATTATAATTTTGGTACTAAAATTTTCATGAAGAAATATCGGTCATTAAATAATAATTATTATTATGCAGAATGATGTTTTACATATTATAAGGACATATAGGCATTGTCCATAATCACTATAAGCTGGTACTACTTCCACATCCACATAGTGGAGTGAACGTATAATAAAGGTAAAAAAAATGTTTTTTTAAACAGGCTTAGAATGCCACGAAAGGTCGATATTTTAAGTTTGAGCAAAAAAAAATTGTCTGTAATTTTTTTTGTGCGCACGATTACTCTGGAACCGTTTATGATATTAACTCAAAATTTGGGACACCTTTGTATTATAACGAGATCTGGAAATAGATTATGTTTTGATCTTATTCCGTTGAAGTTTGGGATGGGGGGATAAATAGGCAAAGCAAGCAAGTGAGAGTTTATAAAATTGGGATTTAGTGTATGTACGAGAAGCCAAGTACCTACTCAAAATTTTTTTGACATCAGCCACTTCCACTATCACCCCCATTACCATCCCTACCCCATTATTAAAGGACGAAAAAAAAATAAAATTATGATTTTGTGTGTGTATAAGTACCAAAGGCCTAAATTTTTTTTGCATCAGCTATACCCCCCCACTACCATCCCCCTGTCGATATGGCATATTGTTTTATGGGCTTTTGTGGTAGACGATTGCAAATATTATATTATTAAAGTTCTATGATCAGTTATTTCCACATAATGGACTGCAAATACAGTATCAACCTTTTTTTTCTTTGTAAGAGACTTGGATGTTGAAATAGTGATTCTTTAGGCAGCGGTTTTTTAAGTCAGGTTCCCTTTACTGTATGGTGCACCTAACTGCATGACGTGATCTGTCTTGGTTCCCTGTTAAGCCTACATGGTCTCTAAAAAAACACAATTTTGATGGGCTAACTTAAATCGTTTTATTCTATTTGGACGTGCAAAAGAGAACAACGTCATAACTGAGAAATACTTATTACTTACACATCCACGTAGTGGAGTTGAAGTATAGTAATCGTAAAAAAAATTTTTTTGCTCTAATTATTGAAGGTGATTATGGAAGGGAATAAAAAGGTAAAATTGTGATTTAGTGTGCATAAAGGAACAAAAGGCCTGAATACTTTTTTGGCACTCGCCACCACCTCTACCACATTATTAAAGGGAATAAAAAAATAAAATTGTGATTTATGTGTACAAGAGCCTCCAAATTTTTTGCCAACAGCTTCCCCCTCTACTACCTCCACTACCATGTTGCACATCGTTTTATGGGTTTTTGGGATAGACCATTTCAAATATTATATTATCAAAGTTCTATGAACAATTATTTTTACACAGTGGATTGCAAATATAGTATCGACATTTTTTTGCTGTAAAAGGCTTGGGCAGGAAAATCTAGATGTGGAAGTAGTGATTTTTTAGGCAGCGGTTTTTTTTATTGATGAACATATATTTTTATGATGGTTATTTGAATTTATATTTATAGTCGGTCTCCCTGCATGGTGCATCTGACGTCATGCACCTATCTTGATTGCATTGGATTCGGAATGACGTCTAGAAAAATGTGCAAAAGTTTCAAACCGCACATAAACAATTGCAAAAGTTATAAACTAATGAAAATTGAAAAAATAACGAGTTCCGTTTTTTGCAAATAACTCGAAAACTATTAAAAATTTTAAAGAAAGATAGATTCTTAAAGAGGAAGAAATTCCCAATAAAAAAGTCCCGACTCCCGAAACTCTACATCTATTATTAACGAGATTATTAATAATTTTAATTTAATGTTGAAAATAGAGCTCCGCGCAGCGAACACTAAGGTGTTACGATGCTCTGAAACCGTCCGGAACAAGTAAAAATATTTTTTGTTATTAGATATTAATTTTAAAATTCATAAAAGTTATGTTATTATTTAAACATTTAAAGGAACAATACCCCGTTGAAAAAAAAAATTTATTAATTTTAATTACTCTTACTGTTTTTATATTCAAAAATACTATAAGATTACAAAAACTTAAAATTTTTATTGCTATTTGTTTAAACACATTTTATAAACAAATAGGTAAATTACGTATTTTTGAAAAATATTTTTCTGCCATTTTATTTGTTATAGAATATTAGATTTAAAAAAATTCTTAAAAACTTAAAAATTGTTTTCAATTGTTTATAATCACTTTTGTCTTTTTTCATTATTTAAACATGTTATTAAGAAAAAATTTTATTCCTAAATTTATTATTTGCAATTATCCAAAAGGTGGAAAAAAGAATTTTTTTTTGTTGTGAATTTATTTGTTTATTTAATAAACAATTTGTTATTAACAATCGCCGAATGTGTTTATATTTTTTTAGATAGAAAAAAATAACAAAAACAACCGTATACATAAACATGAAAATTCTTTTGTGAACAATAATTTAAAAATCGAGAAAATACTCGTATCAAGTATGCCGTGGAAATTGACAAAAACTAGATTCAAAACATTGATTTTGTCTGCATAACCAAAGCGTTCTGTCCGAAATGTCCATTTTATTTAACACATGTTAGAATCAAAACAGCCTACTGCTATTCTTGTTTTATTACATGTAGGCAAATAATATACCTACATATTTAGATAAAAAAGGTATATTTTAATCACAGTTAGAAAACACTAACGAAAATATTATTGGGAAAAGAGCAGAGCGTTTGCCCTAAACAACTTTATGACAGCATCAAAAAAGGTGATTAAGGAATTCTTTCTGCCGCGATTTTATTATTTTAGTTTGTTTTTGGTTTTGGTGTGGTAACAAGTGCAATAAGAAGTCCTGAACTAAATCTAAGCATTGAATAAAAATAGACAAACACTTTCTGATAATTTTATTGCTATTTGTTTAAACAAATTTTATAAATAAATAGATAAATTACGTATTTTTGAAAAATATTTTTCTGCCATTTTATTTGTTATAGAAATTAGATTTAAAAAAATTCTTAAAAATTGTTTTTAATTGTTTATAATCACTTTTGTCTTTTTTCATTATTTAAACATGTTATTAAGAAAAAATTTTATTCCTAAATTTATTATTTGCAATTATCCAAAAGGTGGAAAAAAGATTTTTTTTTTGTTGTGAATTTACTTGTTTATTTAATAAACAATTTGTTATTAACAATCGCCGAATGTGTTTATATTTTTTTAGATAGAAAAAAATAACAAAAACAACCGTATACATAAACATGAAAATTCTTTTGTGAATAATAATTTAAAAACCGAGAAAATACTCGTATCAAGTATGCCGTGGAAATTGACAAAAACTAGATTCAAAACATTAATTTTGTCTGCATAACCAAAGCGTTCTGTCCGAAATGTCCATTTTATTTAACACATGTTAGAATCAAAACATAGCCTACTACTATTCTTGTTTTATTACATGTAGGCAAATAATATACCTACATATTTAGATAAAAAGGGTATATTTTAATCACAGTTAGAAAACACTAACGAAAATATTAGTGGGAAAAGAGCAGAGCGTTTGCCCTAAACAACTTTATGACAGCATCAAAAAAGGTGATTAAGGAATTCTTTCTGCCGCGATTTTATTATTTTAGTTTGTTTTTGGTTTTGGTGTGGTAACAAGTGCAATAAGAAGTCCTGAACTAAATCTAAGCATTGAATAAAAATAGACAAAAAACTTTCTGATAATTTGTTAACTAGCAAGAAAATAAAAACCATTAAAAATTACTGTCTCTGTATAATTTAAGAAATATAGTGTAATAATGCATAAATCTGTAACGAAAGTGAGTGAAACTATATCTTTTATTGCTCTATTTTTCGAGTTGTTTATAAAATATTGAAGTTAAAAATATCACGTGTCTATTCAAAAAATAAAGAAAAAAATTTGTACCATCTACAAATAATTCTTTTCGTGAAGTATACGTCATTACCTCTAGGACTGAAGTTTTCGCCATGTATTTTCACGGAATTGAAAATTATTTTTTCTGTACTAAAGCATTTCTTATAAACAATGACTTTCATTTTATTTTAAATTTCCAACTGCTCAGTTAATTTGTTGTAATGTATTCTAATGTTTTGATTATTTAATTTTAACAAATTCTAAAATAATTTTTTTTACTTCATTTATACATTTTATTCTCGTCATAGTAATTTAGGACTAATAATTTTTTAGTTAGATTTATGGCTAAATACTGTAATATAACTCTATCTTGTTTTAAACAGGCGTTGTGTAGCTTTTGTATACCATTGGTAACAGTTCTTTTGGCATTTGAGACGCTTTAATTGTTTTATTGCTCTGTGCAAGAAAGCAACTGTCACCAGGCCCGTCGGGCAGAGCGCGAAAAGCCCTTCTCTTTCTTGACCTACCCAATACTGATGTATAACCAGATGGGACCTTCACTACTTATTAAAGCATGTTATTTTACATAGGAAATCAAAATTGACGACACTCTCCATTGGTCGAGACCGAAGATATAAGAAAAAAACTAAAAAAAAGAAATTTAGAAATTTAAGATTTAATCAAATATAACTTTAGAACTAAAACAGATAAAAATACAATTTTTTTTTTGGTTTTGACAAATAAACATTGCTCTTTAATTTGAAGTATAATTTATTGCAATAATTAAAAAATTAACATAAAAAAACTAGCAAAATTCAAAAAGATACACAAATCAGCAACATTTGTCTAATTCTTAACTCGCCATAACTCGCTTATATAACGAGGTATTCAATTTTTTCTTTCACCAAAAACTGACAAATTTAATAGGCTTCATTTTGTCTCGATTAATGCTGGATCTAATTTCTTAACTAAGAGTGCTACAGCCCTTGAAACACAACGAAGCACAGTGCGGCGACGAAGATGCGAGGCTTCCTTTCCCGCCCCCGCTACTTTCTCGCCCCATCAAGAAACGTATCGGCTGCTGGCCTCATTGTCTGGATAAATATTAATAAGTATATACTATTTTACTTACATGTAGGCTATTACAGTTTATGTATATTGTAGATTCATTTTTATCAATGGAGAAAAACTACATGTTTGTTTTACGAAACTGCTGAAAGCAGTGAAAATCTAATGGTAAAAAACCAACTGTTACTGGCATCAGGTCTATTATTAATTGTGCAAATGAAAGAAAATATGCAATTTCATTAAAATTTTTATAAAACAAAGTGGTGGCACTTATTCGCACACCCTTCGATACCGATTTCATTATTCTTGTGTGACATCTTTTTGTAATAAATAACATTAGCAAAGATAATACGTATTGTCTCTGATATTAGTAACGCGATAAAAAAATTCAAGTGAGCCTTCATGTAGTTATAATAAAGAAAAAAAATCAGTTTAAAATAAAATGGCATTGTCTGATTTGTGGAAAATCCAGAAAAATTAAGAATAAATTAAGAACATCTTTAAGTACCAGTTTGTACAGGAACGGGTGCGGAAACTAGAAAAAAATATATATTAAAGCTGCAGTGCCGCATTGTGATACAGAAATACAAGGCAAGTTACACATTTATTCAGATTTATTTGGGCTAATGGAAATTATCATAAAATTTATTATGCAAAATATACACACTAAAAAAAATTTGTTTAGAGCAAACAAAAATTTTGTTGCGTATATACAAAGCAAGTTCTGGGTGATGTTAATAAATTTTTGTTGCTCCAAACAAAATTGTTTGAGGCAACAAAAATTTATTAACATCAACCAAAAAATTGCTTTGTATATACGCAACAAAATTTTTGTTTGCTCTAAACAAATTTTTTTTAGCGTGTATTAGCAAAAAAAATTAAATGTGTACAAACTAAACAACTGAAAGAAAAAAATGAATTTAAAGTAGCTTTAAATATTTTATTTAAGGAGGTTTATCTTGCTGTTTTGCAAAAAAGAATTCTTAACTCTAATATTTCTAAAAACACGCCTTAATGATATATTTGAAGAAATGACGGAAGAAAAATTAGATTATTATAGCAGTGGAAATATAAGAAAGAGATTAGAAAAGCATTTAAGCAAACAAAGTGTTTTGTGAACACAAAGAAAATACAACAACAGTTCAGTCAAGGGATAATAAAGCTAAAAGAATTTTTGTTGTTAGTCACAAGTGAATCAGGCGAAGAAAACTTGGTTCATGAGAATGAATTGACAATTCCTGATAAAGCTGCCGGTATCTTAAGAGAAGCTATAGCTGGATGTTTTAAAACTATAAAAAAAACACGACTACTAATCTGAATGAACATAAATGTAAACAAGAAGTTTCAGATTTGTTATAAACATTTATGTCGTGGATACTAAATATGTCAGGACAGACAAATTTGATTTAAACGTTATTTCTATAGTAATGGAATTTATATTAATACTTATGGAAAAAAAACAATCAGCTTAGGTCATTTTTTTAATCCTTTACAGATCACTACATGTGTTTCGTGCCGTCAGAAGAAAAAGAACTTAATGATATGTTTTATTCTTTTGGCTATGGTTATTCCTACGATGAAATACGTACATTTTTAACGTCTTTAGCTAGTCACGTATTAGTAAAAACTGGTGACATTTTTATACCACCTGGAGTTCCTCCAGTAAGTTCTGAAGAAAACAATTACATTTATTGCAGCGATAATTTTGATCAAAACGAAGACAGGCTAGATGGTAAAAATCCCACTAGGAATAGTATTATTTAAAAAAAAGAACAGCCTATTTACACAAGCATATTTAGATCGTCTATCCAATTTTAACCGATTTTAACCCTTCCAGTTTACATGAAAACAAAAATATAGTTATGTACAAAAATCCAACTAATCGTTCAGAGCCTCTACGAGTTAGTGAAAGCATGGCAAATAATTGTTTTGATTATGTGGTTACCTCTGACATTTTATGGAAAATATTAAAATATACGAAGCAAAGTAAAAACTTTACTAGCTGGCATGATTTTACTTCCACATCCATGGAAGTATAGTAACGACAAAAAAAATTTAAAAAACTTTTATTGTTCAAATAGGCTTAGAATGTCATGAAACGTCGAGATTTCAAGTTTTAGTGAAAAAAATTTCTGTCTGTCTGTCGGTCTGTAACTTTTCTTGTGCGCACGTTTACTCTGGGACCGTTTGAGATATTGACTTGAAATTTGGTACACATATGTACTTTAACAAGATCTAGAACTAGATTATATTTTCATCTTGTTCCGTCGAAGGGTTGGGGGGTAAATTTGGAGTAAATAGGTAAATCAAGCAGATAAGAGTTCATAAAATTGATATTTAGTATAGACAAGAGAAGCTAAGGTCTCAAAAAAAATTTTGGCATTAGCCACCCCCATTACCACACCCACCCCATTATTAAAGGGGATGAAAAAAAATGTGATTTAGTGTGTGTACAAGAACCAGAAACCTCAAAATATTTTTTTACTTTATCCACCTTTATCCACCCATTATAAACAATTATATAAAATAAAATATAAATATTATATTACCTTTAATAACGATAATTTAACTATCAAATGTACCGTTTTTTATTATAACAATTATACGAGAGAATTTTATGCTCTACCGAAAAGTTACGTATATTGTTTTGCCCTATCTTGCTTAATTTTCAAACGAAAAAGCATATTTTGTGGCAATTATTGTTAGTAACTTTTGAACCCGAAAAGAAAGAAAAGAAAAGAATATCACACAAATTCCTTTTTAAGAGTATGACCTGCGAAGACTAATTAATATCGGGCACAAGTATTTTATATGCTTGCACTAATAGTACAGTAACTAGAGGTTTTAACTTCGGAATACTGTCATATTGAACGGATTTAGTTCATTTTTGGAGGTATAATATTAAATGCTTGACAGAAAAGTTTCTATATTGTGCGGGGCCTTGCTAATTTATAGAGGGTGAATGCCACCCCCTCTCAGGGGGTGGCACTTAAAAAATATATACATATATATTTATTGGAGCTGAAATATAATCAAACTTTAAGAAGAAAAGGTTCTATGCAAATTTTCACATAAATTGATAGTTTTTATGTTATAACGACTTCAAAATTGCGATTTTAGCTTAGAAAAAAAAGGTATTTCCAAACGGCTTTCGTCAAGTATCTCGAAAAGTATTACTTTATCGAAAAAATGTTACAGACCAATTACAGAAAGTACAAACTGGGAAATAATTTTATTTTTTGTTTATTGATGTAGGATTAATAATTTCGGAGATAAGTTTATATTTGGTATCCAAGCGTTTCGAAATAACCTTTAAAGTTTAAAATGCATTTTTTTCTAAAGCAAGTGCTTTAAATGAGCAAAAAAATTTGAATATCTAGGTAATGCTACATCCTAACGAAAAACTGTATTTGAGATAATTTCTTTAAATTACTGGTTAATTAGAGTAACAAAATGGCGACCTTTTTATATAAAAAAATATAAATACGCTAATTTTTACATCATAACTTCTTTACTTCTTATGCTACAGGAACGAGTAAAAAATAATTTGAAAGCGCAATTAATTGTCTTTAATTTCATTTCTTAGTATGCGTGGTAGGTGTCTCAATTTCTGAGATATTTAACATTTAAACTGCATTTTACGACTTATAAACGTTCGGACGCCATTTGTAAACTTTCATATCTCCGAAACTATTAAATCTATGTAAATAAATAAACAAGCTAAATTCATTATCAGTTTATGAGCTTTATTTATGGTCTCTACCCATTTTTAAATAAAACTAATATTTATTGAGATACCTATTTGGAAAAGGAAAACAAAATATCTTTTTATCGAAAATACCTTTATAGTTTAAACTGTATTTTTTTTCTAGCAAGTGCTGTATACAAACCAAATTTGACATCTACGTCATGCTATATATTAATGAGAAACAGTGTTTGAAATTCCTTTTTTTAATTACTGGCTAATTACAGTAACAAAATGGCGACGTTGTTTAAAAAAAAATGTGTAGACGCACATTGCTTCGGTCATAACTTCTTTGTTTTTTATGCTATAGAAACAAATAAAAAACAGTTGAAAGCTTAATTAATAACCAATTATTCTACTTACTAGCATCCTTGACGTATGTGTCACAGTTTCTGAGATATTTAACTCTCACTCTAAATAATTATCTTATGAACACTTGGACGCCAAATGTAAACTTAAATATCTCCGAAATTATTAATCCTACATCAATAAACAAAAAATATAATTAATTCCCAGTTTGTACTTTATGTAATTGGTCTGTAACATTTTTTCGATAAAGTAACGACGAACGCCGTTTGGAAACTTTTTTTTTAAGCTAAAATCGCAATTTTGAAGTTGTTATAACTTAAAAACTATAAATTTGTGTGAAAAATTGCATAGAACCTTTTCTTCTTAAAATTTGATTCTACTTCAGCTTCAATAAATATATATATTTTTTAAGTGCCACCCCCTGAGAGGGGGTGGCATCAACCCCCTATAAATTAGCAAGCCCCCGCACAATATAGAAACTTTTTTGTGAAGCTTATACTTCCAAAATGAACGAAATCCATTCAATATGACATTATTCCGAAGTTTTGTATATTTTTATCTCTAGGTACTGTACTATAATAATTATTATTATTTTTATTAGTGCAAGCATATAACATATAATCAATAAAAGAAAATATTAAATTTTTGCTTGCCATGCTTAAAAGGGAACTTTGTGCTTTATAGTACGTCGGGTACATGGCTATATAAGCCAAAAATCTGCACTTCTTGATTGGGATGTGCCACTTTCTGTGGTCATAGTTGATGCCAAAAGATAACTTTCCAGATAGGGAGCCACTTTAAAATCCGTGCAACACCAAAATGGCGAACATTAAAGATGGCTGCCATTAGCCACAATTAATGTTTTTTTATCTCAGCTCCTAATGTTCGATTTCTATTTTCTTTTTTTTTTTGTTTGAAAGCTCTTGAAAAGAAGACACTTTTTTGTCCCTATACGTTTATCTGTACACTTTAAGGGTTCTGCGCAATTTAAAAAAATATATATTTTTAATTTTTAAAGATATTTCTTTGCACAGTGGGACAAACTGAATCTGAAATCTTATTTCATATAATGCAACTTTCAATTGATGTCAACTTGGGACAGCTGGTACGTAGTAAAGGTCATTGTAATAACTTTTTCAAAATTAAGCCTATAAGTATTATGGTGACAGTGAAATAAAATTAAATAAAAACTTATAAATACTTCAAAGAGAACTTCATGCTTTGTTGTTATTTGATGGCAATCATTTTTTGCTCATATTTGACCCATATACTCGGAAACACAAAGGTCACTTGCTGTCTCAAAATAAGTACATTTTCAAACGAAAAATTGCATCAAGGGATTCTTTTACTATTATACCTGATGTTACTGTACTATTAAAACAATTCGTTTTATATATCTGTGTTAGATAAATAAACGTAATTTAATTTCTACCCCTTTGCATATTTTTATTTTACTGTTAATAAGGCAATACTTTAAAAGTGGAAAACAAAAAATGAGGACAAATTCAAAATATTTAAATACTTTTAGGCCTACCACGGAGTAATTACATTAACAGTTATTAATAATTAATGTCTACTTGCATAAAAAAATAACCTAATATTTTATTAGGTTCTTCTAATATATCTTCAAATTCGTAACAATGAATAATAAAAAACGTAACTGTTATATTATTTTGGCGTTCAAAGAATGAATATATTTCCTTTAATAGCTGGCCCTCCATTAGCGTCTCTACTGTAAACAGTAATGGTAGTAGTGGCGCAGTATAGCAAGTACTATTATATTGTGCTTCGTGATGATGCATGCATCAAAGAAATATATATTATAAAAATATAACCTACTGAGGCCCGATTACATTGGCAACATCGCTGGGACGGAGAACGAACGCTAGCTATATCCTTATATACAGCGGGCTTTGAAAGGATCAGTAAATATATCCGGGCTCTGAAATATGCCATGTTTATATAATTGAAAGAAAAATAATAATTAGCTACCCCTAGTGGCTTCCCATTAGAAAAGATTCATAACAATCGCCATATTTAATAAATTTGTTAATTTATACACTCGGGAAATGCCGGGCTTATGAACAACCTGTCGATATATCGGGCTACACAATGTACCGTCTATACCTATATATATATATATATATATATATATATATATATATATATATATATATATATATATATATATATATATATATATATATATATATGCCATATTCATATATAGGTACCGCTATTAGTTTGGTAGATTTACTTTTAAAGCGATAAGTCAATTGATAGATACAAATATATGTATGTAGTTGTACATGTATCACATTATTTTATTATTCATTTTACCTCTGCCACTTGTATTTCTTTGCCTTTGCTTAGCTCAGTTTAAAAGTAATGATCTACTATATTATAAAATAATGTGTACTTTTTGCTGTCTTTAGAAATATCCAATAAACCCTAAAAGAACTGGGGATGTCCTATATAAAGTCCAATCAATGTCCTCAGGTTGTTCATAGTAAAGCCCAGGCAAGACCTATATAAGAGCTGATGATGTCCTGTACACAGCCGTACTGATGTCCAGAGGACGTCATCAGCAAAGCCCGAACTGTCCCATTTGGATATCCTACGGACATCCTAAGGTGATAATGGGATCTTCCCAGGATATCCCATATGTTCTGAAAAGTTGTCCCCAGTATATTCTGAGGATGTCCTTGTGCTGTATGCGATGCCTCCTTGATAATTGACGAAGAATTAAAAATTTTATTTGGTCCGCCATCTTTCATCCTTCTATTTGAAACGGCTGGCATGATTGGTGCATTATATTTGACCATAAATGAGTTTTATATTTGCGAACTTTGGTGAAATTACTCCTTCTTATAGAAAAGATATTCAATTTTGATTCTTTCGGCCATTCTTGGTGTGTTCTATTTTTTTCCAAGATGGCGGATTGACCAATACATATCGGACAAGTCTATCTATATTTTTTAAGAATTTTATTCCAAATAAGCCAGTATTTTTAAGATTCCCATCCGATTACTAGTACAAGATATATTAAGCAAATAAGTTGAAAATCCGTGAAAGCGCGTTGAAAAGTGCATATAACTTTTGACGCACAAGGAATTTTTTGGCACAAATATTTTTTCCGTAATCAGGAGGTCATAATACATAAGAATCAACAATACAATTTCAGGTGGAATGTTGTTGCCGAAAAAAATTAAATTAAATCAATTCGACTGTACTAATATTATAACCGGATAAAATATTTTAATGATCATCGTAGAAAAAATAAATTTGTACAGAAATCCGTTTCATAGCAGACTGAATTCAAATATCGAATAAAAAATGTCTGTGTGAATATGTGTTTGTATGTATGTATGTGTGTTCGTACGTACGGAAACACTCTCTAGGTCGCAATTCTTAACGGATCCACTTGAATGTTTTTTTATTCGCTTCACCTATTATCAGAATAGAACCCTATTAAATTTCATAATGATTGGTTAAGTAGTTTAATTATTATAAATAATTATTTGACATCACACGATTTTTCCCCGACCATTTCGCGTTTTATGAAAAAAAAATAATACTACTTAAAGCAAATAGCTTTTTATTTTTTAACACAATTAACAATTTCAAAGAAATCAACTAAAAAACGATTCAAATAGTACCCCACCTAAATGACTACATAATTCCACCCTTCTTCTAATTCTTTGTAACTTCTGATTTCTTCAAGAAGTATTATTATTATTGTTACTATTATTATTTTTTGTTCAAATGCAATAAAAGTTGGCATATGGCTCTAACTTTTAATGCCAAATATTTTATCCAAATAGAATTTTTCCGTAAAATTAACAGAAAGACCAATGATTTTTTTTCTTTTATTTTATCCTTAGATTAACTCCACGAGTTAGATCACATTTTAACTGAAATTTGGTAAAAATCTATTTTACGTCAAGCAGACTGAGACTGCGGAAAATGAAAGCTGTACTATTTTTTTTTTTTTTTGGTATATTACACCTATCACAAACTCAATCCGGGGACACGCTGTAAAAATTATGGTTTGTTTCAATTTTAAAGCAAAAAATTACTAGGATAAATTGACTGTATGTTTAATCTTAGACCTCAATAGCACCCTTTGAAAATGAATTGTGCCATGTCCATATAGAATGAAATGTGAATTAAATAGGAATAGGCAGTCGGTCACGCCCGACTCTATCCCATCTTTATCAAATGTGAAATATATAAATAAAAGATTGGAAATAACATTTCAGCATATCTATTCATTCCTCTAACTAACATTAGTTTACGGATGGACAGACATAGACAGACAGACATGTTTAGTTATTAAGTTATTAAGTTATTCAGAAATCATTTCCTAACCCTGTATGAAAACTTTTCTCTAAGAGCGATTTACGGTTTTAGAAATGTGCCGATCGAATGCAATTTACTTTTTTGCGAACAGTATAGTATTTGCGAACAGTATAGTATTTGCGAACAGTATAGTAATAACTTTACCAATGAACTTATGTTCAAAACTTTTATACAGTGTGTTTCACTTGAAATGTTAACCCCACAATAACTTTTTTATTTTTGTTTGTTGAGTCAAATTTTACTCTTTAAGTATGGAACAAATTAGGATCTACTTATAACCAGAAAAACATTCGCCTCCTACAAATGCAAAGCCACCTGCGGTACCAAAATTTCGGAGAAAATCAAAAAGTCATATTAGGCATATTTTTATCGGAAAATTTTGTTAATGAAACTTGTTCAGAATTGCCCAAAAGCCTCGAGTCCAAAATTTAATCAAAATAAAAAATATATAAATTTTGATTAAAATAATGTCCGAAAATATCATATTAGTGGATTCTTTTGGTTAGAAAACTGTACTATGACAATTTTTTTTGAAAACCCAAGCTGCCAGGTAGTTGTCAAGCACAGTTTTTTTTTAAATAATTATTTTCAAAATTTCTGAAACTGTAATTTATCAATTTTGATTAAATTTTGGGCATAAGGATTTTGGACAATTCTGAACAAGTTTCGTTGACAAAATTTCCCGATAAAAAAAAGCCTAACATGATTTTTTTGATTTTCTCCACATATTTTGGTACCGCATGTGGATTTGCATTTGTAGGATGCCAATGTTCTTCTGGCCATAAGTAGATCCTACTTTGTTCTATACTTAAGTAAAATTTGATTCAAATAGGAAAAATAATAAGCAAGTTGGTAGGTGTTACCATTTCAAGTGAAACACACTGTATAACTCATTTGTAAAATTATGCAACATATATGTAACAAATTTTGTTAATAAATGACTTTAATTCATTATCATTTGTTCTTAAAACTATCATTTTTTGTTCAGCCATTTTTTCATATAAACTATAGATTCTAAATACACAGTAACAGAATCCTGCGCCAATGACAAGCTGTCCGTTTCGGAGGTAGGTAAACCTACTCTGAAAAATATGAGAAATTAATGCTTTGTTTTTCTTCCAGATTGAGGGCATGTCATCAAATGACATTCCGATGTATCGCTTCCAAACCGTCATTATATCGTTTTTTTTTATCTAGTATGTTGTTAGTGTGAAAAAGTTTCAGCTTTGTCCCTACGACATAAGTTCATTGTTTTCTTCTTTTATAATGCTGAGGGCTCACCATTTTGTCTCGTTCCGCAGCGCCACTGCCAGAC
Organism: Rutpela maculata; assembly: GCA_936432065.2. Lineage (NCBI taxonomy): Eukaryota > Metazoa > Arthropoda > Insecta > Coleoptera > Cerambycidae > Rutpela > Rutpela maculata. The sequence goes on from OW386288.2 coordinate 119,818,059, forward strand.
CGGCATTTCAACAATGGTTAATAGTGTTACGATAAAATTTATAAAGTAAGCTTGTGGGAAGGATGTTTGAAAAAATGTTCACTGACTCTCGCACTAATTAATAAAGTGCCTAAAATTTAAATTTCGTCAAATGACAGATTGTGTCTACATCTTAATTCACATCCAGCAAACAATTGGCAGCATAAATTAAACATGCTGCGCCATCTTTTAACAGTAGATGTTACCTCACTAAATATTTGTAGAAATATGTTCGAATGCGAATCAAATAAATATATGTAGACTACTGTACTATATAAATAAAACGTAAGTACGAGGTTGTTCAAAGTTTATTTACTATATAGTATACATTAGATATATACATATTGTAAAAGTTACACATTAAATAAAATAATTCAACAAAAAAGAATATTGTAGGATGAACAATGTCAACACATATGTTTAAGATATGGACAAATGGACATACCTAGTTAAGATTAAGGGTATAGTTTAATTTTGATTTTTTAATGCATTTAATCTATCTTGGTTAAAACGTAACTCTATAGAGCTATAGCTTGTGCATACAAAGAATCTAATTTATTTTACTATATAGATTCATTGTATATACATACTTTCTATTTAAAAATATTTTAATACGTAATGTTTAGATGTAGTGTAGTTCATTTTTATATTTACATATTTTAATAATGTAAGAAAAAAAATATCTATCAAGAACATTTGAAATATTATATATTTCATTAGTGGGTAAAGCACATGGTTTATGATATACAAACTTTAGTATGCACTTTTGGATAATTTGTAGCATATTCAGATAGTAATTTGTGGCCCGCACCCACCTTAAACTATGAGTCCGTATTAAAATGTATTCTGTCTGAAATACTTAAGAAAAAAAAATTGCTTAAGTAAGCGCATAAAAATATGAAGATATACAAGATACTGAAACTGTAGGTACTTATTTGAGTTAATGAGTTAAATAAACTTTCTGAAAACCTACCTGTTATATATCTTATCGGCTAACTATAATAGAAATACTCACATAATACCCCTGACCATATATTATGTACCAGAAGTACGCCCATAGTCATTTAAATAATATATAGAATATAGATTTATACCTTGTGATTTAATCCATATCTTTAATTTTCCTTTGATTTTCTGAATATTTGGAGCAACTCTTGTTTGTTTTTTAACATGTTGAAGAGTTTTTGCCTCATGTATACACAATATTTTTGTCCTACAGTTTTTGTCATTTTGCTGATTTTGACGTCATTCTGATATTTTCCCCTAGTACTGTAATTATGCGCAAAATGCTCATGATTGTTTTTATATTGAGATATAAGTGTGACATAAAATTAAATTTGCCTTATATTAAAGAGTTCAATATTTTGAAGTAGCATTTCTGTTGGATAAAGTGTGCTTCTTTCATAAATAATTTTTACGAACAGTTTCTGCAGATTTTGAAGTGAAGACATAAAATTAAATTTGCCTTATATTAAAGAGTTCAGTATTTTGAAATAACATTTCTGTTGGATAAAGTGTGTTTCTTTCATAAATAATTTTTAAGAACAGTCTCTGCAGATTTTGAAGTGGTGTTAAATAGGTTAGTCCTACTCTTCCCCAACTTATTATCCCATATCTTAAGATTGACTCTAACCAATGCTTTATATATTGCTATTAAATGTGGAATTTTTAGTATATTTTTAAGTTGTTTTTTTTGTTTTTAAATTTTTTGAACAATATTTTGTATTTGATGTTGCCATCTTAGATGGCAGTCTATATAAATTCCCAAATATTTTACTTTTTCTGCTGCATTGATATGGATTATTTTGTTTTCCTGTTATGTCCAGTTTACTGAAATTTGAGAGATTACGACTGTATGGCGATAGAGGTAAGTAAAAGGTTTTGTAGTAATTTACTGTTAAGTTATCAAATGCATGTTTTATTTGTTTTAGATCCTGTTCAACTAAGTTTTTGAGAATGTCCTAGGTTGTTGCCTCTTAAACTGTGTCATCTGCAAAAGAGATAATAGTTCTGGGAGTAACAAGCGTAAGTATATTGTTCATATAAACTGAGAAGAGTATGGGCACTAGCGCCATTCCTTGTGGTAAACCATATGTCACAATTTCGGGTTCACTCAAAATATCAACAACTTTTACACATTTTTTCTATTATGTAAATAGCTTTTGAATAATTCTAGTGCTATACCTCTGATACCAATGTCTTGTAATTTATTTATAAGTGTTTCGTGACACACCGTGTCAAAGGCCTTCGCTAAGTCTAAGAAGACACACAACGAAGGTTTTGACTGATCTACCGAGTTATACAAAAGTGATGTCAATTTAGCTATTGCTGTTAAGTTGTTCATTAAAATCATAACTGTTAATACTAGGTGATTTGTAAACTCCAATTATATTAAATTTTTTTTCTGTTTTCTAATTCCACAATCATAATTAACATGGTGCCCAAAGGCACAATACGTGATTCATATTGCTGACTTTTTTTACGTACATAACAACTCCATCGTTTTTGTTAAAAATGCCCTGCCCTCATTGTAAATTATGTTATAATTCTCTATATTTAGCAACGTTAGATCAAATATTTTATGAGTTTCTGTCAAAACAAAATATTGTTTACATTATGACAAAAGGACAGTAAATTCATCAATGTTTTTGTGAATACTTCTTATATTTTTATGTATCACAGTAAATTCAATAGCTAAATTATTGTCTTTTTTTGTAATATTTGGAAATAGTCATCTGCATTTCTACATGCATGTGCAGTAATAGGCGAATTCTGGTACTCTCTTATATATGCATCCATATTAATCCACCATTCCAATGAGATTATCATATTATTATGATATTATAATATTCCATGATATTAATCCACCAGAACAAGAAATGTTTTAATTTAAAAAATTAGGAGAAAATAATACATTTTAGTTTCATTTCTCAAAACTTAATTTTATTTTATTTTAATTAAATATTTCCGGGTCATAAACTTCTTAGAGATATTTATCGCATATCAAATAAACCACCCAGAAATGAAAACAATGATTAAAGTTAAAAAAATTAAAACAGTTAAAAAATAATTTACAAAATAAATGATATTGAACGTTTATCCAACTAAAATATAGATAATTGTACCATTAATTCTGAGGCAAAAAAAAACATTATGTCACAATATTATTATGTAATCAAAATATTTACAATCTAACATTTAATTGTATATTTTTAATCGATATACAGTATTGTTAGGATTTATTAACTTTTCAACTGATGCTTACATAATCTCACAGAAAATTTTTTGAATCTATTACAATAAGACTTGTCTCATTGATTTAAACTTCATCATTAATATTTCTGGAGTTATTGGCCCTTCTATCTACTAAAATCTTTAATATCCTATTATTTCATACAATTCTATAGAAGACGCTCGTAATAATGAACTTATATCTGAGCAGGAAACCAATTAATCTGGGCCACCATAACCATTGGAAGAACTGCTAATAATTTTGAGTATTGGATGTTATTGACAAAGTTCTGAGAGTGGTCCGTTATACGGCGAAATTTAAAGAGCGGGAAGTAATTTTTTTTAATTAACTAACATAGGAAAATTCCAATGCTGAAATGAGTAAACCTTTAACCGTTAAACCTTTAACAAAGTAAAAATGTTGAACTCACCGAAATTAAACCCTGAAATTAAATTCGTAATTTGAGATATCTTTATAAAAGGAATGGCTATTTAAGTTTCAACAACAGATTAGTGTAGTGATATCTGCAACTAGTAAAATAATTAATTCTTCCATACTAAGAAGAGGGGTTAAAAACTGAAAGATAAAAGAATATTAAACAATGCTATAAAACTGTTAATTATTTATAACAAAACGTCATTTCACGGAATTCAATAGTCTCTTTTGATTTGAACAAAGAAAGGATGCAATTATTGAGTGATAACATAGGAATTCGTATTTAGGACAGCTAAAAATATGGAACGTTCGTCGTTAGATATAGAACAAAGAGAAGGGAAAACAAAACAACGTTTCCCAAAATAGTAAAAATTTTCTAAACACGAAGAACCCATCCTGTGTTACAAGTACAGGATGTTAGTTAAGGCCGGTAAGCATATTGGTATCAGGGAAATTGTTTCATCCGAAAAACCGGACTCATTGTTATACAATGTAAATCTTCAGTAATGACTTCGTTATAGAAACGAAACAAGAATCAAATGACATATCAAAAGGAAAACTAGATAATGGTAAGAAAGGCATTTGCAGACCGATTAAAATATTTTATCTCTGAATATAAGTATATTACCAAAAGTCAATTTATCCTCTTTTAATAGAGGAATACGAAATTCTATTTACATTCAAATTTGCACAAACGGTGTCCCCTTAGAATTTCAGTGGTCTGAAGCCTATAAAAGATATTTAAAAATATCAATTATTCATATAATAGACTTCGGTGCTATTGAAGTTTGTAATTTATCAAAAAAAATCCTTCCAAGAAATCGGTTTCTGCAAGTCAATATTTTGATAGAATCTATGTTGAAAAATAACATTTCTTCTTAACTAATCGTTAAAAACATGTAAGAGTTGAAAATACTATCTTGTAATGGTGCGGGAGCTAAGTGGCTTTTGCGGACACTCATCGTTACAATCATTTTCTATGCGCTGATTAATTCCATCGAACTTAAATAACGACCAAATAGACTTCTGGCATATGTCAGCCCGTCGAGTTGGCCATGGTTCAAGATATAAAAATCAGTAAAATTATATCATCGTGACAAAGCCAATTTTTTTTGTGTGTACACATTTTATGTTTAGAATGAATAAAATAAGATCGCCAGAAAGTGAGGGCCATCAGGGGCGCAACCAGAAAGGTCAAAGAGGTAAAAAAACGGAGTTATATAACATCATCGTTACAAACTTTTTTAAGATTGAACATGTTTATTTAAATGTTTTGAACACAGAAAAAAATTCCCAGAAAGAAACTCCCATCAGTAAAGCTAGCCAGAAAGAAAATGTTTAGGATTTTTGAGGAAAATTGGATTTTTTTTCGCATATTTCATCTCAGAACTCTAAACTCATCGTTACAAGTTCCGGCTCCTTTTTAAAACGTAAATATAAGCTCCTTCAACAATAGAATAGCCTACCCGTAAAGTTCTTAGTGTCAACAAAAGTACCATAGGCTCTTAAATATACAGGAATTTAACACTTTCGGCTAACTTGACTCCGTACCGTGCCTCAGATGTATTGTATCATTATTACCTTTCTGGCTTTGCCTCTGAGGGCTCACACTTTCTGGCGATCATATTTTATTCATTCTAAATATAAAATGTGTACACATAAAAAAGTGAGCCTTGTAACGATGACATGTTTCACTGATTTTTAAACAGTGTCGTGACGCTCCTGACAGGAGGTGCCCAGCCAGAAGTCGATTTTATGAATAGTTATCATCCATTAAACCATAAAAATATCTCAAAGTTCATAAAACAATGAGCTGCCGAAAAAGCCACCTATCTCCCGCTCTATAATGTCACAATATCAATTAATAGAATACTAGTCCATGTAAAACGCGGGGTTTGACGCTCGGAATGCCCCCCTCATCGGAATCACTTGTATTTTATGTTTTTTGGGTCGCTGAACAGGAAAATCGGGGTCCGCGGCTCTAAAAATAGTGTGCCACCTTTCAAAATGCCAAAACCAGCCCTTTTGAAGTTTTTTTCGCGGTAATGTGATTGATACTGTACAATAATGTTATGAATGTGCTAATTGTAATGATATTTTGCCAGTTTGTTCATCTAAAATAAGGACAAATTGAATGCTGGGTTAACCAGAGGGCGCAAAACTACCCCTAAAATGACGTAAAATGGAAAAATGATGTATTTTTTTTCACTTTTTAATTTGAGTTTAGATGAATGAGTACAAAAAAAAAAAAATTCCAACCCTTCAGGGGTGAAAACTACCCTATTTCGCCTTTAAATTGAACTAACGCTTCGAAAATAAGTAGTGATGTATACTTTTTAGTTTCCTTATAGTTTCTGATAAACTTCCGTCGAAATACTAATACAAAATACAAAAAAAATTTTACACCTCACCCTTAGGGGTGACAACTACCACCAAGCTTGCAGGGAATTGAAAGAGAAGGTAGAAGTATTCTTGATAAATGAACACTTCATATTGTTTGCAATATTTTTAATAAAAAAAATATAAATGTGGTCCAAAATTAAATTAACTAAATTTTTTTATCAAAATATAAACATTATTTACTAAGTTTTCTCCAGTCTTGGTCTCTTATGGGAGAAAATGAGTTGACTCTGGGGTCTTTTGGTCTTTCCCGTTCATACGGCGGGGAATTCAATTCGAATATCCCCACACGAAAAAATAATTTTTCCTAATTTTGCAATCCCCATTCATCCAAATTGAGATTCAAAAAGTAAAAAAAAAAGATTTTGCGTCCATTTATATTTAGATTACCATAATTCGCACATCCCGAAGAAAAGCGCAATAAGTAAAAAGTGCATTTTACAGGAGAATAAACACTATATTTTAATATATAATCTAGGAAACGAATACTCAAAAAAGGGTGTAGAGGGAAATATTAGGGACAGAAAATTTGACTTCGGAACTTTGTTTGGACTAGTCTGGAGATGAACATATCAGAAGTCCCCACTCCTAGATGGTGAGCGGGGCACTTTAAAGGTCCCATTTTTTGGTTTTTCGCCTATATCTCGGAAACTATGCGTCTTATGGAAAAAGGTAATCTGTGCAAAATTAAGCATAATTAAATTTCCTACAAGAATATTTATATTCATTTTCTTCCTATGTGTTACAGTTTATGAGATATTCGCCAGTCAAAATAGATAATTAAAAAAAAAGTATTAGGTATCTTGAATATTTCTATCAAAGCGGTTTACCGTGGTCTGCTAGTAAATCACAGTCACAAAACAATCTTTATTTTACACTCGACGTATTTACTATCGTAATATTTTGTCGAAATCATTTCCTTAAATATACAGTGTGACCCACTTAAAATGAAGACACCCTTATACCTTTTTTATTTTGTATCCGATTTGAATAAAATTTTACACAAGTATAGAACAAATTAGGATCTACTTATGACCAGAAGAATATTCGTCTGCTACAAAGGCAAAGCCACCTGTGGTACCGAAATATGCTGAAAAATTAAAAATATTTTGAATGTTAAAAATTCTAAAAAATGCATCGGATCGGTACCACAACCGTAAATACACTAAAATTTGATTTGGTTATGGATGGGGGATTTTTCATACATAAGCTCATCTGGCAAATGGGGTCCTCAGTTTCCGCAATTTGTGGTGGATACTTGAAATTCGTCAAGATCCATTAATATGATTTTTAATATTTTTCAGTACATTTTGGTACCACAGGTGGCTTTGCCTTTGTAGCAGGCGAATCTTTTTCTGGTCATAAGTAGATCCTAATTTGTCCTATACTTGAGTAAAATTTGATTCAAATCGGAAACAAAATAAAAAAGTTATAAGGGCGTCTTCATTTTAAGTGAGTCACACTGTATATTTAAGGAAATGCATAGATTTCGACAAAATATTACGTTAGTAAATACGTCGAGTGTTGTAAAATAAAGATTGTTTTGTGACTATGATTTATTAGGAGACCACGGTAAGCCGCTTTGATAGAAATATTCAACGTACCTAATACTTTTTTTTTAATAATCTATTTTGGCTGGCGAATATCTCGTAAACTATAACACATAAGAAGAAAATGAATATAAACATTCTCGTAGGAAATTTAATTTTGTATAGATTAACTTTTTCCATACGACGCATAGTTTCCGTGAATGGGACCTTTAAAGTGCCCCCGCTCACCACCTAGGAGTGGGGATCTTTGATATGTTCATCTCCAGACTAGTCCAAACAAAGTTCCGAATTCAAATTTTCTGTCCCTAAAATTTCCCTCTATAATCATCCGTTGCCTGGTCTATATAGTGTATATTCTCCTGTAAAATGCACTTTTTACTTATTGCGCTTTTCTTTGGGATGTGCGATTTATATTTTTTTTTATTAAAAATATTGCAAACAATATGAGGTGTTTATTTATCACGAATATTTCTACCCTCTCTTTCAATTCCTGCAAGCTTGGGGGTAGTTTTCACCCCTGATGTCAAAATTTTTTAGTATTTTATTCGACGGAAGTTTATCAGAAATTACAAGCAAACTAAAAAGTATACATCTCTATTTATTTTCTAAAAGTTCAATTTAAAGGCGATATAGAGGAAGTTTTCACCCCTGAAGGGTTGGAAAAAAAATTTCTTCATTGTACAATCCCCATTCATCTAAACTCAAATCAAAAAGTGAAAAGAAAAATCCATCATTTTTCCTTTTTACGTCAATTTACCGCGAAAAACCCACCAAAAGGGCTGGTTTTTTGGCATTTTTATGGGTGACGCACTATTTTTGTGATCAGCGACCTAAAAAACATGAAATACAAGTGGTGCCGATGAGGGGGGCATTCCGAGCGTCAAACCCCGCATTTTACATGGACTATACACGCATTTCAAAGGCAAAGGCATCACAAGAGCAGTCTGCGAGTAAGTTAATTATAAAACTAGGACCCCTAGAGAGAAGGAGTAAGCCCGTTGTACATTGACTACGCCATAGTTCAGTACAGGGTGCTCATTTCTTTCCTCTATTCCCCATGCATTAAACACTGTTTGCTAAACGTCAACTTAACTTTTAACTGATGAGGACATTTTGTTTGTTGTCAACTTGTTCGTCTTGCATATAAATTCAGAGCTAAAGTACCCTTGTGACATCACTGCCTTTTTCGTGGTACATTCAAATAGTCGAAGCTTGATAAAATTATTTAAAATATGATGCATGTCGAATTTTACTGACAACAGTTTACAACGCAGTCGGTGGTGCCATAAATAATGAAAAATGTAGAGGTCAAGCACGTACTACTCCTTAGTTAACAGAGAGCTGCACCGCATCAACTCATGTTGCATCTTTCGCATTTCTAATCCGTTAACTTGGAGCAATATTATTTATTTATCCCTTCTTTAACCTTTGCAACTCTCAGTTATGTCTCTCTCCCTTTCGACTCTCTACACACAGACGCATCTGCTTCTACTGATGAAAAACTCGATTCAAATTCGACGTTCTGTTTCTGGCATTTCGTCAATCTCACCCTCTTGATCCCTTCTCCCTATTAAACACTTCAAATCTGTATCATTGCCCCGAAATCTAGACAAGCTACAATACACTCCAATACAAACGAGATGTACATACAAACTAGAACACCACAAGGTTATATTTATTAATATATGTGCTGTGTTTTTATAATTTTTCGAAAAACTTGGTATAGGGCAGGTTATCAAAAATATATGCTAATTGTCGGTCTCCATTTTTGTGAATTGAAAGTACAACTGATGTTTCAAAATCGAAAAGCAAAACCTATTCATAATGTAAGCTAATACATAATATCATTTTCTTCTACAGAACTAGTACCAAATAAAAAAAATAGAGTATGGTACTTACCCTTTTGGGTCTATAACATCGGATCCCTTTTTTCTATTACAATTCCCCACCGGCTCTAATGCATGTACATAATATTGACCTTATCTTTTATATATACTGTCCCTATTTGTAGCACTAATATTATGATCTTTCTTTATAATAATCAATTTTTTATTTTTTTTTATTAAAGATGGTCCTATGTTTCTATGTTTGTTAACATGAGGATGTCGTTATTTGAGTTATTTTATCAATAACATATTACATAAATTGCTATAAATTCTAATTATTCCACTTGATATATGTCATTCCAGTCGATATTATTTAGATTATTTTTTAATTTACCGTACTTAATTTTTTGTATTTTGTTGTAGTCGCTTTTGGGTGTCATTTTTATGTTTGAGAATATTATCTATATTCGGACAGAAACTTAGTAGACGATAGAATTCAACATGTATAGCAGTTTCATATGAACCCCGGTTTACCCGTCGCCGAAATAGAATTTTTTAGAATTTAGATCACAGTTGTTCATGTATTGTGAAATATATTACAATAACTTTTAAGCAACCCAAAGGATAAGATTATATCAAATGAAAGGACCAGGATTTACGGAATTAGTTGAAAGAATTTTAATTTGAGGTATGTTGGACAATAGAACGTCTAATTATAACAAGATTTAAGCAGTGTATAATTCCTCTAAATTATGGAAGAATTGAAAAGCCTGGTGTTGACTAATGTACCTTCTATAACAATGATAGAAAAGGTATCAATAATGGAAAGTTAATTAGAAATTTAACAAATAATAGACAGCTGGACGCTTTTGAAAGTCTAGAAATTAAAAAGTGTAAAAATAGTATCTATACTCCCAAGTTGTGCGCTTTATTGGTTAATAGGTCACGGTTTGTCGCAAAGAATAAGTTTAGGTAGGAATGAGAGGAATGATTGAATTTATAGTTTGCCTCATTTATATTTTTATTTTATAATTAATCCATTCGACCGAAGTTTAGTCTTTGCTTCTACTCAACGTTCTGGTATGTCAAAAAAATTAGATTATTATAGAAACAAAATAATAGTGCTCAAAATGTTATTACGTATTTTTTGTAACTGATACATAATATGTAGTTTTCGTATCCATAATAAGATTATTTTCTGTTGCACATGACGACTTTTAATGACTAATTATAAACATAATGTTTCCCTGTCCCATCGTGTACTCTTAAAACCATATTGTTGTTACGTGTACACCCGACAAGCAGGTGTATCAAATTTTAAGTATTTGAATAAAATCGTTAAAATAATTTGGCGTGTCAAAAAATTAACAAACATTAAATAATCCTCTGTACATCAGCAACGAAAAGCTCGTCCCACATATGAACGTGTTTTGAAAAATAGTTGTTCTCTGCCTCCCAGATGTTATGTACAGTTTTTCATGGAACATTCTGTATAACACCACCATTATATTTCATTATATTATACTGTAAAACCACCTATGTTAATCATATTTATGTCCCCTGTACATCCTAAACTTCTAAATATAATTAATATTTACATACATTGTACAGATATATACAAACTAGGTACAATATTAATATTTCGAAAGAACGATTCTGCTAATAGATATTTAATATACATTTGTCTTTTCTCATTTTAATTTTTTTCGCACAATGAATGTTGTTTGGGAATTAACTAAAAAATGGTTTCCCAGCGTTGCTTAAACAGTAGAGAAAATGGACTGAGATACGTGGCTTTTCAATAATATACGCGAAATTTTAAACATAGAAAAAAGGATAAAATGTATGTACTCTATAACACATTTGAGGTGGTCTCTTACCATACAAACTTGCTGAGGTTGTCTTCAGAGGGCCCTCTTTGATGTTGAAACCAGGACTGTGGCACAAGCTTGTTGGATGCACTTTTATGAAAATTTGTAATGCACGTCACAATGTACAAAAAATAAGTTTATAATAAGCGGTTGTGAATAATAATTAAGACTCAATGCCAATATATTCAAAAAATGCGAAGCGATTAAAATGTCTGTATTCATACAGCAAAGAACTACTGCTATCTTCTTGTTTTTTATCGAGAAATACCTCAAAATTACATGCGCATTGATATTAAGTGACATGTGAGCAATTTAAAAGTAAATTTGGTGCGAAAATTAAGGACTAAATGTAATTTGAAGCATGATTATAAATATATACACACATTTATTAAAAAATACATAAAATAAATAACAAAAAAAATAATAGTTTTAATGAAAACTAAACAAATGTATAGGACACGTCACACATAGGGAATTTGATAGAGATTGAACTACATCGCCTTAATGTTCTTGACTTTATCAGTGGCTGAATGAATCTAATTGCTTTATGCCCCTAAGTAGTACACACAGCCCCAAACTTTCTATTTACCTTTTGTAAAGTTGTATTATTTTTTTGTTTTACTCTTTGATGTAAACAGTTTGGAATTATATGCTCTCCATTTTCTGTCTAGTCCCCTTATAGTGTACGTTTCCTATTAACAATCTAAAATTATAATTATATTTTTATTATAATAATTACGTCTGTTTTATTTGTTACCATTGATTTAGTTCTCTTTGGAAAATTCTTTCATTTATAATATATATAACGACATTTCTTTACAGCATGCGTGGCCGATTGTCGCATCCTTGACGCCATTCCTTTTTATTTTCCTAAGAATTTTCTTCCAGCCCCGTCTATCTATTGCTACTTGTACACCGTCTTTCCTTCGTGTTCGCAGTCGACCTTTTTTCCTTCTTACATGCGGTATCCATTCAAAGCACTTCTTTGGTAATCTTCGTTCTTCCATCCTTCTTATGTGTCCGTACCAGTATAGCTGTTTCTCTTCTATTCTTTTCGACAGGGTCTCCTCTACTTGTAATCTATCTCTTATTTTCTCTACTATAATATGGTCTAAGAGGGTAACCCCACAGCATCTTAAATAATTATTTTCCATTTATTTCTTTTAAGGTTTGTGTTCACTGTCCAAACTTTTAAGCCGTAGGTGGTTTTACTTTCGACTAATGATTTAAACATTCGCGTCTTTGTCACGTTTCTTATGTTCTTACCCACAGCACTGTATTCAATTCGTTTGTTATCGTTCATCCTCTCTCTATTTTCTGTAGAATATATTTTTCAACTTTTCCGTCTTTAGTTAATATTACCCCTAAATAATTATATTCTGCTGTAGTATATTTGATATTGCTTTTATCCATTGTCCTTCGTCACCAACCACCATATACTGGGTTTTCTGTATATTTATTTCCAAACCCCAATCCTCAAAATCCTCAATAAGCTTCCTCATCATATACGATATATCGTCTCAATCTTCGGCAAAGACAACTTGATCGTCTGCAAATAATAGCATGTAAATTATTTCATTTTCCAATTTTGCTCCCATTTTATTACACTTCCTTAACTACTCAAGAACCGAGTTGAGGTATATTTTGAATAACGTGGAAGATAAACAACAGACCTGCCTCAGACTCTTATTTATCTCAAAAGACTCGGATAATCTTCCTTGGTCCTTTACTCTGCTGATATTTTCTCTGTTCAGGTTTTTCACTGCGTTTGTATATTGATGATTGATACCGTTCTTTTCCATGGCATACCAGAGTCTCTTGACAGGGACACTGTCATTTAAGTCCACGAAAACTAAATGCAGTTGACTTCCCATATGCCGATGTCTTCTCTATCAGCTGTTTTATACAGAATATGCTCTGTTCTTCAATATATTTAATTTTTTCTTCAATCCACTCCCTCAGGACCCTGCAATATAGTCTACCTGTAGATGCAATTACACTCAGCCCTCTATAGTTCTGGCATTTCTTTTTAACCCCTCTCTTATGGATTGAGCTGATGTACGCTACCCTCCATTGATTGGGCACAGGACTTTCATTTAGGCATTTATTAAACATCGAGTATAAAAGTTCTACAGTCACTTGCGGGGCATATTTATAAACACAATTATATAATAAATATATGAAAGTTTCTATTTAGACCATTTACATTTTTCGATTTATCGAGGTTCTCTATTGTTAACGGTGAAGTCTTGTTCTGGATCTGAAATAAGAAAAATTTCATATTACTAAAAGGAGGAGGGTCGATTTGGGCGGTTTTTGCCCCAAATTATTTTTAGATGAAAAAATCAAAACATTTTTTCTTAATGTCTACTAACAATAATAAGTCTATTTTACCCTAAACGGACGATCCCTAAGATACTTTTTTGCTGCTATTATTTACCTATAGGTAAGTAGGTACTTTATTTTCCTTTTTGTATGAAACAATTTTTCTTGAAAAAATGTTTGCTATCACCTTATAAAAAATATTAAGATGATTAATTTTGACACAGCAATGTTTATTTACATGGGGTTTTAGGAAATTGCACCCAGCAATTGCAACCCGTTGCACCATACTCCACGTCCACGTCATCGCCCCCACTTTAGTGTGGACCTCTACCAACAAAAAAGTTCATATCCTGAAAAATAAAAGTTAGCTAGTGATATCATAGCGCGACAAAAAACACGATGGCCTTATAACTTTGGGAAAGGCTGTAGATTTGAAAGTGTGTAAGTTGTGATTTGCTTAATACCTAAATAATATTTTCTATAGGATGTAGATATCGAAAAAACACCCAAAGATAGTAAAAATGGTAAAAGGCCAGAAGTAAGGAAATTAACTTGACTTACTTCGATTGCTTGGCTCTATGTAGTGGTCTGTTTTGCAACTTGTGGCTCCTCAGGTACTGATATAAAATTGATTCTTCTCCATAGGTTTTCTGGATGTAATAAGTTGACTTTGAATGAAAATAGTGCCTTGATGGTATAAACTAAAGCTGCAGAGGAAATTGCCAATCCTGGATGGATAATCGGTCGATTTTCGTAGGTGTTGTCCTCTGATCCTGACACTTTCTTACCGACTGTGTCAGTTAAAGATGAAAATTTAACAAAAAGTTTGTTCACCCAAAAGCTTCACTTTATTAACTTATTGGTTACAATTTGTGCTATTTATTAAGCCAGCTAAATTAGAACTAACTTGATGAAGGATGGTAATAATATTATGATATATTATTGATAACAAACGTAATCACTTTTATTTTAGGATACCAAAAATTGGTGTAGTCGCAAAACTTGGCCATGCATGATATAAATGAAAGCTAACCATTATCTCGAAAGTATAACTTCAAGTAGCATTTGAGGGCTTAGAAATATCTGTGTTCTCACATTGATTTTTTTTTAATTTAATTCTTCGGCATTTGCTTCTCAATTTGTATTGCTTCTAATTTTGTTTTCGTTTTATCATTCTTTACGCATTTCATTCTGAGATTTGTTCCAAGTAGAAATGTTTTCTGATTTTTTTTCGATTTTGTTCCTGGTAATTACAATCTCGTTATATCTATTTGGTTCACTATTATAACCGGACAAAATCATTCCAGAAAAACAAATTTTACAGATGTCCGATTCATAACATGCTGAAGTTAAATAAAATGTTTGTATGTCTGCATGTGCTTATACAGATTCGGCAAATGTAATTTTATATTGGGGCAAATCAGACAAATGAACCCCGCGAAGATACAAACAAATTCATCGATATGTGAAAACGATTACTGTAGAAATTATTATCGGCTACTGTCTACAATACGAATTGAAGTTTTCTCTATGCGTGAATTTGTATGTTTCTAAGGAAAACCCTCACGGGGTTCTTTTGTCTGATTTACCCGAATTTGGACCTTAAGATAGACCAGCGCAAGGAAGAAAACAGAAACATTAGCCAAAGAGGGACGTATCTATTCCCACTACAATACATAAAAACGATAGGTACCGATACCCTACGTTGACACACGACAAGGTGATAAAAATTAGATTTCACAAAGTGTGGAAAGTCTGTATATGTACGTATGTAGACCATTTATTGTGAACACAATGACTTCTGTTACACTTATTTGTTAATTCAAATTTGAAGCAAATATAAAATAGCGTGCTAGTCTGGCGTTACCGACTGTGAACAAAAATAAGAACGTATTGACTGCTTACTTAACCTCACTGGCGCTATGAAAAAGTATGAGGGCCATGTTTGCACAAACTATTAATCAAATAGATGTGCACAACCAATATCGACTGCAAATTCTATTCGTATTATTTTATTCTCGCTTTTGTTTTGCCCCAATTTGAGTCATTGTAATGAACTGTTTATATTAATATTGCACAAATGAGCAAATCTTTAACAAAAATAGCAATTTAAGAAACTTTTACTTTAAAACAATTATCATATACCGGGTGGCTCAGCCGATAGGGACACTCTTGTAACTTTTGAATGGGTAAATGGATTTTTTGTAAATTTGGTGTAATGGTATGGGATGACATTCACAATTATCTGATGTAAAGAACCAGAATGGTCGACTTCCGGTTTCGATGAAATTGACATGAGAATCAAATTTTTAAATGGGCAACCTGTATATTTTTGCATACTTGGATCCTGCTGGCCAAAATACATATCATCTGACCCTGAAATATTATTTCGACTTTCAAAAAATTTAGATCTTTAAATATTTTTTTTATATAAAAGTATAAAAAGAAGATAGACGTTATGCATACCATTTTTTTCGTAATTTAAAGATCTAAATAAACAGGTTGTCCCATAGAAATTCCATTAAAAAAATATATATTTTTCGTTGAAAAACCAATATCGTTGAACTTGAAGAATAAATCGTGTTTAATGTTAGTATCTGGAGATAATATTCTAAAGGTGATTGCAGATCGATTTTTAACAATTTTGGCAAAGTCGCGGCCTTCTATGATTAAAACTAAAAATTAAAAAATATATTTTTTTGAAAATCAAAATACTATTTGAGGCTCAGGTCATATGTATTTTGGCCAGCAGGATCCAAATATACAAACATATACAGGATGCCTTATTTAAAAATTTGATTTTCATGTCAATTTCAGCGAAACCGGTAGTCGACCATTTTGGTTCTAACCATATAAGTAACTGGAAATTTTATCCAATATTACTGCACCAAATTTGAAAAAAATCCATTTCGCCCATTCAAAAGTTACAAGAGGCTGAGACACCCGGTATGTAATATTATACCAACCTTTCGCTTTTTTAAACAGCACCCAAATCTAGGCTTTAAAATCTAATAAATTTTAAGTTCAAAGTGCAATAGGGCACCCGATTTTTTAGAGTAGGTTCGTTGTGTTTCAGTTATGTTTTCGAGTGGGTTAAAATTGACATGCTCGGACATATATGGCACTCATATGGTACTCATTAAGCTTGATTGCATTTTCAGTTTTCGTTTCAAATTTTGTCACACAACAAATGCAAGATGAAATTGATTGATAATCATTCATAAAAAAACGTATATATTTATTACCTATTTGAAAATATTTCCTCACCTTATACCAGGTGTAACATGATCATGGTACACCCCTTTTCTCCTTTAGTTTTGAAGATAATTGATTGAAATTTGGGATATACCTACTATATACATAATAAGCGGCACTTTTTGACATACAAGTGATTTTTTTTTCACTTCCGGTTTGGTCGGAAGTGACACTAATTTTGGATTTTTAAATGGAACATCGAGTGGAACACCCTATATATTATTGCATTTTTGAATTTTGCATAATTTTCTGAATCCAATTGTACCAAATAAGTACATTTCAAATGTCTATATTTTTTAGAATATAATTTTTAGTTATCACCTTTAAGTTTATTCTAAATGACCCTTGTAATATAATACTAAATAATAAATTACGTGATTTCTGAGCAAATAAAGTTCATCAAAATGGTCTTTGGGGCAAAACTGATTTTTTTCAAATGGAACCATATTGGTACCGCGGTACCATTTGTTAGTACTATTAATAAGGAATTTATTCATATATGTCGTATTAAAATGTGCGATAAATACAAACAAAATTACAGCTAAAAGAAAATAAGAAAATACAATTTTGTTTTGCGGCATTTTGTACACAGTAATTAACAAGAATTGTATTTTCTTATTTTCTTTGAGCTGTAATCTTGTTTGTATTTATCGCACATTTTAATACACATATGAATAAATTTCTTATTAATGGCACTAATTAATGGCACCACGGTACCAATGTACCATATTGGCACCGTGGTACCATTAATTAGTGCCATTAATAAGGAATTTATTCATATGTGTATTAAAATGTGCGATAAATACAAACAAGATTACATTTGAAAAAAATGAGTTTTGCCCCTAAAACCGTTTTGATGAGCATTATTTGCTCATAAATCACGTAATTTAAATCGAAACCATCATGGCACACTTAAATGAAAAACTAAAAATTACATTATAAAAAATATTAACGTTTGAAATGTGACTTATTTGATACCGTTGGGTTCAGAAAATTATGCAGAATTCAAAAATGCAATAATATGCAGGGTGTTCTATTTAAAAATCGAAAGTTAGCGTCATTTCCGGCGAAACCGGAAGTGAAAAAGAATCAATTGTATGTCGAAAAGTTCCGCTTATTATGTGTGTGGGATATTCGAAATTTCAATCATCTTCAAAACTAAAGGAGAAAGGGGGATGTACCATGATCCTGTTACACCCGGTATACCCACACTACTGTACGGCTTTCTATGTGATTAATAAACATACGTGACTTAACATTAAAACAGGCAGTATTGCCGCTAATTAATTATGCCTCAAACTTCTAATGCTGGCTACAGGTTTAACAAGGACCCTACCAAAATTCAGTTCTGTGTATGATATAGTAAGAGTTGATATTCATTATTTTCAGATATTTTTTATTTGTAGTGACCTAAATACAGAATACTGTCATTATAAATAATCTAATATATTTGTTTTTTATAAATAATGAAGTTAAAACTATGTAAACTATGTTGATAGATGTGTCCCCTTGCCCATGCTGAAACTACACTGGGTCCACTCTGCTAATACTGAAACAAAAAATTAAATATTAGTAATGCTCGTTTGCACAGCAGCTCTGAGTAGGAATTGGGAATCATATGCCATATAAATAATTGTTAATTTATGGTAGGTAAGTCATTTTATTTAGGACATACACGACAAATTTAAATAATATACTGGGCGGGGTAATAGTGAGTCGGACTTCGATATCTCGAGTACTACGATTTTATTTTCGAATATACAGGGCGAGCCAAAACGAAATTACAGGACCAAGTGCCTTTTTTTTAATGAAATGCTATGTATGTCAGTACATTTTTAAGCCTATTTCTAGACTCTATTCATTCCTATATTATTATTGACTATCTCCTAACCATTTGGGTGTAATGAATTTTTTTGAAATAATGCCATCTGCAGATGCATATTGAAAAAATCATCGAAATCACAATTAAACAACTTCATTCAAGTATCCACATCAAAAGAATTCCATTTTTGTAATGTCTGGGGATCTGCAGATGCCTTTGAAAATCATAATCAGATAATTCCTGGTGCAGTTGAATATGATATGCATAAAACTTATTATTCCTACTAATGAGCTCACTTATCTCTGACTAATTTGGGGATTCTCAACTATTGCCAACACCACAGGAAATTCATTTTCTTCATTCACAACACGTTTTATTCTTTCGCTGTTTTTATTTTCGACATTTTCGCAATAAATCTATCGAGAAAGTTTTGGAAGCTGCTAACATCATACGGGATATCTTTGCTTATAAATTCTATTGGCAAACAAATAATTTCTGTCCGACTCGCCCAAAACAAAAGTAATGTCTACAATTACCGCTTAATTAAAATTCATTTTGTAAAACTCGAAATATTTTAAATTTAATACAAATAATAACTGACGACCGATAAGTGCGAGAAGTGTTCATTTATACCAAACTGAGGTTTTATTGCTTGCCGAATAACGAAAGTAGCAAAAAAAAACTATGACCAGTGAAATACTATTTACCCACTTCAGTGGATTGGAAGAAATGGTCTCACAAAACGGCCTCATTTCAGTGTTGCATAAAGACGTGTGTCAATCAAAATGGCCAACATGTGGAGCACTTATTATAATTTTCTCTAATGAATTATTGAAAGAATCCTCTATTCTTGAATTTTGTATTTATTGCTCAATAAAATGAATATGGTTGCAACTAGCCATAGGGAAGTACTTACAAAAATGTTCGTTTTTAATTTCTTCATCACATCGTCGAAATATAAACAGCGTTTTCCATTTAAAAAAATTGAGATAATTCAATTTAAAAAGTTCTTAATTGAAAAATATTTTTTTACCACACCCTATATATTCGAAAATAATTTCCGGCTAAAATTATCTAGATTTCTTGTTTTTTTTTTTAATTTCTAGCTATCGTAGAACTCGAGATATCGAAGTCTGACGCACTATTGCCCCGCTGTTGGTATAGTGAAGTAAAAAACTTGCAGTCATATGAGTTCTTAAAATTCTATCAAAAAATTCTCCTCCCCAGAAACTTCGATTTTAGCTCCACTTCCACTTCACTAACAACCAATTAAACGGAAATTTAATGAAGTAATATATAGTTCATATCAATAAACAATTATATCAGAAGTCGTGGGAAGGTAGGGGAGCATGGTGGGAGAAAGTGAAGGAAAAATGAGAGAAAATGAGGGACGATAGCGAGGAAAGTGACGGAGGGATGGAGAATGCAGAAAGAGATAATACGAAAGTCTCAGGATGGTGGGAAAGTGAGAAGAGCAGGAAAAGTTAGAAATTATGGTTGGAAAGTGGTGGAAAGATAATAATTGTTTCTGTTGTACTTTAATTCATGTAATAGTATATTGTGTATTTAGGTGTGAAAGCAATACATTCCCGGACGACGATGCATCGAAGTCCGGGAATGTGCTTTCACACCGAAGTACACATACTATTTTTTCTGAAATCACAATGAATATTATTATAAATTAAGGAATTTGTATTAATGCATAATATTTCTTCATTACAATCTAACTGCTTACTAATAAATGCAATTTTAATGTGAGTTGGTTTGTCTGCGTGTATTTATTTACTGTCTAAAATATACATAAAAAACCGTACGGGAATGTTACTTTCCCGGCCTAGGCCGGGAAAGTAACATTCCCGTATGGTTTTGTTGATCGTTGCTTGACAACGGATCTTTTCCGGTCTGTTTTGTGATAGTTTCTTAGCAACGGACTAAAATAATGGAATTGTTCATTTTTCGATCTGAAATCGCGCCGAAAATGTAGACATTGCCGATCGATTTCAGAAAAACTTCTATTTTGTAAAAGGCTGCAAGTTAAAACAATTTAAAAAGATTTATAGACTAAGATTAAGAAGGTTGAAGCATTATTTTTTGGACAATTATTATAGAAAATCTACTTCGTCGTCGCAAAGTCAACCAATACTCGATGATATTCATTATATTTCTGATTCGTGATTCATAAAGAAATCGATATACAATTTATGTTACTTGCAAATAATTTTTAAAAAGTTTTTTCTTATTATTGCATAGCACAGGCCAGTCTTATTGAAGGTCTTTCCCATCATCTCTTTGGTGACATCAGCCCAACGTTTTGAAAGGCGTCTTCTTCGCCTCCTGCCATCTGGTCTTCCCTGAAGTATCAACCTTTCTATATTGTTTTCTCTCCGGTTGATATGGCCAAAAAATGAGAAGATTTGAGAGAATACGATGCTGGACACAGTGGTCTTCAAGCTGCAGAAAGTTTGAAGAAAATGGATCCAAAAACGGGCTTCACAGAATGTTCTTAGCATATATGTAGGGCAAAAAAATGCAAACTGGGAAATCCTAGCTGTTCCCCTTCCCGAGATATTATCTAATTACACAGCCACACAAAAAAAAGTGCTCTGTCCGGTGAACTATCCTTAGATATTTTAACCCGCTGAATCTGAATCCGAAGTCAGAATTTTCAGATTGGCTCGTTTTTTAACACCAAAAAACTCCAAAAAACTCTAAAACAAACAAAAAAAGTGGTTGTGCCGCGGATCAGACCAATGTATCCTTATGTATTTTGACCCGCTTAATCCGAATCCGAAATTCGAAATTTTCAAGTTGTCTCGTTTCTCATCCCTAACCCCAAAAAACACCAACAAATAAAAGAAAGTGATCTGTCCGGAGGATCAGATCAATGCATCCTTATGTATCTTGATCCGCTGAATACGAATCTGAAGTCAGAATTGTCAGATTGTCTTGGATTTTATGTCTAACCTCAAAGAACTCCCCCAAAAATCCAGTTTTCTGACTTTCACACTCAAATAAATAGTTAAAATGTTTTTTTTCAATATGTTTATTTCATAACTTTAAACGCCATAACCTTATATCACTGTAACCTCATAACCTTACAACTCCATAAGATTGTGAAAGGCGAAAAACTGGTTCTTACTAGTGTTTCTTGAGATTAGAAATGAAAACCGAGCCAATCTGACAATTTTGATTCGGATTCAGCAGGTCAAAATACATAGTATACATGGGGATACATTGGTCTGATCCGCCGGACAACCACTTTTTCTTTCGTTTTAGGGGTGTTTTTTGGGGTTGATGAAAAACCAGCCAATTTGAAAATTCTGACTTTGGATTCGGATTCAGCGGGTCAAAATACATAAGGATACACTAGACTGGTCCACCGGACGGACCACTTTTTTTTGTGGAGCTATGTAATTAGAAATTAAATATCTCGCGAATAGCGCGGGAATTTTAGTCAAAATATCGCTTCTACCTGGAATTAATTATTGTAAAGCTGAAAATTTCCAGGATTGTAGTTTTGGTCCAGGACAACACGTAGCAAAAAGTCCCCTACTCTGCCCCGTCGGCTTCCTTGTTTTTTCGGAGCAACAAGGGCCTAAAAAATTGCAGAGCTGGCTATAAAGTGCAACAGAAAGGTTGTTACTGGTCCGATTTGGGTCGAAATGATCATGAAAGATTAGGAGAAGCATATCCGTTCATATTTCAGATGTTCTATGCATATTTTTGTTCATAATTTTCCGTTCTAGTTCTGTCAACATTTCAAAAATTTTAAAAAATTTAAAAAAATTTTAAAAAATTTAAAAAAAATTTTAAAAATTCCGAAATGGAGCCATTGCGGATAAGTGGAGACTCGGAGGGTAAAATGTACCCCAATAAACATTTCTCTTCATACTTTGCGCTTTCCATTGGTATGTCTACCGTCTCTGTAGCGTTACCTGTTACGGAGTTACGCCACTCTGAGTGTCGCAATGGCGACACTCGGACATTTAAGTCCGTTCATTGTTGCGTCTATCACGTCTACTCTAAACAATCAAGAAGGCGCAAGACGAGCTGTACCCTTAGTTCATTAACTATGACATTTCTTTATCTTATTCCTAGGGTGAAAATCGAGTAATATAGGGGTTGAAAAGGGTGAAAAATAAATATTTGACAATACGTAATTTTCATTCCAAAAGTATATTTCTATGGGTTTTTGAGGTTGCTGATTCCAAATTTCAGCATGCCAAAAGCCTAGAATTTATTCTTAGGTTAAAAATAGCGTAAATTAGTGGTTGAAAGGGGTGTAGAAATAAAAAGTTGAAAAAATACGTAATTTAGATTCTGAAATTATATATTTAGGAGTTTTGAACTTGTTGAGTTCAAGTTTGAATCCGATCTCAGAAAAGCCCATGTACCCTCAAAATTTTGAGCCTTTAGCGAATAAACATAAAATGGGATAAATAATTCCTGATTTATGGTAACAATAAATATATGCAAAAAGTAGTTAACAAGCGCAAAAGTATTGTAAATATAGTTTTTTTGTATATCGCAAAGGATTTACTACTCTGAGGTGCAACTCCAAAAATAGAAGGAAGCCACTCTAAAACGAGGCAAAACTAACCCACATTTCAGGGTTTATAAATTGATGTGAATGAATGGTAAAGAATATCAAAACAATGGAGAGGGTTATGTTTTATATTTAGCAGTCATCTCCCAAAATAATGGCGGAACAACTACTCTTAGATTAGGCTAAAAAATATCACTGTTCTTGCAAAGAATATTCACCATCATACCATCATAGAGTATATAAATGCTAAAAAATGACAATAAAAATGAAGATTTGAAAGTTTGGAATTATGTAGAACTAGAGTGACTTAAAATTCACTTCTTTTATCAAAGTACATATAAGTGTAAACTACCTTTATATAAAAATAAAATACATGATTATCATTAAAGTATGGAAAATGTGGAAGTTTTTGTTTTATAAATTTTTGAAATGTTGACAGAACTAGAACGGAAAATTATGCATCCAAAAATACGAACGGATATGCTTCTCCGAAGCTTTTATGATCATTTCGACCCAAATCGGACCAGCAACAACCTTTATATTGCACTTTACACCCAGCTCTCCAATTTTTGCGACTTAGGCCCTTGTTGCTCCGAAAAAACAGGGAAGCCGACTGGGGAGAGTAAGGGACTTTTTGCTACGTGTTTTCCTGGACCAAAACTACAATCCTGGAAATTTTCAGCTTTACAATAATTTATTCCGGGTCAAAACCTGAAATTCCTGGGCTAGAAGGGGATCGGCTAGGATTTTCTGGTTTACCTTTTTTTACCCTACAAGTATGATGAAAACATTCTGTGAAACCCGTTTTTGGATCCACTTTGGTCAAACCTTCTGCAGCTTGAAGACCACTGTGTGGAGAGTCTGTTTTGGAGACGTATTTCATAAAGAATCGAGGTATTACTGCAATGCGCTGTCATGCGGTTTTTTTATGACCTTGCTAGATTCTAAATCAGATAGAGCCAAGCCGCATAAATTCTTAACTCGAGTCAGAGCGATATAGATTTGCCCTTTTGCGAAAATCTTTTTTCCCAAATCAATTATGGCTTTATCGTGGTGCCTTGCAATTTATGACTTATTTTTTTGCTCAAATAGGCTTAGAATGTCATGAAGCGTCGAGATTTTAAGTTTGAGCAAAAAAGTTACGTCTCTTGGTCGGCATGTCTGTCTATAATTTCTTTGTGCGCACGATTACTCTAGATGGTTTATAATATTGACTTGAAATTTGGCACACAACAAGGGCTAGGGGGGTAAATGTGGAATAAATAGGTAAAGCAAGCAAGTAAAAGTCCATTTTGGGATATACGAGATCGAACGGATGTACGAGAAGCCAATTTTTTTTGCCACCAGCCACCCCCACGCCATTATTAAAGAGGGTAGAAAAATAAAATTGCAAGTTAGTGTGTGTACAAGACCCAAAAGCCTAATAATTTTATTTTGGCATCAGCCACTCCCACTACCACCCCCATCGGAAATTTGGATGTGGAAGTACTGATTCCTTAGGCAGCAGTTTTCCATTTCACATCAAGGCGAGCGTACAAATTTTCTCACAATAGTTTTCTTCACTTTGTAGAAGTTAAATAAAGAAAAGGAACTACTAAGAAGGTTGAGATTTTTTTTTTAATTGAACCGTCTTCAAAAGATATCTCTAAAAAGTAAGAAATAAGGTTTCACTCAGCTTTACAAATACCCGCCTACATATTAGTGGAAAGTAGCAATGAACTATACCTTATTACCTGATATCAATTTGAAGTCGGTGCAAAAAATCTAATTTCAAAAATACGTTTAGCTATAACATTTTGCTACTGATACTTTCCACTAGTAAGTAGACAGGTATTTGTAAAACTGAGTTAAAATTTATTTCTTACTTTTTAGAGATATTTTTTGAATGCAATTCCATTAAACAATTTTTTTTTTAAATCGATATATGTAGTAACCATTCCGAGGAAATGAATATTTTTTTTGAAAGTCCCTTTGGGATTTTCATTTGTTTTTTGCAACAAAAATAAAGCCAACCCACATCAAATTAATTTTAATTACAAAAAAAACATATATTTATTTTGACGGCCAGCGCAGTATCTTCGAATCATTTAAGTATGATTGTATTATTCCAGAATACCCAATAATGAAATTTTGTGTTTTATGCATGTAAACGGTGTCTTTTATTTTTCTATTAATTATGATAGATAGGTAGAACAAAAATAGAAGAAATAGTTGCGAATATAAATAAAATAAAACTAAGAAAACTCAGAAAAACTAACAAACTAACAAACTAACAAACTAACAAACTAACAAACTGACAAACTGACAAACTGACAAACTGACAAACTGACAAACTGACAAACTGACAAACTGACAAACTGACAAACTGACAAACTGACAAACTGACAAACTGACAAACTGACAAACTGACAAACTGACAAACTGACAAACTGACAAACTGACAAACTGACAAACTGACAAACTGACAAACTGACAAACTGACAAACTGACAAACTGACAAACTGACAAACTGACAAACTGACAAACTGACAAACTGACAAACTGACAAACTGACAAACTGACAAACTGACAAACTAACAAACTAACAAACTAACAAACTAACAAACTAACAAACAAACTAACAAACTAACAAACTAACAAACTAACAAACTAACAAACTAACAAACTAACAAACTAACAAACTAACAAACTAACAAACTAACAAACTAACAAACTAACAAACTAACAAACTGACAAACTAACAAACTAACAAACCAACAATCTAACAAACAAACTAACAAACAAACAAACAAACAAACGAACTAACTAACGAAAATTTTATGAGCGAAAAATCACAAGACAGTCGAGTGGATCAGTTTATACATTTTTTAATGGAAAATTATATCGAAAGTGACTCTCTATTTCCACCGAAAATATGGGCTGCAAAACAGCAAGTATTTTAAAGACCACAAATGCATGTGAATCATTTCATTCAAAGTTTAAAAGTGAACCGGACCTAACCTAATCAATATGGCGGACCCAACATGATGGATGCAATTTGAACCCTGCCTATCACCCATGTCTAACTCTGTGAGATAAACAATCATTATAAAAAGCGTTGTTTTACATATGAGAATAGATACCACAAGTCATAATAGACATTACTATAAGTTTTGCTCGGTCTTCCTTTGCTTCATGGTACGTCTAACAGCATCACGTCTTTGATCGTGGTTGCTTGTTAAGCGTGCGATCTCATTAAAATATAATATTTTTATGTTGTTATGTTGACTGTCTAATTTTTACTTTTTTTTAATATATCCTACCAATAAAAAATAATTATAAATTATAACGAAGCGTTGTTTTATATATGAGATAAATTTGGAAAAATTGTGTTATCTAAACAAAAATGAAAATTTACATGTCTTGAAAATGTGAAATCTATAACACTGAGCCAAAGTGAGTGCAGTTCGAGTGTTAAATTAGGATTCATTGGGGATGTGAGCGCAATTCAGTGGCACCGGTTTAAACTTTTAAAACAAAACGGAAGACTGTAAAGATTTTTTCTATTCCATTTTTTTACTACTGAGTTATTATTATATATCTAAAGAGGTAAGCCAATCTTAAATTTATTATCAGAATAACTTGAAGATTTGAATATTTATATTAAAAAATATTATAAATGTTATTTTCACGAAATTATTTCCGCGGGCGATTTGTCGGTGGCCTTCGCATTCCTCGACACTTACTGTTGACATTGGAGCTCTGAAGTGAGTTCGTCATATGGTCAATAAACGATACGGTTACCTCGATCAGCAGCTTTAGGACGAGAGACACGCGGGGGGGCGGGAAATCAAATGAAAGAGACAGACATATCTGATTTCCGTGCAAAAGACATAGACAAAGATACCCGTAGGTCTACAGCCTACGTCACTTGTAGACACTACAGGCATCTTTGTCTCTGTTTTTTGCACGGAAATCAGATATGTCTGTCTCTTTCATTCGATTTCTCGCCCCCGCGTCTCTCTCGTCCTAAAGCTGCTGATCGAGGTAACCGTATCGTTTACTGACCGTGAGTTCGTCAGACCCTTGTGTCTGACATTACGTTACGCTGACAGAATGCCAACTTAACTTACGTTATGTAATAATAACCTACGAGCTATGGTCTGTCAAAATGGATTCGAATACATTTTTTATGGTATTTGGATACTTTTAGTGTATTCGGAAACTTTTATCGGTATTCGAATACTCGCTTAATGTATATCTTTTCCAATCAATTTAAGAACCATGACAAAAATAAATCATAGAATATTCCAACATTTAATACAAAATATTTAATCAGAAATTCTCCTCAAATTCAAATTTATTTACTGAAAACCAATTATTGTTTCCCAATCTAATTTTTAGTAATACATTTTAACCTCCCCACAATAAAATTGTGGGAGGTTACTACAATTAGTCCAAAATCGAAAATTGAGATAATATCAAATCTTTACGTTTTGAGGTCCCAGGAACCCAAAAAAATTGTTTTTGAAAAATGTCTGTGTGTGTGTATGTGTGTGTGTGTGTATGTGTGTGTGTGTATGTATGTTAACACGATAACGGCGAAGCTACTAAACGGATTTGGATGAAACTTTGCATGAGGGTTTCTTTAGTGCTCCAGAAGATCTGAAAAGGTTTTGGTTGAGATCGGATTACGTTTAGTGCCGTTTTGGCACAACAAGTTGTTTATTTTATGATTACTTACAATTTATAATCGAACCATTGAAAAGCAGTAAAAATTCCGATTTCAACGATATATCACACTTGCACTTTTTCGATTTGGTTTCCGTGAAAAAAATTAAAAAACAAAAATTTCACCTGTTTTGTCCTCAAAGCAGGGCAATATATAGGGTGATATTCTAATAATGACAGAGGTGTTCAGTGATTTCGGCTGATAACTCGGGAACGGTTGAAGATATCGAACTGAAATTTGAAACGTAGGTATAAATATTGTAGACGGACGGATTACGAGTGAATTAATAATACACCTACGTCACATGACGTCACAAATAAGAAAAATTCTTAGAAACTGGTCAACATCCAATTAAAGTTTGAAACGTAGGTGGAAATATTGTAGATGGATGGAATACGAGTGAATTAAAAATACACCTACGTTCTGATGACGTCGTAAAAGCATAAAATTCTTATAACAGGCGAACTGATGATGATATCAAAAAAATATTTCTACAAGACGAGTCACGAATTTTTTTTTTTTTTTTAATTTCCAAGAAATGTAAAATTTTCGGAGAAATGTCACTTTTCAGGAAAATGTCAAATTTTCGAAAAAATGTTAAATTTTCAGGGAAATGTCACTTTTCAGAAATATGCCAAATTTTCGAAGAAATGTCACCTTTCAGAAAAATGCCAAATGTTTGAAAATTGTCAAATTTTCGGAGTAATGTCACTTCAGAAAAATGTCAAATTTTCGAAAAAATGTCAAATTTTCAGAGAAATGTCACTTTTCAGAAAAATGTCAAAAATACAGGAAAATGTCAAATTTTCGAAAAAACGTCAAATTTTCGAAGAGATGTCGCCTTTCAGAAAAATGTCAAATGTTTGAAAATTGTCAAATTTTCGGAGTAATATCACTTCAGAAAAATGTTAAATTTTCGAAAAAATGTCAAATTTTCCGAGAAATGTCACTTTTCAGAAAAATGTCAAAAATTCAGGAAAATGTCAAATTTTCGGGAAAATGTCAAATTTTCAGAAAAATGTTAAATTTTCGAAAAAACGTCAAATTTTCGAAGAAATGTCTCCTTTCAGAAAAATGTCAAATGTTTGAAAATTGTCAAATTTTCGGAGTAATGTCACTTCAGAAAAATGTCAAATTTTCGGAAAAATATCACTTTTTAGAAAAATGTCAAATTTTCAGAAAAATGTCAAATTTTATTAAATGGACTCAAAGGAAAATTCCCAAAAAATACTATGGGTCCATTTGTGGTATAAGTTCTCTGCTAGTGTGTGAAAGCGTGCAGACTGTATGCTGAGTATTTTTGACGTGTCAGTGCATCGAGAGATTACAAGTTTTTTCGTCGTTTATAAAGCCCACGGATGGTGTGAGAGGCCATCCTGATCCGCTTACAAGCCCTACAAGTGTAAGCAACCCCACCGGAACGCTTTCGGTGAGTTTTTTCCAATAAAACTTTAAAAGTGACAGTGACATTATATTTTAAAAACTATTTACGCTACTTCCGGTATCTCGCCGAAAATTCTTCCGGCAACATAACCTAAAAATAGTACTACATAACCTAAAAACTATTTAAGACATTGATACCAACCTAAACATTTTTCAAAAACCAAATTCCCCAGAGAAACATTGGAACCAAAAATTTGACAGCTATCACTTCCCCGGCCAATTTAGTGAAAAATTGATCGAGGCCAAAAGATAAAACAAAATATACCAACTCAAACTTAAACGAGCCACCATGAACACTACCCTGGCTACGTCTGGCAGGAAAGCTGTCAACCAAGAGTTATATGGTTTTTTCCAAAGATGGCCATCCCTGCCATCCATCCCATTACCAACGAACAGGTTTTTTCGTTTAGTTGTTTCCGAGGTTGTTTCCCGTATCAATAATCAAAATTATTAAGTGCTCTTGCCTACAAACGTTTTTATAGAATTGTGTTTATTTTTATATTAATTTTAGGTCCATGTGGACACATTATAATTTTAACCTAGTCTTTAAGCCTGCCTACAGAAGACAGGAGCTACTTTTCTATTTTTCTCCAAGCCAAACCGGACCTACCCCGTCCAGCCTCACACTCGCCACGGCGGTGTTCACCGTGGTTGTCTGGCTGGCCCCGGGCTAGGATCCGATGAAGCATATATTTGTATTAAAAACATTGAATAAAATATTAATGTTGTGCAGACTATAAATTTAACACTCAAGTTCTTAGGTCCAAATCCCACCGAACGCAAGACTTTTTTTCTGATTTAATACGAAAAAAATATTTCAACTTAATAAATATAATTAAATGAGATCGTTCGTATTGTTTAGTGCTCTTTTCGGCTTCAAAGATTCACCGGGTGGGGAGGTTCCAGCCGCTTCCAGTAGCTGCCGATTTTTTAATAAAAATTGTGTTAAAAAATCCATTCTGGACTGTATTTCATGTTATCTACTAAATTATTTGCACTCTTATTATTATTATTTAAAAATAGTTGTCTATGGAAGAGCTTGACATAATTTGGCTTTTGTGATAATTCGTCTCATGGTAACATGAAATACAAACAAATGAATCTTTTTACGTTCAATTTTTCTTCTTTGGCTTCAATGTTCAATAAAATTTTGTACTCTTGGCAGCTGCCAATTTGCCAACCCATACCTAGTTCCGATCAATCAAATCAATCTGTTATATTTCATGATCTTTATTATCGTTCAGCGGCTTTTGTGTTTTTATTTATGAAATTATTGAAATTTTTCTCAATTTATATATTTAATAACTTTTTACGTTTTACTCGACCAAAAGGAATTATTATTGAGGCCCCAGAACCAGTGCCCACCTCCACGTGGCGGGCCAGTAGTTACGCCCCTAAAGAATGTAGCAACTCATCATGTTCTCTCTGTATACTAAGGTAAGGTAAGGTTTTATTTTAAATAACTATTCTGTTTCACTTACCTAAGAATGCGCAAAAATTTCTCTACATTTTCCACGGATTTTAGTGAACCCATATTTGCAAGGAGCTGTCACAATACCACCTTGTTGCCCTTGGGAAATTGCACGTTGTTTGGAAATAATATAAAATTCTTCATAAGTTATAAATGTTGAGTTATTTCCATAAATTTCAAAAATAATAAATATTAACAAAATTGATATAACAAAATGTGACATTGTTAGGCAGAAGGCTAAGCACGAACTTAATTTCTTTTTAGATGTATGATTGCGGCTAAGATAAGAACCTGTATATTAATTTATCAAAAACGGAAACGGCAATGCGTAATAAAGTGTTGACTGAAAATCTATCAGCATTTGCGTATTGTAGGTTTAATAAAGTAAAGAAATACATCGCATAAATTATATAAAAAATCCGTTGCATAATACGTTGAACTAAAATATCGAATAAATAATGTCTCTACGGCTATATATGTGTGTAGACCCTTTCTAGTATGGGGGCCAGCGACACTTTTAGTTACTATATTTGTTTAAACTTGTTTTTTTTTTTTCGATCATATTGAGGCTGCGTTACGAAGGTTGAATATCACGTTTTAGACAAGGCGAAAACCTCGCCTTCGTATGAAAAAAATTCCCATACGATTTTTTTGCATATTTACTTTCGGGACATGCCCCCAAAATAAGGATCAAGAGTTTGCCGGACGGAAATCTGGTTCCAATTTGTTTAAATTAATTTTTTTTAAACAAATTGCAAAAATCGCTCTTCCTGACCTGGATGATTTTTTTTAGGTTTTATTGGCCATTTTAAACAAAAAAGGTCTCTTGTCATTTTTTCATAAAGTTAACCATTTCCGACTTATAAACAATTTAATGTTTGAAAAAACGCAAAAACGGACATTTTCAAGGTTGAAACACAATATTAAAAAATGAATTTTTTGCGTTCGCCACAATTTTTATGTAATCTTTGAACATCCGTTAACAAAATCCTGAAGAGTAAGTGCAGATTATTTCATTCTAAAGTTTAAATTTTTAATTGTTAATAGTATTTATCTGACGTTATTAGCAGAGCGCGTGCTCTTTCTCAGCCGCGGGTGCGCGCACTCTCTACTTAGTTCAATCAATAAAGGAGATGTAGAGTGCGTGAGCAAGGACTTAAGCAATTCCTTTAAAAAGTTGTTCAGGGTGCTTAGGGAGTAAACATACTGAAAGTCCTAGGAGGTGAGCCGGAAGGGGGGGGGCACAAAGAAAGTCCTACTTTTGGTCTTTTCGCTTATATCTCGAAAAATTATACTTGTACCAAATGAAAGCTCATGTAATTCTCTAAAACTTCCGTTTTATATATTTTTTTCGAATTCGCAACCGTTTTCGAGCTACACGCTCCGGAAAAGTGAAAATTTTCGAAAAACAGATTTTTACCTGAAAAAAGACGATAAAAGAAGTAGGACCTCCGGTGCTTGTAATTGGCACCAGACTGTCTCCTACATGTTTCCACTCCCACTCTTGAGGGGGCAGCTCATTCCCGAGCCACTGCTGCACTTGGTGGTAGGTGCGCCGGGAATGCTGTTTAGCTGCGCTCTCAGTTGGTGGGAGGGAGCTGATGTCAAACTTAATATTGCCACTGACCTCATGAACAACTGGAAGCGGTACTGGTTGAGGGAGGTCTGTCTTGCTGGTACCCCATACTATTTGATTAAGCAAATCTTCCCGGCCTCTTCAACCTCGCCTTGAGTGAAGGAGGGGTTGTACAAGATCGCTGCCGCTTTCTTGATGATTTCTGACTTAAGTACAATTTTGAGAAGCCCACCTTGCTTTTCCTTAAAGTTGAAGAGGTAAAAATGTGTTTTTCGAAAATTTTCACTTTTCCGGAGCGTGTAGCTCGAAAACGGTTGTGAATTTGAAAAAAGTATATAAAATGAAAGTTGTAGAGAATTTCAAGAGCTTTCATTATGTATCAGAAAATTTTTCTCTACGATGCATCATAAGCGAAAAAATCAAAAGTGGGACTTTCTTTGTGCCCCCCCCCCCCCCCCCCCCCCCCCCTGCTCACTTCCTAGACATCAGGACTTTCAGTAAGTTCACTCCCTAAACACTCAGCAACTTTCTAAAGTAATCGCTTAGGACCCTGCTCACGCACTCTACGCTTTGCTTTTACATACGCTTTAGTTACTATTGCTGTATGTTTTATAAATCAATATAATTTGTCATAAACTCTTATAAATATAAATAGTAAAATAAATTAAAAAAGTTGAAAAATCTTGAATTAATAAAGACATTATTTGAGCATATTCTTGCATTCATCTATACTACAACCCTATAAAAGTACACAAGTAATATTATTTTTTTTGCAATGGTTTGCAATTGGTTTTGCAAGTCTTTAAACATTTGCAGTTAGAAATAAGATTATCAGGTACTGAATTTTTACTTAAACTTAAACTTAACTTAAATCTAGGTAACAATACACCCGTTTCATGCAGGATGTATCAAAAATCTTCAAAATTTAAAGTTTCATTCGGCAGTAGCGAGTGCGCGCGCCTGCGGCTAAGAAGCAGCGCGCGCCCGGCTAAAAACGTCTATTTAACAGTTAAAAATTTAAGTTTTAATACGAAATAATCTGCACTTACTCTTCCGGTTGAGCGTTTGGTATTGCGCTATTAACCGACCGCCCACAATAAAGACGTCTACCAGTACTCTAGCAGAAGCAAAGTGTAACATGTCCCTTTACTCTCGCTCGCTTGATCTTATTGCCCGTATCAAAGCGAACATTTTCCGATAGTGTATAAGAATGTGAACTCAAGAAATTCATTTTTCAATATTGTGTTTCAACCTTAAAAATGTCCGTTTTTGCGTGTTTTCAAACATTAAATTGTTTAAAGTCGGAAACCGTCAACTTTACGAAAAAATGACGAGAGACCTTTTTTGTTTAAAACGAATCAACAGAATTCAGAATTGATTTAATGATGCAAATTAGTAAAATTAAAGCAAGGAAATATTATATTTTGTATTTTAATTCTCAATGAAATTAAGTTTCCAAAATGCGCCCCTCTTGATTTACTAACGCGAACGTGCTCATGCCGAATTTGTCATGAATCATTTTATATTCTTTAAAGGGACTTAAATATTCAAATAAAATATAATACATCGTAAAAAAATTTAAAACGAAAAAATTAAAAAGTTCGCATAATATTTGTTCCAATTAAATATTAATCGACAATTAAAATTTGCTGGACGAATTTGTTGGACATTTTACTGCTAAGGGGCAGAATGTAAGTTGTGTTACCGATGTCTGTAGTGCACTGCTCCAGTATCAATAGAAAAATGATAGAAACAGGATCGGACTCTTTTTCATGTCTAGTGCTTGAAATAGTGTTTAAAAGAACTTTTATAGATTTAATTCATATTGATCTTAGGACATGATCTTGTCATTAAATGTATAATTGAATAATAGTTTCACTCGCTATCTGGTAAGGTACTATTCAACCATCCTAGGATGGCAAGTAGCCGAGCAGAGAGAGAAGAAATATCGACTTAAGCTAGCTAGCTAGCTTAAGAAGCTTAAAAAGCTTGTTTCTCTCTGTCCAAAAGTGACAATATTTCTTCTCTCTCTGCGCGGCTACTTGCCATTCTAGGATGGTTGACTAGTACACTGAACTAATATTCTGTACGTATTCTAACCATATTTTTAAGCAGGCAACTTGCGTTTGGTAATAAACCACGTGTTCAACTGTGCAAAACGGTGAGTAACTAAAAACTATCTATTTTTCGTTAGTTAGTTCTTTGTAGCAATATGGTATAAGCGGAAGAATTACTATATTTACAAAATCTGTTGCCTTATGAACTCTGAGCATTTCTGGTGATACTGTGGGTCTTCTCCAATACATATTTCTTAACGCAAAATATTTTTAGCTCCACTCACTGAGACAGAGCTCCAGGGCCTAGGTAACAATTTGAATTTCGACGAATCTGATCTGGACGATGATCTACTACGTGATGACGAGAATGAAGGCGAAGACGAAATTGCTGAATTGGAGGGGTTCTCGAGAAAGAATTGTGATTGCAGATGAGGGTGTAGCTGGAAGAGCTGATGAAGGTGAAAGAAGTGAAGATGAGATGAGATGAGATGAGATGAGATGAGGAATTGCAGAAAATGGCCAAGAAGATAAAACCGTTGAAAGCCAAACTCAATGGGACAATCTTTCTTCAGATGAAGAACGGCCTTTAGTCGACCTGCTTCTTAATGGAAAGAAAAGAAAATGGAAAAATGGAAAAATGAAAAATGAGAAAATGGAAAATCCATGTCCAAATGTCGGTATCCGGGCAGCTAATATCCTTACCTTCTCAACATGTTCAGTTTGTAAAATTTTTTATGCTGCAGTATGGAACGGAACTGATTTACTCAATTTCATTAATAAAATATGAGTACTACATGATTTTATTTTGATTTTATTTGTACCTACAGTCCCGAAGTTCTAGATATGTGTAACTAGAAAAAAAATCAACATATTGTGTTCCTGTGGGTGTTATTTAGACCCAAAGGAACAGGTTATGTTACCTGTCAATCAATTCTAAGGTCAACTCAGCCGTGAGTCCGAGGAGGATAATATTGAGAATTATTGATCAAGACTTGTTTGATTTCATGTATTTGGTAGAGTAATGATGTCTCAGTATCCCACGTGTAGGGGTACGTAACACTGAAGATCCACTAGTAAAACATATTTGAATCGCAAACTGTCCATTGAAAAAAAAAACGATAACGGGTAACGGTATTAGTAGAATTGGTAGACAATACCTTTACCACAAAATTTTTTTCCAACTCAGATAACTCTCAAAGTCTCTACGTATATTGATGACAACCATAAGGCTCATAAGGCTTCTCTTGCCTTTTTTTAGTAGTCCACAAAGAATTAAAAAAGAAATATCAATCAAATAACAATTATACGCGTTTAAAGCTGATTTTTTGTATTCTTCATTGACATTGCAGTATGATTGAAAATGATATC
The DNA here is from genome assembly GCA_936432065.2 of Rutpela maculata. Lineage (NCBI taxonomy): Eukaryota > Metazoa > Arthropoda > Insecta > Coleoptera > Cerambycidae > Rutpela > Rutpela maculata. Next base: position 119,853,965 of record OW386288.2, read on the forward strand.
CTGCCGCCTTCATTGTAGACTGGCGCGGGCTCCTGTCAGTAACATAAATTTGTAATTGAAATAAATTCAATCGGCAGAAATGTTTAAAGCTGAAATTTTTTTGCCAGTAGTTTATTACTTGGAATTTTTAAATTGTTATATTGTCGGTAATTCGACGGAACATAGCTTTGACAGGGTCAGACAAGTTCTGTCAGGCGTTGACCCGCTGCACATTGGGGCTTTTCGTAGTTAGTAGTTCCAAAAATCACCTAGAGCTTATCAAAGTTGGCCAATATAAATACTTTTTTTTTATTTTCCTTAGAAAATTTCAAAACGATCCCTCACGAGCTTTTTTGATAAAAATTACTCTCCATTAATAGAAGTTGATTTGCATTTTGATTATTGATATAAGAAATTGCAAACACCTAGAGCCTGTCAAAGTTGACCAATATAAAAAATTCTTTTTTTAAATTCTCCTTAGAAAATTTCTAAATGATCCCTCACGAACTTTTTTGATAAAAATTACTCTGCATTAATAGAAGTTGATTTGCATTTTGATTATTGATGTAAGAAATTGCAAACACCTAGAGCCTATCAAAGTTGACCAATACAAATATATTTTTCTAAATTTTCCTTAGAAAATTTCGAAACTAGCTTTTTTGATAAAAGTTACTCTGCATTAATAGAAGTTGGTATGCATTTTGATTATTGATGTACGAAATTGCTTTTTTTCTTAAACCTCAGTGAAATCAAAATTATAAGTAATAAGAAATCAAAATAAAGCTATAGAAAATTTTAAAAAAAATTCTTTTACTGGCAGGTAAAAATAAGGATAGTTATTTAAAATAATATTTACATGTCTAAATGCAACTAGTGACGAGTATTTGGAATATCGCAATTTTTAGATCAACCCCCGTTTTCATTCCTTTGAAGGATCGAGAAGATGCGAGTAAGCATCATCGTCAAAAAAACCCTGCAGAACAAGTTTTGATCACTTAAATTTTATTTCACTTGAATCTCGAATTTTCACCACCTTAAACCTTCAACTCCTATTTTAATCCCTTAAAAGGGATATGATTCATACGTTCGTAACGGGGGTGGTAGTGGGGGTGGATGAAGTAAAAAAAGTTTGAGGACTTTGGTTCTTGTATACATACTAAATCACAATTTTTTTCACCCCTTCTCATAATGGGATGGGGGAAGTAGTGGGGGTGGCTAATGCCAATTTTTTTTTTTTGAGAATTTAGCTTCTGTTGTATATACTAAATACCAATTTTATGTAGTCTTACCTGCTTGATTTCCCTATTTACCCCCATTTACCCTCAACGGAATAGGATGAAAGTATAATCCAGTTCCAGATCTCGTTAAAATACATACGTGTACCAAATTTCAAGTCAATATCTTAAACGGTTCCAGAGTAGTCGTGCGTACAAAGAAAGTTACAGACAGACCGACAGTCAGACAGAATTTTTTCGCTAAAACTTAAAATCTCGACGTTTCATGACATTCTAAGCCTATTTGGACAATAAAAATTTTAAAACATTTTTCTTGTCACTACTATACTTCCACTGGATCTGGAAGTAATATCTGCGATTTTTAGGTTAGGTTAACCCAAAGCCACTTTGTCGCAGCACTACTCTAAAGTACAATATCTTAAAGGTATTTTTCATTTTTTTATTTAAATTGATTGATATATCTACTGTCGGTAGATTTTTGTGCAAAAAAGGGCACATTTTTCCCACTGTGTGCCGTGGAAATTGAAAGGCTGGAGAGAAGCGAATCAGACTTTAAAATAATTAAAATTAATAATTTGATTAAATCAAATTAGATAATAAGATTTTACTCCTGCTTGCGCAGCAGGTTTATTCGGACGTGGTAACAATATGTCTAGGAAACTTCATAAAACTTAAAAATTTTAAAAGTTGAAAAAATCATAACAAAACACTTGTATTATAGGCTGTTGAGACGGGGAAAACTCTGAAGAGGATATAAAGTCAGCGGGGTGTGAAATACATAAATATATGTGCCGATATCGTCCAACATTTAATTAGTATGTTAGTATACACAATAGGCCCGTTCAGCATTTTTTTTTAAATTTTATAAATCGAAAGTAGAACATTTTTTAAGGCAATTTCCAAATTTTTAAGCCCTTAAATAAATTACCAAGGTTGGATCACGCGAAAACGGGGCGGAGCTTCGCGTGACGTCACTTTGTAGATGCTGATCAGGCGACAGTCGAGATTTAATAATTAAAAATATTGGAGGCGACATAAAATACAATTTTAAGAAGAAAAGGTTCAAAGTTTCATAAAAATTGATAGTCTTTAAGTTATAACGACTTGAAAATTGGGATTTTAGCTTGAAAAAAGGTATTTCAAAACAATATTAGTCAAATAACCCGAAAAGTATTACATTGAGCGAAAACATGCTAGAGACAAATAAGAAAGCTACTAAATTGAAGATGAATATTGTTTTTTTCTAATTTCTGTAGATCTGGAAGTATAAAGGTATTGTCCGAACGTCTATAAGACGAAGTATTTAGTTTAAATGTTAAATATCTCAGAAACTATGGCACTTACGTCGAAAGCAGTAAGAACCAAAATGAAAGACTATTATTTAGGCTTTCAAATTATTTTTTTTCTATTTCTATAGCATCAAAAACAAAGAAGTTATGACAGAACCAATGTACTTTTTCAATTTTTGTTTATGCAAAATGACGTCACGAGTTGGCGAAGCGCTTTGTACTGAAACCCAATTTTTAACATTGAATATTTAAGGATTGGATATACTTATGAAGCTGAAATTTTAACAGCTTATCTAGATGATCGAATTCTATTGAAAGCCATTAAGAAACGAAAAAAAACGTTATCGGTAACAAGCCCATTCTCAGACTTATTTAGTATCTATATAACTAGTAATTAAATATTATAAAAGATATTCTAACCTCGGGGACTAACTCATGACAGCATCCTAGTACAAACTTATAACCAGATTTACAGTTAACATTAATTAAAGAACCGCCTTGTGTAGCACATAGAAACGTGCCATGTTTTCAAAAAACTCGTCATAAGTCATTATCTCACTGTCACACATTTCATAAAAAACTTAAAATATAATTAGAAACATACAATACTGCCACTTCATTTTTAGGTTACCAATTTGTTTTGTATATTACATTCCTTACAGCTCTTTTACTTACTGATAGTTTTTGTTGCTGATTTTACTTTAATTTATTGTTTATCTTGGGAGATGCAAGCACCTCGAACTTAGAAATAATGGTCACCAATATAATGATAATTTATATAAAATTGTGTATCGACAAGCCACAAAATAATCACAAAATATATCAGTTTCGCACTCAACTACTTCTAGATCACCTTACTGACATTTTTTTGTAAGAATTTTTCAGTAATATTACGCAAATTTATTTCAGATAAAATTAAATTCTCAGTAGCAATAATGGTTTGACGTAGACCAAACAGGTATATATCCTACATAATATTTGTTAATTTAGAATGGATTTACATTCTCGTATAAGCATATTATACATATAATTATGGAAGACCTAGAATTCGAGGTAATGAAATCACTAAATTATAAACCCAAATTTTACAAGAGATATATTGATGACTATATTATTTGTTTACCAAAAAATAAAATAGAATATACAGTTAATATCTTCAATAATGTTTTAGACATAACTATTAAATACAATGAATCTGGTATTATTGATACTAACTGGTACAGAAAAGAAGTTTGGTCACAAAGATATTTAGATTTTAATTCATAGACACCTAACAGCTACAAAAATACAGACCAAATAATTTGAAAACAATTAAAACAGTCCTCTAAACAAATTCCTATCCAAAACATTTTTATGAACCTATAATGAAAAAGAAAATACACAAAATATATAATAAAATGGAAAACGAAAGAATAATAATAAATATATAAATATATCTATGTCCTACATACCAAAAGTATCAGAAAATACTTCAAACGTTTCTAAAAAATATAATATATCAATAGCACATAAACCATACATCACGACAAAATTTTTTTTTTACAAAACTGAAACCTAAATTGCAACCAAAAGATCAGACAAACACCATATACAAAATAGACTGCAACAACTATAACAGCACATATGTCGGCCAAACAAAACAATATCTACATAAAAGAATATATAAACATAAATATAATATAAAAACCCGTCAAAATTCGACAGCACTATCAAAACACGCCTTAGAAAATTTTCATAGCTTTAACTTTAATAATATAAAAATTTTAGAAAAAGCACCAAACCTTCATCGAAGAACAATACATGAAATGTTACAAATTAAAGGAATATTAACGCAATAAACTCCTGCACTGATACAGAGAATATTTCAATCCACTAAATTAAATATAAAGATAATATGATTATATAACTTGAATATTTTTACATATTTCCACAAAGTTTGCTAAATATAGTAATTTTAAACCGTAAAATCTCGCACCACCCTTAAACAAAAACTTCAAATTTAATACACATAAATTAAGTCTTATCTACATAACATAAACAAACCACTACATTCAATGCAGACAGGCAATACTTAATTTCAGTTTTTAGTTGCTTTTAAATATAATAGACCTAAATCGTAAATAGTTGTAGTGTACAATTGAACAATAATATTAAGTAATGTAAATAATTTATAACCATATTATGTATAAAAAAATATAATATTAATAAAAAAAGTATCTACACTTAACTGTAGTTTTCTGACGATGGTTGAATAAACCGAAACGTAAGAAAAGGGTAATTTTATTAAAAAGACCAATAACCCAGGATATACCTACATCAAGTTAATATAATACCGAATGCAGCCAGAGACGGAGTGGGAAGATTGACATATTTCTATATTAACTCCTTATTTTAAATTTTTTGGAAATAATTTATTTATTTATAGTTAGAACCACCCATACTGACGAATCCAATTATGGGGCGAGATATTACACAACGTTAATCTAATTACAATACTGAAAATTGGATATAATAATAATACTTTACTACTCCCATAGATCAAACAATTTTCATTTGGCACAGATCAAAATGAAAACACATTAAAAAAACCGCTGCCCAAGGAATCAATACTTCCACATCCAATTCTCTATCCAAGTCAACTCACAACGAAAAAACTTTGTATGTGGAAATAATTAGTATTTGAAATCCTCTACCCCAAAAACCCATAAAACGATACCCCACATCGGTAGTGGAGTGGGGGTTGTGATAGGGGGTGGTAGTGGGGGTGGTAGTGAGGGTGGATGAAGTAAAAAAATGTTTTGAGGTTTCTGGTTCTTGTACACTAAATCATAATTTTTTTTCATCCCCTTTAATAAGGGGGTGGGGGTTGGTAATGGGGGGTGGCTAATGCCAAAAATTTTTTTGAGACCTTAGCTTTTCTTGTATATACTAAATACCAATTTTATGGACTCTTACCTGCTTGATTTACCCATTTACCCCAAATTTACCCCAATTTACCCCCCAACCCTTCGACGGAACAAGATGAAAATATAATCTAGTTCTAGATCTCGTTAAAGTACATATGTGTACCAAATTTCAAGTCAATATCTCAAACGGTTTCAGAGTAAACGTGCGCACAAAAAAAACGTTACAGACAGACCGACAGACAGACAGACAGACAGACAGACAGACAGACAGACAGACAGACAGACAGACAGACAGACAGACAGACAGACAGACAGACAGAAAATTTTTTTCGCTCAAATTTAAAATCTCGACGTTTCATGACATTTTAAGCCTATTTGAACAATAAAAATTTTAAAAAATTTTTTTGTCGTTACTATACTTCCACTGGTTGTGGAAGTATATTATTTGCAAATAATGCGAAAAGAATTTAGAAAGCTAAACATCCATCTACACTACAAAAGGCATCGGCGAACATGTTTTTAATAGTAGATATGCATTTTTTTAAACTAAAACTTTTCGTGTTTATTAGTACAATCAATAGCAAGAGTACAAAAATAGCGTGTCAATTACTTCCACGTCCAGTTGAAGTATAGTAACGACAAAAAATTTTTTTAAAATTTTTATTGTCCAAATAGGCTTAAAATGTCATGAAACGTCGAGATTTTAAGTTTGAGCGAAAAAAAGATTTCTGGCTGTCTGTCGGTCTGTCGGTCTGTCGGTCTGTCGGTCTGTCGGTCTGTCTGTAACTTTTTTTTGTGCGCACGTTTACTCTGGAACCGTTAAAGATATTGACTTGAAATTTGGTACACATATGTACTTTAACGTGATCTAGAACTAGATTATATTTTCATCTTGTTCCGTCGAAGGGTTGGGGAGTAAATTGGGGTAAATTTGGGGTAAATGGGTAAATCAAGCAGGTAAGAGTCCATGAAATTGGTATTTAGTATATACAAGAGAAGCTAAGGTCTCAAAAAAATTTTTGGCATTAGCCACCCCCATTACCACCCCCACCTCCTTATTAAAGGGGATGAAAAAAAATTGTGATTTAGTGTATGTACAGGAACCAGAAACCTCAAAATATTTTTTTACTTCATCCACCCCCCACTACCACCCCCCTATCACCAACCGCCCCCCCTAACGACCGATGTGGCGTATCGTTTTATGGGTTTTTGGGGTAGAGAATTTCAAATATTATATTATTAAAGTTCCATAAACAATTATTTTCACATACAAAGTTTTTTCATTGTGAGTGACTTGGATAGAGAATCTGGATGTGGAAGTAGTGATTCCTTGGGCAGCGGTTTTTTACTTCCACATCCAGTGGAAGTATAGTAACGACAAAAAAATTTTGAAAAATTTTTATTGTTCAAATAGGCTTAAAATGTCATGAAACGTCGAGATTTTAAGTTTGAGCGAAAAAAAATTTTCTGTCTGTCTGTCGGTCTGTCTCTGTAACTTTTTTTTGTGCACACGTTTACTCTGGAACCGTTTAAGATATTGACTTGAAATTTGGTACACATATGTACTATAGCGAGATCTGGAACTAGATTATATTTTCATGTTGTTCCGACGAAGGGTTGGGGGGTAAATTGGGGTAAATTTGGGGTAAATGGGTAAATCAAGCAGGTAAGAGTTGATAAAATTGGTATTTAGTATACACAAGGGAAGCTAAGGTCTCAAAAAAATTTTTGGCATTAGCCACCCCCATTACCACCCTCACCCTATTATTAAAGGGGATGAAAAAAAATTGTGATTTAGTGTATGTACAAAAACCAGAAACCTCAAAATATTTTTTTTACTTCATCCACCCACCCCCCCTATCACCACCCCCACCCCACTACCGATGTGGGGTATCGTTTTATGGGTTTTTGGTGTAGAGGATTTCAAATATTATATTATTAAAGTTCCATAAACAATTATTTTCTCATACAAAGTTTCTTCGTTGTGAGTGACTTGGATAGAGAATCTGGATGTGGAAGTAGTGATTCCTTGGGCAGCGGTTTTTCTTCTAAATATTCGAGGTGCCTTCCGAGTATTTTGTCAAGTTGACGGGGTCGGAGGTGCGTTAGCCGCAAACTTTCCGAAAAGTTCTAATATCATTCTAGTCAGTTGTGTCCAGTCCAGTTCATTCCTGTTCGTAATGAATTTCTGAGCGGTTTCCCTGAGGAAATCTATCGTTCCCTGCATATTAGTTGACCTATGTAGCTCTTCGATACTCGCGTAATGATTAGAGTTCGTTAACAGACGAAGAATTTCGTTTGGTGTAGTTTAAACTTTTTTGAGTTGAGTGTCTGAAGCGCTATTCTAGACCACGCAACCGTACAACCTAGTTACCAATGATAAAATATCTTATTATTTATCAACGAATACCCTCTAACGTATGAAGTAACAGTCATAGGGATAGAGATTATTTTCCAATAAAATTCTTGATAATTTTGTACATTTCACGGACATTATTTTTTAAAACAAAATAAATGAAAAAACTGCCGCCTAAGGAAAGGCTGCTTCCCTATCCAGATTTCGTATGTGTGGAAATGATTGTTCACAGAACTTAATTTAATACTTTAAAACCCATTAACGACTAGCGTACCTCATATGATACACCATGCGACCTCCTCCCTAAAAGAGTGTGTAACTATTCCTAATGGAAGTTTTGAATATGCGTCTACGATTTTAGGTTGAATAGTATATAGGTTTAGCGTGGTAATCGGCGGGAACTGTTTAACGCGAAGTTGCAGTTCTGTGTTTGTTGTATAATATTGATAGTGTTTGTCAAGCGGAAAAAAATGAGTCTCAGTAAACGGTAAGTTCATTTACGAATTGATATTTCAGAAAATTGGTATAAATCTTGCGTTTTCCCTTAAAATTAGAGTTAAAGAACACTTCTATAATAGTAAATTATACCCTAACCTATAAATCTGTTTCTAAACACGATGTTTTTGTTGGTGTAACTTATATGGCACTCTAGTCTCTTAGGCTGCTAAAAATTATATAAGTCCAAAAAATTTAATATATCATTTGTTTCAGATTGACTGTGCAAGAAATTGCTTATATGTTAGAGACAGATGAATTCTGGGATAATTATGATAATGATAGCATAGATCGTGTTTATATAGAACCTCCTGAAAACAGAGGTGATTCAGACGAAGACTCGGGAGATGAATCTGGTGGGTTACTAGATAATTTGATCGGCAGGCAGTTGCAAGCGGCTGCTGAAGTTGTTCTACATAGAGGGCAACGAATAGGCAATGAAGATTTTGATGAAGAAGATGATACACCCCTTTCAGAATTACAAAGTCAACAAAATAATTTGTTCGATAATTTTGACGAGGAAGATAATGCCCCTCTGAGCACGTTCGTAACAGCAAAGCCAAAGCCCATCACTTGGCTAAAAGATATTGACCTACCTGACGTATTGGCACAGGATGTATTTCCACAAACAAATATTTCAAAATATCGGGACATGTCACCAGTAGAACTTTTCGAGCTTTTCGTGATTGATGATGTGACACAACTACTTGTTAAAGAAAGTAATCGATATGCACTCTTCGTGAATTGAGCAGACCCCAAAATAACATATGAGGAAATCAAATGCTTCTTAGCTATTCTTATCATGACTGGATATGACAAAAAACCATAAAAAAAAAGTTATTGGGATACTGGGGAAGATCTGCGCAATACAGATGTTTATAATTCCATGCGTCGCGATCGATTTATACAGATCATGCGATTCTTGCATTGTGCAGATAATAGCAATCTAGAACCAACAGATAAAATGGCCAAGCAGCCAATGGCCAGACCACTCATGAATAAAATAAAGAAAAATTTTCTTGAACATTATGTACCAGAGCAGGAGATTGCATACGATGAAAGTATGATTGAGTACTTTAGACGTCACGGATGTAAACAATGCATCCGTGGCAAGCCTATTCGTTTTGGCTACAAGGTCTGGTGCTTAAATTTAAAAAGTGGCTACCTCATCAATTTTGAGGTATATCAGGGATGTATACCCAATTCCAATCCAGAGCACGAAAAACAGTTTGGAAAAGCGACAGCGCCACTTTTGCAGCTCATCGAAAATTTACCACAATCCTTACCATTCAGGTTTTACTTTGACAACCTATTTACCTCGATCAAGGTTCTTTGTCATTTGAAGGGGAAAGGATATGAAGCAACCGGAACGGTCAGGGAGAGGCGGCTACCAAATAATTGTCCCGTGCGACCTGTAAAGGAAATGACAAAAACAAAGCGAGGTACATACGACTATGCGCTAACTTCAGATAAACATGTAGTAGTCACACGCTGGATGGATAATGCTGTGGTGACTGTGGCGTCTACAGTGCACAGGGTTCATCCAGTATTGAACACAAGCCGCTATTCGGCTGTGGAGAAACGGAAAATTGGGATTCCAAGACCTTATTGCATTAGAAAATACAATGAATTCATGGGTGGTACGGATCAGATGGACTCCAACATTAACGTTTATAGAATTGGAATTAGAGGTAAGAGGGTGGCCTATTTTTACATGGCTAATTGATGCCTGCATACAGAATGCCTGTATTTTATATAGGAAGCATAACCCTGATATTTCCTTGAATTTCCGTCGTGAAATAACATAGGCTTATTTGAAAAAATTTCAAAATTTACCAAAATCCGCTGGACGACCTTCAGCATATTCACCAGACAGCGGGGTTTCTCCTGATATTAGATATGAACATATCGATCACATTATTGAGTATATACCTAACAACAAGCGAAGGCGTTGCGCTGGCAATCATATACCATCAAGTGCTGTGAGAATTCAATGTCGCAAATGCAAAGTAGGTCTATGTAGTAATTGTTTCGGTCAATACCACCAGCAGATTTAGATTTTTTTGTTCAATATTGAAGAAAAATAAATTTTTAGTTCTGTTGCAGATGTCTTATTTTTGATACCCTAGAGTACTAGTGTGCCATATAAGGCACAGCCTGTATTTTTTTTTTAAACAATGTAGAGTCAAAAAATAATATGAATATAATATTTTATGTACCTAAAGTCTCAGGAAACCCCAAAATTTACTTAAATAAAGGAAATTAATTAATTCAGTCCTTAATGGGTTAAATCATCTACCCCCAAAATCCATAAAAAGATATGCCATATATCGAAAATGGAAGATGCGGGGGGGGGATTATAGGAGGTGGCTGTGGTTGAACACGCGCTAAATTTTATAACATACTTTTTCCAAGTCTCGTTATAATACATAAGTGTACCAAATTTCATGTCAATATCATAAACCAAAGTAAATCGTGCGCACAAAAAACGTTCCAGACAGACCGGCAAACAGAAAATTGTTTTTGCTCTAACTTAAAATCTCTACATTTCATGCCACTATAAGCCTATTTGACTAAAAAACGTGAATGTGGAAGTAATTTAAAAAAATCCCACAACTAACATTTAGATAAATAATATACAGAAGGACTTGCTACCTTTCATTTATTTCCTTTGTTTAACGCTTTGCTGACAGGTCTTAATATTAGTAACAGATATTTGTACAACCAGTATTATACTATACTTTTTTATATTAAACACATTAAATCAACAAATGCAACTTTAATTCACGAACAGACGTCGATACCATAAATTTTTAAACATATGTTTTTTAAAAAGCCTTTAACACAAAGGCAAATATAATATATATAATTGTTATAATGCTTTTTCAATTACTTAAAAGACAAAATTAAACTGCTTTATTCGAATAAGAGATAAGGCGTAGCTAACATTATTCTCTTGCTCTTTAGGCCAGCCCGTATCTGCTTAAATAATGTAAATACGTAATAATTAAGTGAGAGATTTTGTTATTATTGTCAAATGTTTTGGTAACTGCAATAAATAATATATTTTATATGATGCTTCGAATCATATAATAGCTATTTATGTAACCAGTTACGAAAGACGTTATTTTGTGTAACGAGTGGAATTTGCGGGACGAGCGAAGCGAGATCCCGCAAAATAACACGAGTTGCACAAGATTGTCTTTCGAAACGTGTTACATACATGATTTTTTCTAATTTTAAAATTCTAAAAACAATTTAAACATAAATGAAATAATTGTATTTAAAGATCTTAAAAATTAAATAATCTTTTTCATAGTTACCTTTGCTGCTCTCACACATTATAATTTTAATGTCAAAATTGACAGACGTTATTTAGCCAAGTTACAATATTATTTGAAATCCTAATTTGATAACATATGGTAAATCGTATTAATGAAAAAGATTTGTTAGCGTATTTTGAAGGAAAGAAGAATTTAGAAGCTTCCACTTTATGGACTTAGTATTCCATTTTGTGTTGAATAAACGTTGTTTCTTTATCTTTTTGAGAGTTGTTTATCTTTCCTAATTGATAACATAACGAACTTTTCCTCACCAGTTACGTAAAATTTTACTTTTCATAACTGGTTACATAAAGTAGGACATTTTGACACTTACGTCAGTTTTGAAAAGTGTCACTTTATGTGTCAAAATTAGAAAAAATATATATTGTAGTTAGCAAAACATTTGACAATAATAAAATTCTCCAGAATTCACATAAATATATTCAAGGTTATAAACTAGGTACGAATTTTACTTCATATAAATAAAAATCCTATTAACGCTTAATGAGATTAATTGTACGCAATATTTCCTAGTATCAATTATAAATACATCCTTTCGGTAAGCGAAGGAAATAATGAAGTACAATTTTTTGGACTATTATATTTATTGTTTTTATTCCGTAGCTTACCGAGGGGAGTATTTCAATTGTGAAAAATCACTCTGTGAGGTTTATTCGAATTTTCAGGTTTCGGCCTATGTAGATTATGAAAATTCTAAATTTCTTTTTTACTAAATTTTTACTCTCTAAAAAGAAATTCAAAATTAATTCATTCTGAAACAATGGTGGAAGTAATATTGACACAATTATCGGGAACGAAACCTGACATACTTTCAGTAAAAAACATACAGGGTGGTCACTTTAAAAATAAGAAACGACACAGAAAAATTACAAAATAAAATAAACGATGCCAAACAGAAAGGAAAGTTTTGAGTAAATACCTTTACAAGTTTTTTTTATTTCCAAGAAATTCAGTTTATTTTTACTTATCTTTAAACCACTGTTATAGTTGACTTCAGATTTATTCTGCATATAAGAAATGTCTGCGCATTTGATCTTTATCGCACCATCAAACATGCCGACATTTCTTGTACGTAGACTAAATCTAAAGTCAACTGTATCATTGCAGATAATAAATCTGATAGGTACGATTTTCAGGATCAAAATATAAGAAAGTTAATATAGGAGTTGGTAATTTTTTAAAGAAATCTGGAATTGTACCACTTTGTTATCACATCTCTTGGCGCCCATACAGCCCCATGATACCCATCAGTAGAAAGTTCTTTCAAAGAGCTTTCATTTGCTTCCATAGTATGCAGAGTGCTCCATTTGAAAAAATGAGGAAAGTATATTTCGACTTTCCTGACACCTGGTATAAAATGTACAATTCCGCTAGATATGATAGCAGTAACATTATAGCTAGAGGTTATAAATTTATTTTATATAAGTTTATGTAGGAATGTTGTTCTCTTCTACCCTGTAATTGGATTGATATCTGTCTGGGCAGTTGTATCCTAAATAAATAAATAATTTTTGGCACAAATCAGATTTCAAAATGCTATTCTGTTACGTTACAGTGAGCTCACAAATATGACATGTTTCTGACACAAATTCACCCATATCATGATCCATTGCAGTTCCACCAAATGGTATATAATTTCAATGGCCTTTAAAAGCAAAATCAAAATATACAATAATGCACTGGGTGTTGCATTTGAAAAACCGTAAATTTATGGCTCTGTGACGTAAATGAATGGATCATGATGTATTAGTATACTTCAAAATGTTCTTAAACTTTTGTGACTTCTGGGTCTACCATAACTCCATTTTTGAAATTTTTTTATATTATATATTTTAGAGGAGAGTCAGGATATTTGGACTACGCGAGCCGAGACTAATAATTAATAATAATTATATTTTATAGAACTTTTACTAAGTAAGGCATTTGCATTTATTTAGTTATAGTAATTAATATTATTATAAAAATATACTAACCTAGGTAACTAACTCACGACATGCTCCAAATATATACATATAACCAGATTTACACTTAACTTTAATCATAGAAGCGGTTAGTGTACAGTTAGCACGATAATATCGTGTCATGTTTTTAAAAAATCCCTCATAAGTCAATATCTCACTTTCACAAACATGAAAAACTGAAAACGTAATTAGAAACACATAAAACTGCCACTTCATTTTTAGGTTAACACTTTGTTTTGTATGTTAAATTACGACTCTTTTATTTGCTGTTAATTTTTGTCGCTGATTTGACCTTAACTCACTGTCTGTGTTTATGTTATGTGAGCCACTCCGAATTTGGTAATCATGTCACTAATATAATGATTTATAAAAAACTTATTTATCGGTAAGGCACAAAATAAGTCAAAAAATCTGTCGATATCCGCGCTGTACTACTTCTAGGCCACCTTATTAACTTCTTTTGTAAGAATTACAAACATTACGCAAATCTGCTTCAGACAAAACTAAATTTATAACACAGTAACAAGAACAGTTTAACGTAGGTCTAACAGGCGTAAATCCCATATCCTATTCATTAATCTAGAATAGATTTACATTCACTTATAAGTATATAGTACTAAATACAACCAGAGACGGAATCGGAAGGTTGACAAAATATTTCGATACTAACTTGTTATTTTAAATTTTTTTGAATTACACATACAGACGAATCTAATTATGGGGCGAGATATCACACAAATTTAAAATAAAGTAATTACAGTAATAATAAAAAATATATATAATACTAATAATAATAATAATTCGGCATGCCGAAATTCGGCAGAGGTCTTAGTCAGCAGTATGCAGAAGGCCGTCATCCTCGGTTCATTATGTTTGCTCAGGGCACACGATTCTCGGACCCAGTAGTCACTTACCCCACGGATGTGGGGAGTGGCTGCCGGTACTACCAGCTCACCTCTGTGAGGGTCGGAGCCACAGAGAAAAATGACTGGTTTTTAACTAAAAAAAAATATATATAATAATGATAATAATGGGCTCCTCGAAGCTGCACCACCACCCTACTATAAATACAACCCAGCCCCTGTACTCGAATCGGCTGACATGCTACTATACTGGGACAGGCCAATAACAACGGATCGGACAGTTGACTACAACAGGCCTGACATTGTCCTTATAAATAAAAAAAGAGAAAAAAGCAGTTATAATAGATATTGCGGTGCCTCTTTCACATAACATCAGAAAGACTGAGATGGAAAAAACTGCCAAGTACGAAAACCTGGCTTACAACCTGAAAAATTAATGGAACCTGCAGAAAGTTGAGATAGTGCCATTTATAATATCAGCTGAAGGCCTTGCAAGTAAAAATTTCACGGGGATTCTAGATAACCTGGGACTCTCAAAAACCATTTCCACAGTGGGAGAGCGCGCAGTGCTGCTGCAAACCTGTCACATTGTGCTAAATGGGAGGAGCTGAATTGCTTTCTCATTTGGCGATATAAATGCTACCGGCTTAGGCTGAGAAATCCAAGAAGAAATAATAATAATAATAGTAATAATAATAATGGAGTCTCCATAATAGGATGGTTCTGGATGGAGTCTGTAAGGTCATCAGGAGTTCGGATCCCCTCCTCTGCATGATCCGGGACCATGAAAATGCAGGGGTACGAGCTTTTCTATTTAAAGCAGCATATAGAGCAGCCGATGAACTTGGTCTCTCCTTCGACATCGAGCGGGTAAATCCCGACTCTGTCACCGAGTTGGAACCTGATCGAAAAGCCCAAATTAAAGCTGCAGAACACAACATCTTTCT
Organism: Rutpela maculata; assembly: GCA_936432065.2. NCBI lineage: Eukaryota > Metazoa > Arthropoda > Insecta > Coleoptera > Cerambycidae > Rutpela > Rutpela maculata. Next base: position 119,869,340 of record OW386288.2, read on the forward strand.
GCAGCTTCACATGGATAAGCCAATGCATGGAGTTTTCTATAAAAATATAGAGAACCTTGGCTTATCCGAAAGGCTGACCTTTGCCTTCTTAAGGTCAGCCGGGCTGAAGTCTGAGACCGAGGGATTCATAATGGCTTGCCAGGATGGTGTATTTAATACCCTCGTCTATCGTAGTCGGGTCATGGGTATAAAGGTCCCTGATGTCAGCTGCAGGGCCTGCCGCAGGGCGCCAGAGACTTTAATGCACCTGTTGTCGGCTTGTCCGACATATGCAGTCTCGGCCTATAACCAGAGGCACGACGGAGCATTACGAGTGCTTTACTATCACCTAAGGCATTCGTATGGGATAGACGAGACACCAATGCTGTCTTACGCTCCGGGGGATATTGAGTCCGTTGTGAGAAATGAGAAGTGTCTAATTTATTGAAACTACTCGTTTCCCACCGTCAGGCAAATATAAGCCAACAAGCCTGACGTAGTCCTCCTCGACCACCAACTCAAGACATTGTTTGTCGTGGAGTTCTCGGCTCCTGCGGAAAACAACATTGTCTTGAAGGAGGAGGAAAAACGGACAAAATATCGAGATCTGCTCTTCGAACTCCGTAGACTGTATCCAGACCATACTGTTAAGATAGTGGTACTAACTATAAGAGCCCTCGGTGGAACGAGACACACGCTGCTTTCGGAACTTAAGATAATACCGGCATGCTGAAATTCGGCAGAGATCTTAGCCGGCAGAATGCAGAAGGCTGTCATTCTCGGTTCATTACGTCTGCTCAGGGCACACGATTCTTGGACCCAGTAGCCACTTACCCCATGGGTGTGGGGAGTGGCTGCCGATACTACCAGCTCCCCTTTGTAAGCCACAGAGGAGCCACAGAGAAAGGTGACTGGTTTTTAACAATAATAATAATAATCGAGTCTTCCTCGACCATCAGAACAAGGTTATGTCTGTTATTGAATTCTCAGCACCAGCTGAGAGAAACATCGCCTTGAAAGAGGAGGAAAAACGGAGCAAGTACCGAGATCTCCGGTACGAGCTCCAAGTGCTGTACCCAGGCTACTCGGTCAAAATGGTCGTCCTAATAGTCGGCGTACTCGGAGGTATGAAGCCTACGCTGCTTTCGGAGTTGAAGAACATACCGGCCTGTCAGAATTCTGCCGAATGGTTGACAGGCCAGATGCAGAAGGCGGTTATCTTGGGGTCCCTTCGTCTACTTAGGGCACACGAATCAGGTATTTACAGTCACTAACTCCACAGGTCGCGGAGAGTGACTGTAAGGAATTTGCCGGCGCGGCTACCGTGTGGTGTCGGGGGCCACGAAAATCCTGTCCTGCAGCGGGTTACCCGAAAAAAAAAAAAATAATAATAATAATATTTCTTTTCCTGACGTGAATGCAACCAATTGAAAAAGTTGTGATTTTAATAATAAAGATAATAATAATAATTTATTAATCTCACTGATCAAGCAATATTTATATAGGAAGGGTCAAAATGAAAATATTTATTTTTTTATTATTATGGTTAAAAGACATAGGACGTACAACCTATTATAATGATAAAAAAACAAAATATAAAATACAAAAATAATACAATATACAACATGATTCACCATTATATGCGGAAAATAAAATGGTGTACTAGACTTCAATGTGGGAAAGCTCCTGAAAAATTTTAGAGTGTTCCGCGGTAATTTAGTATATTAAAAATTGTTAATACTTACGAAGATACACTACTGTTATTGTCTAGGTCATAGGGCGACAAACTTACTTGTTAAAGAACATATTGGAGATGTTTACATTTCCTTAATTGGCATAAAAAGTGACGCTGGCGGGTGCGGTCAAAGTGCCGCGTTTTTTGCTTTCGCCGAAGTTGGTGTTTTTGTGTTATTGAGGGTTTATTTGTTTATTGAGGGTTTATGTTATTGAAAATAAAATACGGCTTTAAGTAAATATCTCTTATATCTACTTGTTGTGTAGAGTTCTCTAGCATAGGGTCAATATCTTTTCGATTAATTTCACTATTTTTCTAGCGTGATTTGATTAAAACTAAAAAGTCACTTCTACTCTCTCTCCAGCTTTGCTGTCAGTAGTGTCAGTCGCAAGTCTGATAAAGTTATATGGTTGTACTGCGTTACGTCAGATTGGTTAAAGTCATTGGCGGCGCATTTCTACAAAAACATATGGTATTTTTTTTGGTCATTTTTTTTATTTTTCATTTTTTTATTTTTCATTTTTTTAACTCTGATATATTTTCTGCATGTCATGGTAGATCACCTCTTATAAAAATGTAATGATATATAGCCACACATATACAAACAAGTTAAAATTTAAAAGTAACAGTTTGATTTAAAAAGAATCTACTTGACTATGCACTACAAGTTACTACTGTCCGGGAGTCATATCTAGTTGTAAACGAGTTTACCGTTGTAGCACTCAGGGGCGGCTTAAGGGCCGGGCAACCCGGGCGACCGCCCGGGGCGCGGGATCAGAGGGGCGCCAAACTGAGTGCAAAAATTGTTTAATTTTTGTTTGTACCCTTTTTATTAGTTTTCTCTGGATGAAAATATCAAATAATATTAGTATCTATGTCAGTTCCCACCCTATTATTGACTGAGAAAGAGTCGATCATTAAAAATATTGCATAAACAATAGCCCAGACGACACAGAACATTTTTATAGTGAAACCCACAAAAAGTTGCAAACTGAATAATTTTTTTTTATTGTGTTCCTGAAAATGTATAATAATATGCTGAAAAGTTTACATTCCGCTCGGATGAACATAACAAAAAGTGAAAAAAAAATTGTTTTACCAATTTTTTCAAAATTTTTAAATTAAGTCAGGGCAGGAAAAAATAAAAAATACAGGTGAATAGACCACGTGTTTCTGAAAAAAAAAATCCTAATAAAATTTTTAGCTAATGTCGCGGTATTCCTGGAAAAAAATAGTGAAGTAACCTTGTCACTCTGCGTGGCTAGCGCAAGGTTAAATGCATACTATGGAACCTCTAAAAATTCTTAGTTGTTCTATCGAGTAAAATAAAGCTTTCTTCTCTTTCTGATTACACGTTTTAAACATTTTTCTTAGTAAATAGGAGGATAAATAGTGAGTATGGAGGGAAAATATATAATTATTAATGCATACACAGACACCACACATACCCGCTGAATCTCGCGCATGAATTTTTACTTACCTTTACTGTATTGTATTTATTACAGGTACACCTATCCACATTTCAGCTATATCCAATGGATTCCTTATACATTTGTTAATGTATTGGAAAAGTTCCAGAATTTTTATTCAAAACAATCAAAGATATTTTCATAGTTATAAGGATAAGATCGTGAAAATCGCAATTTCTTATCATGATCTGATTGATCATATTTTCGAAAAAATGTATACAAGTAAACGATTTTGTGTTTGAACATTCGAAAAATATACATTTTTTCCGAAATAGTAATAATAATAATAATAATAATAATAATAATCTTTATTCACATATCAAATTAGTGTACATATGAATGATAATATTTTAATTATTGAAAAGGCGGAGTTCAGCTGAAAAAACAGAAATGTCAGATCAGCTGGTCTTACACTCAACCTGCTAATAGATAGATGGCAACATCAAACATATCTGAATTATTTGTACAATATTTAACATGAGAAAAAAAAAATACCTTTGTCCATATAAACTGAATTATTTGGAAGAAAAGGAAAAAAAAAATAATTAATTACTGCTTTTTTATGTAAACGGCTGAATCAGAAGATGTTTTTTAAAATGTTTGGCAAAAGTGAAACCTGTGCATGATTTCAGTAGAGGGGAAAGTGAGTTATATAATTTATATATACTAAATGTAAAAGACCTTTCAAAAAGTGCCGTTTTATGAATTGGAGGTGTCAGTATACCCTTATGTCTTAAATTTAAATTGTGCACGTCAGTACGAAATGTAATCTTTCTAAACAAATAAGAGGGACTGTTAGAAATTATGATTTTATGATACAATGTACAACAGTGTAAAATTCGTCGCTGTTTCATGTTCAGCCAGTTAGTTACCAAGAGCTTGTGACTTACAGAATGGTGTCTTCTGATCCCATAGATGAATCTAAGGCAATAATTTTGAATTTTTTGTATCCGCTGTGTAGTAGCAGCAGATAAGCAGGGTCCATACACAGAATCACAATAATTAAAAATCGACAAAATAAGAGTATCGCATAGCATAGTTTTTACTTCGATATTTAAAACATGGCGGAAGCTGTACAACATTTTTAACCTAGAAACAGCTCTTTTGATAGAAAGTGAAATGTGTTTCTCAAATCTAAGTGTAGTATCAATTATTAAACCTAAATCTTTTGCTTCTCCTTTGAGCGGCAAGTGAGTTCCATTAATTGCTAGATGAACATGTTGAGATAATCTCTCTCTATCAACAGCTCTACCAAAAAACATAGCAATACACTTATTTGGATTTAGATGTAAAGAATGTTCTAATGATACCTTGTAAATAATTTCTAAATCGGAATTTACAATGTCACAGCTATTTTGTATTTCATCTGGAAAAAAGGAATATAATACCTGCGTATCATCTGCATACATTTGCACATTACATCTTTGTATGAATCTAGGTAGCGATGACGTGTACACTGTATATAAAATGGGACCTAACACTGACCCTTGTGGTACGCCCCGTGACACATCTAAAAAATCAGAAGACTGACCATTCAGCACCACTTTTTGTTTTCTAGCATTTAAATAACTCTTAAAAAAGGATACTGATTTTTCATCTAATCCAATGTGTTTTAATATAATTAATAATACATTGTGTTCCAGAGTATCAAATGCCTTGGAATAATCCAGCAACACCAACACTGTACATTTACCAGCATCGGTCGCAGTTAAAATATTATCAGTGACATTTAAAAGAGCAGTTGTACAACTGTGACCTTTTCTAAACCCAGACTGGGTATCTGGTAAAATGTTATTTGTTTCTAAATGATCGACAAGCTGTGATTTAATAATATATTCTAAGATTTTTGACAGTACTGGTAAAATACTAATGGGTCTTAAATCATTATAATTTAAAGGCAAATCGATTTTGGGAAGTGGTACTACTTGTGCTATTTTCCAATCGGCAGGATATACAGAATTAATAATGCAAAAATTTATAATATGACAAATGAATTCCAAAATAAAAGGACAACAGGCTATGATAAAATTTATATGAATTCCATCCTCCCCAGCTGCACTAGTTTTTATAGAAAATAGCAACTTACCAATTTCAGCTTCATTAACTGTTTTAAAAGAAAGATTGGCATGTAGGGAATCCTTCACAGTGTTATAATAATTTGCAATGTTATCACTAGGAGGAGTATGAGGCACCGAATTTAAGAAACTTTGATTTATAGCATTTACATCCGAAAGATTCTTGGGAATTTCTCTTTTTTTTGTTTTAGTATTAATACCTAAATTATTAAGTGCTTTCCACATAGAATTTTTATCTTTATTTAGAAACTTTTTAAAATAGGCTTTTTTCTCTCTTCTAATCGAGCTAGTTGTAAAATTTTTTATATTTTTGTACTCTTCCCAATGAACAGGGATTTTAGTTTTTTTATATTTTGCTAGGGATTTATCTTTAAGTTTTATTAATAATTTAATATTGTCTGTTATCCATGGCTTGTGCTGTTTTTTAAAAACACAGGTTCTTAGAGGTGCATGCATATCCATTAAAACTCTTATATTTTCGTTAAAGAAGGTAATTTTTCCGTCTATATTGTCTATGTCAAAAATATTTCTCCATGGAATAGATTCTAGGTGGGCATATAGCAATTCTAGGTTCATGTTTTTAAAGTCCCTGTATATTATTGGTGCAGCCGGATTACTAAATCTGTTAAAACTCAAAAATGCATAAACTAATTCATGATCAGAAATGTTGTTTAAAGACACAGTGCCACTCTTAGAAATATTGCAATTGTCAGATATTATGATATAGTCTAGTAATGAAACACAATTTAACGTTATTCTAGTAGGGTCATTAATAATTTGTTTTAAACTAACACTCTCCAAAAGGTTAAGGAACTTATTTGTAGTATTATTTATATTTAACAAGTCCAAGTTAAAATCACCCAGACAAATTATTTCATCCACTTGAGGTAAAATGTTAATCAAAATGTTTTCGAAATCAGTTAAGAAATTATTAATATTTAGATTTGGAGCTCTATAAACACAACCAATAGCAATATTTAACTTATTAAATTTAATTCTTACCCATAAGTCCTCGAAATTTTCACTATTTTCCAATAATTCAAAGTTTAAAGTATCTTTCAAATATATTCCTACACCACCCCCTCTACCACCAATATCCCGATCTCTTCTGACAAAACTGTAGCCATTAATTTTTACATATTGATTTAGAACAGTCTGATTCAGCCAGGTTTCACTTACTGCAATCACATCATAATTATTTGCCGAGAAATAATCAAAAAACTCTACAAAATGAGCAGTTAGTGAACGAACATTTAAATGACAAACTTTTAAGACATTATCATTATAATAATTTTGCATTATATAACAAAGGAATTTAAATCAATATGCAATATAATAAATCTAATTATATATAAATTTATATAGTTAAGTAACACTTTTATTTCCCTCCAAAAAAGTAAAAAAAAAAAAAAAATAATAACAAATCAAACGCAGAAAAGATTGATATTTCGCAGTTAGCTCCATACAAACAAAATAAAATATATATAAAAAAAAAAATGTATATAATAAGCAATAGTCACTACATAGTATTGTGCGGAAAATACATAAACAATAATAATATAAATTGTAAATTAATCAAATAATTATGACAAGAAGTTTCTTAATAAATTTACCAAACAAATAAATATATAATGTAAAAAACTGTTATTCCGAAACATATCCAAATTATTCCGCAAAAGAAGAAATATATAAATACATACTTATATGTTAATAATGATAAATAAATGTATTAAATTACTTAATAGGTTTTGTGGAAACTGTGCAAATTGTTATAGAATTCACATTGAGAATAATTACGAATTGTCAATTTGATTCTTCAGTTCAAGCCATTCGTTTTGCGATTTAATTACGAATTTTCTTTGGTTGAAAAGCACAACAACATTACCAGCACGTGTCCAAGCTGCGAGACCCATAACCTCCCTTATATTTTTAAATAATTTCATTGCGTTAGGTGTCAAAACTTCAGTTATTAGGACATTCGAACCTTTAAGTTTTTTCTTTTCATAAAACAGCTGATCCCGTTTCCAACAATGTAAGAAATCCACAACAACTGGCCGGGCCTTTTTTCTTTCATTACTTTTTTGTCCCAAGCGATAACATTCTTTTAAATCTGCTTTATTTACTTCAATTTGTAATTTTAATCTAAATAACTTAATTATTTCATCATATAAATTATTGTTTGTCTCCTCCAAGCCATGAACCAATAACATTTTTTTATTTCTATGAAACATTAACATATCAATATTTTTGGAATTTTTTCCAGTGGGTCAATTTCTCGACAAATTACAGCCTCCAATACATATATTTATCAAAAAATCATCAAACAACGAAATTAAAATGATTTGAGATGTACTATTTTTTAATCCTCGTTACTACAACGTAATAAACCATAATAATTATGAAGTGTACATACTTTTCAACAGTTCTCAATGAAGAAAGAATTTTTTTTGAAGGGCTTTTATTTTTTTCTATATTTTTATTGCGACGATTGAGTTCGGGCGTGATAATATATATAAGTATATTTTTCCCATCCATCCTTTGCTTGTATTGTTTAAAACAAAAAAGCATCAGAAAGCTGTAATTTCCATCTTTTAAATGAACCAACACTCATATAGATTGAACAAATTCTGATTTAGTGACATGTAATTCAGTGCGTCGGTGTCACAGTCATGCGTATTCAAGCGCGTGCACGCATGGATCTCGCTCTGAGTTATAACTAACACTTGACTATTTTTTTCCGGGAAAACCGTGGCTTTAACGATAAATCTTGTTGGGTCATTTTTTGTTCGTAAATACGTGATCTATCCATCTGTATTTTTTATTTTTTTCTAGCTTGATTTAATTTCAAAATTTTGAAAAAATGGATGAAAAAAAATTTTGTTCACTTTTTTTTATGTTCTGCACCCGAGCGAAATGTAAACTTTTCAGGATATTATTCTACACACTTTCACGAACTCATTAAAAAAAGTTTACACAGTTTGCAATTTTTTGTGGGTAAATACCTACGTCGACTGGGCTAAAAGGCCGGCAACATGTACTTTCATTCAAAACAAATTCAGAATACTCAGAAAATTGTTATACCAACATCATCTGTTTGTATTTCATACCTTACGTAATTTACTGTTTATAAATAAATAAAATAAATAAATGGCAATTTGTTTCGTATGAAGTATTAAAACAATAAAGAGAACCTTCCTCTAAGTAAACTTGGGTCGATGGTCCTCCCATTATAATAGCATTCAGATGGTGTATACAAAATATTTTATATTACAAATTAATTACACAGGTCTCATCTAACTTTTCTGAAGTATTTTGAGGCTCTGAAGCCAATTTTGAACAAAAAAAAAATTTCTGTCAGGACAGTTACCACCTAATTTGTTTTTGTGCGAAACAGGTTTCAGCACGTCAAAATAATTCAGAAAAGTCAGAACCTTTGGGACAAGGCCTATTTTTTTGCTATTTTTTTAGGGGATAAAAGGGGTTGTAGAGGGAACTGACATGATGGAAAAAATGTATCCAAAATTGCCTTCAGCGTCTCAAAACACGTCTCTCAGGGAGGGGCGCCAAAAAGTGCTCCCGCCCGGGTGGAAAATTTACCCTGAACCGCCCCTGGTAGCACTAATAATCGAAGTGTGTACAAAGTTCTAGGCGAAAAACATTAAAGTTGGAAGACAAAACTGTCAAGTTCTTGTCTTAGAATTTTCGTTTTTTAATTTGAAATCGTGAGCACGTAAGCGAGCGTCGTCGTTGTAAGCAAATAAACTCGATAAATCAGTATTAAAGAATTTCTTTAATGCTCTGAATGTAATTAATTAATCACCTCTTAGTTTTCTGCTGGAAACATTAGTGAGGTTTACCGTGAAATTTCTATCAGTATATGATGATCTTCTACTGAACACGATGCCGTTTACACTTAAAAAACACCGCACAACGCTCCCTGATTTTTGACAGGAGAATCACTCAATTTTTGAACACACTGTATATTATTTTTATAGAGTTTGGGACTCGCGTTTAGTTGAAGAAATTAAATTCGGAAGAAAAATAACTTTATTTTCGTTCACTTTTTAACATGAAATAACCTAATTAATAAATAACACAGGTTTACAAAAAAAGAAAAAAGTTGCTTGGATCTGGGGTCAGACCATACGTCTCTTATGTATTTTTCGACGCTGAATTCGAATCTATCTTTAGTTTTGCTCTATCACGTCACGATTTTGAGATATTTTAACCTAAAAGTTCAAAAAACACGGTTTTTTGGCATATTTGAGATTATGTAGCTTTGCGATTTCTTTTTCCTTAGAAAACCACGTATGGGATCTTAAAGTATAAATCTTCCTCTTTAAAATGGCGTTGAGTTTGCTCAAATATCTTGTTTTTTCGCCGAGATATCGAATTTTGAAAATTGTCTCTTCATATCATATCTTTCCCAATACATTTAATTAGTACGGAAACTTTATGGTCATTATTTAAATTGCAATATTTTGGCAAAAAAAAAGATATTTCAGCAAACTCAACGGCATTTTAAAGGTGAAGATTTGTACTTAAGATCCCACGCATGATTTTTTGAGAAAAAATTTCTCGAAGCTACATAACCTCAAATATGTCAAAAACCGTGTTTTTTGCACTTTTAGGTTACGATATCTCAAAATCCTGACGTGATACAGCAAAAACGTTAATCCAGCACCTCGATCGTGAGAGGCACGGGAACTCACGTTAATTAAGCGCCTCGATCGAGAGAGGCGAGGAGACTCACGTTAATCCAGTACCCCGATCGTGAAAGGCAAGGTGACTCACGTTAATTAAGCACCCCAATCGTGAGAGGCAAGGGACTCACGTTAATACAGCACCTCAAAGGGGACATAATCCTATTACGTCCACGCCGTAGTCCCTGGATAACGCTAAAGATAGGATAAGAGGCAAAGATACTCACGTCAACTCATATAATACCCATATCGTAATAGATTTTTGGGGTAAGGATTTGGAGGTTCTCGATTTGTTGCTGTGTAGTTTGAGGGTCTCAGAGTTGTTTTGATTTAAGGTCATAGGAGTAGGATTTTTGGGTTTTTTAAGTTTAATGTTAGTAAACTGCAGGTTTGTTGGTTGATGCGTTTGAGTTTTCACATTTGGAGTTTGTGGGTTTAAAAATGTGGTGGAGGAGAAAGGGAAGGTTGGGTGGGTACAGGCTTAAAGTTCATTACTTGAAGGTTTATTCTATATATCGACCTGAGTTAAGTATCATGTAAGATTTACAAGCCTACAAAATTGGGCAAATTTTTTGTATCAAAAACGCTACTATACTTTTTCGAAGGTTTTCAGTGCGCTGAATCTGAATCCGGTCTCAGAATTGCTCTATCACGTCAGGATTTTGAGATATCGTAACCTAAAAGTTCAAAAAACACGGTTTTTTGACATATTTGAGGTTATGTAGCTTCGAGAATTTTTTTCCCAAGAAACCATGTGTGGGATCTTAAAGTACAAGTCTTCACCTTTAAAATGCCGTTGCTCGAATATCTTTTTTTTTTTTTCGCCGAGATATTGCAATTTAAATAATGACCATAAGGTTTCCGTACTAATTAAATGTATTGGGAAAGATATGATATGAACAGACAATTTTAAAAATTCGATATCTCAGCGAAAAAAAAAGATATTTGAGTAAACTTAAAGGCATTTTAAAGAGGAAGATTTGTTCTTTAAGATCCCATACATGGTTTTTCGAGAAAAAAAAAATCGTAAAGCTACATAACATCAGATATGTCAAAAAACCGTGTTTTTTGCACTTTTAGGGTATAATATCTCAAAATCCTGACGTGATAGAGCAAAACTAATTAGATTCGAATTCAGCGTCGAAAAATACATAAGAAACGTATGGTCGAACTCCAGATCCAGACAACTTTTTTTTTTTGTAAACCTGTATAATTATAGTAATTAATTACACGTGTTAAGTAAACACACATTTGTGCAAATTTGCCTTTTATTGACTGATGTTTGTTTGTTGTGATTTCGGAGAGACCTATGAAAGAAGTTTTACCTGTCGGTCGGTATTTATATTAAAAGTTAGTGATTCTGGAAATTTCGCGTTACGCAATCGAATAGACTAGAAAAAATCCCGGCACGACGATGGTTCCATATTAATTTCATCAGGCTAGGTCTGGTATAAGGTGAAATATTTTTAGTCAAAAGTTTGGCGAGTCGCTAGTGATAATTTAATCTCATTAAATATAATTTTGCCATAAAACATTCTGATTTGGCAGGAGTTGCATTAAAATTGGTAGTTGGGTATTTTACGAATAGCTGTAAACGAATCTGATTTACATGAAAATTGGTACAAAGTGATTTCAAGATTTTCTGATAACGAGCCTAATATTAAAGCTTAAAAAGTCATGACGACGGATATTTTACTGTATAGAAGCTAAATAAAGAGACCACTAAAAAGTGAAAAAAATAATTTTTGAAAAAAAAAATTCAAAAAGGACGGCTAAAAAATATAAAATAAAATTTCACCGCCGCTCAGTTAATTGAACTTTATTATCTAATATCGATATTGAGGACGATGTAAAAATAAACAGATAAAGAATTCAAAATACTTTTTACCTGATTTCAATATCGCTGTCAAGGTAAACCAGAAAAAGGCAAAAAGCCCAAAATAGGTAAATATTGACCACAGGTAACCTAACCCACCTCCGGGGATTGAAACTAACCCCATCCCCAATAACGAAATGCCACGATAAGAACGAAAATCAGTTGGAAAGCGGTATGCCCCCATTTCTGAGGGCGGGGATTATGATGGTGACAATATTTTACGACCTACCTTTCACCCACTACCCCTAAACCTGAAAAACCTCCACCTTTTCCGATTTTCCGGTGCTAGGCTTGTCGAATAGAATAAAATAAGTAAAGAGTGACTTAACCCACCGGGTTGAAAATACCCCCACTCCAAATAACGAAATACAAGACAACAACGATAATAAGCCCTTATATGTCATTAAAAACCGCAGCCTAAGGAATCAAGGAATCACTACTTCCACATCAAGATTTTCTATCCAAGTTTCTCACAACGAAAAAAAAGCAACTACGATGATCTGGCAATGGATTCGGAATTTTTCTCGTTCCAAATGCACTACCTAATGACATATGCAAGGTTAAAATTAATCAGTTTTTTATATTTGAAAAAATATCCTTCTGAAGAAAATTTTAATGACACTAGATTCCAATTCATGCTTCAGCAAGTCGAGAATGTGGATATACGTAAATTTCCCCCGACAGAGGCAGCCATACGCAAGCATGCTCTTAGGGTAGGGTGACCAGATGTTTGCAGTTTGAATGCTGTACACCTGGACAGACAGGGCGTGGAGAGAAAATACGGGCTCGTCGGGAGGGAAATAAAAAAAAGAATTGATCCCAACATTTTTTGATAAGCGGGGAGGGAGATATCCGAAAAAAAAACCAACCAAAACGTAATGCTGTACGTTTTGTTGTACATCCAAGCATTCTGTACATGCCATTAAAATTCCGGACAATACAGTGAAATTCCGTACGTATGGTCGGTCAGCCTATCTTGGTATACTATCAATGTCCAGCCTGGCTTTTGAATACGAATATAAATCCAGTAAACTGGGTATGGAAATGGATTTTTAGAACCAAAATTCTCTTCAAAGAAACTTATTCCAGATTCATTTTTTAAGCAAAATAATTGTACTTGTATGAGTGGATGTGTTAAGCGATGTGGCTGTAAAAAACCAGGTATTAAATGTAGCTCGTTCTGTAAGAAGTGGAAGGGTACCGACTGTAATAATTGCGTGCATGTAGAGAAATCACTTGAACAAGATGATGATAATCTTGATTACGACATAAATTTAATTCCAGAAATAGTAATGTCTGATGATAATGGTAACGATGGTAATGATGATAACTCTAGTAATGATGACAATGATATCGAAGATGATGATTATGAATGTAACGAGTTGGATTGTGATGTCTATTTCGACTCGGACGAACAGTGTGATAATAATTATAAGCGTCAAAAGATCTATTAGCATAGAATAAGAATTGTATATAATGAACCAGACGTAATGAATGATCATTGAATGAACAAAAACGAAAATATTTTTACATATATAATCAGTGAAAAAACAAAAATATCTAATATATACCAATGACTCGTCTCAGTTAATTACCTAGAAACCACTGAAGGAAAAGTTCACTTCGTGTAAAGGCTGCTTGAGCCCTTTGGTTGGTTGGGTCTCGTCTGATCCAGGTTTACTTATTTTATTCGAACTGATGAGAAAAAATCCGCAGTCTGGCACCGTAACATCGGAAAAGGTTTTGAGGTTTTGGAGTAGTGGGTGAAGGGTAGAGCGGGAAATATTGTAACCATCATATTCTTCGCTCTCGAAAACGTGGGTTTACCGCTTTTCAGCTGATTTTCGTTGTTTTCGTGGCATTTCGCTATTGGGGGTGGAGGTAGTTTCAACCCCCGAGGGTGAGTTAGGTCACCTGTAGTAAATATTTATTTATTTCATTTAAATGCACCAAAAACAGCCCGATCTGATAAGCCCTTGAAAGCCTAGCACCAGAAAATCGGAGAAAGAGGTGGTTTCTTCGGTTTAAGGGTAGTGGTTGGAGGATAGGTCGGAAAATATTGTCATCATCGTGTTCCCCGCCCTAGAAAATGGGGGGGTAGATATCTTGCAGTTCGGTGGCAGAACTTTTGGGGTAAAAGCTTTACCTCGAAGGACTATTAGGTAAAAGGTCAATTAACGGTGGCATGGCGGTGAAATTTTATTTTATAATTTTTGGCGACCTTTTTTTGAAGGCGCAGGCGGTTCGATTTTTTTTTTCATTTTTTTTTGTTACATCTACGGACACATGATTAATATTTTGATGTGATTAATATTATTTATATATTTTTACCAGAAATGTATCACGTAATACTTTTTCAACTAATTATTTAAAAGCGACACAATGAAGTACTTTTGTTGAGTACTTATAAGACGGCCATCATTCCCTTGCTCTTTAGGCCAGCCCGCAACTGTTTAAATAATATAATTACGCAATAAATAATGGAAATATATCATATAATATACATTATTTATTATAGTTACCAAAAACATTTGACAATAATAAAAAATTCTCTAGTGTTCACGTATGTATTTACAAGGTTATATAATTAAACCATGTTACAAGGAATTAGGTTGATTTTACTTCAGATAAAAATCTTGTTACTGCTTAATGAGAATAATTTTGTGCAACATCTTCTAATCGCAAGTGCAAGAAAATTTTGCACTTCTGTTATAGTTATTATTTTTACTTCCCTGATTTACCGAAGGGAAGTTTTAATTATATATACAAAATAAATAAAAGAAAAACTTATGTACTAGTATCGGTGAAATAAAATTATAAGAAATAATGTTTGGAATGTAGTTTAGTGGAAAAAATATACAGAGTGGTCATCCAAAAGAGAAAAATAATTAATAAATTAAATGCGGTAAATTGGAGAAAATGATGTAAATACTTTTACACATTTTTTTAGTTAATAAATAAACCGCTGGAAAATTTAAACGGACCAAGCGAATTTTTAGGTTGAATTTAAAGCCACATTTTTTGAGAACGAGAATAGATATCAACGTGCGGTTTTCAGGATTTAAGAGACAATCTATTTGTGAAACAGCGAGTTTTGCCAGATTCTTTTATTTTGAAGCACGTTACTATCTACACGGTGTGAAAGAAAGCTGTATTTTTTACCAAACTTTATAACTGGTTTATGAGGTAAAAAGGAATTTCTCAAAATTTTGATATCTCCCTTATTTCATAAGATACCAATTTTTTTCTAAAATTGTGTTATTTTTTCCAATTTCTTTGAAGTTAGGCCTTATTGAGTTTTGTTTATGATGCCTTTAAAATAATAATAATAAGTACATTTTTTTAACTTTCAGTTCGTCGTGACGAGTGGAGTACCCAAAATTGGTACATGTTCACGAATTGGTGACCTTTCTTTGAGTTCCCTACATCAAATAAAACCCAATTTTTTCCGGAACGGTTAAAGACATCAAGTTGGAATTTGGCACACATGCGAAGGGCTTCACCTGTAGATACAAACAAATTTTTTTCAAATTTTCTTAATGTATTTCTCACCCAAAAAAATACAAAACCATGCGAAAAATTGTATGTATGTCTATGTAATGAGATAAAATGGAATTAATCTAAATAAACAATAGAAGAATATTTATCTATTTTTTTTTACAAGTAGTATTATTGTTTAAAATGTCAACTAAAGAAAAAGCGAAGAACCAAACTTTTTTACTATTAATGGAGGGATGAGATACGATCACCGGTTTAAATTCTGACAGTCTATCAGTGAAGCGAAGCAACGCTGAGCGTGTCTTGCATTTGGATTTCATCTAGAAGTCGATAGGCTACCAACAGAGACCATCCGGGGCAGTTGAACTGCCAGAAAGGTGGTGGATGACCCAGGGTAGCTTGAAGGTGATGGTCGCAGGCCGTGGTTTGGAGTCCACGCTAAATTGAGACCCTGGGCACAATGGGCCAATCTGGCCTTGTAGCCTAGTAAAAAAGCAGTACTAATAAGACTATTAATGGAGCAATAAAAGTAAAATGTGCAATAGCAAGGAAAAAGATATTTACTCACCGTGAAGTGAAAGTGCAAAGAATGTACTTATTATTATTATTATTTTAGAGGAGCCGTCATAAGTGAACAGGTTTTTGGAAAAATATCGGTATCTTATAAAATAAGAGAGATAGAAAAAATTTTGAGAAATTACTGTTTTCCCCATAAACTAGTGACTAAAAGAATGCGCATCAAAAAAATAAAAAAACATTTTTTGTGGAATCTCGAAAGTTATAAAGTTTGGTAAAATAAAAAGCACAGCTTTTTCTCTCACCCTCTAGATATTAACTTGCTTCAAAATAAAATAATCGGGCAAAATTCATTGTTTCATAAATAAATTATCTCTTAAATCCTGAAAACCCCATATTGATATCTGTTCTCATTCTCAAAAAATGTGGATTTAAATTCGACCTAAAAATTCCCTTGGTCCGTCATTTGGTGAGCAGTTTAGTTAATATAATATTGCAGAGGCATAATTGTAAAATCTGCCAAAGTATTTACACAAAATCTCTCTTTCTATTTAAGACATTTTATTTATGTTTTCTTTTGGGTGGCCACTCTGTATATAGGGTGTTTCGAAAAGATTGGGACAACGCTTAGCTGTAGATACTTGACATCAAACAAGTCGATTTAACTCAAAAAGTAGTGGTCTAACTTTTTCGTTTTCAAGATACAGGGTGGCAAAGTAAAAAAATTGTATTCGTAATTTGTCTCTATCTTGGAGACTATTATACGTATCTACTTCAAAGTTGGTAACGACATGTTTTTCAGGTGGCTAATTACAATGGTGATATTGCCGATGCCATATTTTATAGATGGCGCTAGTTACAGGACTTTTACGTGACACTTTAAGCCATAAATTTTTTGAGGTTAGGTTTTGGACATCGTCTTTTACTATAATCGAAACGCAATTCAGTTTCTTAAAGAAAAGTTGTACTTGTTTAAACGCGATAGAATGCACCGTTTCAGAGAAATACGCGATTTACAACTTTGTCACACACCAGTTCGAAAAAATTCAACACCCCGGGTGTTTTAAAAAGATTGGGACAACGCTTTGCGTAGACTC